>JAITYX010000040.1:1232500-2465000 GCA_021018815.1 Talinum fruticosum
TCCCTTTATCCAACCCATCCTTATCTCCGATTCCTTCTCTAATTGTTTATCAATTGTTAAGGATTTTTGCCTCCACATATAAGCTTCCAACCCCTTATGCCACCGGTGCTTAACTTAGATCCATCATTTGGCTTCTAAGTTGGGCTTGGTGCCATCACAAAAACAAGGACAAAAGGTAGAATAATTAAAATAGAAAAGGAGGGGGCCATAGAATAAACTAACGTGAGCAAGTACAAAATAGTACAGCTTCGAATCTAGTGACAACCGTAGTTATTACCACCACATTCTTCCACATTTCAATCCTTAAAGTTTCCTTTTCTAGCTCTCCCGAGGCTACCTAGAAGATATCCAAGTGGGCCAAGGAGACCAAGGGGGACCGGCGACCACCGCAGAACCAAAGGCGGCAGCCGGTGACTCGAATAGGCTTCGAGCGAAGGGAAGACAGCGAGAGACTGGGACAGAGCGAGGGCGAAAGAATGACCCGAAGCGTAGACTCGGGATAGCTGCAGTCATTAGCACATTCCGGACTCTTGCCGATCGCTAATTGCTAAAGTGAGTCAAGTGGTCGACGTGCATTTCTTATATGTTGTACTTGTAATTTAGTTCATATAGTTTGTAGCCAATGTACCATGAGCCATTTAGATTGTCTTAAGTTTATCGCATGATTGGTTGGACTCCGCGTGTAGCCTTTGAGTTGTCTACTCCGAGCGTGTGGCTTGTTGAGTTTTATTATGATTTTTATACAGGCTTTTAAGGCTTTAAGCCTAAGGGTTAGACCATATTTCAAATGAAACTCTGCGAAAATTTATAGAAATCTTCTAACCCTTATGGAAAATTACCTTTCTTACCTTTAAGTTGGGTTTAGACAGCCAAACCAATACCGGAAAGAGCCTTGGGAGTTTCTTTAAGGAACTCGCGATGTAATACTCCTAGGGGGTTTTTAGGGTGTTACAGAGGCTTCCCATCAAACGCTCTTGGGGTCAGATCAAGTGGTGACAGAGGCTCCACACTATAAATAGTCCTGAAGGGGAAACATTGGTAGTCTTGCTTGGCGTGCGATTGCAAAAAACTCAGCATGGGGAAGAAGTTGATCCCCGCCTTAGCATATGATTTGATCAGCATTTTGAGTAAGACTCCCAAAGTTCCGTTTGTAACCTCAATCGACCATCCGTCTAAGGATAGCAAGTGGTGCTGTACTTCAACTTAGTTCCCATTTTTTCCAAACGGTAAGCCGGAAATGACTCGAAACATCGCATCTCTATCTCGAGACCATTGTCCTTGGAATCCCATGTAGTCTCATCACTTCTTTGAAGTATAGGTCAGCAACTAAAGTAGCATCATTAGTCTTGTTGCAAGGAATGAAGTGTGCCATCTTAGAAAATTGATCAGCAATAACCAAAATAGAATCCTTCTCTCTCTGAGTCCGAGGTAGACCTAGAATGAAGTATAGGTTAGAAACTTACATCCGCCCGGGCCTAGTTGGGATAGGTAGTGGAGTGTACGACCCTTGAGGTAAGGAATGACTCTTGGCATATTCGCATACCACACATCGCTTGATGATGTCTTGAACATCCTTGTCCATGCTAGGCCATAACTAATGCTCCTTGAGCATCCGAGTTGTCTTCCTCTCTCCGAAATGGCCAGCAAGTCCTCCATAATAGACTTCTCTAATAATCAAATCTTTTGTGCCACAGACTAGGCACATACACTATGATACCCTTGAATATGTAATGAATAAGTAATAAACTCTCTAGTGTAGTATGAATTCATGAGCCATTAAGTAATGACTCCAATACTCTAATGACCAAATGATAACAAAGAATTCCTTATCATAAGTGGAGTATCTTCGCTTCGTATCACATAGCTTTTCACTTAAATATGCAATAGGATGACCTTCATGAGTTAGGACTCCACCAATCCCCACACTTAAGGCATCGCACTCAACTTGAAAGATTTTATCAAAACTAGGTAAGGCTAAGACAAGAGCCCGAGTTAGTTTTGTCTTGATAGCTTCAAAAGGCTTCGAGCCCGAGGCGTCCAAACAAAGGAATTGTTTTTTAGCACCTCAATCATAGAGACAAGTGATAGTGCTGAAGTCTTTGATAAACCTCCTATAAAACAATGCAAGCCCATGGAAGCTTCGTACATCATGTATGCTCTTAGGAGTAGGCTAGGTCAAAATAGCCTCAATCTTGCTCTCATCCACTTTTACTCCTTATACTGAAACAACATAACCCAAAAATGTAACTTCGAGTTAAAGAATGAACACTTCTTCAAATTCCCATACAGCTCCTCTTTATCCAACAGTTGAACAACTTGTCTAAGGTGGTCAGAATGTTCCTACTCATTTTGACTCGTAGATCAAAATGTCATCAAAATAAACTACAACAAACTTTCTAATGAAAGGTCTGAAAACTTGATTCATCAATCTCATAAAGGTGCTAGGAGATCAGTTAAACCAAATGGCATGACAAGCCACTCATACAACCCTACTTTGGTTTTGAAAGTAGTTTTCCAATAATCTCCTTGTCTAATTCTCGATCGATAATATCCACTTCGAGGTTAATCTTAGAAAGAACATAGAACCATGTAACTCATCCAACATATCTTCAAGTCCTAGTATAGGATGTTTGTACTTGATAGTGATGTTGTTGATAGCATGGCTATCTATACACATCCTCATAGAATAATCCTTCTTATGTACCAATAGCGCTGGCACAACGACAAAGGCCTCATACTTACTCTCACAAGTCCTTTAGACACTAGCTCCTCAACTTGTCTTTGCACTTCCGAGGTGGCCTTTAGGTTCATTTTGTAGGCTGGTTTGTCCGGCAAGATAGATCCCGGGATAAGGTCAATGTGGTTTTCAATATTTCTTTTGAGGGGTAGGCCAAGAGGTATCACTTCAGGAAAAACATGGATGTATTGGGTGATAAGTGTTTTGGCTAAGGTGTGTTTGAGTTCTAAGGACTCAGATTCGTCCCGACTTAGAAGAATCAACTCTTTCATGGGTCTCGAGTTCATGATGCATGGACTCGCAGATAGGTTTTCCATAAGGTCATAAATAACTTAGATAGGTTGGGTGTTTGAGTGGGTTTGTATTTTGGCAGTTGTAAGGGGGTCAAGTGGGCCTAACATTATTTCTTGCCATTATGAGTGAGGGTGTATGTGTTTTTGAACCCATCATACATAACTCTACAATTAAATAACCAAGCTATACCAAGAAGTAAATGACATGCATCCATAGGTATAACATCACACCATATATAATCAGCATAAGACTTCCCAATACTAAAAGATATTAGGTGACAAGAGTTAAATCCGAGACCCTTACCTTGACTCAACCCCGTATGTTGTAGGGGTGAGGGTGTAACTCGGCTTGTAGCTCAGGCTTCTCTACCATGCCTACAAAAGCACCGTTGGGGCAACTCGCTCCTTTAATAATGATCGAGCGGACTTTCCCTTAACAGTTTCCTTTATGTTGAATATATTCTCTCTCCGAGCCTTACTTAGATCCTTATATCCGCTTCAGGATCTCATGATCACAAGTGGCTCTCCTTTGTCAGCCTCTTTAACAATCTCTTCTATACCTTCAAGCAAGGCATAGTTCTCCCTCTCGGCTCATACTCATCCCATATCGGCTAATCTCTCTCAGTAATAATGACCACCCTTCGATTAGGGCACTCGAAGCAAAGTGTCCAAAATCCCTAGCACTTAAAACACTTGCGACTCTTACCAACATGAGGTTTGTTCTAAGTCCGAGTAATAGTGGGCTTGGACTCATAATTGAGTTTTAGGGTAGCAAACTTAGACTTAAACAGAGGGTTAAAATAGCCCTTAGCAAACTAAGTTGGCTTTGGTGGTTGAGTTTTAGGGACTTCTTTCTTAAAGATTTTGACCGTCTTGTGCTGCTCTACATTGTGTGCTAGTAGGCACACCTTGGGTCAAGTCGTCCCACGTATCCGACTACGGTTTAATCCTCGGACTCTTGCGGATCACATTTAATCATCAACCTCTTGAGCTCCTAGGTCTACTCTTCCACACCCATTGAACCTTTTTGCAGGTTGTGCAACTTTAGAATAGTTGTCCTAGACGTAACTTGGGGGCGTAAACCGAGGTTTGAGCTTAAACCTCATCTTATCCCAACTTCGATCTTGGGTTTCCTCTAAACAACATGCTTCTTCACCAAATTTGCCCACCAGGTTGAGGCAAACCCTCCGAGCTTCACAGCAACAAGCCTTACCTTCTTTTCATCCTTCACCTCTTTGTAGTCAAAGGTTCTCTCGATTGTTTGCAACCAGTCGAGAAACTCATTTGGGTTAAGGCGACCTTCAAACACCGGGATTTCAACATTGAAATCTAAGTTTGGGTGAGGTGAGTGGTGCCTTCTTCCTCCTCTTTGCTCATGCTCACTAGAAGAAGCAAAACGATTGCTATCTCCATCATCATCCCCATGTGAGTGGATATGAGGGGGTGAATTGGGTGGTGACTCCTCTAACTCATGAAGCTTCTTCTTCATCATATCTCCAAGTTCCTTTTCTCGGATAGATGGTCTCGAGCTCGCAACTCATCACAGCTTGTTCATGAGCATATCAAAATGTTCCTCGAATGTCATGCTTCCACTCATTCTGGCTTAAGGGCTCTTTGTGGACTGATGTGTTTGGGCTTAAAGGGTTGTGTTTGGGGTTAAGGAAGCTCACCCTAGGAAAGGCTTCATCGATCTTGACAAAAGAGTGCGCGGAACACAATTTTGAGTGACTTAGAATGGACTCGAAATGACCAATAGAACAAGTAAGCAATAAGAACTAGGCTAATCACTCGTGAGGAAATCATTAACAACGTAACCAGCATTGAAATAACAGGAACAAGATAAAACTAGAATATCCAAGGATATAAATATCACTACAAAGGATAAACTAGGGTGCTAACCGCACTTAGAGATACAAATATCACCACTCTATGTATAAGCTAGACTCTTCAGAACAAAGCCTAATTATACCACTAATTAGACAAGAAAAAGAGAATTTTGATGTGTAGTGAGGGCGGAAGCAAAAGAAAGGGGAAAACCGCAAGAAAGGCTACACGGCCAGAACGTGACCTGCAGGCGCAGTCTTGGGAAAAAGGGTGAAAGGAGGGGCAAACGATGGAGGATGAAGCTGAAATTTGGTATGGAGCTTCTCAACTAGTTGAAGAAGCTTTGATATTTTTTGGGATTTTTTGTCACCGGGAACACCTTGACCTGAGGGCTGAAAGTCAGGGTTCTGGGTTGACTGTCCAGGGTGATATCCTCTGTAATAATCAAAGGTGGGGGTCGGAGTTCTGCTTGGATGGAGGCGATTTTTGGAGGGAATGAAGTGGACGCGCTGGGCTGGAGGTGGAAAAAGTTTGGAGTGAAATGGATGAGCGGTTTGTGAGATATGGAAATGGAAAGTGAAGGGATAAAACCGATGTTTTCTCTAGGATACGTAAACACCACCTAGAAACAACCAAGGGGCACCTCTTGCCTTGCCGGATACGGAAACACCACCGGTAGGTTTAAGGACTCAAAGAACACCACCAAGTAGCCAACTTGGATATAGCAATTAAGATTCAAAAGAGTAAGCAATCCAGCTCAAGAGTATAACACTCATTCATATAATAATCAAAGTTCTTTTTACATCATGTATGCATGCTGAATTTATAGACAATGAAAATAGCATTAACTAAGCTGAAAATTAAAACAAAAATAACAAAGATGCTTTTCCTCCTCTCTAAGTTAGAGTTGGATGAATCCTAGCCAAGTATTTTGGAATTGGGAACATGTGGCCACGGTGGTTTTCCCCTTTGGCAAGCTTCCTTCTCCCTTTGTTTAACCACCTTCCATAATGGTGAGTGCTTCTAGAATACTCCTCATTAGGTTTCATTGGATGTTTCATTTCTGGCCAAAGCTCATTGCAAGGAATTATGGACCGACCATAATTAATCACTCATTTATTTATGTGCAATGGACATGAAATAGTAGCACTTCTTGGTTTAACATGGCTGGCTCATCTTTGCTTCAACGTGGAGAATTAGGCGGCTAGCTATGATTTCTTCTTGACTAACCTTCTTAGCTCCTTAGATAAATATTTATTTATGAACATAAATCATAAAAATGATATCCTTGGCTTCACACTTCCGGGATCAACTTGCACCATGCTAGTGAATTTAGGAACTTCAAGTATTCCCAGTTGATCCTTAAGCATGCTTGGCTCTTCAAGATGAATATCTTTCAGCTCATATTCTAAGGCAGCTCACTCTCCATCATCCTCCCCTTATAGAGAAGAATTTGTCCTCAAATTCGTGGGGTGTCAATAAGAAAATGGTGAGTAGTAACATTTCTCGCTTGGCATAAGCTTAGGCCAACCCACGGACGGTGGCCATTTCTTCCAAGCTTGCATCCATTCAAGCTTGCCCGGTTTGACAACCATTCGCTTGCTTTGCATTTTGGGGCTGAATTTGTAGGATGCTTGCCGTTTACTTGGCCTCATAATTGCACAACCAGATTTGGAAATATCATGGCACAACTTCATGGGCACAAGTGTAAGAGTACTTTCCACTTTTTTTGCATAAACACATAGAAATGTGAATTGCTCCAAATCAACTCTACAAGCTGCCATTAGAGAATAAAAGAAGTGTCTCCTCTTGTAGTCACACTTTGTCAAGTGTTCATAAGTAATTTTCTCAAGACCAACTTCACAATTCTCCAAATACAAAGGAAAGGAACTCCTCATAGCAAATGCATCAATCAAGTCTAGAGGCTTTCCTTTTTCCACTACTTGAATCATCAATTCAAGCTTCTCCATAAGATAAAAATTACATTCAGCTCTAGTCTCCTTGGACAGCATGCTCTCGGCCAGAATAGTATCAAGCACTTGGTTTGGAAATTTTGATGGAAAATGCTCAACTCCTTGGCTCCTAAAACATCTTCGGTTTGAGTTTTTTCAGCTGTAGAGAAATGGATAGGTTAGTGAGTGCTAAAATGAACGAACTAGTAAGGATAAAGCCAAGTTCCTTAAGGATACAGAATCATCACCTTAAGAATCTTGGGGCACCGAGGCTAAACTAGGTACGGATATTAACCACTTGCAAAGACCTAAGGCCAAGATTACACTATAGCTAACCCCTTCTCCAAGCTAGTTTTGGGAACATATGGCATGAAATGAATAGGGATTTCCGGCTAAGCATTCGGTTTCCCCTTGTGCAAGCTTGATTTTGGTTGGTTCAACACAAGATTCTTCCCACCAAAGGTAGTGCTCTTGATTCCTTCCTCATGCTAGCATTGCATTTCTCCCTTGATGACTCATTTGATAGTCCAATTATGGACCCTTCAGTCTTGAAGTCCAATAGGCGGATAGCATCCAAGAAATGCCCGGTTTAGGCTTTTAGGTGTTTGTGAACCTTCCGTGCTTACTTTACTTCAACTCCTAAGCATCAATTTATTTATATACTCAATGACATAAAAGGGTAACTTTCATCGCTCTTCAAGCTCGAACTCGGCTTGTACCATATGGACTAGGATAGAAGATTTTGGTACCAAAAGTTGATCTCCACACAAGCTTATCTCTCCTTGTAGCTTTGCCACTAGCCCATGGCCCTTGGCAGTTTGGGACTCTCCATCATTCTCCCCTTGTAAGGAAGAATTTGCCCTCAAATTCTCTAATTTATCATCCTCAAGATAGGGAGATAAATCAGCAACGTTAAAGCTTACGGAAACTCCATATTCACTGGGTAGATCAATTTTGTATGCGTTCTCATTTATCTTCTCCATTACTTCAAATGGACCATCAGCCCTAGGCATTAGCTTGTTCACTCCTCTTGGAAGGAAAACGCTTCTTCCTTAAGTGCACACATACAAGATCTTCTAGCTGGAAAACCTTCGTCCTTTTGCCCTTGTCAATTCTTTGCTTGTAGGCAGTATTGGTTTGCTCAATCTTTGCCTTCATTTTCTCATGCATTCTTTGGATTTCATGGACTCTCTTGGCAGTTTTGGCATTAGGTTTCCCTTCCATTCCTCTCGCTGTCAAATCTAGGGAGTTAATGGTTCTACCCCATAGACTACCTTGAACGGGCTAACACCGGTAGCCTTACTTAGAGCACCATTATAAGCATACTCAGCATGAGCTAGGAGTTGGTCCCAAGCCTTGGCTTTGGCTTTAATCAAAGCTCTCAATAGCACGCCTAATGCCCGATTTGTGACCTCCGTTTGTTCGTCTGTTTGTGGATGACAAGTAGTGCTAAATTTCAGCTTAGTCCCCAATTTCTTCCAAAGAGTAATCCAGAAATGGCTTAGAAATTTGCTGTCCCGGTCATAAACTATGGACCTAGGTATGCCATGGAGTCTCACAATCTCTTTGAAGTATAAATCAGCCACTTGAGTTGCATCATTGGTCTTATTACATGGGATAAAATGAGCCATTTTAGAGAAACGGTCCACGACCACTAGGATGGAGTCTTTGTTCCTTTGTGTTCTTGGCAGCCCCAAAATGAAATCTATGCTCACGTCCTCCCATGGTTGATTTGGTATTGGAAGAGGAGTGTAGAGCCCTTGAGGGAGGAAATGGCTCTTTTCTTCTTGACAAACCGCACACCTCTTTATTATGTCTTGCACATCTTTCTCCATATTCGGCTAAAAGTAATGTTCTCTTAGCATGCTTGCAATTTTGTTCACACCAAAATGGCCAGCCAAGGCTCTATTTTGTACTTCTCAGATCAATAATTCCCTAGTGCCACAACATGGTATGCATAGCCGAGTGCCCTTGAAAGATAGCCATCTTGGACTAGGAACTCTCCCTAGGGGTGTTTCGACAATCTTGAAACAACTCACCAAGATCTTGATCATTAGAATACAAGGACTTTAGAAGCTCAAAACCAAGAACTTGAGTTTGTAATTGAAATAACAAGAGATACCTCTTTGATAGTGCATCCGCTCCCTTATTCAACCTTGCCCGATTTGTGCTTAATGGTAAAATAGAAAGTTTGCAAATACTCTACCCATTTTCTATGCCTTGGATTGAGTTTATGTTGTCCTTGAATGTACTTTAAAGCCTCATGATCTAAATACAAAATGTATTCATTAACCACAAGATAATAACTCCAATGCTCCAAAGATCCGACAATGGCATAGGACTCCTTATCATAGGTTGAGTACTTCCTCCTTGAATCACAAAGTTTCTCACTAAAGAAGGCTATAGGCCACCCTTCTTGAGAGAGAACTCCTCCAATGCCAACTCCCGAAGCATCACATTCTACCTCAAAAATCTTGTCAAAACTAGGTAAGGCTAGAACTGGTGCTTGAGTGAGTTTTAGCTTGATAGTTTCAAAAGCCTATTAGGCCTTAGCATTCCACTTGAACGCACTCCCCTTTAGTACCTCGGTCATGGGGGCCGTGATGGTACTAAAGTTCTTAATGAATCTTTGGTAAAAAGAGGCCAAGCCATGAAAACTCCGTACATCATGAATACTTGTAGGAACCGGCCATGATTGTATGGCTACCACCTTACTCTTATCCACCTTCACACCATGAGCCGTGACAATATATCCAAGAAAGGTGACTTCCGAGGCAAAGAACGTGCAGCTTTGAAAATTGCAATAGAGCTTCTCTCCTCCAATAGTTCGAGGACTTGTGTGAGGTGGTTTAGGTGTGATGTGTAGTGAGGGCGGAAGCAAAAAGGAAGTCAAAACCGCAAGCAAAGCACCCGGACATGAATGCAGGTCTGCGGTAGTGATCTTGGGAGAATGGGTGAAAGGAAAGGCAAACGGATGAGTTTGGAGCTGATTTTGGTGTGGAGCTTCTCAACTGGTTGATGAAGCTCCGGTATTTTTTGGGAATTTTCTGTCACCAGGAACACCTAGATCCGAGGGCTGAAAGTCAGGGTTTCAGCTGACTGTCCGAGGTGATATCCTCTCGTAACAATCAAAGGTGGGGGTCGGAGGGTTTCATGGATGGGGGCGATTTTTGGTGGTGATGGAGTACACTTGCTGGGCTGGGGATGGGTGAAGTTTGGAGTGAAACGGATGAGCAGTTAGCGAGATATGGACTGGTGAAATCGGGGATAAAACCGAGGCTCTATCTCGGATACGTAAACACCACCGAGAGGGAACCAAGGGGCACAAATAATCCAGCCGGATACGTAAACACCATCGGGCAGATTAGAGGACTCAATGAACACCACCAAGTAGCCAACTTGGATACAGCAATTGAGATTTAAAAAGGGTGAGCAATCCAGCTCGAGTATAAACTCATATATATCATCAAAAGGTGTCTTTTACATGATGTATGCATTTTGATTTTACACTGCCTAAAAATGGCACTTTACAAAGCTGGAAATTAAAACAAAAACCACAAAGATTCTTTCCTCTCCTCCAAGTTAAGCTTGGATGAATTCTAGCCAAGTAATTGTGAGATTGGGAACATGTGGCCGAGGGCTCTTTTCCCTTTCTCCAAGCTTCCTCTTCTTTTCATGATGCTTCTAGGCTTCTTTGCACCCCTCTACTCTTGTTGCTCTATTTCCGGACTAAGCTGCATCATATGGAATTATGGACCGAAGTTCTCAATTTATTTATGTACTACCATTATAAAATAGCAACTCTCCTTTGGACTCTTTTGGCCTAGCACGTTAGAGTTGTGCTTTGTACCATGGTGACTAGGGAACATGCTTTAGGTATCCAACTAACTAGCAACTCTCCATCATCCTCCCTTGTAGAGAAGAATTTGCCCTGAAATTCTCGAGGGTATCATCTTCAAGGTATGGAGAGAGGTCTGCCACATTGAAGGTAGCGGATACACCAAATTCTCCCGAGTAGCGCAACCTTGTATGCATTGTCACTAATTCTCTCCAAAACTTCAAATGGTCCGTCAACTCGTGGCATCGGTTTGGTCTTCCATTTAGAAGGAAAGCGTTCCTTCCTTAAGTGGATCCATACCAAGTCCCCAGTGCTGGAAGACCCTTCTCCTTTTCCCTTTATCAACTAATTGCTTGTATTTGTCATTGGAAACCTCAATTTTTTCTTTTACCCTTTCATGCAACCTTTGTATTTCTTGTACTCTCTTGGAGGCTTCAATGCTTGGCTTCTCGATGTTTTCTCTAGGAGTCAAGTCGAGAGGAGTGATTGGGTCTATTCCATAGAATACTTTGAAAGGACTTAATACCGTGGTCTTGCTAGGGGCTCCATTGTAAGCAAACTCGACGTGAGCTAATAGTTGATCCCATGCTTTGGCATTCACTTTAATCAAGGCCTTTAGTAGCACGCCCAAGGTACGGTTGGTGACTTTCGTTTGGCCATCTATTTGTGGGTGACAAGTGGTGCTAAATTTGAGCTTAGTTCCCAATTTCTTCCACAAGGTGAGCCAAAAGTGGCTAAGAAATTTACTGTCCCGGTCCGACACCATTGATTTGGGAATGCCATGTAACCGTACGATCTCTTTGAAATACAAATCGGCAATTTGGGCAGCATCATTGGTTTTGTTACAAGGAACAAAGTGTGCCATTTTAGAGAAACGGTCTACCACAACAAGAATGGAATCCTTGTTTCTTTGTGTCTTTGGTAGGCCCGAATAAAATCCATGCTCACATCCTCCCAAGGTTGGGTTGGTGTAGGAAGCGATGTATAGAGCCCTCGAGGAAGGGAATGGCTCTTTGCCTCTTGACATACCGCACATCGCTTCAAAATTTCTTACACATCATTTTCCATTCTCGGCCAATAGTAGTGTTCACGCAGCATGCTTGCCGCTTTGCGCACACCAAAATGGCCAGCTAGTGCACCACCATGTACTTCTCGGATAAGTAGTTCTCGTGTACCACAACGAGGCACACACAACCGTGCTCCTTTAAACAGGTAGCCCTCTTGGACTAAGAAATCTCCTTTCGGATGCTTAGAACAATCTTCTTGAGAGAGCATCCGCTCCTTTGTTCATTTTGCCGGAGTTATGTTTGATGGAGCTTATGTTGGCCTTGGATATACTTTAGAGCCTCATGGTCCGAATGTAAAATGAACTCGTTAGCCACTAGATAGTGACTCCAATGTTCTAATGATCTCACAATGGCATAGAACTCTTTGTCATATGTTGAGTATTTCCTCCTTGAGTCACAAAGCTTCTCACTAAAGAAGGCAATGGGCCGCCCTTCTTGAGAGAGAATTCCACCAATGCCTACTCCCGGAGGCATCACATTCCACTTCAAAAATTTTGTCAAAACTTGGTAACGCAAGGACCGGCGCTTGTGTGAGCTTGCATTTGATCGTTTCAAAGGCTTCTTGGGCTTTGGTACTCCATTTGAATGCACTCCCCTTAAGTACCTCGGTCATGGGGGCTGTGATGGTACTAAAATCATTGATAAACCTTCGGTAAAATGATGCCAAACCATGAAAACTTCTAACATCATGTATGCTTGAAGGAGTTGGCCAGGATTGGATAGCTTCTATTTTCCCTTGATCGACTTTAATCCCATCGGTCGTGACTATGTACCCTAGGAAGACAACTTCCGGGGTCAAAAGGTATATTTCTGTAAGTTACGGTAGAGCTTCTCCCTTTCCAAAATTTCTAGCACTTGTGTGAGATGGCTCAAATGCTCTTGTTCGTTTTTGCTATACACCAAAATGTCATCAAAGTATACAACCACAAATTTGCCAATGAGAGGCCGAAATACTTGATTCATTAATCTCATGAAGGTGCTAGGTGCGTTGGAGAGGCCGAAGGGCATGACTAGCCATTCATACAATCCGCCTTTGGTGTTAAAAGCCGTTTTCCATTCATCCCCTTCCCGAATCCGTATTTGATAGTAAACACTTCTTAGATCCACCTTAGAAAATACTTATGACCCATGTAACTCGTCCGGCATATCTTCAAGTCGGGGTATGGGATGCCGATATTTGATTGTGATTTTGTTAATGGCTCGGCTATCCACACACATTCTCATTGATCCTTCCTTTTTGGTACCAAAAGGGTTGGTACCGCACAAGGGCTCCGACTTTCTCTCACAAGTCCTTTGGTTACTAGTTCATCCACTTGCCGTTGGACTTCTTGTGCATCTTTGGGATTCATTCTATAAGCTGGCTTGTTAGGTAAAATAGCTCCGGGATGAGGTCAATATGGTGTTGGATGGTTCTTTGTGGAGGAAGGCCAAGGGGAATTTCGTTTGGAAAGACATGGTCAAATTTGGCTAGGAGTTCTTTGGCAAGGGGATGGTTGTTTTGTGGTGGGCTCTCGGCTTCAGTTGGTGTCAAGAGAATCAATTCATGGGCTGGACGAAACTCATGTTGTGTTGCTTTGAGAAAATTTTCTCCATGAGTTAAAATGGGGTTGGTTGGGGCGGAATCACTTGGCTTTGCTTGTGGGATTTGGCTCGGTGACAAAGGGATCAATGTGATCTTCTTGCCATCTTTAGTGAAGGTATAGGTGTTCAAGAATCCATCATACATGACTCTCCTATCAAAGAGCCAAGGTCTCCCTAGCAACAAATGACAAGCATCGATTGGAATAACGTCACACCATATCTCATCACAATAATTTTTGCCAATACTAAATGACACAAGACACCTAGAATTGACTTGGAGGTTTTCACCTTGATGTACCCATTGAAGGTTGTAAGGATGAGGATGTGGTGAAACAAGAAGTCCAAGCTTTTCCACCATAGCCAACGAGGCTATATTCATACAACTACCACCATCGATGATGATTGAGCATACTTTGTTTAGCACGGTTACTCTTGTATAGAAAATATTTTCTCGGTACTCTTCACTTGACTCCTTGATCCCGCTCAAGGTTCTTCTTATGAGTAAGTCAGGCGTCCATGGTTTGGGGTTTTGAGGAGCTGGCTGTTTTGGGGGTTTTTGGATTTATGGGGACGGATAAATCACCTAAGGATCAGAACTTGCTCTAATACCGAATATGATGTGTAGTGAGGGCGGAAGCAAAATGGAAGTCAAAACCGCAAGCAAAGCACCCGGACATGAATGCGGGTCTACGGTAGTGATCTTGGGAGAATGGGTGTAAGGAGGAGCAAACGGATGAGTTTGGAGCTGATTTTGGTGTGGAGCTTCTCAACTAGTTGATGAAGCTCCAGTATGTTTTTTGGGAATTTTCTGTCTCAGGGAACACCTTGATCCGAGGGCTGAAAGTCGGGGTTTCAGGCTGACTGTCCAGGATGATATCCTCTGTAACAATCAAAGGTGGGGGTCGGAGGGTTTCTTGGATGGGGGCGATTTTTGGTGGTGATGGAGTAGACTTGCTGGGCTGGGGATGGGTGAAGTTTGGAGTGAAACGAATGAGCGGTTTGGGAGATATGAACTGGTGAAGTGAGGGGATAAAACCGAGACTCTATCTCGGATACGTAAACACCACCGAGGGAAGCAAGGGGCACCAATAATCCAGCCGGATACAGAAACACCACCGGGCAGATTAGAGGACTCAATGAACACCACCAAGTAGCCAACTTGGATACAGCAATTGAGATTTAAAAGGGTGAGCAATCCAGCTCGAGTATAAACTCATATATATCATCAAAAGGTGTCTTTTACATGATGTATGCATGCTGATTTTATAGTGCCTAAAAATGGCACTTTACAAAGCTGGAAATTAAAACAAAAACCATAAAGATTCTTTCCTCTCCTCCAAGTTAAGCTAGGATGAATTCTAGCCAAGT
Source organism: Talinum fruticosum (assembly GCA_021018815.1). Classification (NCBI taxonomy): domain Eukaryota; kingdom Viridiplantae; phylum Streptophyta; class Magnoliopsida; order Caryophyllales; family Talinaceae; genus Talinum; species Talinum fruticosum. Next base: position 1,247,161 of record JAITYX010000040.1, read on the forward strand.
AATTGTGAGATTGGGAACATGTGGCCGAGGGCTCTTTTCCCTTTCTCCAAGCTTCCTCTTCTTTTCATGATGCTTCTAGGCTTCTTTGCATCCCTCTACTCTTGTTGCTCTATTTCCGGACTAAGCTGCATCATATGGAATTATGGACCGACGTTCTCAATTTATTTATGTACTACCATTATAAAATAGCAACTCTCCTTTGGACTCCTTTGGCCTAGCACGTTAGAGTTGTGCTTTGTACCATGGTGACTAGGGAACATGCTTTAGGTATCCAACTAACTAGCAACTCTCCATCATCCTTCCCTTGTAGAGAAGAATTTGCCCTGAAATTCTCGAGGGTATCATCTTCAAGGTATGGAGAGAGGTCTGCCACATTGAAGGTAGCGGATACACCAAATTCTCCCGGTAGCGCAACCTTGTATGCATTGTCACTAATTCTCTCCAAAACTTCAAATGGTCCGTCAGCTCGTGGCATCGGTTTGGTCTTCCGTTTAGAAGGAAAGCGTTCCTTCCTTAAGTGGATCCATGCCAAGTCCCCAGTGCTGGAAGACCCTTCTCCTTTTCCCTTTATCAACTAATTGCTTGTATTTGGCATTGGAAACCTCAATTTTTTCTTTCACCCTTTCATGCAACCTTTGTATTTCTTGTACTCTCTTGGAGGCTTCAATGCTTGGCTTCTCGATGTTTTCTCTAGGAGTCAAGTCGAGAGGAGTGATTGGGTCTATTCCATAGACTACTTTGAAAGGACTTAATCCCGTGGTCTTGCTAGGGGCTCCATTGTAAGCAAACTCGGCGTGAGCTAATAGTTGATCCCATGCTTTGGCATTCACTTTAATCAAGGCCCTTCATAGCACGCCCAAGGTGCGGTTGGTGACTTCCGTTTGGCCATCTATTTGTGGGTGACAAGTGGTGCTAAATTTGAGCTTAGTTCCCAATTTCTTCCACAAGGTGAGCCAAAAGTGGCTAAGAAATTTACTCGTCCCGGTCCGACACCATTGATTTGGGAATGCCATGTAACCGTACGATCTCTTTGAAATACAAATCGGCAATTTGGGCAGCATCATTGGTTTTGTTACAAGGAACAAAGTGTGCCATTTTAGAGAAACGGTCTACCACAACAAGAATGGAATCCTTGTTTCTTTGTGTCTTTGGTAGGCCCGAATAAAATCCATGCTCACATCCTCCCAAGGTTGGGTTGGTGTAGGAAGCGATGTATAGAGCCCTCGAGGAAGGGAATGGCTCTTTGCCTCTTGACATACCGCACATCGCTTCAAAATTTCTTACACATCATTTTCCATTCTCGGCCAATAGTAGTGTTCACGCAGCATGCTTGCCGTTTTGCGCACACCAAAATGGCCAGCTAGTGCACCACCATGTACTTCTCGGATAAGTAGTTCTCGTGTACCACAACGAGGCACACACAACCGTGCTCCTTTAAACAGTAGCCCTCTTGGACTAAGAAATCTCCTTTCGGATGCTTAGAACAATCTTCTTGAGAGAGCATCCGCTCCTTTGTTCATTTTGCCGGAGTTATGTTTGATGGAGCTTATGTTGGCCTTGGATATACTTTAGAGCCTCATGGTCCGAATGTAAAATGAACTCGTTAGCCACTAGATAGTGACTCCAATGTTCTAATGATCTCACAATGGCATAGAACTCTTTGTCATATGTTGAGTATTTCCTCCTTGAGTCACAAAGCTTCTCACTAAAGAAGGCAATGGGCCGCCCTTCTTGAGAGAGAATTCCACCAATGCCTACTCCCGGAGGCATCACATTCCACTTCAAAAATTTTGTCAAAACTTGGTAACGCAAGGACCGGCGCTTGTGTGAGCTTGCATTTGATCGTTTCAAAGGCTTCTTGGGCTTTGGTACTCCATTTGAATGCACTCCCCTTAAGTACCTCGGTCATGGGGGCTGTGATGGTACTAAAATCATTGATAAACCTTCGGTAAAATGATGCCAAACCATGAAAACTTCTAACATCATGTATGCTTGAAGGAGTTGGCCAGGATTGGATAGCTTCTATTTTCCCTTGATCGACTTTAATCCCATCAGTCGTGACTATGTACCCTAGGAAGACAACTTCGGGGTGAAAAAGGTATATTTCGTAAGTTACGGTAGAGCTTCTCCCTTTCCAAAATTTCTAGCACTTGTGTGAGATGGCTCAAATGCTCTTGTTCGTTTTGCTATACACCAAAATGTCATCAAAGTATACAACCACAAATTTGCCAATGAGAGGCCGAAATACTTGATTCATTAATCTCATGAAGGTGCTAGGTGCGTTGGAGAGGCCGAAGGGCATGACTAGCCATTCATACAATCCGCCTTTGGTGTTAAAAGCCGTTTTCCATTCATCCCCTTCCCGAATCCGTATTTGATAGTAAACACTTCTTAGATCCACCTTAGAAAATACTTATGACCCATGTAACTCGTCCGGCATATCTTCAAGTCGGGGTATGGGATGCCGATATTTGATTGTGATTTTGTTAATGGCTCGGCTATCCACACACATTCTCATTGATCCTTCCTTTTTGGTACCAAAAGGGTTGGTACCGCACAAGGGCTCCGACTTTCTCTCACAAGTCCTTTGGTTACTAGTTCATCCACTTGCCGTTGGACTTCTTGTGCATCTTTGGGATTCATTCTATAAGCTGGCTTGTTAGGTAAAATAGCTCCGGGATGAGGTCAATATGGTGTTGGATGGTTCTTTGTGGAGGAAGGCCAAGGGAATTTCGTTTGGAAAGACATGGTCAAATTTGGCTAGGAGTTCTTTGGCAAGGGGATGGTTGTTTTGTGGTGGGCTCTCGGCTTCGGTTGGTGTCAAGAGAATCAATTCATGGGCTGGACGAAACTCATGTTGTGTTGCTTTGAGAAAATTTTCTCCATGAGTTAAAATGGGGTTGGTTGGGGCGGAATCACTTGGCTTTGCTTGTGGGATTTGGCTCGGTGACAAAGGGATCAATGTGATCTTCTTGCCATCTTTAGTGAAGGTATAGGTGTTCAAGAATCCATCATACATGACTCTCCTATCAAAGAGCCAAGGTCTCCCTAGCAACAAATGACAAGCATCGATTGGAATAACGTCACACCATATCTCATCACAATAATTTTTGCCAATACTAAATGACACAAGACACCTAGAATTGACTTGGAGGTTTTCACCTTGATGTACCCATTGAAGGTTGTAAGGATGAGGATGTGGTGAAACAAGAAGTCCAAGCTTTTCCACCATAGCCAACGAGGCTATATTCATACAACTACCACCATCGATGATGATTGAGCATACTTTGTTTAGCACGGTTACTCTTGTATAGAAAATATTTTCTCGGTACTCTTCACTTGACTCCTTGATCCCGCTCAAGGTTCTTCTTATGAGTAAGTCAGGCGTCCATGGTTTGGGGTTTTTGAGGAGCTGGCTGTTTTTGGGGGTTTTTGGATTTATGGGGACGGATAAATCACCTAAGGATCAGAACTTGCTTTAATACCGAATATGATGTGTAGTGAGGGCGGAAGCAAAATGGAAGTCAAAACCGCAAGCAAAGCACCCGGACGGAATGCGAGTCTACGGTAGTGATCTTGGGAGAATGGGTGTAAGGAGGAGCAAACGGATGAGTTTGGAGCTGATTTTGGTGTGGAGCTTCTCAACTAGTTGATGAAGCTCCAGTATGTTTTTTGGGAATTTTCTGTCTCCGGGAACACCTTGATCCGAGGGCTGAAAGTCGGGGTTTCAGGCTGACTGTCCGGGGTGATATCCTCTCGTAACAATCAAAGGTGGGGGTCGGAGGGTTTCTTGGATGGGGGCGATTTTTGGTGGTGATGGAGTAGACTTGCTGGGCTAGGGATGGGTGAAGTTTGGAGTGAAAAGAATGAGCGGTTTGGGAGATATGAACTGGTGAAGTGAGGGGATAAAACTAAGACTCTATCTCGGATACGAAACACCACCGAGAGGGAACCAAGGGGCACCAATAATCCAGCCGGATACGTAAACACCACCGGGCAGATTAGAGGACTCAATGAACACCACCAAGTAGCCAACTTGGATACAGCAATTGAGATTTAAAAAGGGTGAGCAATCCAGCTCGAGTATAAACTCATATATACTCAATGAACACCACCAAGAAGCGGCATGAGTTAGAAGAGTCACCACCCAGCTCACCACCTCATATCCACTCACACGGGGATGATGATGGGGAGAGCAATCCCTTTGCTTCTTCCAGTGAGTGTGAGCAAAGAAGAGGAAGAAGAGGGAGAAGGGATAAATCACCCCGACCCAACTCGGATTTCAAAGTTGAGATCCCGGAGTTTGAAGGTCGCCTTAACCCGGACGAGTTTCCGGAATGGTTGCAAACAATCGAAAGAATCTTTGACTACAAAAAGGTAAAAGATGAAAAGAAGGTAAGTTGCTATCAAGCTCGGAGGGTTTGCCTCAACCTGGTGGGAAAATTTGTAGAAGAAGTGTACTTGTTCGGAAGAAACCTAAGATCGAAATTGGGAAAAGATGAGGGCCAAGTCGAAAGCTCGGTTTCTACCTCTAACATACATCCAGGATAACTATTCTAAGTTACACCACCTGGAACAAGGTCTCGATGAGTGTAGAGGAGTACACCAGGGAGTTCGAAAGGTTAATGATTAAATGCGATCTTTAAGAGTCGAAGATCAAACCATAATCGAGTATCTTGGAGGACTTGACCCGAGGTATGCTAATGTTGTTGAGCTACAGCAGTACTCGACGTTTGATGATGTGTGTCTTTTGGCACATAAAGTGGAGTAGCAAAAGAAGGTTAGAACCTTCAGGAAAGAAGTCTCTAAGACTCAACCACCAAAACCAACTCGGTTTGGCAAAGCTTATGCTAACCCTCTCGTTTCGATCTAAGTTCGCTGCCCCAAAACTCGGTTATGAGTCTAAGCACCCTACTATTCAGACTTAGACTCAAAACAAACCTCATGCTGGTCGGAGCCGCAAATGTTTTAAGTGTCGTGGATTTGGACACTTTGCTTCTAAGTGCCCAAATCGAAGAGTCGTCACTATTACTTAGAGTGATAAACCCATATGGGATGAGTATGAGCCAGAAGAAGAGCTCTGTCTTGCAGAGGGCATAGAAGAGATTGTTGAAGAGGCCGATGAAGGAGAACTACTTGTGATCGTGAGAGCCTTGAGTGGATATAAGAATCCAAGTGAGGCTTAGAGGGAGAATATATTCCACACAAGGGGAACCATCAAAGGGAAAGTTTGTTCGATCATAATTGATGGAGGGAGTTGCACCAACGTTGCTTCGTGAGCATGGTAGAAAAGCTTCAATTACAAACCGAGTTTCACCCTCACCCCTACAACATACAATGGCTGAGTCAAAGTAAGGGCCTTAGTGTTAATTCTCGTTGCCTAATATCTTTCGAGTATTGGGGAGTTTTATGTTGATGATATATGGTGTGATGTTATACCCATGGATGCGTGTCACTTACTATTGGGTAGACCTTGGTTATTTGATCGTAGGGTTGTGCATAATGGGTTCAAAAATACATACACCCTTAGTCAGAATGGCAAGAAAATAACCTTAGCCCCACTTGACCCCTCACAACTGCCTAAAGCCAAGCCTCCTCGGGCACCCAACCCATTTAAGTTATTTCTAACCCTAGGGAGGTCTATCTCGGAGTCTCATCATGAACTCGGACCCATCGGAGAGTTGATTCTTCTAAGTCCGGACAGTTCTAAGTCCTCGGAACTCGGACACCCATTAGCCAAAACACTTATCACCCATGATGTGTAGTGAGGGCGGAAGCAAAAGGAAAGGGAAAACTGCAAGAAAAGCTACCCGGGCAGATTGTGACCTGCAGGCGCAATCTTGGCAGAATGGGTGAAAGAGGGCTCAAACGATGGAGTTTGGGGCTGACATTTTGTATGGAGCTTCTCAACAGATCGAAGAAGCTCTGGTATTTTTTTGGATTTTTTGTCGCCAGGAACACCTTGATCAAAGGGCTGAAAGTCGGGGTCCTTTGTAAATATCGAAGGTGGGGGTCGGAGGACTGCTTGGATGGAAGCGATTTTGGAGGGGGATAAGTAGACTCGCTGGGCTAGAGGTGGACGAAATTTGGAGTGAAATGGATGGGTGGTTTGTGAGATATGGAAGTGGGAAGTGAAGGGATAAAACCGAGGTTTCTCCTTGGATACGTAAACACCACCAAGAGGAAGCCAAGGGGCACCTTTAGCCTTGCCGAATAAAGAAACACCACCGGTAGGTTAGAGGACTCAAAGAACACCACCAAGTAGCCAACTTGGATACAGCAATTGAGATTTAAAAGGGGAGCAATCCAGCTCAAATATGTCATTCATATAATCATCAAAGTTGCCTTTACAATGCTATGACAAGCTGAATTTATAAGGACTAAAAATAGCATTTTAGCATAGCCAAAATTAAACTAAAAATCATAAAAGATTCTTTCCTCCTCTCCAAGTTAAGGTTGGATGAATTTAGACCAAGTATTTGTGGATTTGGGAACATGTGGACGAGGGCTCTTTTCCCATTTTCCAAGCTTTCTTCTCACTTCGTGATGTTTCTAGACTTCTTTGCAATCCTCTACCTTTGTTGCTCCATTTCCGGCCTAAGTCTCATCATATGGAATTATGGACCGACTACCTCACTTTATTTATGTACTACCATCATAAAATGACAACACTCCTTGGTCTAGCACGTTTGGACTTCACTTTGCACCATGGTGACTAAGGAACAAGTTTTAGGTATCGAACTTGCTAGCAACTCTCCATCATCCTTCCTTTGTAGAGAAGAATTTGCCCTCAAATTCTCGAGAGTGTCTTCTTCAATGTATGGAGAGAGGTCGGCCACATTAAAGGTGGCGAACACACCAAATTCCCCTGGTAAATCAACTTTGTATGCATTGTCACCAATCCTCTCTAGAACTTCAAATGGTCCGTCGACTCTTGGCATAAGTTTGGTCTTCCGTCTAGAAGGAAATCGTTCCTTCCTTAAGTGGGTCCATACCAAATCCCCAGGTTGGAAGACCCTTCTCCTTTTCCCTTTATCAACTTGTTACTTGTATTTGGCATTAGAAGCCTCAATCTTTTCTTTCACCCTTTCATGCAACCTTTGTATTGCTTGTACTCTCTTGGATGCCTCAATGCTTGGCTTTTCGGTGTCTTCTCTAGGAGTCAAGTCGAGAGGAGTGATTGGGTCCACCCCATAGACTACCTTGAAAGGGCTTAACCCCGTGGTTTTGTAGGGGCTCCATTGTAAGCAAATTCAGCGTGACCTAATAGTTGATCCCATGCTTTGGCATTCACTTTAATTAAGGCCCTTAATAGCACGCCCAAGGTCCGATTGGTAACTTCCGTTTGGCCATCCGTTTGTGGATGACAAGTGGTGTTGAATTTGAGCTTAGTTCCCAATTTCTTCCACAAGGTGAGCCCAAAGTGGCTAAGAAATTTACTGTCCCGGTCCGACACAATTGATTTGGGAATGCCATGTAGCCTTACTATCTCTTTGAAATACAAATCGGCAATTTGGGTAGCATCATTGGTTTTGTTACAAGGAACAAAGTGAGCCATTTTAGAGAAACGGTCCACCACAACAAGAATGGAGTCCTTGTTTCTTTGTGTCTTTGGTAAGCCCAAAATAAAATCCATGCTCACATCTTCCCAAGGTTGGGTTGGTGCAGGAAGAGGTGTATAGAGCCCTTGAGGAAGGGAATGGTTCTCTGCCTCCCGACAAACCGCACATCGCTTCAAAATCTCTTGCACATCATTCTCCATTCTCGGCCAATAGTAGTGTTCACGCAGCATGCTTGCTGTCTTGTGTACACCAAAATGGCAGCTAGTGCACCACCATGTATTTCTCGGATGAGTAGTTCTCTTGTGCCACAACGAGGCACACATAGCCGTGCTCCTTTAAAAGGTAGCCCTCTTGGATCGGGAAATCTCCCTTAGGATGCTTAGAACAATCTCGGACTGTCTCACAAAAATCCTCATCATTAGAGTACAAAGATTTCAAATGTTCAAACCAAGGACTTGAGTTTGTAATTGAAACAATAAGAGATACCTCCTTAAAAGAGCATATGCTCCTTTGTTCATTTTGCTGGACTTGTGTTTGATGGAGAAATGAAAAGTTTGCAAATACTCTACCCATTTCCCATGACTTGGATTGAGCTTATGTTGTCCTTGGATATACTTTAAAGCCTTATGATCCGAATGCAATATGAACTCATAAGCCACTAGATAGTGACTCCAATGCTCTAATGATCTTACAATGGCATAGAACTCTTTATCATATATTGAGTATTTCCTCCTTGAGTCACAAAGTTTCTCACTAAAGAAGGCAATGGGCCGCCCTTCTTGAGAGAGAATTCACCTACGCCCATTCCCGAGGCATCACATTCCACTTCAAAATTCTATCAAAACTTGGCAAAGCAAGGACCGGTGCTTGTGTGAGCTTGCGTTTGATTGTCTCAAAGGCTTCTTGGGCTTTGGCACTCCATTTGAATGCACTCCCCTTGAGTACCTCGGTCATGGGGACCGTAATGGTACTAAAATCTTTGATAAACCTCCGGTAAAATGATGCCAAGCCATGAAAACTTCTAACATCATGTATGCTTGAAGGAGTCGGCCAAGATTGGATAGCTTCTACCTTACTTTGATCAACTTTAATCCCATCAGCCGTGACTATGTACCCTAGGAAGACAACTTTCGGGGTGAAAAAGGTACATTTCTGTACGTTGCCATAGAGCTTTTCCTTTTCCAAAATCTCTAGCACTTGTGTGAGATGGCTCAAGTGCTCTTGTTCGTTTTTGCTATACACCAAAATGTCATCAAAGTATAAAACCACAAATTTGCCAATAAGAGGTCGAAATACTTGATTCATTAATCTCATGAAGGTGCTAGGAGCGTTAGAGAGGCCGAATGGCATAACTAGCCACTCATACAACCCATCTTTGGTGTTAAAAGCGGTTTTCCACTAATCCCTTTCCCGGATCCGTATTTGATAGTAACCACTTCTTAAATCCACCTTAGAGAATACTTGTGATCCATGTAACTCGTCAAGCATATCTTCAAGTCGGGGTATGGGATGCCGATATTTGATTGTGATTTTGTTAATGGCTCGGCTATCCACACACATTCTCATAGTTCCATCTTTTTGGGTACCAAAAGGATTGGTACCGCACAAGGGCTCCAACTTTCTCTCACAAGTCCTTTGGCTACTAGTTCATCCACTTGTCCTTGGACTTCTTGTGCATCTTTGGGATTCATTCTATAAGCTGGCTTGTTAGGTAAAATAGCTCCCGGGATGAGGTCAATATGGTGTTGGATGGTTCTTTGTGGAGGGAGGTGATGGAAAGTGGGCTGTCCCAGATGTTGAGCCAAAGAATAATTATTCCAAAGGACCAAGCATACCCGGAAATCAAACAAAGTTGCTTGAATTTGTTTTACTTATCTTTGATCCCGGGGATGAAAAGCCAGAATGCGGTCTTTAATGATTTAATGTTCATCAATAAAGTCCGTCCAAAGAACTAAGAAGGATAGCCATTAGCAAGGCTACCAGAAAGGTCCAAGCCAATCGCCTAGTTCTCCATGCTAGAGCACGGTGAAGTTCAGCCATGTCAAAACGGGAAGTGATGCCATTTCATGTCCTTGCACATAAATAAAGATGATGCATATTTTGGACCGTCCAAGAACAATATGTTAGACGCCAAAAGGATGTATCAAAGGGAAGGAATGAGGATATTCTAGAAGCATTCACTATGGTGGAAGAAGGTTTGTTAGATGCTTGGCAAAGGGGAAATTCAACCACATCCACATGTTCCCAAAAGTTCAAATACTTGGCTAGAATTTCTCCTAGCTTGACTTGGAGAAGGGGAAAGAATCTTTATGGTTATTATTTCATTTTAGCTTTAATTTTCAGTTTTGTTTTCAGCTTTGTAAATGCTCACATGAGGCATTATATATTCAGCACCTATGCACCATTGTAAAAGACACCTTTTGATGAATATATATGAGTTTAAACTCTTGAGCTGGATTGCTCGTTTTTGAATCCTCAAAGTTGTATCCGTGCTTGGCATCACGGTGGTGTTCTTTGAGTCTCTTGAGTCCCGGTGGTGTTGCTGTATCCGGACCACTTAAGAGCGCCCCTTGATTCACTCGGTGGTGTTGCTTGTATCCGAGCCCGAGTCAAGGTTCTATCCCTCACTTTGCCGCTCCATAACTCACAATTCCCTCAGCCATTTCACTCCAAATTTTAACCACAACCCTCCCAGCAAGTCTACTTCCATCCCTCCAATTTCCAGCTCCATCCAAGATGCCCTCCGTCCTCCACCCTTGATCCAGACAGAAGGTGTCAGCCTGAACATCCAGTCCAGTGGTGCTCATTTCAGGCGTACAGATCAAGGTCTTCCCTAACTCCAAAATTTCCCAAATTTTACCACAATCAACCTTCACCTGTTACCTTCCTTCCCACCAATTTTTAGCTAAATCCAAGAACCTTTGCCCCTCCATTTCCCCAATCTGCCAAGATTGCGCACACAGGCTGCATTCGGCCGGTTGTGCTTCTTGCGGTTTTCTCTACTTTTTCTTTGCTTCCGCGACTACACATCATTTTTGGTATCAGAGCAAGTTCTGAACCTTGGGTGAGTGTATCCATTTCCACAAAAATCAAAAAACAAAAAAAAAAACAGGCAGCACCTCAAAATAGCCAGCCATGAACGCCAACCTTTTCTTGAGAAGAACTTCAAGCGGATTCAATGAGCTAGATGATGAGCAACGTGAGAATATCTTTTACACAAGAGGAACGGTGCTCAACAAGGTGTGCTCTATCATTATTGATGGTGGTAGTTGCACAAACGTGGCCTCAACAACCATGGTAGAAAAGCTTGGGATTCAAGTCTCACCCCATCCTCATCCTTACACCATCCAATGGCTAAATCAAGGTGAAAATCTTCTAGTTGATTCTAGATGTCTTGTCTCCTTTAGCATTGGCAAAAATTATCGTGATGAACTTTGGTGTGATGTGCTACCTATGGATGCATGCCATTTAATGCTTGGTAGACCTTGGCTCTTTGATAGAAGAGTCATTCATGATGGGTACTTGAATACTTATGCTTTCACCAAAGATGGCAAGAGGATCACATTGGTTCCCTTGTCACCTAGCCAAATCCCACAAACAAAGCCTCAAAATGACTCCCTCAAACGGACCATTGTCATGGAGAAAATGTTGTCAATGAAAAATCCCATGAGCTTCGGACCACACAAGACACCCCTCCCACTACCGAAGCACCTTTAGCTAAATTTGACCATTTGATGGAGAGTGGGCAACCTTCTGTTTTGAGCTGAATATTATTCATGTTGTGAAGCTTTGTATGTTTAGTGTTCAGCCGGAAATGTTTGCTTACTCCATGATCAAGGGGAAGGGCTCAAAATACAAGCGTTTGATGTTAGTGGATTCCGGAGGATGATGGTTCTCAAAGTCACTAAGCTCTTATGATTTTGTTTATAAATAATTGATTACCAATTTAGTTGAGAAGATTAGTGAGAGTAGCCACCTAAAATCTCCATGGTCAAGCAAGAAGGTTTGTTCTAATCAAGGCCGGGAATGTTGCTATGTTATGCTCGTGGTACATAAATAAGTTGATGCCTAAATCATGGTCGGCCCATGAGGATGCTTTAGCCGAATGATGAGCTACAAAAGGAGATGATGACTAAGCATTCTAGAAGCATCAAGAATCAAAGAGCTTGGAGAAGGGAAAACAAGCCATAGCCACATGTTCCCAATTTTGAAATGCTTGGCTAGAATTCACCCTAGCTTGGCTTGGAGGGAGGGAAAGGAATATTGTTAGTTAGCATTTTGTTTTTGCATTATTTTCAGCTTGAATTCTGTTATACTTTCAGCTTGCATTCGGTTATGTAAAATGCCATAGCAAGGCATTATATAATCAGCTCATGAGCTTCATTGTAAATCACCTTTTGCTGAAATATATGAGTTTATACTCGAGCTGGATTTGCTCACCTTTTGGAATTCTCATTGCTGTATCCTAGTGTGGCAGCTAGGTGGTGTCCTGTGAGTCCTTCCAATCTCCCGGTGGTGTTTCTGTATCCGGACAGATTGAAGGTGCCCCTCGGTTCTTACTCGGTGGTGTTTACGTATCCGAGCTAGGACCTTGGTTTTATCCCCTCATTTCACCAATTCATATCTCACAATCTACCCAGCCATTTCACTCCAAATTTTAACCACAATCCTTCCAGTCCATCTACTACCATTCCTCCAATTTTCAGCTCCATCCAAGAACACCTCCATCCTCCACACTGAAACCAAACAAAGGGTGTCTGTCTGTACAGCCAGCCGGTTGCATCAACTTCAGGCTATCTGTTCAGGGAGTTCCCCTTATCCAAATTCAACGAAACTTGGTCACGACCTTCATTTACCAGTTACCTACTTCCCCTCCAAATTTCAGCCAAGACCAAGCACTTTTGCCCCACCTTTCACCCAATCTGCCAAGATTGCGCACGCAGGCTGCATTCTGGCCGGTTGTGCTTCTTGCGGTTTTCTCTACTTTTTCTTTGCTTCCGCCACTACACATCATTTTTGGTATCAGAGCAAGTTCTGAACCTAGGGTGATTGTGTCCATTTCCCAAAATCCAAAAACCACAAAAATAGCCAGCCACAAAGACTTCCCAGCCATGAGTGCAAGCATGACTTTGGAAGAGAGGTTTGAAATGTTAATGAAGGAGAATGAGTACCTCCGAAAACAACTTGGGCGTGACATGAAGGCTAAGCGTGACCAGCTAAGGAGTGAATCACCTCCTATTCGCTCTAATCCTAGCCTACATGAAGATGATGAGGAGAGCAATCCTTTTGCTTCCACGGACAGTGAAAGACAATCAAGAAGAAGTTCTAGACGGTCCAAATCACACTACCAAGATTTCAAAATTGAGATTCCGGAATTTGAAGGGAGATTGCATCCGGATGAGTTCCTTGATTGGATGAGGACCGTGGAAAGAATTTTTGATTACAAAGAAGTACCAAACGAGAAGAAGGTGAAGCTTGTTGCACTCAAGCTTAGAGGCTTTGCTTCCACTTGGTGGGAAAATTTGAAGCACAAAAGAGTAAGGGACAAGAAGCCTAAAATCAAAAGTTGGGAGAAAATAAGAGCTAAGCTCAAAGCTCGTTTTCTACCACCTACTTATGTCCAAGATAGTTTTCTCCAACTCTATACTCTACAACAAGGCAATATGAGTGTAGAAGAATACACTAGAGAGTTTGAGAAATTGTTGATCAAATGTGATTTGCAAGAGAATGAGGACCAAACAATTGTGAGGTACTTAGGCGGTTTGGATGCTAAGTACGCTCAAATTGTGGAGCTACAACATTTTACCACATTTGATGAGGTGTGTCACTTGGCACACAAGGTGGAGCAACAAAAGAAAAATCGGTTTGCCAAAAAGGAAGTGCCTAAAACTTTTCCCTCTCAAAGAAGCCAACCCTTCTACAAGGGGAGTCCCCAACCTTCACCACAAACAATTCCAAATCCCACAAAACAGCCTATGCCCATCCAAACCCCAAAGCCGCCTAATCCAATGCCAAAAACAAATGACCCAAGGAGATGCTTCAAGTGTCACGGTTTTGGACACATTGCTTCGGAGTGTCCCAACCGAAGGGTGATTACTTTGGTTGAATACCAAGAGCCCTTGATGGATGAGCATGAAACCGAGAAGGAACTACTCTTGCTAGATGAGGTAGAGGAAGTGGTAGAAGAGGCGGATGAAGGAGAAATGTTGGTGATAAGAAGGACCTTGAGCGGTTTCAAGGATCCAAGCGAGGAGCAACGTGAAACCATTTTTCACACAAGAGGCACGAGTGCTAGACAAAGTTTGTTCCATCATTATTGATGGTGGAAGTTGTGCTAATGTGGCTGCCTCTACAATGGTAGACAAGCTTGGACTTCATGCTTCGGTCCACCCTCACCCCTATAATGTCCAATGGCTTAGTCAAGGTAAAGGACTTCAAGTTAATTCTCGTTGTCTTCTTTCATTTAGTATTGGTAAGCACTATCATGATGAGTTGTGGTGTGATGTAATTCCTATGGATGCTTGCCATATATTACTTGGGAGACCTTGGCTATATGACCGAAGGGTGACACATGATGGTTTCAAGAATACCTACACCTTCACCAAGGATGGAAAGAAAATCACATTAGCCCCCTTGCCTCCTAGCCAATACAAACCGAAGCCACAAAACTCTTCCTCCCAAAATGACCTCTTGTTTGTGTTTAAGGAACCTTTCCTCAAAGACAAGCAAAAAGAGTTTGAGCCTTACCACAAACACATTCGTTCATTCCCATACTCAGCCGAGGAGTTGCCACAAAGATTCCACCCTCTTTCCACTATTTGTCTTGACAAGTTCAGCTTTGCTCCCCACAAAAAAATCCTGTCCATTCACCACCACAAAGACATTTCCTAAGCCAAAAAATTTTGTCCCGAGAACCATTTGTTTTACCCGGACAGAATCTGATTTGGATCCCAATGGTGATGAATTATGGGTAGCTGACCGGGAGAGAAATCAGAAAATCCATGGGCAGAATTGATGCTGAAGGAAGTTGTTTATCTTCCTAAATGCTTGTGGATTAATGTACCCAATGATGAACTACTTGATGACCAAGGCAACCCCTACACCATAAGCATACCCGAGGAGCATCCGAACTGGCAGCATGGCCGAAGCCTGTACCTTCAGCTAACCGACTGCATGGGTGTACGAGGACACTCCAATTTTGTTCTCAACATAAGCTCCGACATGACCAGATTTTTTTACACCCGGAGCATGCTATGTATGCGAATTTGAGGGCAAATTCTCTCCTACAAGGGGAGAATGATGGAGAGTGGGCAACCTTCTGTTTTGAGCTGAATATTATTCATGTTGTGAAGCTTTGTATGTTTAGTGTTCAGCCGGAAATGTTTGCTTACTCCATGATCAAGGGAAGGGCTCAAAATACAAGCGTTTGATGTTAGTGGATTCCGGAGGATGATGGTTCTCAAAGTCACTAAGCTCTTATGATTTTGTTTATAAATAATTGATTACCAATTTAGTTGAGAAGATTAGTGAGAGTAGCCACCTAAAATCTCCATGGTCAAGCAAGAAGGTTTGTTCTAATCAAGGCCGGGAATGTTGCTATGTTATGCTCGTGGTACATAAATAAGTTGATGCCTAAATCATGGTCGGCCCATGAGGATGCTTTAGCCGAATGATGAGCTACAAAAGGAGATGATGACTAAGCATTCTAGAAGCATCAAGAATCAAAGAGCTTGGAGAAGGGGAAAACAAGCCATAGCCACATGTTCCCAATTTTGAAATGCTTGGCTAGAATTCACCCTAGCTTGGCTTGGAGGGAGGGAAAGGAATATTGTTAGTTAGCATTTTGTTTTTGCATTATTTTCAGCTTGAATTCTGTTATACTTTCAGCTTGCATTCGGTTATGTAAAATGCCATAGCAAGGCATTATATAATCAGCTCATGAGCTTCATTGTAAATCACCTTTTGCTGAAATATATGAGTTTATACTCGAGCTGGATTTGCTCACCTTTTGGAATTCTCATTGCTGTATCCTAGTGTGGCAGCTAGGTGGTGTCCTGTGAGTCCTTCCAATCTCCCGGTGGTGTTTCTGTATCCGGACAGATTGAAGGTGCCCCTCGGTTCTTACTCGGTGGTGTTTCTGTATCCGAGCTAGGACCTTGGTTTTATCCCCTCATTTCACCAATTCATATCTCACAATCTACCCAGCCATTTCACTCCAAATTTTAACCACAATCCTTCCAGTCCATCTACTACCATTCCTCCAATTTTCAGCTCCATCCAAGAACACCTCCATCCTCCACACTGAAACCAAACAAAGGGTGTCTGTCTGTACAGCCAGCCGGTTGCATCAACTTCAGGCTATCTGTTCAGGGAGTTCCCCTTATCCAAATTCAACGAAACTTGGTCACGACCTTCATTTACCAGTTACCTACTTCCCCTCCAAATTTCAGCCAAGACCAAGCACTTTTGCCCCACCTTTCACCCAATCTGCCAAGATTGCGCACGCAGGCTGCATTCTGGCCGGTTGTGCTTCTTGCGGTTTTCTCTACTTTTTCTTTGCTTCCGCCACTACACATCACCATTGTCCCTCAAAATTCCCTTCCTACATTTTTGAGCCCATTTTGGCCGTGAGTGGACTACCCAATGTGCATATTGACGATCATGATTATGGAGAGCTACTAGTGCATTTGTTCAAGGAAGCACAATTTAGTACATCAAATGTTGTTGCTAGCGCATTGTGCTCTCAATTCACCTACCAAGACTACCTTGCTATTTATTTTAAGGAACAAAGGTTATTGTTGAAATTCAAGGAGGAGTCCCATACCCCCACAAATGCCTTTCTCCCAGCCATGAAGTCTTGTTTTTGGGCTGCTCCAAATCTGTTCAAAGAGCTAAAACCGTTGGAGGCATAATGGAAGCCATTCTGTTTTGGCTTGAATTAGCTAAATTTGTGTTGTGTTTGCAAACTCTTGCTGCCCTTGTGAATGAAGCTCTAATTATACCAATGAAGTTGTGCCATCATGGTGGTACACAAAGGTTGTGTGAGCTTAGCCCCATCCAAGAGTTCATCCCACCCTCCACAAAAGAGCCCACAAGCCCTCTCCACAACCCACGTCCTTCAACCGAGAGACCCTCACAAAATTTCCCTCCCTTCACCGAAACTCCACAACCCAAAATTGTCCGTGTCCTTCCAAGCCAGATTCCTCCTAGCCTATACCCACGAAGAAACTCACACCTCCAAACAATTTCCATCCCGAGAGCCATTTTTGTCATCCAAACAGAATGTGAAGTTGAGTCATGGGCCGAGGGCCAAGAAGAGGAAGAAGAGAGTCCAAGGGTGGAATTGTTTTTGTTGGTACCAAGGGAAACTAACTTCTTTATCAAGGACACTCGATTTTGGAGTCTTCATTGTGTTACACAAGAAGTGCCTAGAGTGCGCAATGAAGGATGGGCTGTACGTGACTATTTTGCTTTGGTCAAGTTAAGGGAACCTCCCTTGCGGCTGAACATGGAGGAGAAAACTCTGAAAATCTTAAAATAGTGCGTAGAACCTTTCCTTTTAGTGCTGAAGGAAGCGGATTTTACTTCTAAAAACGCTTGGGTTTGCATACTTTACCATAGAGTTTTGTTTGGCCCAGCTTGGTACAAAACCAAGAACGTACTAGACGAGCCCCATGTCTGGCCGAATGCCCAGGACAACCTCCAGAAGGTGGCAGTACAAAAACCTCCCACTCCTCAACTCTCCAAAAGCCTCCACGTGAACAAAATTTTCCCAACCTTGGAGAATTACATCTTTGAGAATTTGAGGTCAAATTCTTCTCTACAAGGGAGAATGATGGAAAGTGGGCTGTCCCAGATGTTGAGCCAAAGAATAATTATTCCAAAGGACCAAGCATACCCGGAAATCAAACAAAGTTGCTTGAATTTGTTTTACTTATCTTTGATCCCGGGGATGAAAAGCCAGAATGTGGTCTTTAATGATTTAATGTTCATAAATAAAGTCTGTCCAAAGAAATAAGAAGGATAGCCATTAGCAAGGCTACCAGAAAGGTCCAAGCCAATCGCCTAGTTCTCCATGCTAGAGCACGGTGAAGTTCAGCCATGTCAAAACGGGAAGTGATGCCATTTCATGTCCTTGCACATAAAAAAGATGATGCATATTTTGGACCATCCAAGAACAATATGTCAGACGCCAAAAGGATGTATCAAAGGGAAGGAATGAGGATATTCTAGAAGCATTCACTATGGTAGAAGAAGGTTTGTTAGATGCTTGGCAAAGGGGAAATTCAACCACATCCACATGTTCCCAAAAGTTCAAATACTTGGCTAGAATTTCTCCTAGCTTGACTTGGAGAAGGGGAAAGAATCTTTATGGTTATTATTTCATTTTAGCTTTAATTTTCAGTTTTGTTTTCAGCTTTGTTGATGCGTAGTGGCGGAAGCAAAGAAAAGATGGAAAAACCGCAAAACACACAACCGGGCAGAACAGGACCTGCAGGTGCGGTTCTGGGGAAATGGGTGAAAGGAGGGGTAAATGATGGAGTTTTTGGACGAAATTTGGTGGAAGGTTAGTTAACTGGTTGGGGAAGGTTGTGGTAAAATTTGGGCAGCATCCAAGGTCGGGATCACCTTGAGCCAAACGCAAACAGAAAGCCTCGCTGGTTGGCTGTCCAGAATGAGGTTCTTTGTTTGTTTTTGGTGCTGGGGATGGAGTTCTTCTTGGATTGAGCTGAGATTTGGAGGGAATGGACTCAACTCATGTAAGATGAAGTGTGTGAAATTTGGGAAAGAGATGATTCGTGGATTGGGAGATATGGTTGATGGAAGTCACTGGATAGAACCTGGATTCTGGCTTGGATACAGAAACACCACCAAGCTGAATCAAGGGGCGCTCTCAAACGGTCCGGATACAGAAACACCACCGGGGTTTGGGAGACTCAAAGGACACCACCTAGATGCCAACCTAGGATACAGCTTTGAGGATTTAGAGGCTCGAGAAATCCATCCCGAAAAGAGTATAACACTCAAGGTTTGTATATTCATCAAAAAGTGTCTTTACAATAGAGCATAGGTGCTGAATATATAATGCTTCATATGAGCATTTACAAAGCTGAAAACAAAACTGAAAATTAAAGCTAAAATGAAATAATAACCATAAAGATTCTTTCCCCTTCTCCAAGTCAAGCTAGGTGAAATTCTAGCCAAGTATTTGAACTTTTGGGAACATGTGGATGTGGTTGAATTTCCCCTTGGCCAAGCATCTAACAACCTTCTTCCACCATAGTGAATGCTTCTAGAATATCCTCATTCCTTCCCTTTGATACATCCTTTTGGCGTCTAACATATTGTTCTTGGACGGTCCAAAATATGCATCATCTTTATTTATGTGCAAGGACATGAAATGGCATCACTCCCCGTTTTGACATGGCTGAACTTCACCGTGCCCTAGCATGGAGAACTAGGCGATTTTGCTTGGACCTTTCTGGTAGCCTTGCTAATGGCTATCCTTCTTGGTTCTTTGGACGGACTTTATTTATGAACATTAAATCATTAAAGACCACATTCTGGCTTTTCATCCCCCAGGATCAAAGATAAGTAAAACAAATTCAAGCAACTTTGTTTGATTTCCGGGTATGCTTGGTCCTTTGGAATAATTATTCTTTGGCTCAACATCTGGGACAGCCCACTTTCCATCATTCTCCCCTTGTAGAGAAGAATTTGACCTCAAATTCTCAAAGATGTAATTCTCCAAAGTTGGGAAAATTTTGTTCACGTGGAGGCTTATGGAGAGTTGAGGAGTGGGAGGTTTTTGTACTGCCACCTTCTGGAGGTTGTCCTGGGCATTCGGCCAGACATGGGGCTCGTCTAGTACGTTCTTGGTTTTGTACCAAGCCGGGCCAAACAAAACTCTATGGTAAAGTATGCAAACCCGAGCGTTTTTAGAAGTAAAATCCGCTTCCTTCAGCACTAAAAGGAAAGGGTCTACACACTCTTTTAAGATTTTTGGAGTTTTCTCCTCCATGTTCAGCCACAAGGGATGTTCCCTTAACTTGACCAAAGCAAAATAGTCATGTACTGCCCATCCTTCATTGCACACTCTAGGCACTTCTTGTGTACCACAATGAAGACTCCAAAATCGAGTGTCCTTGATAAAGAACTTAGTCTCCCTTGGTACCAACAAAAACAATTCCACCCTTGGACTCTCTTCTTCCTCTTCTTGGCCCTCGGCCCATGACTCAACTTCACATTCTGTTTGGATGACAAAAATGGCTCTCGGGATGGAAATTGTTTGGAGGTGTGAGTTTCTTCGTGGGTATAGGCTAGGAGGAATCTGGCTTGGAAGGACACGGACAATTTTGGGTTGTGGAGTTTCGGTGAAGGGAGGGAAATTTTGTGAGGGTCTCTCGGTTGAAGGACGTGGGTTGTGGAGAGGGCTTGTGGGCTCTTTTGTGGAGGGTGGGATGAACTCTTGGATGGGGCTAAGCTCACACAACCTTTGTGTACCACCATGATGGCACAACTTCATTGGTATAATTAGAGCTTCATTCACAAGGGCAGCAAGAGTTTGCAAACACAACACAAATTTGGCTAATTCAAGCCAAAACAGAATGGCTTCCATTATGCCTCCAACGGTTTTAGCTCTTTGAACAGATTTGGAGCAGCCCAAAAACAAGACTTCATGGCTGGGAGAAAGGCATTTGTGGGGGTATGGGACTCCTCCTTGAATTTCAACAATAACCTTTGTTCCTTAAAATAAATAGCAAGGTAGTCTTGGTAGGTGAATTGAGAGCACAATGCGCTAGCAACAACATTTGATGTACTAAATAGTGCTTCCTTGAACAAATGCACTAGTAGCCCTCCATACTCATGATCATCAATATGCACATTGGGTAGTCCACTCACGGCCAAAATGGGCTCAAAAATGTGGGATGGAATTTTTTGGGAAGATGGTCAAATCTGGCTAGGGGTGCTTCGGTAGTGGGAGGGGTGTTTGGTGTGGTTCGAAGCTCATGGGAATTTTCCTTGACAACATTTCCTCTATGACAATGACCGGATTGAGAAGAGCTCTTTTGTGGTTTTGTTTGTGGGATTTGGCTAGGTGACAAGGGAACCAATGTGATCCTCTTGCCATCTTTGGTGAAAGCATAACTATTCAAGTACCCATCATGAATGACTCTTCTATCAAAGAGCCATGGTCTACCAAGCATTAAATGGCATGCATCCATAGGTAGCACATCACACCAAAGTTCATCACGATAATTTTTGCCAATGCTAAAGGAGACAAGACATCTAGAATCAACTAGAAGATTTTCACCTTGATTTAGCCATTGGATGGTGTAAGGATGAGGATGGGGTGAGACTTGAATCCCAAGCTTTTCTACTGATGTGTAGTGGCGGAAGCAAAGAAAAGATGGAAAAACCGCAAAACACACAACCGGGCAGAACAGGACCTGCAGGTGCGGTTCTGGGGAAAAAGGTGAAAGGAGGGGTAAATGATGGAGTTTTTGGACGAAATTTGGTGGAAGGTTAGTTAACTGGTTGGGGAAGGTTGTGGAAAAATTTGGGCAGCATCCAAGGTCGGGATCACCTTGAGCCAAACGCAAACAGAAAGCCTCGCTGGGTGGCTGTCCAGAATGAGGTTCTTTGTTTGTTTTTGGTGCTGGGGATGGAGTTCTTCTTGGATTGAGCTGAGATTTGGAGGGAATGGACTCAACTCATGTAAGATGAAGTGTGTGAAATTTGGGAAAGAGATGATTCGTGGATTGGGAGATATGGTTGATGGAAGTCGCTGGATAGAACCTGGATTCTGGCTTGGATACAGAAACACCACCAAGCTGAATCAAGGGGCGCTCTCAAACGGTCCGGATACAGAAACACCACCGGGGTTTGGGAGACTCAAAGGACACCACCTAGATGCCAACCTAGGATACAGCTTTGAGGATTTAGAGGCTCGAGAAATCCATCCCGAAAAAGAGTATAACACTCAAGGTTTGTATATTCATTAAAAAATGTCTTTACAAGGAGTGTGCATGCTGAATATATAATGCCTAGCCTTGGCATTGTACATAACCGAAACTAAGCTGAAAATAATGCAAAATTGGAAATGAAACTAACTAGATTCTTTCCCCTCCTCCAAGCTAAGCTAGAGTAAATCCTAGCCAAGTATTTCAAAATTGGGAACATGTGGCCTAGGCTTGTTTTCCCCTTCTTCAAGCTTCTTGATTCTTTGATGCTTCTAGAATGCCTTGTCACCATCTTCCTTTGTTGCTCCATAACCGGCCATGGCCCATCTCATGTAAATATGGACCGTCCTCATTTAAGCATCATCTTATTTATGTACTTAAGCACAAAATGGCAATGTTCCTCGGTTTGACTTGACCATGCACACTTGCTTTGACTTGGAGGTTTTTGGTGGCTAACTTCCATTATCCTTCTTAACTAAATTAGTAATCAATTATTTATGAACAAAATCATAAACATTCAGAGTTTTGGACTTGCTACCCTCCGGGATCCGTTAGCACCATTCGGTTGAGTTGTAAGCATTTCCCTTTGATCATGAAATAATCAAGCATCTCCGGCTGAACCCCACGCATACATGGCTTCTTATCATGAACGTCCTTGAGGTCAAACTGCAAGGCTGTCCACTTTCCATCATTCTCCCCTTGTAGGAGAGAATTTGTCCTCAAATTCGCACAAGTACCATGCTCCGGGTGTGAAAAAATTTGGTCATGTTGGAGCTTATGTTGGGAACCAAAATGGAATGTCCCTTTATGCTTAGGCAGCCGGTAAGTTGTAGGGACAGGCTTCGGTCATGCAGCCAGCCCGGATACTCCCGAGTATGCTTATGGTGTAGAGGCTGCCTTGGTCTTCACACATTGCACAATAAGGCACACAAAACCGCAAGTACTTAGGAAGATACACAATTCCCTTTGGTGGCACAAGATTTGGCACGGTACATGCTAAGACCCCATTTCCCATGCTCGGACACAAATGATATGGCCTCAAAGTGCTAACAAAATCCACCAAGCTGTTATTGTCCTTCCAAGAAGAACATTCGGACATGCCACAATATGGATTCAAAACCCAAGTACCAAAAATAAGAAAGTCGTCCTTCTTTGGTATGCAAAAATTTGAATCTGTCCAAGGAGTTTCTTGCTCTCCTTCTCGGTTATCTACCCATATCTCAGCACCATTAGGCTCCACAACACATTCTGTCCGGGTAAAACAAATAGCTCTCGGGATAGGAATTTGTGGGCTTGGGAAATGTCTTTGTGGTGGCAAAGGGAAAAGAATTTTATGTGGGGGAACAAAGCTAAAGTTGTCATGAGGAAGGGTGGAGAAAGGGTGAAATTTTTGTGGCAACTTCTCGGCTGTGTATGGGAATGAATGGATGTGTTTGTGGTAAGGCTCATACTCCTTTTGTTTGTCTTTGAGAAAAGGTTCTCCAAGCACAAGCAATAGGTTATGTCGTGGGCAGATTCGGTTAGGAGGTAAGGGTGGTTTACATGGAGGGGTAAGGAAGGGGTTCAAATATGCCAAGGGAAGTTGTTGAGGAAGGCTGACTTTGTAGCACCATTTTTTAGTACAAACTTGGTTGGCGGATTGAACAATCTTCCCTCCAAGGCTTTGAGGGTGGAGGAATGTGGATTGGCTTAAATCCTCCTCTTCCTTTTGCTATACACAAAAATGTCATCAATGTTCACAACCACAAACTTCCATGATACACCAAACATGATGTGGTAGAAATGATGTTGGCTAGTCAAAGTTCCATGATAGAGTATACAAAACCAAACGCTTTTGGTAAGGAAGTCATCTTCCTTTGGTACCAAAAGAATAGGTTCCACATACTCCTTCACAAAACTTAGAGCACTTTCCACCTTGTTCGGCCATAAGGGATGCTCATTTGACATGCTCCAAGTTGTACCAAAATGAGGGCTCCAACACCAAGTGCTCTTAAGAAGGAGTTCGTCCTTACTTAGCACCAAAAAATAGATTCTACACAAGGGCTTTCCTCTTTCTCTCCTTGGCCTTTAGCCAATGGTTCAACAACTTGTCTTTGGTCCACTTGAACACTTTTAAGTTCCATTCCATAGGCTGGTTTATAATTGATGGTGCTTGGAATGGGGTTGGCAAGGTGTTGTAGGGTTCTTTGTGGTGGAGAGCTAGGAGGTACTTCGTTTGGAGGGACATGGTTATGCAACTCATGGGCTGAACATGATTCATGTTGTGGTGCTTTGAGAAAATTCTCTCCATGAGTTAGGATGGGGATGGTTGGGGTGGAATCATTTGGTTTTGCTTGTGGGATTTGGCTCGGTGACAATGGGACCAATGTGATCCTCTTGCCATCTTTAGTGAAGGTATAGGTGTTCAAGAATCCATCATACATGACTCTCCTATCAAAGAGCCAAGGTCTCCCTAGCAACAAATGACAAGCATCTATTGGAATGATATCACACCATATCTCATCATAATAATTTTTGCCAATACTAAATGACACAAGGCATCTAGAATTGACTTGGAGTGTTTCTCCTTGTTGAACCCATTGAAGGTTGTAAGGATGAGGATGGGGTGATGCAAGAAGTCCAAGCTTTTCCACCATAGCCAGCGAGGCTATATTCATGCAACTACCACCATCAATAATGATAGAGCATACTTTGTTTAGCACGGTTCCTCTTGTGTAAAAAATATTTTCTCGTTGCTCTTCACTTGCCTCATTGAATCCATTCAATGATCTTCTCAAAAACAAATTGGCGTTCATGGCTGGCTATTTTGAGGTGCTGGCTGTTTTTTTTTTGTTTTTTGATTTTTGTGGAAATGGATACACTCACCCAAGGTTCAGAACTTGCTCTGATACCAAAAATGATGTGTAGTGGCGGAAGCAAAGAAAAAGATGGAAAAACCGCAAAACACACAACCGGGCAGAACAGGACCTGCAAGTGCGGTTCTGGGGAAAAAGGTGAAAGGAGGGGTAAATGATGGAGTTTTTGGACGAAATTTGGTGGAAGGTTAGTTACTGGTTGGGGAAGGTTGTGGTAAAATTTGGGCAGCATCCAAGGTCGGGATCACCTTGAGCCAAACGCAAACGAAAGCCTCGCTGGGTGGCTGTCCAGAATGAGGTTCTTTGTTTGTTTTTGGTGCTGGGGATGGAGTTCTTCTTGGATTGAGCTGAGATTTGGAGGGAATGGACTCAACTCATGTAAGATGAAGTGTGTGAAATTTGGGAAAGAGATGATTCGTGGTTTGGGAGATATGGTTGATGGAAGTCGCTGGATAGAACCTGGATTCCGGCTTGGATACGTAAACACCACCAAGCTGAATCAAGGGCGCTCTCAAACGGTCCGGATACAGAAACACCACCGGGGTTTGGGAGACTCAAAGGACACCACCTAGATGCCAACCTAGGATACAGCTTTGAGGATTTAGAGGCTCAAGAAATCCATCCCGAAAAGAGTATAACACTCAAGGTTTGTATATTCATCAAAAAGTGTCTTTACAAGGAGTGTGCATGCTGAATATATAATGCCTAGCCTTGGCATTGTACATAACCGAAACTAAGCTGAAAATAATGCAAAATTGGAAATGAAACTAACTAGATTCTTTCCCCTCCTCCAAGCTAAGCTAGAGTAAATCCTAGCCAAGTATTTCAAAATTGGGAACATGGGGCCTAGGCTTGTTTTCCCCTTCTTCAAGCTTCTTGATTCTTTGATGCTTCTAGAATGCCTTGTCACCATCTTCCTTTGTTGCTCCATAACCGGCCATGGCCCATCTCATGTAAATATGGACCGTCCTCATTTAAGCATCATCTTATTTATGTACTTAAGCACAAAATGGCAATGTTCCTCGGTTTGACTTGACCATGCACACTTGCTTTGACTTGGAGGTTTTTGGTGGCTAACTTCCATTATCCTTCTTAACTAAATTAGTAATCAATTATTTATGAACAAAATCATAAACATTCAGAGTTTTGGACTTGCTACCCTCCGGGATCCGTTAGCACCATTCGGTTGAGTTGTAAGCATTTCCCTTTGATCATGAAATAATCAAGCATCTCCGGCTGAACCCCACGCATACATGGCTTCTTATCATGAACGTCCTTGAGGTCAAACTGCAAGGCTGTCCACTTTCCATCATCTACCATGGTTGTTGAGGCCACGTTTGTGCAACTACCACCATCAATAATGATAGGGCACACCTTGTTGAGCACCGTTCCTCTTGTGTAAAAGATATTCTCACGTTGCTCATCATCTAGCTCATTGAATCCGCTTGAAGTTCTTCTCAATAAAAGGTTGGCGTTCATGGCTGGGAATTTTGAAGTGCTGGCTATTTTTGGATTTTGAATTTTGTGGAAATGAACACAATCACCCAAGGTTCATAACTTGCTCTGATACCAAAAATGATGTGTAGTGGCGGAAGCAAAGAAAAAGATGGAAAAACCGCAAAACACACAACCGGGCAGAACAGGACCTGCAGGTGCGGTTCTGGGGAAATGGGTGAAAGGAGGGGTAAATGATGGAGTTTTTGGACGAAATTTGGTGGAAGGTTAGTTAACTGGTTGGGGAAGGTTGTGGTAAAATTTGGGCAGCATCCAAGGTCGGGATCACCTTGAGCCAAACGCAAACAGAAAGCCTCGCTGGTTGGCTGTCCAGAATGAGGTTCTTTGTTTGTTTTTGGTGCTGGGGATGGAGTTCTTCTTGGATTGAGCTGAGATTTGGAGGGAATGGACTCAACTCATGTAAGATGAAGTGTGTGAAATTTGGGAAAGAGATGATTCGTGGATTGGGAGATATGGTTGGTGGAAGTCGCTGGATAGAACCTGGATTCTGGCTTGGATACAGAAACACCACCAAGCTGAATCAAGGGGCGCTCTCAAACGGTCCGGATATAGAAACACCACCGGGGTTTGGGAGACTCAAAGGACACCACCTAGATGCCAACCTAAGATACAGCTTTGAGGATTTAGAGGCTCGAGAAATCCATCCCGAAAAGAGTATAACACTCAAGGTTTGTATATTCATCAAAAAGTGTCTTTACAATAGAGCATAGGTGCTGAATATATAATGCTTCATATGAGCATTTACAAAGCTGAAAACAAAACTGAAAATTAAAGCTAAAATGAAATAATAACCATAAAGATTCTTTCCCCTTCTCCAAGTCAAGCTAGGTGAAATTCTAGCCAAGTATTTAAACTTTTGGGAACATGTGGATGTGGTTGAATTTCCCCTTGGCCAAGCATCTAACAACCTTCTTCCACCATAGTGAATGCTTCTAGAATATCCTCATTCCTTCCCTTTGATACATCCTTTTGGCGTCTAACATATTGTTCTTGGACGGTCCAAAATATGCATCATCTTTATTTATGTGCAAGGACATGAAATGGCATCACTCCCCGTTTTGACATGGCTGAACTTCACCGTGCCCTAGCATGGAGAACTAGGCGATTTTGCTTGGACCTTTCTGGTAGCCTTGCTAATGGCTATCCTTCTTGGTTCTTTGGACGGACTTTATTTATGAACATTAAATCATTAAAGACCACATTCTGGCTTTTCATCCCCGGGATCAAAGATAAGTAAAACAAATTCAAGCAACTTTGTTTGATTTCCGGGTATGCTTGGTCCTTTGGAATAATTATTCTTTGGCTCAACATCTGGGACAGCCCACTTTCCATCATTTGTAAATGCTCACATGAGGCATTATATATTCAGCACCTATGCACCATTATAAAAGACACCTTTTGATGAATATATATGAGTTTAAACTCTTGAGCTGGATTGCTCGTTTTTGAATCCTCAAAGCTGTATCCGTGCTTGGCATCACGGTGGTGTTCTTTGAGTCTCTTGAGTCCCGGTGGTGTTGCTGTATCCGGACCACTTAAGAGCGCCCCTTGATTCACTCGGTGGTGTTGCTGTATCCGAGCCCGAGTCAAGGTTCTATCCCTCACTTTGCCACTCCATAACTCACAATTCCCTTAGCCATTTCACTCCAAATTTTAACCACAACCCTCCCAGCAAGTCTTCTTCCATCCCTCCAATTTCCAGCTCCATCCAAGATACCCTCCGTCCTCCACCCTTGATCCAGACAGAAGGTGTCAGCCTGAACATCCAGTCCAGTGGTGCTCATTTCAGGCGTACAGATCAAGGTCTTCCCTAACTCCAAAATTTCCCAAATTTTACCACAATCAACCTTCACCTGTTACCTTCCTTCCCACCAATTTTTAGCTAAATCCAAGAACCTTTGCCCCTCCATTTCCCCAATCTGCCAAGATTGTGCACACAGGCTGCATTCTGGCCGGTTGTGCTTCTTGCGGTTTTCTCTACTTTTTCTTTGCTTCCGCCACTACACATCAGGAGGCCAAGAGGAATTTCGTTTGGGAAAATACGGTCAAATTTGGCTAAGAGTTCTTTGGCGAGGGATGGTTATATTGTGGGGGCTCTCGGCTTCGGTTGGTGTCAAAAGGATTAATTCATGTGCTGGCCAAAACTCATGTTGTGTTACTTTGAGAAAAATTTCTCCATGAGCTAGTATGGGGTCGGTTGGGAGGGAATCATTCGGTTTTGTTTTTGGGATTTGGTTAGGTGACAAAGGAACCAATGTGATCCGCTTTCCATCTTTGTTGAAAGCATAAGTATTCAAGAACCCATCGTGTATGACTCTCCTATCAAAGAGCCAAGGTCTCCCAAGCATTAGATGGCAAGCATCTATGGGTAGTACATCACACCATATTTCATCACGATAATGCTTACCAATGCTGAATGAAAGAAGGCATCTAAACTTGACTAGAAGATTTTCACCTTGATTTAGCCATTGGATGGTGTAAGAATGAGGATTGGGTGAAGTATGAATCTGAAGCTTCTCTACCATAGCCGTTGAGGCCACATTTATGCAACTGCCACTATCAATAATGATAGAGCACACCTTGTTGAGCACCGTTCCCCTTGTGTAGAAACTATTCTCACGTTGATCTTCATTTGATTGCTTGAATCCGCTCAAGGTTCTTCTTATGAGTAGGCTAGTATGCATGGTTGGGATCTTTGTGGGGCTGGCTATTTTTTGTGGTTTTTGGGTTTATGATGTGTAGTGGGAGCGGAAGCAAAAAGATAAGCAAAACCGCAAACAAGCAAGCTGGCCAGAACAGGTCCTGCAGGTGCGGTTCTGGGAGAAAATGTGAAAGGAGGGGCAAATGGATGAATTTGAAGCTGAAATTTGACAGGATGGTTATTAACTGGGCCAAGAAGGTTGTGTAAAAATATTGGAATTTTTGGAGGTCGGGAAAGCCTTGAACACAGAGCTGAAAGTCAGGGTTCTATGCTGACTGTCCAGGATGAGTCTCTTTGTTTGTTTCAAGGGTGGAGGGCGGAGTTCTTCTTGGTTTAAGCTGAGATTTGGTGGAGATGGTCTCAACTCATGTAAGATGAAGTGTGTGAAATTTGGAAAAGAGATGATTCGTGGATTGGGAGATATGGTTGATGGAAGTCGCTGGATAGAAACTGGATTCTGGCTTGGATACAGAAACACCACCAAGCTGAATCAAGGGGCACTTTGCAATCTGGCCGGATACAGAAACACCACCGGGGATTGTAAAGACTCAAAGGACACCACCAAGCTTGCCAAGGCTCGGATACAGCAATGAGAATTCAAAGGGTTGAGAAATCCATCTCAAAAGAGCAAAGCTCAAAGTTCATATATTCATCAAAGTTGTTTTTACAAGAGCTATGCTAGCTGAAAATATAATGCCTAACAATGGCATTTACAAAGCTGAAAACAAAGCTGAAAATTAAAGCTAAAATGAAAATAAAACTAATTAGATTCTTTCCCCTCCTCCAAGTTAAGCTAGAGTGAATTCTAGCCAAGCATTTGAGCATTTGGGAACATGTGGTTGTGAGGCCTTTTCCCCTTATGCAAGCTTCATTTCAATTTGGCCAACACAACATATTCCAAGAGGGTTCTAGAAGGCCTTCATTCTTCTCCTTTGATGCATCATGGTAGACGTTTAAGCATATGGCTCTTGGACCTTGGACCGACCAAAAGAATGCACCAAGTTATTTATGCACAAAAGGCTTGACTCTTCTCGGTTTGTCATGGCCGAACTCTTCATGCATTAACGTGGAGGATGTTTGATTGCTAGTAGATTTCTTCCTAGCTAACCTCTTGACTTTTTAGGTAGATAATTATTTATGAACATGAATTCATAAAAGACCATACTCTTGGCTTTGCATCCTCCCGGATCAAAAACAACTAAAACAAATTCAAGCCATTTTGGTTGATTTCCGGGTGTGCTTGGTCCTTCAAAATGAATAGTTTTCAGCTCAAAGTCTAAGATGGTCCACTTTCCATCAGTTTATGGGAATGGACAAATCACCAAAGGATCAGAGCTTGCTCTGATACCAAATATGATGTGTAGTGAGGGCGGAAGCAAAAGGAAAGGGAAAACCGCAAGAAAAGCTACCTGGGCAGATTGTGACCTGCAGGCGCAATATTGGGAGAATGGATGAAAGAGGGCTCAAACGATGGAGTTTGGGGCTGAAATTTGGTATGGAGCTTCTCAACTGATCGAAGAAGCTCTGGTATTTTTTTGGATTTTTGTAGCCAGAAACACCTTGATCAAAGGGCTGAAATTCAGGGTTCTGGGCTGACTGTCCAGGATGATATCCTTTGTAAATATCGAAGGTGGAGGTCGGAGGAC
The DNA here is from genome assembly GCA_021018815.1 of Talinum fruticosum. Lineage (NCBI taxonomy): Eukaryota > Viridiplantae > Streptophyta > Magnoliopsida > Caryophyllales > Talinaceae > Talinum > Talinum fruticosum. The sequence goes on from JAITYX010000040.1 coordinate 1,277,404, forward strand.
TGCTTGGATAGAGGAAATTTTTGGAGGGGGATAAGTAGACTCACTAGGCTAGAGGTGGACGAAATTTGGAGTGAAATGGATGGGCAGTTTGTGAGATATGGAAGTGGGAAGTGAAGGGATAAAACCGAGGTTTCTCCTTGGATACGAAACACCACCAAGAGGAAGCCAAGGGGCACCTTTAGCCTTGCCGGATACAGAAACACCACCGGTAGGTTAGAGGACTCAAAGAACACCACCAAAAAGCCAACTTGGATACAGCAATTGAGATTTAAAAGGGGAGCAATCCAGCTCAAATATGTCATTTACATAATCATCAAAGTTGCCTTTACAATGCTATTACAAGCTGAATTTATAAAGACTAAAAATAGCATTTTAGCAAAGCCAAAATTAAACTAAAAATCATAAAGATTCTTTCCTCCTCTCCAAGTTAAGGTTGGATGAATTTGGACCAAGTATTTGTGGATTTGGGAACATGAGGATGAGGGCTCTTTTCCCCTTTTCCAAGCTTTCTTCTCACTTCGTGATGTTTCTAGACTTCTTTGCAATCCTCTACCTTTGTTGCTCCATTTCTGGCCTAAGTCTCATCATATGGAATTATGGACCGACTACCTTACTTTATTTATATACTACCATCATAAAATGGCAACACTCCTTGGTCTAGCACATTTGGAATTCACTTTGCACCATGGTGACTAGGGAACAAGTTTTAGGTATCCAACTTGCTAGCAACTCTCCATCAACCCAAGTACATCCATGTTTTTCCTGATGAGATACCTCTTGGCCTACCCCCCAAAAGAGATATCCAACACTATATTGACCTCATCCCAAGATCTATATTGCCAAACAAACCAACCTACAGAATGAACCCTAAAGACACCTCGAAGTGCAGAGGCAAGTTGAGGAGTTGGTGTCTAAAGGTCCGGTGAGAGTGAGTAAGAGTCCTTGTGATGGAAAGTGGACAGCCTTATGTTTTGAGCTGAATGATATTCATTTTGAGAAGCCTTGTATGTTTGAGGTCCAGTCGGAAATGCTTGATTGTTCCATGAACAAGGGGAAGAGTTTAACACTTAGCCGAATGGTGCTAATAGATCCCGGAGGGTGACAATTCCAAAACATTAAGTTTCATGATTTTGTTCATAAATAATTGGTTATTAATTTAGCCAAGAAGGATAGTTGAAGTTAGCCACCAAAAACCTCCAAGACAAAGCAAGTGTGCATGGTCAAGTCAAACCAAGGAACATTGCCATTTTATGCTTAAGTACATAAATAAGATGATGCTTGAATGAGGTCGGACCATATTGACATGAGATGGGCTATGACCGGATATGGAGCAACAAAGGAAGATGGTGACAAGGCATTCTAGAAGCATCAAAGAATCAAGAAGCTTGAAGAAGGGGAAAACAAGCCTAGGCCACATGTTCCCAATTTTGTAATACTTGACTAGGATTTATACTCTAGCTTAGCTTGGAGGAGGGGAAAGAATCTAATTAGTTTTATTTTCATTTTGCATTATTTTCAGCTTGGTTCTCGGTTATGTAAAATGCCAAGGCAAGGCATTATATATTCAGCTCATATGCTTCATTGTAAAAACACTTTTTGATGAATATATTTGAGTTTATACTCTTGAGCTGGATTGCTCGTTTTTGAATCCTCAAAGCTGTATCCGTGCTTGGCCTCACGGTGGTGTCCTTTGAGTCAATTAAGTCCCGGTGGTGTTGCTGTATCCGGATCGCTTAGGTGCGCCCGTTGATTCACTCGGTGGTGTTGCTGTATCCGGATCGCTTAGGTTCACCCCTTGATTCACTCGGTGGTGTTCCTTGATTCACTCGGTGGTGTTGCTGTATCCGAGCCCGGGTCAAGGTTCTATCCCTTCACTTTGCCGCCCCATAACTCACAATTCCCTTAGCCATTTTTATCCAAATTTTAACCACCTTCTTTCCAGTCCATCTACTTCCATTCCTCCAAATTTCAGCCCCAACCAAGAACATCTCCGTCCTCCACATCAAAACCAAACAAAGGGTGTCAATCTGTACATCCAGCCGGTAGCATCAACTTCTGGCTATTTGTTCAGGTAGTTCCCCTTATCCAAAATTCACGAAACTTGGCCACAAACTTCCTTCATCAGTTACCTCAATCCCCTCCAAGTTTCGTCCAAATCCAAACACATTTGCCCCTCTTTTCACCCAATCTCCCAAGATTGCGCAGGCAGAACCCATTCTGCCCGGTTGCTCTCTTTGCGGTTTTCCCTTCTTTTTCTTTGCTTCTGCCACTACACATCAACTTTGGTATCAGAGCAAGTTCTGAACCTTGGGTGAGTGTATCCATTTCCACAAAAATCAAAAACCACAAAAATAGCCAGCCACAAAACTTCCCAGCCATGAGTGCAAGTATGACTCTAGAAGAGAGGTTTGAAATGCTCATGAAGGAGAATGAGTACCTCCGAAAACAACTTGGGCGTGACATGAAGGCTAAGCGTGACCAGCTAAGGAGTGAATCACCACCTATTCGCTCTAATCCTAGCCTACATGAAGATGATGAGGAGAGCAACCCTTTTGCCTCCACGGATAGTGAAAGACAATCAAGAAGGAGTTCTAGACGATCCAAATCACACTACCAAGACTTCAAAGTTGAGATTCCGGAGTTTGAAGGAAGATTGCATCCGGATGAGTTCCTTGATTGGTTGAGGACCGTGGAAAGAATTTTTGATTACAAAGAAGTACCAAATGAGAAGAAGGTGAAGCTTGTTGCACTCAAGCTTAGAGGCTTTGCTTCCACTTGGTGGGAAAATTTGAAGCACAAACGAGTAAGGGACAAGAAGCCTAAAATCAAAAGTTGGGAGAAAATGAGAGCCAAGCTCAAGGCCCGTTTTCTACAACCTACATATGTCCAAGATAGATTTCTCCAACTCTATACTCTCCAACTCTATACTCTACCTATGACAAGGAATTCTATGCCATCATTCGGTCATTAAAGAATTGGAATCATTACTTAGTGGCTCAACAATTCATTCCGCACTCGGATCATGAAGCCCTCAAGTACATTCGGGGCCAACACAAGTTGAACACGCGGCATGCGAAATGGGTTGAGTACCTTCGGACCTTTCATTTCTCAATCAAGCACAAATCGGGACAGACTTAACAAGGGCGCTGATGCTCTGTCCAGAAGGTATCTACTGTTGTTTCGAGTTAGAAACTTGTGTCTTCGGGTTTAAAAATTTGAAGAGTTTATATGCGGATGACAAGGATTTTGGAACCCTATACCAAGAATGCCAAACTCGGTCCAAGGGTGAGTTCCAAATACAAGGAGGATACTTATTCAAGAGTATCAGATTGTGTGTGCCTAGCTGTGGCACAAGAGAGTTGATTATAAGGGATGTCCATTCCGGAGGACTTGCTGGCCATTTCGGAGAGAAAAAGACAACCCGGATGCTCAAGGAGCATTATTTACGGCCAAGCATGGACAAAGATGTTCAAGACATCATCGGGAGATGTGTGGTATGCCAATATGCCAAGAGCCATTCCCTGCCTCAAGGACTTTACACTCCATTACCTGTCCCAACTCAGCCACGGGTGGATGTAAGTTTAGACTTCGTTCGGGTCTACCACGGACTCGAAACGGAAAGATTCTATTCTGGTCGTTGTTGATCGATTTTCTAAGATGGCTCACTTCATTGCTTGCAACAAAACCAATGATGCTACACTGGTTGCTGACCTATACTTTAGAGAAGTGGTAAGGCTGCATGGGATCCCAAGGACCATGGTCTCGAGATAGAGATGCAAAGTTTCGAGACATTTACAGGTTACCCTTTGGAAGAAATTGGGAACGAAGTTGAAGTACAGCACCACTTGCCATCCTCGGACAAATGGTCGAGGCTGAGGTTACAAACGAGAACTTTGGGAGTCTTGCTCGGAACACTAATCAAATCGAATACTAAGATGTGGGACCAACTTCTTCCACATGCTGAGTTTGCTTACAATCACACGCCAAACAAGACTACCAATGTTTCGCCCTTCAAGGTTGTTTATGGTGTGGAACCTCTGTCACCTATTGATCTAACCCCGAGAGCTTTTGATGGAAAGCCTCATACTCGACGCGGTGAAAAGAGCTGCCCAGATTCGGGACTTGCATGCGAAAGTCGAGCGCGAATTGAGCAAGCTAATCTGAGTTACAAGGCTAGCGCTAACAAAAATCGCAGAAGGGTGGTTTTCAACCAGGAGATCTCGTTTGGATCCACCTGAGGAAGGAGCATTTTCCTTCCAAGCGCAAGTCCAAGTTGATGCCAAGAGAAAATGGACCATTTGAAGTACTTAAGAGAATCAATGACAACGCTTACAAGGTGAATTTACCCGGAGAATACAATGTCTCGGCTACTTTCAATGTTGCTGATTTATCTCCTTAGAAGATAATTCGCTCGAGAATTTGAGGGCAAATTCTTTTCAAGCTGAGGAGGATGATGGGGAGGTGATGGGGTGGACACCACAAACCCGGACCCAACTAAGACCGAGAGCCAGCCGGAAGCGAGTGATAATTCCGAGTCCTCCGACTTCATTACGGAACCCTCGAAACCATTGCTTGGGTCTTCGTTGATAACGCGAGCATCAAGGGAGTTTTGGCCACACTCGAAATACTTGTCTGTCTCCTCGGACAGGAGTAAGACAGGAGTAAGGGAGTCGGACAAGTCAGAAATATTCGGAGGAAAAATAAGCCAAGAGATCTTTTACGAGTCCTCGGTTTCGAGCTCGGACGTTAAATGATCTTTTACGAGTCCTCGGTTTATGAGCTTAGACTACTTGATCATCATCTAGGCATCTTCAGCAGAGCCGGAAAAGGAAAGTTAAGGATCAGAAAGCAAAAGAATTTGGTGACAACGACTGTAGCTGTCACCGGAATCGAACCGTACTACTTTGCACTACCGATTCTGTGGTCCCCCTCCTTTTCTGCTGTCCTTTTCTGCTGTAATTATTTACCTGTTGTCCTTGTTTTTATCCTTTTATTTTGCTGAATACATCAAAACCATTGAATGTAAAAGGGATTTATAACCCTTAGATTAGAGTGATGTACCCTAGCTAAGAGGCCTATAAATATACATGGGCTCTCTCTTTGTAAAGGATGATGATTTTGATATTGGCTATATGCTAAGTAAAGTTGAGCGAGTGCTCCTTTCAACCCCAAAATTCTCTTTTGCTTGTCTAATTAGTGGCATAATTAGGCTGTGTTACTGAAGAGTCCGATTATACTTAGTGTGGTGATAGTCTGTATCACTAAGTGTGATTAGTGCCCTAGTTTTATCCTCGGTGGTGATATCTGTATCCTTGGATAGTTCTAGTTTATCTTGTTATTGTCCTATCAGTGCTGGTTACTTTGCTAATCATCTCCTCACGAGTGATTAGCTTAATCCTCGTTGTTTACTATTTCATTGGTCACTTCTAAGCCCATTACGAGTCTCTCAGAATTACATTTGGCGCACTCTGTTTTCGGGATCGGTGTAGCCTTGCGTTTTGGCACATCGGTTTTGGTATCGAGCTTTGGAGCCTTTCCTAGGCTGAGCTTCCTTAACCCCAAACACAACCCATTTAGCCCCAAACACATCGAGTCCACAAAGAACCCATAAACCAGAATGAGTGGAAGCATGACATTGGAGGAGCGTTTTGAAATGCTCATGAACAACTATGATGAGATGCGTGCCCAGAATATATATATGAAAAAGCAACTTGGAGATATGATGAAGAAGAAGAGGCATGAGTTAGAAGAGTCACCACCCGGCTCACCACCACATACTCACTCACACGGGGATGAAGATGGGGAGAGCAACCCCTTTGCTTCTTCCAGTGAACGTGAGCAAAGAAGAGGAAGAAGAGGGAGAAGGGATAAATCACCCCGACCCAACTCGGACTTCAAAGTTGAGATCCCGGAGTTTGAAGGTCGCCTTAACCCGAGACGAGTTTACGGAATGGTTGCAAACGAGTTGAAAGAATCTTTGACTACAAAGAGGTGAAAGATGAAAAGAAGGTAAAGCTTGTTGCTATCAAGCTCGGAGGGTTTGCCTCAACCTGGTGGCCAAATCCGGAGAAGAAGCGTCGTTGTTCAAAGGAAACCTAAGATCGAAGTTGGGAGAAAATGAGGTCCAAGCGAAAACCCGGTTCCTACCCCCAACATACATCCAGGACGGTTATTCTAAGTTGCACAACCTACAACAAGGTCTGATGAGTGTAGAGGAGTATACCCGAGAGTTCGAAAGGCTAATGATTAAATGCGATCTTCAGGAGTCGAGAGGATCAAACAATAGTCGAGTATCTTGGAGGACTTGACCCGAGGTATGCTAATGTTGTTGAGTTACAGCGAGTACTCAACCTTTGATGAGGTGTGTCTTCCGGCACATAAGGTGGAGCAGCAAAAGAAGGTCGGAACCTTCACGAAAGAAGTCTCTAAGACTCAACCACCAAAACCAACTCAGTTTGGCAAGGGTTATTCTAACCCTCTGTTTCAGCCTAAGTCTGCTGCCCCAAAACTCGGTTCCGAGTCTAAGCACCCTATTATTCGGACTCGGACTCGGAACAAACCTCATGTTGGCCGGAGCCGCAAGTGTTTTAAGTGTCGGGGATTTGGACACTTTGCTTCGAATGCCCAAATCGAAGGGTTATCACTATTGCGAGGCTGATGAACCCATATGGGATGAGTATGAGCCGAAGGAGAGGTATGCCTTGCTGAGGGCATAGAAGAGATTGTTGAAGAGGCTGATGAAAGAGAACTACTTGTGATCGTGAGAGCCTTGAATGGATATAAGGATCCAAGTGAGGCTCGGAGGGAGAATATATTCCACACGAGGGGAACCATCAAAGGGAAAGTTTGTTCGATCATTATTGATGGAGGGAGTTGCACCAACGTTGCTTACGTGAACATGGTAGAGAAGCTTCAGTTACAAGCCGAGTTGCACCCTCACCCCTACAACATACAATGGCTGAGTCAAGGTAAGGGCCTCGAGTTAATTCTCGTTGCCTAATATCTTTCGAGTATTGGGAAGTCTTATGTTGATGATATATGGTGTGATGTTATACCTATGGATGCATGTCACTTACTATTGGGTAGACCTTGGTTATTTGATCGTAGAGTTATGCATGATGGGTTCAAAAACACATACACCCTCACCCAGAATGGCAAGAAAATAACGTTAGCCCCACTTGACCCTTCACAACTACCTAAAGCCAAGCCCCCTCGGACACCCAACCCACCTGAGTTACTTCTAACCCTAGGGAAGCCTATTTGGAGTCCATGCATCATGAACTCAGACCCACAAGAGAGTTGATTATAAGGGAAGTCCATTCTGGAGGACTTGCTGGCCATTTCGGAGAGAAAAAGACAACTCGGATGCTCAAGGAGCATTATTTCGGCCAAGCATGGACAAAGATGTTCAAGACATCATCGGGCAATGTGTGGTATGCCAATATGCCAAGAGCCATTCCCTGCCTCAAGGACTTTACACTCCATTACCGGTTCCAACTCAGCCACGGGTGGATGTAAGTCTAGACTTCGTTCCGGGTCTACCAAGGACTCGAAACGGAAAGATTCTATTCTGGTTGTTGTTGATCGATTTTCTAAGATGGCTCACTTCATTGCTTGCAACAAAACCAATGATGCTACACTGGTTGCTTGACCTATACTTCAGAGAAGTTGTAAGGCTGCATGGGATCCAAAGGACAATGGTCTCGAGATAGAGATGCGAAGTTTCGAGTCATTTACGGGTTACCCTTTGGAAGAAATTGGGAACGAAGTTGAAGTACAGCACCACTTGCCATCCTCGGACGGATGGTCGGACCGAGGTTACAAACGGAACTTTGGGAGTCTTGCTCGGAACGCTAATCAAATCGAATATTAAGATGTGGGATCAACTTCTTCCACATGCTGAGTTTGCTTACAATCACACGCCAAACAAGACTACCAATGTTTCGCCCTTTAAGATTGTTTATGGCATGGAACCTCTGTCACCTATTGATCTGACCCCAAGAGCCTTTGATGGAAAGCCTCATACTGACGTCTGTGAAAAGAGCTGCTCGGATTTAGGACTTGCATGTGAAAGTTAGAGCCAGAATTGAGCAAGCTAATCTGAGTTACAAGGCTAGCGCTAACAAAAACCGCGAAGGGTGGTTTTTCAACCAGGAGATCTCGTGTGGATCCACCTAAGGAAGGAGCGTTTTCCTTCCAAGCGCAAGTCTAAGTTGATGCCAAGGGCAGATGGACCATTTGAAGTACTTGAGAGAATCAATGACAACGCTTACAAGGTGAATTTACCGGAGAATACAATGTCTCGGCTACTTTCAATGTTGCTTGATTTATCTCCTTACTTGGAAGATAATTCACTTGAGAATTTCAGGGCAAATTCTTTCCAAGCTGGGGAGGATGATGGGGTGGACACCACAAACCCGGACCCAACTAAGACCGAGAGCCAGCCGGAAGCGAGTGATAATTCGAGTCCTCGACTTCATTACGGAACCCTCGAAACCATTGCTTGGGTCTTCGTTGATAACGCGAGCATCAAGGGAGTTTTGGCCACACTCAGAAATACTTGTCTGTCTCCTCGGACAGGAGTAAGACAGGAGTAAGGGAGTCGGACAAGTCAGAAATATTCGGAGGAAAAATAAGCCAAGAGATCTTTTACGAGTCCTCGGTTTCGAGCTCGGACGTTAAATGATCTTTTACGAGTCCTCGGTTTATGAGCTTAGACTACTTGATCATCATCTAGGCATCTTCAGCAGAGCCGGAAAAGGAAAGTTAAGGATCGGAAAGCAAAAGAATTTGGTGACAACGGCTGTAGGCTGTCACCGGACTCGAAGCCGTACTACTTTGCACTACTGATTCCGTGGTCCCCCTCCTTTTCTGCTTGTCCTTTTTCTGCTGTAATTATTTACCTGTTGTCCTTGTTTTTATCCTTTTATTTTGCTGAATACATCAAAACCATTGAATGTAAAAGGGGATTTATAACCCTTAGATTAGAGTGATGTACCCTAGCTAAGAGGCCTATAAATATACATGGGCTCTCTCTTTGTAAAGGATGATGATTTTGATATTGGCTATATGCTAAGTAAAGTTGAGCGAGTGCTCCTTTCAACCCCAAAATTCTCTTTTGCTTGTCTAATTAGTGGCATAATTAGGTCTGTGTTACGAAGAGTCCGATTATACTTAGTGTGGTGATAGTTTGTATCACTAAGTGTGATTAGTGCCCTAGTTTTATCCTCGGTGGTGATATCCGTATCCTTGGATAGTTCTAGTTTATCTTGTTATTGTCCTATCAGTGCTGGTTACTTTGCTAATCATCTCCTCACGAGTGATTAGCTTAATCCTCGTTGTTTACTATTTCATTGGTCACTTCTAAGCCCATTACGAGTCTCTCGGAATTACATTTGGCGCACTCTGTTTTCGGGATCGGTGTAGCCTTGCGTTTTGGCACATCAGGAGGACACCACAAACCCAACCCCAACTAATACCGAAAGCCGGCTAGAACCGATTGATAATTCTAAGTCCTCGGAATTCACTACGGAACCCTCGAAACCATTGCTTGGGTCTTCGTTGATAACACGAGCATCAAGGGAGTTTTGGCCACACTCAGAAATACTTGTCTGTCTCCTCGGACAAGAGTAAGGGAGTCGGACAAGTTAGAAGTATTCGGAGGAAAATAAGCCAAGCCAAGAGATCTTTTTCGAGTCCTCGGCTTTTGAGCTCGAAGTCAAATGATCTTTTTCCGAGTCCTTAGTTTCGAGCTTAGACCAGATTGTAGATATACTCAAATCTACGTGATCATCATCTAGGCGTCTTCAGCAGAGCCAGAAAGGGAAGGTTAAGGATCAGAAAGCAAAAGAATTTGGTGACAATGATTGTAGTCTGTCACTGGACTCGAACCGTACTACTTTGTACTACCGATTCTGTGGTCCCCCTCCTTTTCTCGCTGTCCTTTTTCTACTGTAATTATTTACCTTTTATCCTTGTTTTTGTCCTTTTTATTTTGCTGAATACATCACAACCATTGATTGTAAAAGGGGATTTATAACCCTTAGATTATAGTGATGTAACCTAGCTAAGAGGCCTATAAATATACATGGGCTCTCTCTTTGTAAGGGATGATGATTTTGATATTGGCTATATGCTAAGTAAAGTTGAGCGAGTGCTCCTTTCAACCCCAAAATTCTCTTTTGCTTGTCTAATTAGTAGCATAATTAGGTCTGTGTTCTAAAGAGTCCGATTATACTTAGTGTGGTGATAGTCTGTATCACTAAGTGTGATTAGTGCCCTAGTTTTATCCTTGTTGGTGATATCTCGTATCCTTGGATAGTTCTAGTTTATCTTGTTCTTGTCCTATCGGTGCTTGGTTACCTTGCTAATCATCTCCTCACGAGTGATTAGCTTAGTCCTTGTTGTTTCTTGTTCCATTGGTCATTTCTAAGTCCATTTTGAGTCTCTCGAATTGCATTTGGCACACTCTGTTGGTAGGATCGGTGTAGCCTTGCATCTTGGCACATTAGTTGCCACCGGACTCGAACCGTACTACTTTGTACTACCGATTCTGTGGTCCCCTTCCTTTTCTCGCTGTCCTTTTCTCTCTGTAATTATTTAACTTTTGTCCTTGTTGTTGTCCTTATATTTTGCTGAATACATCACAACCATTGATTGTAAGGGGAGATTTATAACCCTTAGATTAGAGTGATGAAACCTTCTAAGAGGCTTATAAATATACATGGGCTCTCTTATTGTAAACTATGATGATTTTGATATTGGCTATATGCTAAGTAAAGTTGAGCGAGTGCTCCTTTCAACCCCAAAATTCTCTTTTACTTGTCTAATTAGTGGCATAATTAGCCTATGTTCCGAAGAGTTTGATTATACTTAGTGTGGTGATAGCTGTATCATTAAGTTTGATTAGTGCCCTAGTTTTATCCTTGGTGGTGATATCTATATCCTTGGATAATTCTAGTTGGCTAAAGGTGCCCCTTGGCTTCCTCTTGGTGGTGTTTACGTATCCAAGGAGAAACTTCGGTTTTATCCCTTCACTTCCCACTTCCATATCTCACAAACCGCTCGTCCATTTCACTCCAAATTCCGTCCACCTCTAGCCCAACGAGTCTACTTATTCCCCTCCAAAAATCACCTCCATCCAAGCAGTCCTCCGACCCCCACCTTTGATATTTACAAAGGATATCATCTTGGATAGTCAGCCCAGAACCCTGAATTTCAGCCCTTTTATCAAGGTGTTCCTGGCGACAAAAAAATCCAAAAAATATCAGAGCTTCTTGGATCAGTTGAGAAGCTCCATACCAAATTTCAGCCCCAAACTCCATCGTTTGACCCCTCTTTCACCCATTCTCCCAAGATTGCGCCTGCAGTCACAATCTGCCCGGGTAGCTTTTCTTGCGGTTTTCCCTCTCCTTTTGCTTCCGCCCTCACTACACATCATATTTGGTATCGGAGCAAGTCCTGATCCTTTGGTGGATTGTCCATTCCCCAAAAACACAAAAATAGCTAGCCCCACAAAGATCCCAGCCATGAGTGCAAGCATGACTTTAGAAGAGAGATTTGAAATGCCTATGAAGGAGAATGAGTATCTCTGCAAGCAACTTGGGTGTGACATAAAGGGTAAGCGAGATCAACTCAGGAGCAACCGACCTCCTACTCGGTCTATCCTTAGCCTCCATGAAGATGATGAAGATAGTAACCCCTTTGCTTCTTCGGACAATGAAAGGAGGTCAAGACATGTCCATAGGCGCTCAAAACATCACTCTCAAGATTTTAAGGTTGAAATTTCGGAATTTGAAGTGCGTTTACATCCTGATGAATTTCTTGATTGGTTTAGGACCGTGGAGAGAATTTTTGATTACAAGGAGGTCCCGGATGAAAAGAAAGTCAAGCTTGTGGCCCTCAAGCTTAGGGGCTTCGCCTCTACTTGGTGGGAGAACCTTGTTCACAAACGAGTGAGGAAGAGGAAAGCTAAAATCAAGAGTTGGGAGAAAATGAGAGCTAAACTTAAGGCACGGTTTCTACCCCCAACCTATGTCCAAGATAGTTACCTCCAACTTCATAACCTTCAACAAGGCAGCATGAGTGTAGAAGAATACACTCGGGAGTTTGAAAGATTGATGATCAAGTGTGACCTACAAAAGCATGAGGACCAAACGATTGTAAGATACCTTGGTGGTTTAGACGCAAGGTATGCACAAATTGTAGAGTTACAACATTTCTTAACATTTAATGAAGTGTGTCATTTGGCACACAAGGTTGAACAACAAAAGAAAACCCGGCTTGTTAAAAAAGAAACTCTCAAACCTTTTCCCCTCAAAGGAGCCAACCCTTCTACAAGGGGAGTCCCCAACCTATGCCTCAACAAACCCCAAACTCCTCAAATCAGCCCCGGCCATTCCAAACCCAAATCCTCCCAAACCAATGCCTAACCCAAGTGATTTGAGAAGGTGCTTTAAGTGCCATGGTTTTGGGCACATTGCTTCGGAATGCCCAAATCGCCGCATAGTTACCCTAGTTGAGTATCAAGAGCAACTAATGGAGGAAAATGAAACCGAGAGAGAGAGTTGTATTTGATGGAGGAGGTAGAGGAAGTTGTTGAGAAGGCGGATGAAGGAGAGTTGCTGGTGCTAAGGAGAACCTTAAGCGGATTCAAGGAGCCAAAAGAGGAGCAATGTGAGACTATCTTCCATAGAAGGGGAACAAGTGCTTGACAAAGTGTGTTCAATCATTATTGATGGTGGTAGTTGCACTAATGTGGCTGCATCAATGATGATAGAAAAACTTGGACTCCATGTTTCGGTCCACCCCCACCCCTACAACATCCAATGGCTCAATCAAGGTAAAGGACTCCAAGTTAATTCTCATTGTCTTTTATCATTTAGCATTGGTAAGCACTACCATGATGAGATATGGTGTGATGTAATCCCCATGGACGCTTGCCATTTACTACTTGGGAGACCTTGGCTTTATAACCGGAAGGTGACTCATGACGGCTTCAAAAACACATACACTTTCATCAAGGATGGTAAGAAGATCACCTTGGCTCCCTTGCCCCCAAGCCAATGCATCAAACCAAAACCGCAAAGCTCTTCTCCTCAAACTGACCTTTTGCTTGCGCTTGGAGAACCACTTCTCAAAGACAAGCAACGTGAGCTTAAGCCCGTCCAAAACTCATCCTCTCACCATCTTATGATACCGAGAGACCCCCACTGAATTTCCACCTCCTCGCCAAAACTCCACAAACCAAATGTGTCCTTGTCGTTCCCAGCAAAAACCCTCCAAGCTTATCTCCACAAAGAAACCCACAACTCCAAATGATATCCACCCCTAGAGCTATCTTTCCCATCCAAACCGGTTGTGACTTGAAACCCATAGATGTTGTTGAATCATGGGCAAAAGGCCGAGAAGAGAAACAAGAGAGTCCATGGACGGAGCCAACTTTTTGGTGCCAAGGAAGGATGACTTCCTTCTTAATGGCACTCGGTTTTGGGGTTCTCATTGTGGTGTACAAGAATTATCTTTCCAAGGAATGTACAATGGAGGATTGTTTGGTCGTGATTACATGATTTTGCCTATGTTAAGGAGTATCCCTTAAGGTTGAACATGGGAGCTCTAGAGGTCTTAAAGGAGTGTGTAAAGCCAATTCTTTTGGTAACGAAGGGAGTTGTTTTTCTTCCCAAGAGTACTCGGCTTTGTGTACCTCATTGTGAAGTTTTTGTTGATCGAGCCTGTTTCTACACTCGTGAATATGATAGAGGTTCTGGCCAAATGTGAAGGAAAATGTCCAAAATATTTTCACAAAGTTGGCGGGTTGTCAAGGCTAAAAGGGGATTCTATCCTCAATCTCACCACAAGCTTCAACATAACAAAAATTTTTCCGCACTTGGAAAATGATGTTCTTGAGAATTTGAGGACAAATTCTTTCCTACAAGGGGAGAATGATGGAAAGTGGACTGCCCTAAATTATGAGATGAGGGATACTCATCTTAAGGAGTCAAGCATGCATGGGAACCCACTGGGAATACTTGAAATTTCTATAATCACTAGCATGGTGCAAGTTGATCCCGGAGGATGAGAAGCCGAGAATCTCATTTTCTTATGATCTCATGTTCATAAATAAGTGTTTATCTAAGGAGCTAAGAAGGGTAGTCAAAAGGAATCAAGCTAGCCACCTAATTCCTCTACGTTAAAGCAAGATGAGTCCGGCCATGTCAAACCGTGAAGTGCTACAAGTTCTACCATTTTATGTCCATTGAACATAAATAATTAAGGGTCTGTCCAAGGGTCCAAGAGGCTTATGTTTAAGCACTTAAAGGGAGCATCAAATGAAGCCTAATGAGGAGCATTCTAGAAGCACTAACCATTGTGGAAGGAAGATGGCTTGTTGAACAAGAGAGGAAGAAAGCTTGCCAAAGGGGAAAAGAGCCCTCGTCCACATGTTCCCAAATCCACAAATACTTGGTCCGAATTCATCCAACCTTAACTTGAAGAGGAGGAAAGAATCTTTATGATTTTTAGTTTAATTTTGGCTTTGCTAAAATGCTATTTTTATTCCTTATAAATTCAGCTTGTAATAGCATTGTAAAGAACAACCTTGATGATTATATGAATGAATTGAGCTGGATTGCTCGCCTCTTTTAAATCTCATATGCTGTATCCAAGTTGGCTACTTGGTGGTGTTCTTTGAGTCCTCTAACCTATCGGTGGTGTTTCTGTATCCGGCAAGGCTAAAGGTGCCCCTTGGCTTCCTCTTGGTGGTGTTTACGTATCCAAGGAGAAACCTCGGTTTTATCCCTTCACTTCCCACTTCCATATCTCACAAACCGCTTGTCCATTTCACTCCCAATTCCATCCACCTCTAGCCTAGTGAGTCTACTTATCCCCCTCCAAAAATCACCTCCATCCAAGCAATCCTCCGACCCCCACCTTCGATATTTATAAAGGATATCATCCTGGATAGTCAGCCTAGAACCCTGACTTTCAGCCCTTTGATCAAGGTGTTCCTGGCGACAAAAAAATCCAAAAAAATACCAGAGCTTCTTGGATCAGTTGAGAAGCTCCATACCAAATTTCAGCCCCAAACTCCATCGTTTGAGCCCTCTTTGACCCATTCTCCCAAGATTGCGCCTGTAGGTCACAATCTGCCCGAGTAGCTTTTCTTGCGGTTTTCCCTTTCCTTTTGCTTCCGCCCTCACTACACATCACAACTAGTATATAAATAATTGATGCTTAGGAGTTGAAGCAAAAATAATCAGCAAAGGAGGTTCAAAACACCTAAAAGCCCAAACCAGGCATTTTAGGCACAATCTGTCCACTTGACTTCAAAGACCAAAAGGTCCATGCTCAGATTATCAAAATGAATCACCAAGGGAAGAAGTGCGTTGCTAACATAAAGAAGGTTCTAGAGAAACCAAGAGCACTACCATTAGTGGGAAAAATCATGTGTTGGACCAATCAGAATCAAGCTTGCACAAGGGGAAAGCAAATACATGGCCAGAAATCACTATTCATTTCAGGCCACATGTTCCAAAAAGCTAGGTTGGAGAAGGGATAGCTCTAGTGTAATCTTGGCCTTTGATCTTGTACATACACTCTTAGCCTTTAGATTATGCTTAGCTTTAATCTTTGAGCATTACAAATACTCCTTGTATTTGGTTATATAAGGCAGCTTATGATACTGAATACAAACCGAGCAAATTTAATGCTCTTCCCCTCAAATTTTTAATTGCTAATCTAAGTGTGGCAAGCTTAGTGGTATTCAATTAAGTCCAAAGGCTCAAGTTGGTGGTGTTATCTTTATCCAACCCAAACCTTCGGTGCCTCAAGCCTTCTATAGTGGTGAATCTATATCCATAAGAAGCTTGATCCTATCCTTACGAGTTCTTACCTTATAGCACTCATCTATCAACTCTTTTCCCTACATTTCACTCATGAAACTCAACTTCCCCAAAACTTGTTCTCTTCCTTGGATAGCTATATATCATCTTTGATATCGAGCAAGTTACGCCCTCCTGGTTGAATTGATACCAGCCCCCAAAACATAACCTTTAGATACAAAATAGCCAGAGACCCACAAAAATCCTGGTTCTAAACATGAGTGCTAGCATGACTTAGGAAGAAAGATTTGACATGTTGATGAAGGAAACAAATGAACTTCGTAGCCAGAACGAGTACTTACGAAAACAGCTTGGACAATCCATGAGGGATAGGCGTGATCAACTAAGGAGCACATCTCCTCCCTCTCGGCCTACCCATAGTTCCAACGAAGAGGATAATCCGTTTGCTTCTTCGGATCATTCTAGTGAGAGGAGATCAAGAAGAGGTTCTAGGCATACAAAGCACCATTCCCATGACTTCAAAGTGGAAATTCCGGAGTTTGAAGGTCGCCTAAACCTGGATGAGTTCTTGGATTGGCTAAGAAACATGGAGAGAATATTTGATTACAAGGATGTGCTCGAGGAGAAGAAAGTCAAGCTTGTTAATCTCAAGCTTAGAGGCTTTGCATCAACATTGTGGGAGAACTTAGTGCACAAATGGGTGAAAGAAAGAAAGTTAAAAATCAGAAGTTGGGAGAAAATGAGGTCAAAACTCAAGGCTCGTTTCTTGTCCCCAACCTATATCCAAGATAGTTATTCCCAAATACACAATCTACAACAAGGAAGTATGAGTGTGGAGGAGTACACTCGTGAGTTTGAGAGGTTGCTCATTAAGTGTGACAATAAAGAAAACGAGGATCAAACAATAGTGAGGTATCTCGGAGGCCTAGGTGCAAAGTATGCTCAAGTGGTGGAATTGCAACAATTCTCCACTTTTGATGAAGTGTGTCACTTGGCACACAAAGTTGATCAGCAAAGGAAGTTCTGTTTTGTCAAGAAAGAAGTAGCCAAACCCTTTTTACAAAAGAACCCACCCTTTTACAAGGGAAGGTCCCAACCAACCCCACAAAAAACCTTAGCTCCAAAAACAGCCTATGACCCCATCTACCCCAAATCAGCCCAAACCTGCACCTAATCCCAACAACCCATGGAGGTGTTTCAAGTGTCATGGCTTAGGACACATTGCTTCGGAGTGCTCTAACAGAAGGGTACTGACCTTAGTGGAATTTCAAGAATAATCAATAGAGGAAGAAGCACCCGAGAAGGAGCTCTACTTGATGGATGAAATGAAGGTAGTAGAGGAGGCCGATGAAGGAGAACTTTTGGTCTTAAGAAGGAATTTGGGCGGATTCAAAGAACCCAAAGAACTGCAACGAGAGAACATTTTTCATACTAGAGGCACGGTGCAAGGCAAGGTTTGCTCTATCGTTGTGGATGGTGGGAGTTTTACTAATGTGGCCGCTTCAAACATGGTGGAAAAACTTGGACTCATGGCTTCGGTTCACCCTCACCCATACAACATTCAATGGCTAAATTAAGGTAAAGGCCTCCAAGTCAATTCTAGATGCCTTATTTCATTTAGTACTGGCAAGAATTATCATGATGAGTTATGGTGTGATATTATTCTAATGGATGCTTGTCATTTGTTGCTTGAAAGAATAGAGAAACTGGAACCACTTCATTTGGTGGAGGGAATCAAATTCTAGAGCCAATCAAAGTGATTGCTCCATGAATAGTTTCGACATGTTCCCTCTTAGTGGAAGCATCTTCTTGGATTATTTTCTATGCTTAATGTAATCTCACCCCTTGATCTTGTAAGGCCCCTAATGGCCATTAGATTATGCTTTGATATCACTCTTTGTATGCACTACATATACACCTCATACCCGGTTGTAAACATTGACTTTGATTAAATGAAAATCGAATGGGCTTAGTGCTTTTCACCCTTAAAACTATTGATTGCTTATCTTAGTGTGGCAAACTAAGTGGTGACCTTTCAAGTCCTTGGAGCAAGCTGATGGTGTTTCTTACCCAGCCCATACCTTGGTGCCTCAAGTTGACAATGGTGGGATTTCTTATCCATTCAAAGCTTGATCTCTATCCTTTTGTGTTCTTCATTTTGGCGATTGATTTCATTTCCCTTTAGCTCTCGCATACATCAGATGGGGAATTTGTAAGTTCAGTAATTGGATAGAGCTAAAATTGGATTAGGATAAGAAACACCACCTGATCTAGTTTTAGGGCACCAAAGCAAGAATGAGATAAGAAACACCACTCACATTCACTATGGACTTGTAAGATCACAACTTAGCATGCCAAAGCCAAGATAAGCATAGACGAATTTGGGGTGAAGAGCACACAGCTCACTCGGTTTTCATTCATCAACATAAGCTTCTTTTACAAGAGTGAAGCCACTAATATTTATAGTGCTTCAAAGTAGGATAGCTATGTACAATCTAATGGCTATTAGAGTCTTACAATATCAAGGGTGGGGATTACACAAGGAATAATCAAAAGAGGACAAAAGGAAAAGGCTCCAACTAGGGAGCATGTGGTTCTCAATTTTGGAGCATTTCTGGCCAAGTATTTGTTTCCCCTTCCTCAAGCTGCACTTTGATTGGCCACAACTTTTGATTCCTTCTCCAAATTCGGCTTTCTATATATGGTTGGAAATCTTAGAGAGTCAGCTTTCCACCTATATGCTGGTCAAACCCATTGGACCTCCAAGCAAAAAGATATGGGCCTCAAAAGTTCAGGCGTGCAGAATTGCCAAAACTGCCCGGTTTGATAGTTTGGCAAAAATAAGGCTCTTCTCTTATTATCTCCGTTCCTACTTCAAAGGACCACTTCTTAGCTTCATTGTGGACTTAATAACAAAGATTTTTAGAGCACTCCTAACCCTGAGCATGCTTGGACAATCCAAACCAGAAGAGGTGTTTTTGCTTCCCCTTGGTTGAGCTTTACTCAAAATTAGTACCTCTTGTATTTTAGACATCAAGCCATGACTCTTATTGATTGAGTTTAAGGTAGTGGTGGGGAGCTCTCCATCATCCTCCCCTTGTTGAAAAGAATTTTCCCTCAAATTCTTATGGATAACTTCCTCCAAACGAGGGAAGACATCATGATCATTGTGGTGTGTAGCACAACTCTTATCATCATAGGGGTGTCTTCTCTTATTCTCAGCCAGTAGGGATGTGCCTTGAATGAGCATAAAATCAATTACCCTCCATTAGGTCCTAACAAATACTTTCCATTCGATTCTTTATTTTGAGACAAGCATGACCAATTGATTCTAGGATCATAGTGATGCTCCCGTTGCTTCTTACTCTTTGGATGCTCCCAATGCAAATCTTCATGAGCACACAAGGACCATACTTGCTCAAAGCCTTTCAATGGGAAGAGTTGGTACCAAGCATTCTTGATGTATAGCTAAGCAAGAAGGGAAACGGGCCAAGGAAAAGGGTTAAGGCACAAATACAAACACCCGGGCAGAATGGGTGTTCTGTGTGCGGTTCTGGGGGAATCGGTGGATGGGGATAATTTTGGTAGATTTTGGGCTTGATTTTTGAGGGGGAAATCTTGAGGGAGTGAGGAAGGTGTGGTAAAAAGTGGGGGAGGAATGAAGGTTGGGATCAACTTCAACCGAAGGCTAAAAGATTGTCCTATTCTTCAGGAAAATCAGGAGGTCATGCCTTGATGGTTTTGGAGGAGAGGGCCAGGATAGAGCTTTGATTAAGCTGAAATTTGGAGGAAAACAACGCAACTCACTCAGTAATAGGTGGGTAAAATTTGGAGGGCAGGAGGCTAGGGGATTGGGAGATATAGGACTCGAAAGTCAGGTAACTGGATAGGATCAAGCTCCTTAAGGATACAAAAATACCACCTTAAGAATCTTGAGGCACCAAAAGGGCTAACTAGATACAGATAATCAGCACTAGCTAAACCTTTTGACTCAATAGAGCACCACTAAGCATGCCAAGCTTAGATACAACAATTGAGAATTTTAAGGGGAAAAGAGCATTCACTAGCTCGATTTTCATTCAATAACCAAGTCTGCCTTTTTACAACCGATTACATCAGTATTTATGATGCTAAAAAATATGCTAAGCATAATCTAAGGCTAAGGGTGTAAGTACAAAATCAAAAGCCTAGATTACACTAACCCCTTCTCCAAGCTAGAACATGTGGCCAGATTTGCATAGTGATTCATGGCTAAGTATTTGCTTGCCCCTTGTTCAAACTTGATTTTTATTGGTCCAACACAAGATTCCTTTCACTAGTGATAGTGCTCCTTGATTCTCTAGAACCTTCCTTGAGCTAGCAATGCATTCCTCAATTTGATGACTTATTCGAATGAACCAAGCATGGACCTTTCCGTTATTGAAGTCAACCGAACAGATTGCACCTAAAATGCCCGGTTTGGGTTTTTGGACATTTTGGACCTCCTTTGTTGTTTGTTTTTGCCTTAACTCCTCAGCATGAATTATTTATGTACTAATTGTCATGAAAAGACAATTCTCACTATCCTTCATGCTCTAATTCAGTTTGCATAAGTCGGACCAAGATAGTAGTCGGGCACCCAAAATTGTATATCCACACAAGTTCAGCTCTTCTTGTAGCTTTGTCAATAATCCATGGCTCTTGGCATTCTGGTTTGGATAGGAATCTCCATCATTATTGGAGCTATGGGTATGCTGAGAGGGAGGAGATGTACTCCTTAATTGATCATGTCTGCCTTTCATAGACTTTCCAAGCTGTTTTCGTTGATAATCATTTTGAGCTCTTAGCTCACCATTATCCCTCATGAGTTATGTATAGCTAAGCATGAAGCCGAAAGTTGACGGGAAGTTTGTGGAGGGTGGGAAGAGGTACGGGACGAATGAGTGCTAAAGTGATATATTTGATAAAGATAGAACCAAGTTCCTTATGGATACAGTCATGATGTATAGCTCTATGCTCCGATACCAAAGTTGATGTATAGCTGGGCAAGGTGGAAAAAGGGTCAAGGAAAAAGGTTGAGGCACAAGGACAAACACACGGGGTGAAGGGGTGTTCTGTGTGTGGTTCTAGGGAATGGGGTGATGGGGATGTTCTTGGTGGAATTTGGAGTTCAGAATTTAGGGGGAACTCTTGGAGAAGTAAGGAAGATATGGTAAAAAGTGAGGGACTGTTCGAAGTTGGGATCACCTCAAACAATGGACAAAAAGACTATCCCGTTGGAGCTGAAGTCCACGATGAAGCACTCTGTTGTTTTGGAGAAGAGGGTCGGGATACAGCTCGGATTGAGCTGTAATTTGAAGGGGAATTCTTGGGCCAGTTGGGAAGAGGTGGTAAAAGTGGGGGATCATTCGAGGTCGGGATCACCTCGAACTAATGGCAAAAAGACTATCCCATTCGCAGGAAAAGCAAGATGACGAGGCTTTGGTTGTTTCGGTGGAGGGGGTCGAGCGAGAGCTTGGATTGAGCTGAGATTTGAGGGGGAATGACTCAACTCGTTCAGGGGTTAATGGGTGAAATTTGGAGTGCGGGACATTGATGGTTTGGGAGATATGAACGTGGCAAGTAGAGTAACCGAGATAGAACCAAGGCTCTTCAGGATACGAGACACACAAACTTTAGGGTTCTTGGGGCACCAAATATTAAAAGTCGGATACGAGACACATCACCAAGTATGCCACACTTGGATACAACAATTAAGGATTTAAAGGGAATGAGCACATAGCTCAAATTCTCATTCAATATTCATCAAAAGCTGTTTTTACAAAACTGAATACAATGAGTATTTATAATGTTCAAAACTAAGGCTAAACATAATCTAAGCCTAATAGAGTAGGATCAAGATCTATTGCCTAGATTACATTTAAGCTTTCCCCTTCTTCAAGTTAGTGTGGGAACATGTGGCTAAAATGAATAGTGAATTTTCAGCCAAGTATTTTCTTTCCCCTTGCACAAGCTAGCTCCTCATTGGTCCAACACATGCTTTCTTCCACTAGTGACGAGTGCTCGTGGATTCCTCTAGAACCTTCTTTCATGCTGGCCATGCACGTTTCACATATGGATAATCCGAACAAGGTTCTTTTGGTCATTGACATCAATCGGCCAGATTGCTCCTAAAATACCCGGTTTGGGTTTTTAGGTATTTCGGTCCTCCTTTGTTGCCTGTTTATGCCTCGGCCTCTAAGTGATGTGCCAAAACGCAAGGCTACACCAATCCTGAAATAGAGTGAAATTATGCGCGAGTTCTTAGTGGGTCGGAATGACTCAATAACTAGTTACGAGGACTCGGAACGACTCGAAAAGTTGGAGCCGAGGACTAAGCCGGACTCGGACGACCGGAGCCGAGGGCTCGGACTAACTAGACAATTAAAATTGGGGACTCGGACTAACTCGGACAAGCTGAAATTGAGTATTAAGTCGGACTCGAAAACCGGAACAGAGGACTTAGAATACCGAATCCGAGTGGCTCGGACGACGGATGGTCGGTTTACGGAATAAAGATGGTGGCTTCAAAAGAAGCTGGATTTTTGTGGGATGATGGTTAAGGGGTTAAGGAAGATGAGGGGAACATGTTTGGGCAGAATGGTGAGGGATAAATATGGAGAATGTTTATGAACATCCACTATAGATGCACACAACGAAGGGATAGTCTAACTTCACTTGGATACGATTTCACCACCAAGCTTAGCTAGGGCTCAAAGGCTTGCACCTGGATATAGATATCACCACCAAGCTTGCCTAAGACTCTTTTGAACACCACCTAGTTAGCCAAACTAGGATAAGCAAAATGAGATTTAAAAAGGATAAAGGAGCTTAGCTCAACTTTGATGCATTAGCATTCATGGATAAACTTGTCTGATTTTTACATGCAGCACTCTACATATATATAGAGCTAAAAACTAGGGTTGCTACTTCAATCTAAGGGCTGAAAATAGCCTTACATAATCCTAGGGCTGTCACTACATTCAGCCAAAATAAAAGAAGACAAAAACAGTGGCCAATGAAGATAAAATGATCAGAATAAAAGGACAGCTGCAAATGGTCCCCCTTGCTATCGTTTTCAGTGCATCTTCCTGCAGCACAGCCAACTTAAAATGGTGATATCTCTTGATTTACAGCTCCAATTGTGATGTGTAAGATATGCTTGAAAAGCTTGAGGAATAAGCTTTTCAACCATATGTGGCTCGACCCATTTGAAGCTGTGAGAAAAACATTATGACCAGAACAATCAGCAGAGGTCAGACTGGTCGGTAGAAATACCCGGTTTGATGTTCGAACCATTTTCTTTATTATCTCCAACCTAAAAGACAATGCCCATAACTTGATATTAATCTGGACATGTCCAAGAATACCCTTGTGAAAATTGGAGACCAAAATCTAATCCATGGTTGACTGAACACCCTTTTGAAGATGACCTTCAAGCGTCATTCTGAGTGCGCAACTTCCAGTTTCGAGTCAACTTCAAATGCTCATAACTTGAGATTCCCAACTCCAATTTAGATGTTCTTTATATGGTCAGAAAGCTTAGGATGTTAGCTTTCCATGCATACATCATGAGGTGATGTTGTAGCTCTGGATCAGAAGATATGATCAAAACAAGATGTAGGTGTTATCCTGGATGAGCAAGCTGCCAGTTTTAACAAAGGTCTTCCTCAGTTATTATCTCCGCATTTATTCAAGATGCCCATAAGTTTTTAAGCTTGAGGACATCATGAAGTACTTGTATGAATAATTTGGTAAGCAAACTCATAGCCGTTTGTGACTGAATGGCAGAACTTCCAACCCTTACAACACGAAAGAATTCCGAGTCACTCGAAGCTTATGAAAAGGGGAAATAACTGTGCTACCCAACTCAGTTTGATCGTGTATGGCTTTGGGCTTGGAGTATGTTATGGGTCTAGGTCCATCGCTAAGCATAAATTATTTATGTACTAATTGTCATAGAAAGACAATTTCCACAACCTTGCAAGCTCTAGTTCAGCTTGCTTAACTTTGGACCAGATTAATGGATTTTGGAGCCCAAAATTGATCTTCAAATAAACTTAACTCCTCTTGTGTCTTTGCTTACAAACCTCATGACTCTTGAAAGTTTAACTTGGATAGAAATCTCCATCAAGTCACACCACCATAAGAATCTTGAGGCACAAAAAGACTAAAGCTAGATAGAGATGACACCACTAGCTAGGCTTTCGGACTCAATTGAGCACCACTAAGCATGCCAAGCTTAGATATAGCAACTGAGAATTCAAAGGGAAAGAGCATTCAACTAGCTCGGTTTTCATTCAATATCCAAAGTTGTTTTTGCATAGCCGAATACATGATGTATTTGTAATGCTCAAATTAAAGCTAAGCATAATCTAAAGGCTAAGAGTGTATGTAAAAGATCAAAGGCCAACATTACTCTTTAGCTAACCCCTTCTCCAAGGTAGTTTTGGGAGCATGTGGCCTGAAATGAATAGTGATTTTCGGCCAAGTATTTGCTTTCTGCTTGAGCAAGCTTGCTTCTAATTGGTCCAACACATCATTCCTTCTACTATAGGTAGTGTTCTCAGATTCCTTTAGAACCTTCCTTGTGCTGCCAATGTATTCCATCCCTTGGTGACTTATTTTGATGAACCGAGCATGGGTATTTTGGTCTTTGAGGCTAGCCGGGCAGATTGTGCTTCTAAGTGCTTGGTTTAGGCTTTTTAGTCATTTTGGCCCTCTCATTGCGGATTACTTTGCTTCAACTTCTAAGCATCATTTATTTATGTACTAATTGTCATAGAAAGACAACTTTCACAACCCTTGAAGCTCTAGTTAAGCTTATGTAACTTGGACCAGAATGATGGACTTTGGTGCCCAAAGTTGGTCTCCGCACACGTTTATCTGCCCTTGTAGCTTGGGACTCTCTATCATTCTCCCCTTGTAAAGAAGAATTTGCCCTCAAATTCTCTAGTGTATCATCATCAAAATAGGGAGATAGGTCAGCCATATTGAAACTTGCGGAGACACCATATTCACCGGGTAGATCAATCTTGTAGGCGTTCTCATTGATCTTCTCCAACACTTCAAACAGTCCATCAGCCCTAGGCATTAGCTTGTTCTTCCTCTTGGAAGGAAAGCGCGCCTTCCTTAAGTGTATCCATACAAGATCTCCGGGCTAGAAAACCTTCTTCTGTTTGCCCTTGTCAAACCTTTGTTTGTAGGCAGCACTAGTGAGCTTAATCTTTGCTTTCACCTTCTCTTTGGATTTTGTGAACTCTCTTGGCAGCCTCCACATTGGGCTTCCCTACCAAACCTCTCGGTGCTAAGTCTAGAGTAGTTAATGGGTCAAGCCCATAGACCGCTTTGAAGGGACTAGCACCCGTTGCCTTACTTGGAGCTCCATTGTAAGCAAACTCAACATAAGCTAGAAGTTGATCCCAAGCCTTCATATTGGTCTCAATCAAAGTCCTCAAGAGCACGCCCAATGTTCGGTTTGTGACTTCGGTTTTTCCATCCGTTAGTGGATGACAAGTAGTGCTAAATCGTAGTTTGGTCCCCAACTTCTTCCAAAGTGTGATCCAAAAGTGGCTTAGAAACTTGCTATCCCGGTCGGAGACCATGGATTTTGGTATACCATGTAGCCTTAGAATCTCCTTGAAGTATAAATCAGCCACATGAGTTACATCATTGGTTTTATTGCATGGGACAAAGTGAGCCATTTTAGAGAAATGGTCCACTACTAGTAGGATGGAGTCTTTGTTCCTTTGTGTCCTTGGCAGCCCCAAAATAAAGTCCATACTTACATCTTCCCATGGTTGCTTAGGTGTTGGAAGAGGTGTGTAGAGCCCTTGAGGAAGGGAATGGCTCTTTGCTTCTTGACAAACCGTACACCTCTTCAAGATGTCTTGCACATCCTTTTCCATATTCGGCCAAAAGTAGGGCTCCCTTAACATGCTTGTTGTTTTGTTCACACCAAAATGGCCAGCCAAGGCCCCATTGTGTACCACTCGGATCAATAATTCTCTAGTGCCACAACGTGGTATGCATAGCCGAGTACCCTTGAAAAGATAACCATATTGGACTAGGAACTCTCCTTTAGGGTGTTTTTGACAATCATGAAACAACTCACCAAGATCTTGATCATTAGAATATAAGGATCTGTAAATGCTCAAAACCAAGATTTTGAGTTTGTAACTGAAATACCAAGAGATACCTCCTTGATAGTACATCCGCTCCTTTGTTCATCTTGCCCGATTTATGTTTAATGGTAAAATGGAAAGTTTGCAAATAGTCCACCCATTTTCCATGCCTTGGATTGAGTTTGTGCTGCCTTTGAATGTACTTTAAAGCCTCATGATCCAAATGCAAGATGAATTCATTTGCCATAAGGTAATGGCTCCAATGCTCCAAAGATCTCACAATAGCATAGAACTTCTTATCATAAGTTGAGTACTTCCTCCTTGAGTCACAAAGTTTCTCATTAAAGAAGGCTATACGCCACCCTTCTTAAGAGAGAACTCCACCAATGCCGACTCTCGAGGCATCACATTCTACTTCAAAAATCTTGTCAAAGCTAGGAAAAGCTAGAACCGATACTTGAGTGAGCTTTAGCTTGATTGTTTCAAAAGCTTCTTGGGCTTTAGTATTTCACTTGAACATGCTTCATTTTAACACTTTGGTCATGGGAGCCGTTATGGTGCTAAATTTCTTAATGAACCTTCGGGTAGAAAGAAGCCAAACCATGAAAACTCCGAACATCATGAATGCTTGTGGGAACCGGCCATGATTATATGGCTTCTACCTTACTCTCATCTACCTTCACGCCATGAGCCTTGACAATATATCCAAGAAAAGTAAGCTGCAGAGGCAAAGAAGGTGCACTTTTGAAGATTGCCATAGATCTTTTCTTCTTCTAATAGTTCAAGAACTTGTGTGAGGTGGTTTTGATGTATAGTGGCACACTCTAATACCAAGATGATGTATAGTGAGGGTAGATGGCAAAAGAGATGGCTAAATACCAAAAAGGGTAACCGGGCGGAATGGGGCCTGCGGGTGTGGTCTTGGGAGATCAGAGTGATGGAGGGATAAATGGTAGAATTTGGAGGTAAAATTTGGAGGGGAGTTCTTGTGGAGGTTAGGAAAAGGTGGTAAAAAGTTGTAGTTCATTCAAGGTCGGGATCACCTTGAACAAAAGGCAAATAGAAAGTCTCATTGGGCTGGCGTCCAGATTGACAGTCTTTGTTTGTTTTGGAGGTGGGGGTCGGGATAGTGTTTGGATGGAGCTGTAATTTGGTGGAGGAGTTTTGGAAGAATCTGGGAATAGGTGGTAAAAATTGGGGCTTCATTCGAGGTCGGGATCACCTTGAACTGATGGCTCAAAGTCCGGCTTGCTTGGGCTGGAGTCTAGAATGATAGGCTCGGGTGTTTTGATGGAGGGGGTCGGACGGATGCTTGGATTGAGCTGAGATTTGAGGGGGTGGGTCCAATCGTCCAGAGAGGTGTGGGTGAAATTTGGAAAGAAGATGATTCGTATTTTTGGAGTTTTGGATTTTTGAAGTTGGGTAACCGGATAGTACCAAGGTTCTTAAGAATACGAAACACCACCTTGAAAAGTCTTGGGTGACCTCTCGCTTGGCTAGATACGAAACACCACTAGGTAGCTTAAGGACTCAAAAGGACACCACCAAGTTACCAAAATTGGATACAACATTTGAGAATTTAAGGGGTTGAGTAATCCAACTCAAAAGAGCAATCCAGCTCAAGGTTCATATATTCATCATCAAAAGTTGTCTTTTACATGGCTGAATGCTAGTGCTATTTATAGGAAATAAAACATGCAGAAAATAAATTAAAACTAAAACATAATCTAAGGCCTAAAAGAGAGATTACCATATCAATTGCCTAAAATGTGTTAGCCCCTTTTCCAAGCCAACTTGGGAACATGTGGCTAGAATGAGAGTTTATTCTAGCCAAGTATTTTCTTCCCCTTGTGCAAGAAAGCTTGTCATAGGTCCAACACATCATAGATTCTTCCACTAGAGATGATGCTTGGGGATGCTTCTAGACCTTCCCTTGTGCTGTCCACACATGACCCATTCGGACGAGGCTAAAATATGGGCTGTTCGGTCTTGGAAGACATCCGGCCAGAATGTATAAAAAGAATACCCAGTTGGTTCCTTGGGTATTTTAGACCGACCTTTGTGCCATAAAATGCTTTACTCCTCAAGCATTTATTTATTTATGTACTAATTGTCTTTGAACGACAATTCTTATGGCCTTTCAAACTTCTTCAAACCTTAGCTCGGTTTGTATTTCTTGGACTAGCATAGGAGTTTTTGGTGTAAAAATAAGCTTGACTCCTTTTATGCTTTAGCTTGAGAAACCCCTTGACTCTTGGACGTTTGACTTGGATGGAAATATCCATCAGGTTTAGGTGCTCTTCTTCATTCTTGCTATACACCAAGATATCATCAAAATATACCACCAGAAACTTGCCAAGAAAAGGTCTAAACACTTGATTCATAAGTCTCATGAAAGTGCTAGGTGCATTAGATAGTCTGAATGGTATTATAAGCCACTCATATTGTCCTCCCTTGGTATTGAATGCTGTTTTCCTCTCATCCCCTTCTATCCGCTTCTTAAATCCACCTTGGAAAATACTTGTGATCCATGGAGCTCATCAAGCATATCCTCAAGTCTAGGTATGGGGTGCCTATACTTGATAGTGATCTTGTTTATGGCATGGCTGTTCACACACATCCTCATGGATTTGTCCTTAGGCACAAAAAGAGTAGGCACGACACATGGACTCCTACTTTCCCTTACAAGGCCTTTAGCCATCAACTCATCAACTTGCCTTTGGACTTCTTAATGTCCCACAAGTCTACTTTGCACCCATGTAGCTTGACTTTGCATTTGGCCCTTCAAACATTGACTTTTTTGACCTCCAAAGACCATTGCGCAGATTTGGACCGAATCTGATTGGTTTGCTTGTTTTGCCCATTTTAGCCTCTTCCACTTTTATTCTTGGTTTAACTCCTAGGGACTTTTTAATGGTATTAACAAGGTCTTGATGATGGGAGTTTTAGGGCTCTCCTAACCCTTTGCTAGCTTGCTCAACTCGGATTAGAATAGGTGACTTAACAACCCAAAGTTGATCTTCACTCCATAGTAGCTCTTTTTGCACCTTTGCTAGTAAGCCATGACACATAGTAGCTTGATTAGTTGGGAGGTCTCTATCACCAACCAAACCGAACTCCTTCTTACTTTAGGAGAGTCATTCCTTAAATCAAAGCAACATGAATTTAGGCCTATGCAAGAGTTGATTCTACTAGCTCCACATGAAGCCAAAACTCCATCGCCAACCCTACACCCCTAGCCCAAACCTTGTTGTCCCAATTTGCTCATGTCTTTCCGGAAGAGATACCCCTTGGCCTGCCTCCACAAAGAACCATCCAACACCACATTGACCTAATCCTAGGGTCCATCCTCCCCAACAAACCTGCATACAAAATGAACCCCGGGGATGTTATGGAGATTCAAAGACAAGTGGATGAGTTAATAGCTAAAGGGCTTGTGAGAGAAAGTTGAAGTCCATGTGAGGTCCC
Source organism: Talinum fruticosum (assembly GCA_021018815.1). Lineage (NCBI taxonomy): Eukaryota > Viridiplantae > Streptophyta > Magnoliopsida > Caryophyllales > Talinaceae > Talinum > Talinum fruticosum. The sequence goes on from JAITYX010000040.1 coordinate 1,306,853, forward strand.
AACTCTTCTAGTTCCAAAGAAGGATGGCACCATGAGAATGTGCGTGGACGGCCGAGCCATAAACAAAATAACCATCAAGTGTAGGCGTCCAATCCCTAGACTTGAAGGCATGCTCGATGAACTCCATGGGTCACAAGTGTTTTCCAAGGTGGACTTAAGGAGTATATATTATCCAACCCGGATTCGTGAAGTAGATGAGTGGAAAATGGCATTCAACACCAAGGGAGGATTGTATGAGTGGCTTGTAATGCCATTCGGATTATCTAATGCACCTAGCACTTTCATGAGGCTCATGAACCAAGTGTTTAGACCTTTTCCTGACAAGTTCGTGGTGGTATATTTTGATAACATCTTGGTGTATAGCAAGAGTGAGGAAGAGCATCTAAGTCACCTCACACAAGTCCTTGAGTTGTTGGAAAAGGAGAAGCTATATGGTAACTTTCAGCAGTGTACCTTCTTCACTTCGAAAGTGACTTTCCTTGGCTATATAGTCTTGGCCCAAGGTGTTAAGGTGGATAAAAGCAAGGAGGAAGCCATTAAGTCTTGGCCAATTTCCACAAGTATTCATGATGTTCGAAGCTTCCATGGTTTGGCCTCCTTCTACCGAAGGTTCATTAAGGATTTTAGCACTATCACAGCCCCCATGACCGAAGTGCTAAAAGGGAGTTTGTTTAAGGGGAATTCCAAGGCTCAAGAGGCCTTTGAGACAATCAAGCTTAACCTTACTCAAGCCCCAGTTCTAGCTCTACCAAGTTTTGACAAGGTCTTTGAGGTTGAGTGTGATGCCTTTGGAGTAGGCATTGGAGGAGTTCTTTCTCAAGAAGGTAGACCTCTAGCCTTCTTTAATGAGAAACTTTGTGATTCAAGAAGAAAATAAACTTATGACAAGGAGTTTTATGCCATAATTCGGTCACTTGAGCATTGGAGCCATTATTTGGTGGCTAGTGAGTTCATTCTCCATTCGGACCACGAGGCCCTCAAATACATACAAGAGCAGTACAAGTTGAATCCTTGGCATGGCAAGTGGGTAGAATACCTCCAAACTTTTCATTTCACCACTAAGCACAAATCTGGAAAGATGAACAAAGGAGCGGACGCTTTGTCAAGGAGGGATCTACTCTTGTTTTAATTAGAATCCCATGTTCTTGGTTTTGACCATTTAAAGTCTTTGTACAATGATGATAAAGACTTTGGTGAATTGTATTAAGCTTGCCAAAATAACCCAAGAGGAGAGTTCCTAGTTCAAGATGGCTTTCTCTTCAAAGGCACTCAATTGTGCATTCCACAAAGTGGAACGACGGAACTCTTGATCCGAGAGGTGCATAGTGTAGCTTTGGCTAGTCATTTTGTTGTCAACAAGACAGTGAACATGCTTAGGGAGCATTATTTTTGGCCCAACATGGAGAAGAATGTGCAAGACATCTTGAAGAGATGTGCGATGTGCCAAACAGACTAAGAGCCATTCCCTTCCTCAAGGGCTTTTGATGGAGAGTGGCTAGCAAGTTGGATACCTAAAACTTGTTCCCTAGTCACCATGGTGCAAAGTGAAGTCCAAACGTGCTAGACCAAGAAATGTTGCCATTTTATGATGGTAGTACATAAATAAAGTGAGGTAGTCGGTCCATAATTCCATATGATGAGGCTTAGGTCGGAAATGGAACAACAAAGGTAGAGGATTACAAAGAAGTCTAGAAACATCATGAAGTGAGAAGAAAGCTTGGAAAAGGGGAAAAGAGCCTTCGGCCACATGTCCACAAATACTTGGTCCAAATTCACCCAATCCTAACTTGGAGAGGAGGAAAGAATCTTTATGATTTTTAGTTTAATTTTGGCTTTGCTAAATGCTATTTTAATTCTCTATAAAATCAACTTGTGATGGCATTGTAAAAACAACTTTGATGATTATATGAATGAATTGAGCTGGATTGCTCGCCTCTTTTAAATCTCATATGCTGTATCCAAGTTGGCTACTTGGTGGTGTTCTTTGAATCCTCTAACCTACCGGTGGTGTTTCTGTATCCGGCAAGGCTAAAGGTGCCCCTTGGTTCCCTCTTGGTGGTGTTTACGTATCTAAGAAAAAGCCTCGGTTTTATCCCTTCACTACACATCAATTTCCATATCTCACAAACCGCTCATCCATTTCACTCCAAACTTCGTCCACCTCCAGCCCAGCGAGTCTACTTATCCCCCTCCAAAAATTGCCTTCATCCAAGCAGTCCTCCGACCCCCACCTCTGATATATACAAAGGATATCATCCTGACAGTTAGCCTAGAACCCCGATTTTCAGCCCTTTGATCAAGGTGTTCCTAGCGATAAAAAAATCCCAAAAAAATAGAGCTTCTTGGATCATTTGAAAAGCTCCATACCAAATTTCAGCCCAAAACTCCCTCGTTTGCCCCTCCTTTCACCCATTCTCCCAAGATTGAGCCTGCAGTCACAATCCGGCCGGTAGCTTTTCTTGCGGGTTTCCCTTTCCTTTTGCTTCCGCCCTCACTACACATCATATTTGGTATCGAGCAAGTTCTGATCCTTTTGGTGATTTGTCCATTCCCATAAACCCAAAAATCCACAAAAATAGCGAGCCCCACAAAGAACCCAACCATGCATCCTAGCCTACTCATAAGAAGGACCTTGAGCGGATTCAAGGAATCAAAGGAAGATCAACGTGAGAATATTTTCTACACAAGGGGAACGGTTGATGTGCCAAAACGCAAGGCTACACCGATCCTGAAAACAGAGTGCGCCAAATGTAATTCCGAGAGACTCGGAATGGGCTTAGAAGTGACCAATGAAATAGTAAACAACGAGGATTAAGCTAATTACTCGTGAGGAGATGATTAGCAAGGTAACCAAGACCGATAGGACAATAACAAGATAAACTAGAACTATCCAAGGATACAGATATCACTACTAAGGATAAAACTAGGGCACTAATCACACTTAGTGATACAGCTATCACCACACTAAGTATAATCGGACTCTTCGAACACAGACCTAATTATGCCACTAATTAGACAAGCAAAAGAGAATTTTGGGGTTGAAAGGAGCACTCGCTCAACTTTACTTAGCATATAGCCAATATCAAATTCATCATCCTTTACAAAGAGAGAGCCCATGTATATTTATAGGCCTCTTAGCTAGGGTACATCACTCTAATCTAAGGGTTATAAATCCCTTTTACATTCAATGGTTGTGATGTATTCAAGCAAAATAAAAGGATAAAAACAAGGACAATAGTAAATAATTACAGCGAGAAAAGGACAGCAGAAAAGGAGGGGGACCACAGAATCGGTAGTACAAAGTAGTACGGTTCCGAGTCTAGTGACAGCCTACGATCGTTGTCACCAAATTCTTTTGCTTTCGATCCTTAACTTTCCTTTTCGGCTCTGCTGAAGATGCCTAGATGATGATCAAGTAGTCTAAGCTCATAAACCGAGGACACGAAAAAGATCATTTAACGTCCGAGCTCGAAACCGAGGACTCGAAAAAGATCTCTTGGCTTATTTTTCCTCCGAATATTTCGACTTGTCCGACTCCCTTACTCCTGTCTTACTCCCGTCCGAGGAGACAGACAAGTATTTCGAGTGTGGCCAAAACTCCCTTGATGCTCGCGTTATTAACGAAGACCCAAGCAATGGTTTTTGAGGGTTCCGTAATGAAGTCGGAGGACTCGAATTATCACTCGCTTCCGGTCGGCTCTCGGTCTTAGTTGGGTCTGGGTTTGTGGTGTCCACCCCATCATCCTCCCCAGCTTGAAAAGAATTTGCCCTCAAATTCTCGAGTGAATTATCTTCCAAGTAAGGAGATAAATCAAGCAACATTGAAAGTAGCTGAGACATTGTATTCTCCGGGTAAATTCACCTTGTAAGCGTTGTCATTGATTCTCTCAAGTACTTCAAATGGTCCATCTGCCCTTGGCATCAACTTAGACTTGCGCTTGGAAGGAAAACGCTCCTTCCTTAGGTGGATCCACACGAGATCTCCCGGTTGAAAAACCACCCTTCGCGGTTTTTGTTAGCGCTAGCCTTGTAACTCAGATTAGCTTGCTCACTTCGGCTCGACTTTCGCATGCAAGTCCCGAATCCGAGCAGCTCTTTTCACAGACGTCAGTATGAGGCTTTCCATCAAAAGCTCTTGGGGTCGGATCAATAGGTGACAGAGGTTCCACGCCATAAACAATCTTAAAGGGCGAAATATTGGTAGTCTTGTTTGGCGTGTGATTGTAAGCAAACTCAGCATGTGGAAGAAGTTTATCCCACATCTTAATATTCGATTTGATTAGCGTTCCGAGCAAGACTCCCAAAGTTCTGTTTGTAACCTCGGTCCGACCATCCGTCCGAGGATGGCAAGTGGTGCAGTACTTCAACTTCGTTCCCAATTTCTTGCAAAGGGTAACCTGTAAATGACTCGAAACTTCGCATCTCTATCTCGAGACCATTGTCCTTGGGATCCCATGCAGCCGTACAACTTCTCTCGAAGTATAGGTCAGCAACCAAGTGTAGCATCATTGGTTTTGTTGCAAGCAATGAAGTGAGCCATCTTAGAAAATCGATCAACAACAACCAGAATAGAATCTTTCCCTTTTCGAGTCCTTGGTAGACCCGTAACGAAGTCTAGACTTACATCCACCCGTGGCTGAGTTGGAACCGGTAATGGAGTGTAAAGTCCTTGAGGCAGGGAATGGCTCTTGGCATATTGGCATACCACACATCGCCCGATGATGTCTTGAACATCTTTGTCCATGCTTGGCCGTAAATAATGCTCCTCGAGCATCCGAGTTGTCTTTTTCTCTCCGAAATGGCCAGCAAGTCCTCCGTAATGGACTTCCCTTATAATCAACTCTCTTGTGCCACAGCTAGGCACACACAATCTGATACCCTTGAGTAGGTACCCTCCTTGTATTTGGAACTCACCCTTGGACCGAGTTTGGCATTCTTGGTAGAGGGTTCCAAAATCTTTGTCATCCGCATATAGGCTCTTCAAATGTTCAAACCCGAAGACACAAGTTTCTAACTCGAAACAACAAGCAGATATCTTCCGGACAGAGCATCGCGCCCTTGTTAAGTCTGTCCCGATTTGTGTTTGATTGAAAAATGAAAGGTCCGAAGGTACTCAACCCATTTCGCATGTCGCGGGTTCAACTTGTGTTGGCCCCGAATGTACTTGAGGGCTTCATGATCCGAGTGCAAAATGAATTCTTGGGCCACCAAGTAATGATTCCAATACTCTAATGACCGAATGATGGCATAGAATTCCTTATCATAGGTAGAGTATCTTCGCTTGGTATCACACGACTTCTCACTAAAATAAGCGATGGGACGACCCTCTTGAGTGAGAATCCCACCAATACCTACACCAAAGGCATCACACTCAACTTCGAAAATCTTCTCAAAACCAGGCGGGGCTAGGACAGGAGCCCGGGTCGGCTTAGCCTTGATAGCTTCAAAAGATTTCGAGCCCGAGGTGTCCAAACAAAAGAACTGTTTCGAGCACCTCGCTCATAGGGGCAAGTGATAGTGCCGAAGTCTTTGATGAACCTCCTATAGAAAGATGCAAGTCCATGAAAGCTCCGAACATCGTGTATGCTTTTGGGAGTAGGCCAAGACAGGATAGCCTCAATTTCGCTTTCATCTACCTTTACTCCCTCAGCGGAAACAACATAACCCGTAAATGCGATTTCTAAGCCGAAGAATGAACACTTCTTCGCATTTCCGTACAGCTTCTCTCTCTCAGCAGTTGAACAATCTGTCCGAGGTGGTCGAATGTTCCCTCTCATTCCGATCGTAGATCGAATGTCATCAAAATAGACCACTACGAACTTCCCGATGAAGGGTCTCGAAAATCTGATTCATGAGTCGCATGAATGTGCTTGGAGCATTGGTCGGACCAAAAGGCATAACAAGCCACTCATATAAACCTCCCTTGGTCTTAAAAGCAGCTTTTCCATTCATCTCCTTCTCTCGATTCTCGATTTGATAATATCCACTTCGAGGTCAATCTTAGAGAAGACCTTAGAACCATGTAGTTCATCCAACATATCTTCAAGTCGTGGTATAGGATGCCTATACTTGATAGTGATCTTGTTAATGGCACGACTATCTATACACATCCTCATAGAACCATCCTTTTGGGTACCAACAAGGCTGGTACAACGACAAGGACTCTTACTCACTCTCACCAGTGCCTTTAGACACCAACTCCTCAACTTGCCTCTCGCACTTCGAGGTATCTTTAGGGTTCATTCTGTAGGCTGGTTTGTTTGGCAATATCGATCCCGGGATAAGGTCAATGTGGTGTTGGATATCTCTTTTGGGGGTAGGCCAAGAGGTATCTCCTCAGGAAAAATATGGATGTACTGGGTAATAAGTGTCTTGGCTAATGGGTGTCCGAGTTCCGAGGACTCGGAATTGTCCCGACTCAAAAGAATCAACTCTCTCATGGGTCCGAGTTCATGATGTAGGACTCCAAATAGGCTTCCCTAGGGTCGAAGTAACTCAGGTGGGTTGGGTGTCCGAGGGGGCTTGGCTTTAGGCAGTTGTGAAGGGTCAAGTGGGGCTAACGTTATTTTCTTGCCATTCTGGGTGAGGGTGTATGTGTTTCGAACCCATCATGCATAACTCTATGATCAAATAACCAAGGTCTACCCAATAGTAAGTGACATGCATCCATAGGTATAACATCACACCATATATCATCAACATAAGACTTCCCAATACTAAAAGATATTAGGCAACGAGAATTAACTCCGAGGCCCTTACCTTGACTCAGCCATTGTATGTTGTAGGGGTGAGGGTGCAACTCGGCTTGTAACTGAAGCTTCTCTACCTTGTTCATAGAAGCAACGTTGGTGCAACTCCCTCCATCAATAATGATCGAACAAACTTTTCCTTTGATGGTTCCCCTCGTGTGGAATATATTCTCCTCCGAGCCTCACTTGGATCCTTATATCCATTCAAGGCTCTCACGATCACAAGTAGTTCTCCTTCATCAGCCTCTTCAACAATCTCTTCTATGCCCTCAGCAAGGCATACCTCTCCTTCGGGCTCATACTCTATCCGATATGGGTTCATCAGCCTCGCAATAGTGATAACCCTTCGATTTGGGCACTCGAAGCAAAGTGTCCAAATCCTCGACACTTAAAACACTTGCGGCTCGGCCAACATGAGGTTTGTTCTGAGTCCGAGTCCGAATAATAGGGTGTTTAGACTCGGAACCGAGTTTTGGGGCAGCAGACTTAGGCTGAATCAGAGGTTTAGAATAACCCTTGCCAAACTAAGTTGGTTTTGGTGGTTGAGTCTTAGAGACTTCTTTCCCGAAGGTTCCGACCTTCTTTTGCTGCTCCACCTTATGTGCCGGAAGACACACACACCTCATCAAAGGTTGAGTACTCGCTGTAACTCATCAACATTAGCATACCTCGGGTCAAGTCCTCCAAGATACCCGACTATTGTTTGATCCTCCGACTCCTGAAGATCGCATTTAATCATTAACCTTTCGAACTCTCGGGTATACTCCTCTACACTCATCAGACATTGTTGTAGGTTGTGCAACTTAGAATAACCGTCCCGGATGTATGTTGGGGGTAGGAACCGGGTTTTCGGCTTGGACCTCATTTTCTCCCAACTTCGATCTTAGGTTTCCTTTGAACAGCACGCTTCTTCTCCGAATTGCCCACCAGGTTGAGGCAAACCCTCCGAGCTTGATAGCAACAAGCTTTACCTTCTTTTCATCTTTCACCTCTTTGTAGTCAAAGATTCTTTCAACTGTTTGCAACCATTCCGTAAACTCGTCTAGGTTAAGGCGACCTTCAAACTCCGGGATCTCAACTTTGAAGTCCGAGTTGGGTCGGGGTGATTTATCCCTTCTCCCTCTTCTTCCTCTTCTTTGCTCACATTCACTGGAAGAAGCAAAGGGGTTGCTCTCCCCATCTTCATCCCCGTGTGAGTGGGTATGTGGTGGTGAGCTGGGTGGTGACTCTTCTAACTCATGCCTCTTCTTCTTCATCATATCTCCAAGTTGCTTTTTCGGATATATATTCTGGGTACGCATCTCATCATAGTTGTTCATGAGCATTTCAAAACGTTCCTCCAATGTCATGCTTCCACTCATTCTGGTTTATGGGTTCTTTGTGGACTGATGTGTTTGGGGCTAAATGGGTTGTGTTTGGGGTTAAGGAAGCTCGGTCTAGGAAAGGCTCCAAAGCTCGATACTAAAACCGATGTGCCAAAACGCAAGGCTACACCGATCCCGAAAGCAGAGTGCGCCAAATGTAATTCCGAGAGACTCGGAATGGGCTTAGAAGTGACCAATGAAATAGTAAACAACGAGGATTAAGCTAATTAATCGTGAGGAGATGATTAACAAGGTAACCAAGCACCGATAGGACAATAACAAGATAAACTAGAACTATCCAAGGATACGAGATATCACCACCAAGGATAAAACTAGGGCACTAATCACACTTAGTGATACAGACTATCACCACACTAAGTATAATCGGACTCTTCAGAACACAGCCTAATTATGCCACTAATTAGACAAGCAAAAGAGAATTTTGGGGTTGAAAGGAGCACTTGCTCAACTTTACTTAGCATATAGCCAATATCAAATTCATCATCCTTTACAAAGAGAGAGCCCATGTATATTTATAGGCCTCTTAGCTAGGGTACATCACTCTAATCTAAGGGTTATAAATCCCTTTTACATTCAATGGTTGTGATGTATTCAGCAAAATAAAAGGATAAAAACAAGGACAACAGGTAAATAATTACAGCAGAAAAAGGACAGCAGAAAAGGAGGGGGACCACGGAATCGGTAGTACAAAGTAGTACGGTTCGAGTCTAGTGACGACTACAGATCGTTGTCACCAAATTCTTTTGCTTTCCGATCCTTAACTTTCCTTTTCCGGCTCTGCTGAAGATGCCTAGATGATGATCAAGTAGTCTAAGCTCATAAGCCGAGGACTCGAAAAAGATCATTTAACGTCCGAGCTCGAAACCGAGGACTCGAAAAAGATCTCTTGGCTTATTTTTCCTCCGAATATTTCGACTTGTTCGACTCCCTTACTCCTGTCTTTCTCCTGTCCGAGGAGACAGACAAGTATTTCGAGTGTGGCCAAAACTCCCTTGATGCTCGCGTTATCAACGAAGACCCAAGCAATGGTTTCGAGGGTTCCGTAATGAAGTCGGAGGACTCGGAATTATAACTCGTTCAGGCTGGCTCTCGGTCTTAGTTGGAGTGCGGGTTTGTGGTGTCCACCCCATCAACGGTGCTCAACAAAGTGTGCTCTATCATTATTGATAGTGGTAGTTACACAAATGTGGCCTCTACAACTATGGTAGAAAAGCTTGGGATTCATACTTCACCCCATCCTCATCCCTACACCATCCAATGGCTAGATCAAGGTGAAAATCTTCTAGTCAAGTCTAGATGTCTTCTTTCATTTAGCATTGGTAAGCACTATCGTGATGATATATGGTGTGATGTGCTACCCATGGATGCTTGCCATCTAATGCTTGGGAGACCTTGGCTCTTTGATAGAAAAGTCATACACGATGGGTTCTTGAATACATATGCTTTCACCAAAGATGGAAAGCGGATCACATTGGTTCCTTTGTCACCGAGCGTAATCCCAAAAACAAAACCGAGTGATTCCCTCCCAACCGACCCCATACTAACTCATGGAGAGATCTTTCTCAAAGCAACACAACATGAGTTTCGGCCAGCTCATGAATTAATCCTTTTGACACCAACCAAAGCCGAGAGCCCCCACAAAATAACCATCCCTCGCTAAAGAACTCTTAGCCAAATTTGACCATGTTTTCCCAAACAAAATTCCCTTGGCCTCCCTCCACAAAGAACCATCCAACACCATATTGACCTCATCCCGAGAGCTATTTTACCTAACAAGCCAGCTTACGGAATGAATCCCAAAGATGCACAAGAAGTCCAACGACAAGTGGATGAACTAGTAGCCAAAGGACTTGTGAGAGAAAGTCGGAGCCCTTGTGCGGTACCAACCCTTTTGGTACCCAAAAAGATGGAACTATGAGAATGTGTGTGGATAGCCGAGCCATTAACAAAATTACAATCAAGTACCGGCATCCCATACCACAACTTAAAGATATGCTTGACGAGTTACATGAATCACAAGTGTTCTCTAAGGTGGATTTAAGAAGTGGTTACTATCAAATACGGATCCGGGAAGGGGATGAGTGGAAAACTGCTTTTAATACCAAAGGTGGGTTGTATGAGTGGCTAGTTATGCCATTCGGCCTCTCCAACGCACCTAGCACTTTCATGAGATTAATGAATCAAGTGTTTCGGCCACTTATTGGCAAATTTGTGGTTGTATACTTTGATGACATTTTGGTGTATAGCAAAAACGAACAAGAGCACGTGAGCCATCTCACACAAGTGCTAGATATTTTGGAAAAGGAAAAGCTCTACGGCAATCTACATAAATGTACCTTTTTCACCCCGGAAGTTGTCTTCCTAGGGTACATAGTCACGGCTGATGGGATTAAAGTTGATCAAAGCAAGGTAGAGGCCATCCAATCTTGCCCAACTCCTTCAAGCATACATGATGTTAGAAGTTTTCATGGCTTGGCATCATTTTCCGGAGGTTTATCAAAGATTTTAGTACCATTACGTGATGGAGAGTGGACAGCCCCACATTTTGAGCTGAAAGATATTCATTCTAAGGAAGCTAGCATGCCCGGGAATCAACAAAAGGGCATGAATTTGTTTTAATTATTTTTGATCCGGGAGGATGCAAAGCCAAGGGTGTGTTATTTTATGTCTTTATGTTCATAAATAATTGGTTATTAATTTAGCCAAGAAGGATAGTTGAAGCTAGCCACCAACAAACCTCCAAGGCAAAGCAAGTATGCATGGTCAAGTCAAACTGAGGAACATTGCCACTTTATGCTTAAGTACATAAATAAGATGATGCTTAATTGAGGACGGTCCATATTGACATGAGATGGACCATGACCGGATATGGAGCAACAAGGAAGGAGAGTGACAAGGCATTCTAGAAGCATCAAAGAATCAAGAAGCTTGAAGAAGGGGAAAACAAGCATGGCCACATGTTCCCAATTTTGTAATACTTGGCTAGGATTTACTCTAGCTTAGCTTGGAGGAGGGGAAAGAATCTAATTAGTTTCATTTTCATTTTTGCATTATTTTTAGCATGGTTTTCGGTTATGTACAATGCCAAGGCTAGGCATTATAAATTCAGCTCATATGCTTCATTGTAAAGACACTTTTTGATGAATATACAAACCTTGAGTGTTATACTCTTTTCGGGATGGATTTCTCGAGCCTCTAAATCCTCAAAGCTGTATCCTAGGTTGGCATCTAGGTGGTGTCCTTTGAGTCTCCCAAACCCCGGTGGTGTTTCTGTATCCGGACCGTTTGAGAGCGCCCCTTGATTCACTCGGTGGTGTTTCCGTATCCGAGCTTGGATCAAGGTACTATCCAGCGACTTTGCCATTCCATATCTCCCAATCCACGAATCATCTCTTTCCCAAATTTCATACACTTCATCCTACATGAGTTGAGTCCATTTCCACCAAATCTCAGCTTAAACCAAGAACCCCTCCGTCCTCCACATCAAAACCAAACAAAGGGTATCAATCTGTACATCCAGCCAGCAGCATCAACTTCTGGCTATCTGTTCAGGTAGTTCCCCTTATCCAAAATTCACGAAACTTGGCCACAGCCTTCCTCCATCAGTTACCTCACTCCCCTCCAAGTTTCGTCCAAATCCAAGATCATTTACCCTTCCTTTCACCCTTTTCCCCAGAACCGCACCTGCAGGTCCTATTCTGCCCGGTTGTGTGTTTTGCGGTTTTTCCATCTTTTCCTTTGCTTCCACCACTACACATCATTACGGCCCCATGACCGAGGTACTCAAGGGAGTGCGTTCAAATGGAGTGCCAAGGCCCAAGAAGCCTTTGAGACAATCAAACGCAAGCTCACACAAGCACCGGTCCTTGCTTTGCCAAGTTTTGACAGAATTTTTGAAGTGGAATGTGATGCCTCGGGAGTGGGCGTTGGTGGAATTCTCTCTCAAGAAGGGCGGCCCATTGCCTTCTTTAGTGAGAAACTTTGTGATTCAAGGAGGAAATACTCAACATATGATAAAGAGTTCTATGCCATTGTAAGATCATTAGAGCATTGAAGTCACTATCTAGTGGCTAATGAGTTCATATTGCATTCGGACCATGAGGCTTTAAAATATATCCAAGGACAACATAAGCTCAATCCAAGACATGGGAAATGGGTAGAGTATTTGCAAACTTTTCATTTCTCCATCAAACACAAGTCCAGCAAAATGAACAAAGGAGCGGATGCTCTTTCAAGAAGGTATCTCTTATTGTTTCAATTACAAACTCAAGTCCTTGGTTTTGAACATTTGAAATCATTGTGCTCTAATGATGAGGATTTTTGCGAGATATTCCGAGATTGTTCTAAGCATCCTAAGGGAGATTTCCTAGTCCAAGAAGGCTACCTTTTTAAAGGAGCACGGCTATGTGTGCCTCGTTGTGGCACAAGAGAACTACTCATCCGAGAAGTACATGGTGGCGCACTAGCTGGCCATTTTGGTGTACACAAGACAGCAAGCATGCTGCGTGAACATTACTATTGGCCAAGAATGGAGAATGATGTGCAAGAGATTTTGAAGCGATGTACGGTTTGTTAAGAGGCAAAGAAGAGCCATTCCCTTCCTCAAGGACTCTACACACCCCTTCCTACACCAACCCAACCGTGGGAAGATGTGAGCATGGATTTTATTTTGGGCCTACCAAAGACACAAAGAAACAAGGACTCCATTCTTGTTGTGGTGGACCGTTTCTCTAAAATGGCTCACTTTGTTCCTTGTAACAAAACCAACGATGCTACCCAAATTGCCGATTTGTATTTCAAAGAGATAGTAAGGCTACATGGCATTCCCAAATGAATTGTGTCGGACCGGGACAAGTAAATTTCTTAGCCACTTTTGGCTCACCTTGTGGAAGAAATTGGGAACTAAGCTCAAATTCAGCACCACTTGTCACCCACAAACGGATGGCCAAACGGAAGTTACCAATCGGACCTTGGGCATGCTATTAAGGGCCTTGATTAAAGTGAATGCCAAAGCATGGGATCAATTATTAGCTCACGCTGAATTTGCTTATAATGGAGCCCCTAGCAAAACCACGGGGTTAAGCCCTTTCAAGGTAGTCTATGGGGTGGACCCAATCACTCCTCTCGACTTGACTCCTTGAGAAAACACCGAAAAGCCAAGCATTGAGGCATCCAAGAGAGTACAAGAAATACAAAGGTTGCATGAAAGGGTGAAAGAAAAGATTGAGGCTTCTAATGCCAAGTACAAGCAACAAGTTGATAAAGGGAAAAGAAGAAGGGTCTTCCAACCCGGGGATTTGGTATGGATCCACTTAAGGAAGGAACGATTTCCTTCTAGACGAAAGACCAAACTTATGCCGAGAGCCGACGGACCATTTGAAATTCTACAGCGGATTGGTGACAACACTTAGAAAGTTGATTTACCAAGGGAATTTGGTGCGTCCGCCACCTTTAATGTGGCCGACCTCTCTCCATACTTTGAAGATGACACTCTCGAGAATTTGAGGGCAAATTCTTATCTACAAGGGAGGATGATGGAGAGTTGCTAGCAAGTTGGATACCTAAAACTTGTTCCCTGGTCACCATTGATGGGGAGGACACCACAAACCCGGACCCAACTAAAACCGAGAGCCAGCCGGAACCGAGTGATAATTCCGAGTCCTCCGACTTCATTATGGAACCCTCGAAACCATTGCTTGGGTCTTCGTTGATAACGCAGCATCAAGGGAGTTTTGGCCACACTCGAAATACTTGTCTGTCTCCTCGGACAGGAGTAAGATAGGAGTAAGGGAGTCGGACAAGTCAGAAATATTCGAGAGGAAAATAAGCCAAGGGATCTTTTTCGAATCCTCGGTTCGAACTCGGACGTCAAATGATCTTTTTCGAGTCCTCGGTTTCGAACTTAGACTACTTGATCATCATCTAGGCATCTTCAGCAGAGCCGGACAAAAGAATTTGGTGACAACGATCGTAGCTGTCACCGGACTCGAACCTGTACTACTTTGTACTATTGATTCCGTGGTCCCCCTCCTTTTTGCTGTAATTATTTACCTTTTGTCCTTGTTTTTATCCTTTTATTTTGATGAATACATCACAACCATTGATTGTAAAAGGGATTTATAACCCTTAGATTAGAGTGATGTACCCTAGCTAAGAGGCCTATAAATAAACATGGGCTCTCTCTTTGTAGAGGATGATGATTTTATATTAGCTATATGCTAAGTAAAGTTGAGCGAGTGCTCCTTTCAACCCCAAAATTCTCTTTTTCTTGTCTAATTAGTGGCACAATTAGGCTGTGTTCGAAGAGTCCGATTATACTTAGTGTGGTGATAGCTGTATCACTAAGTGTGATTAGTGCCCTAGTTTTATCCTTGGTGGTGATATCTCGTATCCTTGGATAGTTCTAGTTTATCTTGTTCTTATCCTATCAAAGCTGGTTACCTTGCTAATTATCTCCTCACGAGTGATTAGCTTAATCCTCGTTGTTTATTGTTTCATTGGTCACTTCTAAGCCCATTCCGAGTCTCTCGAATTGCATTTGGCGCACTCTGTTTTCGGAATCGGTGTAGCCTTGCGTTTCGGCACATCAACCATGGTGCAAAGTGAAGACCAAACATGCTAGACCAAGGAATGTTGCCATTTTATGATGGTAGTACATAAATAAAGTGAGGTAGTGTAACACCCCTAGACCCACCCTAGGAGTATTACATGCCGGGGTTCCCGAGAGGAACCCCTAAGGCTGCTTAAGATTTCAACTTGGGGTTCATAACCCTTTCTTGGATTGGCGGAAGCGTAATTCTAGGTTTTCAAAGGGTTTTCTTGAAATTTCGGCAGAGTTTCCTCTGTAAACTGGCTAAACCCATAGGCTTAAAGCCTTAACCCCGCACGAAACACAATCTAAAACTCAACGAGCCACACGCTCGGAGAAACACAACACAACTCAACGAGCCACACGCTCGGAGTATTCACATAGGGCTTTTACATTCATAATCAACTTAAGTTCACATACAACCAGTCTTTACAAGCATGAAAAACATAAAGTACGAGAGAAGTCCGGAGAAGTCCTATCCGATGGTTCGCTTCCTCTAAAAGCCAAAAGCAACTCCGGGAGTCTTAACTTCGTACCTGAAATGTTGGTGATGTCATGAGCTCACTAGCCCAGTGAATAATCCAAACCCAACCCCGGGTTTCACTTTGCACATTAATTCATTAACAAACACACCTAAGTTCACATTTCATTCCTAACATGCGATTCGGATCAAATAAGCTTAAGACATGCGAGATTCTAAACTTACCAACTTGCCGAGAATCATAATGACATCACTTATTCAGGAATTCAATTAAACATGCATCATTCGTCTTTCTACGCAAGTAAATCATATAATCACTCATCATGCAATTCATTCATCACGTAAATCATATCTTAGTTCTTCTGGCACACATTTCTTATGAAATCAAGATTCGGTCTTCTTCTTATTCTTCTTCTTGAGTTCAATTGTGCATTTCATAAATCATCGATTCGCTCTTTCTAGTTCGATATGCACGATCATTCGTTTCTTCATATCATACTTCTTTTAAGTTTTCTTAGTTCGAATGGACAGAAGATTTATGCACTCGCTCTAAAGACCCAGTTCTTGGAGCCAAAACAATTCGTGGGCTCGGTTCACGGAGGCATACAATTCGTGGCCTCGAGGCAGCCTCCTATCCCCGAAGGACGCATACTGTCAATTCTTAGTGGAAGCAATTCAATTCGTGGCTTCGGGTTGATGAGACACTTCTATGGCCATAGCTTCGAGAGGGTTCTTTAATTCGTGGGGTCTTAGATCAATAACACAATCCTTTCTCCCTTCTTTAGTTCTTTAAGTTTCTTATTTTCTTATTACTTATACATAAGAAATACTTAATTCATATAATTCATGCTTAGCACGTTCATGCGTAACTTCTTCAAAACAAGCAATTCACATAAGCAAGTTCTAACTCAATCTATTCATTTCACACGCGCATGCTTATGTCATTTACAATCGACGTAATTCAAGACAAACACCCAATCACATAAGCATACCATTTATGATTTCTAATCGACGAATTTATCGTTTTCATGCTCGCGTAATATCACGTATAAGTGGTTAATGGTTCTATAACTTTTCTTAATCAATGAATATCTTTTAATCTAGCCACATAGCTTCTTAAATTTCAGTTCTTAATTCAGTTACTCACTTATATGCGATTTAGCCCAAAACAGAACATTTTCACGAAATATAGCATATCTCCCAATCTACTTATCCAATGCATACGAAATTTTACAGGAAATTCTCACAAATCATCAGGAAGCTACAGTAAAAATTTCAGGAAATTTGAGCTACACATGACTTCGCAACAATTCAGACAGCATGCTTAATTCATGAAAAATCTACACTAAATCATGAATTCAATTTTCTGATTTTTCTCACTAAACCTATTCAAGCTATTTTCATCCACTTCTCAATATACAGTTCAATAATCATGCTTAAGAATAATCAATAATCACTAAATTCATGAACCGGACATCAAATTCGCAATATGCTTTTCAATTCATGAGTTGCTAGTTTCGTGAATTTAGGCCTCTAGCTTCTTCTATTAACTTAGGGTTTCCAATTTCATGCTTCGAATTCATATTCAATCCACCTAATTCATTTTAATCTAGAGGATGAATTCAGACTACTCACCTTAAATTCTTAGAGGTTCTAAGAATTCAGTTTTGGGAGGTTTCGAATTGGGTTACGGTTTGGGTTTTGCTTTCTCTTACGCCTATCTCTCGCTTCGGTTCTTCATCCCTCTCGCTTCCCTCTCTCGCTCTGCCCTTGCTTCTGTCTTTGCTCTGCTTCTTCTTTCCTTTCTCCTTCGTCCGCTGCTCGTCCTCGGGCTCGCCGTGCCCGCCGGCAGCCGGTTTCGGCGTTCCTCTTGCTCCCGCTCCCGCTCCCGCTTTGTTCCGCTTCTACTTCGTCTCTGCTCTCGCTTCTTCTTTCTTTCGCTCCCCTTTCTTCTTCTGCTCTGCTCGGCCTCCCGAGCCCAAGCCCTCCCTTCGCTCACCGGCGGTGGCGTCCTCGCCGTTCGAGCGGCTCTTGCGCTTTCTCTTTCTCTCGCTCGCTCTCGCTCCCTCTTGTTTCCCGGCTCCTTCTCTCGCTTCCCCTCCTCTCGCTTCGCCTCGCTTCGCTTCGCTTCTTCGTTCTTTTCTTTGTTCTCGGGCCCACTCTCTCTCCTCTCCTCCTAATCACACCTAATGGGCTTGTTGGCCTATTTCCCATTGGACCCCAACTCTCTTTACTTAATTTCTTGCCAACACAATGCCACTAATCCCCAATCCTCATTCCTTTTTCTTTTTTTTTTTTTATAATTTTAATTGGGCCCAAGTAGCTTCACAAGGCCCAATTTAGCTAGCCCACGCTCGGGTTTTAGTTCTCGGGTTTCTAATTCCGACTCGAAAAATTCTAATAATTCAATACCAGTGCAAGTACACGAAATTTCGGGGTCTCACAGGTAGTCGGTCCATAATTCCATATGATGAGGCTTAGGCCGAAAATGGAACAACAAAGGTAGAAGATTACAAAGTCTAGAAACATCATGAAGTGAGAAGAAAGCTTGGAAAAGGGGAAAAGAGCCTTCGGCCACATGTTCCCAAGTCCACAAATACTTGGTCCAAATTCACCCAATCCTAACTTGGAGAGGAGGAAAGAATCTTTATGATTTTTAGTTTAATTTTGGCTTTTCTAAATGCTATTTTAATTCTCTATAAAATCAGCTTGTGATGGCATTGTAAAAACAACTTTGATGATTATATGAATGAATTGAGCTGGATTGCTCGTCTCTTTTAAATCTCATATGCTGTATCCAAGTTGGCTACTTGGTGGTGTTCTTTGAGTCCTCTAACCTACCGGTGGTGTTTTTATATCCGGCAAGGCTAAAGGTGCCGCTTGGTTCCCTCTTGGTGGTGTTTCGTATCCAAGAAGAAGCCTCGGTTTTATCCCTTCACTACACATCAATTTCCATATCTCACAAACCGCTCATCCATTTCTCTCAAACTTCGTCCACCTCCAGCCGAGCGAGTCTACTTATCCCCCTCCAAAAATCGCCTCCATCCAAGCAGTCCTCCGACCCCCACCTCTAATATATACAAAGGATATCATCTCGGACAGTCAGCCTAGAACCCTAACTTTCAGCCCTTTGATCAAGGTGTTCCCGGCGATAAAAAATCCCAAAAAATACCAGAGCTTCTTGGATCAGTTGAGAAGCTCCATACCAAATTACTGCCCCAAACTCCCCGTTTGCCCCTTCTTTCACCCATTCTCCCAAGATTGTGCCTCGCAGTCACAATATGGCCGGGTAGCTTTTCTTGCGGTTTTCCCTTTCTTTTTGCTTCCGCCCTCACTACACATCAGCTTTACACCCCTCTTCCTACACCCAACCAGCCATGGGAAGATGTTAGTCTAGACTTCATACTAGGCTTACCAAGGACTCAAAGGAATAAGGATTCAATTCTAGTTGTAGTGGATCGCTTTTCCAAGATGGCTCATTTTATTCCATGCAACAAAACAAATGATGCAACTCATGTGGCAGATTTGTATTTCAAGGAGATAGTGAGGCTTTATGGCATTCCTAAATCAATGGTTTCGGATAGAGATAGCAAATTCTTGAGTCACATTTGGATTACTATTTGGAAGAAGTTGGGGACCAAGCTACTATTTAGTACTACTTGTCATTCTCAAACTAATGGGCAAACCGAAGTCACAAACCGAACGTTGGGAGTACTTTTGAGGGCTTTGATCAAAACCAACATGAAAGCTTGGGATCAACTTCTTGCTCATGCTGAATTTGCTTACAATGGAGCTACAAGTAAGGCCACCGGTATTAGTCCCTTCAAGGTAGTCTATGGAGTTGAGCCGCTAACTCCTCTAGACTTGACTCCGAGAGGCTTGAATGGAAAACCCAATGTGGAGGCTGCCAAAAGAGTGCAAGAAATCCAGAAAATGCATGAGAAAGTAAGAGCCAAAATTGAGCAAACCAACCTTACACATAAGCAACGAGTTGACAAAAGAAGAAAGAAGAAGGTTTTTTAACCCGGAGATCTAGTGTGGGTGCACCTAAGGAGCGCTTTCCTTCCAAGAGAAAGAGCAAGTTGATGCCAAGGGCTGAAGGTCCATTTGAGGTGCTTGAAAGGATTAATGATAATGCCTACAAGATTGATCTTCCCGGAGATTATGGGGTCTCGGCAACCTTCAATGTGGCCGATCTCTCTCCTTATTTTGAAGATGACACACTAGAGAATTTGAGGGCAAATTCGTCTCTACAAGGGGAGGATGATGGAGACCTCCCTAACTAATCAAGCCACTAAGGGTCATGGTTTACTAGCTAGAGCACAAGAGGAGCAACTTTGGAGCAAGGATCAACTTAGGGTGTCTAAGTCACCTATCTTGGTTCGAATTGAGCAAGCTAGCAATGGGTTAGGTGATATATAGCTATATAAGGAAGAGAACAAGTTTTAGGGAAGTGGAGTTTCGTGAGTAGAATGTAGGGAAAAGAGTGGATAGGTGAGTGCTATAAGGTGAGAGCCCGTAAGGTGATGGATATTGACCAAGAGCTACAACATACTTGACCAAGATCTCCATACATGCCTAAATGTCAAGAGCTATTGATGTGTAGTGGCGGAAGCAAAGAAAAAGATGGAAAAACCGCAAAACACACAACCGGGCAGAATAGGACCTGCAGGTGCGGTTCTGGGGAAAAAGGTGAAAGGAGGGGTAAATGATGGAGTTTTTGGACGAAATTTGGTGGAAGGTTATTTAACTGGTTGGGGAAGGTTGTGGTAAAATTTGGGCAGCATCCAAGGTCGGGATCACCTTGAGCCAAACGCAAACAGAAAGCCTCGCTGGGTGGCTGTCCAGAATGAGGTTCTTTGTTTGTTTTTGGTGCTGGGGATGGAGTTCTTCTTGGATTGAGCTGAGATTTGGAGGGAATGGACTCAACTCATGTAAGATGAAGTGTGTGAAATTTGGGAAAGAGATGATTCGTGGATTGGGAGATATGGTTGATGGAAGTCGCTGGATAGAACCTGGATTCTGGCCTGGATACGGAAACACCACCAAGCTGAATCAAGGGGCGCTCTCAAACGGTCCGGATACAGAAACACCACCGGGGTTTGGGAGACTCAAAGGACACCACCTAGATGCCAACCTAGGATACAGCTTTGAGGATTTAGAGGCTCGAGAAATCCATCCCGAAAAGAGTATAACACTCAAGGTTTGTATATTCATCAAAAGTGTTTTTACAATGAGCTATGCTAGCTGAATTTATAATGCCTCATAATGGCATTTACAAAGCTGAAAACAAAGCTAAAATTAAAGCTAAAATGAAACAAAAACCATAAAGATTCTTTCCCCTCCTCCAAGCTAAGCTAGAAGAAATTCTAGCCAAGTATTTGAACTTTTGGGAACATGTGGATGTGGTTGAATTTCCCCTTGGCCAAGCATCTAACAACCACCTTCCTCCACTATAGTTAGTGGTTCTAGAATGCTCTTCATTTAGGCTACTCTTGGTCTTCTTTTAGACACATGATCATAAGCCTTGGTCCCTTGGTCCGCCTTGACTTATTTATGTGCAAGGGAAATAAAATGTAGCGCTTGAAACATTCCACACGTCTTGACTTGGCCGAATTTAACATAGCTTTAACAAGGAAGATTTTAGGCATGGCTGAATAAGCTCTTCTTTCTTGAACACTTATTTATGCACATAAGATCATAAGGATGACACTCTCGGCCTTCTAGCCTTCGGAATCAACTTGCACCGGGCTGATGTTTAAGGCATTTTTCAAGTAATTCTGGTTAACCTTAGGCATGTTTGGCTCTTTGAAGCAAATGTCCTCTAGCTCAAAACATAAGGCTGTCCACTTTCCATCATTCTCCCCTTGTAGGAAAGAATTTGCCCTCAAATTCGAAAAAACAACATTTTCCCATTGTGGAAAAAGTTTTGTCATCTTAGGGCTTGCATTGAGGTTGAAGATGAAACGCCCTTGTGTGTTTGGACAGCCGGCCACTTGCATGGATGTATCTTGGACATTCGGCCAGCATGAGTGCTGTTCTAGCATGCTTACAGCATAGAGGGATAATCGCTCAAAAACTCCAAGATGAGGTGCACAAAGTTGAGTACTCTTGGAAAGAAAAATAGCTTTCCTTGGTACTACAAAAATTAGTTCCACACACTCCTTTAAGTCCTCCATGACTCCGTTAGCCATGCTTGGACACAAAGTATATAACCTTGACAAAATACCATTAAAATCAATCAACCTGCCATTGTTCTTCCATTGAAAAAAATGTCCGGGCATACCACGATGTAGACTCCCAAGCCAAGTACCAATGAGAAGGAAGTCACCCTTCCTTGGCACCAAAGAAGTTGATTCTACCCATGGAGTCTCTTGTTTTTCTTCTCGGCCTTCTGCCCATGTTTCACCACTAATGGACTCTAAGTCACAATCTGTCCACATAGGAATGACAGCCTTCGGGATGGGGTTTTTTGTGGCGGGTAGTGAGAAGAAATTTTGGACAAAAGGACAAGGATGATTTTGGCTTGAAGGGTGGTGGCGAGGGAAGGAAGTTTTGTGGAGGGGGATCAAAAGTGTTTTTATTTGAGAAGGAGTGGTCAGATTCTGGTGGAGAAAATTTTGAGAGATAAACTACTCCACAAGGCCATAATTCAGGGAAGAAAAATTGGGGTAAAGGTGGCTTAAGTGGAGGGGTAAGGTTGGGGTTTAAACCAGCCAAGGGAAGGCTTTGAAGGTGGTGGAATGTGGGCAGATTTGATTTATGGAGTTTGGGTTGGGTTAAAACTGATTTAATTTCCTCAAAGGTTATATGAACCTTGTCCACCCAACAAATCAAGGAGCTCATGATTTCTACCATCACTAGGGCAGCAAGTGCTTGCATACTCCACGAAAATTTAATTAATGCAAGCCAAACAGATTGGCTTCCAACATTCCCTTCACGGTTATAGTGCTTTGGACAGATTTGGGGAGGTGCATGAACAAAGTCTCATGGCTGGGAAAATGGCATTCTAAGAGGTTGAGAATTTCCTCTTTGAGTTCCAACAAAACCATTTGCTCCTTACAACAGGTAGTAAGGCAGGCATGGTGTGTAGATGGTAAGAACAACTCACTAGCACCACCGTTAGATGTACAAAATTCTGCCTCCTTGAACAATTTTTCATGCGCCAGCTGCTCTTCAAAATAATGCTCAATACCATAAAAGCTCATTAGCTTATAAACAAGGAGAGGCACAATTCTCAAATGGAGTTGATGGATTATACCTCATTGCCACATTGTTGGCTCTGTGGTTACTCCTTTGAATCACAAAGTGGAAGCTCCAAAAATTGATGAATACATAAAAACCAAATCTCCTTTTGGCCGCTTCACACAATCCGGGTATAATCTTTGGAGGTTCTTTTCAATAATAAATACCCATGTAAATTGCTCAACAACAATTTTACATTCCTCCAAAAGTAAAGGAAACGAACACCTCATGGAAAATGTATCATTTGTTTTTTGAGGCTTTCCTTGTCTTACCACTTTGGACATCAACTCAAACCTTTCCGTTGGACAGAATTTGTGCTCAACTTCATGCTGCTTGTATACTTCACTCACGGACAGATTATCAACAAGCAAGTGGTATGGAATTTTTGGGGCAAAATGGTTGAATTTGGCTAAGGTCTCTTTGGTGGTGGAAGGAGTATTTTGAGGAGGACTTTCAGCTTCGGGTGTTGTTGTCATGGCCAGCTTTTGTGAGGACAATGGGGGCTGGTCGGTTGGGCTGGACTCATTCAGTTTAGGTTTTGAAATTTGGCTAGGTGACAAGGGAACCAATGTGATCCTCTTGCCATCTTTGGTAAAAGTAAAAGTGTTCAAGAACCCATCATGTATGACTCTCCTATCAAAGAGCCATGGCCTCCCAAGCAACATATGACAAGCATCCATGGGAACAATGTCACACCATATCTCATCATGATAACTCTTGCCAATACTAAATGAAATGAGACATCTAGAGTTGACATGGAGATTTTCACCTTGATCTAACCATTGAAGGTTGTAAGGATGAGGGTGGGGTGAAACACGAAGTCCAAGTTTCTCTACCATTATTGATGAGGCCATGTTCATACAACTACCACCATTAATAGTAATAGAACACACCTTGTTAAGCACGGTACCCCTGGTGTAAAAGATGTTCTCACGCTGCTCTTCATCTAGCTCATTGAAACTGCACAAAGACCTTCTCAAAAATAAGTTGGCGTTCATGGCTGGGTATTTTGTTGGCTGGCTATTTTTTGGATTTTTGATTTTTGTGGAAATGGATACACTCACCCAAGGTTCAGAACTTGCTCTGATACCAAAAATGATGTGTAGTGGCGGAAGCAAAGAAAAAGATGGAAAAACCGCAAAACACACAACCGGGCAGAATAGGACCTGCAGGTGCGGTTCTGGGGAAAAAGGTGAAAGGAGGGGTAAATGATGGAGTTTTTGGACGAAATTTGGTGGAAGGTTAGTTAACTGGTTGGGGAAGGTTGTGGTAAAATTTGGGCAGCATCCAAGGTCAGGATCACCTTGAGCCAAACGCAAACAGAAAGCCTCGCTGGGTGGCTGTCCAGAATGAGGTTCTTTGTTTGTTTTTGGTGCTGGGGATGGAGTTCTTCTTGGATTGAGCTGAGATTTGGAGGGAATGGACTCAACTCATGTAAGATGAAGTGTGTGAAATTTGGGAAAGAGATGATTCGTGGATTGGGAGATATGGTTGATGGAAGTCGCTGGATAGAACCTGGATTCTGGCCTGGATACAGAAACACCACCAAGCTGAATCAAGGGGCGCTCTCAAACGGTCCGGATACAGAAACACCACCGGGGTTTGGGAGACTCAAAGGACACCACCTAGATGCCAACCTAGGATACAGCTTTGAGGATTTAGAGGCTCGAGAAATCCATCCCGAAAAAGAGTATAACACTCAAGGTTTGTATATTCATCAAAAGTGTTTTTACAATGAGCTATGCTAGCTGAATTTATAATGCCTCATAATGGCATTTACAAAGCTGAAAACAAAGCTAAAATTAAAGCTAAAATGAAACAAAAACCATAAAGATTCTTTCCCCTCCTCCAAGCTAAGCTAGAAGAAATTCTAGCCAAGTATTTGAACTTTTGGGAACATGTGGATGTGGTTGAATTTCCCCTTGGCCAAGCATCTAACAACCACCTTCCTCCACTATAGTTAGTGGTTCTAGAATGCTCTTCATTTAGGCTACTCTTGGTCTTCTTTTAGACACATGATCATAAGCCTTGGTCCCTTGGTCCGCCTTGACTTATTTATGTGCAAGGGAAATAAAATGTAGCGCTTGAAACATTCCACACGTCTTGACTTGGCCGAATTTAACATAGCTTTAACAAGGAAGATTTTAGGCATGGCTGAATAAGCTCTTCTTTCTTGAACACTTATTTATGCACATAAGATCATAAGGATGACACTCTCGGCCTTCTAGCCTTCGGAATCAACTTGCACCGGGCTGATGTTTAAGGCATTTTTCAAGTAATTCTGGTTAACCTTAGGCATGTTTGGCTCTTTGAAGCAAATGTCCTCTAGCTCAAAACATAAGGCTGTCCACTTTCCATCATTCTCCCCTTGTAGGAAAGAATTTGCCCTCAAATTCGAAAAAACAACATTTTCCCATTGTGGAAAAAGTTTTGTCATCTTAGGGCTTGCATTGAGGTTGAAGATGAAACGCCCTTGTGTGTTTGGACAGCCGGCCACTTGCATGGATGTATCTTGGACATTCGGCCAGCATGAGTGCTGTTCTAGCATGCTTACAGCATAGAGGGATAATCGCTCAAAAACTCCAAGATGAGGTGCACAAAGTTGAGTACTCTTGGAAAGAAAAATAGCTTTCCTTGGTACTACAAAAATTAGTTCCACACACTCCTTTAAGTCCTCCATGACTCCGTTAGCCATGCTTGGACACAAAGTATATAACCTTGACAAAATACCATTAAAATCAATCAACCTGCCATTGTTCTTCCATTGAAAAAAATGTCCGGGCATACCACGATGTAGACTCCCAAGCCAAGTACCAATGAGAAGGAAGTCACCCTTCCTTGGCACCAAAGAAGTTGATTCTACCCATGGAGTCTCTTGTTTTTCTTCTCGGCCTTCTGCCCATGTTTCACCACTAATGGACTCTAAGTCACAATCTGTCCACATAGGAATGACAGCCTTCGGGATGGGGTTTTTGTGGCGGGTAGTGAGAAGAAATTTTGGACAAAAGGACAAGGATGATTTTGGCTTGAAGGGTGGTGGCGAGGGGAAGGAAGTTTTGTGGAGGGGGATCAAAAGTGTTTTTATTTGAGAAGGAGTGGTCAGATTCTGGTGGAGAAAATTTTGAGAGATAAACTACTCCACAAGGCCATAATTCAGGGAAGAAAAATTGGGGTAAAGGTGGCTTAAGTGGAGGGGTAAGGTTGGGGTTTAAACCAGCCAAGGGAAGGCTTTGAAGGTGGTGGAATGTGGGCAGATTTGATTTATGGAGTTTGGGTTGGGTTAAAACTGATTTAATTTCCTCAAAGGTTATATGAACCTTGTCCACCCAACAAATCAAGGAGCTCATGATTTCTACCATCACTAGGGCAGCAAGTGCTTGCATACTCCACGAAAATTTAATTAATGCAAGCCAAACAGATTGGCTTCCAACATTCCCTTCACGGTTATAGTGCTTTGGACAGATTTGGGGAGGTGCATGAACAAAGTCTCATGGCTGGGAAAATGGCATTCTAAGAGGTTGAGAATTTCCTCTTTGAGTTCCAACAAAACCATTTGCTCCTTACAACAGGTAGTAAGGCAGGCATGGTGTGTAGATGGTAAGAACAACTCACTAGCACCACCGTTAGATGTACAAAATTCTGCCTCCTTGAACAATTTTTCATGCGCCAGCTGCTCTTCAAAATAATGCTCAATACCATAAAAGCTCATTAGCTTATAAACAAGGAGAGGCACAATTCTCAAATGGAGTTGATGGATTATACCTCATTGCCACATTGTTGGCTCTGTGGTTACTCCTTTGAATCACAAAGTGGAAGCTCCAAAAATTGATGAATACATAAAAACCAAATCTCCTTTTGGCCGCTTCACACAATCCGGGTATAATCTTTGGAGGTTCTTTTCAATAATAAATACCCATGTAAATTGCTCAACAACAATTTTACATTCCTCCAAAAGTAAAGGAAACGAACACCTCATGGAAAATGTATCATTTGTTTTTGAGGCTTTCCTTGTCTTACCACTTTGGACATCAACTCAAACCTTTCCGTTGGACAGAATTTGTGCTCAACTTCATGCTGCTTGTATACTTCACTCACGGACAGATTATCAACAAGCAAGTGGTATGGAATTTTTGGGGCAAAATGGTTGAATTTGGCTAAGGTCTCTTTGGTGGTGGAAGGAGTATTTTGAGGAGGACTTTCAGCTTCGGGTGTTGTTGTCATGGCCAGCTTTTGTGAGGACAATGGGGGCTGGTCGGTTGGGCTGGACTCATTCAGTTTAGGTTTTGAAATTTGGCTAGGTGACAAGGGAACCAATGTGATCCTCTTGCCATCTTTGGTAAAAGTAAAAGTGTTCAAGAACCCATCATGTATGACTCTCCTATCAAAGAGCCATGGCCTCCCAAGCAACATATGACAAGCATCCATGGGAACAATGTCACACCATATCTCATCATGATAACTCTTGCCAATACTAAATGAAATGAGACATCTAGAGTTGACATGGAGATTTTCACCTTGATCTAACCATTGAAGGTTGTAAGGATGAGGGTGGGGTGAAACACGAAGTCCAAGTTTCTCTACCATTATTGATGAGGCCATGTTCATACAACTACCACCATTAATAGTAATAGAACACACCTTGTTAAGCACGGTACCCCTGGTGTAAAAGATGTTCTCACGCTGCTCTTCATCTAGCTCATTGAAACTGCACAAAGACCTTCTCAAAAATAAGTTGGCGTTCATGGCTGGGTATTTTGTTGGCTGGCTATTTTTTGGATTTTTGATTTTTGTGGAAATGGATACACTCACCCAAGGTTCAGAACTTGCTCTGATACCAAAAATGATGTGTAGTGGCGGAAGCAAAGAAAAAGATGGAAAAACCGCAAAACACACAACCGGGCAGAATAGGACCTGCAGGTGCGGTTCTGGGGAAAAAGGTGAAAGGAGGGGTAAATGATGGAGTTTTTGGACGAAATTTGGTGGAAGGTTAGTTAACTGGTTGGGGAAGGTTGTGGTAAAATTTGGGCAGCATCCAAGGTCAGGATCACCTTGAGCCAAACGCAAACAGAAAGCCTCGCTGGGTGGCTGTCCAGAATGAGGTTCTTTGTTTGTTTTTGGTGCTGGGGATGGAGTTCTTCTTGGATTGAGCTGAGATTTGGAGGGAATGGACTCAACTCATGTAAGATGAAGTGTGTGAAATTTGGGAAAGAGATGATTCGTGGATTGGGAGATATGGTTGATGGAAGTCGCTGGATAGAACCTGGATTCTGGCCTGGATACAGAAACACCACCAAGCTGAATCAAGGGGCGCTCTCAAACGGTCCGGATACAGAAACACCACCGGGGTTTGGGAGACTCAAAGGACACCACCTAGATGCCAACCTAGGATACAGCTTTGAGGATTTAGAGGCTCGAGAAATCCATCCCGAAAAAGAGTATAACACTCAAGGTTTGTATATTCATCAAAAGTGTTTTTACAATGAGCTATGCTAGCTGAATTTATAATGCCTCATAATGGCATTTACAAAGCTGAAAACAAAGCTAAAATTAAAGCTAAAATGAAACAAAAACCATAAAGATTCTTTCCCCTCCTCCAAGCTAAGCTAGAAGAAATTCTAGCCAAGTATTTGAACTTTTGGGAACATGTGGATGTGGTTGAATTTCCCCTTGGCCAAGCATCTAACAACCACCTTCCTCCACTATAGTTAGTGGTTCTAGAATGCTCTTCATTTAGGCTACTCTTGGTCTTCTTTTAGACACATGATCATAAGCCTTGGTCCCTTGGTCCGCCTTGACTTATTTATGTGCAAGGGAAATAAAATGTAGCGCTTGAAACATTCCACACGTCTTGACTTGGCCGAATTTAACATAGCTTTAACAAGGAAGATTTTAGGCATGGCTGAATAAGCTCTTCTTTCTTGAACACTTATTTATGCACATAAGATCATAAGGATGACACTCTCGGCCTTCTAGCCTTCGGAATCAACTTGCACCGGGCTGATGTTTAAGGCATTTTTCAAGTAATTCTGGTTAACCTTAGGCATGTTTGGCTCTTTGAAGCAAATGTCCTCTAGCTCAAAACATAAGGCTGTCCACTTTCCATCATTCTCCCCTTGTAGGAAAGAATTTGCCCTCAAATTCGAAAAAACAACATTTTCCCATTGTGGAAAAAGTTTTGTCATCTTAGGGCTTGCATTGAGGTTGAAGATGAAACGCCCTTGTGTGTTTGGACAGCCGGCCACTTGCATGGATGTATCTTGGACATTCGGCCAGCATGAGTGCTGTTCTAGCATGCTTACAGCATAGAGGGATAATCGCTCAAAAACTCCAAGATGAGGTGCACAAAGTTGAGTACTCTTGGAAAGAAAAATAGCTTTCCTTGGTACTACAAAAATTAGTTCCACACACTCCTTTAAGTCCTCCATGACTCCGTTAGCCATGCTTGGACACAAAGTATATAACCTTGACAAAATACCATTAAAATCAATCAACCTGCCATTGTTCTTCCATTGAAAAAATGTCCGGGCATACCACGATGTAGACTCCCAAGCCAAGTACCAATGAGAAGGAAGTCACCCTTCCTTGGCACCAAAGAAGTTGATTCTACCCATGGAGTCTCTTGTTTTTCTTCTCGGCCTTCTGCCCATGTTTCACCACTAATGGACTCTAAGTCACAATCTGTCCACATAGGAATGACAGCCTTCGGGATGGGGTTTTTTGTGGCGGGTAGTGAGAAGAAATTTTGGACAAAAGGACAAGGATGATTTTGGCTTGAAGGGTGGTGGCGAGGGAAGGAAGTTTTGTGGAGGGGGATCAAAAGTGTTTTTATTTGAGAAGGAGTGGTCAGATTCTGGTGGAGAAAATTTTGAGAGATAAACTACTCCACAAGGCCATAATTCAGGGAAGAAAAATTGGGGTAAAGGTGGCTTAAGTGGAGGGGTAAGGTTGGGGTTTAAACCAGCCAAGGGAAGGCTTTGAAGGTGGTGGAATGTGGGCAGATTTGATTTATGGAGTTTGGGTTGGGTTAAAACTGATTTAATTTCCTCAAAGGTTATATGAACCTTGTCCACCCAACAAATCAAGGAGCTCATGATTTCTACCATCACTAGGGCAGCAAGTGCTTGCATACTCCACGAAAATTTAATTAATGCAAGCCAAACAGATTGGCTTCCAACATTCCCTTCACGGTTATAGTGCTTTGGACAGATTTGGGGAGGTGCATGAACAAAGTCTCATGGCTGGGAAAATGGCATTCTAAGAGGTTGAGAATTTCCTCTTTGAGTTCCAACAAAACCATTTGCTCCTTACAACAGGTAGTAAGGCAGGCATGGTGTGTAGATGGTAAGAACAACTCACTAGCACCACCGTTAGATGTACAAAATTCTGCCTCCTTGAACAATTTTTCATGCGCCAGCTGCTCTTCAAAATAATGCTCAATACCATAAAAGCTCATTAGCTTATAAACAAGGAGAGGCACAATTCTCAAATGGAGTTGATGGATTATACCTCATTGCCACATTGTTGGCTCTGTGGTTACTCCTTTGAATCACAAAGTGGAAGCTCCAAAAAATTGATGAATACATAAAAACCAAATCTCCTTTTGGCCGCTTCACACAATCCGGGTATAATCTTTGGAGGTTCTTTTCAATAATAAATACCCATGTAAATTGCTCAACAACAATTTTACATTCCTCCAAAAGTAAAGGAAACGAACACCTCATGGAAAATGTATCATTTGTTTTTTGAGGCTTTCCTTGTCTTACCACTTTGGACATCAACTCAAACCTTTCCGTTGGACAGAATTTGTGCTCAACTTCATGCTGCTTGTATACTTCACTCACGGACAGATTATCAACAAGCAAGTGGTATGGAATTTTTGGGGCAAAATGGTTGAATTTGGCTAAGGTCTCTTTGGTGGTGGAAGGAGTATTTTGAGGAGGACTTTCAGCTTCGGGTGTTGTTGTCATGGCCAGCTTTTGTGAGGACAATGGGGGCTGGTCGGTTGGGCTGGACTCATTCAGTTTAGGTTTTGAAATTTGGCTAGGTGACAAGGGAACCAATGTGATCCTCTTGCCATCTTTGGTAAAAGTAAAAGTGTTCAAGAACCCATCATGTATGACTCTCCTATCAAAGAGCCATGGCCTCCCAAGCAACATATGACAAGCATCCATGGGAACAATGTCACACCATATCTCATCATGATAACTCTTGCCAATACTAAATGAAATGAGACATCTAGAGTTGACATGGAGATTTTCACCTTGATCTAACCATTGAAGGTTGTAAGGATGAGGGTGGGGTGAAACACGAAGTCCAAGTTTCTCTACCATTATTGATGAGGCCATGTTCATACAACTACCACCATTAATAGTAATAGAACACACCTTGTTAAGCACGGTACCCCTGGTGTAAAAGATGTTCTCACGCTGCTCTTCATCTAGCTCATTGAAACTGCACAAAGACCTTCTCAAAAATAAGTTGGCGTTCATGGCTGGGTATTTTGTTGGCTGGCTATTTTTGGATTTTTGATTTTTGTGGAAATGGATACACTCACCCAAGGTTCAGAACTTGCTCTGATACCAAAAATGATGTGTAGTGGCGGAAGCAAAGAAAAAGATGGAAAAACCGCAAAACACACAACCGGGCAGAATAGGACCTGCAGGTGCGGTTCTGGGGAAAAAGGTGAAAGGAGGGGTAAATGATGGAGTTTTTGGACGAAATTTGGTGGAAGGTTAGTTAACTGGTTGGGGAAGGTTGTGGTAAAATTTGGGCAGCATCCAAGGTCAGGATCACCTTGAGCCAAACGCAAACAGAAAGCCTCGCTGGGTGGCTGTCCAGAATGAGGTTCTTTGTTTGTTTTTGGTGCTGGGGATGGAGTTCTTCTTGGATTGAGCTGAGATTTGGAGGGAATGGACTCAACTCATGTAAGATGAAGTGTGTGAAATTTGGGAAAGAGATGATTCGTGGATTGGGAGATATGGTTGATGGAAGTCGCTGGATAGAACCTGGATTCTGGCCTGGATACAGAAACACCACCAAGCTGAATCAAGGGGCGCTCTCAAACGGTCCGGATACAGAAACACCACCGGGGTTTGGGAGACTCAAAGGACACCACCTAGATGCCAACCTAGGATACAGCTTTGAGGATTTAGAGGCTCGAGAAATCCATCCCGAAAAAGAGTATAACACTCAAGGTTTGTATATTCATCAAAAGTGTTTTTACAATGAGCTATGCTAGCTGAATTTATAATGCCTCATAATGGCATTTACAAAGCTGAAAACAAAGCTAAAATTAAAGCTAAAATGAAACAAAAACCATAAAGATTCTTTCCCCTCCTCCAAGCTAAGCTAGAAGAAATTCTAGCCAAGTATTTGAACTTTTGGGAACATGTGGATGTGGTTGAATTTCCCCTTGGCCAAGCATCTAACAACCACCTTCCTCCACTATAGTTAGTGGTTCTAGAATGCTCTTCATTTAGGCTACTCTTGGTCTTCTTTTAGACACATGATCATAAGCCTTGGTCCCTTGGTCCGCCTTGACTTATTTATGTGCAAGGGAAATAAAATGTAGCGCTTGAAACATTCCACACGTCTTGACTTGGCCGAATTTAACATAGCTTTAACAAGGAAGATTTTAGGCATGGCTGAATAAGCTCTTCTTTCTTGAACACTTATTTATGCACATAAGATCATAAGGATGACACTCTCGGCCTTCTAGCCTTCGGAATCAACTTGCACCGGGCTGATGTTTAAGGCATTTTTCAAGTAATTCTGGTTAACCTTAGGCATGTTTGGCTCTTTGAAGCAAATGTCCTCTAGCTCAAAACATAAGGCTGTCCACTTTCCATCATTCTCCCCTTGTAGGAAAGAATTTGCCCTCAAATTCGAAAAAACAACATTTTCCCATTGTGGAAAAAGTTTTGTCATCTTAGGGCTTGCATTGAGGTTGAAGATGAAACGCCCTTGTGTGTTTGGACAGCCGGCCACTTGCATGGATGTATCTTGGACATTCGGCCAGCATGAGTGCTGTTCTAGCATGCTTACAGCATAGAGGGATAATCGCTCAAAAACTCCAAGATGAGGTGCACAAAGTTGAGTACTCTTGGAAAGAAAAATAGCTTTCCTTGGTACTACAAAAATTAGTTCCACACACTCCTTTAAGTCCTCCATGACTCCGTTAGCCATGCTTGGACACAAAGTATATAACCTTGACAAAATACCATTAAAATCAATCAACCTGCCATTGTTCTTCCATTGAAAAAAATGTCCGGGCATACCACGATGTAGACTCCCAAGCCAAGTACCAATGAGAAGGAAGTCACCCTTCCTTGGCACCAAAGAAGTTGATTCTACCCATGGAGTCTCTTGTTTTTCTTCTCGGCCTTCTGCCCATGTTTCACCACTAATGGACTCTAAGTCACAATCTGTCCACATAGGAATGACAGCCTTCGGGATGGGGTTTTTTGTGGCGGGTAGTGAGAAGAAATTTTGGACAAAAGGACAAGGATGATTTTGGCTTGAAGGGTGGTGGCGAGGGAAGGAAGTTTTGTGGAGGGGGATCAAAAGTGTTTTTATTTGAGAAGGAGTGGTCAGATTCTGGTGGAGAAAATTTTGAGAGATAAACTACTCCACAAGGCCATAATTCAGGGAAGAAAAATTGGGGTAAAGGTGGCTTAAGTGGAGGGGTAAGGTTGGGGTTTAAACCAGCCAAGGGAAGGCTTTGAAGGTGGTGGAATGTGGGCAGATTTGATTTATGGAGTTTGGGTTGGGTTAAAACTGATTTAATTTCCTCAAAGGTTATATGAACCTTGTCCACCCAACAAATCAAGGAGCTCATGATTTCTACCATCACTAGGGCAGCAAGTGCTTGCATACTCCACGAAAATTTAATTAATGCAAGCCAAACAGATTGGCTTCCAACATTCCCTTCACGGTTATAGTGCTTTGGACAGATTTGGGGAGGTGCATGAACAAAGTCTCATGGCTGGGAAAATGGCATTCTAAGAGGTTGAGAATTTCCTCTTTGAGTTCCAACAAAACCATTTGCTCCTTACAACAGGTAGTAAGGCAGGCATGGTGTGTAGATGGTAAGAACAACTCACTAGCACCACCGTTAGATGTACAAAATTCTGCCTCCTTGAACAATTTTTCATGCGCCAGCTGCTCTTCAAAATAATGCTCAATACCATAAAAGCTCATTAGCTTATAAACAAGGAGAGGCACAATTCTCAAATGGAGTTGATGGATTATACCTCATTGCCACATTGTTGGCTCTGTGGTTACTCCTTTGAATCACAAAGTGGAAGCTCCAAAAAATTGATGAATACATAAAAACCAAATCTCCTTTTGGCCGCTTCACACAATCCGGGTATAATCTTTGGAGGTTCTTTTCAATAATAAATACCCATGTAAATTGCTCAACAACAATTTTACATTCCTCCAAAAGTAAAGGAAACGAACACCTCATGGAAAATGTATCATTTGTTTTTTGAGGCTTTCCTTGTCTTACCACTTTGGACATCAACTCAAACCTTTCCGTTGGACAGAATTTGTGCTCAACTTCATGCTGCTTGTATACTTCACTCACGGACAGATTATCAACAAGCAAGTGGTATGGAATTTTTGGGGCAAAATGGTTGAATTTGGCTAAGGTCTCTTTGGTGGTGGAAGGAGTATTTTGAGGAGGACTTTCAGCTTCGGGTGTTGTTGTCATGGCCAGCTTTTGTGAGGACAATGGGGGCTGGTCGGTTGGGCTGGACTCATTCAGTTTAGGTTTTGAAATTTGGCTAGGTGACAAGGGAACCAATGTGATCCTCTTGCCATCTTTGGTAAAAGTAAAAGTGTTCAAGAACCCATCATGTATGACTCTCCTATCAAAGAGCCATGGCCTCCCAAGCAACATATGACAAGCATCCATGGGAACAATGTCACACCATATCTCATCATGATAACTCTTGCCAATACTAAATGAAATGAGACATCTAGAGTTGACATGGAGATTTTCACCTTGATCTAACCATTGAAGGTTGTAAGGATGAGGGTGGGGTGAAACACGAAGTCCAAGTTTCTCTACCATTATTGATGAGGCCATGTTCATACAACTACCACCATTAATAGTAATAGAACACACCTTGTTAAGCACGGTACCCCTGGTGTAAAAGATGTTCTCACGCTGCTCTTCATCTAGCTCATTGAAACTGCACAAAGACCTTCTCAAAAATAAGTTGGCGTTCATGGCTGGGTATTTTGTTGGCTGGCTATTTTTGGATTTTTGATTTTTGTGGAAATGGATACACTCACCCAAGGTTCAGAACTTGCTCTGATACCAAAAATGATGTGTAGTGGCGGAAGCAAAGAAAAAGATGGAAAAACCGCAAAACACACAACCGGGCAGAATAGGACCTGCAGGTGCGGTTCTGGGGAAAAAGGTGAAAGGAGGGGTAAATGATGGAGTTTTTGGACGAAATTTGGTGGAAGGTTAGTTAACTGGTTGGGGAAGGTTGTGGTAAAATTTGGGCAGCATCCAAGGTCGGGATCACCTTGAGCCAAACGCAAACAGAAAGCCTCGCTGGGTGGCTGTCCAGAATGAGGTTCTTTGTTTGTTTTTGGTGCTGGGGATGGAGTTCTTCTTGGATTGAGCTGAGATTTGGAGGGAATGGACTCAACTCATGTAAGATGAAGTGTGTGAAATTTGGGAAAGAGATGATTCGTGGATTGGGAGATATGGTTGATGGAAGTCGCTGGATAGAACCTGGATTCTGGCCTGGATACAGAAACACCACCAAGCTGAATCAAGGGCGCTCTCAAACGGTCCGGATACAGAAACACCACCGGGGTTTGGGAGACTCAAAGGACACCACCTAGATGCCAACCTAGGATACAGCTTTGAGGATTTAGAGGCTCGAGAAATCCATCCCGAAAAGAGTATAACACTCAAGGTTTGTATATTCATCAAAAGTGTTTTTACAATGAGCTATGCTAGCTGAATTTATAATGCCTCATAATGGCATTTACAAAGCTGAAAACAAAGCTAAAATTAAAGCTAAAATGAAACAAAAACCATAAAGATTCTTTCCCCTCCTCCAAGCTAAGCTAGAAGAAATTCTAGCCAAGTATTTGAACTTTTGGGAACATGTGGATGTGGTTGAATTTCCCCTTGGCCAAGCATCTAACAACCACCTTCCTCCACTATAGTTAGTGGTTCTAGAATGCTCTTCATTTAGGCTACTCTTGGTCTTCTTTTAGACACATGATCATAAGCCTTGGTCCCTTGGTCCGCCTTGACTTATTTATGTGCAAGGGAAATAAAATGTAGCGCTTGAAACATTCCACACGTCTTGACTTGGCCGAATTTAACATAGCTTTAACAAGGAAGATTTTAGGCATGGCTGAATAAGCTCTTCTTTCTTGAACACTTATTTATGCACATAAGATCATAAGGATGACACTCTCGGCCTTCTAGCCTTCGGAATCAACTTGCACCGGGCTGATGTTTAAGGCATTTTTCAAGTAATTCTGGTTAACCTTAGGCATGTTTGGCTCTTTGAAGCAAATGTCCTCTAGCTCAAAACATAAGGCTGTCCACTTTCCATCATTCTCCCCTTGTAGGAAAGAATTTGCCCTCAAATTCGAAAAAACAACATTTTCCCATTGTGGAAAAAGTTTTGTCATCTTAGGGCTTGCATTGAGGTTGAAGATGAAACGCCCTTGTGTGTTTGGACAGCCGGCCACTTGCATGGATGTATCTTGGACATTCGGCCAGCATGAGTGCTGTTCTAGCATGCTTACAGCATAGAGGGATAATCGCTCAAAAACTCCAAGATGAGGTGCACAAAGTTGAGTACTCTTGGAAAGAAAAATAGCTTTCCTTGGTACTACAAAAATTAGTTCCACACACTCCTTTAAGTCCTCCATGACTCCGTTAGCCATGCTTGGACACAAAGTATATAACCTTGACAAAATACCATTAAAATCAATCAACCTGCCATTGTTCTTCCATTGAAAAAAATGTCCGGGCATACCACGATGTAGACTCCCAAGCCAAGTACCAATGAGAAGGAAGTCACCCTTCCTTGGCACCAAAGAAGTTGATTCTACCCATGGAGTCTCTTGTTTTTCTTCTCGGCCTTCTGCCCATGTTTCACCACTAATGGACTCTAAGTCACAATCTGTCCACATAGGAATGACAGCCTTCGGGATGGGGTTTTTTGTGGCGGGTAGTGAGAAGAAATTTTGGACAAAAGGACAAGGATGATTTTGGCTTGAAGGGTGGTGGCGAGGGGAAGGAAGTTTTGTGGAGGGGGATCAAA
This sequence comes from Talinum fruticosum, assembly GCA_021018815.1. Classification (NCBI taxonomy): domain Eukaryota; kingdom Viridiplantae; phylum Streptophyta; class Magnoliopsida; order Caryophyllales; family Talinaceae; genus Talinum; species Talinum fruticosum. The sequence goes on from JAITYX010000040.1 coordinate 1,343,611, forward strand.
AGTGTTTTTATTTGAGAAGGAGTGGTCAGATTCTGGTGGAGAAAATTTTGAGAGATAAACTACTCCACAAGGCCATAATTCAGGGAAGAAAAATTGGGGTAAAGGTGGCTTAAGTGGAGGGGTAAGGTTGGGGTTTAAACCAGCCAAGGGAAGGCTTTGAAGGTGGTGGAATGTGGGCAGATTTGATTTATGGAGTTTGGGTTGGGTTAAAACTGATTTAATTTCCTCAAAGGTTATATGAACCTTGTCCACCCAACAAATCAAGGAGCTCATGATTTCTACCATCACTAGGGCAGCAAGTGCTTGCATACTCCACGAAAATTTAATTAATGCAAGCCAAACAGATTGGCTTCCAACATTCCCTTCACGGTTATAGTGCTTTGGACAGATTTGGGGAGGTGCATGAACAAAGTCTCATGGCTGGGAAAATGGCATTCTAAGAGGTTGAGAATTTCCTCTTTGAGTTCCAACAAAACCATTTGCTCCTTACAACAGGTAGTAAGGCAGGCATGGTGTGTAGATGGTAAGAACAACTCACTAGCACCACCGTTAGATGTACAAAATTCTGCCTCCTTGAACAATTTTTCATGCGCCAGCTGCTCTTCAAAATAATGCTCAATACCATAAAAGCTCATTAGCTTATAAACAAGGAGAGGCACAATTCTCAAATGGAGTTGATGGATTATACCTCATTGCCACATTGTTGGCTCTGTGGTTACTCCTTTGAATCACAAAGTGGAAGCTCCAAAAAATTGATGAATACATAAAAACCAAATCTCCTTTTGGCCGCTTCACACAATCCGGGTATAATCTTTGGAGGTTCTTTTCAATAATAAATACCCATGTAAATTGCTCAACAACAATTTTACATTCCTCCAAAAGTAAAGGAAACGAACACCTCATGGAAAATGTATCATTTGTTTTTGAGGCTTTCCTTGTCTTACCACTTTGGACATCAACTCAAACCTTTCCGTTGGACAGAATTTGTGCTCAACTTCATGCTGCTTGTATACTTCACTCACGGACAGATTATCAACAAGCAAGTGGTATGGAATTTTTGGGGCAAAATGGTTGAATTTGGCTAAGGTCTCTTTGGTGGTGGAAGGAGTATTTTGAGGAGGACTTTCAGCTTCGGGTGTTGTTGTCATGGCCAGCTTTTGTGAGGACAATGGGGGCTGGTCGGTTGGGCTGGACTCATTCAGTTTAGGTTTTGAAATTTGGCTAGGTGACAAGGGAACCAATGTGATCCTCTTGCCATCTTTGGTAAAAGTAAAAGTGTTCAAGAACCCATCATGTATGACTCTCCTATCAAAGAGCCATGGCCTCCCAAGCAACATATGACAAGCATCCATGGGAACAATGTCACACCATATCTCATCATGATAACTCTTGCCAATACTAAATGAAATGAGACATCTAGAGTTGACATGGAGATTTTCACCTTGATCTAACCATTGAAGGTTGTAAGGATGAGGGTGGGGTGAAACACGAAGTCCAAGTTTCTCTACCATTATTGATGAGGCCATGTTCATACAACTACCACCATTAATAGTAATAGAACACACCTTGTTAAGCACGGTACCCCTGGTGTAAAAGATGTTCTCACGCTGCTCTTCATCTAGCTCATTGAAACTGCACAAAGACCTTCTCAAAAATAAGTTGGCGTTCATGGCTGGGTATTTTGTTGGCTGGCTATTTTTGGATTTTTGATTTTTGTGGAAATGGATACACTCACCCAAGGTTCAGAACTTGCTCTGATACCAAAAATGATGTGTAGTGGCGGAAGCAAAGAAAAAGATGGAAAAACCGCAAAACACACAACCGGGCAGAATAGGACCTGCAGGTGCGGTTCTGGGGAAAAAGGTGAAAGGAGGGGTAAATGATGGAGTTTTTGGACGAAATTTGGTGGAAGGTTAGTTAACTGGTTGGGGAAGGTTGTGGTAAAATTTGGGCAGCATCCAAGGTCGGGATCACCTTGAGCCAAACGCAAACAGAAAGCCTCGCTGGGTGGCTGTCCAGAATGAGGTTCTTTGTTTGTTTTTGGTGCTGGGGATGGAGTTCTTCTTGGATTGAGCTGAGATTTGGAGGGAATGGACTCAACTCATGTAAGATGAAGTGTGTGAAATTTGGGAAAGAGATGATTCGTGGATTGGGAGATATGGTTGATGGAAGTCGCTGGATAGAACCTGGATTCTGGCCTGGATACAGAAACACCACCAAGCTGAATCAAGGGGCGCTCTCAAACGGTCCGGATACAGAAACACCACCGGGGTTTGGGAGACTCAAAGGACACCACCTAGATGCCAACCTAGGATACAGCTTTGAGGATTTAGAGGCTCGAGAAATCCATCCCGAAAAAGAGTATAACACTCAAGGTTTGTATATTCATCAAAAGTGTTTTTACAATGAGCTATGCTAGCTGAATTTATAATGCCTCATAATGGCATTTACAAAGCTGAAAACAAAGCTAAAATTAAAGCTAAAATGAAACAAAAACCATAAAGATTCTTTCCCCTCCTCCAAGCTAAGCTAGAAGAAATTCTAGCCAAGTATTTGAACTTTTGGGAACATGTGGATGTGGTTGAATTTCCCCTTGGCCAAGCATCTAACAACCACCTTCCTCCACTATAGTTAGTGGTTCTAGAATGCTCTTCATTTAGGCTACTCTTGGTCTTCTTTTAGACACATGATCATAAGCCTTGGTCCCTTGGTCCGCCTTGACTTATTTATGTGCAAGGGAAATAAAATGTAGCGCTTGAAACATTCCACACGTCTTGACTTGGCCGAATTTAACATAGCTTTAACAAGGAAGATTTTAGGCATGGCTGAATAAGCTCTTCTTTCTTGAACACTTATTTATGCACATAAGATCATAAGGATGACACTCTCGGCCTTCTAGCCTTCGGAATCAACTTGCACCGGGCTGATGTTTAAGGCATTTTTCAAGTAATTCTGGTTAACCTTAGGCATGTTTGGCTCTTTGAAGCAAATGTCCTCTAGCTCAAAACATAAGGCTGTCCACTTTCCATCATTCTCCCCTTGTAGGAAAGAATTTGCCCTCAAATTCGAAAAAACAACATTTTCCCATTGTGGAAAAAGTTTTGTCATCTTAGGGCTTGCATTGAGGTTGAAGATGAAACGCCCTTGTGTGTTTGGACAGCCGGCCACTTGCATGGATGTATCTTGGACATTCGGCCAGCATGAGTGCTGTTCTAGCATGCTTACAGCATAGAGGGATAATCGCTCAAAAACTCCAAGATGAGGTGCACAAAGTTGAGTACTCTTGGAAAGAAAAATAGCTTTCCTTGGTACTACAAAAATTAGTTCCACACACTCCTTTAAGTCCTCCATGACTCCGTTAGCCATGCTTGGACACAAAGTATATAACCTTGACAAAATACCATTAAAATCAATCAACCTGCCATTGTTCTTCCATTGAAAAAAATGTCCGGGCATACCACGATGTAGACTCCCAAGCCAAGTACCAATGAGAAGGAAGTCACCCTTCCTTGGCACCAAAGAAGTTGATTCTACCCATGGAGTCTCTTGTTTTTCTTCTCGGCCTTCTGCCCATGTTTCACCACTAATGGACTCTAAGTCACAATCTGTCCACATAGGAATGACAGCCTTCGGGATGGGGTTTTTGTGGCGGGTAGTGAGAAGAAATTTTGGACAAAAGGACAAGGATGATTTTGGCTTGAAGGGTGGTGGCGAGGGGAAGGAAGTTTTGTGGAGGGGGATCAAAAGTGTTTTTATTTGAGAAGGAGTGGTCAGATTCTGGTGGAGAAAATTTTGAGAGATAAACTACTCCACAAGGCCATAATTCAGGGAAGAAAAATTGGGGTAAAGGTGGCTTAAGTGGAGGGGTAAGGTTGGGGTTTAAACCAGCCAAGGGAAGGCTTTGAAGGTGGTGGAATGTGGGCAGATTTGATTTATGGAGTTTGGGTTGGGTTAAAACTGATTTAATTTCCTCAAAGGTTATATGAACCTTGTCCACCCAACAAATCAAGGAGCTCATGATTTCTACCATCACTAGGGCAGCAAGTGCTTGCATACTCCACGAAAATTTAATTAATGCAAGCCAAACAGATTGGCTTCCAACATTCCCTTCACGGTTATAGTGCTTTGGACAGATTTGGGGAGGTGCATGAACAAAGTCTCATGGCTGGGAAAATGGCATTCTAAGAGGTTGAGAATTTCCTCTTTGAGTTCCAACAAAACCATTTGCTCCTTACAACAGGTAGTAAGGCAGGCATGGTGTGTAGATGGTAAGAACAACTCACTAGCACCACCGTTAGATGTACAAAATTCTGCCTCCTTGAACAATTTTTCATGCGCCAGCTGCTCTTCAAAATAATGCTCAATACCATAAAAGCTCATTAGCTTATAAACAAGGAGAGGCACAATTCTCAAATGGAGTTGATGGATTATACCTCATTGCCACATTGTTGGCTCTGTGGTTACTCCTTTGAATCACAAAGTGGAAGCTCCAAAAAATTGATGAATACATAAAAACCAAATCTCCTTTTGGCCGCTTCACACAATCCGGGTATAATCTTTGGAGGTTCTTTTCAATAATAAATACCCATGTAAATTGCTCAACAACAATTTTACATTCCTCCAAAAGTAAAGGAAACGAACACCTCATGGAAAATGTATCATTTGTTTTTGAGGCTTTCCTTGTCTTACCACTTTGGACATCAACTCAAACCTTTCCGTTGGACAGAATTTGTGCTCAACTTCATGCTGCTTGTATACTTCACTCACGGACAGATTATCAACAAGCAAGTGGTATGGAATTTTTGGGGCAAAATGGTTGAATTTGGCTAAGGTCTCTTTGGTGGTGGAAGGAGTATTTTGAGGAGGACTTTCAGCTTCGGGTGTTGTTGTCATGGCCAGCTTTTGTGAGGACAATGGGGGCTGGTCGGTTGGGCTGGACTCATTCAGTTTAGGTTTTGAAATTTGGCTAGGTGACAAGGGAACCAATGTGATCCTCTTGCCATCTTTGGTAAAAGTAAAAGTGTTCAAGAACCCATCATGTATGACTCTCCTATCAAAGAGCCATGGCCTCCCAAGCAACATATGACAAGCATCCATGGGAACAATGTCACACCATATCTCATCATGATAACTCTTGCCAATACTAAATGAAATGAGACATCTAGAGTTGACATGGAGATTTTCACCTTGATCTAACCATTGAAGGTTGTAAGGATGAGGGTGGGGTGAAACACGAAGTCCAAGTTTCTCTACCATTATTGATGAGGCCATGTTCATACAACTACCACCATTAATAGTAATAGAACACACCTTGTTAAGCACGGTACCCCTGGTGTAAAAGATGTTCTCACGCTGCTCTTCATCTAGCTCATTGAAACTGCACAAAGACCTTCTCAAAAATAAGTTGGCGTTCATGGCTGGGTATTTTGTTGGCTGGCTATTTTTGGATTTTTGATTTTTGTGGAAATGGATACACTCACCCAAGGTTCAGAACTTGCTCTGATACCAAAAATGATGTGTAGTGGCGGAAGCAAAGAAAAAGATGGAAAAACCGCAAAACACACAACCGGGCAGAATAGGACCTGCAGGTGCGGTTCTGGGGAAAAAGGTGAAAGGAGGGGTAAATGATGGAGTTTTTGGACGAAATTTGGTGGAAGGTTAGTTAACTGGTTGGGGAAGGTTGTGGTAAAATTTGGGCAGCATCCAAGGTCGGGATCACCTTGAGCCAAACGCAAACAGAAAGCCTCGCTGGGTGGCTGTCCAGAATGAGGTTCTTTGTTTGTTTTTGGTGCTGGGGATGGAGTTCTTCTTGGATTGAGCTGAGATTTGGAGGGAATGGACTCAACTCATGTAAGATGAAGTGTGTGAAATTTGGGAAAGAGATGATTCGTGGATTGGGAGATATGGTTGATGGAAGTCGCTGGATAGAACCTGGATTCTGGCCTGGATACAGAAACACCACCAAGCTGAATCAAGGGGCGCTCTCAAACGGTCCGGATACAGAAACACCACCGGGGTTTGGGAGACTCAAAGGACACCACCTAGATGCCAACCTAGGATACAGCTTTGAGGATTTAGAGGCTCGAGAAATCCATCCCGAAAAAGAGTATAACACTCAAGGTTTGTATATTCATCAAAAGTGTTTTTACAATGAGCTATGCTAGCTGAATTTATAATGCCTCATAATGGCATTTACAAAGCTGAAAACAAAGCTAAAATTAAAGCTAAAATGAAACAAAAACCATAAAGATTCTTTCCCCTCCTCCAAGCTAAGCTAGAAGAAATTCTAGCCAAGTATTTGAACTTTTGGGAACATGTGGATGTGGTTGAATTTCCCCTTGGCCAAGCATCTAACAACCACCTTCCTCCACTATAGTTAGTGGTTCTAGAATGCTCTTCATTTAGGCTACTCTTGGTCTTCTTTTAGACACATGATCATAAGCCTTGGTCCCTTGGTCCGCCTTGACTTATTTATGTGCAAGGGAAATAAAATGTAGCGCTTGAAACATTCCACACGTCTTGACTTGGCCGAATTTAACATAGCTTTAACAAGGAAGATTTTAGGCATGGCTGAATAAGCTCTTCTTTCTTGAACACTTATTTATGCACATAAGATCATAAGGATGACACTCTCGGCCTTCTAGCCTTCGGAATCAACTTGCACCGGGCTGATGTTTAAGGCATTTTTCAAGTAATTCTGGTTAACCTTAGGCATGTTTGGCTCTTTGAAGCAAATGTCCTCTAGCTCAAAACATAAGGCTGTCCACTTTCCATCATTCTCCCCTTGTAGGAAAGAATTTGCCCTCAAATTCGAAAAAACAACATTTTCCCATTGTGGAAAAAGTTTTGTCATCTTAGGGCTTGCATTGAGGTTGAAGATGAAACGCCCTTGTGTGTTTGGACAGCCGGCCACTTGCATGGATGTATCTTGGACATTCGGCCAGCATGAGTGCTGTTCTAGCATGCTTACAGCATAGAGGGATAATCGCTCAAAAACTCCAAGATGAGGTGCACAAAGTTGAGTACTCTTGGAAAGAAAAATAGCTTTCCTTGGTACTACAAAAATTAGTTCCACACACTCCTTTAAGTCCTCCATGACTCCGTTAGCCATGCTTGGACACAAAGTATATAACCTTGACAAAATACCATTAAAATCAATCAACCTGCCATTGTTCTTCCATTGAAAAAATGTCCGGGCATACCACGATGTAGACTCCCAAGCCAAGTACCAATGAGAAGGAAGTCACCCTTCCTTGGCACCAAAGAAGTTGATTCTACCCATGGAGTCTCTTGTTTTTCTTCTCGGCCTTCTGCCCATGTTTCACCACTAATGGACTCTAAGTCACAATCTGTCCACATAGGAATGACAGCCTTCGGGATGGGGTTTTTGTGGCGGGTAGTGAGAAGAAATTTTGGACAAAAGGACAAGGATGATTTTGGCTTGAAGGGTGGTGGCGAGGGGAAGGAAGTTTTGTGGAGGGGATCAAAAGTGTTTTTATTTGAGAAGGAGTGGTCAGATTCTGGTGGAGAAAATTTTGAGAGATAAACTACTCCACAAGGCCATAATTCAGGGAAGAAAAATTGGGGTAAAGGTGGCTTAAGTGGAGGGGTAAGGTTGGGGTTTAAACCAGCCAAGGGAAGGCTTTGAAGGTGGTGGAATGTGGGCAGATTTGATTTATGGAGTTTGGGTTGGGTTAAAACTGATTTAATTTCCTCAAAGGTTATATGAACCTTGTCCACCCAACAAATCAAGGAGCTCATGATTTCTACCATCACTAGGGCAGCAAGTGCTTGCATACTCCACGAAAATTTAATTAATGCAAGCCAAACAGATTGGCTTCCAACATTCCCTTCACGGTTATAGTGCTTTGGACAGATTTGGGGAGGTGCATGAACAAAGTCTCATGGCTGGGAAAATGGCATTCTAAGAGGTTGAGAATTTCCTCTTTGAGTTCCAACAAAACCATTTGCTCCTTACAACAGGTAGTAAGGCAGGCATGGTGTGTAGATGGTAAGAACAACTCACTAGCACCACCGTTAGATGTACAAAATTCTGCCTCCTTGAACAATTTTTCATGCGCCAGCTGCTCTTCAAAATAATGCTCAATACCATAAAAGCTCATTAGCTTATAAACAAGGAGAGGCACAATTCTCAAATGGAGTTGATGGATTATACCTCATTGCCACATTGTTGGCTCTGTGGTTACTCCTTTGAATCACAAAGTGGAAGCTCCAAAAAATTGATGAATACATAAAAACCAAATCTCCTTTTGGCCGCTTCACACAATCCGGGTATAATCTTTGGAGGTTCTTTTCAATAATAAATACCCATGTAAATTGCTCAACAACAATTTTACATTCCTCCAAAAGTAAAGGAAACGAACACCTCATGGAAAATGTATCATTTGTTTTTGAGGCTTTCCTTGTCTTACCACTTTGGACATCAACTCAAACCTTTCCGTTGGACAGAATTTGTGCTCAACTTCATGCTGCTTGTATACTTCACTCACGGACAGATTATCAACAAGCAAGTGGTATGGAATTTTTGGGGCAAAATGGTTGAATTTGGCTAAGGTCTCTTTGGTGGTGGAAGGAGTATTTTGAGGAGGACTTTCAGCTTCGGGTGTTGTTGTCATGGCCAGCTTTTGTGAGGACAATGGGGGCTGGTCGGTTGGGCTGGACTCATTCAGTTTAGGTTTTGAAATTTGGCTAGGTGACAAGGGAACCAATGTGATCCTCTTGCCATCTTTGGTAAAAGTAAAAGTGTTCAAGAACCCATCATGTATGACTCTCCTATCAAAGAGCCATGGCCTCCCAAGCAACATATGACAAGCATCCATGGGAACAATGTCACACCATATCTCATCATGATAACTCTTGCCAATACTAAATGAAATGAGACATCTAGAGTTGACATGGAGATTTTCACCTTGATCTAACCATTGAAGGTTGTAAGGATGAGGGTGGGGTGAAACACGAAGTCCAAGTTTCTCTACCATTATTGATGAGGCCATGTTCATACAACTACCACCATTAATAGTAATAGAACACACCTTGTTAAGCACGGTACCCCTGGTGTAAAAGATGTTCTCACGCTGCTCTTCATCTAGCTCATTGAAACTGCACAAAGACCTTCTCAAAAATAAGTTGGCGTTCATGGCTGGGTATTTTGTTGGCTGGCTATTTTTGGATTTTTGATTTTTGTGGAAATGGATACACTCACCCAAGGTTCAGAACTTGCTCTGATACCAAAAATGATGTGTAGTGGCGGAAGCAAAGAAAAAGATGGAAAAACCGCAAAACACACAACCGGGCAGAATAGGACCTGCAGGTGCGGTTCTGGGGAAAAAGGTGAAAGGAGGGGTAAATGATGGAGTTTTTGGACGAAATTTGGTGGAAGGTTAGTTAACTGGTTGGGGAAGGTTGTGGTAAAATTTGGGCAGCATCCAAGGTCAGGATCACCTTGAGCCAAACGCAAACAGAAAGCCTCGCTGGGTGGCTGTCCAGAATGAGGTTCTTTGTTTGTTTTTGGTGCTGGGGATGGAGTTCTTCTTGGATTGAGCTGAGATTTGGAGGGAATGGACTCAACTCATGTAAGATGAAGTGTGTGAAATTTGGGAAAGAGATGATTCGTGGATTGGGAGATATGGTTGATGGAAGTCGCTGGATAGAACCTGGATTCTGGCCTGGATACAGAAACACCACCAAGCTGAATCAAGGGGCGCTCTCAAACGGTCCGGATACAGAAACACCACCGGGGTTTGGGAGACTCAAAGGACACCACCTAGATGCCAACCTAGGATACAGCTTTGAGGATTTAGAGGCTCGAGAAATCCATCCCGAAAAAGAGTATAACACTCAAGGTTTGTATATTCATCAAAAGTGTTTTTACAATGAGCTATGCTAGCTGAATTTATAATGCCTCATAATGGCATTTACAAAGCTGAAAACAAAGCTAAAATTAAAGCTAAAATGAAACAAAAACCATAAAGATTCTTTCCCCTCCTCCAAGCTAAGCTAGAAGAAATTCTAGCCAAGTATTTGAACTTTTGGGAACATGTGGATGTGGTTGAATTTCCCCTTGGCCAAGCATCTAACAACCACCTTCCTCCACTATAGTTAGTGGTTCTAGAATGCTCTTCATTTAGGCTACTCTTGGTCTTCTTTTAGACACATGATCATAAGCCTTGGTCCCTTGGTCCGCCTTGACTTATTTATGTGCAAGGGAAATAAAATGTAGCGCTTGAAACATTCCACACGTCTTGACTTGGCCGAATTTAACATAGCTTTAACAAGGAAGATTTTAGGCATGGCTGAATAAGCTCTTCTTTCTTGAACACTTATTTATGCACATAAGATCATAAGGATGACACTCTCGGCCTTCTAGCCTTCGGAATCAACTTGCACCGGGCTGATGTTTAAGGCATTTTTCAAGTAATTCTGGTTAACCTTAGGCATGTTTGGCTCTTTGAAGCAAATGTCCTCTAGCTCAAAACATAAGGCTGTCCACTTTCCATCATTCTCCCCTTGTAGGAAAGAATTTGCCCTCAAATTCGAAAAAACAACATTTTCCCATTGTGGAAAAAGTTTTGTCATCTTAGGGCTTGCATTGAGGTTGAAGATGAAACGCCCTTGTGTGTTTGGACAGCCGGCCACTTGCATGGATGTATCTTGGACATTCGGCCAGCATGAGTGCTGTTCTAGCATGCTTACAGCATAGAGGGATAATCGCTCAAAAACTCCAAGATGAGGTGCACAAAGTTGAGTACTCTTGGAAAGAAAAATAGCTTTCCTTGGTACTACAAAAATTAGTTCCACACACTCCTTTAAGTCCTCCATGACTCCGTTAGCCATGCTTGGACACAAAGTATATAACCTTGACAAAATACCATTAAAATCAATCAACCTGCCATTGTTCTTCCATTGAAAAAAATGTCCGGGCATACCACGATGTAGACTCCCAAGCCAAGTACCAATGAGAAGGAAGTCACCCTTCCTTGGCACCAAAGAAGTTGATTCTACCCATGGAGTCTCTTGTTTTTCTTCTCGGCCTTCTGCCCATGTTTCACCACTAATGGACTCTAAGTCACAATCTGTCCACATAGGAATGACAGCCTTCGGGATGGGGTTTTTGTGGCGGGTAGTGAGAAGAAATTTTGGACAAAAGGACAAGGATGATTTTGGCTTGAAGGGTGGTGGCGAGGGAAGGAAGTTTTGTGGAGGGGATCAAAAGTGTTTTTATTTGAGAAGGAGTGGTCAGATTCTGGTGGAGAAAATTTTGAGAGATAAACTACTCCACAAGGCCATAATTCAGGGAAGAAAAATTGGGGTAAAGGTGGCTTAAGTGGAGGGGTAAGGTTGGGGTTTAAACCAGCCAAGGGAAGGCTTTGAAGGTGGTGGAATGTGGGCAGATTTGATTTATGGAGTTTGGGTTGGGTTAAAACTGATTTAATTTCCTCAAAGGTTATATGAACCTTGTCCACCCAACAAATCAAGGAGCTCATGATTTCTACCATCACTAGGGCAGCAAGTGCTTGCATACTCCACGAAAATTTAATTAATGCAAGCCAAACAGATTGGCTTCCAACATTCCCTTCACGGTTATAGTGCTTTGGACAGATTTGGGGAGGTGCATGAACAAAGTCTCATGGCTGGGAAAATGGCATTCTAAGAGGTTGAGAATTTCCTCTTTGAGTTCCAACAAAACCATTTGCTCCTTACAACAGGTAGTAAGGCAGGCATGGTGTGTAGATGGTAAGAACAACTCACTAGCACCACCGTTAGATGTACAAAATTCTGCCTCCTTGAACAATTTTTCATGCGCCAGCTGCTCTTCAAAATAATGCTCAATACCATAAAAGCTCATTAGCTTATAAACAAGGAGAGGCACAATTCTCAAATGGAGTTGATGGATTATACCTCATTGCCACATTGTTGGCTCTGTGGTTACTCCTTTGAATCACAAAGTGGAAGCTCCAAAAAATTGATGAATACATAAAAACCAAATCTCCTTTTGGCCGCTTCACACAATCCGGGTATAATCTTTGGAGGTTCTTTTCAATAATAAATACCCATGTAAATTGCTCAACAACAATTTTACATTCCTCCAAAAGTAAAGGAAACGAACACCTCATGGAAAATGTATCATTTGTTTTTGAGGCTTTCCTTGTCTTACCACTTTGGACATCAACTCAAACCTTTCCGTTGGACAGAATTTGTGCTCAACTTCATGCTGCTTGTATACTTCACTCACGGACAGATTATCAACAAGCAAGTGGTATGGAATTTTTGGGGCAAAATGGTTGAATTTGGCTAAGGTCTCTTTGGTGGTGGAAGGAGTATTTTGAGGAGGACTTTCAGCTTCGGGTGTTGTTGTCATGGCCAGCTTTTGTGAGGACAATGGGGGCTGGTCGGTTGGGCTGGACTCATTCAGTTTAGGTTTTGAAATTTGGCTAGGTGACAAGGGAACCAATGTGATCCTCTTGCCATCTTTGGTAAAAGTAAAAGTGTTCAAGAACCCATCATGTATGACTCTCCTATCAAAGAGCCATGGCCTCCCAAGCAACATATGACAAGCATCCATGGGAACAATGTCACACCATATCTCATCATGATAACTCTTGCCAATACTAAATGAAATGAGACATCTAGAGTTGACATGGAGATTTTCACCTTGATCTAACCATTGAAGGTTGTAAGGATGAGGGTGGGGTGAAACACGAAGTCCAAGTTTCTCTACCATTATTGATGAGGCCATGTTCATACAACTACCACCATTAATAGTAATAGAACACACCTTGTTAAGCACGGTACCCCTGGTGTAAAAGATGTTCTCACGCTGCTCTTCATCTAGCTCATTGAAACTGCACAAAGACCTTCTCAAAAATAAGTTGGCGTTCATGGCTGGGTATTTTGTTGGCTGGCTATTTTTGGATTTTTGATTTTTGTGGAAATGGATACACTCACCCAAGGTTCAGAACTTGCTCTGATACCAAAAATGATGTGTAGTGGCGGAAGCAAAGAAAAAGATGGAAAAACCGCAAAACACACAACCGGGCAGAATAGGACCTGCAGGTGCGGTTCTGGGGAAAAAGGTGAAAGGAGGGGTAAATGATGGAGTTTTTGGACGAAATTTGGTGGAAGGTTAGTTAACTGGTTGGGGAAGGTTGTGGTAAAATTTGGGCAGCATCCAAGGTCGGGATCACCTTGAGCCAAACGCAAACAGAAAGCCTCGCTGGGTGGCTGTCCAGAATGAGGTTCTTTGTTTGTTTTTGGTGCTGGGGATGGAGTTCTTCTTGGATTGAGCTGAGATTTGGAGGGAATGGACTCAACTCATGTAAGATGAAGTGTGTGAAATTTGGGAAAGAGATGATTCGTGGATTGGGAGATATGGTTGATGGAAGTCGCTGGATAGAACCTGGATTCTGGCCTGGATACAGAAACACCACCAAGCTGAATCAAGGGGCGCTCTCAAACGGTCCGGATACAGAAACACCACCGGGGTTTGGGAGACTCAAAGGACACCACCTAGATGCCAACCTAGGATACAGCTTTGAGGATTTAGAGGCTCGAGAAATCCATCCCGAAAAAGAGTATAACACTCAAGGTTTGTATATTCATCAAAAGTGTTTTTACAATGAGCTATGCTAGCTGAATTTATAATGCCTCATAATGGCATTTACAAAGCTGAAAACAAAGCTAAAATTAAAGCTAAAATGAAACAAAAACCATAAAGATTCTTTCCCCTCCTCCAAGCTAAGCTAGAAGAAATTCTAGCCAAGTATTTGAACTTTTGGGAACATGTGGATGTGGTTGAATTTCCCCTTGGCCAAGCATCTAACAACCACCTTCCTCCACTATAGTTAGTGGTTCTAGAATGCTCTTCATTTAGGCTACTCTTGGTCTTCTTTTAGACACATGATCATAAGCCTTGGTCCCTTGGTCCGCCTTGACTTATTTATGTGCAAGGGAAATAAAATGTAGCGCTTGAAACATTCCACACGTCTTGACTTGGCCGAATTTAACATAGCTTTAACAAGGAAGATTTTAGGCATGGCTGAATAAGCTCTTCTTTCTTGAACACTTATTTATGCACATAAGATCATAAGGATGACACTCTCGGCCTTCTAGCCTTCGGAATCAACTTGCACCGGGCTGATGTTTAAGGCATTTTTCAAGTAATTCTGGTTAACCTTAGGCATGTTTGGCTCTTTGAAGCAAATGTCCTCTAGCTCAAAACATAAGGCTGTCCACTTTCCATCATTCTCCCCTTGTAGGAAAGAATTTGCCCTCAAATTCGAAAAAACAACATTTTCCCATTGTGGAAAAAGTTTTGTCATCTTAGGGCTTGCATTGAGGTTGAAGATGAAACGCCCTTGTGTGTTTGGACAGCCGGCCACTTGCATGGATGTATCTTGGACATTCGGCCAGCATGAGTGCTGTTCTAGCATGCTTACAGCATAGAGGGATAATCGCTCAAAAACTCCAAGATGAGGTGCACAAAGTTGAGTACTCTTGGAAAGAAAAATAGCTTTCCTTGGTACTACAAAAATTAGTTCCACACACTCCTTTAAGTCCTCCATGACTCCGTTAGCCATGCTTGGACACAAAGTATATAACCTTGACAAAATACCATTAAAATCAATCAACCTGCCATTGTTCTTCCATTGAAAAAAATGTCCGGGCATACCACGATGTAGACTCCCAAGCCAAGTACCAATGAGAAGGAAGTCACCCTTCCTTGGCACCAAAGAAGTTGATTCTACCCATGGAGTCTCTTGTTTTTCTTCTCGGCCTTCTGCCCATGTTTCACCACTAATGGACTCTAAGTCACAATCTGTCCACATAGGAATGACAGCCTTCGGGATGGGGTTTTTGTGGCGGGTAGTGAGAAGAAATTTTGGACAAAAGGACAAGGATGATTTTGGCTTGAAGGGTGGTGGCGAGGGGAAGGAAGTTTTGTGGAGGGGGATCAAAAGTGTTTTTATTTGAGAAGGAGTGGTCAGATTCTGGTGGAGAAAATTTTGAGAGATAAACTACTCCACAAGGCCATAATTCAGGGAAGAAAAATTGGGGTAAAGGTGGCTTAAGTGGAGGGGTAAGGTTGGGGTTTAAACCAGCCAAGGGAAGGCTTTGAAGGTGGTGGAATGTGGGCAGATTTGATTTATGGAGTTTGGGTTGGGTTAAAACTGATTTAATTTCCTCAAAGGTTATATGAACCTTGTCCACCCAACAAATCAAGGAGCTCATGATTTCTACCATCACTAGGGCAGCAAGTGCTTGCATACTCCACGAAAATTTAATTAATGCAAGCCAAACAGATTGGCTTCCAACATTCCCTTCACGGTTATAGTGCTTTGGACAGATTTGGGGAGGTGCATGAACAAAGTCTCATGGCTGGGAAAATGGCATTCTAAGAGGTTGAGAATTTCCTCTTTGAGTTCCAACAAAACCATTTGCTCCTTACAACAGGTAGTAAGGCAGGCATGGTGTGTAGATGGTAAGAACAACTCACTAGCACCACCGTTAGATGTACAAAATTCTGCCTCCTTGAACAATTTTTCATGCGCCAGCTGCTCTTCAAAATAATGCTCAATACCATAAAAGCTCATTAGCTTATAAACAAGGAGAGGCACAATTCTCAAATGGAGTTGATGGATTATACCTCATTGCCACATTGTTGGCTCTGTGGTTACTCCTTTGAATCACAAAGTGGAAGCTCCAAAAAATTGATGAATACATAAAAACCAAATCTCCTTTTGGCCGCTTCACACAATCCGGGTATAATCTTTGGAGGTTCTTTTCAATAATAAATACCCATGTAAATTGCTCAACAACAATTTTACATTCCTCCAAAAGTAAAGGAAACGAACACCTCATGGAAAATGTATCATTTGTTTTTGAGGCTTTCCTTGTCTTACCACTTTGGACATCAACTCAAACCTTTCCGTTGGACAGAATTTGTGCTCAACTTCATGCTGCTTGTATACTTCACTCACGGACAGATTATCAACAAGCAAGTGGTATGGAATTTTTGGGGCAAAATGGTTGAATTTGGCTAAGGTCTCTTTGGTGGTGGAAGGAGTATTTTGAGGAGGACTTTCAGCTTCGGGTGTTGTTGTCATGGCCAGCTTTTGTGAGGACAATGGGGGCTGGTCGGTTGGGCTGGACTCATTCAGTTTAGGTTTTGAAATTTGGCTAGGTGACAAGGGAACCAATGTGATCCTCTTGCCATCTTTGGTAAAAGTAAAAGTGTTCAAGAACCCATCATGTATGACTCTCCTATCAAAGAGCCATGGCCTCCCAAGCAACATATGACAAGCATCCATGGGAACAATGTCACACCATATCTCATCATGATAACTCTTGCCAATACTAAATGAAATGAGACATCTAGAGTTGACATGGAGATTTTCACCTTGATCTAACCATTGAAGGTTGTAAGGATGAGGGTGGGGTGAAACACGAAGTCCAAGTTTCTCTACCATTATTGATGAGGCCATGTTCATACAACTACCACCATTAATAGTAATAGAACACACCTTGTTAAGCACGGTACCCCTGGTGTAAAAGATGTTCTCACGCTGCTCTTCATCTAGCTCATTGAAACTGCACAAAGACCTTCTCAAAAATAAGTTGGCGTTCATGGCTGGGTATTTTGTTGGCTGGCTATTTTTGGATTTTTGATTTTTGTGGAAATGGATACACTCACCCAAGGTTCAGAACTTGCTCTGATACCAAAAATGATGTGTAGTGGCGGAAGCAAAGAAAAAGATGGAAAAACCGCAAAACACACAACCGGGCAGAATAGGACCTGCAGGTGCGGTTCTGGGGAAAAAGGTGAAAGGAGGGGTAAATGATGGAGTTTTTGGACGAAATTTGGTGGAAGGTTAGTTAACTGGTTGGGGAAGGTTGTGGTAAAATTTGGGCAGCATCCAAGGTCAGGATCACCTTGAGCCAAACGCAAACAGAAAGCCTCGCTGGGTGGCTGTCCAGAATGAGGTTCTTTGTTTGTTTTTGGTGCTGGGGATGGAGTTCTTCTTGGATTGAGCTGAGATTTGGAGGGAATGGACTCAACTCATGTAAGATGAAGTGTGTGAAATTTGGGAAAGAGATGATTCGTGGATTGGGAGATATGGTTGATGGAAGTCGCTGGATAGAACCTGGATTCTGGCCTGGATACAGAAACACCACCAAGCTGAATCAAGGGGCGCTCTCAAACGGTCCGGATACAGAAACACCACCGGGGTTTGGGAGACTCAAAGGACACCACCTAGATGCCAACCTAGGATACAGCTTTGAGGATTTAGAGGCTCGAGAAATCCATCCCGAAAAAGAGTATAACACTCAAGGTTTGTATATTCATCAAAAGTGTTTTTACAATGAGCTATGCTAGCTGAATTTATAATGCCTCATAATGGCATTTACAAAGCTGAAAACAAAGCTAAAATTAAAGCTAAAATGAAACAAAAACCATAAAGATTCTTTCCCCTCCTCCAAGCTAAGCTAGAAGAAATTCTAGCCAAGTATTTGAACTTTTGGGAACATGTGGATGTGGTTGAATTTCCCCTTGGCCAAGCATCTAACAACCACCTTCCTCCACTATAGTTAGTGGTTCTAGAATGCTCTTCATTTAGGCTACTCTTGGTCTTCTTTTAGACACATGATCATAAGCCTTGGTCCCTTGGTCCGCCTTGACTTATTTATGTGCAAGGGAAATAAAATGTAGCGCTTGAAACATTCCACACGTCTTGACTTGGCCGAATTTAACATAGCTTTAACAAGGAAGATTTTAGGCATGGCTGAATAAGCTCTTCTTTCTTGAACACTTATTTATGCACATAAGATCATAAGGATGACACTCTCGGCCTTCTAGCCTTCGGAATCAACTTGCACCGGGCTGATGTTTAAGGCATTTTTCAAGTAATTCTGGTTAACCTTAGGCATGTTTGGCTCTTTGAAGCAAATGTCCTCTAGCTCAAAACATAAGGCTGTCCACTTTCCATCATTCTCCCCTTGTAGGAAAGAATTTGCCCTCAAATTCGAAAAAACAACATTTTCCCATTGTGGAAAAAGTTTTGTCATCTTAGGGCTTGCATTGAGGTTGAAGATGAAACGCCCTTGTGTGTTTGGACAGCCGGCCACTTGCATGGATGTATCTTGGACATTCGGCCAGCATGAGTGCTGTTCTAGCATGCTTACAGCATAGAGGGATAATCGCTCAAAAACTCCAAGATGAGGTGCACAAAGTTGAGTACTCTTGGAAAGAAAAATAGCTTTCCTTGGTACTACAAAAATTAGTTCCACACACTCCTTTAAGTCCTCCATGACTCCGTTAGCCATGCTTGGACACAAAGTATATAACCTTGACAAAATACCATTAAAATCAATCAACCTGCCATTGTTCTTCCATTGAAAAAAATGTCCGGGCATACCACGATGTAGACTCCCAAGCCAAGTACCAATGAGAAGGAAGTCACCCTTCCTTGGCACCAAAGAAGTTGATTCTACCCATGGAGTCTCTTGTTTTTCTTCTCGGCCTTCTGCCCATGTTTCACCACTAATGGACTCTAAGTCACAATCTGTCCACATAGGAATGACAGCCTTCGGGATGGGGTTTTTGTGGCGGGTAGTGAGAAGAAATTTTGGACAAAAGGACAAGGATGATTTTGGCTTGAAGGGTGGTGGCGAGGGGAAGGAAGTTTTGTGGAGGGGATCAAAAGTGTTTTTATTTGAGAAGGAGTGGTCAGATTCTGGTGGAGAAAATTTTGAGAGATAAACTACTCCACAAGGCCATAATTCAGGGAAGAAAAATTGGGGTAAAGGTGGCTTAAGTGGAGGGGTAAGGTTGGGGTTTAAACCAGCCAAGGGAAGGCTTTGAAGGTGGTGGAATGTGGGCAGATTTGATTTATGGAGTTTGGGTTGGGTTAAAACTGATTTAATTTCCTCAAAGGTTATATGAACCTTGTCCACCCAACAAATCAAGGAGCTCATGATTTCTACCATCACTAGGGCAGCAAGTGCTTGCATACTCCACGAAAATTTAATTAATGCAAGCCAAACAGATTGGCTTCCAACATTCCCTTCACGGTTATAGTGCTTTGGACAGATTTGGGGAGGTGCATGAACAAAGTCTCATGGCTGGGAAAATGGCATTCTAAGAGGTTGAGAATTTCCTCTTTGAGTTCCAACAAAACCATTTGCTCCTTACAACAGGTAGTAAGGCAGGCATGGTGTGTAGATGGTAAGAACAACTCACTAGCACCACCGTTAGATGTACAAAATTCTGCCTCCTTGAACAATTTTTCATGCGCCAGCTGCTCTTCAAAATAATGCTCAATACCATAAAAGCTCATTAGCTTATAAACAAGGAGAGGCACAATTCTCAAATGGAGTTGATGGATTATACCTCATTGCCACATTGTTGGCTCTGTGGTTACTCCTTTGAATCACAAAGTGGAAGCTCCAAAAAATTGATGAATACATAAAAACCAAATCTCCTTTTGGCCGCTTCACACAATCCGGGTATAATCTTTGGAGGTTCTTTTCAATAATAAATACCCATGTAAATTGCTCAACAACAATTTTACATTCCTCCAAAAGTAAAGGAAACGAACACCTCATGGAAAATGTATCATTTGTTTTTGAGGCTTTCCTTGTCTTACCACTTTGGACATCAACTCAAACCTTTCCGTTGGACAGAATTTGTGCTCAACTTCATGCTGCTTGTATACTTCACTCACGGACAGATTATCAACAAGCAAGTGGTATGGAATTTTTGGGGCAAAATGGTTGAATTTGGCTAAGGTCTCTTTGGTGGTGGAAGGAGTATTTTGAGGAGGACTTTCAGCTTCGGGTGTTGTTGTCATGGCCAGCTTTTGTGAGGACAATGGGGGCTGGTCGGTTGGGCTGGACTCATTCAGTTTAGGTTTTGAAATTTGGCTAGGTGACAAGGGAACCAATGTGATCCTCTTGCCATCTTTGGTAAAAGTAAAAGTGTTCAAGAACCCATCATGTATGACTCTCCTATCAAAGAGCCATGGCCTCCCAAGCAACATATGACAAGCATCCATGGGAACAATGTCACACCATATCTCATCATGATAACTCTTGCCAATACTAAATGAAATGAGACATCTAGAGTTGACATGGAGATTTTCACCTTGATCTAACCATTGAAGGTTGTAAGGATGAGGGTGGGGTGAAACACGAAGTCCAAGTTTCTCTACCATTATTGATGAGGCCATGTTCATACAACTACCACCATTAATAGTAATAGAACACACCTTGTTAAGCACGGTACCCCTGGTGTAAAAGATGTTCTCACGCTGCTCTTCATCTAGCTCATTGAAACTGCACAAAGACCTTCTCAAAAATAAGTTGGCGTTCATGGCTGGGTATTTTGTTGGCTGGCTATTTTTGGATTTTTGATTTTTGTGGAAATGGATACACTCACCCAAGGTTCAGAACTTGCTCTGATACCAAAAATGATGTGTAGTGGCGGAAGCAAAGAAAAAGATGGAAAAACCGCAAAACACACAACCGGGCAGAATAGGACCTGCAGGTGCGGTTCTGGGGAAAAAGGTGAAAGGAGGGGTAAATGATGGAGTTTTTGGACGAAATTTGGTGGAAGGTTAGTTAACTGGTTGGGGAAGGTTGTGGTAAAATTTGGGCAGCATCCAAGGTCAGGATCACCTTGAGCCAAACGCAAACAGAAAGCCTCGCTGGGTGGCTGTCCAGAATGAGGTTCTTTGTTTGTTTTTGGTGCTGGGGATGGAGTTCTTCTTGGATTGAGCTGAGATTTGGAGGGAATGGACTCAACTCATGTAAGATGAAGTGTGTGAAATTTGGGAAAGAGATGATTCGTGGATTGGGAGATATGGTTGATGGAAGTCGCTGGATAGAACCTGGATTCTGGCCTGGATACAGAAACACCACCAAGCTGAATCAAGGGGCGCTCTCAAACGGTCCGGATACAGAAACACCACCGGGGTTTGGGAGACTCAAAGGACACCACCTAGATGCCAACCTAGGATACAGCTTTGAGGATTTAGAGGCTCGAGAAATCCATCCCGAAAAAGAGTATAACACTCAAGGTTTGTATATTCATCAAAAGTGTTTTTACAATGAGCTATGCTAGCTGAATTTATAATGCCTCATAATGGCATTTACAAAGCTGAAAACAAAGCTAAAATTAAAGCTAAAATGAAACAAAAACCATAAAGATTCTTTCCCCTCCTCCAAGCTAAGCTAGAAGAAATTCTAGCCAAGTATTTGAACTTTTGGGAACATGTGGATGTGGTTGAATTTCCCCTTGGCCAAGCATCTAACAACCACCTTCCTCCACTATAGTTAGTGGTTCTAGAATGCTCTTCATTTAGGCTACTCTTGGTCTTCTTTTAGACACATGATCATAAGCCTTGGTCCCTTGGTCCGCCTTGACTTATTTATGTGCAAGGGAAATAAAATGTAGCGCTTGAAACATTCCACACGTCTTGACTTGGCCGAATTTAACATAGCTTTAACAAGGAAGATTTTAGGCATGGCTGAATAAGCTCTTCTTTCTTGAACACTTATTTATGCACATAAGATCATAAGGATGACACTCTCGGCCTTCTAGCCTTCGGAATCAACTTGCACCGGGCTGATGTTTAAGGCATTTTTCAAGTAATTCTGGTTAACCTTAGGCATGTTTGGCTCTTTGAAGCAAATGTCCTCTAGCTCAAAACATAAGGCTGTCCACTTTCCATCATTCTCCCCTTGTAGGAAAGAATTTGCCCTCAAATTCGAAAAAACAACATTTTCCCATTGTGGAAAAAGTTTTGTCATCTTAGGGCTTGCATTGAGGTTGAAGATGAAACGCCCTTGTGTGTTTGGACAGCCGGCCACTTGCATGGATGTATCTTGGACATTCGGCCAGCATGAGTGCTGTTCTAGCATGCTTACAGCATAGAGGGATAATCGCTCAAAAACTCCAAGATGAGGTGCACAAAGTTGAGTACTCTTGGAAAGAAAAATAGCTTTCCTTGGTACTACAAAAATTAGTTCCACACACTCCTTTAAGTCCTCCATGACTCCGTTAGCCATGCTTGGACACAAAGTATATAACCTTGACAAAATACCATTAAAATCAATCAACCTGCCATTGTTCTTCCATTGAAAAAAATGTCCGGGCATACCACGATGTAGACTCCCAAGCCAAGTACCAATGAGAAGGAAGTCACCCTTCCTTGGCACCAAAGAAGTTGATTCTACCCATGGAGTCTCTTGTTTTTCTTCTCGGCCTTCTGCCCATGTTTCACCACTAATGGACTCTAAGTCACAATCTGTCCACATAGGAATGACAGCCTTCGGGATGGGGTTTTTGTGGCGGGTAGTGAGAAGAAATTTTGGACAAAAGGACAAGGATGATTTTGGCTTGAAGGGTGGTGGCGAGGGGAAGGAAGTTTTGTGGAGGGGGATCAAAAGTGTTTTTATTTGAGAAGGAGTGGTCAGATTCTGGTGGAGAAAATTTTGAGAGATAAACTACTCCACAAGGCCATAATTCAGGGAAGAAAAATTGGGGTAAAGGTGGCTTAAGTGGAGGGGTAAGGTTGGGGTTTAAACCAGCCAAGGGAAGGCTTTGAAGGTGGTGGAATGTGGGCAGATTTGATTTATGGAGTTTGGGTTGGGTTAAAACTGATTTAATTTCCTCAAAGGTTATATGAACCTTGTCCACCCAACAAATCAAGGAGCTCATGATTTCTACCATCACTAGGGCAGCAAGTGCTTGCATACTCCACGAAAATTTAATTAATGCAAGCCAAACAGATTGGCTTCCAACATTCCCTTCACGGTTATAGTGCTTTGGACAGATTTGGGGAGGTGCATGAACAAAGTCTCATGGCTGGGAAAATGGCATTCTAAGAGGTTGAGAATTTCCTCTTTGAGTTCCAACAAAACCATTTGCTCCTTACAACAGGTAGTAAGGCAGGCATGGTGTGTAGATGGTAAGAACAACTCACTAGCACCACCGTTAGATGTACAAAATTCTGCCTCCTTGAACAATTTTTCATGCGCCAGCTGCTCTTCAAAATAATGCTCAATACCATAAAAGCTCATTAGCTTATAAACAAGGAGAGGCACAATTCTCAAATGGAGTTGATGGATTATACCTCATTGCCACATTGTTGGCTCTGTGGTTACTCCTTTGAATCACAAAGTGGAAGCTCCAAAAAATTGATGAATACATAAAAACCAAATCTCCTTTTGGCCGCTTCACACAATCCGGGTATAATCTTTGGAGGTTCTTTTCAATAATAAATACCCATGTAAATTGCTCAACAACAATTTTACATTCCTCCAAAAGTAAAGGAAACGAACACCTCATGGAAAATGTATCATTTGTTTTTGAGGCTTTCCTTGTCTTACCACTTTGGACATCAACTCAAACCTTTCCGTTGGACAGAATTTGTGCTCAACTTCATGCTGCTTGTATACTTCACTCACGGACAGATTATCAACAAGCAAGTGGTATGGAATTTTTGGGGCAAAATGGTTGAATTTGGCTAAGGTCTCTTTGGTGGTGGAAGGAGTATTTTGAGGAGGACTTTCAGCTTCGGGTGTTGTTGTCATGGCCAGCTTTTGTGAGGACAATGGGGGCTGGTCGGTTGGGCTGGACTCATTCAGTTTAGGTTTTGAAATTTGGCTAGGTGACAAGGGAACCAATGTGATCCTCTTGCCATCTTTGGTAAAAGTAAAAGTGTTCAAGAACCCATCATGTATGACTCTCCTATCAAAGAGCCATGGCCTCCCAAGCAACATATGACAAGCATCCATGGGAACAATGTCACACCATATCTCATCATGATAACTCTTGCCAATACTAAATGAAATGAGACATCTAGAGTTGACATGGAGATTTTCACCTTGATCTAACCATTGAAGGTTGTAAGGATGAGGGTGGGGTGAAACACGAAGTCCAAGTTTCTCTACCATTATTGATGAGGCCATGTTCATACAACTACCACCATTAATAGTAATAGAACACACCTTGTTAAGCACGGTACCCCTGGTGTAAAAGATGTTCTCACGCTGCTCTTCATCTAGCTCATTGAAACTGCACAAAGACCTTCTCAAAAATAAGTTGGCGTTCATGGCTGGGTATTTTGTTGGCTGGCTATTTTTGGATTTTTGATTTTTGTGGAAATGGATACACTCACCCAAGGTTCAGAACTTGCTCTGATACCAAAAATGATGTGTAGTGGCGGAAGCAAAGAAAAAGATGGAAAAACCGCAAAACACACAACCGGGCAGAATAGGACCTGCAGGTGCGGTTCTGGGGAAAAAGGTGAAAGGAGGGGTAAATGATGGAGTTTTTGGACGAAATTTGGTGGAAGGTTAGTTAACTGGTTGGGGAAGGTTGTGGTAAAATTTGGGCAGCATCCAAGGTCAGGATCACCTTGAGCCAAACGCAAACAGAAAGCCTCGCTGGGTGGCTGTCCAGAATGAGGTTCTTTGTTTGTTTTTGGTGCTGGGGATGGAGTTCTTCTTGGATTGAGCTGAGATTTGGAGGGAATGGACTCAACTCATGTAAGATGAAGTGTGTGAAATTTGGGAAAGAGATGATTCGTGGATTGGGAGATATGGTTGATGGAAGTCGCTGGATAGAACCTGGATTCTGGCCTGGATACAGAAACACCACCAAGCTGAATCAAGGGGCGCTCTCAAACGGTCCGGATACAGAAACACCACCGGGGTTTGGGAGACTCAAAGGACACCACCTAGATGCCAACCTAGGATACAGCTTTGAGGATTTAGAGGCTCGAGAAATCCATCCCGAAAAAGAGTATAACACTCAAGGTTTGTATATTCATCAAAAGTGTTTTTACAATGAGCTATGCTAGCTGAATTTATAATGCCTCATAATGGCATTTACAAAGCTGAAAACAAAGCTAAAATTAAAGCTAAAATGAAACAAAAACCATAAAGATTCTTTCCCCTCCTCCAAGCTAAGCTAGAAGAAATTCTAGCCAAGTATTTGAACTTTTGGGAACATGTGGATGTGGTTGAATTTCCCCTTGGCCAAGCATCTAACAACCACCTTCCTCCACTATAGTTAGTGGTTCTAGAATGCTCTTCATTTAGGCTACTCTTGGTCTTCTTTTAGACACATGATCATAAGCCTTGGTCCCTTGGTCCGCCTTGACTTATTTATGTGCAAGGGAAATAAAATGTAGCGCTTGAAACATTCCACACGTCTTGACTTGGCCGAATTTAACATAGCTTTAACAAGGAAGATTTTAGGCATGGCTGAATAAGCTCTTCTTTCTTGAACACTTATTTATGCACATAAGATCATAAGGATGACACTCTCGGCCTTCTAGCCTTCGGAATCAACTTGCACCGGGCTGATGTTTAAGGCATTTTTCAAGTAATTCTGGTTAACCTTAGGCATGTTTGGCTCTTTGAAGCAAATGTCCTCTAGCTCAAAACATAAGGCTGTCCACTTTCCATCATTCTCCCCTTGTAGGAAAGAATTTGCCCTCAAATTCGAAAAAACAACATTTTCCCATTGTGGAAAAAGTTTTGTCATCTTAGGGCTTGCATTGAGGTTGAAGATGAAACGCCCTTGTGTGTTTGGACAGCCGGCCACTTGCATGGATGTATCTTGGACATTCGGCCAGCATGAGTGCTGTTCTAGCATGCTTACAGCATAGAGGGATAATCGCTCAAAAACTCCAAGATGAGGTGCACAAAGTTGAGTACTCTTGGAAAGAAAAATAGCTTTCCTTGGTACTACAAAAATTAGTTCCACACACTCCTTTAAGTCCTCCATGACTCCGTTAGCCATGCTTGGACACAAAGTATATAACCTTGACAAAATACCATTAAAATCAATCAACCTGCCATTGTTCTTCCATTGAAAAAAATGTCCGGGCATACCACGATGTAGACTCCCAAGCCAAGTACCAATGAGAAGGAAGTCACCCTTCCTTGGCACCAAAGAAGTTGATTCTACCCATGGAGTCTCTTGTTTTTCTTCTCGGCCTTCTGCCCATGTTTCACCACTAATGGACTCTAAGTCACAATCTGTCCACATAGGAATGACAGCCTTCGGGATGGGGTTTTTGTGGCGGGTAGTGAGAAGAAATTTTGGACAAAAGGACAAGGATGATTTTGGCTTGAAGGGTGGTGGCGAGGGAAGGAAGTTTTGTGGAGGGGGATCAAAAGTGTTTTTATTTGAGAAGGAGTGGTCAGATTCTGGTGGAGAAAATTTTGAGAGATAAACTACTCCACAAGGCCATAATTCAGGGAAGAAAAATTGGGGTAAAGGTGGCTTAAGTGGAGGGGTAAGGTTGGGGTTTAAACCAGCCAAGGGAAGGCTTTGAAGGTGGTGGAATGTGGGCAGATTTGATTTATGGAGTTTGGGTTGGGTTAAAACTGATTTAATTTCCTCAAAGGTTATATGAACCTTGTCCACCCAACAAATCAAGGAGCTCATGATTTCTACCATCACTAGGGCAGCAAGTGCTTGCATACTCCACGAAAATTTAATTAATGCAAGCCAAACAGATTGGCTTCCAACATTCCCTTCACGGTTATAGTGCTTTGGACAGATTTGGGGAGGTGCATGAACAAAGTCTCATGGCTGGGAAAATGGCATTCTAAGAGGTTGAGAATTTCCTCTTTGAGTTCCAACAAAACCATTTGCTCCTTACAACAGGTAGTAAGGCAGGCATGGTGTGTAGATGGTAAGAACAACTCACTAGCACCACCGTTAGATGTACAAAATTCTGCCTCCTTGAACAATTTTTCATGCGCCAGCTGCTCTTCAAAATAATGCTCAATACCATAAAAGCTCATTAGCTTATAAACAAGGAGAGGCACAATTCTCAAATGGAGTTGATGGATTATACCTCATTGCCACATTGTTGGCTCTGTGGTTACTCCTTTGAATCACAAAGTGGAAGCTCCAAAAAATTGATGAATACATAAAAACCAAATCTCCTTTTGGCCGCTTCACACAATCCGGGTATAATCTTTGGAGGTTCTTTTCAATAATAAATACCCATGTAAATTGCTCAACAACAATTTTACATTCCTCCAAAAGTAAAGGAAACGAACACCTCATGGAAAATGTATCATTTGTTTTTGAGGCTTTCCTTGTCTTACCACTTTGGACATCAACTCAAACCTTTCCGTTGGACAGAATTTGTGCTCAACTTCATGCTGCTTGTATACTTCACTCACGGACAGATTATCAACAAGCAAGTGGTATGGAATTTTTGGGGCAAAATGGTTGAATTTGGCTAAGGTCTCTTTGGTGGTGGAAGGAGTATTTTGAGGAGGACTTTCAGCTTCGGGTGTTGTTGTCATGGCCAGCTTTTGTGAGGACAATGGGGGCTGGTCGGTTGGGCTGGACTCATTCAGTTTAGGTTTTGAAATTTGGCTAGGTGACAAGGGAACCAATGTGATCCTCTTGCCATCTTTGGTAAAAGTAAAAGTGTTCAAGAACCCATCATGTATGACTCTCCTATCAAAGAGCCATGGCCTCCCAAGCAACATATGACAAGCATCCATGGGAACAATGTCACACCATATCTCATCATGATAACTCTTGCCAATACTAAATGAAATGAGACATCTAGAGTTGACATGGAGATTTTCACCTTGATCTAACCATTGAAGGTTGTAAGGATGAGGGTGGGGTGAAACACGAAGTCCAAGTTTCTCTACCATTATTGATGAGGCCATGTTCATACAACTACCACCATTAATAGTAATAGAACACACCTTGTTAAGCACGGTACCCCTGGTGTAAAAGATGTTCTCACGCTGCTCTTCATCTAGCTCATTGAAACTGCACAAAGACCTTCTCAAAAATAAGTTGGCGTTCATGGCTGGGTATTTTGTTGGCTGGCTATTTTTGGATTTTTGATTTTTGTGGAAATGGATACACTCACCCAAGGTTCAGAACTTGCTCTGATACCAAAAATGATGTGTAGTGGCGGAAGCAAAGAAAAAGATGGAAAAACCGCAAAACACACAACCGGGCAGAATAGGACCTGCAGGTGCGGTTCTGGGGAAAAAGGTGAAAGGAGGGGTAAATGATGGAGTTTTTGGACGAAATTTGGTGGAAGGTTAGTTAACTGGTTGGGGAAGGTTGTGGTAAAATTTGGGCAGCATCCAAGGTCAGGATCACCTTGAGCCAAACGCAAACAGAAAGCCTCGCTGGGTGGCTGTCCAGAATGAGGTTCTTTGTTTGTTTTTGGTGCTGGGGATGGAGTTCTTCTTGGATTGAGCTGAGATTTGGAGGGAATGGACTCAACTCATGTAAGATGAAGTGTGTGAAATTTGGGAAAGAGATGATTCGTGGATTGGGAGATATGGTTGATGGAAGTCGCTGGATAGAACCTGGATTCTGGCCTGGATACAGAAACACCACCAAGCTGAATCAAGGGGCGCTCTCAAACGGTCCGGATACAGAAACACCACCGGGGTTTGGGAGACTCAAAGGACACCACCTAGATGCCAACCTAGGATACAGCTTTGAGGATTTAGAGGCTCGAGAAATCCATCCCGAAAAAGAGTATAACACTCAAGGTTTGTATATTCATCAAAAGTGTTTTTACAATGAGCTATGCTAGCTGAATTTATAATGCCTCATAATGGCATTTACAAAGCTGAAAACAAAGCTAAAATTAAAGCTAAAATGAAACAAAAACCATAAAGATTCTTTCCCCTCCTCCAAGCTAAGCTAGAAGAAATTCTAGCCAAGTATTTGAACTTTTGGGAACATGTGGATGTGGTTGAATTTCCCCTTGGCCAAGCATCTAACAACCACCTTCCTCCACTATAGTTAGTGGTTCTAGAATGCTCTTCATTTAGGCTACTCTTGGTCTTCTTTTAGACACATGATCATAAGCCTTGGTCCCTTGGTCCGCCTTGACTTATTTATGTGCAAGGGAAATAAAATGTAGCGCTTGAAACATTCCACACGTCTTGACTTGGCCGAATTTAACATAGCTTTAACAAGGAAGATTTTAGGCATGGCTGAATAAGCTCTTCTTTCTTGAACACTTATTTATGCACATAAGATCATAAGGATGACACTCTCGGCCTTCTAGCCTTCGGAATCAACTTGCACCGGGCTGATGTTTAAGGCATTTTTCAAGTAATTCTGGTTAACCTTAGGCATGTTTGGC
Organism: Talinum fruticosum; assembly: GCA_021018815.1. Lineage (NCBI taxonomy): Eukaryota > Viridiplantae > Streptophyta > Magnoliopsida > Caryophyllales > Talinaceae > Talinum > Talinum fruticosum. Next base: position 1,372,797 of record JAITYX010000040.1, read on the forward strand.
TCTTTGAAGCAAATGTCCTCTAGCTCAAAACATAAGGCTGTCCACTTTCCATCATTCTCCCCTTGTAGGAAAGAATTTGCCCTCAAATTCGAAAAAACAACATTTTCCCATTGTGGAAAAAGTTTTGTCATCTTAGGGCTTGCATTGAGGTTGAAGATGAAACGCCCTTGTGTGTTTGGACAGCCGGCCACTTGCATGGATGTATCTTGGACATTCGGCCAGCATGAGTGCTGTTCTAGCATGCTTACAGCATAGAGGGATAATCGCTCAAAAACTCCAAGATGAGGTGCACAAAGTTGAGTACTCTTGGAAAGAAAAATAGCTTTCCTTGGTACTACAAAAATTAGTTCCACACACTCCTTTAAGTCCTCCATGACTCCGTTAGCCATGCTTGGACACAAAGTATATAACCTTGACAAAATACCATTAAAATCAATCAACCTGCCATTGTTCTTCCATTGAAAAAAATGTCCGGGCATACCACGATGTAGACTCCCAAGCCAAGTACCAATGAGAAGGAAGTCACCCTTCCTTGGCACCAAAGAAGTTGATTCTACCCATGGAGTCTCTTGTTTTTCTTCTCGGCCTTCTGCCCATGTTTCACCACTAATGGACTCTAAGTCACAATCTGTCCACATAGGAATGACAGCCTTCGGGATGGGGTTTTTGTGGCGGGTAGTGAGAAGAAATTTTGGACAAAGGACAAGGATGATTTTGGCTTGAAGGGTGGTGGCGAGGGAAGGAAGTTTTGTGGAGGGGGATCAAAAGTGTTTTTATTTGAGAAGGAGTGGTCAGATTCTGGTGGAGAAAATTTTGAGAGATAAACTACTCCACAAGGCCATAATTCAGGGAAGAAAAATTGGGGTAAAGGTGGCTTAAGTGGAGGGGTAAGGTTGGGGTTTAAACCAGCCAAGGGAAGGCTTTGAAGGTGGTGGAATGTGGGCAGATTTGATTTATGGAGTTTGGGTTGGGTTAAAACTGATTTAATTTCCTCAAAGGTTATATGAACCTTGTCCACCCAACAAATCAAGGAGCTCATGATTTCTACCATCACTAGGGCAGCAAGTGCTTGCATACTCCACGAAAATTTAATTAATGCAAGCCAAACAGATTGGCTTCCAACATTCCCTTCACGGTTATAGTGCTTTGGACAGATTTGGGGAGGTGCATGAACAAAGTCTCATGGCTGGGAAAATGGCATTCTAAGAGGTTGAGAATTTCCTCTTTGAGTTCCAACAAAACCATTTGCTCCTTACAACAGGTAGTAAGGCAGGCATGGTGTGTAGATGGTAAGAACAACTCACTAGCACCACCGTTAGATGTACAAAATTCTGCCTCCTTGAACAATTTTTCATGCGCCAGCTGCTCTTCAAAATAATGCTCAATACCATAAAAGCTCATTAGCTTATAAACAAGGAGAGGCACAATTCTCAAATGGAGTTGATGGATTATACCTCATTGCCACATTGTTGGCTCTGTGGTTACTCCTTTGAATCACAAAGTGGAAGCTCCAAAAAATTGATGAATACATAAAAACCAAATCTCCTTTTGGCCGCTTCACACAATCCGGGTATAATCTTTGGAGGTTCTTTTCAATAATAAATACCCATGTAAATTGCTCAACAACAATTTTACATTCCTCCAAAAGTAAAGGAAACGAACACCTCATGGAAAATGTATCATTTGTTTTTGAGGCTTTCCTTGTCTTACCACTTTGGACATCAACTCAAACCTTTCCGTTGGACAGAATTTGTGCTCAACTTCATGCTGCTTGTATACTTCACTCACGGACAGATTATCAACAAGCAAGTGGTATGGAATTTTTGGGGCAAAATGGTTGAATTTGGCTAAGGTCTCTTTGGTGGTGGAAGGAGTATTTTGAGGAGGACTTTCAGCTTCGGGTGTTGTTGTCATGGCCAGCTTTTGTGAGGACAATGGGGGCTGGTCGGTTGGGCTGGACTCATTCAGTTTAGGTTTTGAAATTTGGCTAGGTGACAAGGGAACCAATGTGATCCTCTTGCCATCTTTGGTAAAAGTAAAAGTGTTCAAGAACCCATCATGTATGACTCTCCTATCAAAGAGCCATGGCCTCCCAAGCAACATATGACAAGCATCCATGGGAACAATGTCACACCATATCTCATCATGATAACTCTTGCCAATACTAAATGAAATGAGACATCTAGAGTTGACATGGAGATTTTCACCTTGATCTAACCATTGAAGGTTGTAAGGATGAGGGTGGGGTGAAACACGAAGTCCAAGTTTCTCTACCATTATTGATGAGGCCATGTTCATACAACTACCACCATTAATAGTAATAGAACACACCTTGTTAAGCACGGTACCCCTGGTGTAAAAGATGTTCTCACGCTGCTCTTCATCTAGCTCATTGAAACTGCACAAAGACCTTCTCAAAAATAAGTTGGCGTTCATGGCTGGGTATTTTGTTGGCTGGCTATTTTTGGATTTTTGATTTTTGTGGAAATGGATACACTCACCCAAGGTTCAGAACTTGCTCTGATACCAAAAATGATGTGTAGTGGCGGAAGCAAAGAAAAAGATGGAAAAACCGCAAAACACACAACCGGGCAGAATAGGACCTGCAGGTGCGGTTCTGGGGAAAAAGGTGAAAGGAGGGGTAAATGATGGAGTTTTTGGACGAAATTTGGTGGAAGGTTAGTTAACTGGTTGGGGAAGGTTGTGGTAAAATTTGGGCAGCATCCAAGGTCGGGATCACCTTGAGCCAAACGCAAACAGAAAGCCTCGCTGGGTGGCTGTCCAGAATGAGGTTCTTTGTTTGTTTTTGGTGCTGGGGATGGAGTTCTTCTTGGATTGAGCTGAGATTTGGAGGGAATGGACTCAACTCATGTAAGATGAAGTGTGTGAAATTTGGGAAAGAGATGATTCGTGGATTGGGAGATATGGTTGATGGAAGTCGCTGGATAGAACCTGGATTCTGGCCTGGATACAGAAACACCACCAAGCTGAATCAAGGGGCGCTCTCAAACGGTCCGGATACAGAAACACCACCGGGGTTTGGGAGACTCAAAGGACACCACCTAGATGCCAACCTAGGATACAGCTTTGAGGATTTAGAGGCTCGAGAAATCCATCCCGAAAAAGAGTATAACACTCAAGGTTTGTATATTCATCAAAAGTGTTTTTACAATGAGCTATGCTAGCTGAATTTATAATGCCTCATAATGGCATTTACAAAGCTGAAAACAAAGCTAAAATTAAAGCTAAAATGAAACAAAAACCATAAAGATTCTTTCCCCTCCTCCAAGCTAAGCTAGAAGAAATTCTAGCCAAGTATTTGAACTTTTGGGAACATGTGGATGTGGTTGAATTTCCCCTTGGCCAAGCATCTAACAACCACCTTCCTCCACTATAGTTAGTGGTTCTAGAATGCTCTTCATTTAGGCTACTCTTGGTCTTCTTTTAGACACATGATCATAAGCCTTGGTCCCTTGGTCCGCCTTGACTTATTTATGTGCAAGGGAAATAAAATGTAGCGCTTGAAACATTCCACACGTCTTGACTTGGCCGAATTTAACATAGCTTTAACAAGGAAGATTTTAGGCATGGCTGAATAAGCTCTTCTTTCTTGAACACTTATTTATGCACATAAGATCATAAGGATGACACTCTCGGCCTTCTAGCCTTCGGAATCAACTTGCACCGGGCTGATGTTTAAGGCATTTTTCAAGTAATTCTGGTTAACCTTAGGCATGTTTGGCTCTTTGAAGCAAATGTCCTCTAGCTCAAAACATAAGGCTGTCCACTTTCCATCATTCTCCCCTTGTAGGAAAGAATTTGCCCTCAAATTCGAAAAAACAACATTTTCCCATTGTGGAAAAAGTTTTGTCATCTTAGGGCTTGCATTGAGGTTGAAGATGAAACGCCCTTGTGTGTTTGGACAGCCGGCCACTTGCATGGATGTATCTTGGACATTCGGCCAGCATGAGTGCTGTTCTAGCATGCTTACAGCATAGAGGGATAATCGCTCAAAAACTCCAAGATGAGGTGCACAAAGTTGAGTACTCTTGGAAAGAAAAATAGCTTTCCTTGGTACTACAAAAATTAGTTCCACACACTCCTTTAAGTCCTCCATGACTCCGTTAGCCATGCTTGGACACAAAGTATATAACCTTGACAAAATACCATTAAAATCAATCAACCTGCCATTGTTCTTCCATTGAAAAAAATGTCCGGGCATACCACGATGTAGACTCCCAAGCCAAGTACCAATGAGAAGGAAGTCACCCTTCCTTGGCACCAAAGAAGTTGATTCTACCCATGGAGTCTCTTGTTTTTCTTCTCGGCCTTCTGCCCATGTTTCACCACTAATGGACTCTAAGTCACAATCTGTCCACATAGGAATGACAGCCTTCGGGATGGGGTTTTTGTGGCGGGTAGTGAGAAGAAATTTTGGACAAAAGGACAAGGATGATTTTGGCTTGAAGGGTGGTGGCGAGGGGAAGGAAGTTTTGTGGAGGGGATCAAAAGTGTTTTTATTTGAGAAGGAGTGGTCAGATTCTGGTGGAGAAAATTTTGAGAGATAAACTACTCCACAAGGCCATAATTCAGGGAAGAAAAATTGGGGTAAAGGTGGCTTAAGTGGAGGGGTAAGGTTGGGGTTTAAACCAGCCAAGGGAAGGCTTTGAAGGTGGTGGAATGTGGGCAGATTTGATTTATGGAGTTTGGGTTGGGTTAAAACTGATTTAATTTCCTCAAAGGTTATATGAACCTTGTCCACCCAACAAATCAAGGAGCTCATGATTTCTACCATCACTAGGGCAGCAAGTGCTTGCATACTCCACGAAAATTTAATTAATGCAAGCCAAACAGATTGGCTTCCAACATTCCCTTCACGGTTATAGTGCTTTGGACAGATTTGGGGAGGTGCATGAACAAAGTCTCATGGCTGGGAAAATGGCATTCTAAGAGGTTGAGAATTTCCTCTTTGAGTTCCAACAAAACCATTTGCTCCTTACAACAGGTAGTAAGGCAGGCATGGTGTGTAGATGGTAAGAACAACTCACTAGCACCACCGTTAGATGTACAAAATTCTGCCTCCTTGAACAATTTTTCATGCGCCAGCTGCTCTTCAAAATAATGCTCAATACCATAAAAGCTCATTAGCTTATAAACAAGGAGAGGCACAATTCTCAAATGGAGTTGATGGATTATACCTCATTGCCACATTGTTGGCTCTGTGGTTACTCCTTTGAATCACAAAGTGGAAGCTCCAAAAAATTGATGAATACATAAAAACCAAATCTCCTTTTGGCCGCTTCACACAATCCGGGTATAATCTTTGGAGGTTCTTTTCAATAATAAATACCCATGTAAATTGCTCAACAACAATTTTACATTCCTCCAAAAGTAAAGGAAACGAACACCTCATGGAAAATGTATCATTTGTTTTTGAGGCTTTCCTTGTCTTACCACTTTGGACATCAACTCAAACCTTTCCGTTGGACAGAATTTGTGCTCAACTTCATGCTGCTTGTATACTTCACTCACGGACAGATTATCAACAAGCAAGTGGTATGGAATTTTTGGGGCAAAATGGTTGAATTTGGCTAAGGTCTCTTTGGTGGTGGAAGGAGTATTTTGAGGAGGACTTTCAGCTTCGGGTGTTGTTGTCATGGCCAGCTTTTGTGAGGACAATGGGGGCTGGTCGGTTGGGCTGGACTCATTCAGTTTAGGTTTTGAAATTTGGCTAGGTGACAAGGGAACCAATGTGATCCTCTTGCCATCTTTGGTAAAAGTAAAAGTGTTCAAGAACCCATCATGTATGACTCTCCTATCAAAGAGCCATGGCCTCCCAAGCAACATATGACAAGCATCCATGGGAACAATGTCACACCATATCTCATCATGATAACTCTTGCCAATACTAAATGAAATGAGACATCTAGAGTTGACATGGAGATTTTCACCTTGATCTAACCATTGAAGGTTGTAAGGATGAGGGTGGGGTGAAACACGAAGTCCAAGTTTCTCTACCATTATTGATGAGGCCATGTTCATACAACTACCACCATTAATAGTAATAGAACACACCTTGTTAAGCACGGTACCCCTGGTGTAAAAGATGTTCTCACGCTGCTCTTCATCTAGCTCATTGAAACTGCACAAAGACCTTCTCAAAAATAAGTTGGCGTTCATGGCTGGGTATTTTGTTGGCTGGCTATTTTTGGATTTTTGATTTTTGTGGAAATGGATACACTCACCCAAGGTTCAGAACTTGCTCTGATACCAAAAATGATGTGTAGTGGCGGAAGCAAAGAAAAAGATGGAAAAACCGCAAAACACACAACCGGGCAGAATAGGACCTGCAGGTGCGGTTCTGGGGAAAAAGGTGAAAGGAGGGGTAAATGATGGAGTTTTTGGACGAAATTTGGTGGAAGGTTAGTTAACTGGTTGGGGAAGGTTGTGGTAAAATTTGGGCAGCATCCAAGGTCGGGATCACCTTGAGCCAAACGCAAACAGAAAGCCTCGCTGGGTGGCTGTCCAGAATGAGGTTCTTTGTTTGTTTTTGGTGCTGGGGATGGAGTTCTTCTTGGATTGAGCTGAGATTTGGAGGGAATGGACTCAACTCATGTAAGATGAAGTGTGTGAAATTTGGGAAAGAGATGATTCGTGGATTGGGAGATATGGTTGATGGAAGTCGCTGGATAGAACCTGGATTCTGGCCTGGATACAGAAACACCACCAAGCTGAATCAAGGGGCGCTCTCAAACGGTCCGGATACAGAAACACCACCGGGGTTTGGGAGACTCAAAGGACACCACCTAGATGCCAACCTAGGATACAGCTTTGAGGATTTAGAGGCTCGAGAAATCCATCCCGAAAAAGAGTATAACACTCAAGGTTTGTATATTCATCAAAAGTGTTTTTACAATGAGCTATGCTAGCTGAATTTATAATGCCTCATAATGGCATTTACAAAGCTGAAAACAAAGCTAAAATTAAAGCTAAAATGAAACAAAAACCATAAAGATTCTTTCCCCTCCTCCAAGCTAAGCTAGAAGAAATTCTAGCCAAGTATTTGAACTTTTGGGAACATGTGGATGTGGTTGAATTTCCCCTTGGCCAAGCATCTAACAACCACCTTCCTCCACTATAGTTAGTGGTTCTAGAATGCTCTTCATTTAGGCTACTCTTGGTCTTCTTTTAGACACATGATCATAAGCCTTGGTCCCTTGGTCCGCCTTGACTTATTTATGTGCAAGGGAAATAAAATGTAGCGCTTGAAACATTCCACACGTCTTGACTTGGCCGAATTTAACATAGCTTTAACAAGGAAGATTTTAGGCATGGCTGAATAAGCTCTTCTTTCTTGAACACTTATTTATGCACATAAGATCATAAGGATGACACTCTCGGCCTTCTAGCCTTCGGAATCAACTTGCACCGGGCTGATGTTTAAGGCATTTTTCAAGTAATTCTGGTTAACCTTAGGCATGTTTGGCTCTTTGAAGCAAATGTCCTCTAGCTCAAAACATAAGGCTGTCCACTTTCCATCATTCTCCCCTTGTAGGAAAGAATTTGCCCTCAAATTCGAAAAAACAACATTTTCCCATTGTGGAAAAAGTTTTGTCATCTTAGGGCTTGCATTGAGGTTGAAGATGAAACGCCCTTGTGTGTTTGGACAGCCGGCCACTTGCATGGATGTATCTTGGACATTCGGCCAGCATGAGTGCTGTTCTAGCATGCTTACAGCATAGAGGGATAATCGCTCAAAAACTCCAAGATGAGGTGCACAAAGTTGAGTACTCTTGGAAAGAAAAATAGCTTTCCTTGGTACTACAAAAATTAGTTCCACACACTCCTTTAAGTCCTCCATGACTCCGTTAGCCATGCTTGGACACAAAGTATATAACCTTGACAAAATACCATTAAAATCAATCAACCTGCCATTGTTCTTCCATTGAAAAAAATGTCCGGGCATACCACGATGTAGACTCCCAAGCCAAGTACCAATGAGAAGGAAGTCACCCTTCCTTGGCACCAAAGAAGTTGATTCTACCCATGGAGTCTCTTGTTTTTCTTCTCGGCCTTCTGCCCATGTTTCACCACTAATGGACTCTAAGTCACAATCTGTCCACATAGGAATGACAGCCTTCGGGATGGGGTTTTTGTGGCGGGTAGTGAGAAGAAATTTTGGACAAAGGACAAGGATGATTTTGGCTTGAAGGGTGGTGGCGAGGGGAAGGAAGTTTTGTGGAGGGGGATCAAAAGTGTTTTTATTTGAGAAGGAGTGGTCAGATTCTGGTGGAGAAAATTTTGAGAGATAAACTACTCCACAAGGCCATAATTCAGGGAAGAAAAATTGGGGTAAAGGTGGCTTAAGTGGAGGGGTAAGGTTGGGGTTTAAACCAGCCAAGGGAAGGCTTTGAAGGTGGTGGAATGTGGGCAGATTTGATTTATGGAGTTTGGGTTGGGTTAAAACTGATTTAATTTCCTCAAAGGTTATATGAACCTTGTCCACCCAACAAATCAAGGAGCTCATGATTTCTACCATCACTAGGGCAGCAAGTGCTTGCATACTCCACGAAAATTTAATTAATGCAAGCCAAACAGATTGGCTTCCAACATTCCCTTCACGGTTATAGTGCTTTGGACAGATTTGGGGAGGTGCATGAACAAAGTCTCATGGCTGGGAAAATGGCATTCTAAGAGGTTGAGAATTTCCTCTTTGAGTTCCAACAAAACCATTTGCTCCTTACAACAGGTAGTAAGGCAGGCATGGTGTGTAGATGGTAAGAACAACTCACTAGCACCACCGTTAGATGTACAAAATTCTGCCTCCTTGAACAATTTTTCATGCGCCAGCTGCTCTTCAAAATAATGCTCAATACCATAAAAGCTCATTAGCTTATAAACAAGGAGAGGCACAATTCTCAAATGGAGTTGATGGATTATACCTCATTGCCACATTGTTGGCTCTGTGGTTACTCCTTTGAATCACAAAGTGGAAGCTCCAAAAAATTGATGAATACATAAAAACCAAATCTCCTTTTGGCCGCTTCACACAATCCGGGTATAATCTTTGGAGGTTCTTTTCAATAATAAATACCCATGTAAATTGCTCAACAACAATTTTACATTCCTCCAAAAGTAAAGGAAACGAACACCTCATGGAAAATGTATCATTTGTTTTTGAGGCTTTCCTTGTCTTACCACTTTGGACATCAACTCAAACCTTTCCGTTGGACAGAATTTGTGCTCAACTTCATGCTGCTTGTATACTTCACTCACGGACAGATTATCAACAAGCAAGTGGTATGGAATTTTTGGGGCAAAATGGTTGAATTTGGCTAAGGTCTCTTTGGTGGTGGAAGGAGTATTTTGAGGAGGACTTTCAGCTTCGGGTGTTGTTGTCATGGCCAGCTTTTGTGAGGACAATGGGGGCTGGTCGGTTGGGCTGGACTCATTCAGTTTAGGTTTTGAAATTTGGCTAGGTGACAAGGGAACCAATGTGATCCTCTTGCCATCTTTGGTAAAAGTAAAAGTGTTCAAGAACCCATCATGTATGACTCTCCTATCAAAGAGCCATGGCCTCCCAAGCAACATATGACAAGCATCCATGGGAACAATGTCACACCATATCTCATCATGATAACTCTTGCCAATACTAAATGAAATGAGACATCTAGAGTTGACATGGAGATTTTCACCTTGATCTAACCATTGAAGGTTGTAAGGATGAGGGTGGGGTGAAACACGAAGTCCAAGTTTCTCTACCATTATTGATGAGGCCATGTTCATACAACTACCACCATTAATAGTAATAGAACACACCTTGTTAAGCACGGTACCCCTGGTGTAAAAGATGTTCTCACGCTGCTCTTCATCTAGCTCATTGAAACTGCACAAAGACCTTCTCAAAAATAAGTTGGCGTTCATGGCTGGGTATTTTGTTGGCTGGCTATTTTTGGATTTTTGATTTTTGTGGAAATGGATACACTCACCCAAGGTTCAGAACTTGCTCTGATACCAAAAATGATGTGTAGTGGCGGAAGCAAAGAAAAAGATGGAAAAACCGCAAAACACACAACCGGGCAGAATAGGACCTGCAGGTGCGGTTCTGGGGAAAAAGGTGAAAGGAGGGGTAAATGATGGAGTTTTTGGACGAAATTTGGTGGAAGGTTAGTTAACTGGTTGGGGAAGGTTGTGGTAAAATTTGGGCAGCATCCAAGGTCGGGATCACCTTGAGCCAAACGCAAACAGAAAGCCTCGCTGGGTGGCTGTCCAGAATGAGGTTCTTTGTTTGTTTTTGGTGCTGGGGATGGAGTTCTTCTTGGATTGAGCTGAGATTTGGAGGGAATGGACTCAACTCATGTAAGATGAAGTGTGTGAAATTTGGGAAAGAGATGATTCGTGGATTGGGAGATATGGTTGATGGAAGTCGCTGGATAGAACCTGGATTCTGGCCTGGATACAGAAACACCACCAAGCTGAATCAAGGGGCGCTCTCAAACGGTCCGGATACAGAAACACCACCGGGGTTTGGGAGACTCAAAGGACACCACCTAGATGCCAACCTAGGATACAGCTTTGAGGATTTAGAGGCTCGAGAAATCCATCCCGAAAAAGAGTATAACACTCAAGGTTTGTATATTCATCAAAAGTGTTTTTACAATGAGCTATGCTAGCTGAATTTATAATGCCTCATAATGGCATTTACAAAGCTGAAAACAAAGCTAAAATTAAAGCTAAAATGAAACAAAAACCATAAAGATTCTTTCCCCTCCTCCAAGCTAAGCTAGAAGAAATTCTAGCCAAGTATTTGAACTTTTGGGAACATGTGGATGTGGTTGAATTTCCCCTTGGCCAAGCATCTAACAACCACCTTCCTCCACTATAGTTAGTGGTTCTAGAATGCTCTTCATTTAGGCTACTCTTGGTCTTCTTTTAGACACATGATCATAAGCCTTGGTCCCTTGGTCCGCCTTGACTTATTTATGTGCAAGGGAAATAAAATGTAGCGCTTGAAACATTCCACACGTCTTGACTTGGCCGAATTTAACATAGCTTTAACAAGGAAGATTTTAGGCATGGCTGAATAAGCTCTTCTTTCTTGAACACTTATTTATGCACATAAGATCATAAGGATGACACTCTCGGCCTTCTAGCCTTCGGAATCAACTTGCACCGGGCTGATGTTTAAGGCATTTTTCAAGTAATTCTGGTTAACCTTAGGCATGTTTGGCTCTTTGAAGCAAATGTCCTCTAGCTCAAAACATAAGGCTGTCCACTTTCCATCATTCTCCCCTTGTAGGAAAGAATTTGCCCTCAAATTCGAAAAAACAACATTTTCCCATTGTGGAAAAAGTTTTGTCATCTTAGGGCTTGCATTGAGGTTGAAGATGAAACGCCCTTGTGTGTTTGGACAGCCGGCCACTTGCATGGATGTATCTTGGACATTCGGCCAGCATGAGTGCTGTTCTAGCATGCTTACAGCATAGAGGGATAATCGCTCAAAAACTCCAAGATGAGGTGCACAAAGTTGAGTACTCTTGGAAAGAAAAATAGCTTTCCTTGGTACTACAAAAATTAGTTCCACACACTCCTTTAAGTCCTCCATGACTCCGTTAGCCATGCTTGGACACAAAGTATATAACCTTGACAAAATACCATTAAAATCAATCAACCTGCCATTGTTCTTCCATTGAAAAAAATGTCCGGGCATACCACGATGTAGACTCCCAAGCCAAGTACCAATGAGAAGGAAGTCACCCTTCCTTGGCACCAAAGAAGTTGATTCTACCCATGGAGTCTCTTGTTTTTCTTCTCGGCCTTCTGCCCATGTTTCACCACTAATGGACTCTAAGTCACAATCTGTCCACATAGGAATGACAGCCTTCGGGATGGGGTTTTTGTGGCGGGTAGTGAGAAGAAATTTTGGACAAAAGGACAAGGATGATTTTGGCTTGAAGGGTGGTGGCGAGGGGAAGGAAGTTTTGTGGAGGGGGATCAAAAGTGTTTTTATTTGAGAAGGAGTGGTCAGATTCTGGTGGAGAAAATTTTGAGAGATAAACTACTCCACAAGGCCATAATTCAGGGAAGAAAAATTGGGGTAAAGGTGGCTTAAGTGGAGGGGTAAGGTTGGGGTTTAAACCAGCCAAGGGAAGGCTTTGAAGGTGGTGGAATGTGGGCAGATTTGATTTATGGAGTTTGGGTTGGGTTAAAACTGATTTAATTTCCTCAAAGGTTATATGAACCTTGTCCACCCAACAAATCAAGGAGCTCATGATTTCTACCATCACTAGGGCAGCAAGTGCTTGCATACTCCACGAAAATTTAATTAATGCAAGCCAAACAGATTGGCTTCCAACATTCCCTTCACGGTTATAGTGCTTTGGACAGATTTGGGGAGGTGCATGAACAAAGTCTCATGGCTGGGAAAATGGCATTCTAAGAGGTTGAGAATTTCCTCTTTGAGTTCCAACAAAACCATTTGCTCCTTACAACAGGTAGTAAGGCAGGCATGGTGTGTAGATGGTAAGAACAACTCACTAGCACCACCGTTAGATGTACAAAATTCTGCCTCCTTGAACAATTTTTCATGCGCCAGCTGCTCTTCAAAATAATGCTCAATACCATAAAAGCTCATTAGCTTATAAACAAGGAGAGGCACAATTCTCAAATGGAGTTGATGGATTATACCTCATTGCCACATTGTTGGCTCTGTGGTTACTCCTTTGAATCACAAAGTGGAAGCTCCAAAAAATTGATGAATACATAAAAACCAAATCTCCTTTTGGCCGCTTCACACAATCCGGGTATAATCTTTGGAGGTTCTTTTCAATAATAAATACCCATGTAAATTGCTCAACAACAATTTTACATTCCTCCAAAAGTAAAGGAAACGAACACCTCATGGAAAATGTATCATTTGTTTTTGAGGCTTTCCTTGTCTTACCACTTTGGACATCAACTCAAACCTTTCCGTTGGACAGAATTTGTGCTCAACTTCATGCTGCTTGTATACTTCACTCACGGACAGATTATCAACAAGCAAGTGGTATGGAATTTTTGGGGCAAAATGGTTGAATTTGGCTAAGGTCTCTTTGGTGGTGGAAGGAGTATTTTGAGGAGGACTTTCAGCTTCGGGTGTTGTTGTCATGGCCAGCTTTTGTGAGGACAATGGGGGCTGGTCGGTTGGGCTGGACTCATTCAGTTTAGGTTTTGAAATTTGGCTAGGTGACAAGGGAACCAATGTGATCCTCTTGCCATCTTTGGTAAAAGTAAAAGTGTTCAAGAACCCATCATGTATGACTCTCCTATCAAAGAGCCATGGCCTCCCAAGCAACATATGACAAGCATCCATGGGAACAATGTCACACCATATCTCATCATGATAACTCTTGCCAATACTAAATGAAATGAGACATCTAGAGTTGACATGGAGATTTTCACCTTGATCTAACCATTGAAGGTTGTAAGGATGAGGGTGGGGTGAAACACGAAGTCCAAGTTTCTCTACCATTATTGATGAGGCCATGTTCATACAACTACCACCATTAATAGTAATAGAACACACCTTGTTAAGCACGGTACCCCTGGTGTAAAAGATGTTCTCACGCTGCTCTTCATCTAGCTCATTGAAACTGCACAAAGACCTTCTCAAAAATAAGTTGGCGTTCATGGCTGGGTATTTTGTTGGCTGGCTATTTTTGGATTTTTGATTTTTGTGGAAATGGATACACTCACCCAAGGTTCAGAACTTGCTCTGATACCAAAAATGATGTGTAGTGGCGGAAGCAAAGAAAAAGATGGAAAAACCGCAAAACACACAACCGGGCAGAATAGGACCTGCAGGTGCGGTTCTGGGGAAAAAGGTGAAAGGAGGGGTAAATGATGGAGTTTTTGGACGAAATTTGGTGGAAGGTTAGTTAACTGGTTGGGGAAGGTTGTGGTAAAATTTGGGCAGCATCCAAGGTCGGGATCACCTTGAGCCAAACGCAAACAGAAAGCCTCGCTGGGTGGCTGTCCAGAATGAGGTTCTTTGTTTGTTTTTGGTGCTGGGGATGGAGTTCTTCTTGGATTGAGCTGAGATTTGGAGGGAATGGACTCAACTCATGTAAGATGAAGTGTGTGAAATTTGGGAAAGAGATGATTCGTGGATTGGGAGATATGGTTGATGGAAGTCGCTGGATAGAACCTGGATTCTGGCCTGGATACAGAAACACCACCAAGCTGAATCAAGGGGCGCTCTCAAACGGTCCGGATACAGAAACACCACCGGGGTTTGGGAGACTCAAAGGACACCACCTAGATGCCAACCTAGGATACAGCTTTGAGGATTTAGAGGCTCGAGAAATCCATCCCGAAAAAGAGTATAACACTCAAGGTTTGTATATTCATCAAAAGTGTTTTTACAATGAGCTATGCTAGCTGAATTTATAATGCCTCATAATGGCATTTACAAAGCTGAAAACAAAGCTAAAATTAAAGCTAAAATGAAACAAAAACCATAAAGATTCTTTCCCCTCCTCCAAGCTAAGCTAGAAGAAATTCTAGCCAAGTATTTGAACTTTTGGGAACATGTGGATGTGGTTGAATTTCCCCTTGGCCAAGCATCTAACAACCACCTTCCTCCACTATAGTTAGTGGTTCTAGAATGCTCTTCATTTAGGCTACTCTTGGTCTTCTTTTAGACACATGATCATAAGCCTTGGTCCCTTGGTCCGCCTTGACTTATTTATGTGCAAGGGAAATAAAATGTAGCGCTTGAAACATTCCACACGTCTTGACTTGGCCGAATTTAACATAGCTTTAACAAGGAAGATTTTAGGCATGGCTGAATAAGCTCTTCTTTCTTGAACACTTATTTATGCACATAAGATCATAAGGATGACACTCTCGGCCTTCTAGCCTTCGGAATCAACTTGCACCGGGCTGATGTTTAAGGCATTTTTCAAGTAATTCTGGTTAACCTTAGGCATGTTTGGCTCTTTGAAGCAAATGTCCTCTAGCTCAAAACATAAGGCTGTCCACTTTCCATCATTCTCCCCTTGTAGGAAAGAATTTGCCCTCAAATTCGAAAAAACAACATTTTCCCATTGTGGAAAAAGTTTTGTCATCTTAGGGCTTGCATTGAGGTTGAAGATGAAACGCCCTTGTGTGTTTGGACAGCCGGCCACTTGCATGGATGTATCTTGGACATTCGGCCAGCATGAGTGCTGTTCTAGCATGCTTACAGCATAGAGGGATAATCGCTCAAAAACTCCAAGATGAGGTGCACAAAGTTGAGTACTCTTGGAAAGAAAAATAGCTTTCCTTGGTACTACAAAAATTAGTTCCACACACTCCTTTAAGTCCTCCATGACTCCGTTAGCCATGCTTGGACACAAAGTATATAACCTTGACAAAATACCATTAAAATCAATCAACCTGCCATTGTTCTTCCATTGAAAAAAATGTCCGGGCATACCACGATGTAGACTCCCAAGCCAAGTACCAATGAGAAGGAAGTCACCCTTCCTTGGCACCAAAGAAGTTGATTCTACCCATGGAGTCTCTTGTTTTTCTTCTCGGCCTTCTGCCCATGTTTCACCACTAATGGACTCTAAGTCACAATCTGTCCACATAGGAATGACAGCCTTCGGGATGGGGTTTTTTGTGGCGGGTAGTGAGAAGAAATTTTGGACAAAAGGACAAGGATGATTTTGGCTTGAAGGGTGGTGGCGAGGGAAGGAAGTTTTGTGGAGGGGGATCAAAAGTGTTTTTATTTGAGAAGGAGTGGTCAGATTCTGGTGGAGAAAATTTTGAGAGATAAACTACTCCACAAGGCCATAATTCAGGGAAGAAAAATTGGGGTAAAGGTGGCTTAAGTGGAGGGGTAAGGTTGGGGTTTAAACCAGCCAAGGGAAGGCTTTGAAGGTGGTGGAATGTGGGCAGATTTGATTTATGGAGTTTGGGTTGGGTTAAAACTGATTTAATTTCCTCAAAGGTTATATGAACCTTGTCCACCCAACAAATCAAGGAGCTCATGATTTCTACCATCACTAGGGCAGCAAGTGCTTGCATACTCCACGAAAATTTAATTAATGCAAGCCAAACAGATTGGCTTCCAACATTCCCTTCACGGTTATAGTGCTTTGGACAGATTTGGGGAGGTGCATGAACAAAGTCTCATGGCTGGGAAAATGGCATTCTAAGAGGTTGAGAATTTCCTCTTTGAGTTCCAACAAAACCATTTGCTCCTTACAACAGGTAGTAAGGCAGGCATGGTGTGTAGATGGTAAGAACAACTCACTAGCACCACCGTTAGATGTACAAAATTCTGCCTCCTTGAACAATTTTTCATGCGCCAGCTGCTCTTCAAAATAATGCTCAATACCATAAAAGCTCATTAGCTTATAAACAAGGAGAGGCACAATTCTCAAATGGAGTTGATGGATTATACCTCATTGCCACATTGTTGGCTCTGTGGTTACTCCTTTGAATCACAAAGTGGAAGCTCCAAAAAATTGATGAATACATAAAAACCAAATCTCCTTTTGGCCGCTTCACACAATCCGGGTATAATCTTTGGAGGTTCTTTTCAATAATAAATACCCATGTAAATTGCTCAACAACAATTTTACATTCCTCCAAAAGTAAAGGAAACGAACACCTCATGGAAAATGTATCATTTGTTTTTTGAGGCTTTCCTTGTCTTACCACTTTGGACATCAACTCAAACCTTTCCGTTGGACAGAATTTGTGCTCAACTTCATGCTGCTTGTATACTTCACTCACGGACAGATTATCAACAAGCAAGTGGTATGGAATTTTTGGGGCAAAATGGTTGAATTTGGCTAAGGTCTCTTTGGTGGTGGAAGGAGTATTTTGAAGAGGACTTTCAGCTTCGGGTGTTGTTGTCATGGCCAGCTTTTGTGAGGACAATGGGGGCTGGTCGGTTGGGCTGGACTCATTCAGTTTAGGTTTTGAAATTTGGCTAGGTGACAAGGGAACCAATGTGATCCTCTTGCCATCTTTGGTAAAAGTAAAAGTGTTCAAGAACCCATCATGTATGACTCTCCTATCAAAGAGCCATGGCCTCCCAAGCAACATATGACAAGCATCCATGGGAACAATGTCACACCATATCTCATCATGATAACTCTTGCCAATACTAAATGAAATGAGACATCTAGAGTTGACATGGAGATTTTCACCTTGATCTAACCATTGAAGGTTGTAAGGATGAGGGTGGGGTGAAACACGAAGTCCAAGTTTCTCTACCATTATTGATGAGGCCATGTTCATACAACTACCACCATTAATAGTAATAGAACACACCTTGTTAAGCACGGTACCCCTGGTGTAAAAGATGTTCTCACGCTGCTCTTCATCTAGCTCATTGAAACTGCACAAAGACCTTCTCAAAAATAAGTTGGCGTTCATGGCTGGGTATTTTGTTGGCTGGCTATTTTTGGATTTTTGATTTTTGTGGAAATGGATACACTCACCCAAGGTTCAGAACTTGCTCTGATACCAAAAATGATGTGTAGTGGCGGAAGCAAAGAAAAAGATGGAAAAACCGCAAAACACACAACCGGGCAGAATAGGACCTGCAGGTGCGGTTCTGGGGAAAAAGGTGAAAGGAGGGGTAAATGATGGAGTTTTTGGACGAAATTTGGTGGAAGGTTAGTTAACTGGTTGGGGAAGGTTGTGGTAAAATTTGGGCAGCATCCAAGGTCAGGATCACCTTGAGCCAAACGCAAACAGAAAGCCTCGCTGGGTGGCTGTCCAGAATGAGGTTCTTTGTTTGTTTTTGGTGCTGGGGATGGAGTTCTTCTTGGATTGAGCTGAGATTTGGAGGGAATGGACTCAACTCATGTAAGATGAAGTGTGTGAAATTTGGGAAAGAGATGATTCGTGGATTGGGAGATATGGTTGATGGAAGTCGCTGGATAGAACCTGGATTCTGGCCTGGATACAGAAACACCACCAAGCTGAATCAAGGGGCGCTCTCAAACGGTCCGGATACAGAAACACCACCGGGGTTTGGGAGACTCAAAGGACACCACCTAGATGCCAACCTAGGATACAGCTTTGAGGATTTAGAGGCTCGAGAAATCCATCCCGAAAAAGAGTATAACACTCAAGGTTTGTATATTCATCAAAAGTGTTTTTACAATGAGCTATGCTAGCTGAATTTATAATGCCTCATAATGGCATTTACAAAGCTGAAAACAAAGCTAAAATTAAAGCTAAAATGAAACAAAAACCATAAAGATTCTTTCCCCTCCTCCAAGCTAAGCTAGAAGAAATTCTAGCCAAGTATTTGAACTTTTGGGAACATGTGGATGTGGTTGAATTTCCCCTTGGCCAAGCATCTAACAACCACCTTCCTCCACTATAGTTAGTGGTTCTAGAATGCTCTTCATTTAGGCTACTCTTGGTCTTCTTTTAGACACATGATCATAAGCCTTGGTCCCTTGGTCCGCCTTGACTTATTT
Organism: Talinum fruticosum; assembly: GCA_021018815.1. Classification (NCBI taxonomy): domain Eukaryota; kingdom Viridiplantae; phylum Streptophyta; class Magnoliopsida; order Caryophyllales; family Talinaceae; genus Talinum; species Talinum fruticosum. The sequence goes on from JAITYX010000040.1 coordinate 1,391,270, forward strand.
ATGTGCAAGGGAAATAAAATGTAGCGCTTGAAACATTCCACACGTCTTGACTTGGCCGAATTTAACATAGCTTTAACAAGGAAGATTTTAGGCATGGCTGAATAAGCTCTTCTTTCTTGAACACTTATTTATGCACATAAGATCATAAGGATGACACTCTCGGCCTTCTAGCCTTCGGAATCAACTTGCACCGGGCTGATGTTTAAGGCATTTTTCAAGTAATTCTGGTTAACCTTAGGCATGTTTGGCTCTTTGAAGCAAATGTCCTCTAGCTCAAAACATAAGGCTGTCCACTTTCCATCATTCTCCCCTTGTAGGAAAGAATTTGCCCTCAAATTCGAAAAAACAACATTTTCCCATTGTGGAAAAAGTTTTGTCATCTTAGGGCTTGCATTGAGGTTGAAGATGAAACGCCCTTGTGTGTTTGGACAGCCGGCCACTTGCATGGATGTATCTTGGACATTCGGCCAGCATGAGTGCTGTTCTAGCATGCTTACAGCATAGAGGGATAATCGCTCAAAAACTCCAAGATGAGGTGCACAAAGTTGAGTACTCTTGGAAAGAAAAATAGCTTTCCTTGGTACTACAAAAATTAGTTCCACACACTCCTTTAAGTCCTCCATGACTCCGTTAGCCATGCTTGGACACAAAGTATATAACCTTGACAAAATACCATTAAAATCAATCAACCTGCCATTGTTCTTCCATTGAAAAAAATGTCCGGGCATACCACGATGTAGACTCCCAAGCCAAGTACCAATGAGAAGGAAGTCACCCTTCCTTGGCACCAAAGAAGTTGATTCTACCCATGGAGTCTCTTGTTTTTCTTCTCGGCCTTCTGCCCATGTTTCACCACTAATGGACTCTAAGTCACAATCTGTCCACATAGGAATGACAGCCTTCGGGATGGGGTTTTTGTGGCGGGTAGTGAGAAGAAATTTTGGACAAAAGGACAAGGATGATTTTGGCTTGAAGGGTGGTGGCGAGGGGAAGGAAGTTTTGTGGAGGGGGATCAAAAGTGTTTTTATTTGAGAAGGAGTGGTCAGATTCTGGTGGAGAAAATTTTGAGAGATAAACTACTCCACAAGGCCATAATTCAGGGAAGAAAAATTGGGGTAAAGGTGGCTTAAGTGGAGGGGTAAGGTTGGGGTTTAAACCAGCCAAGGGAAGGCTTTGAAGGTGGTGGAATGTGGGCAGATTTGATTTATGGAGTTTGGGTTGGGTTAAAACTGATTTAATTTCCTCAAAGGTTATATGAACCTTGTCCACCCAACAAATCAAGGAGCTCATGATTTCTACCATCACTAGGGCAGCAAGTGCTTGCATACTCCACGAAAATTTAATTAATGCAAGCCAAACAGATTGGCTTCCAACATTCCCTTCACGGTTATAGTGCTTTGGACAGATTTGGGGAGGTGCATGAACAAAGTCTCATGGCTGGGAAAATGGCATTCTAAGAGGTTGAGAATTTCCTCTTTGAGTTCCAACAAAACCATTTGCTCCTTACAACAGGTAGTAAGGCAGGCATGGTGTGTAGATGGTAAGAACAACTCACTAGCACCACCGTTAGATGTACAAAATTCTGCCTCCTTGAACAATTTTTCATGCGCCAGCTGCTCTTCAAAATAATGCTCAATACCATAAAAGCTCATTAGCTTATAAACAAGGAGGGCACAATTCTCAAATGGAGTTGATGGATTATACCTCATTGCCACATTGTTGGCTCTGTGGTTACTCCTTTGAATCACAAAGTGGAAGCTCCAAAAAATTGATGAATACATAAAAACCAAATCTCCTTTTGGCCGCTTCACACAATCCGGGTATAATCTTTGGAGGTTCTTTTCAATAATAAATACCCATGTAAATTGCTCAACAACAATTTTACATTCCTCCAAAAGTAAAGGAAACGAACACCTCATGGAAAATGTATCATTTGTTTTTTGAGGCTTTCCTTGTCTTACCACTTTGGACATCAACTCAAACCTTTCCGTTGGACAGAATTTGTGCTCAACTTCATGCTGCTTGTATACTTCACTCACGGACAGATTATCAACAAGCAAGTGGTATGGAATTTTTGGGGCAAAATGGTTGAATTTGGCTAAGGTCTCTTTGGTGGTGGAAGGAGTATTTTGAAGAGGACTTTCAGCTTCGGGTGTTGTTGTCATGGCCAGCTTTTGTGAGGACAATGGGGGCTGGTCGGTTGGGCTGGACTCATTCAGTTTAGGTTTTGAAATTTGGCTAGGTGACAAGGGAACCAATGTGATCCTCTTGCCATCTTTGGTAAAAGTAAAAGTGTTCAAGAACCCATCATGTATGACTCTCCTATCAAAGAGCCATGGCCTCCCAAGCAACATATGACAAGCATCCATGGGAACAATGTCACACCATATCTCATCATGATAACTCTTGCCAATACTAAATGAAATGAGACATCTAGAGTTGACATGGAGATTTTCACCTTGATCTAACCATTGAAGGTTGTAAGGATGAGGGTGGGGTGAAACACGAAGTCCAAGTTTCTCTACCATTATTGATGAGGCCATGTTCATACAACTACCACCATTAATAGTAATAGAACACACCTTGTTAAGCACGGTACCCCTGGTGTAAAAGATGTTCTCACGCTGCTCTTCATCTAGCTCATTGAAACTGCACAAAGACCTTCTCAAAAATAAGTTGGCGTTCATGGCTGGGTATTTTGTTGGCTGGCTATTTTTGGATTTTTGATTTTTGTGGAAATGGATACACTCACCCAAGGTTCAGAACTTGCTCTGATACCAAAAATGATGTGTAGTGGCGGAAGCAAAGAAAAAGATGGAAAAACCGCAAAACACACAACCGGGCAGAATAGGACCTGCAGGTGCGGTTCTGGGGAAAAAGGTGAAAGGAGGGGTAAATGATGGAGTTTTTGGACGAAATTTGGTGGAAGGTTAGTTAACTGGTTGGGGAAGGTTGTGGTAAAATTTGGGCAGCATCCAAGGTCGGGATCACCTTGAGCCAAACGCAAACAGAAAGCCTCGCTGGGTGGCTGTCCAGAATGAGGTTCTTTGTTTGTTTTTGGTGCTGGGGATGGAGTTCTTCTTGGATTGAGCTGAGATTTGGAGGGAATGGACTCAACTCATGTAAGATGAAGTGTGTGAAATTTGGGAAAGAGATGATTCGTGGATTGGGAGATATGGTTGATGGAAGTCGCTGGATAGAACCTGGATTCTGGCCTGGATACAGAAACACCACCAAGCTGAATCAAGGGGCGCTCTCAAACGGTCCGGATACAGAAACACCACCGGGGTTTGGGAGACTCAAAGGACACCACCTAGATGCCAACCTAGGATACAGCTTTGAGGATTTAGAGGCTCGAGAAATCCATCCCGAAAAAGAGTATAACACTCAAGGTTTGTATATTCATCAAAAGTGTTTTTACAATGAGCTATGCTAGCTGAATTTATAATGCCTCATAATGGCATTTACAAAGCTGAAAACAAAGCTAAAATTAAAGCTAAAATGAAACAAAAACCATAAAGATTCTTTCCCCTCCTCCAAGCTAAGCTAGAAGAAATTCTAGCCAAGTATTTGAACTTTTGGGAACATGTGGATGTGGTTGAATTTCCCCTTGGCCAAGCATCTAACAACCACCTTCCTCCACTATAGTTAGTGGTTCTAGAATGCTCTTCATTTAGGCTACTCTTGGTCTTCTTTTAGACACATGATCATAAGCCTTGGTCCCTTGGTCCGCCTTGACTTATTTATGTGCAAGGGAAATAAAATGTAGCGCTTGAAACATTCCACACGTCTTGACTTGGCCGAATTTAACATAGCTTTAACAAGGAAGATTTTAGGCATGGCTGAATAAGCTCTTCTTTCTTGAACACTTATTTATGCACATAAGATCATAAGGATGACACTCTCGGCCTTCTAGCCTTCGGAATCAACTTGCACCGGGCTGATGTTTAAGGCATTTTTCAAGTAATTCTGGTTAACCTTAGGCATGTTTGGCTCTTTGAAGCAAATGTCCTCTAGCTCAAAACATAAGGCTGTCCACTTTCCATCATTCTCCCCTTGTAGGAAAGAATTTGCCCTCAAATTCGAAAAAACAACATTTTCCCATTGTGGAAAAAGTTTTGTCATCTTAGGGCTTGCATTGAGGTTGAAGATGAAACGCCCTTGTGTGTTTGGACAGCCGGCCACTTGCATGGATGTATCTTGGACATTCGGCCAGCATGAGTGCTGTTCTAGCATGCTTACAGCATAGAGGGATAATCGCTCAAAAACTCCAAGATGAGGTGCACAAAGTTGAGTACTCTTGGAAAGAAAAATAGCTTTCCTTGGTACTACAAAAATTAGTTCCACACACTCCTTTAAGTCCTCCATGACTCCGTTAGCCATGCTTGGACACAAAGTATATAACCTTGACAAAATACCATTAAAATCAATCAACCTGCCATTGTTCTTCCATTGAAAAAAATGTCCGGGCATACCACGATGTAGACTCCCAAGCCAAGTACCAATGAGAAGGAAGTCACCCTTCCTTGGCACCAAAGAAGTTGATTCTACCCATGGAGTCTCTTGTTTTTCTTCTCGGCCTTCTGCCCATGTTTCACCACTAATGGACTCTAAGTCACAATCTGTCCACATAGGAATGACAGCCTTCGGGATGGGGTTTTTTGTGGCGGGTAGTGAGAAGAAATTTTGGACAAAAGGACAAGGATGATTTTGGCTTGAAGGGTGGTGGCGAGGGGAAGGAAGTTTTGTGGAGGGGATCAAAAGTGTTTTTATTTGAGAAGGAGTGGTCAGATTCTGGTGGAGAAAATTTTGAGAGATAAACTACTCCACAAGGCCATAATTCAGGGAAGAAAAATTGGGGTAAAGGTGGCTTAAGTGGAGGGGTAAGGTTGGGGTTTAAACCAGCCAAGGGAAGGCTTTGAAGGTGGTGGAATGTGGGCAGATTTGATTTATGGAGTTTGGGTTGGGTTAAAACTGATTTAATTTCCTCAAAGGTTATATGAACCTTGTCCACCCAACAAATCAAGGAGCTCATGATTTCTACCATCACTAGGGCAGCAAGTGCTTGCATACTCCACGAAAATTTAATTAATGCAAGCCAAACAGATTGGCTTCCAACATTCCCTTCACGGTTATAGTGCTTTGGACAGATTTGGGGAGGTGCATGAACAAAGTCTCATGGCTGGGAAAATGGCATTCTAAGAGGTTGAGAATTTCCTCTTTGAGTTCCAACAAAACCATTTGCTCCTTACAACAGGTAGTAAGGCAGGCATGGTGTGTAGATGGTAAGAACAACTCACTAGCACCACCGTTAGATGTACAAAATTCTGCCTCCTTGAACAATTTTTCATGCGCCAGCTGCTCTTCAAAATAATGCTCAATACCATAAAAGCTCATTAGCTTATAAACAAGGAGGGCACAATTCTCAAATGGAGTTGATGGATTATACCTCATTGCCACATTGTTGGCTCTGTGGTTACTCCTTTGAATCACAAAGTGGAAGCTCCAAAAAATTGATGAATACATAAAAACCAAATCTCCTTTTGGCCGCTTCACACAATCCGGGTATAATCTTTGGAGGTTCTTTTCAATAATAAATACCCATGTAAATTGCTCAACAACAATTTTACATTCCTCCAAAAGTAAAGGAAACGAACACCTCATGGAAAATGTATCATTTGTTTTTGAGGCTTTCCTTGTCTTACCACTTTGGACATCAACTCAAACCTTTCCGTTGGACAGAATTTGTGCTCAACTTCATGCTGCTTGTATACTTCACTCACGGACAGATTATCAACAAGCAAGTGGTATGGAATTTTTGGGGCAAAATGGTTGAATTTGGCTAAGGTCTCTTTGGTGGTGGAAGGAGTATTTTGAAGAGGACTTTCAGCTTCGGGTGTTGTTGTCATGGCCAGCTTTTGTGAGGACAATGGGGGCTGGTCGGTTGGGCTGGACTCATTCAGTTTAGGTTTTGAAATTTGGCTAGGTGACAAGGGAACCAATGTGATCCTCTTGCCATCTTTGGTAAAAGTAAAAGTGTTCAAGAACCCATCATGTATGACTCTCCTATCAAAGAGCCATGGCCTCCCAAGCAACATATGACAAGCATCCATGGGAACAATGTCACACCATATCTCATCATGATAACTCTTGCCAATACTAAATGAAATGAGACATCTAGAGTTGACATGGAGATTTTCACCTTGATCTAACCATTGAAGGTTGTAAGGATGAGGGTGGGGTGAAACACGAAGTCCAAGTTTCTCTACCATTATTGATGAGGCCATGTTCATACAACTACCACCATTAATAGTAATAGAACACACCTTGTTAAGCACGGTACCCCTGGTGTAAAAGATGTTCTCACGCTGCTCTTCATCTAGCTCATTGAAACTGCACAAAGACCTTCTCAAAAATAAGTTGGCGTTCATGGCTGGGTATTTTGTTGGCTGGCTATTTTTGGATTTTTGATTTTTGTGGAAATGGATACACTCACCCAAGGTTCAGAACTTGCTCTGATACCAAAAATGATGTGTAGTGGCGGAAGCAAAGAAAAAGATGGAAAAACCGCAAAACACACAACCGGGCAGAATAGGACCTGCAGGTGCGGTTCTGGGGAAAAAGGTGAAAGGAGGGGTAAATGATGGAGTTTTTGGACGAAATTTGGTGGAAGGTTAGTTAACTGGTTGGGGAAGGTTGTGGTAAAATTTGGGCAGCATCCAAGGTCGGGATCACCTTGAGCCAAACGCAAACAGAAAGCCTCGCTGGGTGGCTGTCCAGAATGAGGTTCTTTGTTTGTTTTTGGTGCTGGGGATGGAGTTCTTCTTGGATTGAGCTGAGATTTGGAGGGAATGGACTCAACTCATGTAAGATGAAGTGTGTGAAATTTGGGAAAGAGATGATTCGTGGATTGGGAGATATGGTTGATGGAAGTCGCTGGATAGAACCTGGATTCTGGCCTGGATACAGAAACACCACCAAGCTGAATCAAGGGGCGCTCTCAAACGGTCCGGATACAGAAACACCACCGGGGTTTGGGAGACTCAAAGGACACCACCTAGATGCCAACCTAGGATACAGCTTTGAGGATTTAGAGGCTCGAGAAATCCATCCCGAAAAAGAGTATAACACTCAAGGTTTGTATATTCATCAAAAGTGTTTTTACAATGAGCTATGCTAGCTGAATTTATAATGCCTCATAATGGCATTTACAAAGCTGAAAACAAAGCTAAAATTAAAGCTAAAATGAAACAAAAACCATAAAGATTCTTTCCCCTCCTCCAAGCTAAGCTAGAAGAAATTCTAGCCAAGTATTTGAACTTTTGGGAACATGTGGATGTGGTTGAATTTCCCCTTGGCCAAGCATCTAACAACCACCTTCCTCCACTATAGTTAGTGGTTCTAGAATGCTCTTCATTTAGGCTACTCTTGGTCTTCTTTTAGACACATGATCATAAGCCTTGGTCCCTTGGTCCGCCTTGACTTATTTATGTGCAAGGGAAATAAAATGTAGCGCTTGAAACATTCCACACGTCTTGACTTGGCCGAATTTAACATAGCTTTAACAAGGAAGATTTTAGGCATGGCTGAATAAGCTCTTCTTTCTTGAACACTTATTTATGCACATAAGATCATAAGGATGACACTCTCGGCCTTCTAGCCTTCGGAATCAACTTGCACCGGGCTGATGTTTAAGGCATTTTTCAAGTAATTCTGGTTAACCTTAGGCATGTTTGGCTCTTTGAAGCAAATGTCCTCTAGCTCAAAACATAAGGCTGTCCACTTTCCATCATTCTCCCCTTGTAGGAAAGAATTTGCCCTCAAATTCGAAAAAACAACATTTTCCCATTGTGGAAAAAGTTTTGTCATCTTAGGGCTTGCATTGAGGTTGAAGATGAAACGCCCTTGTGTGTTTGGACAGCCGGCCACTTGCATGGATGTATCTTGGACATTCGGCCAGCATGAGTGCTGTTCTAGCATGCTTACAGCATAGAGGGATAATCGCTCAAAAACTCCAAGATGAGGTGCACAAAGTTGAGTACTCTTGGAAAGAAAAATAGCTTTCCTTGGTACTACAAAAATTAGTTCCACACACTCCTTTAAGTCCTCCATGACTCAGTTAGCCATGCTTGGACACAAAGTATATAACCTTGACAAAATACCATTAAAATCAATCAACCTGCCATTGTTCTTCCATTGAAAAAAATGTCCGGGCATACCACGATGTAGACTCCCAAGCCAAGTACCAATGAGAAGGAAGTCACCCTTCCTTGGCACCAAAGAAGTTGATTCTACCCATGGAGTCTCTTGTTTTTCTTCTCGGCCTTCTGCCCATGTTTCACCACTAATGGACTCTAAGTCACAATCTGTCCACATAGGAATGACAGCCTTCGGGATGGGGTTTTTGTGGCGGGTAGTGAGAAGAAATTTTGGACAAAAGGACAAGGATGATTTTGGCTTGAAGGGTGGTGGCGAGGGAAGGAAGTTTTGTGGAGGGGGATCAAAAGTGTTTTTATTTGAGAAGGAGTGGTCAGATTCTGGTGGAGAAAATTTTGAGAGATAAACTACTCCACAAGGCCATAATTCAGGGAAGAAAAATTGGGGTAAAGGTGGCTTAAGTGGAGGGGTAAGGTTGGGGTTTAAACCAGCCAAGGGAAGGCTTTGAAGGTGGTGGAATGTGGGCAGATTTGATTTATGGAGTTTGGGTTGGGTTAAAACTGATTTAATTTCCTCAAAGGTTATATGAACCTTGTCCACCCAACAAATCAAGGAGCTCATGATTTCTACCATCACTAGGGCAGCAAGTGCTTGCATACTCCACGAAAATTTAATTAATGCAAGCCAAACAGATTGGCTTCCAACATTCCCTTCACGGTTATAGTGCTTTGGACAGATTTGGGGAGGTGCATGAACAAAGTCTCATGGCTGGGAAAATGGCATTCTAAGAGGTTGAGAATTTCCTCTTTGAGTTCCAACAAAACCATTTGCTCCTTACAACAGGTAGTAAGGCAGGCATGGTGTGTAGATGGTAAGAACAACTCACTAGCACCACCGTTAGATGTACAAAATTCTGCCTCCTTGAACAATTTTTCATGCGCCAGCTGCTCTTCAAAATAATGCTCAATACCATAAAAGCTCATTAGCTTATAAACAAGGAGGGCACAATTCTCAAATGGAGTTGATGGATTATACCTCATTGCCACATTGTTGGCTCTGTGGTTACTCCTTTGAATCACAAAGTGGAAGCTCCAAAAAATTGATGAATACATAAAAACCAAATCTCCTTTTGGCCGCTTCACACAATCCGGGTATAATCTTTGGAGGTTCTTTTCAATAATAAATACCCATGTAAATTGCTCAACAACAATTTTACATTCCTCCAAAAGTAAAGGAAACGAACACCTCATGGAAAATGTATCATTTGTTTTTTGAGGCTTTCCTTGTCTTACCACTTTGGACATCAACTCAAACCTTTCCGTTGGACAGAATTTGTGCTCAACTTCATGCTGCTTGTATACTTCACTCACGGACAGATTATCAACAAGCAAGTGGTATGGAATTTTTGGGGCAAAATGGTTGAATTTGGCTAAGGTCTCTTTGGTGGTGGAAGGAGTATTTTGAAGAGGACTTTCAGCTTCGGGTGTTGTTGTCATGGCCAGCTTTTGTGAGGACAATGGGGGCTGGTCGGTTGGGCTGGACTCATTCAGTTTAGGTTTTGAAATTTGGCTAGGTGACAAGGGAACCAATGTGATCCTCTTGCCATCTTTGGTAAAAGTAAAAGTGTTCAAGAACCCATCATGTATGACTCTCCTATCAAAGAGCCATGGCCTCCCAAGCAACATATGACAAGCATCCATGGGAACAATGTCACACCATATCTCATCATGATAACTCTTGCCAATACTAAATGAAATGAGACATCTAGAGTTGACATGGAGATTTTCACCTTGATCTAACCATTGAAGGTTGTAAGGATGAGGGTGGGGTGAAACACGAAGTCCAAGTTTCTCTACCATTATTGATGAGGCCATGTTCATACAACTACCACCATTAATAGTAATAGAACACACCTTGTTAAGCACGGTACCCCTGGTGTAAAAGATGTTCTCACGCTGCTCTTCATCTAGCTCATTGAAACTGCACAAAGACCTTCTCAAAAATAAGTTGGCGTTCATGGCTGGGTATTTTGTTGGCTGGCTATTTTTGGATTTTTGATTTTTGTGGAAATGGATACACTCACCCAAGGTTCAGAACTTGCTCTGATACCAAAAATGATGTGTAGTGGCGGAAGCAAAGAAAAAGATGGAAAAACCGCAAAACACACAACCGGGCAGAATAGGACCTGCAGGTGCGGTTCTGGGGAAAAAGGTGAAAGGAGGGGTAAATGATGGAGTTTTTGGACGAAATTTGGTGGAAGGTTAGTTAACTGGTTGGGGAAGGTTGTGGTAAAATTTGGGCAGCATCCAAGGTCGGGATCACCTTGAGCCAAACGCAAACAGAAAGCCTCGCTGGGTGGCTGTCCAGAATGAGGTTCTTTGTTTGTTTTTGGTGCTGGGGATGGAGTTCTTCTTGGATTGAGCTGAGATTTGGAGGGAATGGACTCAACTCATGTAAGATGAAGTGTGTGAAATTTGGGAAAGAGATGATTCGTGGATTGGGAGATATGGTTGATGGAAGTCGCTGGATAGAACCTGGATTCTGGCCTGGATACAGAAACACCACCAAGCTGAATCAAGGGGCGCTCTCAAACGGTCCGGATACAGAAACACCACCGGGGTTTGGGAGACTCAAAGGACACCACCTAGATGCCAACCTAGGATACAGCTTTGAGGATTTAGAGGCTCGAGAAATCCATCCCGAAAAAGAGTATAACACTCAAGGTTTGTATATTCATCAAAAGTGTTTTTACAATGAGCTATGCTAGCTGAATTTATAATGCCTCATAATGGCATTTACAAAGCTGAAAACAAAGCTAAAATTAAAGCTAAAATGAAACAAAAACCATAAAGATTCTTTCCCCTCCTCCAAGCTAAGCTAGAAGAAATTCTAGCCAAGTATTTGAACTTTTGGGAACATGTGGATGTGGTTGAATTTCCCCTTGGCCAAGCATCTAACAACCACCTTCCTCCACTATAGTTAGTGGTTCTAGAATGCTCTTCATTTAGGCTACTCTTGGTCTTCTTTTAGACACATGATCATAAGCCTTGGTCCCTTGGTCCGCCTTGACTTATTTATGTGCAAGGGAAATAAAATGTAGCGCTTGAAACATTCCACACGTCTTGACTTGGCCGAATTTAACATAGCTTTAACAAGGAAGATTTTAGGCATGGCTGAATAAGCTCTTCTTTCTTGAACACTTATTTATGCACATAAGATCATAAGGATGACACTCTCGGCCTTCTAGCCTTCGGAATCAACTTGCACCGGGCTGATGTTTAAGGCATTTTTCAAGTAATTCTGGTTAACCTTAGGCATGTTTGGCTCTTTGAAGCAAATGTCCTCTAGCTCAAAACATAAGGCTGTCCACTTTCCATCATTCTCCCCTTGTAGGAAAGAATTTGCCCTCAAATTCGAAAAAACAACATTTTCCCATTGTGGAAAAAGTTTTGTCATCTTAGGGCTTGCATTGAGGTTGAAGATGAAACGCCCTTGTGTGTTTGGACAGCCGGCCACTTGCATGGATGTATCTTGGACATTCGGCCAGCATGAGTGCTGTTCTAGCATGCTTACAGCATAGAGGGATAATCGCTCAAAAACTCCAAGATGAGGTGCACAAAGTTGAGTACTCTTGGAAAGAAAAATAGCTTTCCTTGGTACTACAAAAATTAGTTCCACACACTCCTTTAAGTCCTCCATGACTCCGTTAGCCATGCTTGGACACAAAGTATATAACCTTGACAAAATACCATTAAAATCAATCAACCTGCCATTGTTCTTCCATTGAAAAAAATGTCCGGGCATACCACGATGTAGACTCCCAAGCCAAGTACCAATGAGAAGGAAGTCACCCTTCCTTGGCACCAAAGAAGTTGATTCTACCCATGGAGTCTCTTGTTTTTCTTCTCGGCCTTCTGCCCATGTTTCACCACTAATGGACTCTAAGTCACAATCTGTCCACATAGGAATGACAGCCTTCGGGATGGGGTTTTTTGTGGCGGGTAGTGAGAAGAAATTTTGGACAAAAGGACAAGGATGATTTTGGCTTGAAGGGTGGTGGCGAGGGAAGGAAGTTTTGTGGAGGGGGATCAAAAGTGTTTTTATTTGAGAAGGAGTGGTCAGATTCTGGTGGAGAAAATTTTGAGAGATAAACTACTCCACAAGGCCATAATTCAGGGAAGAAAAATTGGGGTAAAGGTGGCTTAAGTGGAGGGGTAAGGTTGGGGTTTAAACCAGCCAAGGGAAGGCTTTGAAGGTGGTGGAATGTGGGCAGATTTGATTTATGGAGTTTGGGTTGGGTTAAAACTGATTTAATTTCCTCAAAGGTTATATGAACCTTGTCCACCCAACAAATCAAGGAGCTCATGATTTCTACCATCACTAGGGCAGCAAGTGCTTGCATACTCCACGAAAATTTAATTAATGCAAGCCAAACAGATTGGCTTCCAACATTCCCTTCACGGTTATAGTGCTTTGGACAGATTTGGGGAGGTGCATGAACAAAGTCTCATGGCTGGGAAAATGGCATTCTAAGAGGTTGAGAATTTCCTCTTTGAGTTCCAACAAAACCATTTGCTCCTTACAACAGGTAGTAAGGCAGGCATGGTGTGTAGATGGTAAGAACAACTCACTAGCACCACCGTTAGATGTACAAAATTCTGCCTCCTTGAACAATTTTTCATGCGCCAGCTGCTCTTCAAAATAATGCTCAATACCATAAAAGCTCATTAGCTTATAAACAAGGAGGGCACAATTCTCAAATGGAGTTGATGGATTATACCTCATTGCCACATTGTTGGCTCTGTGGTTACTCCTTTGAATCACAAAGTGGAAGCTCCAAAAAATTGATGAATACATAAAAACCAAATCTCCTTTTGGCCGCTTCACACAATCCGGGTATAATCTTTGGAGGTTCTTTTCAATAATAAATACCCATGTAAATTGCTCAACAACAATTTTACATTCCTCCAAAAGTAAAGGAAACGAACACCTCATGGAAAATGTATCATTTGTTTTTGAGGCTTTCCTTGTCTTACCACTTTGGACATCAACTCAAACCTTTCCGTTGGACAGAATTTGTGCTCAACTTCATGCTGCTTGTATACTTCACTCACGGACAGATTATCAACAAGCAAGTGGTATGGAATTTTTGGGGCAAAATGGTTGAATTTGGCTAAGGTCTCTTTGGTGGTGGAAGGAGTATTTTGAAGAGGACTTTCAGCTTCGGGTGTTGTTGTCATGGCCAGCTTTTGTGAGGACAATGGGGGCTGGTCGGTTGGGCTGGACTCATTCAGTTTAGGTTTTGAAATTTGGCTAGGTGACAAGGGAACCAATGTGATCCTCTTGCCATCTTTGGTAAAAGTAAAAGTGTTCAAGAACCCATCATGTATGACTCTCCTATCAAAGAGCCATGGCCTCCCAAGCAACATATGACAAGCATCCATGGGAACAATGTCACACCATATCTCATCATGATAACTCTTGCCAATACTAAATGAAATGAGACATCTAGAGTTGACATGGAGATTTTCACCTTGATCTAACCATTGAAGGTTGTAAGGATGAGGGTGGGGTGAAACACGAAGTCCAAGTTTCTCTACCATTATTGATGAGGCCATGTTCATACAACTACCACCATTAATAGTAATAGAACACACCTTGTTAAGCACGGTACCCCTGGTGTAAAAGATGTTCTCACGCTGCTCTTCATCTAGCTCATTGAAACTGCACAAAGACCTTCTCAAAAATAAGTTGGCGTTCATGGCTGGGTATTTTGTTGGCTGGCTATTTTTGGATTTTTGATTTTTGTGGAAATGGATACACTCACCCAAGGTTCAGAACTTGCTCTGATACCAAAAATGATGTGTAGTGGCGGAAGCAAAGAAAAAGATGGAAAAACCGCAAAACACACAACCGGGCAGAATAGGACCTGCAGGTGCGGTTCTGGGGAAAAAGGTGAAAGGAGGGGTAAATGATGGAGTTTTTGGACGAAATTTGGTGGAAGGTTAGTTAACTGGTTGGGGAAGGTTGTGGTAAAATTTGGGCAGCATCCAAGGTCGGGATCACCTTGAGCCAAACGCAAACAGAAAGCCTCGCTGGGTGGCTGTCCAGAATGAGGTTCTTTGTTTGTTTTTGGTGCTGGGGATGGAGTTCTTCTTGGATTGAGCTGAGATTTGGAGGGAATGGACTCAACTCATGTAAGATGAAGTGTGTGAAATTTGGGAAAGAGATGATTCGTGGATTGGGAGATATGGTTGATGGAAGTCGCTGGATAGAACCTGGATTCTGGCCTGGATACAGAAACACCACCAAGCTGAATCAAGGGGCGCTCTCAAACGGTCCGGATACAGAAACACCACCGGGGTTTGGGAGACTCAAAGGACACCACCTAGATGCCAACCTAGGATACAGCTTTGAGGATTTAGAGGCTCGAGAAATCCATCCCGAAAAAGAGTATAACACTCAAGGTTTGTATATTCATCAAAAGTGTTTTTACAATGAGCTATGCTAGCTGAATTTATAATGCCTCATAATGGCATTTACAAAGCTGAAAACAAAGCTAAAATTAAAGCTAAAATGAAACAAAAACCATAAAGATTCTTTCCCCTCCTCCAAGCTAAGCTAGAAGAAATTCTAGCCAAGTATTTGAACTTTTGGGAACATGTGGATGTGGTTGAATTTCCCCTTGGCCAAGCATCTAACAACCACCTTCCTCCACTATAGTTAGTGGTTCTAGAATGCTCTTCATTTAGGCTACTCTTGGTCTTCTTTTAGACACATGATCATAAGCCTTGGTCCCTTGGTCCGCCTTGACTTATTTATGTGCAAGGGAAATAAAATGTAGCGCTTGAAACATTCCACACGTCTTGACTTGGCCGAATTTAACATAGCTTTAACAAGGAAGATTTTAGGCATGGCTGAATAAGCTCTTCTTTCTTGAACACTTATTTATGCACATAAGATCATAAGGATGACACTCTCGGCCTTCTAGCCTTCGGAATCAACTTGCACCGGGCTGATGTTTAAGGCATTTTTCAAGTAATTCTGGTTAACCTTAGGCATGTTTGGCTCTTTGAAGCAAATGTCCTCTAGCTCAAAACATAAGGCTGTCCACTTTCCATCATTCTCCCCTTGTAGGAAAGAATTTGCCCTCAAATTCGAAAAAACAACATTTTCCCATTGTGGAAAAAGTTTTGTCATCTTAGGGCTTGCATTGAGGTTGAAGATGAAACGCCCTTGTGTGTTTGGACAGCCGGCCACTTGCATGGATGTATCTTGGACATTCGGCCAGCATGAGTGCTGTTCTAGCATGCTTACAGCATAGAGGGATAATCGCTCAAAAACTCCAAGATGAGGTGCACAAAGTTGAGTACTCTTGGAAAGAAAAATAGCTTTCCTTGGTACTACAAAAATTAGTTCCACACACTCCTTTAAGTCCTCCATGACTCCGTTAGCCATGCTTGGACACAAAGTATATAACCTTGACAAAATACCATTAAAATCAATCAACCTGCCATTGTTCTTCCATTGAAAAAAATGTCCGGGCATACCACGATGTAGACTCCCAAGCCAAGTACCAATGAGAAGGAAGTCACCCTTCCTTGGCACCAAAGAAGTTGATTCTACCCATGGAGTCTCTTGTTTTTCTTCTCGGCCTTCTGCCCATGTTTCACCACTAATGGACTCTAAGTCACAATCTGTCCACATAGGAATGACAGCCTTCGGGATGGGGTTTTTGTGGCGGGTAGTGAGAAGAAATTTTGGACAAAAGGACAAGGATGATTTTGGCTTGAAGGGTGGTGGCGAGGGGAAGGAAGTTTTGTGGAGGGGATCAAAAGTGTTTTTATTTGAGAAGGAGTGGTCAGATTCTGGTGGAGAAAATTTTGAGAGATAAACTACTCCACAAGGCCATAATTCAGGGAAGAAAAATTGGGGTAAAGGTGGCTTAAGTGGAGGGGTAAGGTTGGGGTTTAAACCAGCCAAGGGAAGGCTTTGAAGGTGGTGGAATGTGGGCAGATTTGATTTATGGAGTTTGGGTTGGGTTAAAACTGATTTAATTTCCTCAAAGGTTATATGAACCTTGTCCACCCAACAAATCAAGGAGCTCATGATTTCTACCATCACTAGGGCAGCAAGTGCTTGCATACTCCACGAAAATTTAATTAATGCAAGCCAAACAGATTGGCTTCCAACATTCCCTTCACGGTTATAGTGCTTTGGACAGATTTGGGGAGGTGCATGAACAAAGTCTCATGGCTGGGAAAATGGCATTCTAAGAGGTTGAGAATTTCCTCTTTGAGTTCCAACAAAACCATTTGCTCCTTACAACAGGTAGTAAGGCAGGCATGGTGTGTAGATGGTAAGAACAACTCACTAGCACCACCGTTAGATGTACAAAATTCTGCCTCCTTGAACAATTTTTCATGCGCCAGCTGCTCTTCAAAATAATGCTCAATACCATAAAAGCTCATTAGCTTATAAACAAGGAGGGCACAATTCTCAAATGGAGTTGATGGATTATACCTCATTGCCACATTGTTGGCTCTGTGGTTACTCCTTTGAATCACAAAGTGGAAGCTCCAAAAAATTGATGAATACATAAAAACCAAATCTCCTTTTGGCCGCTTCACACAATCCGGGTATAATCTTTGGAGGTTCTTTTCAATAATAAATACCCATGTAAATTGCTCAACAACAATTTTACATTCCTCCAAAAGTAAAGGAAACGAACACCTCATGGAAAATGTATCATTTGTTTTTTGAGGCTTTCCTTGTCTTACCACTTTGGACATCAACTCAAACCTTTCCGTTGGACAGAATTTGTGCTCAACTTCATGCTGCTTGTATACTTCACTCACGGACAGATTATCAACAAGCAAGTGGTATGGAATTTTTGGGGCAAAATGGTTGAATTTGGCTAAGGTCTCTTTGGTGGTGGAAGGAGTATTTTGAAGAGGACTTTCAGCTTCGGGTGTTGTTGTCATGGCCAGCTTTTGTGAGGACAATGGGGGCTGGTCGGTTGGGCTGGACTCATTCAGTTTAGGTTTTGAAATTTGGCTAGGTGACAAGGGAACCAATGTGATCCTCTTGCCATCTTTGGTAAAAGTAAAAGTGTTCAAGAACCCATCATGTATGACTCTCCTATCAAAGAGCCATGGCCTCCCAAGCAACATATGACAAGCATCCATGGGAACAATGTCACACCATATCTCATCATGATAACTCTTGCCAATACTAAATGAAATGAGACATCTAGAGTTGACATGGAGATTTTCACCTTGATCTAACCATTGAAGGTTGTAAGGATGAGGGTGGGGTGAAACACGAAGTCCAAGTTTCTCTACCATTATTGATGAGGCCATGTTCATACAACTACCACCATTAATAGTAATAGAACACACCTTGTTAAGCACGGTACCCCTGGTGTAAAAGATGTTCTCACGCTGCTCTTCATCTAGCTCATTGAAACTGCACAAAGACCTTCTCAAAAATAAGTTGGCGTTCATGGCTGGGTATTTTGTTGGCTGGCTATTTTTGGATTTTTGATTTTTGTGGAAATGGATACACTCACCCAAGGTTCAGAACTTGCTCTGATACCAAAAATGATGTGTAGTGGCGGAAGCAAAGAAAAAGATGGAAAAACCGCAAAACACACAACCGGGCAGAATAGGACCTGCAGGTGCGGTTCTGGGGAAAAAGGTGAAAGGAGGGGTAAATGATGGAGTTTTTGGACGAAATTTGGTGGAAGGTTAGTTAACTGGTTGGGGAAGGTTGTGGTAAAATTTGGGCAGCATCCAAGGTCGGGATCACCTTGAGCCAAACGCAAACAGAAAGCCTCGCTGGGTGGCTGTCCAGAATGAGGTTCTTTGTTTGTTTTTGGTGCTGGGGATGGAGTTCTTCTTGGATTGAGCTGAGATTTGGAGGGAATGGACTCAACTCATGTAAGATGAAGTGTGTGAAATTTGGGAAAGAGATGATTCGTGGATTGGGAGATATGGTTGATGGAAGTCGCTGGATAGAACCTGGATTCTGGCCTGGATACAGAAACACCACCAAGCTGAATCAAGGGGCGCTCTCAAACGGTCCGGATACAGAAACACCACCGGGGTTTGGGAGACTCAAAGGACACCACCTAGATGCCAACCTAGGATACAGCTTTGAGGATTTAGAGGCTCGAGAAATCCATCCCGAAAAAGAGTATAACACTCAAGGTTTGTATATTCATCAAAAGTGTTTTTACAATGAGCTATGCTAGCTGAATTTATAATGCCTCATAATGGCATTTACAAAGCTGAAAACAAAGCTAAAATTAAAGCTAAAATGAAACAAAAACCATAAAGATTCTTTCCCCTCCTCCAAGCTAAGCTAGAAGAAATTCTAGCCAAGTATTTGAACTTTTGGGAACATGTGGATGTGGTTGAATTTCCCCTTGGCCAAGCATCTAACAACCACCTTCCTCCACTATAGTTAGTGGTTCTAGAATGCTCTTCATTTAGGCTACTCTTGGTCTTCTTTTAGACACATGATCATAAGCCTTGGTCCCTTGGTCCGCCTTGACTTATTTATGTGCAAGGGAAATAAAATGTAGCGCTTGAAACATTCCACACGTCTTGACTTGGCCGAATTTAACATAGCTTTAACAAGGAAGATTTTAGGCATGGCTGAATAAGCTCTTCTTTCTTGAACACTTATTTATGCACATAAGATCATAAGGATGACACTCTCGGCCTTCTAGCCTTCGGAATCAACTTGCACCGGGCTGATGTTTAAGGCATTTTTCAAGTAATTCTGGTTAACCTTAGGCATGTTTGGCTCTTTGAAGCAAATGTCCTCTAGCTCAAAACATAAGGCTGTCCACTTTCCATCATTCTCCCCTTGTAGGAAAGAATTTGCCCTCAAATTCGAAAAAACAACATTTTCCCATTGTGGAAAAAGTTTTGTCATCTTAGGGCTTGCATTGAGGTTGAAGATGAAACGCCCTTGTGTGTTTGGACAGCCGGCCACTTGCATGGATGTATCTTGGACATTCGGCCAGCATGAGTGCTGTTCTAGCATGCTTACAGCATAGAGGGATAATCGCTCAAAAACTCCAAGATGAGGTGCACAAAGTTGAGTACTCTTGGAAAGAAAAATAGCTTTCCTTGGTACTACAAAAATTAGTTCCACACACTCCTTTAAGTCCTCCATGACTCCGTTAGCCATGCTTGGACACAAAGTATATAACCTTGACAAAATACCATTAAAATCAATCAACCTGCCATTGTTCTTCCATTGAAAAAAATGTCCGGGCATACCACGATGTAGACTCCCAAGCCAAGTACCAATGAGAAGGAAGTCACCCTTCCTTGGCACCAAAGAAGTTGATTCTACCCATGGAGTCTCTTGTTTTTCTTCTCGGCCTTCTGCCCATGTTTCACCACTAATGGACTCTAAGTCACAATCTGTCCACATAGGAATGACAGCCTTCGGGATGGGGTTTTTGTGGCGGGTAGTGAGAAGAAATTTTGGACAAAAGGACAAGGATGATTTTGGCTTGAAGGGTGGTGGCGAGGGGAAGGAAGTTTTGTGGAGGGGGATCAAAAGTGTTTTTATTTGAGAAGGAGTGGTCAGATTCTGGTGGAGAAAATTTTGAGAGATAAACTACTCCACAAGGCCATAATTCAGGGAAGAAAAATTGGGGTAAAGGTGGCTTAAGTGGAGGGGTAAGGTTGGGGTTTAAACCAGCCAAGGGAAGGCTTTGAAGGTGGTGGAATGTGGGCAGATTTGATTTATGGAGTTTGGGTTGGGTTAAAACTGATTTAATTTCCTCAAAGGTTATATGAACCTTGTCCACCCAACAAATCAAGGAGCTCATGATTTCTACCATCACTAGGGCAGCAAGTGCTTGCATACTCCACGAAAATTTAATTAATGCAAGCCAAACAGATTGGCTTCCAACATTCCCTTCACGGTTATAGTGCTTTGGACAGATTTGGGGAGGTGCATGAACAAAGTCTCATGGCTGGGAAAATGGCATTCTAAGAGGTTGAGAATTTCCTCTTTGAGTTCCAACAAAACCATTTGCTCCTTACAACAGGTAGTAAGGCAGGCATGGTGTGTAGATGGTAAGAACAACTCACTAGCACCACCGTTAGATGTACAAAATTCTGCCTCCTTGAACAATTTTTCATGCGCCAGCTGCTCTTCAAAATAATGCTCAATACCATAAAAGCTCATTAGCTTATAAACAAGGAGGGCACAATTCTCAAATGGAGTTGATGGATTATACCTCATTGCCACATTGTTGGCTCTGTGGTTACTCCTTTGAATCACAAAGTGGAAGCTCCAAAAAATTGATGAATACATAAAAACCAAATCTCCTTTTGGCCGCTTCACACAATCCGGGTATAATCTTTGGAGGTTCTTTTCAATAATAAATACCCATGTAAATTGCTCAACAACAATTTTACATTCCTCCAAAAGTAAAGGAAACGAACACCTCATGGAAAATGTATCATTTGTTTTTTGAGGCTTTCCTTGTCTTACCACTTTGGACATCAACTCAAACCTTTCCGTTGGACAGAATTTGTGCTCAACTTCATGCTGCTTGTATACTTCACTCACGGACAGATTATCAACAAGCAAGTGGTATGGAATTTTTGGGGCAAAATGGTTGAATTTGGCTAAGGTCTCTTTGGTGGTGGAAGGAGTATTTTGAAGAGGACTTTCAGCTTCGGGTGTTGTTGTCATGGCCAGCTTTTGTGAGGACAATGGGGGCTGGTCGGTTGGGCTGGACTCATTCAGTTTAGGTTTTGAAATTTGGCTAGGTGACAAGGGAACCAATGTGATCCTCTTGCCATCTTTGGTAAAAGTAAAAGTGTTCAAGAACCCATCATGTATGACTCTCCTATCAAAGAGCCATGGCCTCCCAAGCAACATATGACAAGCATCCATGGGAACAATGTCACACCATATCTCATCATGATAACTCTTGCCAATACTAAATGAAATGAGACATCTAGAGTTGACATGGAGATTTTCACCTTGATCTAACCATTGAAGGTTGTAAGGATGAGGGTGGGGTGAAACACGAAGTCCAAGTTTCTCTACCATTATTGATGAGGCCATGTTCATACAACTACCACCATTAATAGTAATAGAACACACCTTGTTAAGCACGGTACCCCTGGTGTAAAAGATGTTCTCACGCTGCTCTTCATCTAGCTCATTGAAACTGCACAAAGACCTTCTCAAAAATAAGTTGGCGTTCATGGCTGGGTATTTTGTTGGCTGGCTATTTTTGGATTTTTGATTTTTGTGGAAATGGATACACTCACCCAAGGTTCAGAACTTGCTCTGATACCAAAAATGATGTGTAGTGGCGGAAGCAAAGAAAAAGATGGAAAAACCGCAAAACACACAACCGGGCAGAATAGGACCTGCAGGTGCGGTTCTGGGGAAAAAGGTGAAAGGAGGGGTAAATGATGGAGTTTTTGGACGAAATTTGGTGGAAGGTTAGTTAACTGGTTGGGGAAGGTTGTGGTAAAATTTGGGCAGCATCCAAGGTCGGGATCACCTTGAGCCAAACGCAAACAGAAAGCCTCGCTGGGTGGCTGTCCAGAATGAGGTTCTTTGTTTGTTTTTGGTGCTGGGGATGGAGTTCTTCTTGGATTGAGCTGAGATTTGGAGGGAATGGACTCAACTCATGTAAGATGAAGTGTGTGAAATTTGGGAAAGAGATGATTCGTGGATTGGGAGATATGGTTGATGGAAGTCGCTGGATAGAACCTGGATTCTGGCCTGGATACAGAAACACCACCAAGCTGAATCAAGGGGCGCTCTCAAACGGTCCGGATACAGAAACACCACCGGGGTTTGGGAGACTCAAAGGACACCACCTAGATGCCAACCTAGGATACAGCTTTGAGGATTTAGAGGCTCGAGAAATCCATCCCGAAAAAGAGTATAACACTCAAGGTTTGTATATTCATCAAAAGTGTTTTTACAATGAGCTATGCTAGCTGAATTTATAATGCCTCATAATGGCATTTACAAAGCTGAAAACAAAGCTAAAATTAAAGCTAAAATGAAACAAAAACCATAAAGATTCTTTCCCCTCCTCCAAGCTAAGCTAGAAGAAATTCTAGCCAAGTATTTGAACTTTTGGGAACATGTGGATGTGGTTGAATTTCCCCTTGGCCAAGCATCTAACAACCACCTTCCTCCACTATAGTTAGTGGTTCTAGAATGCTCTTCATTTAGGCTACTCTTGGTCTTCTTTTAGACACATGATCATAAGCCTTGGTCCCTTGGTCCGCCTTGACTTATTTATGTGCAAGGGAAATAAAATGTAGCGCTTGAAACATTCCACACGTCTTGACTTGGCCGAATTTAACATAGCTTTAACAAGGAAGATTTTAGGCATGGCTGAATAAGCTCTTCTTTCTTGAACACTTATTTATGCACATAAGATCATAAGGATGACACTCTCGGCCTTCTAGCCTTCGGAATCAACTTGCACCGGGCTGATGTTTAAGGCATTTTTCAAGTAATTCTGGTTAACCTTAGGCATGTTTGGCTCTTTGAAGCAAATGTCCTCTAGCTCAAAACATAAGGCTGTCCACTTTCCATCATTCTCCCCTTGTAGGAAAGAATTTGCCCTCAAATTCGAAAAAACAACATTTTCCCATTGTGGAAAAAGTTTTGTCATCTTAGGGCTTGCATTGAGGTTGAAGATGAAACGCCCTTGTGTGTTTGGACAGCCGGCCACTTGCATGGATGTATCTTGGACATTCGGCCAGCATGAGTGCTGTTCTAGCATGCTTACAGCATAGAGGGATAATCGCTCAAAAACTCCAAGATGAGGTGCACAAAGTTGAGTACTCTTGGAAAGAAAAATAGCTTTCCTTGGTACTACAAAAATTAGTTCCACACACTCCTTTAAGTCCTCCATGACTCCGTTAGCCATGCTTGGACACAAAGTATATAACCTTGACAAAATACCATTAAAATCAATCAACCTGCCATTGTTCTTCCATTGAAAAAAATGTCCGGGCATACCACGATGTAGACTCCCAAGCCAAGTACCAATGAGAAGGAAGTCACCCTTCCTTGGCACCAAAGAAGTTGATTCTACCCATGGAGTCTCTTGTTTTTCTTCTCGGCCTTCTGCCCATGTTTCACCACTAATGGACTCTAAGTCACAATCTGTCCACATAGGAATGACAGCCTTCGGGATGGGGTTTTTGTGGCGGGTAGTGAGAAGAAATTTTGGACAAAAGGACAAGGATGATTTTGGCTTGAAGGGTGGTGGCGAGGGGAAGGAAGTTTTGTGGAGGGGGATCAAAAGTGTTTTTATTTGAGAAGGAGTGGTCAGATTCTGGTGGAGAAAATTTTGAGAGATAAACTACTCCACAAGGCCATAATTCAGGGAAGAAAAATTGGGGTAAAGGTGGCTTAAGTGGAGGGGTAAGGTTGGGGTTTAAACCAGCCAAGGGAAGGCTTTGAAGGTGGTGGAATGTGGGCAGATTTGATTTATGGAGTTTGGGTTGGGTTAAAACTGATTTAATTTCCTCAAAGGTTATATGAACCTTGTCCACCCAACAAATCAAGGAGCTCATGATTTCTACCATCACTAGGGCAGCAAGTGCTTGCATACTCCACGAAAATTTAATTAATGCAAGCCAAACAGATTGGCTTCCAACATTCCCTTCACGGTTATAGTGCTTTGGACAGATTTGGGGAGGTGCATGAACAAAGTCTCATGGCTGGGAAAATGGCATTCTAAGAGGTTGAGAATTTCCTCTTTGAGTTCCAACAAAACCATTTGCTCCTTACAACAGGTAGTAAGGCAGGCATGGTGTGTAGATGGTAAGAACAACTCACTAGCACCACCGTTAGATGTACAAAATTCTGCCTCCTTGAACAATTTTTCATGCGCCAGCTGCTCTTCAAAATAATGCTCAATACCATAAAAGCTCATTAGCTTATAAACAAGGAGGGCACAATTCTCAAATGGAGTTGATGGATTATACCTCATTGCCACATTGTTGGCTCTGTGGTTACTCCTTTGAATCACAAAGTGGAAGCTCCAAAAAATTGATGAATACATAAAAACCAAATCTCCTTTTGGCCGCTTCACACAATCCGGGTATAATCTTTGGAGGTTCTTTTCAATAATAAATACCCATGTAAATTGCTCAACAACAATTTTACATTCCTCCAAAAGTAAAGGAAACGAACACCTCATGGAAAATGTATCATTTGTTTTTGAGGCTTTCCTTGTCTTACCACTTTGGACATCAACTCAAACCTTTCCGTTGGACAGAATTTGTGCTCAACTTCATGCTGCTTGTATACTTCACTCACGGACAGATTATCAACAAGCAAGTGGTATGGAATTTTTGGGGCAAAATGGTTGAATTTGGCTAAGGTCTCTTTGGTGGTGGAAGGAGTATTTTGAAGAGGACTTTCAGCTTCGGGTGTTGTTGTCATGGCCAGCTTTTGTGAGGACAATGGGGGCTGGTCGGTTGGGCTGGACTCATTCAGTTTAGGTTTTGAAATTTGGCTAGGTGACAAGGGAACCAATGTGATCCTCTTGCCATCTTTGGTAAAAGTAAAAGTGTTCAAGAACCCATCATGTATGACTCTCCTATCAAAGAGCCATGGCCTCCCAAGCAACATATGACAAGCATCCATGGGAACAATGTCACACCATATCTCATCATGATAACTCTTGCCAATACTAAATGAAATGAGACATCTAGAGTTGACATGGAGATTTTCACCTTGATCTAACCATTGAAGGTTGTAAGGATGAGGGTGGGGTGAAACACGAAGTCCAAGTTTCTCTACCATTATTGATGAGGCCATGTTCATACAACTACCACCATTAATAGTAATAGAACACACCTTGTTAAGCACGGTACCCCTGGTGTAAAAGATGTTCTCACGCTGCTCTTCATCTAGCTCATTGAAACTGCACAAAGACCTTCTCAAAAATAAGTTGGCGTTCATGGCTGGGTATTTTGTTGGCTGGCTATTTTTGGATTTTTGATTTTTGTGGAAATGGATACACTCACCCAAGGTTCAGAACTTGCTCTGATACCAAAAATGATGTGTAGTGGCGGAAGCAAAGAAAAAGATGGAAAAACCGCAAAACACACAACCGGGCAGAATAGGACCTGCAGGTGCGGTTCTGGGGAAAAAGGTGAAAGGAGGGGTAAATGATGGAGTTTTTGGACGAAATTTGGTGGAAGGTTAGTTAACTGGTTGGGGAAGGTTGTGGTAAAATTTGGGCAGCATCCAAGGTCGGGATCACCTTGAGCCAAACGCAAACAGAAAGCCTCGCTGGGTGGCTGTCCAGAATGAGGTTCTTTGTTTGTTTTTGGTGCTGGGGATGGAGTTCTTCTTGGATTGAGCTGAGATTTGGAGGGAATGGACTCAACTCATGTAAGATGAAGTGTGTGAAATTTGGGAAAGAGATGATTCGTGGATTGGGAGATATGGTTGATGGAAGTCGCTGGATAGAACCTGGATTCTGGCCTGGATACAGAAACACCACCAAGCTGAATCAAGGGGCGCTCTCAAACGGTCCGGATACAGAAACACCACCGGGGTTTGGGAGACTCAAAGGACACCACCTAGATGCCAACCTAGGATACAGCTTTGAGGATTTAGAGGCTCGAGAAATCCATCCCGAAAAAGAGTATAACACTCAAGGTTTGTATATTCATCAAAAGTGTTTTTACAATGAGCTATGCTAGCTGAATTTATAATGCCTCATAATGGCATTTACAAAGCTGAAAACAAAGCTAAAATTAAAGCTAAAATGAAACAAAAACCATAAAGATTCTTTCCCCTCCTCCAAGCTAAGCTAGAAGAAATTCTAGCCAAGTATTTGAACTTTTGGGAACATGTGGATGTGGTTGAATTTCCCCTTGGCCAAGCATCTAACAACCACCTTCCTCCACTATAGTTAGTGGTTCTAGAATGCTCTTCATTTAGGCTACTCTTGGTCTTCTTTTAGACACATGATCATAAGCCTTGGTCCCTTGGTCCGCCTTGACTTATTTATGTGCAAGGGAAATAAAATGTAGCGCTTGAAACA
Organism: Talinum fruticosum; assembly: GCA_021018815.1. Classification (NCBI taxonomy): domain Eukaryota; kingdom Viridiplantae; phylum Streptophyta; class Magnoliopsida; order Caryophyllales; family Talinaceae; genus Talinum; species Talinum fruticosum. Next base: position 1,417,515 of record JAITYX010000040.1, read on the forward strand.
TTCCACACGTCTTGACTTGGCCGAATTTAACATAGCTTTAACAAGGAAGATTTTAGGCATGGCTGAATAAGCTCTTCTTTCTTGAACACTTATTTATGCACATAAGATCATAAGGATGACACTCTCGGCCTTCTAGCCTTCGGAATCAACTTGCACCGGGCTGATGTTTAAGGCATTTTTCAAGTAATTCTGGTTAACCTTAGGCATGTTTGGCTCTTTGAAGCAAATGTCCTCTAGCTCAAAACATAAGGCTGTCCACTTTCCATCATTCTCCCCTTGTAGGAAAGAATTTGCCCTCAAATTCGAAAAAACAACATTTTCCCATTGTGGAAAAAGTTTTGTCATCTTAGGGCTTGCATTGAGGTTGAAGATGAAACGCCCTTGTGTGTTTGGACAGCCGGCCACTTGCATGGATGTATCTTGGACATTCGGCCAGCATGAGTGCTGTTCTAGCATGCTTACAGCATAGAGGGATAATCGCTCAAAAACTCCAAGATGAGGTGCACAAAGTTGAGTACTCTTGGAAAGAAAAATAGCTTTCCTTGGTACTACAAAAATTAGTTCCACACACTCCTTTAAGTCCTCCATGACTCCGTTAGCCATGCTTGGACACAAAGTATATAACCTTGACAAAATACCATTAAAATCAATCAACCTGCCATTGTTCTTCCATTGAAAAAAATGTCCGGGCATACCACGATGTAGACTCCCAAGCCAAGTACCAATGAGAAGGAAGTCACCCTTCCTTGGCACCAAAGAAGTTGATTCTACCCATGGAGTCTCTTGTTTTTCTTCTCGGCCTTCTGCCCATGTTTCACCACTAATGGACTCTAAGTCACAATCTGTCCACATAGGAATGACAGCCTTCGGGATGGGGTTTTTGTGGCGGGTAGTGAGAAGAAATTTTGGACAAAAGGACAAGGATGATTTTGGCTTGAAGGGTGGTGGCGAGGGGAAGGAAGTTTTGTGGAGGGGGATCAAAAGTGTTTTTATTTGAGAAGGAGTGGTCAGATTCTGGTGGAGAAAATTTTGAGAGATAAACTACTCCACAAGGCCATAATTCAGGGAAGAAAAATTGGGGTAAAGGTGGCTTAAGTGGAGGGGTAAGGTTGGGGTTTAAACCAGCCAAGGGAAGGCTTTGAAGGTGGTGGAATGTGGGCAGATTTGATTTATGGAGTTTGGGTTGGGTTAAAACTGATTTAATTTCCTCAAAGGTTATATGAACCTTGTCCACCCAACAAATCAAGGAGCTCATGATTTCTACCATCACTAGGGCAGCAAGTGCTTGCATACTCCACGAAAATTTAATTAATGCAAGCCAAACAGATTGGCTTCCAACATTCCCTTCACGGTTATAGTGCTTTGGACAGATTTGGGGAGGTGCATGAACAAAGTCTCATGGCTGGGAAAATGGCATTCTAAGAGGTTGAGAATTTCCTCTTTGAGTTCCAACAAAACCATTTGCTCCTTACAACAGGTAGTAAGGCAGGCATGGTGTGTAGATGGTAAGAACAACTCACTAGCACCACCGTTAGATGTACAAAATTCTGCCTCCTTGAACAATTTTTCATGCGCCAGCTGCTCTTCAAAATAATGCTCAATACCATAAAAGCTCATTAGCTTATAAACAAGGAGGGCACAATTCTCAAATGGAGTTGATGGATTATACCTCATTGCCACATTGTTGGCTCTGTGGTTACTCCTTTGAATCACAAAGTGGAAGCTCCAAAAAATTGATGAATACATAAAAACCAAATCTCCTTTTGGCCGCTTCACACAATCCGGGTATAATCTTTGGAGGTTCTTTTCAATAATAAATACCCATGTAAATTGCTCAACAACAATTTTACATTCCTCCAAAAGTAAAGGAAACGAACACCTCATGGAAAATGTATCATTTGTTTTTTGAGGCTTTCCTTGTCTTACCACTTTGGACATCAACTCAAACCTTTCCGTTGGACAGAATTTGTGCTCAACTTCATGCTGCTTGTATACTTCACTCACGGACAGATTATCAACAAGCAAGTGGTATGGAATTTTTGGGGCAAAATGGTTGAATTTGGCTAAGGTCTCTTTGGTGGTGGAAGGAGTATTTTGAAGAGGACTTTCAGCTTCGGGTGTTGTTGTCATGGCCAGCTTTTGTGAGGACAATGGGGGCTGGTCGGTTGGGCTGGACTCATTCAGTTTAGGTTTTGAAATTTGGCTAGGTGACAAGGGAACCAATGTGATCCTCTTGCCATCTTTGGTAAAAGTAAAAGTGTTCAAGAACCCATCATGTATGACTCTCCTATCAAAGAGCCATGGCCTCCCAAGCAACATATGACAAGCATCCATGGGAACAATGTCACACCATATCTCATCATGATAACTCTTGCCAATACTAAATGAAATGAGACATCTAGAGTTGACATGGAGATTTTCACCTTGATCTAACCATTGAAGGTTGTAAGGATGAGGGTGGGGTGAAACACGAAGTCCAAGTTTCTCTACCATTATTGATGAGGCCATGTTCATACAACTACCACCATTAATAGTAATAGAACACACCTTGTTAAGCACGGTACCCCTGGTGTAAAAGATGTTCTCACGCTGCTCTTCATCTAGCTCATTGAAACTGCACAAAGACCTTCTCAAAAATAAGTTGGCGTTCATGGCTGGGTATTTTGTTGGCTGGCTATTTTTGGATTTTTGATTTTTGTGGAAATGGATACACTCACCCAAGGTTCAGAACTTGCTCTGATACCAAAAATGATGTGTAGTGGCGGAAGCAAAGAAAAAGATGGAAAAACCGCAAAACACACAACCGGGCAGAATAGGACCTGCAGGTGCGGTTCTGGGGAAAAAGGTGAAAGGAGGGGTAAATGATGGAGTTTTTGGACGAAATTTGGTGGAAGGTTAGTTAACTGGTTGGGGAAGGTTGTGGTAAAATTTGGGCAGCATCCAAGGTCGGGATCACCTTGAGCCAAACGCAAACAGAAAGCCTCGCTGGGTGGCTGTCCAGAATGAGGTTCTTTGTTTGTTTTTGGTGCTGGGGATGGAGTTCTTCTTGGATTGAGCTGAGATTTGGAGGGAATGGACTCAACTCATGTAAGATGAAGTGTGTGAAATTTGGGAAAGAGATGATTCGTGGATTGGGAGATATGGTTGATGGAAGTCGCTGGATAGAACCTGGATTCTGGCCTGGATACAGAAACACCACCAAGCTGAATCAAGGGGCGCTCTCAAACGGTCCGGATACAGAAACACCACCGGGGTTTGGGAGACTCAAAGGACACCACCTAGATGCCAACCTAGGATACAGCTTTGAGGATTTAGAGGCTCGAGAAATCCATCCCGAAAAAGAGTATAACACTCAAGGTTTGTATATTCATCAAAAGTGTTTTTACAATGAGCTATGCTAGCTGAATTTATAATGCCTCATAATGGCATTTACAAAGCTGAAAACAAAGCTAAAATTAAAGCTAAAATGAAACAAAAACCATAAAGATTCTTTCCCCTCCTCCAAGCTAAGCTAGAAGAAATTCTAGCCAAGTATTTGAACTTTTGGGAACATGTGGATGTGGTTGAATTTCCCCTTGGCCAAGCATCTAACAACCACCTTCCTCCACTATAGTTAGTGGTTCTAGAATGCTCTTCATTTAGGCTACTCTTGGTCTTCTTTTAGACACATGATCATAAGCCTTGGTCCCTTGGTCCGCCTTGACTTATTTATGTGCAAGGGAAATAAAATGTAGCGCTTGAAACATTCCACACGTCTTGACTTGGCCGAATTTAACATAGCTTTAACAAGGAAGATTTTAGGCATGGCTGAATAAGCTCTTCTTTCTTGAACACTTATTTATGCACATAAGATCATAAGGATGACACTCTCGGCCTTCTAGCCTTCGGAATCAACTTGCACCGGGCTGATGTTTAAGGCATTTTTCAAGTAATTCTGGTTAACCTTAGGCATGTTTGGCTCTTTGAAGCAAATGTCCTCTAGCTCAAAACATAAGGCTGTCCACTTTCCATCATTCTCCCCTTGTAGGAAAGAATTTGCCCTCAAATTCGAAAAAACAACATTTTCCCATTGTGGAAAAAGTTTTGTCATCTTAGGGCTTGCATTGAGGTTGAAGATGAAACGCCCTTGTGTGTTTGGACAGCCGGCCACTTGCATGGATGTATCTTGGACATTCGGCCAGCATGAGTGCTGTTCTAGCATGCTTACAGCATAGAGGGATAATCGCTCAAAAACTCCAAGATGAGGTGCACAAAGTTGAGTACTCTTGGAAAGAAAAATAGCTTTCCTTGGTACTACAAAAATTAGTTCCACACACTCCTTTAAGTCCTCCATGACTCCGTTAGCCATGCTTGGACACAAAGTATATAACCTTGACAAAATACCATTAAAATCAATCAACCTGCCATTGTTCTTCCATTGAAAAAAATGTCCGGGCATACCACGATGTAGACTCCCAAGCCAAGTACCAATGAGAAGGAAGTCACCCTTCCTTGGCACCAAAGAAGTTGATTCTACCCATGGAGTCTCTTGTTTTTCTTCTCGGCCTTCTGCCCATGTTTCACCACTAATGGACTCTAAGTCACAATCTGTCCACATAGGAATGACAGCCTTCGGGATGGGGTTTTTTGTGGCGGGTAGTGAGAAGAAATTTTGGACAAAAGGACAAGGATGATTTTGGCTTGAAGGGTGGTGGCGAGGGGAAGGAAGTTTTGTGGAGGGGGATCAAAAGTGTTTTTATTTGAGAAGGAGTGGTCAGATTCTGGTGGAGAAAATTTTGAGAGATAAACTACTCCACAAGGCCATAATTCAGGGAAGAAAAATTGGGGTAAAGGTGGCTTAAGTGGAGGGGTAAGGTTGGGGTTTAAACCAGCCAAGGGAAGGCTTTGAAGGTGGTGGAATGTGGGCAGATTTGATTTATGGAGTTTGGGTTGGGTTAAAACTGATTTAATTTCCTCAAAGGTTATATGAACCTTGTCCACCCAACAAATCAAGGAGCTCATGATTTCTACCATCACTAGGGCAGCAAGTGCTTGCATACTCCACGAAAATTTAATTAATGCAAGCCAAACAGATTGGCTTCCAACATTCCCTTCACGGTTATAGTGCTTTGGACAGATTTGGGGAGGTGCATGAACAAAGTCTCATGGCTGGGAAAATGGCATTCTAAGAGGTTGAGAATTTCCTCTTTGAGTTCCAACAAAACCATTTGCTCCTTACAACAGGTAGTAAGGCAGGCATGGTGTGTAGATGGTAAGAACAACTCACTAGCACCACCGTTAGATGTACAAAATTCTGCCTCCTTGAACAATTTTTCATGCGCCAGCTGCTCTTCAAAATAATGCTCAATACCATAAAAGCTCATTAGCTTATAAACAAGGAGGGCACAATTCTCAAATGGAGTTGATGGATTATACCTCATTGCCACATTGTTGGCTCTGTGGTTACTCCTTTGAATCACAAAGTGGAAGCTCCAAAAATTGATGAATACATAAAAACCAAATCTCCTTTTGGCCGCTTCACACAATCCGGGTATAATCTTTGGAGGTTCTTTTCAATAATAAATACCCATGTAAATTGCTCAACAACAATTTTACATTCCTCCAAAAGTAAAGGAAACGAACACCTCATGGAAAATGTATCATTTGTTTTTGAGGCTTTCCTTGTCTTACCACTTTGGACATCAACTCAAACCTTTCCGTTGGACAGAATTTGTGCTCAACTTCATGCTGCTTGTATACTTCACTCACGGACAGATTATCAACAAGCAAGTGGTATGGAATTTTTGGGGCAAAATGGTTGAATTTGGCTAAGGTCTCTTTGGTGGTGGAAGGAGTATTTTGAAGAGGACTTTCAGCTTCGGGTGTTGTTGTCATGGCCAGCTTTTGTGAGGACAATGGGGGCTGGTCGGTTGGGCTGGACTCATTCAGTTTAGGTTTTGAAATTTGGCTAGGTGACAAGGGAACCAATGTGATCCTCTTGCCATCTTTGGTAAAAGTAAAAGTGTTCAAGAACCCATCATGTATGACTCTCCTATCAAAGAGCCATGGCCTCCCAAGCAACATATGACAAGCATCCATGGGAACAATGTCACACCATATCTCATCATGATAACTCTTGCCAATACTAAATGAAATGAGACATCTAGAGTTGACATGGAGATTTTCACCTTGATCTAACCATTGAAGGTTGTAAGGATGAGGGTGGGGTGAAACACGAAGTCCAAGTTTCTCTACCATTATTGATGAGGCCATGTTCATACAACTACCACCATTAATAGTAATAGAACACACCTTGTTAAGCACGGTACCCCTGGTGTAAAAGATGTTCTCACGCTGCTCTTCATCTAGCTCATTGAAACTGCACAAAGACCTTCTCAAAAATAAGTTGGCGTTCATGGCTGGGTATTTTGTTGGCTGGCTATTTTTGGATTTTTGATTTTTGTGGAAATGGATACACTCACCCAAGGTTCAGAACTTGCTCTGATACCAAAAATGATGTGTAGTGGCGGAAGCAAAGAAAAAGATGGAAAAACCGCAAAACACACAACCGGGCAGAATAGGACCTGCAGGTGCGGTTCTGGGGAAAAAGGTGAAAGGAGGGGTAAATGATGGAGTTTTTGGACGAAATTTGGTGGAAGGTTAGTTAACTGGTTGGGGAAGGTTGTGGTAAAATTTGGGCAGCATCCAAGGTCGGGATCACCTTGAGCCAAACGCAAACAGAAAGCCTCGCTGGGTGGCTGTCCAGAATGAGGTTCTTTGTTTGTTTTTGGTGCTGGGGATGGAGTTCTTCTTGGATTGAGCTGAGATTTGGAGGGAATGGACTCAACTCATGTAAGATGAAGTGTGTGAAATTTGGGAAAGAGATGATTCGTGGATTGGGAGATATGGTTGATGGAAGTCGCTGGATAGAACCTGGATTCTGGCCTGGATACAGAAACACCACCAAGCTGAATCAAGGGGCGCTCTCAAACGGTCCGGATACAGAAACACCACCGGGGTTTGGGAGACTCAAAGGACACCACCTAGATGCCAACCTAGGATACAGCTTTGAGGATTTAGAGGCTCGAGAAATCCATCCCGAAAAGAGTATAACACTCAAGGTTTGTATATTCATCAAAAGTGTTTTTACAATGAGCTATGCTAGCTGAATTTATAATGCCTCATAATGGCATTTACAAAGCTGAAAACAAAGCTAAAATTAAAGCTAAAATGAAACAAAAACCATAAAGATTCTTTCCCCTCCTCCAAGCTAAGCTAGAAGAAATTCTAGCCAAGTATTTGAACTTTTGGGAACATGTGGATGTGGTTGAATTTCCCCTTGGCCAAGCATCTAACAACCACCTTCCTCCACTATAGTTAGTGGTTCTAGAATGCTCTTCATTTAGGCTACTCTTGGTCTTCTTTTAGACACATGATCATAAGCCTTGGTCCCTTGGTCCGCCTTGACTTATTTATGTGCAAGGGAAATAAAATGTAGCGCTTGAAACATTCCACACGTCTTGACTTGGCCGAATTTAACATAGCTTTAACAAGGAAGATTTTAGGCATGGCTGAATAAGCTCTTCTTTCTTGAACACTTATTTATGCACATAAGATCATAAGGATGACACTCTCGGCCTTCTAGCCTTCGGAATCAACTTGCACCGGGCTGATGTTTAAGGCATTTTTCAAGTAATTCTGGTTAACCTTAGGCATGTTTGGCTCTTTGAAGCAAATGTCCTCTAGCTCAAAACATAAGGCTGTCCACTTTCCATCAGCTATGGTTTAATGACAAGGAGCCAAATGGAGCTAAAACCGATTGGGGATCATTTTGGCACCTAAAGATGATTATTCTAGTTTGACTTTTACAAGTTAAGCTAGAGCTGGACCATATCTTTTATGTCTTATGTCACATAAATAATTGATGCCTAAAGAGTGGAAGTGAAAAGAAGCACCAAGGTTGGTCCAAAATACCAAAAGCACCTAACCGGGGTATTGTCTTTACAAGCTGTCCGGATAATTTCAAGGACCATCAAGACCATGTTTTATGCCTTAGCCGAATGGGTCATGTGTGGACAGCACAAGGAAGGTTCTAGAAAGCATTTCCAAGCATCATCTCTAGTGGAAGAATCTATGACAAGCTTTCTTGCACAAGGGGAAGGAAATACTTGGCTAGAATTAAATCTCATTTTAGCCACGTGTTCCCAAATTGGCTTGGACAAGGGGCTAATACATCTTAGGCCATTGATCTTGTAATCTTTCTTTTAGGCCTTAGAATATGTTTTAATTTTGATTTATTTTCAGCATGTTTTATTTCCTTATAAATAGCCTAGCATTCAGCTATGTAAAATCAACCTTGATGATGAATATATGAACCCCGTGAGCTGGATTGCTCTTTTTCGAGATGGATTTCTCGGCCCCTTAAATTCTCAAAGCTGTATCCAAGTTGGCTACTTGGTGGTGTCCTTTGAGTCCTTGAACCTACCGGTGGTGTTTCTGTATCCGACAAGGCGAGAGGTGCCCCTTGGTCGTTTCTAGGTGGTGTTTTTGTATCCTAGAGATAGCCTCGGTTTTATCCCTTCACTTCCAAAAATCATATCTCACAAACCGCTCATCCATTTCACTCCAAATTTTACCCACCATCCTTCCAGTGTGTCTAATTCCCCCCCAAAAATCGCCTCCATCCAATCAGTATTCCGACCCCCACCTTCAGATCAAACAAAGAGTACCATCCTGGACAGTCAGCATAGAATCCTGACTTTCAGCTCCTTGAGCAAGGTGTTCTCGGCGACAAAAAAATCCAAAAAAATCACAGAGCTTCTTCAACCGGTTGAGAAGCTCCATACCAAATTTCAGCTTCATCCCCCATCATTTACCCCTCCTTTCACCCTTTTCCCCAGAACCGCACCTGCAGACCTGCAATCTGTCCGGGTTGCTTGTTTGCGGTTTTCCTCTTTATTTGCTTCCGCTCCCACTATACATCAACTTTGGTATCAGAGCAAGTTCTGATCCTTGGTGGATGCCTATCCCATAAAACCCAAAAACACAAAAATAGCCAGCCCCACAAAAAAACCAAAAGCACAAAAACAGTTTCTGCCCATATTTTTTTTACCACCGTGAACCACCACTTGTCATTTGGGTTTTTGAGTGCTGAAATAGCTCCTTCTAATTTTGAGTTGGTCAATCTATTGGTGCCCAAATTTTATGGCCAACAAGAACTCTTTCCTAGTTGGTTCATCAAGGTTGAAGAGGCCTTTGAAAACTTGAGATTAGAAGAGCATGAGAAAATGGAGATTGTTGTAACTAAGTTGAGGAATCATGCCCTCACTTGGTGGACAATATACAAAATGAGAAGGAAGAAAAGAGGCAAAGCAAACGTGCACACATGGGAAAAGCTAAGAGGAAAATTGTTGAGAAAGTTTGGTCCACTTCATTACAAGACTCATCCATCCAAGACCAAGCCTATTAACAAGGGGAGTTCATCTTCCTTTTCCCCTAAACTTTCAGCCCCCTCTTTTTCTCCTTCCATGAACCCAAATGTCCAGCCCCTTTTCCATCCACCAAAATCCACACCCTCTCACCAAATAAACCACCTCACTCCTCCACAAAGACCCTCGGTCCAGCCATCTCTACCCCCACAAAAACCCACACCCCTCACAAAGAAAACCCCCAAAAACCCTCACCAACTTTCGGTGATTACCCTTCCCTTCCACCACAAAATTTTCCAGCCCCTCAACCAAGTTTTACTTTGGTTGAATGTGAAGAGCTCCATGAGGAGCATGAAGAGAATGAACCATACTTGCCTCCCAAGTTTGATGAGATTATTGAAAACAAATTGGAGGATGTGTGCCAACCAATTGATTTTGAGTTGCCTCCAACGTATGATAAGTTGCTTGAGGAGCAAGATGAGCAAAAAGAGCATGAGGCTAGCTTTCACATGGTAGAACCCGTGAGCCTCCCACTTTCGGTCATCCTACACCCATTTGGCTTCCAATGGTCTTTGCAAGGTAAAGGATTCCAATCACATTTTTGGTGTCCTAATTTCTTTGGTAGTGACAAGAATCATCTTGGAGAATTTTGGAGTATTGTCATGATTTTAGATGCTTGTTACTTATTGTTGGATAGACCATGGTTGTTGGATTGGCTAGTTATTCCATATGGGTTGTCAAGCACTCCTAATAGCTATATGTGTTCTAATGATCAAGTTTGTGAGCTCCACAACGTGCATTCTGTTTTGATGATTAATGATGAAATTCTTGGTGAGAAAATGAGCCGTGTGCTAGCTCTTGTGGACAGCCCTTATTTTGCGTTCTTTGATGAAGGGCGAACACTCTTGGAACCTCTACATGAGACTACACAAATTGTTGTTGAATTTTTGGGAAAAGTCCCTTGGCATGAGCACTTGAGGGAGAATGATACTCTTGTACAAATGGCTTGTAGATATTTGACAAAACACAATTCCAAGAGTAGGTATATGCTTTTATCTCTATTGGAAACTTGTGAATTTAATTTTGAGCCATTGACAATTTTGTGTGTCTATGCCAAACATGTGAAGAGTGTTCCTATAATTGTGCCAATGAAGTGGTGCCATAGCATTTGTGAGACCTTCAAATCTGTTTGTGAAGGCAATTATGGAGAGCATACTTGGCACCGAATCCTCTACATTCTGTCCACCAAACAAACGGCCACAACACAATCTGCCCAGCCCATGTTCTATCCGTATTCTCATTCTGTCCAGCCCCTATTTCTCCCACAAAAATCCCAACTCCTTCCCACAAGAGGTGTCATGCCCGGAGGTATTTTACATGCCAAGGAGTTGAGCATTTTGCCACAAAAATCCCAAACCGAGTACTTGCTCCTATTCTGGCCGAGAGCATGCTGTCAAAAGTGACTAGAGCTGAACGTAATTTTGTCTTGTGGTGAAGCTTGAATTAATGATCAAGCTTGTGGAGAGTACTCTTATACTTGTGCCCATGAAGTTGTGCCATGAAATTTCCAAATCTGGTTGTGCATTTATGAGGCCAAGTAAACAGCAAGCATCCTACAAATTCAGCCCCAAAATGCAAAGCAAGCGCATGGTTGTCAACCCGGGAAGCTTGAATGGATGCTAGCAAGGAAGAAGTGGCCACCATCTATGGGTTGGCCGAAGCTAATGCCAAAGGGCCAACAATGGTGAAGTGATTCAAGAAATGTGTTGTGGATAGCCTTACTATGCACTCTCCTTATCTTATGGACATACCCGAATTTGAGGACAAATTCTTTCTAACAAGGGGAGTATGATGGATATTGACCAAGTGCTACAACATACTTGACCAAGATCTCCATACATGCCTAAATGTCAAAAGCTAAGGTTTAATGACAAGGAGCCAAATGGAGCTAAAACCGATTGGAGATCATTTTGGCACCTAAAGATGATTATTCTTGTTTGACTTTTACAAGTTAAGCTAGAGCTGGACCATTATCTTTTATGTCTTATGTCACATAAATAATTGATGCCTAAAGAGTGGAAGTGAAAAGAAGCACCAAGGTCGGTCCAAAATACCAAAAGCACCTAACCGGGTATTGTCTTTACAAGCTGTCCGAATAATTTCAAGGACCATCAAGACCATGTTTTATGCCTTAGCCGAATGGGTCATGTGTGGACAGCACAAGGAAGGTTCTAGAAAGCATTTCCAAGCATCATCTCTAGTGGAAGAATCTATGACAAGCTTTCTTGCACAAGGGAAGGAAATACTTGGCTAGAATTAACTCTCATTTTAGCCACATGTTCCCAAATTGGCTTGGACAAGGGGCTAATACATCTTAGGCCATTGATCTTGTAATCTTTCTTTTAGGCCTTAGAATATGTTTTAATTTTGATTTATTTTCAGCATGTTTTATTTCCTTATAAATAGCCTAGCATTCAGCTATGTAAAATCAACCTTGATGATGAATATATGAACCCGTGAGCTGGATTGCTCTTTTCGAGATGGATTTCTCGGCCCCTTAAATTCTCAAAGCTGTATCCAAGTTGGCTACTTGGTGGTGTCCTTTGAGTCCTTGAACCTACCGGTGGTGTTTCTGTATCCCGCAAGGCGAGAGGTACCCCTTGGTCGTTTCTAGGTGGTGTTTCGTATCCTAGAGATAGCCTCGGTTTTATCCCTTCACTTCCAAAAATCATATCTCACAAACCGCTCATCCATTTCACTCCAAATTTCACCCACCATCCTTCCAGTGTGTCTAATTCCTCCCCCCCAAAATCGCCTCCATCCAAGCAGTATTCCGACCCCCACCTTCAGATCAAACAAAGAGTACCATCCTGGACAGTCAGCATAGAACCCTAACTTTCAGCTCCTTGATCAAGGTGTTCCCGGCGACAAAAAATCCAAAAAAATCACAGAGCTTCTTCAACCAGTTGAGAAGCTCCATACCAAATTTCATCTTCATCCCCCATCATTTACCCCTCCTTTCACCCTTTTCCCCAGAACCGCACCTGCAGGCCTGCAATCTGTCCGGGTTGCTTGTTTGCGGTTTTCCTCTTTATTTGCTTCCGCTCCCACTATACATCATAAGGATAGGATCAAGCTTCTTATGGACACAGATTCACCACCACAGAAGGCTTGAGGCACTGAAGGTTTGCATTGGATACGGATAACACCACCAACTTGAGCCTTTGGACTTAATTAAACACCACTAAGTTTGCCACACTTAGATAAGCAATTAAGAATTTGAGGGGAGGAGCATTAAACTTGCTCGGTTTGCATTCAATATCAAGCTTCCTTACGTAACCGAATATAAGGAGTACTTGTAATGCTCAAAGATTAAAGCTAAGCATAATCTATAGGCTAAAAGTGTATGTACATGATCAAAGGCCAAGATTACACTATAGCTATCCCTTCTCCAAGCTAGCTTGGGAAGGCCTAAAATGAATAGTTATTTCCGGCCATGTATTTGCTTTCCCCTTGTGCAAGCTTGATTCTGATTGGTCCAACACATGATTCTTCTCACTAATGGTAGTGCTCTTTGTTTCTCTAGAACCTTCTTTATGCTAGCAACGTGATGTATAGTGGGAGCGGAAGCAAAAGAAGAAGAGAAAACCCAAAAAGGCAACCAGACATATTGGTGTCTGCAGGTGCGGTTCTGGGGAAAAGGGTGAAAGGAGGGGCAAATGGATGAATTTGAAGCTGTAATTTGACAGGATGGTTATTAACTGGGCCAAGAAGGTTGGGTAAAAATATGGGAATTTTTGGAGGTCGGGAAGACCTTGATCACAGAGCTGAAAGTCAGGGTTCTAGGCTGACTATCCAGGATGAGTCTTTTTGTTTGATTCAAGGGTGGAGGGCGGAGTTCTTCTTGGCTTGAGCTGAGATTTGGAGGGAATGGACTCAACTCATGTATAATGATGTGGGTGAAATTTGGGGAGGAGATGATTTGTGGATTGGGAGATATGAGGATGGAAAGTTGCTGGATAGAACCAAGGTTCTAGCTCGGATACGTGAAACACCACCGAGTGAACCAAGGGGCACCTTCAATCGGTCCGGATACAGAAACACCACCGGGGATTGAAAGACTCAAAGAACACCACCTAGATGCCAATCTAGGATACAACAATGAGAATTCCAGAGGCCGAGAAATCCATCTCGAAAGAGCAAAGCTCAAATTCATATATTCATCATCAAGGTTGATCTTTACATGGCTGAATGCATAAACTACTTATAAGGAAATAAAAGATGCTGAAAATAAATCAAAACTAAAACATAATCTAAGGCCTAAAAGAAAGATTACAAGCTCAATGGCCTAAGATGTATTAGCCCCTTGTCCAAGCCAATTTGGGAACATGTGGTTAAAATGAAAGTTCATTCTAGCCAAGTATTTCCTTCCCCTTGTGCAAGAAAGCTTGTCATAGGTCCAACACATGGATTCTTCCACTAGAGATGGTGCTTGGAAATGCTTCTAGAATCCTCCCTTTGCTGGCCATGCATTACCTATTCGGCTAGGACATAAAACATGGTCTTGATGGTCCTTGAGATTATCCGGACAGCTTGTAAAGAAAATACCCGGTTAGGTGTTTTGGGTATTTTGGACCGACCTTTGTGCTTCATTTCACTTCCATTCTTTAGGCAACAATTATTTGTGTAACATAAGACATAAAAGATAATTCTTCACCATAAACCAAGCTCTAGTTCATCATGCAAAAGTTGAACCAGATTAGGTGCTAAAATATGATCTCCATTCGGTTTTGAGCTTCTTTTGTAGCTTGATGTTAATTCATGGCTCTCGGCATTTGGCATGTATGGAGATCTTGGTCAAGTATGTTGTAGCCCTTGGTCAATATCCATCACAACGCACTTCTCCCCTTGGTGACTCATTTTGATAATCTGAGCATAGATCTTTTGCTCTTTGACGTCAAGCGGACAGATTGTGCCTAGAATGCCCGGTTTGGGCTTTTAGGTGTTTTGGACCTCATTTGCTGATTATTTTTGCTTTAACTCTTAAGCATCAATTGTTTATACACTAGTTGTCATGGAAGGACAATTTTCACAGCTCTCCAGGCTCTAGTTGATCTTGCACTACTAGGACCAGAATAGTAGTTTTTGGTGCCCAAAGTTGACCAAGCAAGCTTATTTCCTCTTATAAGTTTTCCAATAGCCCATGACCCTTGGTAGTTTGGCTTGGATGGGACTCTCCATCAGGTGCAAAGTAGACTTGTGGAATGTTCTGGAGAATCCGAAAACACCTCATTTGGTGGAGTGAATCAAATTCTAGAGCCAATCAAAGTGAAGCTTGGAGGAGAGGAAATCTAATATTTAGCTAGAATTGCACCATGAATAGGGTCCACATGTTCCCTCTTAGTGGAAGCATCTTTTTGGATTATTCTCTATGCTTAATGTAATCCCATCCCTTGATCATGTAAGGCCTCTAATGGCCATTAGATTATGCTTTGCTTTCATTCACACCTTTATATGCCCTACAAATGCTTCACCATACCTGGTTGTCGGAGGCAAATTGATTGAATGAAAAATCGAATGAGCTAGGTGCTCTTCACCCTCAAAATTATTGATTGCTTATCTTAGTTTGGCAAGCTAAGTGGTGACCTCTCAAGTCCTTGGAGCAAGCTGGTGGTGTTTCTTATCCAGCCCATACCTCAGTTCCTCAAGTTGACAATGATGGTGATCTCTTACCCATTGAAAGTTTGATTCCTATCCCTTTGTGTTCCTCGTTTTGATGCCCGTTTTGACTAGCATACTCTCCCCTATTTAGCTTGTTTCTGGCCAGAATACGCTCACATATATGAAATGACAACTCCAGATGCACCACACTCTATCTCAAAAACTTTGTCAAAGTTGGGAAGAGCTAAGACTGGTGCTTGAGTGAGCTTGAGTTTGATCGTAACAAAAGCTTCTTGAGCCTTGGAATTCCACTTGAATGAGCTACCTTTTAGCACTTTGTTCATAGGGGTCGTGATTGTGCTAAAGTCTTTGATAAATCTTTGGTAGAAACAGATCGGACCGTGGAAACTTCTCACGTCATGTATGCTTGTCGGAACCGACCAAGACTTTATAGCCTCCACTTTGCTTTCATCAACTTTCACACCTTGGGGCAAAACGATGTACCTAAAAAGGTCACTTCCGAAGTGAAGAAAGTGCATTTTTGTAGTTTGCCAAAGAGCTTCTCCCTTTCTAGGAGTTCAAGAACTTGTTTGAGATGGCTTATGTGTTCTTCCTCGCTTTTACTAGACACCAAGATATCATCAAAGTACAACACCACAAATTTCCAAGGAATTGCCGAAATACTTGGTTTATGAGCCTCATGAAGGTGCTAGGGGCATTAGACAACCGAATAGCATTACTAGCCACTCATACAAGCCACCTTTGGTGTTGAATGCGATCTTCCACTCATCCCCTTCTCGAATTCTGATTTGGTAATATCCACTCCTTAAATCCACCTTTAAAAACACTTGTGATCCTGAAGCTCATCAAGCATATCTTCAAGTCTAGGAATAGGATGCCTATACTTGATGGTTATCTTGTTTATGGCTCAGCTGTCCACACACATTCTCATGGAGCCGTCCTTTTGGGGACTAAAAGGGTAGGGACAACACAAGAGCTTTAGCTCTGCCTTACAAGTCCTTTGGCCATCAATTCATCAACTTGCTTTTGCATTTTCATGGTATCTTTGGGGTTCATTCGGTAGGGCCGATTTGTTAGGGAGGATGGACCCCGGGGTTAGGTCTATGTGGTGTTGTATGGTTCTTTGTGGAGGTAAGCCGAGGGCATCTCGTTGGGAAACACATGAGCAAAACGAGATAGTAGAGTTTGGGTGAGAGGGTGCAGGTTTGGGGGGTGTTCGGTCTCAAGAGGAGCAAGTAGGATTAGCTCTTGCACAGGTCTAAATTCATGTTGTTTGGATTTGAGGAATGACTCTCCTAAAGCGAGAAGGTGGTCAGATTGGTTGGGGGCTTTTTGTGGTTTGGCTTTTGTGATTTGGCTTGGGGACAAGGGGGCTAGAGTGATTTTCTTTCCATCCTTGGTAAAAGTATAAGTGTTTAAGAACCCATCATACATAACTCTTCTATTAAATAACCATTGTCTCCCAAGTCACGAATGACAAGCATCTATAGGAATAATATCACACAACTCATCATGATAAGTTTTGCCAATGCTCGAACGAAATGAGGCATCTAGAATTGACTTAAAGGCCTTTTCCTTGATTGAGCCATTGGATGTTCTACGGATTTGGATAGACCGTAGCTATAAGACCGAGCTTTTCCACCATACTTGAAGTGACTACATTGGCACAACTACCGCTATCCACGATGATAGAGCATACTTTGCCATGAACCGTTCCTCTAGTGTGGAAGATATTCTCTCGTTGTTCTTCTTTTGGGTCTTTGAAACCGCTCAAAGCTCTTCTCAACACTAAGAGCTCACCTTCATCCGCTTCCTCTACAACGTCCTCCATTTCATCCAGAAGACTCTTTTTCATGCACTTCTTCCTCCATTGGTGGCTCTTGGTACTCAGCCAAAGTGACCACACTTCTATTCGGGCATTCTCGAGACAATGTGACCCATACCTTGGCACTTGCAGCACCTTCGGTTTGCAATTGAACCAGGAGGGGTTTGGGCAGATTTGGGATGGTTTGTATGGTAGGTTGTTTTGTGGAACTGGGGTTCTTTTGTTGGGTAGGTTGGGGCTCCCCTTGTAAAAGGGTGGGTTCTTTTGTGGGGTTATTTTTGGGGGTTCTCTTCGAGCAAAACGGGTCTTCCTTTGTTGTTCAACCTTGTGAGGTAGTTGACAAACTTCATCGAATGTAGAGTATTGTTGTAACTCCACAACTTGAGCATATTTCATATCAAAGTCACCAAGGCATCTCATAATGGTTTGATCTTCATTTTCTTAGATGTCGCATTTGATCGATAACTTCTCAAACTCATGGGTATACTCTTCTACACTCATGCTGCTTTGGTGTAGGTTGTGGAGTTGTGACTAGCCATCTTGGATGTATGTTGGGGGTAAGAAACGAGCCTTGAGTTTAGAACCCATTTTCTCCCAACTTTTGATCTTAGACGTCCTCTTTCGTACTCTATTGTGGACGAGATTCTCCCACAAGGTAGAAGCAAATCCTCTAAGCTTGAGGGCCACAAGCTTCACCTTCTTGTTTTTGGGCACCTCCTTGTAGTCAAAGATCCTTTCTACGGTTCTAAGCCAATCCAAGAACTCATCTGCATTCAAACGGCCTTTAATTTAGGAATGTCCACCTTGAAGTCATGGGAATGGTTATTGTGGCGCCTAGGACCTCTCCTTGATCGTCTCTCACTAGGATTATCCGAGGAGGCAAATGGGTCTCGAGAGCTATGTGTGCTTTGGGAGTGTGGAGACATACTCCTCATTTGGTGATGGAGAGTGGACAGCCCCACATTTTGAGCTGAAAGATATTCATTCTAAGGAAGCTAGCATGCCCGGAATCAACCAAAAGGGCATGAATTTATTTTAATTATTTTTTATCCGGGAGGATGCAAAGCCAAGGGTGTGTTATTTTATGTCTTTATGTTCATAAATAATTGGTTATTAATTTAGCCAAGAAGGATAGTTGAAGCTAGCCACCAACAAACCTCCAAGGCAAAGCAAGTATGCACGGTCAAGTCAAACCGAGGAACATTGCCACTTTATGCTTAAGTACATAAATAAGATGATGCTTAATTGAGGACGGTCCATATTGACATGAGATGGACCATGACCGGATATGGAGCAACAAGGAAGGAGAGTGACAAGGCATTCTAGAAGCATCAAAAAATCAAGAAGCTTGAAGAAGGGGAAAACAAGCATGGCCACATGTTCCCAATTTTGTAATACTTGGCTAGGATTTACTCTAGCTTAGCTTGGAGGAGGGGAAAGAATCTAATTAGTTTCATTTTCATTTTTGCATTATTTTCAGCATGGTTTTCGGTTATGTACAATGCCAAGGCTAGGCATTATAAATTCAGCTCATATGCTTCATTGTAAAAACACTTTTTGATGAATATACAAACCTTGAGTGTTATACTCTTTTCGGGATGGATTTCTCGAGCCTCTAAATCCTCAAAGCTGTATCCTAGGTTGGCATCTAGGTGGTGTCCTTTGAGTCTCCCAAACCCCGGTGGTGTTTCTGTATCCGGACCGTTTGAGAGCGCCCCTTGATTCACTCGGTGGTGTTTCCGTATCCGAGCTTGGATCAAGGTACTATCCAGCGACTTTGCCATTGCATATCTCCCAATCCACGAATCATCTCTTTCCCAAATTTCACACACTTCATCATACATGAGTTGAGTCCATTTCCACCAAATCTCAGCTTAAACCAAGAATCCCTCCGTCCTCCACATCAAAACCAAACAAAGGGTATCAATCTGTACATCCAGCCAGCAGCATCAACTTCTGGCTATCTGTTCAGGTAGTTCCCCTTATCCAAAATTCACGAAACTTGGCCACAACCTTCCTCCATCAGTTACCTCACTCCCCTCCAAGTTTCGTCCAAATCCAAGATCATTTACCCTTCCTTTCACCCTTTTCCCCAGAACCGCACCTACAGGTCCTATTCTGCCCGGTTGTGTGTTTTGCGGTTTTTCCATCTTTTTCTTTGCTTCCGCCACTACACATCATTTGGTCACGCCTACTCTTTATAGACTTCCTGAGCTGCTTCTTTAAGTACTCATTCTGAGTTCTCAACTCTTCATGACTCATCATTAGCATTTCAAACCGTTCTTCCAAAGACATGCTAGCACTCATGGTGCAACTGGGTTTTCTGGGCTGTTTAAGTTTGATAGTGATGTGTAGTGGGAGCGGAAGCAAAGAAGAAGGAAAAACCCAAGAAAATGCAACCGGACAGAATAGGGTCTGCAGGTGCAGGTCTGGGGAAAAGGGTGAAAAGAGGGTCAAATGTTCTTGGTTTTGGCTAAAAATTGGAGGGAAGGTTATTTGTGATGTTAGGAAGCGCTGGTAAAAATATGGGAAGCATCCAAGGTCAGGATCACCTTGAACCAAAGCCAAACAGAAAGTCACGCTGGGCGGCTGTCCAGGATGAGGTCCTTTGTTTGTTTTTGGTGCCGAGGACGGGATACTTCTTGGATTGAGCTGAAATTTGGTGGAACTGGACTCAACCCGTGTAGGATGGTGTGGGCGAAATTTGGGGACGAAAGGATTTGTGGATTGGGAGATATGGATTGATGAAATCGCTGGATAGTTCCTGGGTTCTGGCCTGGATACAGAAACACCACCAAGCTGAACCAAGGGGCACCTTGCAATCTATCTAGATACAGAAACACCACCGGGGATTGTAAGGACTCAAAGGACACCACCAAGCTTGCCAAGACTCGGATACAGCAATGAGGATTCAAGGGGTTGAGAAATCCATCTCAAAACAGCAAAGCTCAAAATTCATATATTCATCATCATTGGTAATTACAAAGCTGAATGCTTAAACTATTTATAAGGAAATAAAACATGCTGAAAATTAATCAAAACTAAAACATAATCTAAGGCCTAAAAGAAATATTACAAGATCAATGGCCTAAGATATGTTAGCCCCTTGTCCAAGCCAATTTGGGAACATGTGGCTAATATGAAAGTTAATTCTAGCCAAGTATTTCCTACTCCTTGTGCAAGAAAGCTTGTCATAGGTCCAACACATAGATTCTTCCACTAGGGATGATGCTTGGAAATGCTTCTAGAATCCTCTTTGTTGCTGTCTACACATGACCCATTCGGCTAAGGCAATAGACATACACCATTCGGTCCTTGGTGATTACCGGCCAGCTAGTGCGCTTAGTGCACGGTTTGAGTTCCCTTGGCGCTTTGGACCTTCTCTTGTGGATTTATTTTACTCCAACTCTTGAACAATAATTATTTATGTAACAAAAGACATAAAAGATAGTTCTTCACCATAAACCAAGCTCTAGTTCATCAAGCAAAAGTTGAACCAGATTAGGTGTTAAAATATGATCTCCTTTCGGTTTGAGCTCCTTTTGTAGCTTTGACATGAACTCATGGCTCTTGGCTTAATGGCATGTAAGGAGACCATGAACAAGTATGTTGTAGCCTTTGGAAATATCCATCAGATAGGAGCTCGGCCAAGAGAGTAGCCAATAGCTCGATAGCAAATATGATGTATCCTTCGAAGAGTAGGGTTGATGTATCTTCGGAGGAGAATTGATGTATCTTCGGAAGAGAGTTGATGGACTTCCGAATGAGAATTGATGTATCTTTGAAAGAGAGATGATGGACTTCTGAATGAGAATTGATGTATCTTCGGAAGAGAGTTGATGGACTTCCGGATAAGGATTAATGTTTCTTCGGAGGAGAATTGATGTATCTTTGGAAGAGAGTTGATAGGCTTCCAGATGAGGATTAATGTTTCTTTGGAGGAGGATAGAGACCAAGCTTCGATGGACGAGACTCACCACCACCAAATGCTTGAGGCACCAAGGATTGAGCTAGATAAGACACACCACTAGCTTTCAGCAACTTCAATGCCTCATTACATCACTTAGCATGCCAATACTAAGTGATAAAACACCACTTAGCATGCCAATACTAAGGATTGATAAAACACCACTTAGCATGCCAATACTAAGATAAGCAATCAAGAATTTGGAGAGAAGAGCTCAATGATCACTTGGTTTTGTATTTCAACTTCAATGGCTCATTACATCAAGGAATCCACTATTTATAGTGCTTCAAAGTGGAGTAGCTATGTACAATCCAATGGCTATTAGAGCCTTTATAAAATTGAGGGTGGGGATTACACAAGGAATAATCAAAAGAGGACTAAAAAAAAGATGACAAGGCTAGGGAACATGTGGTTCTCATGCTTGGAGTATTTCTAGCCAAGTATTTGTTTCCCCTTCCTCAAGATACATTTTGATTGGTTGTATCTTTTGATTCCTTGCTCCAAATTAAGCAAAATTGATATGCCTTGGAAGCTCTCCACACCCACTATTAGGCCAAGTGCTTGGTTAACCCATATGACCCTCCGAGGAAGAAGATGTTGATTGTTAAAGTCCATATGTTCAAAATTGCTGAAACTACCCTTCCTTGCCAATTGTTTACTTTTCAGGCTTTATCCTTATTATCTCCGTTTCTACTCTTAAGGACCACTTCTTAGGGGTATTGTGGTCTTAGTTATAAAGAGTTTTAGTTCACTCCTAACCCTTAGCACTCTTGGATAATCCGAACTAGAAGGGGTGATTTTGTTTCCCTCGGTTGAGCTCCATTCAAACTTAGCACCTCTTGTATCAAGCCATTGCTCTTAGTGATTGAGTTTGAGGTAGTAGCATGGAGATCTCCATTAGAACGGGTAGTGGATTGTAAAGTCCTTGAAGCGGGGAATGGCTCTTGGCATATTGGCATACCATACATCGCTTGATGATGTCTTGAACATCTTTGTCCAGGCTTGGCCAGAAATAATGCTCCTTGAGCATCTAAGTTGTCTTTTTCTCTCCGAAACGGCCTGCAAGTCCTCCAGAATGGACTTCTCTTATGATTAGCTCTCTCGTGCCACAGCTAGGCACACATAATATGATACCTTGAATAAGTATCCTCCTTGGATTTGGAATTCACCCTTGGGTCGAACTTGGCATTCTCGGTATAGGGTTCCAAAATCCTTATCATCCGCATATAAACTCTTCAGGTGTTCGAAACCAAAAACACAAGTTTCTAACTGAAACAACAGTAAGTACCTTACGGACAGAGCATCGAGCGCCCTTGTTAAGCTTCCCGGATTTATGCTTGATTGAGAAATGGAAGGTTTGAAGGTACTCAATCCATTTTGCATCTCAACCCATTTTGCATGTCACAGGTTCAACTTATGTTGGCCCTGAATATACTTTAGAGCTTCGTGATCTAAGTGCGGGATGAACTCATGAGCCACTAAGTAATGACTCCAATACTGTAATGATCATATCATAGCATAGAATTCCTTGTCATAAGTAGAGTATCTTCGTTTTGTGTCACATAGCTTCTCACTTAAATAAGCGATAGGTCGACCCTCCTGAGTGAGAACTTCACCAATGCCCACACCTAAGGCATCGCACACAACTTCCAATATTTTATCAAAACTGGGTAAGGCTAAGACTGGAGTCCGAGTTAGTTTTGTCTTGATAGCTTCAAAAGACTTCGAGCTCGAGGTGTCCAAACAAAGGAGTTGTTTCTAAGCACCTCAATCATAGGAGTAGTGATAGTGCTTAAGTATGTGATAAATCTCCTATAGAATGATGCAATGATGGATATATTTCTGTACCATCATGCGAAGCTTGTGTGCGATACAATTCCAAGGTAGTTCAGCTTCAGTTAAAGGCTGAGTTAGTGTAGATTGCAGCTTATTTACAGCATTTCCTAGCCGTTCCGAGCTCAAATGAGAACTCAAATTCTGACTATGTAACTAGTTTGTGTTTAATCATGAACTCAGTTCCAGCCTTCGACAGTGTGAGCTCAACTGGGAACTTAGTCTCAAGCTTTACAAATATTCCGAGTTCAGCTGAGAACTCAGATTTCCACTTTGCAAGCGTTCGAATTCAGCCCGGACCTCGGCTTCAACATCTCAATCCTCTGTTACGGAAAGAAGGTGACAGCCATGTAAATCCACGGGTGCAATGACATTGTTCAAGTCAAACATGATGGAAATAGAGCAATGTGAAGAAGAAAGTGACCATTCAGCCCTACTCTCAAAACTCAGCCCTTTTGAGTTCCTAATTAGACTCAATTTTGCTATTTTCTGAACAATTTATTCAGATCTGGTTTTGTAGTAATTTGGACAGTATTTTAGCTTTGTTTTGAACTCTTTGAGATGGAGAAAACCATCTCCAATGTTGCCAACAGGTTGTCAAACATTCAAAGCCGTTCAAGCTTGTACAAGTTCAGCTAGAAGCTAAAGACTTGCATCAAATTTGGAGGTAATGCAATTTAAAGCTGTCAAAGCTTTGGACAAGTCTTAAATGCAGTCGAGAAAGATGATTTATAAACAAAAGGAATGTCCATGCATGAATTCAAAATTCAGCATGTTGAGTTCTTAGTTTTCAAGCATAATTTTCTATTTTTGAGGATCTATTGGGTCTGTAATAATTGAGGCACTTTTAAGTTGCTTTTTGACATTGTAGGATGGTTCAAAACCATCCCTAGAGATTACTTACAGGTTGATAGACTTTTAATAAAGTATTTCTGACCCGGTCGATAATAGAAGCCACACCCTCTTGTACTTATTGATGGTTGGTTTCCAGCATGGAGGAAAAGTTTGTTCCGAGTTAAGAGAAGCTGCAAACTTTACAAAGAAGAGGAAGAACTCAGATTAAGAGGATGTGACTCAAATCAACTATGTTTCGAGCCTCGAAACTAGCCCACTTACAAGCTAGTTTTCTAGGCTACAACTTATCTTTTTGGTGGTCTAATAAGAAGCCTTCTATTGACAAGATCCACTCATTACCAATCTTTTCAAGCCAAATCACAGATTTCTATTGGCTCATTTGAACAGCTTGGTTAGAATCTTTACTGAAAGTTTCGTTTTTCGTTGTCGGTTTTTGTTTTCTATTTTACTAAGATTAATCTTTGTAATTAGTGGTGATTAATTATGATTAGTCTTAATCTTGCCTTATCATTTAGAAAAGATATTTTCACGAGAATTGGCCCCTTATAAAAGGCCTTCCTACTCTTGTACTAAAATAACTTTGGATGAATTTAAACCCCCTTTTGTGATACACTAATGTGTGTTTCAAACTCGAAAGCGCAGAGTGAATCGGCTTTCTAACCTTGGTTGGAAACCTAGTGGTGTTCTACTAGGTCGTAGAGAGTGAAGAGTGAATCGACTTTCTAAGCTGCCCCATACTGTCTTGGAGAACGCACGGTGAATCGATTTTCTTAGTTAGTTTGGAACTATCCTGTTACTTTGTCTTAAGTAGCTGGTTTATAGAGGAGAGAGTAAAATCATTCCTTCCAAATCCACTACCAACATATCCTTGACATTCCCTTTCATTCATCCATTCCAACTCACCCATCATACCCACTATCCACCATATTCCCAGCTTCCGCCCCCATATGCCATCGAAGCCTAACTCGGACCCCTTATTTGGATTCCGAGCCTAGGCTTGGTGCCATCAAGTGGTATTAGAGCTCTTAGAGCCCCTCCTATGATCTGTGTACCTTTCCCACTCAAAAAATTACAAAATACCAAAACCAGTTACAAAGAACCCCATTTTTTAGAATGTCTCCAAGCTTTATTCATGTAAAAGTCATTGAGCAGAAACTCCACAAAGCATTGAGAGAAAAGGCAAAATTGGAAGCTCAAAGACAGCACCTAATGACTCGATTAGGAAAGCAAGTGAGAGCAGAAATGATCCCTACTCATCCCAAGTTTTATGGCCAACAAAATCAGTTTTCAAGCTGGGTTTCTAAGGTGGATGAAGCTTATGCACATCTAAAACTAGATGAGCATGAGAAGTGCGAAGTAGTTGTGTCAAAGCTAAGGATTCGAGCACTTCTTTGGTGGAAAGACTGCAAGTTAAGGAGAAAGAAGAAAGGAAAAGGAAAGTATGCACTTGGACCAAGTTCAGTGGTAAGTTGTTAAAAGTTTTTGCCCTCTTACTTATAATGTCTAGCCTGCCCAAACTTGGCCCAAGAAGAGAAGTTCCAAATTTTCTGATTTGGCTTCCCTTCTAAGGACACTTTGTCTCATCCTCTTGAAACAACTCCCTCTCCCTTCAATACTCCACAATCAGCACCCCTCCTCAGAAATATACCTACTCCAAATCCCCCGTGTCTCATCCACAAAATCAGCCCCTCTTAGTCCCTGAAATTAAGCCTTCGGTTTCAGCTTGTCCAAGCAGCAAAGTGTGCACTATCCCAGAAATTCAGGATGTTCAAACTAAGGTTTATGAAGAGGAAAGTAGGAAAGAACAAGAATCACTTAGGTTCAGCTTCTGTCCTAACTATGATGATGATATTAAGGAAGATATTTCAGCCATGGAGGAAATGGAAGCCCCAAGTTCAAAATCCTATCTTTGCTGGCAAGAAACCAAAGCTAAATGTGATGCAAAGTCAGCCCATGACTTTGTATTCAAAGGAGATTACTGCCCTCCCCCTATGGAGGTTAAGGTAACATTGGAACATGAACCCCATAAGTGTTATACTCTATTTTATGAGACTCCTTTCATACATTTCTTACCTTGGAGTGTCTATAAAGAGTCTCAAAATTGCCAAATTTCTGCCCCCACACTTGTGCTCGAGTCTACTTTGCAAACTCGGAAAATGAGGCAAGAAGAGTTTGATGTCTTCTATTCCTTTGCTGATTTAAACCCCATTCTTAGTTCCCCCATTGAAACCCCCTTTACCCCTTAGCCTTGTCCATAAACTAATACCCTAACAATTTTGTCCTTCACTCTTAACCGAGTGCAGCCCCAACTATTCTAGACCCCACAAATTGAGCCCCACAAAAATATTTTTCCACACTGAGTTTATGTCCTTAAGTTAGTTGGTATACAAGCTAGTTCCTCAAGGGAACAATGGAGGTTACACAATCAAAACTGACTTGAAATGGAATTCCTATGTGCTGCCCACTTCCCTCATGCCTAGGGAAAAAGAAAATCATAAAGTACGTATGGACAACATGATCATCCCTAGATTTAGGTCTCCTACACCAGCATTAGAGGATCTTTTTGATGAGCCTAAAGGTGTTACAAACCTCAATCCAATCCTTGAAGTCTTGCCGGAGGAAGAGCTGAATGAAAATGACATTGTTATTCCACAAAATTTTTTCTTAACTATGTATTTTATGCGCAGGAAATTCAAGGTGGAGAAAAAGTTGATCTTTCAAGTTTGAGGATATATTCCTATACCATCCTGCAAAGCTTGTGTGCGAGTACAATTCTAAGGTAGTTCAACTTCGATTGCAGGCGAAGGTAGTGCAGATTATAGCTTATTTACAGTCTTTCCTAGTCATTATGAGCTCAAATGAGAACCCAAATTTAGAATATGCAACTAGTATGAGTTTAATCACGAACTTAGTTCCGACCTTTGATAGCCTGAGCTTAACTCGGGAACTTAGTCATAAGCTTTACAAATATTTGAAGTGGAATTTGGTGGTGGTGGTTTGGTTTCGAGGTGGAAGCTCCGGGCGTTGGTCAGCGGTTTCAAGCGCCGGACGGTGGCCAAAGGTGGCGGCGCTTGCCCGATCCGGAGGCGACAGGACCAGCAGGAGCGAAAGCAGCCCTGTTTGGAGCAGGACAGAGTGAAGAGGAGAGAGAGAGACGCTGCTGGAGGTGACAGGGTGAAGGCCGAGGCGCCGCGCGCGCTGGCTCTGGCGGCGGAAGAGGTCGGTGGTGACGGTTGGCCAGCGGTGGAAGTCGAGCAGCGAGAGGGAGTGAGGGGGAGGTGAGAGCAGAAAGGAGAAGTGAAGGTGGGGAGATGAGAGAGAAAATGGAAGGCTTAGTTTTCAAAACCCCCACCCTCCTTTCTACTAATTTCCCGATCCTTCCACCATCTTCTTTTCTTTTTTTTTAAATTTTATTTTATTTCTTTTTTACTTTTTAATTTAATTTATTCAGATTCGGAATGAAATTATTCGAACATATATACATTTCGTAGTACAAACGTAAATTTGTACGTATTACCCATTCTTATTTACGATTATCAAATTTGTTCACATCTTTTATTTCGATTTCGTATTGTTTGCGACTCACTGCTTTTAAACAATATTAAGACGATAAAATGTAAATTTAAAATAATTAATTACGATTAAGTTTCGGGGTGTTATAGTGGGGAAGAACCTTTTATTATGATTTTCCAAGTTTTTATTAAATCTAATTAATCAAAGTTTGAAAGGTGGTTTTATTAACCTTGTATTTTATAAATTATTTTCAAAATTTCCGAGATCTTATTTTCTAATTAAGGAATTAACAATATTAGGGTTATGGTTCCACGGTGAGGCTTTAGGCTAGATTGATGTGAAGCCACCACTACTATCCTCGCGATGCTGGCCGTGGCCTGCACTAAGGGAAAGCGAGCACCCGCCAGAGGCCATGGCTGGTGAAACCAGCCTTGGTCTCTCCCCAATGGGCAGATCCAGAATCTAACATAATTTTTCCTACAACCGAGAAAATACTGAGATGTAATTTTGCGTAGAACAAAACATAAAATAAGGGAGTCCCCAATCGGTTTTAGGAAGAAAAAACTAACAAAAATATAAAAAAGAAAATTTGCTGTCTAGATCTTACTATGGGAAAACGAAGATTGAAAAAGGATAAAAATTGACTCCATCGGTCTTGAACCGAGAATTGGATTCGGGGGCAAGGGTAGGAAACATAGGGATAAAACCATCCATTCCGCCCGTCCGAAGACGACCATTACTAGTTCGAGTAGTGTATTAATAATGATGTAAGAAAACAAGCATACAACATGCGAAGCACAATTAAACCAACCAAAACATAACAAGGAAAACAATAAAGAAAAGCGGTAAAGAAAGGGATAAAGGAAATAAAAGCGAGAAATAATAAAAATTATATCGGTTGGGAAGAAAATTAAAGCGATTACATCTCTTAAAGCACAATACAATAAGCAATAAAACAGAAATAAATATAATTGTTTTGAAGGCTGAAATATGGCCCTCGAGGTTGTCCCACCTTGCTAATCTGGATCTCCACACCGGATCTCTCGATGCAATAGCGATAATCCAAAGAAAAGGGCTAGTTTTGTGAATTGTGTGCCTTAGAGATAAGAATAACCAAATATTCTTTAGCTCTTTGCAAGGATTCAACGGTGAAAGATGAATGTTTATATAAATTTCAGCAAAGTAACATTTAGGTGAGGGTATTTTATATGCCAAGAAGACAGAGCTACACCGATCCTGAAAAAGAGACTCAAAATGGGCTTAGAAATGACCAATGGAATAGTAAACAACAAGAACTAGGCTAATCACTCGAGAGGAAATGATTAACACTCCAACTTAGACTGAAATAACAAGAACAAGATAAAACCGAAGTACCTAAGGATACAGAAATCACCACCAAGGATAAACTAGGGCACAAACCACACTTAGAGATACATATATCACCACTCTAAGTATAAGCTAGACTATTCAGAACACAGCATAATTAATCCACTAATTAGACAAGCAAAAGAGAATTTCAGGGTTGAAAGGAGCACAACTCAACTTTACTTAGCATATAAACCATATCAAAATCGGAGTTCTCTTTGCAATAAGAGAGCCCATGCATATTTATATGCCTCTTAGCTAGGTTACATCACTCTAATCTATAAATCCCTTTTACAATCAAGGGCTATGATGTATTTAGCAAAATAAAAAGGATAAAAATAAGGACATCACAGCAGAAAAGGAGGGGGACCACGGAATCGGTAGTACAAAATAGTACGATTGTGAGTCCGGTGACAGACTATAATCATTATCACCAAACTCTCATGCTCTCCGATCCTTAACTTTCCTTTTCTGGCTCTGCTAAAGATGCCTAGATGATGCTCAAGTAGATCCGAGTGTATTCACAAAACAGTCCGAGCTCATAAACTAGCGACTCGAAAAAGATCACTTGGTGTATTTTTCTCCGAATACTTCGACTTGTCTAACTCCCTTACTCCCGTCCGAGGAGACGGACAAGTATTTCCAAGTGTGGCCAAAACTGATGGAAAGTGGACAGCCCTTGATCATGGACCGAGGACAAGTCATCAAGAGAGATCAAACATACATGGAAATCAACCCAAGACACTTGAATCTCTTATTATCATTTTTGATCCCGGAGGATGGGAAGTCAAGAGTGTGATCTTTCTATGATTGTTCATAAATAATTATTTACCTAAGAGTCAAGAAGGAGAGCCAAGAAGACTCAGCTAGCAAACCTAAAATCCTCCATGTTAGAGCAAGGTGCATTTTGGCCATGACAAAACGTGAAGTAAGGTGTCTTTGCACATAAATAATTTGTATTTGATTCTGGTCGGTCCAAGGTCAAATACAACATGTCTAGGCACCTAAGGGGAGCATCCAAAGCAGCCCACATGAAGAGTATTCTAGAAGAATTAAGGAGGCTTGGCAAAGGGAAACAAACCGTAGCCACATGTTCCCTAACCATCAAATACTTGGCTGAAATTTCTCCTAGCTTAACTTGGAGGAGGGGAAAGAATCTTGGCTAATTTTGTTTTGATTTTGCTTTAATTTTCAGCTTTGTTTTCAGCTTTGTAAATGCCATTGTTAGGCATTATAAATTCAGCAAGCCTAGCTCATTGTAAAGACACTTTTTGATGATATATGAATTTGAGCTTTGCTCTCTTGAGATGGATTTCTCAACCCTTTGAATCCTCATTGCTGTATCCGAGCCTTGGCAAGCTTGGTGGTGTCCTTTGAGTCTCTTAAGCCCCGGTGGTGTTTCTGTATCCGGACCGTTTAAGATTGCCCCTCGGTTCAGCTTGGTGGTGTTTACGTATCCGAGGCGGAACCTAGGATTTATCCAGCGACTTCATCAGTCCATATCTCCCAATCCACAAATCATTTCATCCCCAAATTTCACCCACATCATCAAACACGAGTTGAGTCCATTTCCTCCAAATCTCAGCTCAATCCAAGAAGAACTCCATCCCCAGCACCAAAAACAAACAAAGAACCTCATTCTGGACAGCCGCCCAGCGAGGCTTTCTGTTTGCCTTTGGTTCAAGGTGAACCCGACCTTGGATGCTGCCCAAATTTTACCACAACCTTTCCCAACCAGTTAACTACCTCTCCACCAAATTTCGTCCAAAACCAAGATCATTTACTCCTCCTTTCACCCTTTTCCCCAGAACCGCACCTGCAGGTCCTATTCTGGCCAGCTTGGTTTTCTTGCGGTTTTGCTTCCTTTTGCTTCCGCCTCCCACTACACATCAAAAACTCCCTTGATGTCTGTGTTAACAATGAAGACCCAACAGTGGATTCTCGAGGACTCGGTTGTGAATTTTGAGGACTCGGAATTATCGATCGACCTGGTTGGCTCTCGGCATCGGTTGGGATTTAGCTTGTGGTGTTCTCCCCACCATCCTCCCCGACTTGAAAAGAATTTGTCCTCAAATTCTCGTGTGAATTATCTTCCAAGTAAGGGGATAAATTAGCAACATTAAAAGTATCCGAGACCGAGTAGTCCTCGGGCAAGTTCACCTTGTAAGCATTATCATTTATTCTCTCAAGTACCTCAAAAGGACCATCTGCCCTCGACATCAACTTAAACTTGCGCTTGGAAGGAAAATGCTCCTTCCTCGGGTGGATCCAAACGAGATCCCCGGTTGAAAAACCACCTTTCTGCGATTTTTGTTAGCGCTAGCCTTATAACTCAAATTAGCTTACTCAATTCTAGCTCTAACTTTCTTATGCAATTCATAAATCCGAGTAGCTCTTTTCACAAGCATCGGTATGAGGTTTCCCATCAAAAGCTCTCGGGGTCGGATCAAGTGGTGACAGAGGCTCCACACCATAAATAACCTTGAAGGGCAAAACATTGGTAGTCTTGCTTGGCGTGTGATTGTAAGCAAACTCAAGCATCCGGAAAGAAGTTTATCCCACGCCTTAGCATTTGATTTGATTAGCATTCCGAGTAAGACTCCCAAAGTTGTGTTTGTTACCTCGGTCGACCATCCGTCCGAGGATGGCAAGTAGTGCTGTACTTAAGCTTCATTCTCAATTTCTTCCAAAGAGTAACCCGAAATGACTCAGAAACTTCACATCTCTATCTCGAGACCACTATCCTTGGGATCCCATGCGGTCTTACCACTTCCCTGAAAATAGGTCAGCAACTAGTGTAGCATCATTGGTTTTGTTGCAAGCAATGAAGTGAGCCATGTTTGAAAATCGATCAACAACTACCAGAATATAATCTTTCCCTTTCGAGTCGAATGTAGACCCGGAATGAAGTCTAGACTTACATCCACCCAGTGGCTGAGTTGGGACAGGTAGTGGAGTGTAAAGTCCTTGAGGTAGGGAATGGCTATTGGCATATTGGCATACCACATATCACTTGATGATGTGTTGAACATCTTTGTCCATGCTTGGCCGAAATAATGCTCCTTAAGCATCCGAGTTGTCTTTTCTCTCCGAAATGGCCAGCAAGTCCTCCGGAATGGACTTCTCCAATAATAAGCTCTCTTTTGCCACAGCTTAGGTACACACAATCTGATACCCTTGAATAAGTATCCTCCTTGGATTTGGAATTCACCATTGGGTCGAGTTTGGCATTCTTGGTGTAGGGTTCCAAAATCCTTGTCAACCGCATATAAACTCATCAAATTTTCAAAACCAAAAAACAAGTTTTTAAGCTGGAACAACAGTAGGTACCTTCCGGACAGAGCATCAACACCATTGTTAAGCTTCCCTGATTTGTGCTTGATTGAGAAATGGAAGGTTTGAAGGTACTCAACCCATTTCGCATGCCTTGGGTTCGGTTTGTGTTGGCCCTGAATATATTTAAGAGCTTCATGATCCGAGTGCAGAATGAACTCTCGATCCACTAAGTAATGACTCCAATACTCTAATGACCGAATGATGGCATAGACTTCCTTGTCATATGTAGAGTATCTTCGCTTTGTATCATATAGCTTCTCACCGAAATAGGCAATATGACAACCCTCTTAAGCTAGAACTCCACCAATGCCCAAACCCGAGGTATCGCACTCGAGTTCAAATATCCTTTCAAAACTAGGCAGGGCTAAGACAGGAGCTTGACTCGGTTTTGTCTTGATAGCTTCAAAAGACTTCTTGACGGAGACCTCCCTACTAATGAAGCTGCTAAGGGTCATGGCTTCATAGCTAAGGTGCAAGAGGAGCTACTTTTGAGCAAAGACCAACTTTGGGTTTTTGAGTCACCTATTCTGGTTCGAATTGAGCAAGTTGGTAATGGTTTAGGAGAGCCCTAAAACTCCCTTTGTCAAGGCCATTTGATACCAATAAAAGGTCCCTAGAAGTTGAACCAGAAATAAGCGTGAAAGAGGCTAGAATGAGCAAGACAAGAAAACCGGCCAGATTAGGAACAATTCTGCACAACAGTCTTTGAGGGCCAAAAAGTCAATGATCCAAGGGTCAAATGAGAAGTCAAGCTGCATGGGTGCAAAGTAGACTTGTGGAACATTCTAGAGAATCTGAAATCACCTCATTTGGTGGAGGGAATCAAATTCTAAGAGCCAATCAAAGTGAAGCTTGGAGAGGAGGAGATCAAATACTTGGATAGAATTGCACAATGACTAGTGTCTACATATTCCCTCTTAGTGGAAGCATCTTTTTGGATTATTCTCTATGCTTAATGTAATCCCATCCCTTGATCATGTAAGGCCTCTAGGCCATTAGATTATGCTTTGCTCTCACCCATTGTATGCACTATAAATAGCACCCTATACCCGGTTGTAATGGATTGAGTATTGAATGAGAAAATCGAGTGAGCTAAGTGCTCTTCACCCCCAAAATTCTTGATTGCTTATCTTAGTGTGGCAAGCTAAGTGGTGACCTCTCAAGTCCTTGGAGCAAGATGGTGGTGTTTGTTATCCATTGAAAACTTGGTTCCTATCCCTTTGAGTTTATCATTTTGGTGCTTGTTTGATTAGCATTTCCATCCCCATTTAGCCCGTTTGTGGCCGGACTGTGCTTGCATATATCATCTTTGGTATCAAAAGGCTTTCAATTGGGCGTCCTGCTACACAGGACCCCTAGCTAGCTCTTTCAAAGGCTTTCAATCGGAAACCGAATCATTTCAACTAAATCATTTCTCATGAATTACTTTCAATGAATCTCTTTCGGTGAATCACTTCCCAGGTTGGGGACTCGAACTAGCACTTCGCAATTTCTCATAATTTCTCGGGTTTCTCCGGGGTGCGATCCCAAATAAAAGGCTTCGGGACCTATCTAGGAAGATTCCAATCGGGCGTCCTGCTACACAGGACCCCTAGCTAGAATCCTTCCTTGTGCTAAACGATCCAGGCAAAGTCGATTCACAACGGTTTCTTTAACACGTTCACTCATCAAGCTTGTTTCGAATAGTATTCTCAAATCAATTTCACTTCTTAAAAGTACATTTTCATGTTTGAAAAGCATATATCCCATAAGTCACATTCAAATATCATTTTGTGTAAAACATAGAACTTCTTCCAAAACCAACTTTTGAATAACGTTTAACACAATCACTTGCACGAGATAGCCATAATTCAACATAGATAGTCATTCTCGGCTTTTCTCCAACTAAATCCTTTTCAATTCTCCCATTTAGTAATATTAATTCCTTTTTATGAGCCACAATAACCACAAGTAGTTACCATTAATCTCACGTGTCCCAACTTCTCACAATTTACCATCTTTGCCTCAATATTTTCCGATTACGCCTCCACATTACTAATCAACCTCTTCTTACTCATACTTATCGGATAGCTCTCATTCTTCATTACTAAAATTCCTCTGGCTCCCTCTATCTTCAAGTGTACTTTGCTCTCATCTTAGGTTTCTATCTCATTAATCGCTCTTTCTCATCCAAACTCAATCATACAACTCTTAATCTCTTTTCATCGCTCCACTTCCTCTAGCTCCGCTGATCTTCGAATTTAGTTCAACATCTAGGATTTAATTAAGTGATGGATATTTCTATCCAAGTCAAATGTTCAAAAGTCAAGGGGTTTCTCAAGCTAAAGCATAAAAGGAGTCAAGCTTACTTTTACACCAAAAATTCCTATGCTAGTCCAAAGGTGCAAACCGAGCAAAGGTTGGAAGAGGTTTTAATGGTCATGAAAGTTTTCGGTTAAAACATAAATAATTGTTGCTAAATGGAGTGAAGCATTTTATGGCACAAAGGTCAGTCCAAACTACCCAAGGAGCCGAACCAAAGTATTTTGTTACATGCTACGTATTTTGGTTACATGCTGCCCGGATAATTTCAGGCACAAAATGGCCATGACCGGACCATAAAATTCAGTCACCAAGGCTGAATAATCATGGCTGCCAAAGGAAGAATTCTAAGGGAATGTCCAAGCACTACCTTAAGTGGAAGGAGCTAAGTGTTAGACCAATAATGTGCTAGCTTGAGCAAGGGGAAAAGGATTACTTGGCTGAAAATGATCTTTGCATTTTCCACCACATGTTCCCTAGAGTTTCAAAACTTGGCCAAGAGTGCTCCTCCATATCCGACCCTTCATCTTTGCTTGAAGAAGAGGAAACTCAATACAAGCCTTAGATTATGATTTTGATTTAAGCTTTATGTATTTTCAGCATGCTTTTTAGTTTCTATAAATACTCAATGTATTTAGCTATGTAAATACACTTGATGATGAATATATAAACCTTGAGCTGGATTGCTCTTTTCGAGATGGATTTCTCGGCCCCTTAAATTCTCAATGTTGTATCCAAGTTGGCTACTTGGTGGTGTTCTTTGAGTCCTCTAACCTACCGGTGGTGTTTCTGTATTCGGCAAGGTTATTGGTGCCCCTAGGCTTCCTCTTGGTGGTGTTTCTATATCCAAGAAGAAACCTCGGTTTTATCCATCTATTTTCCATATCCATAACTCCCAATCCACACATTAACTTCGGCCCAAATTTCACCCACATCATTATACATGAGTTGAGTCCATTCCCTCCAAATCTCAGCTCAAACCATGAAGGACTCCCTCCCCCACCTTTGATTTTCACAAAGAGTATCATCCTGGACAGTCAGCCCAGAACCCCGACTTTCAGCTCCGTGATCAAGGTGTTCCCGACCTCCAAAAATTCCCATATTTTTACCCAACCTTCTTGGCCCAGTTAAGAACCATCCTACCAAATTTCAACCCCAAACTCCTCCATTTGCCCCTCCTTTCACCCATTCTGCCCGGGTAGCTTGTTTGCGGTTTCCCTCTTCTTTTGCTTCCGCTCCCACTACACATCATTATCTTTTGAACTCAATTATCCTAATACTCACCCACCTTTCACTCTCATGCCTCAATTGTGCATCACTCGGTGTAAACTCACACTCCTCTTTTATACTTAACTCGTTATTTCCCAATATAAGCCGTTACCTTCCAACACAAGGAGCTTAGGAAATCTCTAAGGTTTAACTGAAGCATCAATTCACAATTTAGACCCAAATCCCCCTTTCTTCATTTCTAAGTGGTAATTGAGACTTTCACAATACTCTCGTTATACCTATGCAACCTAACTCCTTCTAAACTTTCAGCATCTCAACTCAGCCCTAACCAACTACTAAGCTCCTTTGGGTTTCGACTTAGACTTAAAAGTTCAATTCGTTTTCTCATAACCTAATTCAGTCCTAACCACTTCCTAACTTCATTCTATCACATAAACATTCAATAATCACAACAAAACTCATTTGGGTTTTGTAATTACTAATAGTTTAGAGTATAAGACTACCCACCTCGAATTTTATGATTTGTAATGTGATTTTGATGAATTCGGATTGGGTTCCTTGCCCTCTTCTTCTTCCCGTTCCGCCTCTGTACCTCTCGCTCTACCTCCTGCCCTCGTTCTCTGCCTCTGCTTCTCTGCTTCTTCCTCCTACCATCTACTTAATCTTCTTCTTATTCCTCTCTAATGCTTGCCCTCGATCCTCCTTTCTGTTTATACTTCCGTTGTCTTTTCTTGCTCGCTTTCGTCATCGTCCCTCGATCGTCGTTTGCCCTTGCCCGCCGGCCGGTGTTGTTACGCTCGCCGCGTCGCGGTTTCGCCACCCTCCTCCGCGCTCGACGCCGTCGCTGGCCACGGCTCTCGCATTTACGGCTGCCTCTCCCTCGGCCCTCGCATTCGCGTTCCTTTCCTAGCCTTGGTTTCGCCGTCCTTCGAGCCCCGGCTCGTTCCCCGCATTCGCCGGCTATCTCACCTCCGTTTGCCGTGGACCCCGCCGGCCTCCGGTTGCTTTCCCCGCTCTCGCTCGCCTTCTCCTTCTCGTTCTATCTCCCTCGCTCGGTCTCTCTCTCTCTCCTAATTCCTCGCTTCTCTTCGGTGCCCCCTTCTTCCTTTGCGGTGGTTTCATCGAGTCTTGGCAGCACCTACTTCCAAATACTAATCCCCTTCTTTTCCTTTTTTTTTGTTCATCCTCAATATAATTAAATCCACATACGTAACATACGCGGTCTCGGATTAATACGCAGCTGGTCCGAGCGAAAACTCAAAAAACAGAATTAATACGCTTCACGAATAAGAGTTACACGAACTAATAATAATTCGCTCAAATTAATTTACGAGTATCTAACCACGTATAAAACTTGGTCATTCGACCTACTCTATTTAATCCAGAGCTAAATAATTAACTTTAACTTATATAACTACCTAATCCAAAATTACGGGTCTTACACGTTTAAATCCGGATGAGTTCTAGGATTAGTTAAAAACCGTGGAGAGGATCTTTGATTACAAAGATGTGCCCGAGGAGAAGAAGGTTAAGCTTGTTGCTCTCAAGCTTAGAGGATTTGCTTCCACTTGGTGGGAGAATCTAGTGCATAGTAGAGTTCGAAAGAGGAAGTCCAAAATCCTAAGTCGGGAGAAAATGAGGACAAAACTCAAGGCTCGTTTCTTGCCCCCAACTTACATCCAAGATAGCTATTCTCAACTACACAACCTACACCAAGGTGGTATGAGTGTAGAGGAGTACACCCGAGAGTTTGAAATGCTTTTGATCAAATATGATATTCAAGAGAAAGAGGATCAAACCATAGTGCATTATCTTGGTGCCCTTGATCCAAAGTATGCTCAAGTAGTAGAGTTACAACAATACTCTACTTTTGATGAAGTATGTCATTTAGCTCATAAGGTTGAGCAACAAAAGAAGATGCGTTTTGCCCAGAGAGAACCACCGAGAGCCATCCCATAAAAGAACCCACCCTTTTACAAGGGGAACCCCCAACCAACTCCACAAAAGAACCCAAGCTCCACAAAACAGCCTATTCCCCAACCTATCCCGAATGTGCCTAAAACCCCTACTAATTCCAACTCCACGAGAAGGTGCTAAAAATGCCAAGGTTTGGGTCACATTGCTTCGTAATACCCAAACCGTAGAGTAGTCACCTTGGCCGAATAGCAAGACTTGCCAATGGAGGAAGAAAAACCGGAAAAGGAGATTTACCTTATGGAGGACATGGAGGAAGTAGTGGAGGAAGCGGATGAAGGAGAGCTTCTAGTTTTGAGAAGGGCTTTGAGCGACTCCAAAGACCCCAAGGAAGAGCAACGAGAGAACATCTTTCATACTAGAGGTACGGTTCATGGCAAGGTTTGTTCAATCATTGTGGATAGTGGGAGTTGCACTAATGTTGCTGCCTCTAGCATGGTAGAGAAGCTTGGACTCATAGCCACAGTTCATCCTCATTCATATTGATGGAAAGTGGACCGCCCTAAAATATGAGCTGAAGGAAATACATTTTGAAGGGTCAAACAAGCATGGCAATGAACCGAAAACACTTGAATTTCCTTTGTTCATTTTCGATCCCGGAGGATGAGCAGCCGAGGATGTGATCTTTTATGTTCTTATGTTCATAAATAATTTACCTAAGAGCCAAGAAGAAGAATCAAAGCTAGCCAAAGCTAGCCACCTAAATTCCTCCATGTTAAAACAAGTAAATTCGGCCTTGTCCAGCCGTGGCAATGTTCATCCGTGAAATGCTACAAGTGCTGCCATTTCAAGACCATTGCACATAAATAAATAATTGCTTAATTATGGTCGGTCCATAATTCCTTGCAATTAGTTTCGGCCAGAATTGAAAACATCCAATGAAGACCACGTGAAGAAGGAGCTAGAGGCATTCACCATGGTGGAAGATGATTTGAAGAAAGCTTTGGAAAGGGGAAAACAAGCCATGGCCACATGTTCCCAATTTTGCAAATACTTGGCTAGAATTCATTCTAGCTTAACTTGGAGGAGGGGAAAGAATCTTGGTAGTTTTTATTATCATTTTACTTTAATTTTTAGCTTTGTTTCAGCTTTGTAAAATGCCATTATGAGGCATTATAAATTCAGCAAGCATAGCTCATGTAAAAACAACTTTGATGAATTTATAAACTTGAGCTTTGCTCCTTTTGAGATGGATTTCTCAACCCCTTGAATCCTCATTGCTGTATCCGAGCCTTGGCAAGCTTGGTGGTGTTCTTTGAGTCTTTCAATCCCCGGTGGTGTTTCTGCATCTGGATAGATTGAGAGTGCCCCTCGATTCCCTCGGTGGTGTTTACGTATCCGAGTAAGAATCCAGGTCTATCCAGCGACTTTACATCCTCATATCTCCCAATCCACAAATCATCTCTTCCCCAAATTTCACCCACTGCATCCTACATGAGTTGAGTCCATTCCCACCAAATCTCAGCTCAAACCAAGAACCCTACCGTCCTCCACCTCTGATCCAAACAAAGGGTGTCAGCCTAGATGTCCAGCCGGGTACTCGTCAACTTCTGGCTTGGTGATCAAGGTGTTCCACTTATCCAAAAATCCCAAAATTTACCCAAATCTTCCCCAATCAGTTAACTCACCCTCCACCAAATTTCGTCCAAAAACTCCATCATTTACCCCTCCTTTCACCCTTTTCCCCAGAACCGCACCTGCAGGTCCTGTTCGGCCAGCCGCTTTGCTTGCGGTTTTCCCTTCTTTTTGCTTCCGCCTGCCACTATACATCACATATAATATTCAATGGCTAAACCAAGGTAAAGGTCTCCAAGTCAATACTAGATGCCTTATTTCATTTAGTATTGGCAAGAATTATCATGATGAGTTATGGTGTGATATTATTCCAATGGATGCTTGTCACTTGTTGCTTGGGAGACCTTGGCTATTTGATAGAAGAGTTATGCATGATGGGTTTTTGAACACCTATACTTTTACCAAGGATGGCAAGAAAATTACCCTAGCCCCCTTAACCCCAGGCCAACTCATAAAAAGTAAGCCACAAAAGAGCCCCAACTAAACCGACCTCCTTCTCACTTTAGGGAAGTTATTTCTCAAATCCAAACAACATGAGTTTAGGCCTATGCAAGAGCTAATTCTTCTAGCTCCTAATGAGGCCGAAACTCCTCCAAATCTACATCCCCTAGCCCAAACCTTGCTATCCCGTTTTGCTCATGTCCGCAAAGAAATACCCCTCGACCTACCTCCACAAAGAACCATCCAACACCATATTGACCTAATCCCGGGTCCATTCTCCCTAACAAACCCGTGTACCGAATGAACCCCAAGGATGCTATGGAGATTCAAAGACATGTTGATGAGCTAATGGCTAAAGGGCTTGTAAGAGAAAGTAGGAGTCCATGTGCAGTCGCAACGCTTTTAGTTCCAAAGAAGGATGACACCATAAGAACAACCGAGCCATAAACAAAATAACCATCAAGTATAGACATCCAATCCCAAGACTTGAAGATATACTTGATGCGCTCCATGGGTCTCAAGTGTTTTCCAAGGTAGACTTGAGGAGTGGGTATTATCAAATCCGAATTCGTGAAGGAGATGAGTGGAAACGACATTCAACACCAAGGGAGGATTGTATGAGTGGCTTGTGATGCCATTCGGATTATCTAATGCACCTAGCACTTTCATGAGACTCATGAACCAAGTGTTTAGGCATTTTCTTTACAAATTCATGGTGGTATATTTTGATGATATCTTGGTGTATAGCAAGAGTGAAGAAGAGCACCTAACTCACCTCACACAAGTCCTTGAGTTGTTAAAAAGGAGAAGCTATATGGTAACTTTCAAAAGTGTACCTTCTTCACTTCGAAGTGACTTTCCTTGGCTATATAGTCTCGGCCCAAGGGGTGAAGGTGGATGACAGCAAGGTGGAAGCCATAAGGACTTGGCCTACTCCCACAAGCATTCATGATGTTCGAAGTTTCCATGGCTTGGCCTCCTTCTACCAAAGATTCATTAAGGATTTGATGGAGAGTGGACCGCCTTAGACTATGAACTGAAAGCTATTCATCTTGAAGGGTCAAGTATACATGGGAATCAACCGAAGTTACTTGAATTTGTTTTAATCACTTTTGACCCCGGAGGATGAAAAGCCAAAAGAGTGATATTTTATGACTCAATGTTCATAAATAAAGTTCATCCGAGGAGCCAAGAAGGATAGGCAAGAAGAATCAAGGCTAGCCATCTAATCCTTCCATGTTAGAGCAAGGTGAATGTCGGCCATGACGCACCATGAAGTGAGGCCATTTCATATCTATGCATATAAATAAGTTTGTATTTAATTCTGGTCGGTCCAAGGTTAAATACAATATGCCTAAAGGAAGCATCCAATGAATCCCTACGTGAAGAGCATTCTAGAAGAATTACCAAGTGTGAAATGAGGCTTGTTGAACAAGAGACAAGAAGGCTTGCCAAAGGGGAAATCAGCCGTGGCCACATGTTCCCAATCTCACAAACACTTGGCCAGAATTCAACCTCACTAACTTGGAGAGGAGGAAAGCATCTTTATCATTTTAGATTTAATTTTCATGTTAGTTAAATGCTATTTTTATTTCCTATAAATTCAGCTTGTAGTAGCATTGTAAAAACAACTTTGATGAATTTATAAACTTTGAGTGTTATACTCTTTTTGAGATGGATTTCTCGGCCCTTGAATTCTCAATGCTGTAACCAAGTTGGCTACTTGGTGGTGTTCTTTGAGTCCTCAAAACCTACCGGTGGTGTTTCTATATCCGGCAAGGCGAGAGGTGCCCCTGGGTTGTTTCTAGGTGGTGTTTCGTATCTTAGAGATAACCTCGGTTTTATCCCTTCACTTTCCATTTCCATATCTCACAAACCGCTCATCCATTTCACTCCAAACTTTGTCCACCTCCAGCCCAGCGAGTCCACTTCATTCCCTCCAAAATCCCCCACCTTTGATTATTACAGAGGATATCACCCTGGACAGTCAGCCCGTAACCCTTGATGGGGAGGACACCACGAACCCAACCCCAACTAATATCGAGAGCCAGCCAGAATTGATTGATAATTCCGAGTCCTCGGAATTCAAGACGGAGCCCTCGTAAACCATTGCTGGGTCTTCGTTGATAACGTAGGCATCAAGGGAGTTTTGGCCACACTCGAAATACTTGTCTGTCTCCTCGGACAAGAGTAAGGGAGTCGGACAAGTCGAAGTATTCGGAGGAAAATAAGCCAAGAGATCTTTTCCGAGTCCTCGGCTTCGAGCTCGAAGTCAAATGATCTTTTCTCGAGCTTAAACCAGATTGTAGATATACTCAAATCTACTTGATCATCATCTAGGCGTCTTCAGCAGAGCCAGAAAAGGAAAGTTAAGGATCGAAAGCAAAAGAATTTGGTGACGACGATTGTAGCTGTCACCAAACTCGTAACCGTACTACTTTGTACTACCGATT
Organism: Talinum fruticosum; assembly: GCA_021018815.1. Lineage (NCBI taxonomy): Eukaryota > Viridiplantae > Streptophyta > Magnoliopsida > Caryophyllales > Talinaceae > Talinum > Talinum fruticosum. The sequence continues at coordinate 1,459,272 of JAITYX010000040.1, forward strand.
CCGTGGTCCCCCTCCTTTCTCGCTATCCTTTTTTTTTGTTGTATTTATTTACCTTTTGTCCTTGTTTTTGTCCTTTTATTTTACTAAATACATCACAACCATTGATTGTAAAGGGGATTTATAACCCTTAGATTAGAGTGATGTACCCTAGCTAAGAGGCCTATAAATATACATGGGCTCTCTCTTTGTAAAGCATGATGATGATGATTTTGATATTGGCTATATGCTAAGTAAAGTTGAGCTGTGCTCCTTTCAACCCCAAAATTCTCTTTTGCTTGTCTAATTGGTGGCATAATTAGGCTATGTTCTTAAGAGTCCGATTATACTTAGTGTGGTGATAGCTGTATCACTAAGTCCGATTAGTGCCCTAGTTTTATCCTTGGTGGTGATATCTCGTATCATTGGATAGCTCTAGTTTATCTTGTTCTTGTCCTATCTCGGTTACCTTGCTAATCACCTCCTCACGAGTGATTAGCTTAATCCTTGTTGTTTACTATTCCATTGGTCGTTCTAAGTCCATTCCGAGTCTCTCGAATTGCATTTGGCGCACTCGTTGGCGGGATCGGTGTAGCCTTGCATCTTGGCACATCAACCCTGACTTTCAGCCCTCGGATCAAGGTGTTCCCGGTGACAAAAAATCCAAAAAATACCAGAGCTTCTTCAACCAGTTCAGAAGCTCCATACTAAATTTTAGCTCCATCCTCCATCGTTTGCCCCTCCTTTCACCCTTTTTTCCAAGACTGCGCCTGCAGGTCACATTCTAGCCGGGTAGCCTTTCTTGCGGTTTTCCCCTTTCTTTGCTTCCGCCCTCACTACACATCAGGATTTTAGCACTATCACAACCCCCATGACTAAAGTGGTAAAAGGGAGTTCGTTCAAGTGGAATGCTAGGGCTCAAGAGGCCTTTAAGACAATCAAGCTCAAGCTCACTCAAGCTCCGATTTTAGCTCAACCAAGCTTTAATCAGGTCTTTGAGGTTGAGTGTGATGCCTCCGGAGTAGGCATTGGTAGAGTTCTTTCTCAAGAAGGTAAACTTCTAGCCTTCTTTAGTGAGAAACTTTGTGATTCAAGAAGAAAATACTCAACTTATGACAAGGAGTTTTATGTTATTATTCGGTCACTTGAGCATTGGGGCCATTACTTGATGGCTAGTGAGTTCATTCTCCATTCTGACCACGAGGCACTCAAGTACATACAAGGGAAACATAAGTTAAATCTGAGGCATGGCAAGTGGGTAGAATACCTCCAAACTTTTCATTTAACCATCAAGCACATATCTGGAAAAATGAACAAAGGAGTGGATGCTTTGTCAAGGAGGTATCTTCTCTTGTTTCAATTAGAATCCCATGTTCTTTGTTTTGAGCATTTAAAGTCTTTGTACGTTGATGATAAAGACTTAGGGGAATTGTATCAAGCTTGCCAAAATCACCCGAGAGGAGATTTCCTAGTTCAAAATGGCTTTCTTTTCAAAGGCACTCAGTTGTGCATTCCACAATGTGGAACGAGGGAACTCTTGATCCAAGAGGTGCATAGTGTGCGGATGAAGGAGAACTCTTGGTCATAAAAAGAACTTTGAGTGGGTTCAAAGAGTCTAAAGAGGAGCAACGTGAAAACATTTTTGACACTAGAGGCACGGTGCAAGGCAAGGTTTGCTCTATTATTGTGGACGGTGGAAGTTGTACTAATGTGGCCGCTTCAAACATGGTGGAAAAACTTGAACTCAAAGCTTCGGTGCATCCTCATCCCTACAACATTCAATGGCTAAACAAAGGTAAAGGCCTCCAAATCAATTCTAGATGTCTCAAGTGGTTGTCGTGCATTTCTTAAGTTTCGAAGTATTGCACTTGTAATTTAGTTTATATAGTTGTACCAGTTGTATAATAAACCATTTAGATTGTTTTAAGTTTTATCGCATGATTGCTTGGACTCGACATGTGGTCGTTAAGTAGTATACTCCGAGCGTGTGGCTCAACGAGTTATATTATGGTTTTACGCAGGGTTTTTAGGCTTTAAACCTATGGGATAGTCCATATTATAAATAGAACTCTGCCGAAATTTTTAGGAAATCTCAAATTCTTTTAGAGAACCACCTCTCGTTACGTCTAGGTTAAATTTAGAGACCCGAACCGACACCTGATAGAGCCTTGGGAGTTCCCGTGAGGAACTCCGACGAGTAATACTCCTAGGGGGTGTTTTGGAGTGTTACAAAATGGTATCGGAGCATAGATTTTGGTGACCTTAAGTTTGCATTGCATATAGGCGTCTAGGATCCTTGTTATGTGATTATATGCTCTCTTTGTGGCCGACATTTATGTGCCCTTAAGTTCAACCTCTAACTTATAAGCGACTACCTAGCTGACTTGGTCAAATTAGTTGATTGTAAATTGCCCATTAAGGTGACGTGTGAGTGATTTATGTGCCCTAAGTATATGACCGAATGTGGCTAAACCTTGTTTCTATTCCGTTATTCATTGGTTTCGTGGTATGACTTCTGAATCGCTAGTTGACTTAGGAACTCTACCTCTAAGAAGCATACGAGTATTCAATTATGTATTGGTTATTGTGTACTTATTTCCAAGAAGTTTAGGGAATGCATAAGGCATATGGTACACCAAGTATAAGTGAAATATTTATTGGGGATTCTCGATCCCGTTTGTTGATTTAGGTATAAAGGCTGCCTTTTGGGAGTTGAAACTAAGGAATGAATGAAGATGTCACATTGTTGAATAGGACAGGGCTGAGCACCCCGAGGATAGGCCCCGAGAGGGGTGATGGATACTTGCATATATATACAGGAATACTCATAGGTGGGTATTCTTGAAAGTTATAACCGAGAATAAGAGATTACGGAAAGGAAAATCAATAGGAAATACAACGTGAAAGGTTTGTTGTATCATTGGTGGAATTGACTTTTCTCCATAATAATATTTGGGTCTATAATCGAGAATGTCAAACTTGGTATTTTGCTTAAAGTGGAGGTTTGTTCGAGTGTGTTGGAAGGTATCTTTTGGGCACATTTTGGGAGCTATATTGGAGAAACAGTTGATTTAAGGATTTTTTCCATTTCCATCTAAGTTTTGAATCGACCAAATATAGGATGCAATGGTTCTGGAGATCCATCTATGAGTCCCAATTTGAGAAACTTGTGAGAAAGGTCTAGAATAAGCCGAGCATGAGATTAAAAGGAGCTAAGTGAATCACATTGAAGGTTATGCTTTCCACCAAAAGGAGTTGATTGATGAATGTTGGAACCATGCCCTCCACCACTTTGAGTTTATATGTGGCGATTCTTTGTGACTAATCTAAGCATCGTAAACCGTTGGGAAGTAGTTTCCTTGGGTTCTTTATAAACCTGGAGCATGGGTAACCATCTTGTGGATTGAGTGCCTCGTTTGCAAAGGAAATCTAGAAGTTATTCTATCACTCCCATACTTCATTTGGGGTTCATTGTGTTATTAGTATTTATTGGAGTGACCATAAGTTGCTTGGGAGCGAGATACTTTAAGTTTTACCTAAGGATTGTAGGTTTGATCTTAATTCCCATAGAGGTGAAAGGATAACATGAGTATTCCCTACTACCTGTTACCATTACCATGAGTCGTTCAAGGATCGTGTTGGGGGAAGTAATGTAAGACCCGTGATTTTGTGTTAGGTAGTTTTACGAGCTAAAATTAATTATTTAGCCTTAATTAAATGGAGTAGGTCGAATGACCAAGTTATATACGCGGTTAGATACTCGTAAATTTATTTGAATAAATTATTATTAGTGTGCGTAATCGTAATTAGTAGTGCGTATTAATTCCTTTCTCCAAATTTTCTCGTCGGAACAGATATGTATAAATCCGAGGTCGCTTATGCTACGTATGTGAGTTTAATTATTATGAGAGTTAACAAGAGAAAAAGGAAAAAGAGGAATAAAAGGGGATTAAGTGGCAAGTTGGGAAGGTGATTAGTGTAAATTGAATTTATGTGCTGGCAACATTTGGTGAAGCCACAAAAGGAAAGAAAGAAGGAACCGGTGCCAGGAGAAGGAAAGAGGAGGAAGCCTCGAAGGCCCGAGCAGAGGAAAAGAAAGGGAAACGCGGGAGGGAGAACCCGAGAGAGAGAGAGAGAGAGAGAGAGAGAGGAAGAACAAAGCGAGAGAGGGCGCGCGGAACCGGAGAAGAGGCCGGAGGCCGGCGAGCGGAGCAACGAACGTGGGCAAGCGGCGGACAAAGGCGAAGGAAAAGAAGCAAAGCAAGGGCAGGGGAAAGAGGGAGCACCAAGCGGGAGAGAGAGAGAGAGAGGAGGCGAGCGGTGCAGAGACCCGGGAGGGGGCCGATGACCACCGCGACCCGAAAAAGACGGCCGGCGACACGAATAGGCGGCGAGCAAGGGAAGAAAGCGAGAGACCGAGGCGGAGCGAAGGGCGGAGGAGAGGCCCGAAACAGAGACAAACGAGTGAGAGTTCGAGAGGCCGGAACCGGGAAAAAGGAACGGCGGCAAGGGAGAAGGATCGGCGACGAGCATGCAAGGGCCCGACCGAGGGGAACAGGGGGCCAAAATCGCAAGCCGAAACAAGGGAGCGAGATACCAAGAGGAATTGAGCGAGAACCAGCGGAAAGAGGGATCGGGACCGTAAAGGCGAAGTAAAGGAGCCCGAAATCCACCCCTAAAACCCAAGAATTTCATGTGGGTAGTCTCATGCTCTAAACTATTAATGGGAACTAATGTTAAATTGAGGTATGGAGACTCACGCTGATATTGTAATGAGCAGATTGAGATAGAAAGAAATTGTTGCGAGTTCTGTTCATTAGCGGGAGGAACCGAGTATAGATTACTAAAAATGAAAGCGAAGATAATTCTCGTAATTCAATTAAATAGGAAGATTACCTTGATTGTAGAAGAGTGGGTCATCAAGTAGAAATAAGAATTATATGGCTGAATATAATGATGAAACTCTATGAGTTCAAAAGCTTGGGTTTGTAAATATGATGGCCTAAAGTGTGAAAAAGGGAATGAGAATTTGTATTGGGGACTGATGTTCAATTGAGGTTTGGAAAGTGATAAATCGTTATTATAATGCTTGGTGTGTAGTTACTCCTAAGTTTATGAATACTATGACTCGAATGTGGAATATAGAGGAGGAACGAGAAATTGGAATATCAAGGGAATATGCATCCATGTAGATCGATTTGTGGCATTGAAAACAAAATACGGCGAGAACTACTTATACGGGGAATAGGAGACTCATGCTTGAGTAGAGTATGGAGCAATACGAGTAGATATGAGATACTTGCGCGAATATTCCAATAAATATGCTAGCTTGGAATGTTAAGTCTCAGTATAGAGATGCTTGACACGTGAAATGATTTGATTCTAAATAATGTTTGAAAGTTAGTTTTGAAAAGAGTTCAAATGTTTATGCAAAATGATACTTGTGTATGATTCTTGAGAAATGCTTTCGAACTTGAAATGTGTTCTATGGCAGTGGGTCCTGGACCCGACCCAGACCCGCTGCACCCAATCCATTTAATCGGGTCCGGGTTTAAAAATTTGGACCTGATGGGTCCGGATTGGGTCCGGGTCTAACTGTCCCGAGTCAGTGTCCGGGTCCGGTCTAAAAAATAAGACCTAGACCCGACCCGAGATCCGTTTAAGACCCGAACACTAATTTTATTTTATTTTTTAAAAATTCTAACAGTAGATTCATGTAAATTTGGACCCGATACAATTTGGAAGCGCTTCCCACAATTTGTTGTTAAGATTTGATGGACTTTGAACTTTGTGGTGTCAAACTTTTATGAACTTTGTGTTTAATATATTGGTGTATTTGGTTTGTATGAACTAAGTGTTTGGTTTGTACAATAGGTTGGTTGATAGATAGGTTAGTATAATACTAAAGAGGTTATATGTAACAAAATTGCTTGTAAATTTACAATAATATTAAAACAGGGCACAAAATATTGATTTTTAAACTCATTTATAATAAAAATATACTAGACCCGTTTAAGACCTGTGGACCCGTGGAACCGCCGGGTTCGGGTCCGGATCTAAATTTTACAGCACCCATGGGGTCCAAGTCGGATCTGGGTCCAAGTCTAAAAAGTTAAATTGGTTTGGGTCCGATCGGACCCGACCTGCACCCGACGCATTGCCATCCCTACTTGTGAAGCTTAAAATGCAGCACTTTGATACTTCTCATCATAAAATGCAATCTTCAGGTATTCAACTCCTTGTCCGATTTGGGCAAAAGTATAATGCGATATTCTATACTTGGAATTTCCCGGCACACAGACATAGGACTCCACAATCTCTTAAGGCTCTTCCGGCTCATGGATGGTCCAAAAGAAAAGAGGATTTGTGGACCAACCCAAGGTAAAAAGGCTATTTATTTAGTGCTTGGGGTTCTTTGTGGTTTATTGGGTTATGTTGCACCGATCGATCATAGTCCGAGATCCAAAATCCACAAAGAGGACTCAAGATTATCATCATCAGGCCAATAAACAAAATAGAGAAGTAAAGCAATAAAGGACGACACTTTTTAGGTGTCTATAGTTAGCCCCACTTTGACCGAGTCTAAAAGACGAAGAGTCAAAGTAGACACTAAAGGGTACTTACCTCGATTTCCATAAGGCATTATGTGATGCTTGGAATTGGTTGTAATCAAACCTGAACTTCAAAGTGAGACCTAAATGGATCGCGATGTATGCGTTCGAAGTTCGATAAAAGGATCTTAAGCTTGGCTTGATCGGAGCTTGAAGCATGGCATATTTTGATGCTAAAACTTCAATCATCTTTTGATATGAAGCTTGGCTCAATAATTGTTGTGCTAGCACATTTGTTAGTGCATAACTCGAATTGACAAAAGTTTAGTATTTTTACTCGAATAATTCGAGTTAGAAACAAACTAATAAAACTGTTCCGAACAAGCTAATTAGTGGACCAAAAGTTTCCACTTGCATGCACAAGGGACGAAAATCACATGCTCCAAGTGGACAAGACCACTCGGATTAGGAAGGTGGGCTAGGCTACAAAAGTTGTCGCCGATTGGACTCCACGGGGCCTCGTGGTCGGCACCGACCAGCCTTTGGCGAGCGTGGTCCCCAGCGTGTCCGGCCGGATTCCTTCGGTTCCCCACTATTTGTTTGACCCTTGTTTTATGTGCTTGGATTCCTTGACCGGCTTGGGCTATAAAAAAGGGTGTATGGTGTGTTTCATTTTGCACACCAACTCTTCATCTTACTCTCGCTCTTCTCTTACATTTCCTTGCTTTGCTCCTTCTTGAAAGCTAGTTGGTTCTCAAGAATTCCTTGCGTTCAAAATGGCTAGAAGAAAAGCTCACCCTACAGGAAGAACTAAAGCCGAGAGTCTTACTCAAGACTCTTTCCTTGAGCGCGAATGGCGTCTCGCAGAATGAATGGAATGCAAGTGATCTGCGATTGAAGCCGAAACCCAAGTTTCTTCACTTGCCATATCTTCTTCGGTAAGATAATTGGTTCAAACCTCTTCGATTGGTCATTTAGAGTAAAGTTTTAACCGAAATCTTGTTGGATTTTGTTTTATAGAAAGGCTCCATCCGGAGCAGTGGAGCCATCCCGAAGTTTATAGAGACATGGGAGAGGATGCACTTTCCTCTCGAGAATGTCATGTACAATGATGGGTTCGGGCCTCTCTACGTCGCTTCCGCCATCTCATTGATAGGAGGGAGAGAGATCCTAGTAGAGCCATCGGTGAGCGATTTTGGGACACCACCAACATGTTCCATCTTCCCTTTGGTGAGATGACGATAACTCCCTTTGACTTTGCTTGTTTTATCCAGAGAGACTTTTCAGGGGAACCTTTAGCTTATGACCAGAATTTGTACAAAAATCGTGATTACCTCCGTCACCCTTTCGGTCTTATAGTAGAGAGATTTTCATATAATGACCACTTCAAATGTACCATTCTTTTTATGCTTTTGAGGATGAAGTTTTCTTATCTCAACGTTCTCCTCCACAACAAGTGAGGGTCGTGCTTGCTCTTCTTTTGAGCACGATCCACTTCTTTGATTAGGCCGCTAAGATTCATGTTCACTATTTGGTGAAGCTAGTGGATTTGGATAGAGTAAAGGAGCAAAGTGGACAGCCTCAAAATATGAGGCGAGGGATATCCATCTTGAACGTGCAAGCATGACCAGGAGACAACCAAAAATACTTGAATTTACTAAGACCATTCTCATGGAACAACTTGACCCCGGAGGGTAGAAGGCCAAGAGATTATCCTCTTTATGACCTTATGTTTATAAATAAACATATCACTAAGGAAAGTCAAGAAGAGCCGAAGCTCACCGCCTAAATCCCTCCATGTTAAAGCCAAGATGAGACCGGCCATGAAATGTTTCAAGTGCTACCATTTTATGTCCGTTGAACACAAATAATTAAGGGTCGGTCCAAGGGTCCAAAAAGCCTATGTTAAGCACCTAAAGGAAGCATCCAAAGAAGCCTTATTGAAGGGCATTCTAGAAGCACTACCGAAAGTGGAGGGGAAGATGGTTTGTTAGACAAGTGAGGAGGAAGCTTGCCAAAGGGGAAATCAAACCACGGCCACATGTTCCCAAAACCGCAAATACTTGGTTCGAATTCATTGATGTGTAGTGGGAGCGGAAGCAAAAGAAGAGGGAAACCGCAAACAAGCTGCCCGGACAGAATGCAGGCCTGCAGGTGCGGTTCTGGGAGAATGGGTGAAAGGAGGGGCAAATGGAGGAGTTTGGGGTTGAAATTTGGTAGGATGGTTCTTAACTGGGTCAAGAAGGTTGTGTAAAAATTGGGGAATTTTTAGAGGCTGGGAACAGCTTGATCAGAGGGCTGAAAGTTAGGGTTCTCGGCTGACTGTCCAGGATGAGTCCCTTTGTATAAATCGAAGGTGGGGGACGGAGTTCTTCTTGGTTTGAGCTGAGATTTGAAGGGAATGGACTCAACTCATGAATAATGATGTGGGTGAAATTTGGGCCGAAGTTGATGTGTGGATTGGGAGTTATGGATATGGACAGTAGATGGATAAAACCGAGGTTTCTCCTTGGATACGTAAACACCACCAAGAGGAAGCCTAGGGGCTCCTTTAGCCTTGCCGGATATAGAAACACCACCGGTAGGTTAGAGGACTCAAAGAACACCACCAAGCAGCCAACTTGGATACAACATTGAGAATTTAAGGGGCCGAGAAATCCATCTCGAAAAGAGCAATCCAGCTCAAGGTTCATATATTCATCATCAAAGTTACTTTACAAAGCTGAATGCTTAGACTATTTATAAGGAAATAAAACATGCTGAAAATAAATCAAAACTAAAACATAATCTAAGGCCTAAAAGAAAGATTACAAGATCAATGGCCTAAGATGTATTAGCCCCTTGTCCAAGCCAACTTGGGAACCGATGTACAGTGGGGCGGAAGCAAAAACAAAGGGGAAAATCGCAAGATGAGCAACCGAGACAAAATGGGTTATGCGGGCGCAATCTTGGGAGAACGGGTGAAAGGAGGGGCAAATGTTGGTGGTTTTAGCTGCAATTTGGTGGAGGATGAAGTAACTGGTCAAGGAAGGTCTGGGTAAAATGTGGGAATTTTTGGATAACGGGAACACCTTGATCTGCAAGCCTGAAGTTGGCAATACCGGGCTGGACGTCCAGTCTGATGTTCTTTGTTTGGATCATAGGTGGGGAACGGAAGGCTTCTTGGATGAGGTTGATTTTTGGAGGGATGGTAGTAGACTCGCTAGAAGGATAGTGGGTGAAATTTGGAGTAAATTGGACGTGTGGATTATGAGATATGGATTGGTGAAGTGAGGGGATAAATCCAAGGCTCTATCTCGAATACGTAAACACCACCGAGCGAGAACCAAGGGGCACCTTTCAATCCAGCCGGATACGGAAACACCACCGGGGATTGGAAGGACTCAAAGGACACCACCTAGCTGCCAACTAGGATACAGCAATGAGAATTCAGGGGTGAGCAAATCCAGCTCGAGTTTAACACTCATATAATTCATTAAAAAGGTCCCTTTACATGGAGTATGTATGCTGAATTTATAATGCCTCATAATGGCATTTTACGAAGCTGAAACAAAGCTGAAAATTAAAGCAAAAATGATAACTAAAACCACAAAGATTCTCTCCTCTCCTCCAAGTTAAGCTAGGATGAATTCTAGCCAAGCATTTGAGCATTTGGGAACATGTGGTTACGACTTGCTTTCCCCTTTCTCAAGCTTCTTTCAAACCAACTTCCAACATAGTGAGTGCTTCTAGAATGTTCCTTAATATGTATCATTGGATGCTTATCATTAGGCACTTGACATAAGCTATGCGGGTACTTGGACCGATCCCTTGATTATTTATGGACAATGGGAAAATAATAGCACTTGAAACAAATCATGGCCGGACTCCTTTTTGCTCTAACATGGAGGTTTTAGGTGACTATCTTCAACTATCCTTCTTGACTATATTGGTAATCAATTATTTATGAACAAAATCATAAGGACTTAATGCTTTTGACTTATCATCCTCCGGGATCCATTTGCACCATGCGGTTGATCATAGGATTTTCAAGCAATTCCGTATGAACCTTAAGCATACATCGCTTCTCATAATGGTGATCTTTCAGCTCAAAACACAAGGCTGTCCACTTTCCATCAGGAACATGTGGCTAAAATGAAAGTTAATTCTAGCCAAGTATTTCCTTCCCCTTGTGCAAGAAAGCTTGTCATAGGTCCAACACACGGATTCTTCCACTAGAGATGATGCTTGGGAATGCTTCTAGAATCCTCTTTGAGCTTTGAAGGTCCGGCCATTGTCCCTTAACCGAGGATGAGGTTTCGGCCATAAAATTCAGCATGAACAAAATGTTCCTAAAATATCCTTTAGGCATTTTGGACCGCTTCTTGTGGATTATTTTGCTCCAATTCTTAGACAATATTTATTTATGTACCATGTGATAATTCTCACCGTTCACCAAGCTCTAGTTCAACTTTGTAAAAGTCAAACCAGATTTGTAATCTTTAGGCACCAAGAATGATCTCCATTCGGTTTTAGCTCCTCTTGTAGCTTTGTCATTAAACCATAGCTCTTGACAATTAGGCATGTATGGAGATCATGAACAAGTATGTTGTAGCCCTTAGTCAATATCGATCATATTCTCCCCTTGTTGAAAGAATTTGTCCTCAAATTCGGGTATGTCCATAAGGCAAGGAGAATGCAAATTAAGGTTGTCCATAACATACTTCTTGTATCACTTCATCATTTGCTTGGCCCTTTGGCATTAGCTTCGGCCAACCCACAGATGGTGGCCATTTTTTCCTAGCTTGCATCCATTCAAGCTTTCCCGGTTTGACAACCATGCGCTTGCTTTGCATTTTGGGGCTGAATTTGTAGGATGCTTGCCATTGACTTGGCCTCATAAATGCACAACCAGATTTGGAAATATCATGGCACAAATTCATGGGCACAAGTATAAGAGTACTCTCCACAAGCTTGGCATAAACACATAGAAATGTTAAATGCTCAAGATCAACTTCACATTTCCCCAAATACAAAGGAAAGGAGCTCTTCATAGCAAATGTATCAATCAAGTTTAGAGGCTTTCCTTGTACTACTTTGATCCACGCTTCAAGCTTCTCCATAAGATAGAAATTATGTTCAACTCCATGCACATGGGACAGCTTGCTTTCGGCCAAAATAGGATCAAGTATGTGGTATGGGATTTTTGTGACAAAATGGTCAACTCCTTGGCATGTGAAGTACCTCCGGGCATGACACCTTTTGTGAGAAGGAATTGAGATTTTTGTGGGATTTTTGTGGGAGAAATAGGGCCTGGACAGAATGAGAACACGGCTAGAACATGGGCTGGGCAGATTGTGTTTTTGTGGGTGGAAAGCATTTGTGGGCGTTTGTTTGGTGGGCAGAATGTAGGGGTTTCGGTGCCAAGTATGCTCTCCATAATTGCCTTCACAACCAGATTTGAAAGTCTCACAAATGCTATGGCACATCTTCATTGGCACAAGTATGCAAACACTCTTCACATGTTTGGCATAGACACACAAAATCGTCAATGGCTCAAAATTAAATTCACAAGTTTCCAATAGAGATAAAAGCATATACCTACTCTTGGAATTGTGCTTTGTCAAATATCTACAAGCCATTTGTACAAGAGTATCATTCTCCCTCAAGTGCTCATGCCAAGGGACTTTTCCCAAAAATTCAACAACAATTTGTGTAGTCTCATGTAGAGGTTCCAAGAATGTTCGCCCTTCATGATGGAAAGTGGACCACCCTAGACTTTTGATGGAAAGTGGACCATCTTAGACTTTGAGCTGAAAACTATTCATTTTGAAGGACCAAGCACACCCGGAAATCAACCAAAATGGCTTGAATTTGTTTTAGTTGTTTTTGATCCGGGAGGATGCAAAGCCAAGAGTATGGTATTTTATGAATTCATGTTCATAAATAATTATCTACCTAAAAAGTCAAGAGGTTAGCTAGGAAGAAATCTGCTAGCAATCAAACATCCTCCACGTTAATGCATGAAGAGTTCGGCCATGACAAACCGAGAAGAGTCAAGCCTTTTGTGCATAAATAACTTGGTGCATTCTTTTGGTCGGTCCAAGGTCCAAGAGCCATATGCTTAAACGTCTACCATGATGCATCAAAGGAGAAGAATGAAGGCCTTCTAGAACCCTCTTGGAATATGTTGTGTTGGCCAAATTGAAATGAAGCTTGCATAAGGGGAAAAGGCCTCACAACCACATGTTCCCAAATGCTCAAATGCTTGGCTAGAATTCACTCTAGCTTAACTTGGAGGAGGGGAAAGAATCTTAGTAGTTTTATTATCATTTTTGCTTTATTTTCCAGCTTAGTTTCAGCTTGTAAAATGCCATTGTTAGGCATTACATATTCAGCTAGCATAGCTCTTGTAAAAACAACTTGGATGAATATATGAATTTTGAGCTTTGCTCTTTTGAGATGGATTTCTCAACCCCTTGAATTCTCATTGCTGTATCCGAGCCTTGGCAAGCTTGGTGGTGTCCTTTGAGTCTTTACAATCCCCGGTGGTGTTTCTGTATCCGGCCAGATTGCAAAGTGCCCCTTGATTCAACTTGGTGGTGTTTCTGTATCCAAGCCAGAATCCAGGTTCTATCCAGCGACTTCCATCAAACATATCTCCCAATCCACGAATCATCTCTTTCCCAAATTTCACACACTTCATCTTACATGAGTTGAGACCATCTCCACCAAATCTCAGCTTAAACCAAGAAGAACTCCGCCCTCCACCCTTGAAACAAACAAAGAGACTCATCCTGGACAGTCAGCATAGAACCCTGACTTTCAGCTCTGTGTTCAAGGCTTTACCGACCTCCAAAAATTCCAATATTTTTACACAACCTTCTTGGCCCAGTTAATAACCATCCTGTCAAATTTCAGCTTCAAATTCATCCATTTGCCCCTCCTTTCACATTTTCTCCCAGAACCGCACCTGCAGGACCTGTTCTGGCCAGCTTGCTTGTTTGCGGTCTCTCCCCTTGTAGAGAAGAATTTGACCTCAAATTCTCGGGGATACCCTTTTCCAAGTTTGGAAAAAATTTGGGTGTGTTGAGGTTTGTTGAGAGTTGAGTAATGGAATGCTGATTTGTGTCTTGATATCCCGCCAAGTCCTTGAGACTATTCGGCCAGAAGTGGTACTCAAACATGCTCATGGAAATGTATGGGCAGAATGGGCCCATTGAAGCTCCATAACGTGATGCACAAAGCCAAGAATTTTTTTGAAGAAATTCAACTTCTCTTGATACCAAAAAATTGGTTTCACCCAGCTCTCCAAGATGCCTAGAGGTTGTCTAGTCATTGCTGGCCATAGAACATGCTCTTTTGACATACTCATGGTGGTATCAAAATGTGCAACCCAAGCTTCATTGTGCTCTCTTCGGATAGACAACTCTTGTGCTCCACAATGGGGTATACAAAACTGGTTGTCAATAAGGAGGAAGTCATTTTTCTCAAAAAGACTAAGCACCTTCCATGGACTTCCTAAACCTTTTTCCATCAATTCTTCAATTTGTTTTTGGGCTCCATGAACGCTTGTGGGATTCTTGATGCATACGGCTTGGTTGGGCAAGAAGGATTTTGGACTTTGGTGTTGTGAGGTTTTTTGTGGAGGGAGGTCAAAAGAATTTTTGTTTGGAGAAATATGGGCAGATTTGGCTTGTGGATTTTTGGTGGAATAATTTTGGGTTAGGCTCAAAACCGGTTGGTATGTGATCTTGGCCTCAATTTCTTCCAAGGTTAAATGAACCTTGATCACCCAACAAACAAAGGCTCTCATGAATTCTCCAATTACAAGGACAGCAAAAGCATTCACACACCACACAAGTTGAATTATTTCAAGCCAAAACAGAATGGCTTCCGCTCTGCCCCTAGCGGTTCTAGTTTCTTGGACAGATTCGGTGCAGTCCAAAAACAAGGCTTCATGGCTGGGAGAAAGGTGTTTGTGGAGGGTAAGGATGAGCTTCGACAAGACCTTTCGCTCCTTAAAACAAGTAGTAAGGCAGCCAAGGTAGGTGAGTTGAGAGCACAACACACTAGCAACACCATTTGATGCACTAACTTGTGCCTCCTTGAACAAATGCACTAGTAGCTCTCCAAAGTCATAATCAACACCACACAAACACATTAGTTGGTCAAAATGGAAAACACAATTTTCTAGGGAGAAAATGAGTTATACCTCCTTGCCAACTTATGGACTTCTCGTTTGTACCTCTCGGTTTGCCAATGGGTTGGTAAAGGGAATAACCATGAAAGCTCAACTCCATAAAAACTCAATAGTTGTTGCTTTTGGCAACTCATCAAACACAATAAGATCCTTTGATCCACAAAGTAGTAGCTCCAACATGTATGTGTGAATAAGATAGACAAAACTCCTTTTGGGCGCTTCACACAATCCGGATACAACCTTTGGAGGCTTTTCTCAACAATAAATGTCCATGTAAACTGCTCAAAAATATTTCCACAATTTTCCAAATGTAAAGGAATAGAACACCTCATGGAAAATACACCATTTGATTTTTGAGGTTTTCCTTGTTTCATCATTTTGTATGCCAACTCAAACTTTTCCATAGAGCAAAATGCATGATCATCATTATGCAACTTGGGCAGTCCACTCGCGGCCAGATTAGGCACAAACATGTGGGAAGGGATTTTTGAGGGGAATGGTCAAATTTGGATAAGGGTGCTTCGGTGGTGGGAGCGGTGTTTTGTGTGGTCCGAAGCTCATGTGGATTTTCCTTGATAACATTTTCTCCATGACAATGATCGCTTTGAGGGGAGTCATTTTGTGGCTTTGTTTGTGGGATTTGGCTAGGTGACAAGGGAACCAATGTGATCCTCTTACCATCTTTAATGAAAGCATAAGTATTCAAGTACCCATTATATAAGACTCTCCTATCAAAGAGCCAAGGTCTACCAAGCATTAAATGGCATGCATCCATAGGTAGCACATCACACCAAAGTTCATCATGATAATTCTTACCAATACTAAAGGAGACAAGACATCTAGAATCAACTAGAAGATTTTCACCTTGATTTAGCCATTGGATGGTGTAAGGATGAGGATGAGGTGAGACTTGAATTCCAAGCTTTTCTACCATAGTTGTTGAAGCCACGTTTGTGCAACTACCACCATCAATAATGATAGACCACACCTTGTTGAGCACCGTTCCTCTTGTGTAAAAGATATTCTCACGTTGCTCTTCACTTGATTCCTTGAAGCCGCTCAAAGCTCTCCTTAAGAACAAGCTTGCATTCATGGTTTGGGATCTTCGTTGGCTGGCTGTTTTTGAGTTTTTTTGTTTATGGGGAAATGGATCATCCACCAAGGACCAGAACTTGCTCTGATACCAAAGTTGATGTGTAGTGGGAGCGGAAGCAAAAGATAAGCAAAACCGCAAACAAGCAAGCTGGCCAGAACAGGTCTTGCAGGTGCGGTTCTGGGAGAAAATGTGAAAGGAGGGGCAAATGGATGAATTTGAAGCTGAAATTTGATAGGATGGTTATTAACTGGGCCAAGAAGGTTGTGTAAAAATATTGGAATTTTTGGAGGTCGGGAAGGCCTTGAACACAGAGCTGAAAATCAGGGTTCTAGGCTGACTGTCCAGGATGAGTCTCTTTGTTGTTTCAAGGGTGGAGGGCGGAGTTCTTCTTGGTTTAAGCTGAGATTCGGTGGAGATGGTCTCAACTCATGTAAGATGAAGTGTGTGAAATTTGGGAAAGAGATGATTCATGGATTGGGAGATATGGTTGATGGAAGTCGCTGGATAGAACCTGGATTCTGGCTTGGATACGGAAACACCACCAAGCTGAATCAAGGGGCACTTTGCAATCTGGCCGGATACAGAAACACCACCGGGGATTGTAAAGACTCAAAGGACACCACCAAGCTTGCCAAGGCTCGGATACAGTAAGGAGGATTCAAGAGGGTGAGAAATCCATCTCAAAAGGAGCAAAGCTCAAGTTTATAAATTCATCAAGGTTGCTTTTACAAGAGCTATGCTAGCTGAATATATAATGCCTAACAATGGCATTTTACAAGCTGAAACTAAGCTGGAAAATAAAGCAAAAATGATAATAAAATTACTAAGATTCTTTCCCCTCCTCCAAGCTAAGCTAGGAGAAATTTCAGCCAAGTATTTGATGGTTAGGGAACATGTGGCCTCGGTTAGTTTCCCTTTGCCAAGCCTCCTTCATTCTTCTAGAATGCTCTTCATGTGGGCTTCTTTGGATGCTCCCCTTAGGCGCCTAGGCAGGTTGTATTTGTCCTTGGACCGACCAGAATCAAATACAAATTATTTATGTGCAAAGACACCTTACTTCACGTTTTGTCATGGCCAAAATGCACCTTGCTCTAACATGGAGGATTTTAGGTTTGCTAGCTGATTCTTCTTGGGTCTCCTTCTTGACTCTTAGGTAAATAATTATTTATGAACAATCATAAAAAGATCACACTCTTGGCTTTGCATCCTCCTGGATCAAAAATGATTAAGACAAATTCAATCAACTTTGGTTGATTCCCGGCATATTTGACCCTTCAAAATGAATAGCTTTCAGCTCAAAGTCTAGGGTGGTCCACTTTCCATCACTTCATCAAAGAACGCAAAATAGGGGCTGTCCACAAACATTCGGTTTGCTCTCAAAATGGACTCGCATAAATATTCCATGAAATCACCCAAGGGGCTGTCCACTAGAGCTAACATATGGCTGTCCACATGAGCTAGCAACCGGCTCATTTTCACACCCAAAAATTCATCCATAGTCATCAAAACAGAATGCTCATTGTGGAACTCACAAACTTGATCATTAGAACACACATAGATACTAGGAGTGCTTGACAACCCATATGGAATGACTAACCAATCCAACAACCATGGTCTATCCAACAATAAGTAACAAGCATCTAAAATCATGATAATGCTCCAAAATTCTCCAAGATGATTCTTGTCACTATCAAAGGAAATAGGACACCAAAAATGTGATTGGAATCCTTTACCTTGCAAAGACCATTGGAAGCCAAGTGGATGTAGGATGTCCGAAACTTGTAGGCTCAAAGGTTCCAACATGTCAAAACTAGCCTTAAGCTCTTTTTGCTCATCTTGCTCCTCAAGCAATTCATCATACTTTGGAGGCAACTCAAAATTGTTTGGTTGGCACACATCCTCCAATTCATTCTCAATGTGCTCATCAAACTTGGGAGACAAGGCAAAGTGTGGGTCATTCTCCTCATGCTCCTCTTGGAGCTCTTCACATTCAACCAAAGTAAAACTTGGTTGAGGGGCTGGAAAATTTTGTGGTGGAAGGGAAGGGTAATCACCGAATGTTGGTGAGGGTTTTTGGAGGTTTTCTTTGTGAGGGGGTGTGGGGTTTTGTGGGGGTAGAGATGGCTGGACCGAGGGTTTTTGTGGAGGAGGGAGGTGGTTTATTTGGTGGGAGGGTGTGGATTTTTGTGGGTGGCAAAGGGGCTGGACATTTGGGTTCATGGAAGGAGAAAAAGAGGGGGCTGAAGTTTAGGAGAAAGGCAAGGTAAACTCCCTTGTTACTTTGTTTGCTCTCGGTGAGAGGAACTTTGTAAGCAAATGGGCAAAATTTTTTAGCAACTTTCTTCTCAACTTACCCCATGTGTGCACCTTTTCTTTTCCTCTTTTCTTCCTTCTCATCTTGTATGTTGTCCACCAAGTGAGGGCTTGATTCCTCAACTTAGATACAACAATATCCATTTTCTCATGCTCTTCTAACCTCAAGTTTTCAAAGGCTTCGTCAACCTTGATAAGCCAACTAGAAAATCGATCTTGTTGACCATAAAATTTAGGCACAAAAAGATTGACCAACTCAAAATTAGAAGGAGCCATTTCAGCACTCAAAACCCAATGTCAAGTGGTGGTTCATAGTGGTAAAAAAATGGGCAGAAAATTTTTTTGTGGTTTCTTTTTGGTTTTTTTGTGGGGCTGGCTATTTTTGTGTTTTTGGGTTTTATGGGATAGAGACAATCCACCAAGGATCAGAACTTGCTTTGATACCAAAGTTGATGTGTAGTGGGAGCGGAAGCAAAAGAAGAGGGAAACCGCAAACAAGCTACCCGGATAGAATGCAGGCCTGCAGGTGCGGTTCTGGGAGAATGGGTGAAAGGAGGGGAAAATGGAGGAGTTTGGGGTTGAAATTTGGTACGATGGTTCTTAACTGGGCCAAGAAGGTTGTGTAAAAATTGGGGAATTTTTGGAGGTTGGGAACAGCTTGATCAGAGGGCTGAAAGTCGGGGTTCTCGACTGACTGTCCAGGATGAGCCCTTTGTATAAATCGAAGGTGGGGGACGAAGTTCTTCTTGGTTTGAGCGGAGATTTGGAGGGAATGGACTCAACTCATGAATAATGGTGTGGGTGAAATTTGGGCCAAAGTTGATGTGTGGATTGGGAGTTATGGATATGAAAAGTAGATGGATAAAACCGAGGTTTCTCCTTGGACACGTAAACACCACCAAGAGGAAGCCTAGAGGCTCCTTTAGCCTTGCCGGATACAGAAACACCACCGGTAGGTTAGAGGACTCAAAGAACACCACCAAGTAGCCAACTCGGATACAGCATTGAGAATTTAAGGGGCCGAGAAATCCATCTCGAAAAGAGCAATCCAGCTCAAGGTTCATATATTCATCATCAAAGTTAATTTACAAAGCTGAATGCTTAGACTATTTGTAAGGAAATAAAACATTGCTGGAAAGTGGACTGCCCTAAAATATGAGCTGAAGGAAATACATTTTGAAGGGTCAAGCATGCATGGAAATCAACCGGCAATACTTGAATTTCCTTTGTTTATATTTGATCCCGGAGGATGAGAAGCCGAGAGTTTGATCTTTTATGAATTCATGTTCATAAATAAATATTTATCTAAGGAGCTAAGAAGGTTAGAAGAAATCAAGCTAGCTGCCTAATTCTCCACGTTGAAGCAAAGATGAGTCCAGCCATGTTAAACCGAGAAGTGCTACTATTTCTTGTCCATAAATAAATGAGTGACTAATTATGGTCGGTCCATAATTCCTTGCAATGAGCTTGGCCAGAAATGAAGCCCACGTGAAGAGGATTCTAGAAGCACTCATCATGTTAGAAGATGGTTTGAAGGAAGCTTGCCAAAGGGGAAAACAAGCCACGGCCACATGTTCCCAATTTTGCAAATACTTGGCCAGAATTCATCCTAGCCTAACTTGGAGAGGAGGAAAGCATCTTTATTATTTTTAGTTTAATTTTCAGCTTAGCTAAATGTTATTTTCATTACTTACAAATTCAGCTTGTAATGGCATTGTAAAAACCGAACTTTGATGAATTTATAAACTTTGAGTGTTATACTCTTTTCGAGATGGATTTCTCGGCCCCTTGAATCCTCATTGCTGTATCCAAGTTGGCTATTTGGTGGTGTTCTTTGAGTCCTTAAACATACCGGTGGTGTTTCCGTATCCGGCCAGATTGAAGGTGGCCCTTGGTTCCCTCGGTGGTGTTTCGTATCCGAGTTAGGACCTTGGTTTTATCCCCTCACTTCACCAATCCATATCTCCCAAACCGCTCATCCATTTCACTCCAAACTTCACCCACCCCAGCCCAGCAAGTCTATTCCATCTCCACCAAAAATCACCTCCATCCAAGAAACCCTCTATCCCCCACCTTTGATTGTTACAGAGGATATCATCCCGGACAGTCAGCCTGAAACCCCGACTTTCAGCCCTCGGATCAAGTGTTCCCGGCAACAGAAAAATCCCAAAAAGATCATGGAGCTTCATCAATCAGTTGAGAAGCTCCACGCCAAAAATCAACTCCAAATTCGTCCGTTTGCCCCTCCTTTCACCCATTCTCCCAAGAACACTACCGCAGGCCTGCAATTTGCCTGGGTAGCCTACTTGCGGTTTTCCTTCTTCTTTGCTTCCGCTCTCACTACACATCATATTTGGTATCGGAGCAAGTTCTTGTCCTTAGGTGATTGTGTCCATTCCTCATAAACCCAAAAACCACAAAAACAGCCAGCCCCACGAAAACCCAGCCATGAACGCAAGCCTACTCATAAGAGGAACCTTGAGCGATTTCAAGGAGCTAAATGAAGATCAACGTGAGAACATTTTCTACACAAGAGGAACGGTGCTCAACAAGGTGTGCTCTATCATTATTGATAGTGGTAGTTGCACAAATGTGGCCTCAACAACTATGGTAGAAAAGCTTGGAATTCAAGTTTCACCTCATCCTCATCCTTACTCCATCCAATGGCTAAATCAAGGTGAAAATCTTCTAGTCAATTCTAGATGCCTTCTTTCATTTAGCATTGGTAAACATTATCGAGATGAGTTATGGTGTGATGTGCTACCCATGGATGCATGCCATTTAATGCTTGATAGACCTTGGCTCTTTGATAGGAGAGTCATACATGATGGGTTCTTGAATACTTATGCTTTCACCAAAGATGGCAAGAGGATCACATTGGTTCCCTTGTCACCTAGCCAAATTCCAGAAACAAAACCACCTGAGCTTCGGTCCTCACGAGAGCAGATTATGACACCACCCGAAGCTGAAAGTCCTCCACAAAATACCCATCCCATCACCAAAGAACCCTTGGCCGAATTTGACAATTTGGCTTCAAAATTCCATCCCACATGCTTGTTCCTAATCTGGCCGTGAGTGGACTGTCCATTATGCATATCATTGATCATGAGTTTTGTTCTATGGAAGAGCTTGAGATGATATTAAAAGTGATAGAACGAGAGAAGCCTCAAAAATCGAATGGAGCATTTTCCATGAGGTGTTCTTTTCCTTTACATTTGGAAGATTGTGACAATGTTTTTGAGCAAATTACATGGACATTTGTTGTTGAAAAAAATCTCCAAAGACTATATCTGGGTTATGTGAAGCGTCCAAAAGAAGATTGGGCTTTCATGTATTTATCTGCATGTTGGAGCTTCTACTTTGTGATTCAAAGGAGTAACCAAAGAGGCAACAACTTGACAAGGAGGTATATCTCATTTACTCCATTAGAGAATTGTGTTTTCTATTTTGATCAACTAATGTGCTTGTATGGTGTTGAGCATGATTTTGGAGAACTACTAGTGCATAAGGAGAATTTGTTCAAGGAAGCACAATTTAGTGCATCAAACGGTGATACTAGTGAGTTGTGCTCACAATCCACATACCATGGCTGCCTTGCTACTTGTTTTAAGGAACAAATGGTTTTGTTGAAACCCAAAGAGGAGATTCTTGACCTCTTAGAATGTCATTTTCCCAGCCATGAGGCCGTGTTTTTGGGCTACTCCAAATCTGTCCAAGGAGCTAAAACCATTGAGGACATGATGGAAGCCAATCTGTTTTGGCTTGTAATAACTAAATTTGTGTGATGTTTGAATGCTTTTGCTGTCTTTGTGATTGGAGAACTCATGAGAGCCTTAATTTGTTGGGTGATCAAGGTTCATTTAACCTTGGAAGAAATTGAGGCCAAGATCACATACCAGCCAGTTTTAAGCCTACCCCAAAATTCTTCCACCAAAATTCCACAAGCCAAATCTGCCCATATTCCTCCAAACAAAAATCCTTTTGACCTCCCTCCACAAAGAACCACACAACACCAAAGTCCACAAACCCTTTTGCCCAACAAAGCTGCATGTATCATGAGTTCCAAAGTTGTTCAAGAGGCCCAAAAGCAAATTGAAGAGCTGATGGCTAACGGCCTAAGAAGTCCATGGAAGTTGCTTAGCCTTTTTGAGCAAGATGATTTTCTCCTCATCGACAAGTGAAATGGCATACCCCATTGTGGAACTTTAACTAGCCCATTTTGCCCATACATTACTATGAGCATGCTTGAGTACCACTTCTAGCCGAATAGTCTCAAGGACTTGGCAGGTTATCAAAGAACAAAGGAGCATTCCATTTCTCCATTCTCCACAAGCCTCAACATAATCAATTTTTTTTCAAACTTGGAAAATGGTATTCCCGAGAATTTGAGGACATATTCTTCTCTACAAGGGGAGACTTATGGAAAGTGGACTGCCCTAAAATATGAGCTGAAGGAAATACATTTTGAAGGGTCAAGCTTGCATGGAAATCAACCGGCAATACTTGAATTTCCTTTGTTTATATTTGATCCCGGAGGATGAGAAGCCGAGAGTTTGATCTTTTATGAATTCATGTTCATAAATAAATATTTATCTAAGGAGCTAAGAAGGTTAGAAGAAATCAAGCTAGCTGCCTAATTCTCCACGTTGAAGCAAAGATGAGTCTAGCCATGTTAAACCGAGAAGTGCTACTATTTCATGTCCATAAATAAATGAGTGATTAATTATGGTCGGTCCATAATTCCTTGCAATGAGCTTGGCCAGAAATGAAGCATCCAATGAAGCCACGTGAAGAGGATTCTAGAAGCACTCACCATGGTGGAAGATGGTTTGAAGGAAGCTTGCCAAAGGGGAAAACAAGTCACGGCCACATGTTCCCAATTTTGCAAATACTTGGTCAGAATTCATCCTAGCCTAACTTGGAGAGGAGGAAAGCATCTTTATTATTTTTAGTTTAATTTCAGCTTAGCTAAATGTTAACACAAATTGTGGCTGCATGTTTTGAGAAGGTGCCGTGGTATGGACATTTTCCAAGAGGTAATCACCTTGCACCAATGGCTTGTGACTACTTGAAATGGCACAATTTTGTAAAGGGGTACATGCTCACATCTCAACTGGAAACTTGTGAAATTAATTTTGGGCTATTGACAATTTTGTGTATCTATGCCAAATATGTGAGGAGTAATTTTATTCTTGTGCCAAAGAAGTTGTGCCATGGCATTAGTGAGTCCATCAAATTTGTTTGTAAAGAAAACAATGGACAGCACACTTGGCACCGCATCTCGTACATTCTACCCCCCAAACAAATGTCCCCAAGTCCATTTCCTTTGCTTCGATGTGCCAAAACGCAAGGCTACACCGATCCCGAAACAGAGTGCGCTAAATGTAATTCGAGAGACTCGGAATGGGCTTACAAGTGACCAATGAAATAGTAAACAACGAGGATTAAGCTAATCACTCGTGAGGAGATGATTAGCAAAGTAACCAGCACCGATAGGACAATAACAAGATAAACTAGAACTATCCAAGGATACGAGATATCACCACCGAGGATAAAACTAGGGCACTAATCACACTTAGTGATACAGCCTATCAACACACTAAGTATAATCGGACTCTTCGAACACAGCCTAATTATGCCACTAATTAGACAAGCAAAAGAGAATTTTGGGGTTGAAAGGAGCACTCGCTCAACTTTACTTAGCATATAGCCAATATCAAAATCATCATCCTTTACAAAGAGAGAGCCCATGTATATTTATAGGCCTCTTAGCTAGGGTACATCACTCTAATCTAAGGGTTATAAATCCCTTTTACATTCAATGGTTGTGATGTATTCAGCAAAATAAAAGGATAAAAACAAGGACAACAGGTAAATAATTACAGCAGAAAAAGGACAGCAGAAAAGGAGGGGGACCACAGAATCGGTAGTACAAAGTAGTACGGTTTCGAGTCCGGTGACAGCTACGATCGTTGTCACCAAATTCTTTTGCTTTCCGATCCTTAACTTTTCTTTTCTAGCTCTGCTGAAGATGCCTAGATGATGATCAAGTAGTCTAAGCTCGAAACCGAGGACTCGTAAAAGATCATTTAACGTCCGAGGTTAGAAACCGAGGACTCGAAAAAGATCTCTTGGCTTATTTTCCTCCGAATATTTCTGACTTGTCTCGACTCCCTTACTTCTGTCTTACTCCAGTCTGAGGAGACAGACAAGTATTTCGAGTGTGGCCAAAACTCCCTTGATGCTTGCGTTATCAACGAAGACCCAACGAATGGTTTCGAGGGTTCCGTAATGAAGTCGGAGGACTCGGAATTATCACTCGCTTCTGGCTGGCTCTCGGTCTTAGTTGGGTCCGGGTTTGTGGTGTCCACCCCATCGGCTTCCTCATTCTGTCCAGAATCTTCCCACAACAAACCCCACATTCCACCACCCTCAAAACCTACCCATGACTGATTTGAACCCCATCCTTACCCCTCCACTTAAACCACCTTTACCCACAAATTCTTTCCCTTGAGTTGCGGCCTAGGAGAGGCGTTTTCTCTCCAAATATTCCCCAACAGATTCTGCCCAAGTCCAACTGTCCACAATTACAGAATTTATTCATGATTACTTGGCTACTTGTATTGGTTACTTGGCTAAGCATTTTGGGAAGTTGTTGCAAATTTTCCAAAGAGGAACACATGAGTTTCTAGCCCAAGAACAGTCCATATTCATGAGGACTTTATCGTGGCTTAAGAAACATTTTATGAGCCTAAGTAGAGAGCAAGCATTCAGCAAATTTGGTCTTAACACATGCTGCCAACAAGAGGGTCCTATACCCGGAAATTTTGAGTGGATGCGAACAAAGTTAAAATGGCCACCATCTATGGGTTGGCCTAAGCTCATGCCAAGCAAGAAGTGTTACTACTCTCCATTTTTCTTATTCACACCCCGCAAATTTGAGGACAAATTTTTTCTACAAGGGAGAGTGATGGAAAGTGGACCACCTTAGACTTTGAGCTGAAAGCTATTCATTTGGAAGGTTCAAACCTGGCCGGGACTCAACCAAAATTACTTGAGTTTGTCTTAATTATTTTTGATCCCGGAGGATAGAGAGCCAAGAGTTTGACCTTTTTTATGACTTCATGTTCATAAATAAATATGCAAGGAGACTAGTCAAGAAAAATCAAGACAAACACCTCCATGTTAAAGCAAGGCACAAATTCGGCCATGGCAAACCGTGAAGATTCGAGTCTTTGGCACATAAATAACTTGGCGCATGTGCTGGTCGGTCCAAGGAGCATAAAATCACACGCCTAAGGAGAACACTCAAAGGAGCCTAATGAAGAGCATTCTAGAAGGCACTCACTATGGTGGAAGAGGTTTGTTAGAAGCTTGCCAAAGAGGAAACCAACCATAGCCACATGTTCCCATTTTGACAAATACTTTGCTAGAATTTGTCCTAGCTTAACTTGGAGGAGGGGAAAGAATCTTGTTAGTTTTCATTATCATTTTGCTTTATTTTCCAGCTTAGTTTCAACTTGTAAAATGCCAATGTGAGGCATTATATATTCAGCTAGCATAGCTCTTGTAAAAACGAACTTTGATGAATTTATAAACTTGAGCTTTGCTCCTTTTGAGATGGATTTCTCACCCTCTTGAATCCTCATTGCTGTATCCGAGCCGTGGCAAGTGGTGTCCTTTGAGTCTTTACAATCCCCGGTGGTGTTTCTGTATCCGGCCAGATTGCAAAGTGCCCCTTGATTCAGCTTGGTGGTGTTTCTGTATCCAAGCCAGAATCCAGGTTCTATCCAGCGACTTCTGTCAGTCATATCTCCCAATCCACGAATCATCTCTTTCCCAAATTTCACACACTTCATCATACATGAGTTGAGACCATCTCCACCAAATCTCAGCTTAAACCAAGAAGAAATCCGCCCTCCACACCCAAACCAAACAAAGGGTATCAATCTGTTCATCCAGCCGGGTACTGTCAACTTTAGGCTTGTTGATCAGGGTGTTCCCCTTATCCAAAAATTACCAAATTTTACCACAACCTTCCCCAACTAGTTAACTCACCCTCCACCAAATTGCGTCCAAATCCAAGATCATTTGCCCCTCTTTTCACCCCTTTCCCCAGAGCCGCGCCTGCAGGTCCTGTTCTGGCCAGGCTGCTTGTTCACGGTTTTGCTTCCTTTTTGCTTCCGCCTCCCACTACACATCAGTCCGGCCATTGTCCCTTAACCGAGCATGAGGTTTCGGCCATAAAATTCAGCATGAACAAAATGTTCCTAAAATATCCTTTAGGCATTTTGGACCGCTTCTTGTGGATTATTTTGCTCCAATTCTTAGACAATATTTATTTATGTACCACGTGATAATTCTCATCATTCACCAAGCTCTAGTTCAACTTTGTAAAAGTCAAACCAGATTTGTAATCTTTAGGAACCAAGAATGATCTCCATTCGGTTTTAGCTCCTCTTGTAGCTTTGTCATTAAACTATAGCTCTTGAAAATTAGGCATGTATGGAGATCATGAACAAGTATGTTGTAGCCCTTGGTCAATATCCATCATTCATCCTAGCTTAACTTGGAGGAGAGGAAAGAATCTTTGTAATTTTTTTGGTTTTAATTTTCAGCTTTGTAAAGTGCCATTTTTAGGCACTATAAATCCAGCATGCATACATTGTAAAAAGACACCTTTTGATGATATATATGAGTTTACACTCGAGCTGGATTGCTCACCCTTTATTGCTGTATCCATGTTGGCTACTTGGTGGTGTTCATTGAGTCCTCTAATCTGCCCGGTGGTGTTTCTGTATCCAGCTGGATTATTGGTGGCCCTTGGTTCCCTCTTGGTGGTGTTTCGTATCCGAGATAGAGCCTCGGTTTTATCCCCTCACTTCACCAGTCCATATATCCCAAACCGCTCATCCGTTTCACTCCAAACTTCACCCATCCCCAGCCCAGCAAGTCTACTCCATCACCACCAAAAATCGCTTCCATCCAAGAAACCCTCTGACCCCCACCTTTGATTGTTATAGACGATATCACCCCGGACGATCGACCTGAAACCCCGACTTTTAGCCCTCGAATCAAGGTGTTCCTAGCGACAGAAAATTCCCAAAAAATACTGGAGCTTCGTTGAGAAGCTCCACACCAAAAATCAGCTCCAAACTCATCTGTTTGCCCCTCCTTTCACCCATTCTCCCAAGATCACTATCGCGGACCCGCATTCTGTCCGGGTGCTTCGCTTGCGGTTTTGACTTCCCTTTTGCTTCCGCCCTCACTACACATCAACCAACATGTTCCATCTTCCCTTTGGTGAGATGACGATAACTCCCTTTGACTTTGCTGTTTTATCTAGAGAGACTTTTCAGGGGAACCTTTAGCTTATGACCGGAATTTGTACAAAAATCGTGACTACCTCCGTCACCCTTTCGATCTTGTAGTAGAGAGATTTTCATATAATAACCACTTCAAATATACCATTCCTTTTTATGCTTTTGAGGATGAAGTTTTCTTATCTCAACGTTCTCCTCCACAATAAGTGAGGGTCGTGCTTGCTCTTCTTTTGAGCACGATCCACTTCTTTGATCAGGCCGCTAAGATTCATGTTCACTATTTGGTGAAGCTAGTGGATTTGGATAGAGTAAAGGAGCTCAACTGGGGTGCTCCTGCATATACTTGCCTCATTCGGGGCCTTTGTGCCGGTGTGTGGCGTACAAGACCAAAACCAAATTCCACCAACTATCTTCCTTTAAATGGCTTATGGAAGATTATTGAGGTATGCTGAAATTATTCCTTTCTTCAATATGTACTTTTCATCTTATGTGGATAAAAAGGACTTACTTGACTTGTCAAAATATAGTTGTGGCTATATGAATACTTTTCACATCTCTCTCTCGGTTCAACAAATCAGCCCACGTTCCCAGCACCTGTGTAATGGGTTAGAATTTATATTGAGCAAACCAAGATACATGAAATAGGCCTTTTGACATTAGCCCTTAACCGTGTCAACTCGGTATGTTGCTTCAATTCTCGGAACTTGCTCCAAAATAGGCTTAAAAGAGCTTTTTACCACATTTTCTATATTCTGGTCATGCCCACAGCCTGGACCATTGCCTATGAGGCCGCCCCATGCTGCAGTCCAGCCTCTTGTATTCATTGTTGTTCATCCATTTTCTTGTTACTTTCCATTCTTGCTAGCTGATTTCTTGATAATTCTTGTGTTTAGGCCAACTTCCACCCTTAGGCCCAACTTCAACTTCCCCAAAATGTCTTTGTGGTCCAGGAATTAAGTGAGAGAAGGATCTTATTTGAAGGTCCTTTTGGGTGTTATTAGTATCTTGGGGAGAGGGTTACTCCTCAAATTCGAGTTAACACATGGCCTACATCTGTTCCGATCGATCCTCCTCCAATCATGTTCTATTTTCGTTCTATTTCTCCGAACGAGCAAGCGGCAGCCATGGTGGCGTATCCTTTTACCTCACTTTTGAATTTAAACACCTCCTACGGTCATCATGCATCTCGCATCATAACCCAACTAGTGAGTGCTCAACTTCCTTTTATAACTTTGAATTTATTATATGGAAATTACACTTAATCTTCTCTTTTTGGCAGCTCACTCTCATTGACATCCATATCCCAAGCCTCACGTGGATGTTACTTTTCCCGGGGCCCTCCTCGTTTCGTCACAATTCCCGAGACCACGGAAGATGAATGTGTCGGACATCCTTTTCTTAGAAATTGGTGAGGGGTAACAGCTTATGTGCTCTTTTCCTTTTAGTGGTGTGCTAAAAGCATTTTTGTCGTTGATAACACCGAATAAACTTTGCAGTATGATCGGGAGCAAGTGTAGAACCATATTTGTAAGATTTCGATGAGCTCTTCGTGGAATTCAAAATTTCTTGATCGGACAATCTTTCTCTACTTCACGGGTAAATCCTCGATTAGTGTAGTGCTAATTTCTTTGAGCTATTAGTGATTTGCTAATCCCATCTTTGATCTTGTAGAGGCATCGATCTAGAGCAACTCTTTTCGACAATCTACTTGGTGCCGATACATCATCCCAAGCTTTCGAGCAGCAAATGCCTTCTAGTAGTAATGCTAGACAAGGCTCATCACGGTGTTCTTCATCGCGTACTCATCATTGCAGTATTTCCAAGGCAGGAATTAGCGCCTCTGGGCCTAGTACTGATGTGTAGTGGCGGAAGCAAAGAAAAAGATGGAAAAACCGCAAAACACACAACCGGGCAGAATAGGACCTGCAGGTGCGGTTCTGGGGAAAAGGGTGAAAGGAAGGGTAAATGATCTTGGATTTGGACGAAACTTGGAGGGGAGTGAGGTAACTGATGGAGGAAGGTTGTGGCCAAGTTTCGTGAATTTTGGATAAGGGGAACTACCTGAACAGATAGCCAGAAGTTGATGCTGCTGGCTGGATGTACAGATTGATACCCTTTGTTTGGTTTTGATGTGGAGGACGGAGGGGTTCTTGGTTTAAGCTGAGATTTGGTGGAAATGGACTCAACTCATGTATGATGAAGTGTGTGAAATTTGGGAAAGAGATGATTCGTGGATTGGGAGATATGGAATGGCAAAGTCGTTGGATAGTACCTTGATCCAAGCTCGGATACGTAAACACCACCGAGTGAATCAAGGGGCGCTCTCAAACGGTCCGGATACAGAAACACCACCGGGGTTTGGGAGACTCAAAGGACACCACCTAGATGCCAACCTAGGATACAGCTTTGAGGATTTAGAGGCTCGAGAAATCCATCCCGAAAAAGAGTATAACACTCAAGGTTTGTATATTCATCAAAAAGTGTTTTTACATGAGCTAGCTTAGCTGAATTTATAATGCCTCATGATGGCATTTACAAAGCTGAAAACAAAGCTAAAAATTAAAGCTAAAATGAAACAATAACCATAAAGATTCTTTCCCCTCCTCCAAGCTAAGCTAGGAGAAATTCTAGCCAAGTATTTGAACATTTGGGAACATGTGGCCATGAATTGTTTTCCCCTTTGCCAAGCCTTCTTTTAACCAACTCCCACTAGTGTAAATGCTTCTAGAATACTCCTTAATATGTGTCATTGGATGCTGGTCATTAAGTGCTTGACTTCGGATATGTGGATGCTTGGACCGACCCTCTTGATTATTTATGGACAATACAAACGAATTGGTAGCTCTTGAAACCGTTCATGGCCGGGTTTACCCTTGCTTCAGCTTGGAGATTTTTGGTGGCTATCTTCCATTATCCTTCTTAACTAAATTGGTAATCAATTATTTATGAACAAAATCATAAGAACTTAATGTCTTGGACTCATCACCCTCCGGGATCCCCTTGCACTATGCGGTCGCACCTTAAGCCTCTTCGGTTGATCAAAGGATATTCATGCTTTTCGGGTTGAATCTTAAGCATCCTTGGCTTCTCAAGTCGGACATCCTTCAACTCAAAACACAAGGCTGTCCACTCTCCATCAAGTACCTCCGATGCGGGAACCAGCCATTCCGAGGAGAGCTTGAACATCTTACCTTTGCAAGCCTTCGATTGACACGGGAACCCTCTTTACTTCCCTCGGTCTTCTTATGGAAGACCATTAGATAAGGCTCCTCAATCTTGGGACCAAGGAGGTAGCTCACATTAAGGCCAAGAAGGTGGCCGATTCTCAACGTCTGTCTTTGAGGACTTCGGGAATTAGATCTTCGATTACGACTGCGAAGATGATGCGTAGATGATTCCTTACCGCTTCAACTCGCTTGCTGATTCATGGATCTTTTGTAGGGTGCTTTTTTAATATATTACTTATTTTATAATGAAGACTCTTATGCAATGAGATGAAATGCAA
This sequence comes from Talinum fruticosum, assembly GCA_021018815.1. NCBI lineage: Eukaryota > Viridiplantae > Streptophyta > Magnoliopsida > Caryophyllales > Talinaceae > Talinum > Talinum fruticosum. The sequence continues at coordinate 1,490,218 of JAITYX010000040.1, forward strand.
GATGTGATTCTAAAAATGCGTTCTATTATTTAATATGATGCACAAAACCTAAGAAAAATGCAAAGTCAAAATAAAAATGCCCCACCCCCATTCTCCCTAAAAGAAAATAATAAAAAGAAAAATGAAAAATCGCAAGTGCATGGTCCAAACAAAAATGCACGCCGCGGGCTGGGACAAGAAATAAAAATAACCAAGGACTCGCTCGGACTCGCGAGAAATCACGAAACAGCCGGGCCCAAGGTGTGGGCGGTGCCGGCCATGTATGAGTCCTGCAGGGACTGCAGTGCCTCATTGTATTAATCATAGTAGCATTTGAAGACCTCTAGGAAAACACCTATAAATATGATCGCTTGGCGCAACAAGAAATACGAGACACCAAAGCCTTCGATCAACCGCGATATATCTTCTTCTTACGTCCATACATAAAACCATGGACTTCATGACTAAATTAACCCGGTGGATGAATGAGATGAGCAACATGGATAAGTCCGGGTTAACCAATTATGGGCTAAATGTCCTTTCAGTATTTGCCAGGTGAAAATCTATTGGCCTTTCTTTAGGGCTCCCGTAGCTTACTCGGGATCGCCACCACCATGTCTTTAGGTTCGGGGATAAGGAGCCGTGCCCCTGCCGGAAGAATTCGATGCCATATTATGTAGTTTTAGGCGAACAAAACCAATTGTTCCCAAATGCTCATAAAATCTTCATGAAAAGTACCAATATCTACTAAAACCGAGTAAGAAGTATCCGGGGTAGATCTTTATTGAGAATCGAGTTAGCTTAAAAATCGATGAAGCATTACTGCAACATGTATGTCTATGCTGCATCCATCATCATCCCGAGACGGCGAGCTATAATTACTTGCATGATAAGGGGATTCCTGCTAGTAGGGCTAGCAATTGGGCAGGTATGGGACGGGTTTTCCTATACCCACATCCATACCCATTTTCAAAATGCGTACCCATACCCATACCCATACCCAACGATATGTTAAAAATTCATACCCATACCTATACCCATCGGGTTTCGCGGGTGTGCGGGTTTTATTTGGGTATAAATAGACTAAAAATAATGATATTCATATTAAACCCATATTTAACATTTCTCACCATTCAACCAAAAAAATAGATAGCAAGACACCGAAGGAGGAGATGGAGATAGAGGTAGGGAAAAGACACCCATAAACTAAGGCTTCTTCTCTTGAAATGAATTTGGGCTTAAACATTAGGCCTAAAATTCAACCTTCAATTTCTTTTTTTTTAAAAACATTTAGCAAAGTAGGTTGTGGGTGTTAAGTGGGGCAGGTAAGGGCGGGTGTTCGGGGTATGGGTTATGGGTGTTATGTGGGGCGGGTATGGAGCGGGTGAAGCCTAAACCCATACTCATACCCGCCCCATACCCATTTTAACCATACCCACCCCATACCCATTTTTTTCAAAATTTTACCACCTATTTGGGTTTTAAATGGGACGGGTTTTGTGATTTTTAAATAGGTACATATTTTTTTGCCAACCCTACCTGCTAGCAAGGTGATGTGCCAAGATGCAAGGCTACACCGATCCCGCCAACAGAGTGCGCCAAATGCAATTCGAGAGACTCATAATGGACTTAGAAACGACCAATGGAACAAGTAAACAACAAGGACTAAGCTAATCACTCGTGAAGAGGTGATCGAGCAAGGTAACCGAGATAGGACAAGAACAAGATAAACTAGAGCTATCCAAGGATACGAGATATCACCACCAAGGATAAAACTAGGGCACTAATCACACTTAGTGATACAGCTATCACCACACTAAGTATAATCAGACTCTTAAGAACATAGCCTAATTATGCCACCAATTAGACAAGCAAAAGAGAATTTTGGGGTTGAAAGGAGCACAGCTCAACTTTACTTAGCATATAGCCAATATCAAAATCATCATCATCATGCTTTACAAAGAGAGAGCCCATGTATATTTATAGGCCTCTTAGCTAGGGTACATGATGGAAAGTGGACAGCCCTTGATTATGGACCGAAGGCAAGTCATCAAAAGAGGTCAAATATGCATGGACATCAACCGGCAATACTTGAATTTCCTTTGTTTATATTTGATCCCGGAGACCGAGAAGCCGAGAGTGTGGTCTTTTATGAGTTCATGTTCATAAATAATTATCTACCTAAGGAGTCAAGAGAATAGCTAAGAAGATATCAGCTAGCAACCTAAAATCCTCCATGTTAGCCCAAGGTGAAGTTCGGCCAAGACAAACCATGAAGTGTTAAGCCTTTTGCACATAAATAACTTGGTGCATATTTTAGTCGTTCCAAGGTCCAAATGCAAGATGATTAGGCGCCTAAAGTGATGCATCAAAGGAGAGGAAAAGAAGGCCTTCTAGAAGCCTCTTGGAATATGTTGTGTTGGTCAAATGGAAATGAAGCATGCATAAGGGGAAAGGCCTCACAACCACATGTTCCCAAGTCTCAAAATACTTGGCCGAAATTCAACCTCACTAACTTGGAGAGGAGGAAAGTATCTTTAGCATTTTAGATTTAATTTTCAGCCTAGCTAAATGTTATTTTTGTTGCTTATAAATTCAGCTTGTAATGCCTTTGTAAGAACAACTTTGATGAATTTATAAACTTGAGTTTTATACTCTTTCCGAGATGGATTTCTCGATCCCTTGAATTCTCATTGCTGTATCCGAGCGTGGCAAGCTTGGTGGTGTCCTTTGAGTCCTTCCAATCTTCCGGTGGTGTTTACGTATCCGGCTAGATTGAAGGTGCCCCTTGGTTCCCTCGGTGGTGTTTCGTATCCAAGCTAGGACCTTGGTTTTATCCAGCTACTTCCCATATCCATAACTCCCAATCCACACATCAACTTCGGCCCAAATTTCACCCACATTATCCTGCACGAGTTGAGTCCATCCCCACCAAATCTCAGCTCAAACCAAGAACCTACCGTCCTCCACCTCTGATCCAAACAAAGAGTATCAGGCTAGACATCCAGCCCAAGTACATGATCAAGTGATGGGATTACACTAAGCAAAGAGAATAATCCAAAAAGATGTGTCCATCAAGAGTGAACATGTGGACATTATTCATGGTGCAATTCTGGCCAAGTATTAGATTTCCTCTCCTCCAAGCTTCACTTTGATTGGCTCTAGAATTTGATTCCCTCCACCAAATAATGTGATTTTGGACTCTCTAGAAAGTTGCACAAGTCAGCTACGCACCCACTTGGCTTGCCACACAGGTAGCTTGGGACTCTCCATCACTTGCTTTCCTAATCGGGTAATTAGGTGTTATCTTTGTGCTTCCAATTCTGCCTTTTCTCTCAATGATTTATGGAGTTTCTGCTCAACAACTTTCTCATGAATAAAGCTTGGAGACATGCTAAAAATAGGGTTCTTTGTGATCTGTTTTTGGTGTTTTGGAATTTATAAGGGGACATAGATCTCGGGAGGGTCTCCAAGAGCTCTAATACCACTTGATGACCCCAAGTCTGGACTCGGAATCCGGACGGGGGTCCGAGTTGAGCTTTACCGGCATATAGGGGCGAAGCTTGGATGTGGTGGATAGGGTAAGAGTTGGAAGGGAAGGATAGGTAAGTTGGTAGTTGGAGTTTGGAAGGAAGGATTTTACTCTCTCCTCTATAAACCAACTACTATCAACAGGGTAACAAGATAGAACCAAACTAACTAAGAAAATCGATTCACTCTACGTTCTCTAAGCCAATATGGGGCAGCTTAGAAAACTAGCCTTGGATGAAACCAACAAGATTAGCTCACTAAGACCTAGCAGAACACCACTTGTTTGCCAAACCAAGATACAACAATTAGAGGATTTGGTAGAAAGCCGATTCACTCAAGCACTTTCGAGTAGAAACACAAAGTGTATCAAATGGGTTTTTTCATTCATCAAAAGTTGTCTTTATACATCAATAGGAAAGACCTTTTATAGACAGCCATTTCCTGCCAAAATACCTTTCCTAAGTGTTAAGAAAAGAATAAGACTAATCCTAATTAATTAATACTAATTACATGGATTAATCTTACAAAACAAAAAACAGAAACTAAAAACAGAAAACAGAAACTTTCTGCAAGATTCTAACCGAGCCTTTCAAATGAGCCAATAGAAATCCTTCCTGTTGATCTTGTTGTGATTTGGCTTGAAAAGATTGGTAATGAGTGGATCTTGTCACTAGAAGGCTTCTTATTAGACCACCAAAAGATAGATTGCAACCTAGGAAACTAGCTTGCAAGTGGGCTAGTTTCCGAGGCTTAGAAACATGGCAGACTTGAGTTACATCTTCTGATCTGAGTTCTTCTTCTTTTGAGTGAAGTTTTCAGCTTTTTTGAATTCAGAACAAACTCTTCGTCCATGCTGGAAACTAACCATCAATAAGTACAAAAGGGTGTGGCTTTGGTTTCTATTCGGGTTAGAAAATACATGGCTGAAGGTGTATCAACCTGTAAGCAATCCTTAGGGATGGTTCTGAACCATCCTACAATGTCCAAAAGCAACTAAAAGTGCCTCAATATACTTCTCCCAAAAATGCCCACAAAATGTCCTTAGACCCTCCCACTTTTACCCTACTCAAAAGAACCCAAGTCCACAAACCAAAAGCCAAAAACCGAACCCCATTTCAACCACAAACACATTCTGCCCAGCCGTCATTTCACCTTTTACCCCATTCTGTCCAGCCCCCATTTTTCCCACAAAATAAACCAACCTCACCTCCCAAAATTTCCCATACCCCCAATTCAGCCCAGAGGTACTTTACATGCCAAGGGGTTGATCATTTTGTCACAAAAATCCCATACCGTACACTTGAAGCAATTCTGGCCGAGAGCATGATGTCCAAGAAGGCTAGAGCCGAATGTAATTTTTATCTTATGGAGAAGCTTGAATTGATGATCAAAGTGGTACAAGGAAAGCCTCTAGACTTGATTGATGCATTTGCTATGAGGAGCTCCTTTCCTTTGTATTTGGAAGATTGTGGAGTTTTCAGATTTGCTAATGGTGGTCTTGTGCAAATTATTTGTGAACACTTGACAAAGTGTGACTTCAAAAGGAGACACCCCCTTTACTCTCTAATGGCAGCTTGTAGAGTTGATTTGGAGCAATTCACATTTCTATGTGTTTATGCCAAGCATGTGGAGAGTACTTTCTTACTTGTGCCCATGAAGTTGTGCCATAATGTTTGTGAGGCTTCCAAATCTGGTTGTGCATTTATGAGGCCAAGTAAACGGCAAGCATCCAATATATTCAGCCCCAACAAGCTATGCAAGCAAATGGTTGTTAAACCGGGAGCCTTGAATGGATGATAGCAAGGAAGAAGTGGCCACCATCTTTGGGTTGGCCTAAGCTATTGCCAAAGGGGCAACAAATGTTGAAGTGATTCAAGAAGTGTGTTGTGGATAGCCTTACTATGCACTCTCCTTACCTTATGGACATACCCGAATTTGAGGACATATTCTTTCTAACAAGGGGAGTATGATGGATATTGACCAAGGGCTACAACATACTTATTCATGATCTCCTTACATGCTAAAATTACAAGAGCCATGAATTCATATCAAAGCTACAAGGAAGCTCAAAACCGAGTAGAGATCAACTTTTGGCGCCTAAAGTCTACTTTCATGGTTTGACTATTGTAAGCTTAATTAAAGCTTGGCAATTGAGGCAAATTATCTTTTATGACTTGTGGTACATAAATAAGTGTTGAGGCAAGATATGTCACAAAGGTCGGTCCAAATACACAAGGAAGATCAACCGAGCATATTTTTGATACATGCTGAATATTTTGATACGTTCTGCCCGGTTGTTTTAGCCCAGCCGAATGGATCCTCAAGTGGCATAATACAAGGCTGGCACAAAGGAGAATCAAAGGGAATTCCTAAGCACTAGTATTAGTGGAGGAATCTATGTGTTGGACCAATGACAAGCTTTCTTGCCCAAGGGGAAGAAAATACTTGGCTAGAATTAACTCTCATTCTAGCCACATGTTCCCAAGTTGGCTTGGACAAGGGGCAAATGCATCTTAGGCCATTGATCTTGTAATCTTTCTTTTAGGCCTTAGATTATGTTTTAGTTTTGATTTATTTTCAGCATGTTTAATTTCCTTATAAATAATCTAAGCATTCAGCTTTGTAATTACTAATGATGATGAATATATGAACTTGAGCTGGATTGCTCTTCTTTTCGAGATGGATTTCTCGGCCTCTTAAATTCTCAATGTTGTATCCTAGTTGGCAGCTAGGTGGTGTCCTTTGAGTCCTTCCAATCTTCCGGTGGTGTTTCTGTATCCGACCAGATTGAAGGTGCCCCTTGGTTCCCTCGGTGGTGTTTTTGTATCCGAGTAAGGACCTTGGTTTTATCCATCTACTTTCCATATCCATAACTCCCTATCCACACGTCAACTTCGGCCCAAATTTCACCCACATCATTATACATGAGTTGAGTCCATTCCCTCCAAATCTCAGCTCAAACCAAGAAGAACTCCATCCCCCACCTTCGATTTTCACAAAGAGACTCATCCTGGACAGTCAGCCTAGAACCCCGACTTTCAGCTCCGTGATCAAGGTGTTCCCGACCTCCAAAAATTCCCATATTTTTACACAACCGTCTTGGCCCAGTTAAGAACCTTCCCACCAAATTTCAGCCAAAAACTCCATCATTTTCCCCTCCTTTCACCCTTTTCCCCAAGACCGCACCTGCAGGACCTATTCTATCCATTGCTCTGTCTTTGCGGATTCCCTCTTCTTTTGCTTCCGCTCCCACTATACATCAACTTTGGTATCAGAGCAAGTTCTGATCCTTGGTGGATTGTCTCTATCCCATAAACACAAAAATAGCCAGCTCCACAAAAAACCCAAACCAGAACACAAAAACATTTTCTGCCCATTTTTCTTCACCACCGTAACCACAACTTCACATTTGGGATTTGAGTGCTGAAATGGCTCCATCTAATTTTGAGTTGGTCTATCTCTTGGTGCCTAAATTTTATGGCCAACAAGAAGTATTTTCTAGTTGGCTTATCAAGGTTGAAGAGGTCATTGAAAACTTGAGATTAGAAGAGAATGAGAAAATAGAGATTGTTGTATCTAAGTTGAGGAATTATGCCCTCACTTGGTGGACAATATACAACATGAGAAGGAAGAAGAAAGGCAAAGCAAGATTGTCTACATGGAGAAAGTTGAGAGGGAAGTTGCTTCAAAATTTTTGTCCATTCAATTACAAACCCCTTCACACCGAGAGCAAGCACCTTAACAAGGGAGTTTGTCTTCCCCCTCTCCTAAACTTTCAGCCCTTCCTTCTTCTCCCTCCAAAACCCCAAATGTCCAGCCCTCACCACCTTCACAAAAACCCCCTTCCCCTCACCAAAACACATGGCTGCCCCTCTTTTTCCTACTCAAAAGGAAATTAAGCCCAACTTTGGTTTGAGTCCAAAATTTGAGGAGTATGTTGAGAGTGACTTGGAGGATGTTTGCCAACCAACAAATGATGTTGATTTGCTTTCTAAGCTTGATGATGAAGACTCGGACACTACTCAACGCATTTCTGAGTTATATTACATGAATCAGGAATAACCATCTCGTATTTATAAAGTTTTGATTCCAAGGCATTCTCTGTGTTTTAGAAACTTTTCTGAATAAAATGGTATCTTCTCTAAGTACTACAGACTTGCACTTCATGTGTTTATTGCGCTTCTTTAAGTGACTCGAAAACCGATTCTTTGTTCCGAGTCCAAGCATCACTCGATTTATCGCAGATTGAGTGGACTAATGTTTCACCTTCTCTCACTCGGAATCGGCTTCGATTATAAGCTCTATTTCATTAGAGTCGGTACCTCTAGTCTGTTTCATACTTAGTCTATATCAAGCTATCTCACTCGATATTCTTTACTTATCTTGATCTATCGCTTAGACTAAGTCGGATGAAATTTTGAGTTATATAGTTATTAGACTCAGAATATTCCACTTCTCTTCGACTCGGATAATTAGTTGATTAATTATCATAATTATTTTATTATCTCGTGTCTAATCTTGGACGAAAGTATTTCATACTTTGAGAACCAAAATTGCTTTACTTTTGTAGGTTATTCAAACGAGGATACACTTTTCAAATCACAAAAGTAACCGGCTTCAAAACGTCAAATCACCAAGCAGACATGGCTTTTCACCTTGTCTCGCTCCAGTCCTGAAGATAGTGTCGAGCTGTCTATTTCCAAATCTGGAAAACCGAGACACCAAGCTTAACGGTGGTTTTTACCTTATCTCTTAAGACACCGCTAGTAGTTTTGGGACTTCCAAGAGAGTTAAACCGTTGTCCAACGTTCACATTACAACGGATACTTTCTGAGTGACTCGAAAGCTTCTATCAACGGTCACAGAGGACTCTCAGTCAGCAGATGAAGATAACGTGATGTGTAGTGGCGGAAGCAAAGAAAAAGATGGAAAAACCGCAAAACACACAAGCTGGCCAGACTAGGACCTGCAGGTGCGGTTCTGGGGAAAAAGGTGAAAGGAAGGGCAAATGGATGAATTTGGAGTTGAAATTTGGTATGGAGCTTCTCAACTCGTTGAGGAAGCTGTGTGATTTTTTGGGATTTTTGGATAAGTGGAACACCTTGATCTGCACGCCTGAAGAGAGCAGTACCCGGCTGGACGTCCAGGCTGACACTCCTTGTTTGGATCAGAGGTGGGGAACGGAAGGCTTCTTGGTTTTGGCTGATTTTTGGAGGGATGGAAGTAGACACACTGGAAGGATGGTGGTTAAAATTTGGAAGAAAATGGACGAGTAGTTTGGGAGATATGGAAGGATGAAGTGAGGGGATAAAACCAAGGTCCTAGCTCGGATACGTAAACACCACCGAGTAAGAACCGAGGGGCACCTTCAATCTGTTCGGATACAGAAACACCACCGGGAGATTGGAAGGACTCAAAGGACACCACCTAGCTGCCACACTAGGATACAGCAATGAGAGTTCCAAAGGTTGAGAAATCCATCTCAAGAGCAAAGCTCAAATTCATATATTCATCAAGGGTTGGTTACAATGAAGCTCATGAGCTGATTTTATAATGCCCAGCTATGGCATTCTACATAACCGATTTGCAAGCTGAAAGTGTAACAAACTCAAGCTGAAAATAATGCAAAAACAAAATGCTAACTAACAATATTCCTTTCCCTCCCTCCAAGCCAAGCTAGGATGATTTCTAGCCAAGTATTTCAACATTTGGAACATGTGGCTATGCCTTGATTTCCCCTTCTCCAAGCTCTTTGAATCTGGATGCTTCTAGAATGCATTAGTCATCATCTCCTTTTGTAGCTCATCATTCGGCTAGGACATCCTTCATGGACCGACCATGATTTAAGCAACAACTTATTTATGTACCATAAGCAAAACATAGCAACATTTCCGGTCTTGACTAGAACAAACCTTCTTGCTTGACCATGGAGATTTTAGGTGGCTACTTTTACTAACCTTCTCAACTAATGCAAAATGATATTTATTTATGAACAAATTATGAAAACTCCATGTCGTGAATTTGATCACCCTCCGGGTCTACTAACATTATTCGGTTGAGCCTTGAGTTTTTCCCCTTGAACATAGAATATGCAAGCATTTCTGGTTGCACCTTGCACATACATGGCTCCTTAAGATAAATATCATTTAGCTCAAAACATAAGGCTGTCCACTCTCCATCATTCTCCCCTTGTAGGAGAAAATTTGTCCTCAAATTTGCACAAATAATATGCGCCGAGTGGGAAAAATTTCTGGACATGTTGGAGCTTATGTTGGGAACCAAAATGGAACGTCCTTCCATGTCTAAGCCGCCAGTTGGTATGTGCAGGTGGTGATCTTTCAGCCAGTCTGGCTGCTCCACTAGTATGCACATAGTGTAGGGATTATAATGTCCAACAACCATTTCAACATAAGGCACATCAAACCGCATGCATTGAGGAAGATAGATCACTTCCGTTGATATCAGTTCTGCCCCTGAATTTTCTTGTTTCCTTGCCCGGCCAGCTACCCACAACTCTTCACCATTGGGCTTTGAATCACAACCTGCTCGGATGGGATAGATAACATTCGGGTTGGGTTTCTTTTGTGGGGGTAGGCTAGAAGGGTTCTTGCTTGGAGGGACATGGACAGTTTTGGTTTGTGGGGTAGTGGTGAAGGGATGGAACTTTTGTGAAGGGTGGTTAAAAGGGTTTTTATTTGGAAAGGTATGGGCAGATTCTGATGAGGAAAATTGGGGAAGAAAAATCCCTCTCCAAGGACATAACTCATGGAAAAAATTTTGGGGTAAAGGTGGTTTAAGTGGTGGGGTAATGATGGGATTCACTTCAGCCCATGGAAGGCTAGTGGGTTCTCTTGTTGGTAGTGAAATGTGCTTATGAATGGGGCTAAGCTCAAATGTCTTTTGTGTACCACAATAATGGCACAACTTTAACGGTATAAGTAGAGCTTTCATGGTTTCTTCATTCACGTAGGCAGCAAGCGCATTCACTCTCCACACAAGTTTAGTTAACACAAACCAAAACAGGTTGGCTTTTATCGCTCCCTTCATGGTTCCAACTTCTTGGACAGAATTGAGGCAGTCCGAAAACAAAGCCTCATGGCTGGGAAATGTGCGCTTGAGGAGGATAAAGATTTCCCCTTAGGTCTCAATAAGGCCCTTTGCTTCTTGAAGTAAGTAGTAAGGCAGCCATGGTAAGTGAGTTGGATGAACACGGCACTAGCTCCATCATTAGATGTACACAAATTTGTCTCTATGAACAAATTCTCCTTATGCACTAGGAGCTCTCCAAAATCATGATCAACACTATACAAGCACATTAGTTGATCAAAATAGAAAATACAATTTTCTAATGGAGTAAATGAGATGTACCTCCTTGCCAAGTTATTGGCTCTTTGGTTACTCCTTTGAATCATCAAATAGAAACTCCCATATGTAAGTATACACAAGATAGTCAAAACTCTCCTTGGCCTCTTCACACAATCCGGGTATAACCTTTGGAGATTTCTCTCAACAATAAATGTCCATGTAAGTTGCTCAAGAATATCTCCATAATTTTCCACATGTAAAGGAATAGAACACCTCATGAAAAATGCATCATTCAATTTTTGAGGCTCCCCTTGTTCTATCACTTTGAAATTCATTTCAAGCTCTTCCTTAGCACTAAACTCATGATCAACAATATGCATATTGGGCAGTCCACTCACAGCCAGATTAGGCACTAACATGTGGGAAGGGATTTTTGAGGGACAATGGTCAAATTTGGCTAAGGGTGCTTCGGTAGTGGGAGGGGTGTCTTGTGTGGTCCGAAGCTCATGGGAATTTTCTTTGACAACATTTTCTCCTTGACAATGACCGGTTTGAGGGGAGTCATTTTGTGGCTTTGTTTGTGGAATTTGGCTAGGTGACAAAGGAACCAATGTGATCCTCTTACCATTTTTAGTGAAAGCATAAGTGTTCAAGTACCCATCATATGTGACTCTCCTATCAAAGAGCCAAGGTCTACCAAGCATTAAATGGCATGCATCCATAGGTAGCACATCACACCAAAGTTCATCATGATAATTCTTACCAATGCTAAAGGAGACAAGACATCTAGAATCGACTAGAAGATTTTCACCTTGATTTAGCCATTGGATGGTGTAAGGATGAGGATGGGGTGAGACTTGAATCCCAAGCTTTTCTACCATGGTTGTTGAGGCCACGTTTGTGCAACTACCACCATCAATAATGATAGAGCACACCTTGTTGAGCACCGTTCCTCTTGTGTAAAAGATGTTCTCACGTTGCTCATCATCTAGCTCATTGAATCCGCTTGAAGTTCTCCTCAAGAATAAGCTTGCGTTCATGGCTGGCTATTTTGAGGTGCTGGCTGTTTTTTTGGATTTTTGATTTTTGTGGAAATGGATACACTCACCCAAGGTTCAGAACTTGCTCTGATACCAAAAATGATGTGTAGTGGCGGAAGCAAAGAAAAAGATGGAAAAACCGCAAAACACACAAGCTGGCCAGACTAGGACCTGCAGGTGCGGTTCTGGGGAAAAAGGTGAAAGGAAGGGCAAATGGATGAATTTGGAGTTGAAATTTGGTATGGAGCTTCTCAACTCGTTGAGGAAGCTGTGTGATTTTTTGGGATTTTTGGATAAGTGGAACACCTTGATCTGCACGCCTGAAGAGAGCAGTACCCGGCTGGACGTCCAGGCTGACACTCCTTGTTTGGATCAGAGGTGGGGAACGGAAGGCTTCTTGGTTTTGGCTGATTTTTGGAGGGATGGAAGTAGACACACTGGAAGGATGGTGGTTAAAATTTGGAAGAAAATGGACGAGTAGTTTGGGAGATATGGAAGGATGAAGTGAGGGGATAAAACCAAGGTCCTAGCTCGGATACGTAAACACCACCGAGTAAGAACCGAGGGGCACCTTCAATCTGTTCGGATACAGAAACACCACCGGGAGATTGGAAGGACTCAAAGGACACCACCTAGCTGCCACACTAGGATACAGCAATGAGAGTTCCAAAGGTTGAGAAATCCATCTCAAGAGCAAAGCTCAAATTCATATATTCATCAAGGGTTGGTTACAATGAAGCTCATGAGCTGATTTTATAATGCCCAGCTATGGCATTCTACATAACCGATTTGCAAGCTGAAAGTGTAACAAACTCAAGCTGAAAATAATGCAAAAACAAAATGCTAACTAACAATATTCCTTTCCCTCCCTCCAAGCCAAGCTAGGATGATTTCTAGCCAAGTATTTCAACATTTGGAACATGTGGCTATGCCTTGATTTCCCCTTCTCCAAGCTCTTTGAATCTGGATGCTTCTAGAATGCATTAGTCATCATCTCCTTTTGTAGCTCATCATTCGGCTAGGACATCCTTCATGGACCGACCATGATTTAAGCAACAACTTATTTATGTACCATAAGCAAAACATAGCAACATTTCCGGTCTTGACTAGAACAAACCTTCTTGCTTGACCATGGAGATTTTAGGTGGCTACTTTTACTAACCTTCTCAACTAATGCAAAATGATATTTATTTATGAACAAATTATGAAAACTCCATGTCGTGAATTTGATCACCCTCCGGGTCTACTAACATTATTCGGTTGAGCCTTGAGTTTTTCCCTTGAACATAGAATATGCAAGCATTTCTGGTTGCACCTTGCACATACATGGCTCCTTAAGATAAATATCATTTAGCTCAAAACATAAGGCTGTCCACTCTCCATCATAACGACTACTCTGCCTGGTCATCTATAAATAGAAGCCACTTCACAAGACTTGAAGATTGCCGAACTTATTGTTAATATACGTACTTGTGCAAAGTCTTTGTATTCATTCTCAATCTTCTACTTACAACTCCTATTTTGTAATTCATTACCTTCGAGTTGTAAGGTCTTGTACTCGATTACAAACTCTTTCTTACTTTCTTTGTAAGGTCCCTTGACTAAGGCTGTAAGGGTGAACTCGGCTTAAGTTGTCCCTAGCTGTAAGGGTTATCTCAGCTAGGAAGTACTAGATCGAGATAAGGGAATTTCGAGTCTAGGAAAACTTGTAAAGAGTTGTCTAAGGGAGCAACTCGGGTTCGATCGGTTCACGGTATTTTGTGGACTCAAAATAGTGGATTTGACTTCGTGTCCGGATTGACACGGTCCGTGGTTTTACGCCCCGGGAGGGTTTCCACGTAATCTCTAAGTGTTTACTTTCCGAGTTCATTCTAGACTCGGACTGTCTTAAAGCATTTGCTTTTCTTGCCATTTCTAATCTATTCGGTCTTTACGAGTCTCTACTTTTCGACTCTGTTTTGACTCGGAAGCTGCATTACGTATTTTACCTGGCAAAAGAGTTTGAATTTCCACAAGATTTCTTCTTCACCCTATTCACCCCTCCCCTAGGGTGACTCGAGACTCTCCTCGAGCAAACCTTCAATTGGTATCGAGCCTAGTCTTTCGGAAAGGATCTAACCATCCAAAGGTCTAAAGATCAAATGGCTCGAGAACACCGGAGAGTTCGATGAAGGAAGATCTTTCAACGAGGCCACCAAAATTCAAAGGATCAAACTTTGGGCATTGGAAGAAGCTTATGGAATGCTTCCTCATGTATCATGATGAAGATGTATGGGAAATCATACGACAAGGAAACTACATTCCAATGAAGACAGAGGAATTCAGAATCATTCCCAAGACAAAGGCTGAATTCACTCCAGGCGAAGCAGAGAAGTTCGGGAAGAACTTCAAGGCAATGAACATTCGACGTGTGCCATCGGCTCGGAGGAATACAATCGGGTGTCTGCACTGCGACACGGCAAAAGAAGTGTGGGATACACTGGTCAACACTTATGAAGGCACAAGCCAGGTCGGACAAGCGAAGATCAGTCAATATCTTCATAAATACGAGCTATTCAAGATGGAGTCGAAGAAAATATCACTCGGATGTTGATCCGGTTTATCGAGATTACCAACAATCTCAAGTCTCTGGGTAAGAAAATCACACACGAGGAAATGTACGGAAAGATACTCGAAGTCCGCCCAAAAGAAGATGGGGTCCGAAGGTGACTGCCATAGAGGAGGCTCGGAACCTCTCACTCTTAAAGCCGAGGCGAGCTCATCGGAAAGCTTCTAACACACGAAATCCATCTAGAAGAAGAGGATGCTGAGGGCGGTTCCAAAAAGAACATAGCACCGAAAGCCTCGGAATCTAAAGAAGCAAATCCGAGCTCATCCGACTCGGAAGACGATCCCATGGCACTCATTACAAGAGGCTTCAAGAGAATAATGAAGCACAAAAGATGGGACAAAAGGCCAAAGGAAGAATTCTACAAGAAAGATAAAAGAGACAGAAAAGGTAAGTATTCTTCTCCCTCAAAGTTATCTTTATCTAAGAATTCGGGTGTTTCGAGTGTGGCAGCAAAGACCACATAGTCAAGGACTGTCCGAAGAGGAAAAGGGACAGAAAGAAGAAGAAGGCCATGATTGCAACATGGAGCGATGAGGACTCATCAGAAGATGACGAGGACTCGGACGACTCGAAGTGTTTAATGGCAATGTCCGACTCGGAAGCCGAAAGAGAGTCGGACTCGAGACTCGAACAATGAGGAAACTAATCCTCAAGAGGTAATTGACTATTTCCTCAAATTCTCCAAAGTTGATTTAGCTAAATACATTTTTACTTTGGAAGAAAAGTCCAATTCTGACTCTTCCCATTTCAAAGAACAACTTGAGTCAATTTCTTCGAGAGCACTTCTTTGAAAAACGAATTGAAAAAGCCGAGATCGACACTCGAGAGAACTTGAGACTAGTGCTCAAACTAATGAGACTGAGTCTAAGTTACTCAGGAAATTAAGCCCAACTTTGGTTTGAGTCCAAAATTTGAGGAGTATGTTGTGAGTGACTTGGAGGATGTTTGCCAACCAACAAATGATGTTGATTTGCTTCCTAAGCTTGATGAGAATGATGGAGATGTTTTGGAAGAAAGTTCTTTATCTTCTAATGAGGAAGAAATCAATGCCCATTTTTCATGTGAAGTTGTGGTTGAGCAAGAACTATTGGGTTTGTCTAAGCCACCTCAAGATGAGCAAATTATGAGCCATGATGAACTACTTCCCATCTTTGATGACCATGGCCAAACATGTTTAGAAGTTGAGGAGCATGGAAGTGTTATCTTTCATTCATTGTCTAGTGAGGTAGAAGAGCCTACTAGCAATGAGAGTTTGGAGATTCAAGCTACAAACCACTTCCCTCAATAAGACATCCCACGGCCTCATGGAGGTATAAGCCATTTTGTTCATCCTTGCTTAAATTCTTTTGGCTTTATAAAATTGAGCATTATTGAAATGTGGAATGTTGCTATGCTTGTGAGCATTTGTTTTGCTTTTTGGGAATGGCCATTGTTGTTTGACAAGAGATTAGCCCATGATGGAGACTCTTATACTTCTCCCAAAAATGCCCACAAAATGTCCTTAGACCCTCCCACTTTTACCCTACTCAAAAGAACCCAAGTCCACAAACCAAAAGCCAAAAACCGAACCCCATTTCAACCACAAACACATTCTGCCCAGCCGTCATTTCACCTTTTACCCCATTCTGTCCAGCCCCCATTTTTCCCACAAAATAAACCAACCTCACCTCCCAAAATTTCCCATACCCCCAATTCAGCCCGGAGGTACTTTACATGCCAAGGGGTTGATCATTTTGTCACAAAAATCCCATACCGCACACTTGAAGCAATTCTGGCCGAGAGCATGCTGTCCAAGGAGCCTAGAGCCGAATGTAATTTTTATCTTATGGAGAAGCTTGAATTGATGATCAAAGTGGTACAAGGAAAGCCTCTAGACTTGATTGATGCATTTGCTATGAGGAGCTCCTTTCCTTTGTATTTGGAAGATTGTGAAGTTTTTAGATTTGCTAATGGTGGTCTTGTGCAAATTATTTGTGAACACTTGACAAAGTGTGACTTCAAGAGGAGACACCCCTTTACTCTCCAATGGCAGCTTGTAGAGTTGATTTGGAGCAATTCACATTTCTATGTGTTTATGCCAAGCATGTGGAGAGTACTTTCTTACTTGTGCCCATGATGTTGTGCCATAATGTTTGTGAGGCTTCCAAATCTGGTTGTGCATTTATGAGGCCAAGTAAATGGCAAGCATCCAATATATTCAGCCCCAACAAGCTATGCAAGCGAATGGTTGTTAAACCGGGAGCCTTGAATGGATGCTGGCAAGGAAGAAGTGGCCACCATCTTTGGGTTGGCCTAAGCTATTGCCAAAGGGGCAACAAATGTTGAAGTGATTCAAGAAGTGTGTTGTGGATAGCCTTACTATGCACTCTCCTTACCTTATGGACATACCCGAATTTAAGGACATATTCTTTCTAACAAGGGAGTATGATGGATATTGACCAAGGGCTACAACATACTTGTTCATGATCTTCTTACATGCTAAAATTACAAGAGCCATGAATTCATATCAAAGCTACAAGGAAGCTCAAAACCGAGTAGAGATCAACTTTTGGCGCCTAAAGTCTACTTTCATGGTTTGACTATTGTAAGCTTAATTAAAGCTTGGCAATTGAGGCAAATTATCTTTTATGACTTGTGGTACATAAATAAGTGTTGAGGCAAGATATGTCACAAAGGTCGGTCCAAATACACAAGGAAGATCAACCGAGCATATTTTTGATACTCTGAATATTTTGATACGTGCTGCCCGGTTGTTCTAGCCCAGCTGAATGGATCCTCAAGTGGCATAATACAAGGCTGGCACAAAAGGAGAATCAAAGGGAATTCCTAAGCACTAGTATTAGTGGAGGAATCTATGTGTTGGACCAATGACAAACTTTCTTGCCTAAGGAGAAGAAAATACTTGGCTAGAATTAACTCTCATTCTAGCCACATGTTCCCAAGTTGGCTTAGACAAGGGGCTAATGCATCTTAGGCCATTGATCTTGTAATCTTTCTTTTAGGCCTTAGATTATGTTTTAGTTTTGATTTATTTTCAGCATGTTTAATTTCCTTATAAATAGTCTAAGCATTCAGCTTTGTAATTACTAATGATGATGAATATAAGAACTTAAGCTGGATTGCTCTTCTTTTCGAGATGGATTTCTCGGCCTCTTAAATTCTCAATGCTGTATCCTAGTTGGCAGCTAGGTGGTGTCCTTTGAGTCCTTCCAATCTTCCGGTGGTGTTTTTGTATCCCGCCAGATTGAAGGTGCCCCTTGGTTCCCTCGGTGGTGTTTACGTATCCGAGTAAGAACCTCGGTTTTATCCAGCTACTTTCCATGTCCATAACTCCCAATCCACACGTCAACCTCGGCCCAAATTTCACCCACATCATTATACATGAGTTGAGTCGATTCCCTCCAAATCTCAGCTCAAACCAAGAAGAACTCCATCCCCCACCTTCGATTTTCACAAAGAGACTCATCCTGAACAGTCAGCCTAGAACCCCGACTTTCAGCTCCGTGATCAAGGTGTCCCCGACCTCCAAAAATTCCCATATTTTTACACAACTTTCTTGGCCCAGTTAAGAACCTTCCCACCAAATTTCAGCCAAAAACTCCATCATTTTCCCCTCCTTTCACCCTTTTCCCCAAGACGGCACCTGCAGGACCTATTCTATCCGATTGCTTGTCTTTACGGATTCCTTCTTCTTTTTGCTTCCGCTCCCACTATACATCACCTTAAAACCAGATTAGGTGGTTTTTTTATCCTAATCTAGTTTTAGCTCTATCTAGTTACTCTACTTACCAATTCCCCTCTCTCGGAATATAGGTTGTTTGCTATCCACCTTGTAGCCACTTCATTATCAGGGTGTTAAGTTGATGTGTACCAAGTTTCAGCTTTAGCGAAGCTCTATCTTGGCCCTCTCCTCCAAAACCATCAAGGCATATCATCCTGGATTTCCGGACGCATATAGCTGATTGTTTGCCTTCGGTTCGGGGTGTTCCTGACTTCAATTGATTCCCCTCTTTTTACACATCTTCCTCATGGTCTTAAGCCCTCCCCTCCAAAAATCAAGCCCACGCCACCGAAATCACCCCCATCAATCTATTTCCCTGAACTGCGCACATGAACACCCATTCTCGCTCGGGTTTGTGTCTTTGTTCTTTAACCCCTCTTTTCCCTCTTTATCCTCTTGCTCCAAGGATACGTCATTAGTCCCTAAAATTAAGCCTTTAGTTTCAGCTTGTCCCAGCAGAAAAATATGCACTAACTTAAAAATTCAGGAAGCTCAAACCGAGACTTGTGAAGAGGAAATTAGGAAGGAACAAGAACCACTTAGGTTCAGCTTCTGTCCTAACTATGATGATTGTATTAAGGTGGATACTTCAGCCATGGAGGAAATAGAGGCCCCAAGTTTAGAATTCCCTACTTGATGCCCAGAAGCCAAAGCTTAATGTGGTGCAAAGTCATCCCATGACTTTGTATTCAAAGGAGATGGTGATAGAAATATTTGCCTCATATCATGCAAAGCATATGAGAAGTGGAACTCTAAGGAAGCTCAATTTCGGATCGAAGGCGCGGACAGTGCTTACACCTCAATTTTAGGGTATCCTAGCCAGCCTAAGCTCAATCGAAAACTCGGACCCGGACCATGCAACCAGCCTCAATCCAACTGTGAACTCGGTTTAGACGTTGCATATATTCTGAGTTTAACCGAGAACTTAGAGTGATACTTTTTCGAGCATTCCGAACTAAACTCGGATTTGTGCACAACAAGCATTCCCAAGACTCGGTTTTGTTATTCTTTCAACAACTTATTCATATCTCGTTTGTAATAATTTAGACAATATTTTAGCTTTGTTTTGAATTCTTTGAGGTGGAGGAAAACCATCTCTAAGGCTGCCAACAGGTTGCCCACCCATTCAGACCCGTTCAAGGTTGCACAAGTTCAGCTAGAAGCTAAAGACTTGCATAGAAATTTGGAGGAATGCAATTTGAAGCTGTCAAGAGCTTGGATCGGTCCTAAATGCAGTCAAGAAAGATGGTTAATGAAGAGGAGTGTTCATGCATGAATTCCAAATTCAGCATGTTGAGTTCTTAATTTTCAAGCATAACTTTCTATTTTTGAGAATCTATTTGGGTCTGTAATAATGGAGACACTTTTAGTTGCTTTTGGACAATGTAGGATGGTTCAGAACCATCCCTTATAAGCACTTACAGGTTGATAGACTTTCAGCCCTGTATTTTCTAACCCGATGCGAAACTGAAGCCACACTCCCTTATACTTAATAATGAATAGTTTCCACATTGGAGGAAGAGTGTGTTTTGAGTTCGGAAAAGCTGCAGACTTTACTCGAAGAAGAAGAACTCAGATTGAAGAAGGTTCTCAAGTTAGCCCGTTTCGAGTCTCGAAACTCGCCCACTTGCAAGCTAGTTTCCTAACTTGCAAGCCTACTCTTTGGTGGTCCAATAAGGATCCTTCGGAGGCAAGATCCACTCATTGCCAATCTTTTCAAGCCAAGTCACAGTAGGATTACAAGGAAGGATTCTCATTGGCTATTTAGAAAGGCTTGGTCAGAACCTTTGCTGAAAGTTTATGTTTTCTGTTTTCGGTTTCGTTCTCTACTCTGCTAAGATTAATCCATGTAATTAGTGTTAATTAATTGGGATTAGTCTTATTCTTTCCTTAGCACTTAGGAAAGGTATTTTTGGCGGAAATGGCCCCTTGTATAAGGCCTTCCTTACTGATGTACAAAACATCTTTTGATGAATTAAACAAACCCCTTTGTGATACACTTGTGAGTGTGTTTCAAACTCGAAAGCGGAGAGTGAATCGACTTTCTAACCAAATTCATAGTTGTTGTATCTTGTTCGGCAATCGAGTGGTGATCTGCTAGGTCTTAGAGAATACAGAGTGAATCAGTTTTCTAAGCCGCTAATACGTAGAGTGAATCGTTGTTCTTGATTAGTTTGTTACAATCCTGTTGCTTGGTCTTACATTCTGTCTTAGAAAACGCAGAGTGAATTGATTTTCTTGGTCAGTTTGAAACTATCCTCGTTTCTTGGTCTTAGGTAGCTGGTTTCCTTTGAAACTCGGCTACCAACACATCCCCGACATTTCCTTCCATTTATCCATTCCAACTTCCCCATCATAGCCATTATCCACCACATCCCAAGTTTTGGCCCCCATATGTCATCGAAACCTAACTCGGACCCCTGTCCGGATTCTAAGCCGGGTTTGGTGCCATCAAGTGGTATCGAGCTTTTGGAGCCCCTCATGTGATCCGTGTACCGTTTCTACCATCCCACCCTCTCATGAGAAAATTGTTGAGTAGAAACTCTATAAAGCTTTGAGAGAAAAGGCATAATCAAAAGCAAAAAGACAACACCTAATGACTCAATTAGGATGGCAAGAGAGAGAGAGGAGATGATTCCCACTCATTCTGAGTTGGCTTGCCTACTTATTCCAAGCTTTCATGGCCAACAAAGTCAGTTTTCTAGCTGGTTTCATAAAGTGGAAGAAGCCTATCCACATCTAAAATTAGATGAGCGTGAGATATGTGTAGTAGTGTGTCCAAACTATGAAGTCGTGTACTTCTTTGGTGGAGTGACTACAAGTTGATGGGGAAGAAGCAAGGAAAAAGAAGAGTGTGCACTTGGACCAAGTTGCATGGTAGTTACTAGGGGTTTTTGGCCCCCTTTCTTACAAACCCCAACATGTCCAAAATTAGTCCAAGAAGAGAAGTCGTAAATTTTCCAATTTAACTTCCCTTCTAAGGACAACTTTTCTCATCCTCTTAAACCAACTCTGATGTATCTCTCTAGTTGGAGAGTAATCTGGCCAGAAACGAGCTAGAAGGGTAGGTTTTAGGATAGGGAAAAAGAGGGGGAAAGGTGGGTTGAGAGTGTCTAGCAAACCAACAAGCAAACCACCACAATGGGAGTGGTAATGCCAAGCAAAACAAGCACCAGATACGAGCACCAAACTGGAGAACACAAAGGGATAGATTCCAAGTCTTCAATGGATAAGAAATCTCCACCATTGACTACTTAAGGCACCGAGGGATGGGCTGGATAAGAAACCCACCAGCTGCTCCAAGGACTTGATAGAACACCACTTAGCTTGCCACACTAAAATAAGCAATCAAGGATTTTGGGGTGAAGAGCACACAGCTTACTCGGATTTTTCATTCATTCAACATGTATTACAACCGAGTATGGGGCACTATTTGTAGTGCTTATAAAGAGTTTAAGCAAAGCATAATCTAATGGCCATTAGAGGCCTTACATGATCAAGGGATGAGATTACACTTAGCAAAGAGAATAATCCATAAAAGATGCTTCACCCAAGAGGGAACATGTGGACCCTAATCATGGTGCAATTCTGGCCAAGTATTGGATTTCCTCTTCTCAAAGCTTCACTTTGATTGGCTCTAGAATTTGATTATCTTTTCTAAATCAAGTGAATTTAGACTCTCTAGAAAGTTCCACATGTTAGCTATACACCCATGCAGCTAGTCTCCTCAATTGACCTTTCGAGTATAGACTTTTTGACCTTCATAGTTAGATGCGCAGAAACGCTCCAAAACTGGCCATTTTACTTGTTTTGCCATTTCTAGTCTTCTCTGTTTTTATTTCTAGTTCCACTCCTGGGGACAATTTATTGGTATCATCATGGTCTTAGTTTAAGGAGTTTTAAGGCTCTCCTAACCCATTGCCAGCTTGCATAACTCGAACCAGAATGGGTGATTTAGAAGCCCAAAGTTGATCACTACTCAAAGATAGCTGCTCTTGTATTTTAGCTAGCAAGCCATGACCCTTAGTAGCATGGTCAGTAGAGAGATTTCCATCATGCTCTCCTTGTAGAGAAGAACTTGTCCTCAAATTCTCTAAGGTGTCATCTTCAAAGTAAGGAGAGAAGTCAGCCACATTAAAGCTTGCCGAAACTCCGTAATCTCTGGGTAGATCAACTTTGTAGGCATTGCCATTTATCCTCTCAAGCACCTCAAATTGCCCTTCAGCCCTTGGCAGTAGCTTGCTCTTTCTTTTGGAAGGAAAGCGCTCCTTCCTTAGGTGCACCCAAACTAGATCTCCAAGTTGAAAAACCTTCTTCTTTCTTCCCTTATTAACTCGTTGCTTATGTGCAAGGTTGGTTTGCTCAATTTTCTCATGCATATTCTGGATTTCTTGTACCCTTTTGGCATCTTCCATACTAGGCTTTGCATCCATGCCTCTTGGTGGTAAGTCTAGAGGAGTCAGCGGTTCAACTCCATAGACTAACTTGAATGGACTCATGCCCGTGGTCTTGCTTGGAGCACCATTGTATGCAAATTCAGCATGAGCAAGAAGTTGATCCCAAGCTTTCACGTTGGTCTTGATTAAGGCCCTCAAGAGCACTCCCAATGTTCTGTTTGTCACCTTGGTTTGTCTATCCATTTGAGGATGACAAGTAGTACTGAATTGTAGCTTGGTTCCCAATTTCTTCCAAAGAGTGATCCAAAAATGGCTCAAAAATTTTCTATCTCTGTTCGAAACCACAGATTTTGGGATTCCATGGAGTCTAACAATCTCCTTGAATTACAAGTCAGCCACATGAGTTGCATCATTCGTTTTGTTGCATGGAATGAAATAAGCCATCTAAGAAAATCTATCTACTACCACTAGAATTGAATCCTTGTTCCTTTCAGTTCTTGGTAAGCCTTGTATGAAGTCTAGGCTCACGTCTTCCCATGGCTGGTTGGGTGTAGGAAAATGATGGAAAGTGGCCAGCCATGGGTAAAAAGACAAAATGTTCAGTTCAATGTGCATGCAAAACAACCGGGAATGCTGTTATTTCTCATGCGCATAATGTCGATCGAGCCGGGAGGATGATCATTGATTATTTGTTCATAAATAAATCAAGGTGTTAAGGGAGATAGTTGAGAAATCAAGCTCACCAAATTTCCATGGTTAAGCTAGGAATGATCGGCCAAGTACAAACAAGCAATGATACAAATATTATTATCTTAAGTGCTTTGAACATTAATAAATTCATGTCATGAGGGTCGGTCCAAGGGAGGGCCGAAGGGTTTATGGTCATGCATCACATGGAGCTGCCAAGAACACCAAGCTAGAGCATTCTAGAAGGCACTACCACTAGTGGAAGGTGGTTAGAAGAGAGCTTGGAGAAGGGGCAACAAATCTTGGCCACATGTTCCCTATCAAACAATACTTGGCTAGAAATTCTTCAAGCTTAACTTGGAGAGGAGGAAAGCATCTAATTAGTTAGCATTTTTTTTGCTTTATTTTTCAGCTTGGATTCGGTTATGTAAATGCTCACATGAAGCATTATATATTCAGCACCTATGCTCCATTGTAATACACTTTTTGATGAATATATGAATTTGAGCTTTGCTCTTTTGAGATGGATTTCTCAACCCTTTGAATCCTCATTGCTGTATCCGAGCCTTGGCAAGCTTGGTGGTGTCCTTTGAGTCTCTTAAGCCTCGGTGGTGTTTCTGTATCCGGACCGTTTAAGAGTGTCCCTTGGTTCAGCTTCGTGGTGTTTCTGTATCCAGGCCAGAACCCAGGAACTATCCAGCAACTTCATCAATCCATATCTCCCAAACCGCTTATCATCTCTTTCCCAAATTTCACCCACTTCATCTTACATGAGTTGAGACCATCTCCACCAAATCTCAGCTTAAACCAAGAAGAACTCCATCCCCAGCACCAAAAACAAACAAAGAACCTCATTCTGGACAGCCGCCCAGCGAGGCCTTCTGTTTGCCTTTGGTTCAAGGTGATCCTGACCTTGGATGCTGCTCAAATTTTACCACAACCTTCCCTGACCAGTTAACTACCTCGCCACCAAATTTCGTCCAAAACCAAGAACATTTGCCCCTCCTTTCACCCTTTTCCCCAGAACCGCACCTGCAGACCCTATTCTGTCCGATTGCATTTCTTGGGTTTTTCCTTCTTCTTTTGCTTCCGCTCCCACTACACATCAGAAAAGGGGTGTAGAGCCCTTGAGGAAGGGAGTGGCTCTTTGCCGTTTGACACATCGCACACCTCTTCAAGATATCTTGCACATCCTTCTCCATGTTGGGCCAAAAATAATGTTCCGTAGGTATGCATACTGTCTTGTTAACACTGAAATGGCTAGCCAATGCCCCACTATGCACCTCTCGGATCAAGAGCTCTCTTGTTCCATAATGGGGAATGCACAACTGAGTGCCCTTGAAGAGAAAGCCATCTTGAACTAAAAACCCGTCCTTCGGATGTTTTTGGCAATCTTGGTACAGTTTTCCTAAGTCCTTATCTTCAATATACAAGAACTTTAAATGTTCAAAACC
This sequence comes from Talinum fruticosum, assembly GCA_021018815.1. Lineage (NCBI taxonomy): Eukaryota > Viridiplantae > Streptophyta > Magnoliopsida > Caryophyllales > Talinaceae > Talinum > Talinum fruticosum. The sequence goes on from JAITYX010000040.1 coordinate 1,515,003, forward strand.
AAGTACTTGAGTTCCCAATTGAAACAACAAGAGATACCTCCTTGATAGAGCGTCCGCCCCTTTGTTCATCTTGCCCGATTAGTGCTTGATGGTGAAGTGAAATGTTTGGAGGTACTTTACCCATTTGCCATGCCGTGGGTTTAGCTTATGCTGCCCTTGTATGTACTTGAGTGTTTCATGGTCGAGTGGAGAATAAACTCACTAGCTACTAAGTAATGGCTCCAATGCTCAAGTGACCGAATAATGGCATAGACCTCCTTATCATAAGTTGAGTATTTTCTCCTTGAATCACAAAGCTTCTTACTAAAGAAGGCTAGAGGTCGACCTTCTTAGGAAAGAACTCCACAAATGCCAATTCCGGAGGCATCACACTCAACCTTAAAGACCTTGTCAAAACTTGGTAAAGCTAGAACCGGGGCTTGGGTAAGCTTGAGCTTGATTGTCTCAAAGGCCTCTTGAGCCTTAGAATTCCACTTGCATGAACTTCCTTTCAGCATTTCAGTCATACGGGCTGTGATGGTGCTAAAACCCTTGATGAATACTCGTTGGAATAGGCCAAGATCTTATGGCTTCTTGATGGGGAGGACACCACAAACCCAACCCCAACTAATACCGAGAGCCAGCCGGAATTGATTGATAATTCCGAGTCCTTAGAATTGACTATGGAGCCCTCGAAACCATTGCTTGGGTCTTCGTTGATAACACGAGGCATCAAGGGAGTTTTGGCCACACTCAGAGATACTTGTCTGTCTCCTCGGACAGGAGTAAGGTGATGGGGTGGACACCACAAACCCAGCACTCCAACTAAGATCGAGAGCCGGCCGGAAGCGAGTGATAATTCGAGTCCTCTAACTCATTACGGAACCCTCAAAAACCATTGCTTGGGTCTTCGTTGATAACGCAGGCATCAAGGGAGTTTTGGCCACACTCGGAAATACTTGTCTGTCTCCTCGGACAGGAGTAAGACAGGAGTAAGGGAGTCGGACAAGTCGAAATATTCGGAGGAAAAATAAGCCAAGAGATCTTTTCCGAGTCCTCGGTTTCTAAGCTCGGACGTTAAATGATCTTTTCCGAGTCCTCGGTTTTGAGCTTAGACTACTTGATCATCATCTAGGCATCTTCAGCAGAGCCGAAAAGGAAAGTTAAGGATCGAAAGTAAAAGAATTTGGTGACAACGACTATAGTCTGTCACTGGACTCGAACCGTACTACTTTGTACTACCGATTCTGTGGTCCCCCTCCTTTTCTGCTGTCCTTTTTCTGCTGTAATTATTTACCTGTTGTCCTTGTTTTTATCCTTTTATTTTGCTGAATACATCACAACCATTGAATGTAAAAGGGATTTATAGCCCTTAGATTAGAGTGATGTACCCTAGCTAAGAGGCCTATAAATATACATGGGCTCTCTCTTTGTAAAGGATGATGATTTTGATATTGGCTATATGCTAAGTAAAGTTGAGCAGTGCTCCTTTCAACCCCAAAATTCTCTTTTGCTTGTCTAATTAGTGGCATAATTAGGCTGCGTTCGAAGAGTCTAATTATACTTAGTGTGGTGATAGCTGTATCACTAAGTGTGATTAGTGCCCTAGTTTTATCCTTGGTGGTGATATCTCGTATCCTTGGATAGTTTTAGTTTATCTTGTTATTGTCCTATCGGTGCTGGTTACCTTGCTAATCATCTCCTCACGAGTGATTAGCTTAATCCTCGTTGTTTGCTATTTCATTGGTCGCTTCTAAGCCCACTCCGAGTCTCTCGAATTGCATTTGGTGCACTCTGTTTTCGGGATCGGTGTAGCCTTGCGTTTTGGCACATCATAAGGGAGTCGATCGGACAAGTCGAAGTTTTCGGAGGAAAATAAGCCAAGAGATTTTTTTCGAGTCCTCGGTTTTGAGCTCGAAGTCAAATGATCTTTTCTCGAGTTCTTAGTTTCGAGCTTAGAACAGATTGTAGATATACTTAAATCTACTTGATCATCATCTAGGCGTCTTCGACAAAGCCGAAAAGGAAAGTTAAGGATCAAAAAGCAAAAGAATTTGGTGACAACGATTGTCGCTGTCACCGGACTCGAACCGTACTACTTTGTACTATTGATTCTGTGGTCCCCCTCCTTTTTTGCTGTCCTTTTTTTCTGCTGTATTTATTTACCTTTTGTCCTTGCTTTTGTCCTTTTATTTTGCTTGAATACATCACAACCATTGATTGTAAAGGGAGATTTATAACCCTTAGATTAGAGTGATGTAACCTAGCTAAGAGGCCTATAAATATACATGGGCTCTCTCTTTGTAAAGGATGATGATTTTGATATTGGCTATATGCTAAGTAAAGTTGAGCTGTGCTCCTTTCAACCCCAAAATTCTCTTTTGCTTGTCTAATTAGTGGCATAATTAGACTGTGTTCTGAAGAGTCCGATTATACTTAGTGTGGTGATAGTTGTATCACTAAGTGTGATTATTACCCTAGTTTTATCCTTGGTGGTGATATCTCGTATCCTTGGATAGCTCTAGTTTATCTTGTTCTTGCCCTGTCTCGGTTACCGTGCTAATCACCTCCTCACGAGTGATTAGCTTAGTCCTTGTTGTTTACTGTTTCATTGGTCGTTTCTAAGTCCATTCCGAGTCTCTCGAATTGCATTTGGTGCACTCTGTTGGCGGGATCGGTGTAGCCTTGCATCTTGGCACATCGGTTTTGGTATCGAGCTTTGGAGCCTTTCCTAGGCTGAGCTTCCTTAACCCCAAACACAACCCTTTTAGCCCCAAACACATCAGTCCACAAAGAACCCGTAAACTAGAATGAGTGGAAGCATGACATTGGAGGAACGCTTTGATATGCTCATGAACAACTATGATGAGATGCGTGCACATAACATATATTTAAAAAGCAACTTGGAGACATGATGAAGAAGAAGAGGCATGAGTTAGAAGAGTCACCACCTAGCTCACCACCTCATACCCACTCACACGGGGATGATGATGGGGAGAGCAATCCCTTTACTTCTTCCGAGTGAGCGTGAGCAAAGAAGAGGAAGAAGAGGGAGAAAGGATCAATCACCCCGACCCAACTTAGATTTCAAAGTTGAAATCCCAGAGTTTGAAGATCGCCTTAACCCAAACGAATTTCTGGAATGGTTGCAAACAATTGAAAGAATCTTTGACTACAAAGAAGTGAAAGATGAAAAGAAGGTAAAGCTTGTTGCTATCAAGCTCGAGAGGGTTTGCATCGACCTGGTGGGCAAATTTGGAGAAGAAACGTGCTGTTCGAGAGGAAACCAAAGATCGAAGTTGGGAGAAGATGAGGTCCAAGCTGAAAGCCCGGTTTCTACCCCCAACATACATCCAGGATAACTATTCTAAGTTGCACAACCTGCAACAAGGTCCGATGAGTGTAGAGGAGTACACCAGGGAGTTCGAAAGGTTAATGATTAAATGTGATCTTCAAGAGTCGAAGATCAAACCATAGTCGAGTATCTTGGAGGACTTGACTCGAGGTATGCTAATGTTGTTGAGTTACAGCAGTACTCAACATTTGATGAGGTGTGTCTTCCGGCACATAAGGTGGAGCAGACAAAAGAAGGTCAGAATCTTTAGGAAAGAAGTCTCTAAGACTCAAACACCAAAGCCAACTCAGTTTGGCAAGGGTTATTCTAACCCTCTATTTTAATCTAAGTCTGCTACCCCAAAACTCGGTTCCGAGTCTAAACACCCTACTATTCGGACTCGGACTCAGAACAAACCTCATGTTGGCCGGAGCCGCAAGTGTTTTAAGTGTCGGGATTTGGACACTTTGCTTCGAGTGCCCAAATCGAAGGGTTGTCACTATTACTGAGGCCGATGAACCCATATGGGATAAGTATGAGCCAGAAGGAGAGCTATGCCTTGCTGAGGGCATAGAAGAGATTGTTGAAGAGGCTGATGAAGGAGAACTACTTGCCTTGAATGGATATAAGGATCCAAGTGAGGCTCGGAGGGAGAATATATTCCACACAAGGGGAACCATTAAAGGGAAAGTTTGTTCGATCATTATTGATGGAGGAAGTTGCACCAACGTTGCTTCGTGAGCATGGTAGAAAAACTTCAGTTACAAATTGAGTTGCACCCTCACCCCTACAACATACAATGGCTGAGTCAAGGTAAGGGCCTCAGAGTTAATTCTTGTTGCCTAATATCTTTTAGTATTGGGAAGTTTTATGTTGATGATAAATGGTGTGATGTTATACCAATGGACACATGTCACTTACTATTGGGTAGACCTTAGAAAGTAATCCCTTTGCTTCTTCGGATGAGTATAGTGAAGAGCATTTAAGGAGAAGTTATAGGCGCACAAAAACTCATTCACATGACTTCAAAGTTGAAATCTCGGAGTTTGAAGGCCGATTGAACCCGGATGAGTTTTTAGATTGGCTAAGAATCGTTGACAGGATATTTGACTATAAGGAGGTGCCGGAAGAGAAGAAGGTGAAGCTTGTTGCACTCAAGCTTAGAGGTTTTGCCTCAACTTGGTGGGAAGACTTGGTGTATAAGCGTATGAGAGAAAGGAAGTGTAAAATTAGAAGTTGGGAGAAAATGAGGACAAAACTCAAGGCTCATTTCTTGCCCCCAACTTCTGTTCAAGATAGCTACTCTCAACTCCATAACTTACAACAAGGAAACATGAGTGTGGAAGAATACACTCAAGAGTTTGAAAGATTTCTTATCAAATGTGACCTTCAAGAAAGTGAGGATCAAATGATTGTGAGGTATCTTGGAGATTTGGACGCAAGGTATGCACAAGTGGTAGAGTTGCAACATTTTTCTACCTTTGATGAAGTATGTCATTTGGCACACAAGGTTGAACGACAAAAGAAATCTCGGTTTGTCAAGAAAGAAATGCTAAAATCATTCCCTCAAAAGAGCCAACCCTTTTACAAGGGGAGTTCTCAACCCATTCCACAAAAACCCCAAGCTCCACAAAACAACCCACACCCGTTCCAACCCCAAATTTATTTCCAGCCCCAACAACCTGAGAGGGTGCTTCAAGTGCCACGGTTTAGGGCATATTGCCTCGGAATGCCAAAATCGAAGGGTGGTGACTTTGGCTGAATATCAAGAGCAACTAATGGAGGGAGAGGATACTGAGAAGGAGTTGTACTTGATGGAAGAAGTAGAGGAAGTAATTGAGGAGGCGGATGAAGGAGAGTTAGTATTAAGGAAGACTTTTATCGGATTCAAAGATCCTAAGGAGGAGCAACGTGAGAATATATTCAGCACTAGGAGCACCGTGCATGGCAAAGTGTGTTCTATCATCATTGATGGTGGAAGTTGCACAAATGTAGCGACATCAACTATGGTGGAGAAGCTTGAACTTCATGCTTCGGTTCATCCTCATCCTTACAACATCCAATGGCTAAATCAAAGTAAAGGCCTTCAAGTCAATTCTAGATGTCTCATTTCATTTAGTATTGGCAAGAACTATCATGATGAATTGTGGTGTGATATTATTCCTATGGATGCTTGTTATTTGTTGCTTGGAAAACCTTGACTTTTTGATAGGAGATTTATGCATGATGGATTCATGAATACCTATACTTTTATCAAAGATGTGAAGAAGATAACATTAGCCCCTCTATCTCCTAACCAACTCACAAAACCAAGACCACAAAATAACCCGCTTCAAATCGACCTTTTGCTTGCTTTTGGGGAGACCTTTCTCAAAGCAAAGCAACATAAGTTTAGACCCACACAAGAGGTCATCCTCTTATCTCCAAGTGAACCCGAGAGCCCCCACAAAATCTCCATCCCCTCGCCAAAGAACTCCTAGCCAAATTTGCCCATGTTTTTCCAAATGAAATTCCCCTTGGCCTTCCTCCACAAAGAACCATTCAACACCACATAGACCTTATCCCGGGAGCCATATTACCCAACAAGCCCGCTTATAGAATGAATCCCAAGGATGCTCAATAGGTCCAAAGGCAAGTCGATGATTTGGTGGCCAAAGGCCTTGTGAGGGAAAGTAGGAGTCCTTGTGTGGTACATACTCTTTTGGTGCCTAAGAAAGAGGGATCCATGAGGATGTGCGTGGATAGTCATGCCATAAACAAGATCACAATCAAGTATAGACATCCCATACCTAGATTTGAGGATATGTGATGTGTAGTGGGAGCGGAAGCAAAAGAAGGAAAAACCCAAGAAAATGCAACCGGACAGAATAGGGTCTGCAGGTGCGGGTCTGGGGAAAAGGGTGAAAGGAGGGTCAAATGTTCTTGGTTTTGGCTAAAAATTGGAGGGAAGGTTATTTGGGATGTTAGGAAGGGCTGGTAAAAATATGGGAAGCATCCAAGGTCGGGATAACCTTGAACCAAAGCCAAACAGAATGTCACGCTGGGCGGCTGTCCAGAATGAGGTCCTTTGTTTGTTTTTGGTGCCGAGGACGGGATACTTCTTGGATTGAGCTGAAATTTGGTGGAACTGGACTCAACCTGTGTAGGATGGTGTGGGTGAAATTTGAGGACGAAAGGATTTGTGGATTGGGAGATATGGGTTGATGAAGTCGCTGGATAGTTCCTGGGTTCTGGCCTGGATACAGAAACACCACCAAGCTGAACCGAGGGGCACCTTGCAATCTATCCGGATACAGAAACACCACCGGGGATTGTAAGGACTCAAAGGACACCACCAAGCTTGCCAAGGCTCGGATACAGCAATGAGGATTCAAGGGGTTGAGAAATCCATCTCAAAAGAGCAAAGCTCAAAATTCATATATTCATCAAGTCTAACTTTTACATGGCTTAATGCTAGGCTATTTATAAGGAATTAAAACATGCTGAAAATTAATTAAAACTAAAACATAATCTAAGGCCTAAAAGAAAGATTATAAGATCAATGGCCTAAGATATGTTAGCCCCTTGTCCAAGCCAATTTGGGAACATGTGGCTAATATGAAAGTTAATTCTAGCCAAGTATTTCCTACCCCTTGTGCAAGAAAGCTTGTCATAGGTCCAACACATAGATTCTTCCACTAGGGATGATGCTTGGAAATGCTTCTAGAATCCTCCTTGTTGCTGTCCACACATGACCCATTCGGCTAAGGCATAAAACATCCACCTTTCGGTCCTTGGTGATAACTGGCCAGCTTGTGCACTTAGTGCACGGTTTGCGTTCCCTTGGCGCTTTGGACCTTCTCTTGTGGATTTATCTTGCTCCAACTCTTGAACAATAATTATTTATATAACAAAAGACATAAAAGATAATTCTTCACCATAAACCAAGCTCTAGTTCATCAAGCAAAAGTTGAACCAGATTAGGTGTTAAAATATGATCTCCTTTCGGTTTGAGCTCCTTTTGTAGCTTTGACATGAACTCATGGCTCTTGGCTTAATGGCATGTAAGGAGACCATGAACAAGTATGTTGTAGCCTTTGGAAATGTCCATCATTCTCCCCTTGTTGAAAGAATTTGTCCTCAAATTTAGAGATGTCCATAAGGTAAGGAGAGTGCAAAGTAAGGCTATCCACAACACACTTCTTGAATCACTTCACCATTGTTGGCCCTTTGGCATTAGCTTAGGCCAACCCAAAGATGGTGGCCACTTCTTCCTCGCTAGCATCCATTCAAGGCTCCCTGGTTTAACAACCTTTCGCTTGCATAGCTCGTTGGGGCTGAATATGTTGGATGCTTGCCGCTTACTTGGCCTCATAAATACACAACCAGATTTGGAAATATCATAGCACAACTTCATGGGCACAAGTATAAGATAGCTCTCCACATTCTTGGCATTTACACATAGGAACATTAGAGGTTCCACATGAAGCTCACAAGCTGTCCATGGAGAGTAACAATCATGCTCAACTTTATGCATTTTGGACAGCATGCTCTCGGCCAGAATAGCATCCCTTCGGTTGGGGATCTTTGTTGCAAAATGCTCAACTCCTTGGCATGAAAAATACCTCCAGGCATGACACCTTTTGTGAGAAGGAGTTGGGATTTTTGTGGGAATTTTTGTGGGAGAAATTGGGGCTGGACAGAATGAGACCAAGGCTGGACAGAATGTGTTTGTGGGGAAATAAGGGCTGGACAGCATGAAAACACGGCTGGAACATGGGCTGGGCAGATTGTGTTGTGGCTGCTTGTTTGGTGGACAGAATGTAGGGGTTTTGGTGCCAAGTATGCTCTCCATAATTGCCTTCACAACCAGATTTGAAGGTCTCACAAATGCTATGGCACCACTTCATTGGCACAATTATAGAAACAGTCTTCACATGTTTGGCATAGACACACAAAGATGTTAATAGCTCAAAATTAAATTCACAAGTTTCCAATAGAGATGAAAGCATATACCTCCTCTTGGAATTGTGCTTTGTCAGATATTCACAAGCCATTTGTACCAGAGTAATATTCAAGTGCTCATGCCAAGGGACTTTTCCCGACAATTCAACAACAATTTGTGTAGCCTCATGTAGAGGTTCCAAGAGTGTTCGGCCATCATCAAAGAAAATAAAATACGGGCTGTCCACAACCATCCGGTTTGCTCTCAAAACGGACTCACATAAATATGCCATGAAATCAATTACTGGGCTGTCCATTTGAGCTAACTCTCGGCTGCCAAATTGAGCTATCAAACCTCTCATTTTCACACCCAAAATTTCATTAATAGGCATCAAAACAGATTGCACATTGTAGAGCTCACAAACTTGGTCATTAGAACTCATGTAGCCACTAGGAGTGCTTGACAAACCATATGGAATAGCTAGCCAATCCAACAACCAAGGTCTATCCAATAACAAGTAACAAGCATCTGAAGTCATGATCATGCTCCAAAATTCTCCAAGATGATTCTTGTTACTACCAAAAATTTAGGACACCAAAAATGTGATTGGAATCCTTTACCTTGTAATAACCATTGGAAGCCAAGTGGATGTAGGTTGACCGAAAGTTGGAGGCTCCATGTCAAAGCTAGCCTCATGCTCTTCTTGCTCATCTTGCTCCTCAAGCAACTCATCAAACGTTGGAGGCAACTCAAAATCAATTGGTTGGCATACATCCTCCAATTTGTTCTCAATATGCTCATCAAGCTTGGGAGACAAGGCAAAGTGTGGTTCATTCTCTCCATGCTCCTCATAGAGCTCTTCACATTCAACCAAAGAAAAACTTGGCTGAGGGGTTGGGAAATTTTGTGGAAAGGAAGGGTAGTCACCAAATGTTGGTGAGGGTTTTTGGGGGTTTTTTTGTGAGGGGTGTGGGATTTTGTGGGGGTAGAGATGGTTGGACCGTGGGGAAATGTGGGGGTTGTTTTTGTGGTGTGTTGGGGCGTTTTGTGGAGGTGAGTGGGGCTGGACATTTGGGGTTTTGGAAGGAGAAAAAGAGGAGGCTGAAAGTTTAGGGGAAAAGGAAGATGAACTCCCTTTGTTACCTTGTTTGCTCTTGGTGGGAGGAAGTTTGTAAGCAAATGGGCAAAATTTTCTTAACAACTTTCCTCTCAACTTACCCCATGTGTGCACATTTGCTTTGCCTCTCTTCTTCCTTCTCAACTTGTATGTTGTCCACCAAGTGAGGGCATGATTCCTCAACTTAGATACAACAATCTCCATTTTCTCATGCTCATCTAATCTCAAGTTTTCAAAGGCCTCTTCAACCTTGATGAACCAACTAAGAAAGAGTTCCTGTTGGCCATAAAATTTAGGCACCAATAGATAGACCAACTCAAAATTAGATGGAGCCATTTCAGCACACAAATCCCAAATGTGAAGTGGTGTTCTCGGTTGTAAAGGAAAATGGGCAGAAAATTTTTTTTGTGGCTTTTGGTTTTGGTTTTTTTTTTGTGGAGCTGGCTATTTTTGGTGTTTTGGGTTTATGGGGGAATGGATACAATCCACCAAGGATCAGAACTTGCTCTGATACCAAAGTTGATGTGTAGTGGGAGTGGAAGCAAAAGAAGAAGGAAAAACCCAAGAAAATGCAACCGGACAGAATAGGGTCTGCAGGTGCGGGTCTGGGGAAAATGGTGAAAGGAGGGTCAAATGTTCTTGGTTTTGGCTAAAAATTGGAGGGAAGGTTATTTGGGATGTTAGGAAGGGCTGGTAAAAATATGGGAAGCTGATGTGTAGTGGCGGAAGCAAAGAAAAAGTAGAGAAAACCGCAAGACACACAACCGGGCAGAATGCAGCCTGCTTGCGCAATCTTGGCAGATTGGGGCAATGGAGGGGCAAAGGTTCTTGGTTTTGGCTGAAATTTGGTGGGAAGGATGGTAACTGGTAATGGTTGATTGTGACCAAGTTTCGTGAATTTTGGATAAGGGGAAGACCTTGATCTGCACGCCTGAAATGAGCAGCGCTGGACTGGATGTGCAGGCTGACACCTTCTGTTTGGATCAAGGGTGGAGGACGGAGGGTTTCTTGGATGAAGCTGAAAATTGGAGGAATGGTAGTAGACTTGTTGGAAGGATTGTGGTTAAAATTTGGAGTGAGATGGCTGGGTGGTTTGTGAGATATGAGATGGCAAAGTCGCTGGATAGTACCTTGACCCGAGCTCGGATACGTAAACACCACCGAGTGAATCAAGGGGCGCTCTCAAACGGTCCGGATACAGAAACACCACCGGGGTTTGGGAGACTCAAAGGACACCACCGTGATACCAAGCACGGATACAGCTTTGAGGGTTTAAGAGGTTGAGAAATCCATCTCAAGAGAGCAAAGCTCAAATTCATATATTCATCAAAAGTGTCTTTACATGAGCTAGCTTAGCTGAATTTATAATGCCTCATAATGGCATTTACAAAGCTGAAAACAAAGCTGAAAATTAAAGCTAAAATGAAACAATAACCATAAAGATTCTTTCCCCTCCTCCAAGCCAAGCTAGGAGAAATTCTAGCCAAGTATTTGAAAATTGGGAACATGTGGTCTTGCTTTGTTTGCCCCTTTGCCAAGCTTCCTTCTAACCAACTCCCACTAAGGTGAGTGCTTCTAGAATTCTCCTTCATATGTGTCATTGGCTGCTGGATATTAGGTGCTTGACTTCGGCCATGTTGACCCTTGGACCGACCCTCTTGATTATTTATGAACAAGGGAAAAATAGTAACACTTGAAACAAGTCATGGCCGGACTTCTCGTTGCCTTAACATGGAGGGATTTAGGTAGCTAGCTTATATCTTCTCTAACTTGAGTCCATCGATAAGCAATTTATTTATAAACAAGATCATAAGAAATTGATGTCCATGAATCCTCAACCTCCGGGACTCAAATGAAATATGAGAAATATGATTGAAACCATGGATATTCCCGGTTCTTCCTTGATCATGCAAAGCTCATTAGGATGGACATCTTTCAGCTCAAACATAGGGCTGGCCACTCTCCATCAGACGCATCCAAGGTCGGGATAACCTTGAACCAAAGCCAAATAGAATGTCACGCTGGGCGGCTGTCCAGAATGAGGTCCTTTGTTTGTTTTTGGTGCCGAGGACAGGATACTTCTTGGATTGAGCTGAAATTTGGTGGAACTGGACTCAACCTGTGTAGGATGGTGTGGGTGAAATTTGAGGACGAAAGGATTTGTGGATTGGGAGATATGGGTTGATGAAGTCGCTGGATAGTTCCTGGGTTCGGCCTGGATACGAAACACCACCAAGCTGAACCGAGGGGCACCTTGCAATCTATCCGGATACAGAAACACCACCGGGGATTGTAAGGACTCAAAGGACACCACCAAGCTTGCCAAGGCTCGGATACAGCAATGAGGATTCAAGGGGTTGAGAAATCCATCTCAAAAGAGCAAAGCTCAAAATTCATATATTCATCAAGTCTAACTTTTACATGGCTTAATGCTAGGCTATTTATAAGGAATTAAAACATGCTGAAAATTAATTAAAACTAAAACATAATCTAAGGCCTAAAAGAAAGATTATAAGATCAATGGCCTAAGATATGTTAGCCCCTTGTCCAAGCCAATTTGGGAACATGTGGCTAATATGAAAGTTAATTCTAGCCAAGTATTTCCTACCCCTTGTGCAAGAAAGCTTGTCATAGGTCCAACACATAGATTCTTCCACTAGGGATGATGCTTGGAAATGCTTCTAGAATCCTCCTTGTTGCTGTCCACACATGACCCATTCGGCTAAGGCATAAAACATCCACCTTTCGGTCCTTGGTGATAACCGGCCAGCTTGTGCACTTAGTGCACGGTTTGCGTTCCCTTGGCGCTTTGGACCTTCTCTTGTGGATTTATCTTGCTCCAACTCTTGAACAATAATTATTTATATAACAAAAGACATAAAAGATAATTCTTCACCATAAACCAAGCTCTAGTTCATCAAGCAAAAGTTGAACCAGATTAGGTGTTAAAATATGATCTCCTTTCTGGTTTGAGCTCCTTTTGTAGCTTTGACATGAACTCATGGCTCTTGGCTTAGTGGCATGTAAGGAGACCATGAACAAGTATGTTGTAGCCTTTGGAAATGTCCATCACAAAATCATCATCCTTTACAAAGAGATAGCCCATGTATATTTATAGGCCTCTTAGCTAGGGTACATAACTCTAATCTAAGGGTTATAAATCCCCTTTACAATCAATGGTTGTGATGTATTCAGCAAAATAAAAGGATAAAAACAAGGACAAAAGGTAAATAATTACAGCAGAAAAGGGACAGCGAGAAAAGGAGGGGGACCACGAGAATCGGTAGTACAAAGTAGTACTGGTTCGAGTCGGGTGACAGCCTACGATCGTTGTCACCAAATTCTTTTACTTTTTGATCCTTAACTTACCTTTTTAGCTCTGCTGAAGATGCCTAGATGATGATCAAGTAGTCTAAACTCATAAACCGAGGACTCGAAAAAGATCATTTAACGTCCGAGCTCGAAACCGAGGATTCGAAAAAGATCTCTTGGCTTTTTTCCTCTCGAATACTTCGACTTGTCCGGCTCCCTTACTCCTGTCTCGAGGAGACAGACAAGTATTTCGAGTGTGGCCAAAACTCCCTTGATGCATGCGTTATCAACGAAGACCCAAGCAATGGTTTCCGAGGGCTTCATAGCGAATGCCGAGGACTCGAATTATCAATCGGTTCCGGCTGGCTCTCGGTCTTAGTTGGGTCCGGGTTTGTGGTGTCCTCCCCATCAAACCTTGAGCAGATTCAAGGAGCCAAAAGAGGAGCAACGTGAGACTATCTTCTATACAAGGGGAAAGGTGCATGACAAGGTGTGCTTAATCATTATTGATGGTGGTAGTTGCACCAATGTGGCTGCCTCAATGATGGTAGAGAAACTTGGGCTACATGCTTCGGTCCACCCCACCCTACAACATCCAATGGCTCAATCAAGGTAAAGGACTTCAAGTTAATTCTCGTTGTCTTCTTTCATTTTGATGGAAAGTGGCCAGCCATGGGTAAAAAGACAGAAAATGTTCAGCTCAACGTGCATGCGAAACAACCGGGAATGCTTGTATTTTTCATGCACATAATGTCGTTTGAGCCGGAGGATGATCATTGATTATTTGTTCATAAATAAATCAAGGTGTTAAGGAAGATAGTTGAGAAATCAAGCTCACCAAAATTCCATGGTTAAGCAAGAGAAGATCGGCCAAGTCCAAAGCAAGCAATGTTACAAGTATTATTATCTTAAGTGCTTTGAACATAAATAAATTCATTTCATGATGGGTCGGTCCAAGGGAGGGCCGAAGGACTTATGATCATGCATCACATGGAGCAGCCAAGAACACCAAGCTAGGAGCATTCTAGAAGGCACTACCACTAGTGGAAGGTGGTTAGAAGAGAGCTTGGAGAAGGGGCAACAAATCTTGGCCACATGTTCCCTATCAAACAATACTTGGCTAGAAATTCTTCAAGCTTAACTTGGAGAGGAGGAAAGCATCTAATTAGTTAGCATTTTGTTTTGCTTTAATTTTCAGCTTTGTTAATTTCAATTTCCAGCAAGGTTAGTTGTATTGGCGGGTCTATATATTCAGCATGCACACTCCTTGTAAAAACACTTTTGATGAATATACAAACCTTGAGTGTTATACTCTTTTCGGGATGGATTTCTCGAGCCTCTAAATCCTCAAAGCTGTATCCTAGGTTGGCATCTAGGTGGTGTCCTTTGAGTCACTTAAGTCCCGGTGGTGTTTCTGTATCCGGATCGCTTAGGTGCGCCCTTGATTCACTCGGTGGTGTTTTTGTATCCGAGCCGAGTCAAGGTACTATCCAGCGACTTTGCCATTCCATATCTCCCAATTCCCTCAGCTATTTTTCGCCAAATTTTAACCACAATCCTTCTAGTCCATCTACTTCCATTCCTCCAAATTTCAGCCCCATCCAAGAACCCCTCCGTCCTCCACATCAAAACCAAACAAAGGGTATCAATCTGTACATCCAGCCAGCAGCATCAACTTCTGGCTATCTGTTCAGGTAGTTCCCCTTATCCAAAATTCACGAAACTTGGCCACAACCTTCCTCCATCAGTTACCTCACTCCCCTCCAAGTTTCGTCCAAATCCAAGCACATTTACCCCTCCTTTCACCCTTTTCCCCAGAACCACACCTGCAGGTCCTATTCTCGCTCGGTTGTGTGTTTTGCGGTTTTTCCATCTTTTTCTTTGCTTCCGCCACTACACATCACATTTAGCATTGGTAAGCACTATCATGATGAGATTTGGTGTGATGTAATTCCCATGGACGCTTGCCATTTACTACTTGGGAGACCTTGGCTTTATGACCGAAAGGTAATTCATGACGGCTTCAAAAACACATATACCTTCACCAAGGATGGTAAGAAGATCACCTTGGCTCCCTTACCCCTAACCAATGCATCAAATCAAAATCGCAAAGCTCTTCTCCTCAAACTGACCTTTTGCTTAAGCTTGGAGAACCACTTCTCAAAGACAAGCCACGTGATATTAAGGTTGTCTAAAAACTCACCCTCTCACTATCTTATGATACCGAGAGACCTCCACAAAATTTCCACCCCTCGCCACAACTCCACAAACCAAATTTGTCCTTGTCCTTCCAAGCAAAAACCCTCCTAGCTTACCTCCACAAAGAAACCCACAGCTCCAAAATATGCCTATCCCGAATGTCTGTATTCCCCATCCAAACAGATTGTGACTTGAATCCCATAGGTGATAATGAATTATGGGCAAAAGACCGAGAAGAGAAACAAGAAAGTCCATGGGCGGAGCCAACTTTTTGGTGCCAAGGAAGGATGACTTCCTTCTCAATGGCACTCGGTTTAGGAGTTCTCATTATGGTGTACAAGAACTATCTTTCCAAGGAATGAACAATGAAGGATTGTCCGGTCGTGATTACATGATCTTGCCTATATTAAGGGAGAATCCCTTAAGGTTGAACATGGGAGCTCTAGAGGTCTTAAAAGAGTTTGTTGAACTAATTTTTTCGGTGCTAAAGGAAGTTGTTTTTCTTCCCAAGGATGCTCGCTTTTGTGTACCTCATTATGGAGTTTTTGTTGACCGAGTTTGTTCCTACAACACCATGAACGTGCTAGAAGAGCACCCAAACCGGCAGAATGTGAAGGAAAATGTTCTCGACAATTTCAAGGAGTTGGGAGCAAAAGGCCATTCCATCCTCAATCTCACCGCAAGTTTCAACATAACAAAATTTTTTCCAATCTTGGAAAATAATATTTTCGAGAATTTGAGGACAAATTCTCCTCCACAAGGGAGAATGATGGAAAATGGACTGCCCTGGGGTCATAAGCTAAAGGATACTCATCTTGAAAAGTCAAGCATACATGGGAATCAACCAAGAGTGCTTGAATTTTCCATGCTTATTCACATACTTCAAATTGAACCCGGAGGATGCGAAGCCGAGAATATCATCTTCTTATGATCTTATGTGCATAAATAAACGATTATCTAATGAGCTAAGAAAGATAGTCAAGAGGAATCAAGCCAGCCACCTAATGCCTCTACATTAGAGCAAAATGAGTCCGGCTATGACAAACCGTGAAGTGCTTCAAGTGCTACCATTTTAAGTTCGTTGAACATAAATAATTAAGGGTCAGTACAAGGGTCCGAAAGGCTTATGTTTAAGCGCTTAAAGGGATCATCAAATGAAGCCTAATGAGGAGGATTCTAGAAGCACTCACCATTGTGGAAGATGGTTTGTTAAACAAAGAGAGGAGGAAACTTGCCAAAGGGAAAACAGCCTCGGCCACATGTTCCCAAAGCCACAAATACTTGGCTAAGATTCATCCAATTCTAACTTGGAGAGGAGGAAAGGCATCTCTATTATTTCTAGTTTAATTTTGGCTTTGCTAAAATGCTATTTTCATTTCTTATAAATTCAGCTTGTAATAGTATTGTAAAAACAACTTTGATGATTATATGAATGATATATTTGAGTTGGATTAATCTCCCTTTTGAATCTCAATTGCTATATCCAAGTTGGCTACTTGGTGGTGTTCTTTGAGTCCTCTAACCTACCGGTGGTGTTTCGTATTCGGCAAGGCTAAAAGTGCCCCTTGGTTCCCTCTTGGTGGTGTTTCGTATCCAAGTAGAAGCCTCGGCTTTATCCCTTCACTCTCCATTTCCATATCTCACAAACCGCTTATCCATTTCACTCCAAACTTCGTCCACCTCCAGCCCAGCGAGTCTACTTATCCCCCTCCAAAATCGCCTCCATCCAAGCAGTCCTCCGAACCCCCATCTTTGATATATACAAAGGATATCATCCTGGACAGTCGGCCCAGAACCCTGACTTTCAGCCCTTTGATCAAGGTGTTCCTGGCAATAAAAAATCCCAAAAAATACCAGAGCTTCTTGGATCAGTTGAGAAGCTCCATACCAAATTTCAGCTCCAAACTCCCTCGTTTGCCCCTCCTTTCACCCATTCTCCCAAGATTGCGCCTGTAGGTCACAATCTGGCCGGGTAGCTTTTCTTGCGGTTTTCACTTTCTTTTTGCTTCCTCCCTCACTACACATGTTGATGGAAAGTGTATCAGAGCTTCTCAACTGATCCAAGAAGCTCTGGTATTTTTTTGGGATTTTTTATCGCCAGGAACACCTTGATCAAAGGGCTCAAAGTCGTGGTTCTGGCTGACTGTCCAGGATGATATCCTTTGTATATATCAGAGGTGGGGGTCGGAGGACTACTTGGATGGAGGCGATTTTTGGAGGGGGATAAGTAGACTCGCTGGGCTGGAGGTGGACGAAGTTTGGAGTGAAATGGATGAGCGAATTGTGAGATATGGAAATGGAGAGTGAAGGGATAAAACCGAGGCTTCTTCTTGGATACGTAAACACCACCAAGAGGGAACCAAGGGGCACCTTTAGCCTTGCCGGATACGTAAACACCATCGGTAGGTTAGAGGACTCAAAGAACACCACCAAGTAGCCAACTTGGATACATCAATTGAGATTCAAAAGGAGAGCAATCCAGCTCAAATATATCATTCATATAATCATCAAAGTTATTTTTACAATGCTATTACAAGCTGAATTTATAAGAAATGAAAATAGCATTTTAGCAAAGCCAAAATTAAACTAGAAATAATAGAGATGCCTTTCCTCCTCTCCAAGTTAGAATTGGATGAATCTTAGCCAAGTATTTGTGGCTTTGGGAACATGTGGCCGAGGCTGTTTTCCCTTTGGCAAGCTTCCTCTTCTCTTTGTTTAACAAACCATCTTCCACAATGGTGAGTGCTTCTAGAATCCTCCTCATTAGGCTTCATTTGATGATCCCTTTAAGCGCTTAAACATAAGCCTTTCAAACCCTTGGACCGACCCTTAATTATTTATGTTCAACAGACTTAAAATGGTAGCACTTGAAGCACTTCAAGGTTTGTCATGGCCGAACTCATTTTGCTCTAACGTAGAGGCATTAGGTGGCTGGCTTGATTCCTCTTGACTATCTTTCTTAGCTCATTAGATAATCGTTTATTTATGCACATAAGATCATAAGAAGATGATATTCTCAGCTTCTCATCCTCTCGAGTTCAACTTGAACTATGTGAATAAGCATGGAAAATTCAAGTACTCTCGGTTGATTCCCATGTGTGCTTGACTCTTTAAGATGAGTATCCTTTAGCTTATGACCTAGGGTAGTCCACTTTCCATCATTTTACTTAACATCTAATTGCCCTCTTTCTTCCCTCTTTTCCTTTTTTCTTTTTTTTTTTGATAAGCATCATTTGGGTTACACCTAAGTATCGGGGTCTCGTGGTCTATTTAGCTAGCCCTAGGCGGAAAATTCGGAGGAAGGGATTAATATATTTTACTAGTTATAGTTACACAAACTGATAGTAATTCACTTAACAATTTATGAATATCTAACCAAGTACATAAATTGGTCATTTGACCTACTTTATTTAATTAAGGCTCAATAATTAGCTTTAGCTCGTAAAACTAGCTAACTCAAAATTACGGGTCTTATAATTAGTCCCTTCAAGGTAGTCTATGGAGTTGAGCCACTAACTCCTCTATACTTGACATCGAGAGGCTTGGATGGAAAACCTATTGTGGAGGCTGCCAAAAGAGTGCAAGAAATCTAGAAAATGCATGAGAAAGTAAGAGCCAAAATGAGCAAACCAATCTTGCGAGATAAACACGGATTGATAAGGGAAGAAAGAAGAAGGCTTTTCAACCGGGAGACCTAGTTTGGGTGCACCTAAGGAAGGAGCGCTTTCCTTCCAAGAGAAAGAGCAAATTGATGCCAAGGGCTGAAGGTCCATTTGAGGTGCTTGAAAGGATTAATGACAATGCCTAGACGGTTGATCTTCCCGGAGATTATGGGGTCTCGGCAAGCTTCAATGTGGTCGACCTCTCTCCTTATTTTGAAGATGACACCTTAGAGAATTTGAGGGCAAATTCTTCTCTAGAAGGGGAGGATGATGGAGACCAAGCCACTAAGGGTCATGATTTACTAGCTAGAGCACAAGAGGAGCCACTTTGGAGCAAGGATCAACTTTGGGTTTCTAAGTCACATATCTTAGTTCGAATCGACCAAGCTAGCAGTGGGTTAGGAGAACCCTAAAACTCCCTTTATGAAGACCATGTCGATACCAATAAAAGGTTCCTAAGAGTTGAACCAAGAATAAAAGTGAAAGAGGCTTGAATAAGCAAAACAAGCAAACCAGCTAGATTAGGAACAATTCTGCACAACAATCTTGGAGGGTCAAAAAGTCAATGCTTGAAGGGTCAAATGAGAAGTCAAGCTCCATGGGAGAAAATTAGACTTGTGGAACATTCTATAGAATTCGAAAACACTTCATTTGTTGGAGGGAATCAAATTCTAGAGCCAATCAAAATGAAGCTTGGAGGAGAGGAAATCTAATACTTGGCTAGAATTGCACCATGGATAGTGTCCACATGTTCCCTCTTAGTGGAAGCATCTTTTTAGATTATTCTCTATGCTTAATGTAATCCTATCCCTTGATCATGTAAGGCCACTAATGGCCATTAGATTATGCTTTGCTTTCACCTTTGTATGCGCTACATATACGCCCTATACCCGGTTCTAAGGATGGAATTTTGATTGAATGAAAAACCGAATGAGCTAAGTGCTCTTCACCCTCAAAATTCTTGATTGCTTATCTTAGTTTGGCAATGGTGGTGACCTCTCAAGTCCTTGGAGCAAGCTGGTGGTGTTTCTTATCAAGCCCATACCTTGGTGCCTCAAGTTGACAATGGTGGTGATTTCTTATCCATTGAAGACTTTATTTCTATCACCTTGTGTCTTTCACTTTGCGCTCGTGTTGGTGCTTGTTTTGGAACAACATTGCTACCCCATTTTAGTGTCTCACTTGCTGGTTTGTGAGGTACACAAAACACTCTTTTCCCCTTTATTTTTCTGCAACCCACATACACCTTCACCTAACTTTTTCTCTTCTAGCTTGTTTCTGGCCAAATTACGCTCCCATACATCATGGTGTAATTAGGTTGTGTTATGAAGAGTATAACTTATATTTAGAGTGGTGATATCTATATCTCTAAGTGTAGTTAGCGCCATAGTTTATCCTTGGTAGTGATTTCCGTATCCTTGGGTACTCTAGTTTCATCTTGTTCTTGTTATTTCAGTCCTAGTTCATGTGTTAATCATCTCCTCTAAAGTGATTAGCCTAGTTCTTGTTGTTTACTATTCCATTGGTCATTTCGAGCCCATTCTAAGTCGCTTAGAAATGCGTTTAACGTACTATATTTTCCGGATCGGTGTAGCCTGTCATCTTGGCACATCAGTTTTGGTATCATAGCTTGGGAGCCTTTCCTAGGTCGAGCTTCCTTAACCTTAAACACAACCCATTAAGCCCAAACACATTAGTCCACAAAGAACTCATAAGCTAGAATGAGTGGAAGCATGACCTTAGATGAGCGTTTGGATATGCTCATGAACAACTATGATGAGTCCCGCACTTAGAACATCTATCCGAGACAACAACTTGGAGATATGATGAAGAAGAAGTGGCATGAGTTAGAAGAGTCGCCACCCAGCTGACCACCTCAAACCCACTTACACGGGGATGATGATGATGGAGAGAGCAATCCTTTCGCTTTTTCCATTGAGTGTGACAAAAGTGGAGAAAGAAGAGGGTGAAGGCACTACTCACCTCATCCAAACTCATATTTCAAAGTTAAAATCCCAGAGTTTGAGGGGCTGATGTATAGCGGGAGCGGAAGCAAAGATAGAGCAAAACCGCAAGCAAAGCAGCTGGCCAAAACAGGACCTGCAGGTGCGGTTCTGGGAAAAGGGTGAAAGGAGGGGCAAATGATGGGGGATGAAGCTGAAATTTGATATGGAGCTTCTCAACTGGTTGAAGAAGCTCTGTGATTTTTTGGGATTTTTGTGTCGTCGGGGACACCTCGATCACGGAGCTGAAAGTCGGGGTTCTAAACCGACCGTCCGGGATGGTACTCTCGTTTGATCCGAAGGTGGGGGTCGGAATACTTCTTGGATGGAGGCGATTTTTAGAGGGGATGAAGTAGACTCGCTCAAGGATGGTGGTTAAAATTTGGACTAAAATGGACGAGTGATTTGGGAGATATGGATTGATGAAGTGAGGGGATAAAACCCGGGTTCCGCTCGGATACGTAAACACCACCGAGTGAACCAAGGGGCACCTTTAATCGGTCTGGATACAGAAACACCACCGGGATTGAAAGACTCAAAGAACACCACCTAGATGCCAATCTAGGATACAAGTAATGAGAATTCAAGGGGCCGAGAAATCCATCTCGAAAGAGCAAAGCTCAAATTCATATATTCATCATCAAGGTTGATTTTACATAGCTGAATGTTTAAACTATTTATAAGGAAATAAAAGATGCTAAAAATAAATCAAAACTAAAACATAATCTAAGGCCTAAAAGAAAGATTACAACATCAATGGCCTAAGATGCATTAGCCCCTTGTCCAAGCCAACTTGGGAACATGTGGTTAAAATGAAAGCTCATTCTAGCTAAGTATTTCTTCCCCTTGTGCAAGAAAGTTTGTCATAGGTCCAACACATAGATTCTTCCATTAGGGATGATGCTTGTAGGTGCTTCTCGAATCATCCTTGAGCCTTGAAGGTCCGGCCATTGACTCTTGACAAAACATGAAACTTTCGGCCATAAAATTCAGCATGAACAAAATGTTACTAAAATATCCTTTAGGCATTTTGGACCGCTTCTTGTGGATTATTTTGCTCCAATTCTTAGAAAATATTTATTTATGTACCATATGATAATTATCACCATTCATCAAGCTCTAGTTCTTCATGTAAAGGTCGAACCAGATTAGGTGCAAAAATAATCTCCACTTCGGTTTGAGCTCCTTTTGTAACCTTGTCATTAATTCGTAGCTCTTGACAATAAGGCATGTATGGAGATCTTGGTCAAGTATGTTGTGATGTGCCAAAACGCAAGGCTACACCGATCCCGAAAACAGAGTGCCCCAAAGGCAATTCCGAGAGACTCGGAATGGGCTTAGAAGTGACCAATGAAACAAGTAAACAACGAGGATTAAGCTAATCACTCGTGAGGAGATGATTAGCAAGGTAACCAGCTTTGATAGGATAAGAACAAGATAAACTAGAACTATCCAAGGATACGAAATCACCACCAAGGATAAAACTAGGGCACTAATCACACTTAGTGATACGAGATATCACCACACTAAGTATAATCAAACTCTTCAGAACACAGACCTAATTATGCCACTAATTAGACAAGCAAAAGAGAATTTTGGGGTTGAAAGGAGCACTCGCTCAACTTTACTTAGCATATAGCCAATATCAAAATCATCATCCTCTACAAGGAGAGAGCCCATGTATATTTATAGGCCTCTTAGCTAGGGTACATCACTCTAATCTAAGGTTTATAAATCCCCTTTTACAATCAATGGTTGTGATGTATTCAGCAAAATAAAAGGATAAAAATAAGGACAAAAGGTAAATAATTACAGCAGAAAAAGGACAGCGAGAAAGGAGGGGGACCACAGAATCGGTAGTACAAAGTAGTACGGTTCGAGTCCAGTGACAGCTACAATCGTTGTCACCAAATTCTTTTGTTTTCTGATCCTTAACTTTCCTTTTCGAGTCTCGCTGAAGATGCCTAGATGATGATCAAGTACTCTAAGTTCGAAACCGAGGACTCGTGAAAAGATCATTTGACGTCCGAGTTCAAAACCGAGGACTCAAAAAAAGATCCCTTGGCTTATTTTCCTCCGAATATTTCGACTTGTCCGACTCCCTTACTCCTATCTTACTCTTGTCCGAGGAGACAGACAAGTATTTTTAGTGTGGCCAAAACTCCCTTGATGCCTGCGTTATCAATGAAGACCCAAGCAATGGTTTCGAGGGTTCCGTAATGAAGTCGGAGGACTCGGCATTATCACTCGGCTCTAGCCGGCTCTCGGTCTTAGTTGGGTCCGGGTTTGTGGTGTCCTCCCCATCATCCTCCCCAGCTTAAAAGAATTTGCCCTCAAATTCTCGAGTGAATTATCTTCCAAGTAAGGAGATAAATCAGCGAACATTGAAAGTAGCCGAGACATTGTATTCTCCGGGTAAATTCACCTTGTAAGTGTTGTCATTGATTCTCTCAAGTACTTCAAATGGTCCATCTCGCCCTTGGCATCAACTTAGACTTGCGCTTGGAAGGAAAACGCTCCTTCCTTAGGTGGATCCACACGAGATCTCCTGGTTGAAAAACCACCCTTCCGCGGTTTTTGTTAGCGCTAGCCTTGTAACTTAGATTAGCTTGCTCAATTCCGGCTTTGACTTTCGCATGCAAGTCCCGAATCCGAGCAGCTCTTTTCACAGACGTTAGTATGAGGCTTTCCATCCTGTCTTAAACAATCTTAAAGGGCGAAACATTGGTAGTCTTGTTTGGCGTGTGATTGTAAGCAAACTCAGCATGTGGAAGAAGTTGATCCCACATCTTAATATTTGATTTGATTACCATTCCGAGCAAGACTCCCAAAGTTCCGTTTGTAACCTCGGTCCGACCATCCGTCCGAGGATGGCAAGTGGTGTCTGTACTTCAATTTCGTTCCTAATTTCTTCCAAAGGGTAACCCGTAAATGACTCGAAACTTTGCATCTCGATCTTAGACCATTGTCCTTGGGATCCCATGCAGCCTTACCACTTCTCCGAAGTATAGGTCAGCAACCAGTGTAGCATCATTGGTTTTGTTGCAGGCAATGAAGTGGGCCATCTTAGAAAATCGATCAACAACAACCAGAATAGAATCTTTCCCTTTCGAGTCCGTGGTAGACCTAGAACGAAGTCTAGACTTACATCCACCCGTGGCTGAGTTGGAACTGGTAATGGAGTGTAAAGTCCTTGAGGCAGGGAATGGCTCTTGGCATATTGGCATACCACACATCGCCGATGATGTCTTGAACATCTTTGTCCATGCTTGGCCGTAAATAATGCTCCTTGAGCATCCGAGTTATCTTTTTCTCTCCGAAATGGCCTGCAAGTCCTCCGGAATGGACTTCCCGATAATCAACTCTCTTGTGCCACAGCCTAGGCACACACAATCCGATACCCTTGAATAAGTACCCTCCTTGTATTTGGAACTCACCCTTGGACCGAGTTTGGCATTCTTGGTAGAGGGTTCCAAAATCTTTGTCATCCGCATATAGGCTCTTCAAATGTTCAAACCCGAAGACACAAGTTTCTAACTCGAAACAACAGTAGATATCTTCCGGACAGAGCATCGCGCCCTTGTTAAGTCTGTCCCAATTTGTGTTTGATTGAAAAATGAAAGGTCCGAAGGTACTCAACCCATTTTGCATGTCGCGGGTTCAACTTGTGTTGGCCCTGAATGTACTTGAGGGCTTCATGATCTGACTGCAGAATGAATTCTTGGGCCACCAAGTAATGATTCCAATACTCTAATGACCGAATGATGGCATAGAATTCCTTGTCATAGGTAGAGTATCTTCGCTTGGTATCACACAGACTTCTCACTAAAATAAGCGATGGGACAACCCTCTTGAGTGAGAATCCCACCAATACCTACACTAGAGGCATCACACTCAACTTCGAAAATCATCTCAAAACCGGGCAGGGCTAGGATAGGAGCCCGGGTCGGTTTAGCCTTGATAGCTTCAAAGATTTCCGAGCCCGAGGTGTCCAAACAAAAGAACTCGTTTCGAGCACCTCGGTCATAGGGGCGATGATAGTGCTGAAGTCTTTGATGAACCTCCTATAGAAAGATGCAAGTCCATGAAAGCTACGAACATCATGTATGCTTTTGGGAGTAGGCCAAGACAGGATAGCCTCAATTTTGCTTTCATCTACCTTTACTCCCTCAGCGGAAACAACATAACCTGTAAATGCGATTTCGAGCTGAAGAATGAACACTTCTTCGCATTTTCGTACGCTTCTCTCTCTCTAGCAGTTGAACAATCTGTCCGAGGTGGTCGGAATGTTCCCTCTCATTCTCGACTGTAGATCGAATGTCATCAAAATAGACCACTACGAACTTCCCGATGAAGGGTCCGAAAATCTGATTCATGAGTCGCATGAATGTGCTTGGAGCATTGGTTAGACCAAAAGGCATAACAAGCCACTCATATAAACCTCCCTTGGTCTTAAAAGCAGGTTTCCATTCATCTCCTTCTCTCGATTCTCGATTTGATAATATCCACTTCGAGGTCAATCTTAGAGAAGACCTTAGAACCATGTAGTTCATCCAACATATCTTCAAGTCGTGGTATAGGATGCCTATACTTGATAGTGATCTTGTTAATGGCACGACTATCTATACACATCCTCATAGAACCATCCTTTTGGGTACCAACAAGGCTAGTACAGCACAAGGACTCTTACTCACTCTCACCAGGCCTTTAGACACCAACTCCTCAACTTGCCTCCGCACTTCGAGGTATCTTTAGGGTTCATTCTGTAGGCTGGTTTGTTTGGCAATATCGATCCTGGGATAAGGTCAATGTGGTGTTGGATATCTCTTTTGGGGGTAGGCCAAGAGGTATCTCCTCGAGAAAAATATGGATGTACTCGGGTAATAAGTGTCTTGGCTAATGGTTGTCTCGAGTTTTGAGGACTCGGGATTGTCCCGACTCGGAAGAATCAACTCTCTCATGGGTCCGAGTTCATGATGCATGGACTCCAAATAGGCTTCCCTAGGGTCGAAGTAACTCGGTGGGTTGGGTGCCCGAGGGGCTTGGCTTTAGGCAGTTGTGAAGGGTCAAGTGGGGCTAACGTTATTTTCTTGCCATTCTGGGTGAGGGTGTATGTGTTTTTGAACCCATCATGCACAACTCTATGATCAAATAACCAAGGTCTACCCAATAGTAAGTGACATGCATCAATAGGTATAACATCACACCATATATCATCAACATAAGCCTTCCCAATATTGAAAGATATTAGGCAACAAGAATTAACTCGAGGCCCTTACCTTGACTCAGCCATTGTATGTTGTAGGGGTGAGGGTGCAACTCGGCTTGTAACCGAAGCTTCTCTACCATGTTCACGAAGCAACGTTGGTGCAACTCCCTCCATCAATAATGATCGAACAAACTTTCCCTTTGATGGTTCCCCTTGTGTGGAATATATTCTCCCTCCGAGCCTCACTTGGATCCTTATATCCATTCAAGGCTCTCACGATCACAAGTAGTTCTCCTTCATCAGCCTCTTCAACAATCTCTTCTATGCCCTCAGCAAGGCATACCTCTCCTTCTGGCTCATACTCATCCCATATGGGTTCATCAGCCTCGTAATAGTGATAACCCTTCGATTTGGGCACTCGAAGCAAAGTGTCCAAATCCCTAACACTTAAAACACTTGCGGCTCCGGCCAACATGAGGTTTGTTCGAGTCCGAGTCCGAATAATAGGGTGTTTAGACTCGGAACCGAGTTTTGGGGCAGCAGACTTAGGTCGAGACAAAGGGTTAGAATAACCCTTGCCAAACCGAGTTGGTTTTGGTGGTTGAGTCTCGGAGACTTCTTTCCTGAAGGTTTTGACCTTCTTTTGCTGCTCCACCTTATGTGCCGAAGACACACCTCATCAAAGGTTGAGTACTCGCTGTAACTCAACAACATTAGCATACCTCGGGTCAAGTCCTCCAAGATACCCGACTATTGTTTGATCCTCTAACTCCTGAAGATCGCATTTAATCATTAGCCTTTCGAACTCTCGGGTATACTCCTCTATACTCATCGGACCTTGTTGTAGGTTGTGCAACTTAGAATAGTTGTCCTGGATGTATGTTGGGGGTAGGAATCGGGTTTTCGGTTTGGACCTCATTTTCTCCCAACTTCGATCTTAGGTTTCCTTTGAACAGCACGCTTCTTCTCCGGATTTGCCCACCAGGTTGAAGCAAACCCTATGAGCTTGATAGCAACAAATTTACCTTCTTTTCATCTTTCACCTCTTTGTAGTCAAAGATTCTTTCAACTCGTTTGCAACCATTCCGTAAACTCGTGCAGGTTAAGGCGACCTTCAAACTCCGGGATCTCAACTTTGAAGTCCGAGTTGGGTCGAGGTGATTTATCCCTTCTCCCTCTTCTTCCTCTTCTTTGCTCACGTTCACTCGGAAGAAGCAAAGGGGTTGCTCTCCCCATCATCATCCCCGTGTGAGTGGGTATGTGGTGGTGAGCTGGGTGGTGACTCTTCTAACTCATGCCTCTTCTTCTTCATCATATCTCCAAGTTGCTTTTTCGGATATATATTCTGGGCACGCATCTCATCATAGTTGCTCATGAGCATATCAAAACGTTCCTCCAATGTCATGCTTCCACTCATTCTGGTTTATGGGTTCTTTGCGGACTCGATGTGTTTGGGGCTAAATGGGTTGTGTTTAGGGTTAAGGAAGCTCAGCCTAGGAAAGGCTCCAAAGCTCGATACCAAAACCGATGTGCCAAAACGCAAGGCTACACCAATCCCGAAAACAGAGTGCCCCAAAGGCAATTCCGAGAGACTCGGAATGGGCTTAGAAATGACCAATGAAACAAGTAAACAACGAGGATTAAGCTAATCACTCGTGAGGAGATGATTAGCAAGGTAACCAGCTTTGATAGGATAAGAACAAGATAAACTAGAACTATCCAAGGATACGAAATCACCACCAAGGATAAAACTAGGGTACTAATCACACTTAGTGATACAACTATCACCACACTAAGTATAATCGGACTCTTCGAACACAGCCTAATTATGCCACTAATTAGACAAGCAAAAGAGAATTTTGGGGTTGAAAGGAGCATTGCTCAACTTTACTTAGCATATAGCCAATATCAAAATCATCATCCTCTACAAGGAGAGAGCCCATGTATATTTATAGGCCTCTTAGCTAGGGTACATCACTCTAATCTAAGGGTTATAAATCCCCTTTTACAATCAATGGTTGTGATGTATTCAGCAAAATAAAAGGATAAAAACAAGGACAAAAAGTAAATAATTACAGCAAAAAAGGACAACGAGAAAGGATGGGGACCACAGAATCGGTAGTAAAAAGTAGTACAGTTTTGAGTCCGGTGACAGCTACGATCGTTGTCACCAAATTCTTTTGTTTTCTGATCCTTAACTTTCCTTTTCTCGGCTCTGCTGAAGATGCCTAGATGATGATCAAGTAGTCTAAGTTCGAAGCCGAGGACTCGTAAAAGATCATTTGACGTCCGAGTTCGAAACTAAGGACTCGGAAAAAGATCCCTTGGCTTCTTTTCCTCCGAATATTTCGACTTGTCCGACTCCCTTACTCCTATCTTACTCCTGTCCGAGGAGACAGACAAGTATTTCGAGTGTGGCCAAAACTCCCTTGATGCTGCGTTATCAACGAAGACCCAGCAATGGTTTACGAGGGTTCCGTAATGAAGTCGGAGGACTCGGAATTATCACTCGGTTCCGGCTGGCTCTCGGTGTTAGTTGGGTCTTGGTTTGTGGTGTCCTCCCGATCATGTTGTAGCCCTTGGTCAATATCCATCATACTCCCCTTGTTAGAAAGAATTTGTCCTCAAATTCGGGTATGTCCATAAGGTAAGGGGAATGCAAAGTAAGGCTATCCACAACACACTTCTTGAATCATTTCATCATTTGTTTGGCCCTTTGGCATTAGTTTAGGCCAACCCAAAGATGGTGGCCACTTCTTCCTTGCTAGCATCCATTCAAGGCTCCCGGTTTAACAACCATTTGCTTGCATAGCTCGTTGGGGCTGAATATGTTGGATGCTTGCCGATTACTTAGGCTCATAGAATGCTTCTTAGGCCTCATCAAAGTCCCCATGAATAAGGACCTTTGTTTGGCTAGAAACTCATTTGATTTCCTTTGGAAATTTTGAGACAACTTCCAAACATGCTTAGCCAAGTAATCAACATAAGGCTTTCGGTTGAGAAGCTCCCATCTTAAACAACAAGGGCCATATAGCAAACAAAACCAGCTCATAATATAAAGTAAACTCAATAGGCATGACCGAGAGTGTTTGGGCACATAATGAGCTCGTTCATGGGGCTTCCTCAACAATTGATTCTCATAACCAAGGAACAATGTTTCATACTTCTTATTGGCATCACAAATCAAAAACATTTGTTCCTCCCATGGCTTAAAAACGTGGCTTCTCCACTTCACTTCCACACTTGCATCATAAAATAGGCCAAAGAACATCACAAACCACTCATGAGGGCTTCCAATACTCCTCAAGTCAATTTTCAACATGAACTTCTTCCCAATTAATTCAAAGAAAAACTTGGAACAAGGGTGAAGTAATTGGGAGTTTTTGGTTTGATCAAGGAGCTTTTGAAACTTGGTTTGTATGTGTTTGGGCAAATTTATGAGGCTCTCGGCTGGGCTTTTTGTGGGCTGAATGTAGTGGTTGTGAAGGCTCACGGGTTCCACTATTTCCAAGCTATCCTCAAGTTCCTCTTGCTCCTCAAGAATCTCATCATACTTTGGAGGCAACTCAAAATCAATTGGTTGGCACACATTCTCCAATTTGTTTTCAATATGCACATCAAACTTGGGAGACAAGGCAAAGTGTGGTTCATTCTCTTCATGCTCCTCATGGAGCTCTTCACCTTCAACCAAAGTAAAACTTGGTTGACGGATTGGGAAATTTGGTGAAGAAAGGGAAAGACATTCACCAGATTTCGGTGGAGGTGTTTTGGGTTTATTTTTGTGAACGGGTGTGGGGTTTTGTGGAGGCGAAGATGGCTGGACAGTAGGGGTTAAGAAAGGAGGTTGGTGATTTTTTTGGTGGCTTGGCTGGGTATTTTGTGGTGAGGGAAGTGGGGGCTGGTTGGTTGGCTTCGGTGGGGAAATGTGGGGGCTCTTTTGCAGAGTATTGGGGCATTTTGTGGAGGTGGAGAGGGCTGGGCATTTGGGGTTTTGGAAAGAGAAGAGGGGGCTAAAAGTTTAGGAGAAGGAGAGGACAAACTCCCCTTGTTAAGATGTTTGCTCTCGGTGGGAAGGGAGTTGTACTTGAATGGACAAAATTTCTTTAGCAACTTCCCTCTTAGCTTCCTCCATGTGTGTACTCTTTCTTTGCCTCCACCAAGTGAGGGCATGACTCCTCAACTTTGACACAACAATCTCAACCTTCTCATACTCCATTAAGCTCAAGTTTGCAAAGGCTTCATCAACCTTGACAAACCAACAAGCAAATTGATCTTGTTGGCCATAGAATTTAGGCATAAGTAGACTAACCAACTCAAAGTTAGAGTATGTCATTTCAGCTCTCAAAAATCCAAATGCCAAATAGTGTTCTCGGTGTGAAAGGGAAAATGGGCGAGAAAATGTTTTTGTGGATGGATGTGTTTGGGATTTTGTGAAACTGGCTGTTTTTTGTGGGTTTTTGGGTTATGGGATAGATACAATCCACCAAGGATCAAAACTTGCTCTGATACCAAAGTTGATGTATAGTGGGAGCGGAAGCAAAAGATAGAGCAAAACCGCAAGCAAAGCGGCCGGCCGGAACAGGACCTGCAGGTGCGGTTCGGGGAAAAGGGTGAAAGGAGGGGCAAATGATGGGGGATGAAGCTGAAATTTGATATGGAGCTTCTCAACTGGTTGAAGAAGCTCTGTGATTTTTTGGGATTTTTGTGTCGCGGGAACACCTCAATCACGGAGCTAAAAGTCGGGGTTCTAAGTCGACTCGTCCGGGATGGTACTCTGTTTGATCCGAAGGTGGGGGTCGGAATACTTCTTGGATGGAGGCGATTTTGGAGGGGATGAAGTCGACTCGCTCAAGGATGGTGGTTAAAATTTGGACTAAAATGGACGAGTGGTTTGGGAGATATGGATTGATGAAGTGAGGGTATAAAACCTAGGTTCCGGCTCGGATACGTAAACACCACCGAGTGAACCAAGGGGCACCTTCAATCGGTCCGACTACGAAAACACCACCGGGGATTGAAAGACTCAAAGAACACCACCTAGATGCCAATCTAGGATACAACAATGAGAATTCAAGGGGGCCGAGAAATCCATCTCGAAAGAGCAAAGCTCAAATTCATATATTCATCATCAAGGTTGATTTTACATAGCTGAATGTTTAAACTATTTATAAGGAAATAAAAGATGCTGAAAATAAATCAAAACTAAAACATAATCTAAGGCCTAAAAGAAAGATTACAACATCAATGGCCTAAGATGCATTAGCCCCTTGTCCAAGCCAATTTGGGAACATGTGGTTAAAATGAAAGCTCATTCTAGCCAAGTATTTCTTCCCCTTGTGCAAAAAGCTTGTCATAGGTCCAACACATAGATTCTTCCATTAGGGATGATGCTTGTAGGTGCTTCTAGAATCATCCTTGAGCCTTGAAGGTTCGGCAATTTACTCTTGACCAAACATGAAACTTCCGGCCATAAAATTCAGCATGAACAAAATGTTCCTAAAATATCCTTTAGGCATTTTGGACCGCTTCTTATGGATTATTTTGCTCCAATTCTTAGACAATATTTATTTATGTACCATATGATAATTATCACCATTCACCAAGCTCTAGTTCTTCATGTAAAGGTCGAACCAGATTAGGTGCAAAAATAATCTCCACTTCGGTTTGAGCTCCTTTTGTAACCTTGTCATTAATTCGTAGCTCTTGACAATAAGGCATGTATGGAGATCTTGGTCAAGTATGTTGTAGCCCTTGGTCAATATCCATCGGGCGCCTTAACCGAGATGAGTTTATGGACTGGTTGCAAACTATTGAGAGAATCTTTGATTACAAAGAAGTGAAGGATGAGAAGAAGGTAAAGCTTGTAGCTATCAAGCTTAGAGGGTTTGCCTCAACCTGGTAGGAAAATTTGGTGAAGAAGCGTGTTGTTCGGAGGAAACGCAAGATCCAATGTTGGGAGAAGATAAGGTCTAAGCTAAAAGTTCGGTTTCTGCCCCCAACTTACATCCAGGACAACTATTCTAAGTTGTACCACTCGCAAGAAGGCTTGATGAGTGTAGAGGAGTATACCAGTGAGTTCGAAAGATTGATGATTAAATGCGATTTTCAAGAGTCGAAGATCATACCATAGTCGGGTATCAAGGAGGACTTGATCCGAGGTATGCTAATGTTGTTGAGCTGCAACAGTACTCAACATTTGATGAGGTGTGTCTTTTAGCATACAAGGAGGAGCAGCAAAAGAAAGTCGGAACCTTCAAGAAAGAAGTCCCTAAGACTCAACCACCAAAGTCAACTCAATTTGGTAAGGGTTATTCTAACCCTCTGTTTCGAGTCCAAGTCTGCTGCCCGAAACCCAGTTCATAGTCCAAGCACCCTGCTATTTAGACTTAGACTCAGAATAAGCCTCGTGGTGGTCGAGTCCGATGGAAAGTGGACCATCTTAGACTTTGAGCTGAAAGCTATTCATTTTGAAGGACCAAGCACACCCGGAAATCAACCAAAATGGCTTGAATTTGTTTTAGTTGTTTTTGATCCGAGAGGATGCAAAGCCAAGAGGTTGATCTTTATGACTATATGTTCATAAATAAAAGCTCGTCCAAAGAGCCAAGAAGGTTAGGCAACCAGAATCAAAACTAGCCATTCAACTCCTTCATGCTAAGCGCAAGGTGAAATCGGCCAAGACAAACCGTGAAGTGTTAAGGTCTTTTTGCACATAAATAACTTGGTGCCTAAATATGGTCGGTCCATATTGTCATAAGATGCTACCTAGGCCGAAAAGGGAACAACAAAGGAAGAGCATTACAAGGAAGTCTAGAAGCATCCATTTGAGAAGCTTGGGAAAGGGGAGAACAAGCCACAACCACATGTTCCCAATTTTGAAATACTTGGCTAGAATTCACTCTAGCTTAACTTGGAGGAGGGGAAAGAATCTTTATGGTTATTGTTTCATTTTAGCTTTAATTTTCAGCTTTGTTTTCAGCTTTGTAAAAGCCATTATGAGGCATTATAAATTCAGCTAGTTAGCTATGTAAAAATCAGACTTGATGAATATATGAACTTTGAGCTTTGCTCTTTTGAGATGGATTTCTCAACCCTTTGAATTCTCATTGCTGTATCCGAGCCTTGGCAAGCTTGGTGGTGTCCTTTGAGTCTTTACAATCCCCGGTGGTGTTTCTGTATCCAGCCAGATTGCAAAGTGCCCCTCGGTTCAGCTTGGTGGTGTTTCTGTATCCAGGCCAGAACCCAGCAACTATCCAGCGACTTCATCAACCCATATCTCCCAATCCACAAATTCTTTCGTCCCCAAATTTCACCCACACCATCCTACACGGGTTGAGTCCAGTTCCACCAAATTTCAGCTCAATCCAAAAAGTATCCCGTCCTCGGCACCAAAAACAAACAAAGGACCTCATCCTGGACAGCCGCCCAGCGTGACTTTCTGTTTGGCTTTGGTTCAAGGTGATCCCGACCTTGGATGCTTCCCATACTTTTACCAGCCCTTCCTAACATCCCAAATAACCTTCCCTCCAATTTTTAGCCAAAACCAAGAACATTTGACCCTCCTTTCACCCTTTTCCCCAGACCCGCACCTGCAGATCCTATTCTGTCCGGTTGCATTTTCTTGGGTTTTTCCTTCTTCTTTGCTTCCGCTCCCACTACACATCAACTTTGGTATCAGAGCAAGTTCTGGTCCTTAGGTGATTGTATCCATCCCACATAAATCCAAAACACTAAAAATAGCCAGCCCCACAAATACCCCAAACCGTTCATCCACAAAAAAAAATCACAAAAAATT
Organism: Talinum fruticosum; assembly: GCA_021018815.1. NCBI lineage: Eukaryota > Viridiplantae > Streptophyta > Magnoliopsida > Caryophyllales > Talinaceae > Talinum > Talinum fruticosum. The sequence goes on from JAITYX010000040.1 coordinate 1,548,537, forward strand.
TTTCTGCCCGTTTTTCTTCACTACCGTAACCACCACTTGATATTTGGGTTTTTGAGTGCTGAAGTGGCTCCTTCTAATTTTGAGTTGGTCAATCTATTGGTGCCTAAATTTTATGGCCAACAAGAACTCTTTCTTAGTTGCTTCATCAAGGTTGAAGAGGCCTTTGAAAACTTGAGATTAGATGAGCTTGAGAAAATGGAGATTGTTGTCTCTAAGTTGAGGAATCATGCCCTCACTTGGTGGAGAATATACAAGATGAGAAGGAAGAAAAGAGGCAAAGCAAACGTACACACATGGGAAAAGCCAAGAGGAAAATTGTTGAGAAAGTTTGGTCCACTCCATTACAAAACTCATCCATCCAAGACCAAGCCTATTAACAAGGGGAGTTTATCTTCTTCTTCCCCTAAACTTTCAGCCCCTCTCTCTCTCCTTCCAAAACCCCAAATGTCCACCCCCACTCATCTCCACAAAACGCCCCAACACACCACAAAAACAGCCCCACATTTCCCCTCCGAAGCCTACAAATCAGCCCTGATGTGTAGTGGAGCGGAAGCAAAAATAAATGGGAAAACCGCAAGAAGTGCAGCCGGGCAGAATAGGGCCTGATTGCGCAGTCTTGGGAGATCAGGTAAAAGGAGGGGTAAATGTGCTTGGATTTGGACGAAACTTGGAGGGGATTGAGGTAACTGATGAAGGAAGGTTGTGGCCAAGTTTCGTGAATTTTGGATAAGGGGAACTACCTGAACAAATAGCCAGAAGTTGATGCTACCGGCTGGATGTACAGATTGACACCCTTTGTTTGGTTTTGATGTGGAGGACGGAGGAGTTCTTGGATGCAGCTGAAATTTGGTGGAATGGAAGTAGATGGACTGGAAAGAAGGTGGTTAAAATTTGGATAAACATGGCTGAGTAGATTGTGAGTTATGGGGCGGCAAAGTGAAGGGATAGAACCTTGACCCGGGCTCGGATACAGCAACACCACCGAGTGAATCAAGGGGCGCACCTAAGCGATCCGGATACAGCAACACCACCGGGACTTAAGTGACTCAAAGAACACCACCGTGAGGCCAAGCACGGATACAGCTTTGAGGATTCAAAGACGAGCAATCCAGCTCAAGAGTTTTAACTCAAATATATTCATCAAAAGTGTTTTTACAATGAAGCATATGAGCTGAATATATAATGCCTTGCCTTGGCATTTTACATAACCGAAACTAAGCTGAAAATAATGCAAAATTGAAAATAAAACTAATTAGATTCTTTCCCCTCCTCCAAGCTAAGCTAGAGTAAATTCTAGCCAAGTATTTGGGAATTGGGAACATGTGGCCATTGTTTGATTTTCCCTTGGGCAAGCATCTAGCAACCACCTTCCTCCACTATAGTTAGTGGTTCTAGAATGCTCTTCATTTAGGCTACTCTTGGTCTTCTAATATACACATGATCATAAGCCTTGGTCTCTTGGTCCGCCTTGATTTATTTATATGCAAGGGAAATAAAATGTAGCGCTTGAAACATTCCACACGTCTTGACATGGCCGAGTTCAACATAGCTTTAACAAGGAAGATTTTAGGCATGGCTGAATAAGCTCTTCTTTCTTGAACACTTATTTATGCACATAAGATCATAAGGATGACATTCTCGGCCTTCTAGCCTCCGGAGTCAACTTGCACGGGCCTGATTTTTAAAGGATTTTTCAAGTATTCCTGATATAGATATCACCACCAAGGATAAAATTAGGGCACTAATCACACTTAGTGATACAGCTATCATGACACTAAGTATAATCGGACTCTTCGAACACAGCCTAATTATGCCACTAATTAGACAAGCAAAAGAGAATTTTGGGGTTGAAAGGAGCACTTGCTCAACTTTACTTAGCATATAGCCAATATCAAAATCATCATCGTTTACAAAGAGAGAGCCCATGTATATTTATAGGCCTCTTAACTAGGTTACATCACTCTAATCTAAGGGTTATAAATCCCTTTTTTCAATCAATGGTTGTGATGTTTTCAGCAAAATAAAAGGACAAAAACAAGGACAAAAGGTAAATAATTACAGCAGAAAAGGGACAGCGAGAAAAGAGGGGAACCACGAGAATCGGTAGTACAAAGTAGTACGGTTACGAGTCCAGTGACAGCTACAATCGTTGTCACCAAATTCTTTTGCTTTCGATCCTTAACTTTCCTTTTCGGCTCTGCTGAAGACGCCTAGATTATGATCAAGTAGATCCGAGTATATCTATAATCCGATCTAAGCTCGAAACTGCGGACTCGAAAAGATCATGATGTGCCAAAACGCAAGGCTACACCGATCCTGAAAACAGAGTGCGCTAAATGTAATTCGAGAGACTCGGAATGGGCTTAGAAGTGACCAATGAAATAGTAAACAACGAGGATTAAGCTAATCACTCGTGAGGAGATGATTAGCAAGGTAACCGAGCACCGATAGGACAATAACAAGATAACTAGAACTATCCAAGGATACGAGATATCACCACCAAGGATAAAACTAGGGCACTAATCACACTTAGTGATACAGCTATCACCACACTAAGTATAATCGGACTCTTCATAACACAGCCTAATTATGCCACTAATTAGACAAGCAAAAGAGAATTTTGGAGTTGAAAGGAGCGCTGCTCAACTTTACTTAGCATATACCCAATATCAAAATCATAATCCTTTACAAAGAGAGAGCCCATGTATATTTATAGGCCTCTTAGCTGGGGTACATCACTCTAGTCTAAGGGTTATAAATCCCCTTTACATTCAATGGTTGTGATGTATTCAAGCAAAATAAAAGGATAAAAACAAGGACAACAGGTAATAATTACAGCAGAAAAAGGACAGCAGAAAAGGAGGGGGACCACAGAATCGGTAGTACAAAGTAGTACGGTTACGAGTCCAGTGACAGCTACGAGTCGTTGTCACCAAATTCTTTTGCTTTCTGATCCTTAACTTTCCTTTTCGGCTCTGCTGAAGATGCCTAGATGATGATCAAGTGGTCTAAGCTCGAAACCGAGGACTCAAAAAGATCTCCTGGCTTATTTTTCCTCCGAATATTTCGACTTGTCCGACTCCCTTACTCCTGTCCGAGGAGACAGACAAGTGTTTCGAGTGTGGCCAAAACTCCCTTGATGCCTGCGTTATCAACGAAGACCCCAACAATGGTTTCGAGGGTTCCGTAATGAAGTCGGAGGACTCGGAATTATCACTCGGTTCCGGTCGGCTCTCGGTCTTAGTTGGTTCCGGGTTTGTGGTGTCCACCCCATCATCCTCCCCAGCTTGAAAAGAATTTGCCCTCAAATTCTCGAGTGAATTATCTTCCAAGTAAGGAGATAAATCAAGCAACATTGAAAGTAGCCGAGACATTGTATTCTCCGGGTAAATTCACCTTGTAAGCGTTGTCATTGATTCTCTCAAGTACTTCAAACGGTCCATCTGCCCTTGGCATCAACTTAGACTTGCGCTTGGAAGGAAAACGCTCCTTCCTTAGGTGGATCCAAACGAGATCTCCTGGTTGAAAAACCACCCTTCGCGGTTTTTGTTAGCGCTAGCCTTGTAACTCGGATTAGCTTGCTCACTTCGGCTCGACTTTCGCATGCAAGTCCTGAATCCGAGCAGCTCTTTTCACAGACGTCAGTATGAGGCTTTCCATCAAAAGCTCTTGGGGTCGGATCAATAGGTGACAGAGGTTCCACGCCATAAACAATCTTAAAGGGCGAAACATTGGTAGTCTTGTTTGGCGTGTGATTGTAAGCAAACTCAGCATGTGGAAGAAGTTGATCCCACATCTTAATATTCGATTTGATTAGCGTTATGAGCAAGACTCCCAAAGTTCCGTTTGTAACCTCGGTCGACCATCCGTCCGAGGATGGCAAGTGGTGCTCGTACTTCAACTTCGTTCCCAATTTCTTCCAAAGGGTAACCTGTAAATGACTCGAAACTTCGCATCGCTATCCGAGACCATTGTCCTTGGGATCCCATGCAGCCTTACAACTTCTCGAAGTATAGGTCAGCAACTAGTGTAGCATCATTGGTTTTGTTGCAAGCAATGAAGTGAGCCATCTTAGAAAATCGATCAACAACAACCAGTAATAGAATCTTTCCCTTTCGAGTCCTTGGTAGACCCGTAACGAAGTCTAGACTTACATCCACCCGGGCTGAGTTGGAACTGGTAATGGAGTGGAAAGTCCTTGAGGCAGGGAATGGCTCTTGGCATATTGGCATACCACACATCGCCTGATGATGTCTTGAACATCTTTGTCCATGCTTGGCCAAAAATAATGCTCCTTGAGCATCCGAGTTGTCTTTTTCTCTCCGAAATGGCCAGCAAGTCCTCCGGAATGGACTTCCCTTATAATCAACTCTCTTGTGCCACGGCTAGGCACACACAAGCCGATACCCTTGAATAGGTACCCTCCTTGTATTTGGAACTCACCCTTGGACCGAGTTTGGCATTCTTGGTAGAGGGTTCCAAAATCTTTGTCATCCGCGTATAAGCTCTTCAAATGTTCAAACCCGAAGACACAAGTTTCTAACCGAAACAACAGTAGATATCTTACGGACAGAGCATCGGCGCCCTTGTTAAGTCTGTCCCGATTTGTGTTTGATTTAAAAATGAAAGGTCCGAAGGTACTCAACCCATTTCGCATGTCGCGGGTTCAACTTGTGTTAGCCACTGAATGTACTTGAGGGCTTCATGATCCGAGTGCGGAATGAATTCTTGGGCCACCAAGTAATGATTCCAATACTCTAATGACCGAATGATGGCATAGAATTCCTTGTCATAGGTAGAGTATCTTCGCTTGGTATCACACAGACTTCTCACTAAAATAAGCGATGGGACGACCCTCTTGAGTGAGAATCCCACCAATACCTACACCGGAGGCATCACACTCAACTTCGAAAATCTTCTCAAAGCCGGGCGGGGCTAGGACAGGAGCACGGGTCGGTTTAGCCTTGATAGCTTCAAAAGATTTCCGAGCTCGAGGTGTCCAAACAAAAGAAGCTGTTTCGAGCACCTCGGTCATAGGAGCAGATGATAGTGCTGAAGTCTTTGATGAACCTCCTATAGAAAGATGCAAGTCCATGAAAGCTCCGAACTCGTGTATGCTTTTGGGAGTAGGCCAAGACTGGATAGCCTCAATTTTGCTTTCATCTACCTTTACTCCCTCAGCGGAAACAACATAACCTGGAAATGCGATTTCCGCGCTGAAGAATGAACACTTCTTCGATTTCCGTACGGTTTCTCTCTCTCTAGCAGTTGAACAATCTGTCTGCGGTGGTCGAATGTTCCCTCTCATTCGACTGTAGATCGGAATGTCTTCAAAATAGACCACTACGAACTTCCCGATGAAGGGTCTGAAAATCTGATTCATGATTCGCATGAATGTGCTTGGAGCATTGGTCGGACCAAAAGGCATAACAAGCCACTCATATAAACCTCCCTTGGTCTTAAAAGCAGTTTTCCATTCATCTCCTTCTCCGATTCTGATTTGATAATATCCACTTCGAGGTCAATCTTAGAGAAGACCTTAGAACCATGTAGTTCATCCAACATATCTTCAAGTCGTGGTATAGGATGCCTATACTTGATAGTGATCTTGTTAATGGCACGACTATCTATACACATCCTCATATAACCATCCTTTTTGGGTACCAACAAGGCTGGTACAAGCACAAGGACTCTTACTCACTCTCACCAGGCCTTTAGACACCAACTCCTCAACTTGCCTCTGCACTTCGAGGTATCTTTAGGGTTCATTCTGTAGGCTGGTTTGTTTGGCAATATCGATCCTGGGATAAGGTCAATGTGGTGTTGGATTCCTCTTTTGGGGGTAGGCCAAGAGGTATCTCCTCAGGAAAAATATGGATGTACTTGGGTAATAAGTGTCTTGGCTAATGGGTGTCCGAGTTCCGAGGACTCGGAATTGTCCTGACTCAAAAGAATCAACTCTCTCATGGGTCCGAGTTCATGATGCATGGACTCCAAATAGGCTTCCCTAGGGTCGAAGTAACTCGGGTGGGTTGGGTGTCCGAGGGGCTTGGCTTTAGGCGGTTGTGAAGGGTCAAGTGGGGCTAACGTTATTTTCTTACCATTCTGGGTGAGGGTGTATGTGTTTCGAACCCATCATGCATTACTCTACGATCAAATAACCAAGGTCTACCCAATAGTAAGTGACATGCATCCATAGGTATAACATCACACCATATATCATCAACATAAGACTTCCCAATACTCGAAAGATATTAGGCAACGAGAATTAACTCGAGGCCCTTACCTTGACTCAGCCATTGTATGTTGTAGGGGTGAGGGTGCAACTCGGTTTGTAATCGAAGCTTCTCTACCATGTTCACGAAACAACGTTGGTGCAACTCCCTCCATCAATAATGATCGAACAAACTTTCCCTTTGATGGTTCCCCTCGTGTGGAATATATTCTCCCTCCGAGCCTCACTTGGATGCTTATATCCATTCAAGGCTCTCACGATCACAAGTAGTTCTCCTTCATCAGCCTCTTCAACAATCTCTTCTATGCCCTCAAGCAAGGCATACCTCTCCTTCGGCTCATACTCATCCCATATGGGTTCATCAGCCTCGGTAATAGTGATAACCCTTCGATTTGGGCACTCGAAGCAAAGTGTCCAAATCCACGACACTTAAAACACTTACGGCTCCGGCCAACATGAGGTTTGTTCCGAGTCCGAGTCCGAATAATAGGGTGTTTAGACTCGGAACCGAGTTTTGGGGCAGCGAGACTTAGGTCGAAACAGAGGGTTAGAATAACCCTTGCCAAACCGAGTTGGTTTTGGTGGTTGAGTCTTAGAGACTTCTTTCCTGAAGGTTCCGACCTTCTTTTGCTGCTCCACCTTATGTGCCGGAAGACACACCTCATCAAAGGTTGAGTACTGCTGTAACTCAACAACATTAGCATACCTCGGGTCAAGTCCTCCAAGATACCCGACTATTGTTAGATCCTCCGACTCCTGAAGATCGCATTTAATCATTAGCCTTTCGAACTCTCGGGTATACTCCTCTACACTCATCGGACCTTGTTGTAGGTTGTGCAACTTAGAATAACCGTCCTGGATGTATGTTGGGGGTAGGAACCGGGTTTTCGGTTTGGACCTCATTTTCTCCCAACTTCGATCTTAGGTTTCCTTTGAACAGCGACGCTTCTTCTCCGATTTGCCCACCAGGTTGAGGCAAACCCTCCGAGCTTGATAGCAACAAGCTTTACCTTCTTTTCATCTTTCACCTCTTTGTAGTCAAAGATTCTTTCAACTGTTTGCAACCATTCCGAAACTCGTCCGGGTTAAGGCGACCTTCAAACTCCGGGATCTCAACTTTGAAGTCCGAGTTGGGTTGGGGTGATTTATCCCTTCTCCCTCTTCTTCGTCTTCTTTGCTCACGTTCACCTGGAAGAAGCAAAGGGGTTGCTTTCCCCATCTTCATCCCCGTGTGAGTGGGTATGTGGTGGTGAGTTGGGTGGTGACTCTTCTAACTCATGCCTCTTCTTCTTCATCATATCTCCAAGTTGCTTTTTCGGATATATATTCCGGGCATGCATCTCATCATAGTTGTTCATGAGTATTTCAAAACGTTCCTCCAATGTCATGCTTCCACTCATTCTGGTTTATGGGTTCTTTGTGGAATGATGTGTTTGGGGCTAAATGGGTTGTGTTTGGGGTTAAGGAAGCTCGGTCTAGGAAAGGCTCCAAAGCTCGATACCAAAACCGATGTGCCAAAACGCAAGGCTACACCGATCCCGAAACAGAGTGCGCCAAATGTAATTCGAGAGACTCGGAATGGGCTTAGAAGTGACCAATGAAATAGTAAACAACGAGGATTAAGCTAATCACTCGTGAGGAGATGATTAGCAAAGTAACCAGCACCGATAGGACAATAACAAGATAAACTAGAACTATCCAAGGATACGAGATATCACCACCAAGGATAAAACTAGGGCACTAATCACACTTAGTGATACAGACTATCACCACACTAAGTATAATCGGACTCTTCATAACACAGCCTAATTATGCCACTAATTAGACAAGCAAAAGAGAATTTTGGGGTTGAAAGGAGCGCTGCTCAACTTTACGTAGCATATACCCAATATCAAAATTATCATCCTTTACAAAGAGAGAGCCCATATATATTTATAGGCCTCTTAGCTAGGGTACATCACTCTAATCTAAGGGTTATAAATCCCTTTTACATTCAATGGTTGTGATGTATTTAGCAAAATAAAAGGATAAAAACAAGGACAACAGGTAATAATTACAGCGAGAAAAGGACGAGTAGAAAAGGAGGGGGACCACGGAATCGGTAGTACAAAGTAGTACGGTTCGAGTCCGGTGACAGACTACGGTCGTTGTCACCAAATTCTTTTGCTTTTTGATCCTTAACTTTCCTTTTCGGCTCTGCTGAAGATGCCTAGCCGATGATCAAGTGGTCTAAGCTCGAAATTGAGGACTCGAAAAAGATCTCCTAGCTTATTTTTCCTCCGAATATTTCGACTTGTCCGACTCCCTTACTCCTGTCTTACTCCCGTCCGAGGAGACGGACAAGTATTTCGAGTGTGGCCAAAACTCCCTTGATGCCTGCGTTATCAACGAAGACCCAGCAATGGTTTCGAGGGTTCCGTAATGAAGTCGGAGGACTCGGAATTATCACTCGGTTCCGGCTGGCTCTCGGTCTTAGTTGGGTCCGGGTTTGTGGTGTCCACCCCATCGGATCATTTGATTTCGAGCTTAGAACCGAGGACTCGAAAAAGATCTCGTCTTATTTTCCTCCGAATACTTCGACTTGTCCGACTCCCTTACTCCTGTCCGAGGAGACGGACAAGTATTTACGAGTTGACCAAAACTCCCTTGATGCTCGCGTTATCAACGAAGACCCAGCAATGGTTTTGAGGGTTCCGTAGTGAATTCCGAGGACTCGGAATTATCAACCGGTCCGACCGGCTCTCGGTATTAGTTGGGGTTGGGTTTGTGGTGTCCTCCCCATCATCCTCCCCGACTTGAAAAGAATTTGCCCTCAAATTCTTGAGCGAATTATCTTCCAAGTAAGGAGATAAATTAGCAACGTTGAAAGTAGCCGAGACATTGTATTCTCCTGGTAAATTCACCTTATAAGCATTGTCATTGATTCTCTCAAGTACTTCAAATGGTCCATCTCGCCCTTGGCATCAACTTAGACTTGCACTTGGAAGGAAAACGCTCCTTCCTCGGGTGGATCCAAACGAGATCTCCTGGTTAAAAATCACCCTTCTACGGCTTTTGTTGGCGCTAGCCTTGTAACTCAGATTAGCTTGCTCAATTCGGCTCGACTTTCGCATGCAAGTCCCGAATCTGAGCAGCTCTTTTCACAAGCATCGTATGAGGTTTTCCATCAAAAACCCTTCGGGTCGGATCAAGCGGTGATAGAGGTTCCACACCATAAACAATCTTGAAGGGCGAAACATTGGTAGTCTTGTTTGGCATGTGATTGTAAGCAAACTCAGCATGTGGAAGAAGTTGTTCCCACACCTTAGTATTCGATTTGATTAGCGTTCGAGCAATACTCCCAAAGTTCCGTTTGTAACCTCGGCCTAACCATCTATCCGAGGATGGCAAGTGGTGCTGTATTTCAACTTCGTTCCTAATTTCTTCCAAAGGGTAACCCGAAATGACTTAGAAACTTTGCATCTCTATCTCGAGACCATTGTCCTTGGGATCCCATGCAGCCTTACCACTTCTCTAAAGTATAGGTCAGCAACCAGTGTAGCATCATTGGTTTTGTTGCAAGCAATGAAGTGAGCCATCTTAGAAAATCGATCAACAACAACCAGAATAGAATCTTTCCCTTTCGAGTCCGTGGTAGACCCGTAACGAAGTCTAGACTTACATTCACCTAGGGCGGAGAATGATGGAGAGTGGCCAGTCCTATGTTTGAGCTGAAAGATGTCCATCCTAATGAGCTTTGCATGATCAAGGAAGAACCGGGAATATCCATGGTTTCAATCATATTTCTCATATTTCATTTGAGTCCCGGAGGATGAGGGTTCATGGACATCAATTTCTTATGATCTTGTTTATAAATAAATTGCTTATCGATGGACTCAAGTTAGAGAAGATATAAGCTAGCTACCTAAATCCCTCCATGTTAAGGCAAAGAGAAGTCCGGCCATGACTTGCTTCAAGTGTTACTATTTTTCCCTTGTTCATAAATAATCAAGAGGGTCGGTCCAAGGGTCAACATGACCGAAGTCAAGCACATAATATCCAGCAGCCAATGACACATGAAGGAGAATTCTATAAGCACTCACCTTAGTTTGAGTTGGTTAGAAGGATGCTTGGCAAAGGGGAAATTCAACCACATCCACATGTTCCCAAAAGTTCAAATACTTGGCTAGGATTTATCCAAGCCTAACTTGGAGAGGAGGAAAGAATCTAATTAGTTTCATTTTCATTTTTTGCATTATTTTCAGCATGGTTTTCGGTTATGTAAAATGCCAAGGCAAGGCATTATAAATTCAGCACCTATGCTCCATTGTAAAATCACTTTTTGATGAATATACAAACCTTGAGTGTTATACTCTTTTCGGGATGGATTTCTCGAGCCTCTAAATCCTCAAAGCTGTATCCTAGGTTGGCATCTAGGTGGTGTCCTTTGAGTCTCCCAAACCCCGGTGGTGTTTCTGTATCCGGACCGTTTGAGAGCGCCCTTGATTCACTCGGTGGTGTTTACGTATCCGAGCTTGGATCAAGGTACTATCCAGCGACTTTGCCATTCCATATCTCCTAATCCACGAATCGTCTCTTTCCCAAATTTCACACACTTCATCATACATGAGTTGAGTCCATTTCCACCAAATCTCAACTTAAACCAAGAACCCCTCCGTCCTCCACATCAAAACCAAACAAAGGGTGTCAATCTGTACATCCAGCCAGCAGCATCAACTTCTGGCTATCTGTTCAGGTAGTTCCCCTTATCCAAAATTCACGAAACTTGGCCACAACCTTCCTCCATCAGTTACCTCACTGCCCCCAAGTTTCGTCCAAATCCAAGACCATTTACCCTTCCTTTCACCCTTTTCCCCAAAACCGCACCTGCAGGTCCTATTCTGCCCGGTTGTGTGTTTTGCGGTTTTTCCATCTTTTCCTTTGCTTCCGCCACTACACATCATTTTTGGTATCAGGTAACGGAGTGTAAAGTCCTTGAGGCAGGGAATGGCTCTTGGCATATTGGCATACAACACATCTCCCGATAATGTCTTGAACATCTTTGTCCATGCTTGGCCAAAAATAATGCTCCTTGAGCATCCGAGTTGTCTTTTTCTCTCCGAAATGGCCAGCAAGTCCTCCAGAATGGACTTCTCTTATAATAAGCTCTCTTGTGCCACGGTTAGGCACACACAATCTGATACCCTTAAATAAGTATCCTCTTTGTATTTGGAACTCACCCTTGGGTCGAGTTTGGCGTTCTTGGTAGAGGGTTCCAAATTCCTTGTCATCCGTATATAAACTCTTCAAGTGTTCAAATCCGAAGACACAAGTTTCTAACTGAAACAACGAGTAGGTACCTTCTAGACAGAGCATCGGCGCCCTTGTTAAGTCTGTCCCGATTTGTGTTTGATTGAAAAATGAAAGGTCCGAAGGTACTCAACCCATTTTGCATGCCGCGGGTTCAACTTGTGTTGGCCTTGAATGTACTTGAGGGCTTCATGATCTGAGTGCAGAATGAATTCTTGAGCCACCAATTAATGATTCCAATACTCTAATGATCGAATGATGGCATAGAATTCCTTGTCGTAGGTAGAGTATCTTCGCTTGGTATCACACAGACTTCTCACCGAAATAAGCGATGGGAAGACCCTCTTGAGTGAGAATCCCACCAATGCCTACACCCGAGGTGTCACACTCAACTTCAAAAACCTTTTCGAAACCGGGTAGGGCTAGCACAGGAGCTCGGGTCGGTTTTGCCTTGATAGCTTCAAAAGATTTCGAGCCCGAGGTGTCCAAACAAAAGAAGCTGTTTCGAGCACCTTAGTCATAGGGGTAGTGATAGTGATAGTGCTGAAGTCTTTTATGAACCTCCTATAGAAAGATGCAAGCCCATGAAAGCTCCGAACATCGTGTATGCTTTTAGGAGTAGGCCAAGACAGGATAGCCTCAATCTTACACTCATCTACCTTTACTCCCTCAGCTGAAACAACATAACCTAGAAATGTGATTTCGAGCTAAAGAATGAGCATTTCTTCAAATTCCCGTACAGTTTCTCTCTCTCTAGCAGTTGGACAACTGCATCCGAGGTGGTCAGAATGTTCCCTCTCATTCCGATCGGAGATCGGAATGTCATCAAAATAGACCACAACGAATTTCCCCGATGAATGGTCTAAAAATCTGATTCATGAGTCGCATGAATGTGCTTGGAGCATTGGTCGGACCAAAGGGCATAAAAAGTAACTCATATAAACCTCCCTTAGTCTTAAAAGCAGATTTCCATTCATCTCCTTCTCTTATTCCGATTTGATAATATCCACTTCGAGGTCAATCTTAGAAAAACCTTAGAACCATGTAGCTCGTCCAACATATCTTCAAGTCGTGGTATAGGATGCCTATACTTGATGGTGATCTTGTTAATGGCACGACTATCTATACACATCCTCATAGAACTATCCTTTTTAGGTACCAACAAGGCTGGCACAACACAAGGACTCTTACTCACTCTTACCGGACCTTTAGACACCAACTCCTCAACTTGCCTCTCGCACTCCTGAGGTGTCTTTAGGGTTCATTCTGTAGGCTGGTTTGTTTGGCAATATAGATCCCGGGATAAGGTCAATGTGGTGCTGGATATCTCTTTTGAGGGTAGGCCAAGAGGTATCTCATCGGGAAATACATGGATGTATTGGGTGATAAGTGTTTTGGCTAGTGGGTGTCCGAGTTCCGAGGACTCGGAATTGTCCTAACTCGGAAGAATCAATTCTCTCATGGGTCCGAGTTCATGATGCATGGGCTCCGAGATAGGCCTCCCCTAGGGTCGAAGTAACTCGGACGGATTGGGTGTCCGAGGAGGCTTGGTTTTAGGCGGTTGTGAAGGGTCAAGTGGGGCTAAGGTTATTTTCTTGCCATTCTGAGTGAGAGTGTATGTGTTTTTGAACCCATCATGCATAACTCTACGATCAAATAACCAAGGTCTACCCAACGAGTAAGTGACATGCATCCATAGGTATAACATCACACCATATATCATCAACATAAAACTTCCCAATATTGAAAGATATTAGGCAACGAGAATTAACTCTAAGGCCCTTACCTTGAGTCAGCCATTGTATGTTGTAGGGGTGGGGGTGTAACTCGGCTTGTAACCGAAGCTTCTCTACCATGCTTACGGAAGCAACGTTGGTGCAACTTCCTCCATCAATAATGACCGAACAAACTTTCCCATTGATGGTTCCCCTTGTGTGGAAGATATTCTCCCTCCGAGCCTCACTTGGGTCCTTATATCCATTCAATGCTCTCACGATCACAAGTAATTCTCCTTCATCGGCCTCTTCAACAATCTCTTCTATGCCCTCGGTAAGGCATAGCTCTCCTTCTGGCTCATACTCATCTCATATGGGTTCATCACTCTCGGTAATAGTGAGGACCCTTCGATTTGGGCACTCGAAGCAAAATGTCCAAATCCACGACACTTAAAGCACTTGCGGCTCGACCAGACATGAGGTTTGTTCCGAGTCCGAGTCCGAGTAGTAGGGTGTTTAGACTCGGAACCGAGTTTAGGGGCAGCGAGACTTAGATCGAAACAGAGGGTTAGAATAACCCTTGCCAAACTAAGTTGGCTTTGGTGGTTGAGTCCTAGAGACTTCTTTCTTGAAGGTTCCGACCTTCTTTTGCTGCTCCACCTTATGTGCCGGAAGACACACCTCATCAAAGGTTGAGTACTGCTGCAGCTCAACAACATTAGCATACCTTGGGTCAAGTCCTCCAAGATACCCGACTATGGTTTGATCTTCGACTCCTGAAGATCGCATTTAATCATTAGCCTTTCGAACTCTCGGGTATACTCCTCTACACTCATCAAACCTTGCTGTAGGTTGTGCAACTTAGAATAGTTGTCCTGGATGTATGTTGGGGGTAGAAACCGGGTTTTCGGCTTGGACCTCATCTTCTCCCAACTTCTGATCTTAGGTTTCCTCCGAACAGCATGCTTCTTCTCCAGATTTGCCCACCAGGTTGAGGCAAACCCTCCGAGCTTGATAGCAACAAGCTTTACCTTCTTTTCATCTTTCACCTCTTTGTAGTCAAAGATTCTTTCAACTGTTTGCAACCATTCCAGAAACTCATCTCGGGTTAAGGTGACCTTCAAACTCGGGATTTCAAGTTTGAAATCTGAGTTGGGTCGGGGTGATTGATCCCTCCTCCCTCTTCTTCCTCTTCTTTGCTCACGCTCACCTGGAAGAAGCAAAGGGATTGCTCTCCCCATCATCATCCCCGTGTGAGTGGGTATGAGGTGGTGAGCTGGGTGGTGACTCTTCTAACTCATGCCTCTTCTTCTTCATCATATCTCCAAGTTGCTTTTTCAAATATATGTTTTGGGCACGCATTTCATCATAGTTGTTCATGAGCATATCAAAACGTTCCTCCAATGTCATGCTTCCACTCATCCTGGTTTATGGGTTCTTTGTGGACTGATGTGTTTGGGGGCAAAAAGGGTTGTGTTTGGGGTTAAGGAAGCTCAGCTTTGGAAAGGCTCCAAAGCTCGATACCAAAACTGATGTGCCAAAACGAAAGGCTACACCGATCCTGCAAACGAGTGCGCCAAATGCAATTCGAGAGACTCGGAATGGGCTTAGAAATGACCAATGGAACAGGAAGCACCAAGGACTGAGCTAATCACTCGTGAGGAGGTGATTAGCAAGGTAACCAGCACCGATAAGATAGGAACAAGATAAACTAGAACTATCCAAGGATACAGATATCACCACCAAGGATAAAACTAGGGCACTAATCACACTTAGTGATACAGCTATCACCACACTAAGTATAATCAGACTCTTCAGAACACAGCCTAATTATGCCACTAATTAGACAAGCAAAAGAGAATTTTGGGGTTGAAAGGAGCACTCGCTCAACTTTACTTAGCATATAGCCAATATCAAAATCATCATCCTTTACAAAGAGAGAGCCCATGTATATTTATAGGCCTCTTAGCTAGGTTACATTACTCTAATCTAAGGGTTATAAATCCCCTTTTTCAATCAATGGTTGTGATGTTTTCAGCAAAATAAAAGGACAAAAATAAGGACAAAAGGTAAATAAATACAGCAGAAAAGGGACGAGCAGAAAAGGAGGGGGACCACAGAATCGGTAGTACGGTTCGAGTCCGGTGACAGCCTACAATCGTTGTCACCAAATTCTTTTGCTTTCGATCCTTAACTTTCCTTTTCCGGCTCTGCTGAAGACGCCTAGATGATGATCAAGTAGATCTCGGTATATCTACAATCCGATCTAAGCTCGAAACTGCGGACTCGTAAAAGATAATTTGATTTCTAAGCTTAGAAACCGAGGACTCGTAAAAGATCTCTTGTCTTATTTTCCTCCGAATACTTCGACTTGTCCGACTCCCTTACTCCTGTCCGAGGAGACAGACAAGTATTTCGAGTGTGACCATAACTCCCTTGATGCTCGCGTTATCAACGAAGACCCAAGCAATGGTTTCCGAGGGTTCCGTAGTGAATTCCGAGGACTCGGAATTATCAATCGGTTCCGGCTGGCTCTCGATATTAGTTGGGGTTGGGTTTGTGGTGTCCTCCCCATCGGTGAGTGTCTAGCAATACAGACAAACAAGAACACGAAAAAGGGAGGTGTATTGCCAAGCGTAACTAGCACCAGCAATAAGCGCCGAAATGATGAACTCAAAGAGATAGAGACCAAGTCTTTAATGGATAAGAAATCACCAGCATTGACTACTTGAGGCACCAAGGTATGGGCTGGATAAGAAACACCACCAGCTTGCTCCAAAGACTTGAAAGGTCACCACTTAGGTTGCCACACTAAGATAAGAAATCAAGAATTTTGAGGTTGAACAGCACTTAGCTCACTCGATTTTTTCATTCATTCAATTTAATCATTACAACCGACTATAGAGCACTATTTGTAGTGCATACAAAGGGTGAAAAGAAATGCATGATCTAGTGGCTGTTAGAGGCCTTACATGATCAAGGGATGGGATTAGATTAATGATGGAGAGTGGACAGCCTTTTGTTTTGAGTTGAAGGATGTCCGACTTGAGAAGCCAAGGATGCTTAAGATTCAACCCGAAAAGCATGAATATCCTTTGATCAACCGAAGAGGCTTAAGGTGCGACCGCATAGTGCAAGGGGATCCCGGAGGGTGATGAGTCCAAGACATTAAGTTCTTATGATTTTGTTCATAAATAATTGATTACCAATTTAGTTAAGAAGGATAATGGAAGATAGCCACGAAAAAATCTCCAAGCTGAAGCAAGGGTAAACCCGGCCATGAACGGTTTCAAGAGCTACCAATTCGTTTGTATTGTCCATAAATAATCAAGAGGGTCGGTCCAAGCATCCACATATCCGAAGTCAAGCACTTAATGACCAGCATCCAATGACACATATTAAGGAGTATTCTAGAAGCATTTACACTAGTGGGAGTTGGTTAAAAGAAGGCTTGGCAAAGGGGAAAACAATTCATGGCCACATGTTCCCAAATGTTCAAATACTTGGCTAGAATTTCTCCTAGCTTAGCTTGGAGGAGGGGAAAGAATCTTTATGGTTATTGTTTCATTTTAGCTTTAATTTTTAGCTTTGTTTTCAGCTTTGTAAATGCCATCATGAGGCATTATAAATTCAGCTAAGCTAGCTCATGTAAAAGCACCTTTGATGAATATATTTGAGTTTAAACTCTTGAGCTGGATTGCTCGCTTTTGAATCCTCAAAGCTGTATCCGTGCTTGGCATCACGGTGGTGTTCTTTGAGTCTCTTGAGTGCCGGTGGTGTTGCTGTATCCGGACCACTTAAGAGCGCCCCTTGATTCACTCGGTGGTGTTGCTGTATCCGAGCCCGAGTCAAGGTTCTATCCCTCACTTTGCCGCCTCATATCTCACAATCTACCCAGCCATTTCACTCCAAATTTTAACCACAATCCTTCCCATCCATCTACTTCCATTCCTCCAATTTTCAGCTCCATCCAAGAACATCTCCGTCCTCCACCCTTGATCCAAACAGAAGGTGTCAGCCTGTACAACCAGTCTAGCGCTGCTCATTTCAGGCGTGCAGATCAAGGTCTTCCTCAACTCCAAAATTTCCCAAATTTTTCCACAATCAACCTTCACCTGTTACCTACTTCCCCACCAAATTTCGTCCAAATCCAAGAACCTTTGCCCCCCATTTCCCCAATCTGCCAAGATTGCGCAGGCATAACCCATTCTGCCCGGTTGCTCTCTTTGCGGTTTTCTTTCCTTTTTCTTTGCTTCCGCCACTACACATCAATTAAACATAGAGAATAATCAAAAAAGTGCTTCCACTAAGAGGGAATATGGGGACACTATTCATGGTGCAATTCTAGCTAAGTATTAGATTTCCTCTCCAAACTTCATTTTCATTGGCTCTAGAATTTGATTCCCTCCACCAAATAACAACAGAAATTTATGAAGTTTATTTTGAGCAATTGACATTTTTGTGTGTTTATGCCAAGTATGTGGAGAGCAAGCTCTTAATTATACCCTTGAAGTTGAGCCATCATTGTTAGCTTGAATATGGAGAAATTGCTTGGTACTCTCGCTACTACATGCTGTCCGAGAGTGATGGTGGCCTTCAAAAATCAATCCCACCAGATCCTAGCCAAGTTGGAGACTTACCTTATGAGCATCAAAGAAGAAAAAAGTAATGTGAGCCTCACTATGATCCTAGGCTCCATTGGTCATGCTTGTCTCAACTTGAAGAATCACATGGAGAGCACTTGCTAGGATCTTTTGGTGAACAATCGGTATCATGCTGATGTGTAGTGGCGGAAGCAAAGAAAAAATGGAGAAACCGCAAAACACACAAGCTGGCCAGAATAGGACCTGCAGGTGCGGTTCTGGGGAAAAGGGTGAAAAGAGGGGCAAATGGATGAATTTGGAGTTGAAATTTGGTGTGGAGCTTCTCAACTCGTTGGGGAAGCTTTGTGATTTTTTGGGATTTTTGAATAAGTGGAAGACCTTGATCTGCACGCCTGAAGTGAGCAGTACCCGGCGGGACGTCCAGGCTGACACTCCTTGTTTGGATCAGAGGTGGGGAACGGAAGGCTTCTTGGTTTTGGCTGATTTTTGGAGGGATGGAAGTAGACACACTGGAAGGATGGTGGTTAAAATTTGGAAGAAAATGGACGAGTAGTTTGGGAGATATGGAAGGATGAAGTCGCTGGATAGTTCCTTGACTCGGGCTCGGATACGTAAACACCACCGAGTGAATCAAGGGGCGCTCTCAAACGGTCCGGATACAGAAACACCACCGGGGTTTGGGAGACTCAAAGGACACCACCTAGATGCCAACCTAGGATACAGCTTTGAGGATTCAAAAGGTTGAGAAATCCATCTCAAGAGCAAAGCTCAAATTCATATATTCATCAAGGGTTTTTTACAAGGAGTGTGCATGCTGAATATATAGACCCATCAATACAACTAACCTTGCTGGAAATTGAAATTAACAAAGCTGAAAATTAAGCAAAACAAAATGCTAACTAATTAGATGCTTTCCTCCTCTCCAAGCTAAGCTTGGAAGAATTTGTAGCCAAGTATTTGTTTGTTAGGGAACATGTGGCCAAGATTTGTTGCTCCTTTTCCAAGCTCTCTTCTAACCACCTTCCACTAGTGGTAATGCCTTCTAGAATGCTCTAGCTTGGTGTTCTTGGCAGCTCCATGTGATGCATGACCATAAGCCTTGGTCCCTTGGTCCGCCTTGACTTATTTATGTGCAAGGAAAATAAAATGTAGCGCTTGAAATATTCCACACGTCTTGACATGGCCGGATTCACCATAGCTTTAACAAGGAAGATTTTAGGCATGGCTGAATAAGCTCTTCTTTCTTGAACATTTATTTATGCACATAAGATCATAAGGATGACACTCTCGGCCTTCTAGCCTTCGGAATCAACTTGCACCGGGCTGATGTTGAAAGCATTTCTCAAGTAATTCTGGTTAACCTTAGGCATGTTTGGCTCTTTGAAGCAAATGTCCTCTAGCTCAAAACATAAGGCTGTCCACTTTCCATCATTCTCCCCTTGTAGGAAAGAATTTGCCCTCAAATTCGAAAAACAACATTTTCCCATTGTAGAAAAAAAAGTTTTGTCATCTTAGGGCTTGCATTGAGGTTGAAGATGAAACGCCCTTGTGCGTTTGGACAGCCGGTGATGTGTAGTGGGAGCGGAAGCAAAAGATAAGCAAAACCGCAAACAAGCAAGCTGGCCAGAACAGGTCCTGCAGGTGCGGTTCTGGGAGAAAATGTGAAAGGAGGGGCAAATGGATGAATTTGAAGCTGAAATTTGACAGGATGGTTATTAACTGGGCCAAGAAGGTTGTGTAAAAATATTGGAATTTTTGGAGGTCGGGAAAGCCTTGAACACAGAGCTGAAAGTCAGGGTTCTATGCTGACTGTCCAGGATGAGTCTCTTTGTTTGTTTCAAGGGTGGAGGGCGGAGTTCTTCTTGGTTTAAGCTGAGATTTGGTGGAGATGGTCTCAACTCATGTAAGATGAAGTGTGTGAAATTTGGGAAAGAGATGATTCGTGGATTGGGAGATATGGTTGATGGAAGTCGCTGGATAGAACCTGGATTCTGGCTTGGATACAGAAACACCACCAAGCTGAATCAAGGGGCACTTTGCAATCTGGCCGGATACAGAAACACCACCGGGGATTGTAAAGACTCAAAGGACACCACCAAGCTTGCCAAGGCTCGGATACAGCAATGAGAATTCAAAGGGTTGAGAAATCCATCTCAAAAGAGCAAAGCTCAAAGTTCATATATTCATCAAAGTTGTTTTTTACAAGAGCTATGCTAGCTGAATATATAATGCTTCATATGAGCATTTACATAACCGAATCCAAGCTGAAAATATGAAAAATAAAGCAAAACAAAAATGCTAACTAATTAGATGCTTTCCTCCTCTCCAAGTTAAGCTTGAAGAATTTCTAGCCAAGCATTTGCAAAATTGGGAACATGTGGATGTGGCTTGTTTTCCCCTTTCCCAAGCCTCATTTCCATTTGGCCAACACATCATATTCTAGGAGGCTTCTAGAATGTCTTCTTGAACCTTGAAGGTCTGGCCATTGACTCTTGACCAAGCATGACTTTTTCGGCCATAAAATTCAGCATGAACAAAATGTGCCTAAAATACCCTTTAGGTATTTTTGGACCGTCTTTGATGCATATCTTGCTTTACTCGTTTGGCAACATTTATTTATGTGCTAATTGTCTTTGAATGACAATTCTCAAGGCCTTTAACGATCTCTTCCATCCTTGGCTTGGCTTGCACTTTTGGACTAGCATAGGAGTTTTTGATGTAAAAATAAGCTTGACTCCTTTTATGCTTTAACTTGAGAACCCCTTGACTCTTGAAAGTTAAGTATGGATAGAAATGTCCATCATTCTCCCCTTGTTGAAAAAAATTTGTCCTCAAATTTGCATGGACAATATCTTCCAAGTGAGGAAAAATCAAGATCAATAAAGCACAACTCTTGTCATCATAGGGGTATTGCCTCTTATTTTCGGTTAAGGAAACTATGCCTTGCTTGGGCATAAAACCGATTGTTCACCATAGGATCCTAACAAGTGATCTCCATGGGATTCTTCAAGTTGAGACAAGCATGACCAATGAAGCCGGGGATCATAGGGTTGTTCATGTTGCTTCTTCCCTTCGGCTAGATCACAATGTTCTCCAAGCAAATCTCCAACTTGATTAACACACAAGTGCCATAGATGCTCATGGTTACAACAACCTTTTGATTGGAAAAATTGGTACCAAGTTCTCTCGGACAGCAAGTAATAGCAAAAATGCCAAGCCATTTTTCGCTCAACTCCATGCACCTTGGACAGCTTGTGGAAGTAAGGGCACCACACAAAATCTCCATACTTAAGCTTACAATAATGGCACAACTTTAATGGTATAAGTAGGAGCTTGCTCTCCACATTTTTGGCATAAACACACCAAAGCATTAGTTGCTCCATAAGATAAAAATGACATTCAGCTCTAGTCTCCTTGGACAGCATGTTCTCGGCCAGAATTGCATCAAGTGTGCGGTATGGGATTTTTGTGACAAAATAATCAACCCCTTGGCATGTAAAGTACCTCCGGGCTGAATTGGGGCTATGGGAAATTTTGGGAGGTGGGTTTGGTTTATTTTGTGGGAAAAATGGGGGCTGGACAGAATGGGGTAAAAGGTGAAATGGGGTTCGGTTTTTGGCTTTTGGTTTGTGGACTTGGGTTCTTTTGAGTAGGGTAAAAGTGGGAGGGTCTAAGGACAATTTGTGGGCATTTTTGGGAGAAGTATGAGAGTCTCCATCATGGGCTAATCTCTTGTCAAACAATAATGGCCATTCCCAAAAAACAAAACAAATGCTCACAAGCATAGCAACATTCCACATTTCATTGATACTCAACTTCATAAAGCCAAAAGAATTGAAACAAGGATGAACAAAGTGGCTTATACCTCCATGAGGCCGTGGGATGTCACATTGTGGAAGGTGTTTTGTGGCTTGAATGTCCAAACTCCCATTGCTAGTAGGCTCTTCTACCTCACTAGGCAATGAATGAAAGATAACACTTCCATGCTCCTCAACTTCTAAACAATTTTGGCCATAGTCATCAAAGATGGGAAGTAGTTCATCATGGCTCATAATTTGCTCATCTTGAGGTGGGTTAGACAAACCCAATATCTCTTGCTCAACCAAAACTTCACATGAAGAAGGGTCATTGATTTCTTCCTCATTAGTAGATAAAGAAGTTTCTTCCAAAACAACTCCATCATGCTCATCAAACTTAAGAGGTAAATCAAAATCATTTGTTGGTTGGCAATCCTCCAAGTCACTCTCAACATACTCATCAAACTCTAGAGACAAACCAAAGTTGGGCTCAATTTCCTTTGAATAGGAAAAAGAGGAGCGGCCATGGGTTTTGGTGGGGAAATGTTGGCTGGACAGTAGGCTTCGGTGGGGGCTCTTTTTGTGGGAAGGTTTGGATTTTTGTCGTGGTGGAGAGGGTTGTTTTTGTGGTGGAGATGGTGGAGGAAAAGAAGTGGCAGAAGGTTTAGAAGGAAGGGAAGAATGACTCCCCTTGTTGATTGATTTGCTCTTGGTGGGAGGAAATTTGTAATGAAGTGGGCCAAATTTTTTAACAATTTTCCTCTCAACTTTCTCCATGTGTTCACCTTCTTTTTGCCTTTCTTCTTCCTTCTCAACTTGTACTCTTTCCACCAAGTGAGGGCATGACTCCTCAACTTAGACACAACAATCTCAACCTTCTCATGCTCTTCTAATCTCAAATTTTCAAAGGCCTCTTCAACCTTCATAAGCCAACTAGAAAATCGATCTTGTTGGCCATAAAATTTAGGCACAAAGAGATTAACCAACTCAAAATTAGAAGCAGCCATTTAAGCTCTCACAACCGAATACTCAATGATGCTCAAGATGGTAAAATAAAAATGGGCAGAAAAGTTTTTTGTGGTTTTGGTTTTTTGTGGGGCTGGCTGTTTTTGGTGTTTTGGGTTTATGGGGAATGGATACAATCCACCAAGGATCAGAACTTGCTCTGATACCAAAGTTGATGTGTAGTGGGAGCGGAAGCAAAAAGATAAGCAAAACCGCAAACAAGCAAGCTGGCCAGAACAGGTCCTGCAGGTGCGGTTCTGGGAGAAAATGTGAAAGGAGGGGCAAATGGATGAATTTGAAGCTGAAATTTGACAGGATGGTTATTAACTGGGCCAAGAAGGTTGTGTAAAAATATTGGAATTTTTGGAGGTCGGGAAAGCCTTGAACACAGAGCTGAAAGTCAGGGTTCTATGCTGACTGTCCAGGATGAGTCTCTTTGTTTGTTTCAAGGGTGGAGGGCGGAGTTCTTCTTGGTTTAAGCTGAGATTTGGTGGAGATGGTCTCAACTCATGTAAGATGAAGTGTGTGAAATTTGGGAAAGAGATGATTCGTGGATTGGGAGATATGGTTGATGGAAGTCGCTGGATAGAACCTGGATTCTGGCTTGGATACAGAAACACCACCAAGCTGAATCAAGGGGCACTTTGCAATCTGGCCGGATACAGAAACACCACCGGGGATTGTAAAGACTCAAAGGACACCACCAAGCTTGCCAAGGCTCGGATACAGCAATGAGAATTCAAAGGGTTGAGAAATCCATCTCAAAAGAGCAAAGCTCAAAGTTCATATATTCATCAAAGTTGTTTTTTACAAGAGCTATGCTAGCTGAATATATAATGCTTCATATGAGCATTTACATAACCGAATCCAAGCTGAAAATATGAAAAATAAAGCAAAACAAAAATGCTAACTAATTAGATGCTTTCCTCCTCTCCAAGTTAAGCTTGAAGAATTTCTAGCCAAGCATTTGCAAAATTGGGAACATGTGGATGTGGCTTGTTTTCCCCTTTCCCAAGCCTCATTTCCATTTGGCCAACACATCATATTCTAGGAGGCTTCTAGAATGTCTTCTTGAACCTTGAAGGTCTGGCCATTGACTCTTGACCAAGCATGACTTTTTTCGGCCATAAAATTCAGCATGAACAAAATGTGCCTAAAATACCCTTTAGGTATTTTTGGACCGTCTTTGATGCATATCTTGCTTTACTCGTTTGGCAACATTTATTTATGTGCTAATTGTCTTTGAATGACAATTCTCAAGGCCTTTAACGATCTCTTCCATCCTTGGCTTGGCTTGCACTTTTGGACTAGCATAGGAGTTTTTGATGTAAAAATAAGCTTGACTCCTTTTATGCTTTAACTTGAGAACCCCTTGACTCTTGAAAGTTAAGTATGGATAGAAATGTCCATCATTCTCCCCTTGTTGAAAAAAATTTGTCCTCAAATTTGCATGGACAATATCTTCCAAGTGAGGAAAAATCAAGATCAATAAAGCACAACTCTTGTCATCATAGGGGTATTGCCTCTTATTTTCGGTTAAGGAAACTATGCCTTGCTTGGGCATAAAACCGATTGTTCACCATAGGATCCTAACAAGTGATCTCCATGGGATTCTTCAAGTTGAGACAAGCATGACCAATGAAGCCGGGGATCATAGGGTTGTTCATGTTGCTTCTTCCCTTCGGCTAGATCACAATGTTCTCCAAGCAAATCTCCAACTTGATTAACACACAAGTGCCATAGATGCTCATGGTTACAACAACCTTTTGATTGGAAAAATTGGTACCAAGTTCTCTCGGACAGCAAGTAATAGCAAAAATGCCAAGCCATTTTTCGCTCAACTCCATGCACCTTGGACAGCTTGTGGAAGTAAGGGCACCACACAAAATCTCCATACTTAAGCTTACAATAATGGCACAACTTTAATGGTATAAGTAGGAGCTTGCTCTCCACATTTTTGGCATAAACACACCAAAGCATTAGTTGCTCCATAAGATAAAAATGACATTCAGCTCTAGTCTCCTTGGACAGCATGTTCTCGGCCAGAATTGCATCAAGTGTGCGGTATGGGATTTTTGTGACAAAATAATCAACCCCTTGGCATGTAAAGTACCTCCGGGCTGAATTGGGGCTATGGGAAATTTTGGGAGGTGGGTTTGGTTTATTTTGTGGGAAAAATGGGGGCTGGACAGAATGGGGTAAAAGGTGAAATGGGGTTCGGTTTTTGGCTTTTGGTTTGTGGACTTGGGTTCTTTTGAGTAGGGTAAAAGTGGGAGGGTCTAAGGACAATTTGTGGGCATTTTTGGGAGAAGTATGAGAGTCTCCATCATGGGCTAATCTCTTGTCAAACAATAATGGCCATTCCCAAAAAACAAAACAAATGCTCACAAGCATAGCAACATTCCACATTTCATTGATACTCAACTTCATAAAGCCAAAAGAATTGAAACAAGGATGAACAAAGTGGCTTATACCTCCATGAGGCCGTGGGATGTCACATTGTGGAAGGTGTTTTGTGGCTTGAATGTCCAAACTCCCATTGCTAGTAGGCTCTTCTACCTCACTAGGCAATGAATGAAAGATAACACTTCCATGCTCCTCAACTTCTAAACAATTTTGGCCATAGTCATCAAAGATGGGAAGTAGTTCATCATGGCTCATAATTTGCTCATCTTGAGGTGGGTTAGACAAACCCAATATCTCTTGCTCAACCAAAACTTCACATGAAGAAGGGTCATTGATTTCTTCCTCATTAGTAGATAAAGAAGTTTCTTCCAAAACAACTCCATCATGCTCATCAAACTTAAGAGGTAAATCAAAATCATTTGTTGGTTGGCAATCCTCCAAGTCACTCTCAACATACTCATCAAACTCTAGAGACAAACCAAAGTTGGGCTCAATTTCCTTTGAATAGGAAAAAGAGGAGCGGCCATGGGTTTTGGTGGGGAAATGTTGGCTGGACAGTAGGCTTCGGTGGGGGCTCTTTTTGTGGGAAGGTTTGGATTTTTGTCGTGGTGGAGAGGGTTGTTTTTGTGGTGGAGATGGTGGAGGAAAAGAAGTGGCAGAAGGTTTAGAAGGAAGGGAAGAATGACTCCCCTTGTTGATTGATTTGCTCTTGGTGGGAGGAAATTTGTAATGAAGTGGGCCAAATTTTTTTAACAATTTTCCTCTCAACTTTCTCCATGTGTTCACCTTCTTTTGCCTTTCTTCTTCCTTCTCAACTTGTACTCTTTCCACCAAGTGAGGGCATGACTCCTCAACTTAGACACAACAATCTCAACCTTCTCATGCTCTTCTAATCTCAAATTTTCAAAGGCCTCTTCAACCTTCATAAGCCAACTAGAAAATCGATCTTGTTGGCCATAAAATTTAGGCACAAAGAGATTAACCAACTCAAAATTAGAAGCAGCCATTTAAGCTCTCACAACCGAATACTCAATGATGCTCAAGATGGTAAAATAAAAATGGGCAGAAAAGTTTTTTGTGGTTTTGGTTTTTTGTGGGGCTGGCTGTTTTTGGTGTTTTGGGTTTATGGGGAATGGATACAATCCACCAAGGATCAGAACTTGCTCTGATACCAAAGTTGATGTGTAGTGGGAGCGGAAGCAAAAAGATAAGCAAAACCGCAAACAAGCAAGCTGGCCAGAACAGGTCCTGCAGGTGCGGTTCTGGGAGAAAATGTGAAAGGAGGGGCAAATGGATGAATTTGAAGCTGAAATTTGACAGGATGGTTATTAACTGGGCCAAGAAGGTTGTGTAAAAATATTGGAATTTTTGGAGGTCGGGAAAGCCTTGAACACAGAGCTGAAAGTCAGGGTTCTATGCTGACTGTCCAGGATGAGTCTCTTTGTTTGTTTCAAGGGTGGAGGGCGGAGTTCTTCTTGGTTTAAGCTGAGATTTGGTGGAGATGGTCTCAACTCATGTAAGATGAAGTGTGTGAAATTTGGGAAAGAGATGATTCGTGGATTGGGAGATATGGTTGATGGAAGTCGCTGGATAGAACCTGGATTCTGGCTTGGATACAGAAACACCACCAAGCTGAATCAAGGGGCACTTTGCAATCTGGCCGGATACAGAAACACCACCGGGGATTGTAAAGACTCAAAGGACACCACCAAGCTTGCCAAGGCTCGGATACAGCAATGAGAATTCAAAGGGTTGAGAAATCCATCTCAAAAGAGCAAAGCTCAAAGTTCATATATTCATCAAAGTTGTTTTTTACAAGAGCTATGCTAGCTGAATATATAATGCTTCATATGAGCATTTACATAACCGAATCCAAGCTGAAAATATGAAAAATAAAGCAAAACAAAAATGCTAACTAATTAGATGCTTTCCTCCTCTCCAAGTTAAGCTTGAAGAATTTCTAGCCAAGCATTTGCAAAATTGGGAACATGTGGATGTGGCTTGTTTTCCCCTTTCCCAAGCCTCATTTCCATTTGGCCAACACATCATATTCTAGGAGGCTTCTAGAATGTCTTCTTGAACCTTGAAGGTCTGGCCATTGACTCTTGACCAAGCATGACTTTTTCGGCCATAAAATTCAGCATGAACAAAATGTGCCTAAAATACCCTTTAGGTATTTTTGGACCGTCTTTGATGCATATCTTGCTTTACTCGTTTGGCAACATTTATTTATGTGCTAATTGTCTTTGAATGACAATTCTCAAGGCCTTTAACGATCTCTTCCATCCTTGGCTTGGCTTGCACTTTTGGACTAGCATAGGAGTTTTTGATGTAAAAATAAGCTTGACTCCTTTTATGCTTTAACTTGAGAACCCCTTGACTCTTGAAAGTTAAGTATGGATAGAAATGTCCATCAGCCGGCCACTTGCATGGATGTATCTTGGACATTCGGCCAGCATGAGTGCTGTTCTAGCATGCTTACAGCATAGAGGGATAATCGCTCAAAAACTCCAAGATGAGGTGCACAAAGTTGAGTACTCTTGGAAAGAAAAATAGCTTTCCTTGGTACTACAAAAATTAGTTCCACACACTCCTTTAAGTCCTCCATGACTCCGTTAGCTATGCTTGGACACAAAGTATATAACCTTGACAAAATGCCATTAAAATCAATCAACCCGCCATTGTTCTTCCATTGAAAAAAATGTCCGGGCATACCACAATGTAGACTCCCAAGCCAAGTACCAATGAGAAGGAAGTCACCCTTCCTTGGCACCAAAGAAGTTGATTCTACCCATGGAGTCTCTTGTTTTTCTTCTCGGCCTTCTGCCCATGTTTCGCCACTAATGGACTCTAAGTCACAATCTGTCCACATAGGAATGACAGCCTTCGGGATGGGGTTTTTTGTGGCGGGTAGTGAGAAGAAATTTTGGACAAAAGGACAAGGATGATTTTGGCTTGAAGGGTGGTGGCGAGGGGAAGGAAGTTTTGTGGAGGAGGATCAAAAGTGTTTTTATTTGAGAAGGAGTGGTCAGATTCTGGTGGAGAAAATTTTGAGAGATAAACTACTCCACAAGGCCATAATTCAGGGAAGAAAAATTGGGGTAAAGGTGGCTTAAGTGGAGGGGTAAGGTTGGGGTTTAAATCAGCCAAGGGAAGGCCTTGGTGGTGGTGAAATGTGGGAAGACTTGGGTCGTGGAGTTTCGGTTGGGAGTAGGCTTGAACATCTTCCCTATTTTGACATAGGGGTTGCTCTCTTTGCATTGTCACAATTATGCTCAAATGTTCAGCCAAACCCTCATGGTGCACTTCCTGGACATGCGGCTCTTGTATGCCACAATGAGAACTCCAAAACCGAATGTCCTCAAAAAGGAAATCATCTCTCCTTGGCAACAAAGAAAACGGCTCCATGTATGGCCTTTCTCCTTTCTCTTCTAGCGTGCTCATGATGTTGTAAGAGCAATCTGGATCAGCCCAAATTCCATGAGATAACATACAACACCAAGTGCCTTTGGTAAGGAAGTCATCTTCCTTTGGCACCAAAAGAATAGGCTCCACATACTCCTTCACAATGCCTAGAGCTTTCATGGTCTCTTCAAGCACTAGGGCAGCAAGAGTAGTCACGCCCCACACAAGTCTAGAAGTTTCAAGCCAAAACAGATTGGCTTCCAACGTTGTCTTCATGGCTATAGCTCCTTGGACAGATTTGGTGTGGTATGGAATTTTTGGGGCAAAGTGGTTGAGTTTGGCCAAGGTCTCTTTAATGGTGGAAGGGATATTTTGAGGAGGACTTTCAGCTTCGGGTTTTGTTACCATGGCTAGCTTTTGTGAGGAAAGTGGGGGCTGGTCGGTTGGGATGGACTCATTTGGTTTAGGTCTTGAAATTTGGCTAGGTGACAAGGGAACCAATGTGATCCTCTTGCCATCTTTGGTAAAAGTATAAGTGTTCAAGAACCCATCATGTATGACTCTCCTATCAAAGAGCCATGGTCTCCCAAGCAACATGTGACAAGCATCCATGGGAACAATGTCACACCATATCTCATCATGATAACTCTTGCCAATACTAAATGAAATGAGACATTTAGAATTGACTTGGAGATTTTCACCTTGATCTAACCATTGAAGGTTGTAAGGATGAGGATGGGGTGAAACATGAAGTCCAAGTTTCTCTACCATTGTTGATGAGGCTATGTTCATACCACTACCACCATTAATAGTGATAGAACACACCTTGTTAAGCACGGTGCCTCTTGTGTAAAAGATGTTCTCACGCTGCTCATCATCTAGCTCATTCAAACCGCACAAAGACCTTCTCAAAAATAAGTTGGCGGTCATGGCTGGGAATTTTTGAGGTGCTGGCTGTTTTTGGATTTTTTTTTTTTTGTTTATGGGGGAAATGAACACAATCACCCAAGGTTCAGAACTTGCTCTGATACCAAAAATGATGTGTAGTGGCGGAAGCAAAGAAAAAATGGAGAAACCGCAAAACACACAAGCTGGCCAGAATAGGACCTGCAGGTGCGGTTCTGGGGAAAAGGGTGAAAAGAGGGGCAAATGGATGAATTTGGAGTTGAAATTTGGTGTGGAGCTTCTCAACTCGTTGGGGAAGCTTTGTGATTTTTTGGGATTTTTGGATAAGTGGAAGACCTTGATCTGCACGCCTGAAGTGAGCAGTACCCGGCGGGACGTCCAGGCTGACACTCCTTGTTTGGATCAGAGGTGGGGAACGGAAGGCTTCTTGGTTTTGGCTGATTTTTGGAGGGATGGAAGTAGACACACTGGAAGGATGGTGGTTAAAATTTGGAAGAAAATGGACGAGTAGTTTGGGAGATATGGAAGGATGAAGTCGCTGGATAGTTCCTTGACTCGGGCTCGGATACGTAAACACCACCGAGTGAATCAAGGGGCGCTCTCAAACGGTCCGGATACAGAAACACCACCGGGGTTTGGGAGACTCAAAGGACACCACCTAGATGCCAACCTAGGATACAGCTTTGAGGATTCAAAAGGTTGAGAAATCCATCTCAAGAGCAAAGCTCAAATTCATATATTCATCAAGGGTTTTTTTACAAGGAGTGTGCATGCTGAATATATAGACCCATCAATACAACTAACCTTGCTGGAAATTGAAATTAACAAAGCTGAAAATTAAGCAAAACAAAATGCTAACTAATTAGATGCTTTCCTCCTCTCCAAGCTAAGCTTGGAAGAATTTGTAGCCAAGTATTTGTTTGTTAGGGAACATGTGGCCAAGATTTGTTGCTCCTTTTCCAAGCTCTCTTCTAACCACCTTCCACTAGTGGTAATGCCTTCTAGAATGCTCTAGCTTGGTGTTCTTGGCAGCTCCATGTGATGCATGACCATAAGCCTTGGTCCCTTGGTCCGCCTTGACTTATTTATGTGCAAGGAAAATAAAATGTAGCGCTTGAAATATTCCACACGTCTTGACATGACCGGATTCACCATAGCTTTAACAAGGAAGATTTTAGGCATGGCTGAATAAGCTCTTCTTTCTTGAACATTTATTTATGCACATAAGATCATAAGGATGACACTCTCGGCCTTCTAGCCTTCGGAATCAACTTGCACCGGGCTGATGTTGAAAGCATTTCTCAAGTAATTCTGGTTAACCTTAGGCATGTTTGGCTCTTTGAAGCAAATGTCCTCTAGCTCAAAACATAAGGCTGTCCACTTTCCATCACATGCCCACACAAGGCATGTCTTCAATAACCGAAAATAAGAGGCATACCCCTATGATGACAAGAGATATGCTTTATTGATCTTGAAATTTTCCTCACTTGGAAGATATTGTCCATGCGAATTTGAGGACAAATTCTTTTCAACAAGGAGAAAATATGATGGATATTTCTATCCAAACTTAATTTCCAAGAGTCATGGGGTCTCAAGCTATGGTAAGAGGAGTCAAGCTTAACTTGAAAATCATTTTGGGCTCCAAAATGCCTATTCCGGTCCGGAATGAAGCAAGTGGAACTAGGACTTGCAAGGATGAGGAAATTGTCTTTCTATGACAATTAGTATATAAATAAATGTTGTTTAAGAGTTGAAGCAAGATATGGCACAAACGGTCGGTCCAAATACACAAGGAATTCAACCGAGCATTTTTGATACATAATGAGTATTTTTGATACATGCTGTCCGGACATTTTCAAGGACCAAGAAGACCATATTTTTGCCTTAGCCGAATGAACATCACATGGATCATGTGTGGACAGCTCAAGGAGGATTCTAGAAGAATTCCTAAGCACTAGCATTAGTGGAAAAGAGCATGTGATGATATCTTGCGCAAGGGGAAAGAGATACATGGCTAAAAATGCACAATGCATTTTCCACCACATGTTCCCTAGAGTTTCAAAGCTTGGCCAAGATTGCTTCTCTACATCCGGCTCTCCATCTTTGCTTGAAGAAGAGGAAACTCAATACAAGCCTTAGATTATTATTTTGATTTAAGCTTTATGTATTTTCAGCATGCTTTTTAGTTTCTATAAATACTCAATGTATTTACCTATGTAAAGAGACTTGATGATGAATATATGAACCTTGAGCTGGATTGCTCTCTCGAGATGGATTTCTCGACCCCTTAAATTCTCAATGCTGTATCCAAGTTGGCTACTTGGTGGTGTTCTTTGAGTCCTCTAATCTACCAGTGGTGTTTCTGTATCCGGCAAGGTTAAAGGTGCCCCTAGGCTTCCTCTTGGTGGTGTTTCGTATCTAAGAAGAAACCTCGGTTTTATCCATCGACTTTCCATATCCATAACTCCCAATCCACACATCAACTTCGCCCCAAATTTCACCCACAACATTATACATGAGTTGAGTCCATTCCCTCCAAATCTCAGCTCAAACCAAGAAGAACTCCGTCCCCCACCTTCGATTTATACAAAGGGAGTCATCCTGGACAGTTAGCCGAGAACCGTGACTTTCAGCCCTCGGATCAAGGTGTTCCCAGCCTCCAAAAATTCCCCAATTTTTACCCAACCTTCTTGGCCCAGTCAAGAACCATCCCACCAAATTTCAGCTGAAAACGCCTCCATTTACCCCCTCATTCACCCATTCTCCTAGAACCGCACCTGCAGACCTACATTCTGCTCGGTTGCTTGTTTGCGGTTTTCCCTTTCTTTTTGCTTCTGCATTCACTACACATCACCTAGGGACCTTTTATCAGTATCAACATGGTTTTGATAAAGGGAGTTTTAGGGCTCTACTAACCCATTGGCAACTTGCTCAATTCGAACCAGAATGGGTGATTCAAAACCCAAATTTGATCCTTGCTTAAAGGTAGCTCCTTTTGCACCTTAGCTAATAAGCCATGACCCTTAGTAGCTTGATTAGTAGGGGGTCTCCATCAGCAACACTCCCAATGTTCGATTTGTCACCTCGGTTTGCCCATCGGTTTATGGATGGTAGGTTGTGCTATACTCAAGCTTGGTACCCAATTTGTTCCACAAAGTAACCCAAAAGTGACTTAAGAACTTGGTGTCCCTATCTCGAGACCAAGTACTTAGCGATTCCATGTTGTCTCACTATCTTCTTGAAATATAAATCAGCCATATGAGTTGCATCATTGGTCTATTGCATGGAAGAAAGTGCGCCATCTTGGAAAACCTATCAAACACCACTAAAATGGAATCCTTGCTCCTTTGTGTTCTTGGCAAGCCTAATATGAAGTCTAGGCTTACATCTTCCCAAGGTAGTTGTGGGGTTGGTAGAGGATTGTAGGGCCCTTAAGGAAGGGAGTGGCTCTTAGTAACTTGGCACACCGTACACCTCTTCACAATGTCTTGCACATCCTTCTCCATGTTCGACAAATAGTAGTGCTCTCTAAGCATACACAATGTCTTCTTAACACTAAAATGTCCAGCCAAGGTACCACTATGAACCTCTCGGATTTGTAGCTCTATTGTCCTACAACTTGGAATGCAAAAGCGAGTCCCCTTGAAAAGGAAACCATTCTGGACCAGAAACTCTCCCTTGGGGTGCTTTTGACATAATTGAAACAACTCTCCAAGTTCCTTGTCACCAACATACAAACATTTTAAGTGCTCAAAACCAAATACACAAGTTTTCAAATGAAATAAAAGAAGATATCTCCTTGACAATGCATCGGCTCCCTTGTTCAACCTCTTGGATTTATGCTTGATGGAGAAGTGGCATGTTTGGAGGTACTCTACCCACTTGGCATGACATTGATTGAGCTTATGTTGGCCCTTGAATGTACTTAAGAGCCCCATGGTCAGAATGTAGGATGAACTCTCTTGCTACTAAATAATGGCTCCAATACTCAAGGGAACGAATTATGGCGTAGAACTCCTTGTCATAAGTTGAGTACGTCCTCTTTGAATCACAAAGCTTCTCACTAAAAAGGCTATAGGCCGACCTTCTTGAGTGAGAACACCACCTACACCCACTCTGGATGCATCACATTCCACCTCAAAGATCTTGTCAAAGCTAGGAAGGACTAAGACCTGGCTTGAGTAAGTTTGAGCTTGATTGTTTCAAAGGCTTCTTGAGTATTAGGAGTCCACTTGAAGGAACTTCCCTTTAGCAACTCTGTCATGGGGGTAGTAATGGTGCTAAAATCCTTAATAAACCTCCTATAAAAAGAGGCTAGACCATGGAAACTTCTTACATCATGAATGCTAGTTGGAACCACCCATTCTGAATAAACACCAAAATATCATCAAAGTAGACCACCTGATGGATATTGAGAACTTGTGTGAAGTGTTCAAGATGTTCGCTCTCATTCTGAATAAACACCAAAATATCATCAAAGTAAACCACCTGATGGATATTGACCAAGGGCTACAATATACTTGTTCATGATCTCCTTACATGCTAAAATTACAAGAGCCATGAATTCATATCAAAGCTACAAGGAAGCTCAAAACCGAGTGGAGATCAACTTTTGGCGCCTAAAGTCTACTTTCATGGCTTGACTTTTACAAGCTTAATTAAAGCTTGGTAATTGAGGCAAATTATCTTTTATGAGTTGTGGTACATAAATAAGTGTTGAGGCAAGATATGTCACAAAGGTCGGTCCAAATACACAAGGAAATCAACCGAACATGTTTTTGATACATGATGAGTATTTTTGATGCATGCTGTCCGGTTGTCTTAGCCCAGCCGAATGGGTCCTCAAGTGGCATAATACAAGGCTGGCACAAAGGAGAATCAAGGAGAATTCCTAAGCACTAGTGTTAGTGGAGGAATCAATGTGTTGGACCTATGACAAGCTTTCTTGCACAAGGGGAAGGAAATACTTGGCTAGAATGAACTTTCATTTTAACCACATGTTCCCAAGTTGGCTTGGACAAGGGGCTAATACATCTTAGGCCATTGATATTGTAATCTGATGTGTAGTGGCGGAAGCAAAGAAAATGGATAGAAAACCGCAAGAAGCACAACCGGGCAGAATACAGCCTGTTTGCGCAATCTTGGCAGATTGGGGAAATGGAGGGGCAAAAGTGCTTGGTCTTGGCTGAAATTTGGTGGGAAGGATGGTAACTGGTAGATGATGATTGTGACCAAGTTTCGTTGAATTTGGATAAGGGGAACTCCCTGAACAGATAGCCTGAAGTTGAGGTAACCGGCTGGCTGTACAGACAGACACCCTTTGTTTGGTTCTGGTGTGGAGGATGGAGATGTTCTTGGATGGAGCTGAAAATTGGAGGAATGGAAGTAGATGGACAGGAAGGATTGTGGTTAAAATTTGGAATGAAATGTCTGGGTAGATTGTGAGATATGAATGGATGAAGCGAGGGATAAAACCAAGGTCCTAGCTCGGATACGTGAAAACACCACCGAGTAAGAACCGAGGGGCACCTTCAATCTGTCCGGATACAGCAACACCACCGGGAGATTGGAAGGACTCAAAGGACACCACCTAGCTGCCACACTAGGATACAGCAATGAGAGTTCCAAAGGTTGAGAAATCCATCTCAAGAGCAAAGCTCAAATTCATATATTCATCAAGGGTGTTTTTACAAGGAGTGTGCATGCTGAATATATAGACCCGCCAATACAACTAATCTTGCTGAAAATTGAAATTAACAAAGCTGAAAATTAAAGCAAAACAAAATGCTAACTAATTAGATGCTTTCCTCCTCTCCAAGTTAAGCTTGAAGAATTTCTAGCCAAGTATTGTTTGATAGGGAACATGTGGCCAAGATTTGTTGCTCCTTCTCCAAGCTCTCTTCTAACCACCTTCCACTAGTGGTAGTGCCTTCTAGAATATGCTCTAGCTTGGTGTTCTTGGCAGCTCCATGTGATGCATGACCATAAGCCTTGGTCCCTTGGACCGTCCCCTTGATTATTTATGTTCAAAAGATAAAGATGGTAACATTTGTAGCATGCCACGGCTGGACTTGACCGAACTCAACGTTGCTTGAGCATGGGAGAATTTAGGCGGCAAACTTGTAACTTCTAACCTTCCTTCTTGACGCTATTGACAATCAATTATTTATAAACAAAATTATAAGAAATTGATGTCCTTGACTTCTCATCCTCCGGGATCCATTTGTACCGTACTTGAGACTATGGAGATTTCAAGTATTTCCGGTTGATCCTTGAGCTTGCATAGCTCCGCAATATGGACATCTTTCAGCTCAAAACAAAGGGCTGGCCACTCTCCATCATTCTCCCCTTGTAGGAAAGAATTTGCCCTCAAATTCTCACAAACATCATTTTCCGAGTGTGGAAAGCAATCTGTCAAATTGAGGTTTGCGGTGAGATTGAGAATGGAATATCCTTTTGTATTTGGACAGCCGGCCAAATGTGTGGGCATGTTCTGGACATGTGGCCAGGATGGAAGCTCATCTAACATCCTGATGGTGTAGAGATAGATTGGACCAAAAACTCCATTATGAAGTACACAAAGTTGAGTACTCTTAGGGAAAAACACAACTCTCTTCAGTTCCACAACAATTGGTTCTACACACTCCATTGAGGCCTCTTGAACCCTCGGGTTCAACCTTAAGGGATACTCCCTTAACATAAGCAGAATCATGTATTCATGGTCAAACAATTCTTCTTTGAACAAGCTTTGGAAAGATAATCCATGTACACCATGTTGAGAACTCAAAAACCAAGTACCCTTAGGAAGAAAGTTATCCTCCCATGGTACCAAAAGATTTGTTTCTGCCCTTGGAGCCTCCTGTTTCTCTCCTCGGTATTCTGTCCACACTTCTTCATTACAATCTGGTTGGTGGACGGGGCTGGCTGTTGGGCTGGAAATCTCATGGTATTGCAAGGTTCTTTGTGGAGACAAATTAGGAGGGATTTGATTTGGAAGGGCGGGGAAAATTTTGGTTTGTGGTGCTTTGGCAAGGGGCTGGAATTTTTGTGGAGGGAGATCAAAAGTGTTTTTATTCGGGAAGGTATGGCCAGATTTTGGTGGGGAAAATTGGGGAAGAAAAATCCCTCTCCAAGGACATAACTCATGGAAAAATATTTGGAGTAAAGGTGGTTTAAGTGGTGGGGTAATAATGGGATTCACTTCAGCCCATGGAAGGCTAGTGGGTTCTCTTGTTGGTAGTGAAATGTGCTTATGAATGGGGCTAAGCTCAAATGTCTTTTGTGTACCACAATAATGGCACAACTTTAACGGTATAAGTAGAGCTTTCATGGTTTCTCCAATCACGTAGGCAGCAAGCGCATTCATACTCCACGCAAGCTTAGTTAACACAAGCCAAAACAGGTTGGCTTTTATTGCTCCCTTCATGGTTCCAACTTCTTGGACAGAATTGAGGCAGTCCGAAAACAAAGTCTCATGGCTGGGAAATGTGCGCTTGAGGAGGATAAAGATTGCCTCCTTAGGTCTCAATAAGGCCCTTTGCTTCTTGAAGTAAGTAGTAAGGCAGCCATGGTAAGTGAGTTGGATGAACTCGGCACTAGCTCCATCATTAGATGCACACAATTTTGTCTCTATGAACAAATTCTCCTTATGCACTAGGAGCTCTCCAAAATCATGATCAACACCATACAAGCACATTAGTTGATCAAAATAGAAAACACAATTTTCTAATGGAGTAAATGAGATGTACCTCCTTGCCAAGTTATTGGCTCTTTGGTTACTCCTTTGAATCAACAAATAGAAACTCCCATATGCAAGTGTGCACAAGATAGTCAAAACTCTTCTTGGCCTTTTCACACAATCCGGGTATAACCTTTGGAGATTTCTCTCAACAATAAATGTCCATGTAATTTGCTCAAAAATATCTCCATAATTTTCCACATGTAAAGGAATAGAACACCTCATGAAAAATGCATCATTCAATTTTTGAGGCTCCCCTTGTTCTATCACTTTGGAATTCATTTCAAGCTCTTCCTTAGCACCAAACTCATGATTAACAATATGCATATTGGGCAGTCCACTCACAGCCAGATTAGGCACTAACATGTGGGAATGGATTTTTGAGGGACAATGGTCAAATTTGGCTAATGGTGCTTCGATAGTGGGAGGGGTGTCTTGTGTGGTCCGAAGCTCATGGGAATTTTCTTTGACAATATTTTCTTCATGACAATGACCGGTTTGAGAAGAGCTATTTTGTGGTTTTGTTTGTGGGATTTGGCTAGGTGACAAAGGAACCAATGTGATCCTCTTACCATCTTTAGTGAAAGCATAAGTGTTCAAGTACCCATCATATATGACTCTCCTATCAAAGAGCCAAGGTCTACCAAGCATTAAATGGCATGCATCCATAGGTAGCACATCACACCAAAGTTCATCATGATAATTCTTACCAATGCTAAAGGAGACAAGACATCTAGAATCGACTAGAAGATTTTCACCTTGATTTAGCCATTGGATGGTGTAAGGATGTGGATGGGGTGAGACTTGAATCCCAAGCTTTTCTACCATGGTTGTTGAGGCCACGTTTGTGCAACTACCACCATCAATAATGATAGAGCACACCTTGTTGAGCATCGTTCCTCTTGTGTAAAAGATATTCTCACGTTGCTCATCATCTAGCTCATTGAATCCGCTTGAAGTTCTCCTCAAGAATAAGCTTGCGTTCATGGTCGGGAAGTTTTTGTGGCTGGCTATTTTTGTGGTTTTTAATTTTTGGGGAAATGGACACAATCACCCAAGGTTCAGAACTTGCTCTGATACCAAAAATGATGTGTAGTGGCGGAAGCAAAGAAAATGGATAGAAAACCGCAAGAAGCACAACCGGGCAGAATACAGCCTGTTTGCGCAATCTTGGCAGATTGGGGAAATGGAGGGGCAAAAGTGCTTGGTCTTGGCTGAAATTTGGTGGGAAGGATGGTAACTGGTAGATGATGATTGTGACCAAGTTTCGTTGAATTTGGATAAGGGGAACTCCCTGAACAGATAGCCTGAAGTTGAGGTAACCGGCTGGCTGTACAGACAGACACCCTTTGTTTGGTTCTGGTGTGGAGGATGGAGATGTTCTTGGATGGAGCTGAAAATTGGAGGAATGGAAGTAGATGGACAGGAAGGATTGTGGTTAAAATTTGGAATGAAATGTCTGGGTAGATTGTGAGATATGAATGGATGAAGCGAGGGATAAAACCAAGGTCCTAGCTCGGATACGAAAAACACCACCGAGTAAGAACCGAGGGGCACCTTCAATCTGTCCGGATACAGCAACACCACCGGGAGATTGGAAGGACTCAAAGGACACCACCTAGCTGCCACACTAGGATACAGCAATGAGAGTTCCAAAGGTTGAGAAATCCATCTCAAGAGCAAAGCTCAAATTCATATATTCATCAAGGGTGTTTTTACAAGGAGTGTGCATGCTGAATATATAGACCCGCCAATACAACTAATCTTGCTGAAAATTGAAATTAACAAAGCTGAAAATTAAAGCAAAACAAAATGCTAACTAATTAGATGCTTTCCTCCTCTCCAAGTTAAGCTTGAAGAATTTCTAGCCAAGTATTGTTTGATAGGGAACATGTGGCCAAGATTTGTTGCTCCTTCTCCAAGCTCTCTTCTAACCACCTTCCACTAGTGGTAGTGCCTTCTAGAATATGCTCTAGCTTGGTGTTCTTGGCAGCTCCATGTGATGCATGACCATAAGCCTTGGTCCCTTGGACCGTCCCCTTGATTATTTATGTTCAAAAGATAAAGATGGTAACATTTGTAGCATGCCACGGCTGGACTTGACCGAACTCAACGTTGCTTGAGCATGGGAGAATTTAGGCGGCAAACTTGTAACTTCTAACCTTCCTTCTTGACGCTATTGACAATCAATTATTTATAAACAAAATTATAAGAAATTGATGTCCTTGACTTCTCATCCTCCGGGATCCATTTGTACCGTACTTGAGACTATGGAGATTTCAAGTATTTCCGGTTGATCCTTGAGCTTGCATAGCTCCGCAATATGGACATCTTTCAGCTCAAAACAAAGGGCTGGCCACTCTCCATCATAATCTTTCTTTTAGGCCTTAGATTATGTTTTAAGCTTTATGTATTTTCAGCTTGCCTTTTATTTCCTTATAAATAGTCTAAGCATTTAGCTTTGTAAAAATGACGAATGATGATGAATATATGAACCCGTGAGCTGGTTTGCTCTTTCGAGATGGATTTCTCGGCCCTTAAATTCTCAATGTTGTATCCTAGTTGGCAGCTAGGTGGTGTCCTTTGAGTCCTTCCAATCTTCCGGTGGTGTTTCTGTATCCGACCAGATTGAAGGTGCCCCTTGGTTCCCTCGGTGGTGTTTCGTATCCGAGTAAGAACCTCGGTTTTATCCAGCTACTTTCCATATCCATAACTCCCAATCCACACATCAACTTCAGCCCAAATTTCACCCACATCATTATACATGAGTTGAGTCCATTCCCTCCAAATCTCAGCTCGAACCAAGAAGAATTCCATCCCCCACCCTTGAATCAAAGAAAGAGTATCATCTTGGACAGTCAGCATTAGAACCCTGACTTTCAGCTCCGTGATCAAGGTGCTCCCGACCTCCAAAAATTCCCATATTTTTACACAACCTTCTTGGCCCAGTTAAGAACCTTCCCACCAAATTTCAGCTAAAAACTCCATCATTTGCCCCTCCTTTCACCCTTTTCCCCAGAACCGCACCTGCAGACCTGCAATCTGTCCGGTTGTGTTTCTTGCGGTTTCCCTCTTCTTTTGCTTCCGCTCCCACTATACATCACCACCACAAACTGTCCAAGGAACGACAGAAACACTTGGTTCATGAGCCTCATAAATGTGCTAGGGGCATTGGACAGCCCAAATGGCATTACTAGCCATTCAAACAATCCTCCCTTGGTGTTAAACGCGGTCTTTCACTCATCTCCTTCCCTAATTCTGATTTGATAGTAGCCACTCCACAAATCTACCTTGGAGAACACTTGCGAACCATGGAGCTCATCTAGCATATCTTCAAGTCTAAGAATGGGGTGCCTATACTTGAATGTGATCTTGTTTATGGCCCGGCTGCCCATATATATCCTCATGGTTCCATCTTTTTAGGGACTAAGTGGGCAAGAACTGCACAAGGACTACGACTCTCTCTCACAAGCCCCTTAGTTATCAATTCATCAACCTGTCTTTGTATCTCCATGGCATCCTTCGGATTCATTCGGGAGCCTGGCTTGTTAGGGAGGATGGACCCCAGGATAAGGTTTATATGATGTTGAATGGATCTTTGTGGAGGTAGGCTAAAGGGGATCTCATCTGGGAAGACATGGGCATATTGAGCTAACAATGCTTGAGCTAGGGGATGAAGGGTTGGCCAAGAAGCTTCAGCCTCATGTGGGGCAAGTAGGATCAATTCTTGCATTGGCCGAAGATAAGAAGGTCAAACTTGTTGCTCTCAATCTTAGGAGATTTGCTTCTGGTGGGAAAACCTTGTGCATAATAAGAAACGAAAGAGGAAGTGCAAAATCAAAAGTTGGGAGAAAATGAGGTTGAAACTCAAGGCTCGTTTCTTACCCCCAACTTACATTCAAGATAGCTATTCTCAACTCTGTAACCTACGCCAAGGCATCATGAGTGCAGAGGATCAAACCATAGTATGTTATCTTGATGGCTTTGATTTGAAGTATGCTCAAGTAGTAGAGTTGCAACAATACTCAACTTTTGATGAAGTGTGTCATTTGGCTCATAAGGTTGAGCAACAAAAGAAGGCTCGCTTTGCCCGGAGAGAACCACCAAAACCCACCTCACAAAAGAACCAACTCCATAAAAGAACCCAATCTCCACAAAACAACCTACTCCCCAATCTGGCCCAAATGTTCCTAAAACCCCTCCAATTCTAATTCCAGCAGAAGGTGCTACAAATACCAAGGGTTGGGCCACATTGCTTCTGAGTGTCCAAATAAAGGAGTAGTCACTTTGGCCGAGTACCAAAAGTTGCCAATGGAGGAAGAAAAATCTAAAAAGGAGCTTTACCTTATTGAGCAAATGGAGGAAGTAGTAGAGGAAGCGGATGAAGGAGAGCTTCTATTTTTAAGAAGGGCTTTGACCTGTTTCAAAGACCCTAAAGAAGAGCAAAGAGAGAATATCTTCCACACTAGAGGCATGGTTCATGGCAAAGTATGTTCCATCATTGTGGATAGTGGGAGTTGCACCAACGTTGCCACCTCAAGCATGGTGGAAAAACTTGAACTTATTGCTTCGGTTGATCCTCATCCATACAACATACAATGGCTAAATCAAGGTAAACGCCTCTAAGTCAATTCTAGATGTCTTATTTCATTTAGTATTAGCAAGAATTATCATTATGAGCTATGGCGTGATATTATTCCAATGGATGCTTATCATTTGTTTCTTGGGAGAACTTGGTTCTTTGATAGGAGAGTGATGCATGATGGGTTCTTGAACACTTACACTTTTACTAAGGATGGAAAGAAAATCACCTTAGTCCCCCTTACCCCAAGTCAACTCACAAAGACTAAGCTACAAAAGAGCCCCAACCAAACCAACCTTCTCCTCACTTTAAAAGTGTCATTTCTCAAATAAAAACAACATGAGTTTAGGCCTATACAAGAGTTGATTTTACTAGCTCCGAATGAGGCTGAAACTCCATCCCCAATCCGGCACCCCCTAGCCCAAACCTTGCTGTCCCGTTGTGCTCATGTATTCCCCCAAGAAATACCCCTCAGCCTACCTCCACAAAGAACCATACAACACCACATAAACCTAATCCCGAGGTCCATCCTCCCCAACAAACCTGCATACTGAATAACCCCAAGGATGCCATGGAGATTCAACAGCAAGTTGATGAGCTAATGGTTAAAGGGCTTATGAGAGAAAGTAGAAGTCCATGTGCTGTCCCAACTCTTTTAGTCCCAAAGAAAGATGGCACCATGAGAATGTGCGTGAACAACCGAGCTATAAACAAAATAACCATCAAGTATAGACGTCCAATCCCTAGACTCGAGGATATGCTTGATGAGCTCCATGGGTCACAAGTGTTTTCGAAGGTGCACTTAAGGAGTAGATATTATCAAACAAAATCCATGAAGCTCGTGATGGAAAACTGCATTCAATACCAAGGGAGGATTGTATGAGTGGCTTTTAATGCCATTCGGGTTGCCAAATGCCCCTAGCACTTTCATGAGGCTCGTTGATGTGTAGTGAGGGCGGAAGCAAAAGATTGAGGAAAACCGCAAGAAAGGCTACCTGGCCAGAATGTGACCTGCAGGCGCAATCTTGGGAGAATGGGTGAAAGGAGGGGCAAACGATGGAGTTTGGAGCTGAAAATTGGTAGGGAGCTTCTCAACTGATCCAAGAAGCTCTGGTATTTTCTTGGGATTTTTTGGTCGTCGGGAACACCTTGATCAAAGGTCTGAAAGTCAGGGTTCTGGGCTGACTGTCCAGGATGATATCCTTTGTATATATCGAAGGTGAGGATTGGGATACTGCTTGGATGGAGGCGATTTTTGGGGGAAAGAAGTGGACTCGCTGGGCTGGAGGTGGGCAAAGTTTGGAGTGAAATGGATGAGCGGTTTGTGAGATATGGAAATGGAAAGTGAAGGGATAAAACCGAGGTTATCTCTAGGATACGTAAACACCACCTAGAAGCAACCAAGGGGCACCTCTCACCTTGCCGGATATAGAAACACCACCGGTAGGTTTTGAGGATTCAAAGAACACCACCAAGTAGCCAACTTGGATACAGCAATTGAGATTCAAAAGGGAGAGCAATCCAGCTCAAGTTTGTCATTCATATAATAATCAAGGTTGTTTTTACAATGCTATTACAAGCTGAATTTATAAGCAATGAAAATAGCATCTAGTAAAACCAAAATTAAACTAAAAATCATAAAGATGCTTTCCTCCTCTCCAAGTTAGAGTTGAGTGAATTTCGGCCAAGTATTTTGTTAATTGGGAACATGTGGTTGTGAGGCTTTTCCCCTTATGCAAGCTTTACTATCCTTTGGCCAACACATAATAATATTCCTTGATGCTTCTAGAAGGTCTTCAATCCTCTCCTTTGATGCATCATCTTAGGTGTTTAAACATATGGCATTTGGACCTTGGACCGACCAAAAATATGTATCAACTTATTTATGTGCAACGGACAATAGAAAGTAGCATTTCATGCCTTGTCATATCCGGCCGAAGCTTCATGCTCTAACGTGGAGGACTTGATGTCTAGCTTGGTTCTTCCTTGATTATCCTTCTTGACTCTTAGGTAAATAATTATTTATGAACATGAATTCATAAAAGATCACATTCTCGGCTTCTCATCCTCCGGGATCAAAAATGAACAAAGGAAATTCAAGTCTTTTCGGTTGACCTTCACGCATGCTTGACCTCTTTTGATGACTTTCCTTCGGTCCATATTCTAGGGCAGTCCACTTTCCATCACTCTCCCTTGTAGAGAAGAATTTGTCCTCAAATTCTCGGGAATACCATTTTCCAAGTTTGGAAAAAAATTAATTATGTTGAGGCTTGTGGAGAGTTGGGAAATGGAATGCTCTTTTGTGCGTTGGTAAAACTCCTTGAAGGTCTTTTGAACCTTTTCTTCCATACCCGGCCAGAAGGGGTGTTCTTCTAGTATGCTCATGGTGTGACAAACACAATTTTTCCTAGCCAAAACTTCATGACAAAAGATACAAAACCGGGTGCTCTTGGAAAGGAATTCATCTTCCTTCGGCACCAATAGAGGAGGTTCCGCATAGTTCTCCAAGATGTCTAGAGCTTGTCCCACCATGTTCGGTCACAGCATATGCTCTCTTGACATACTTACGGTTGTATCAAAATGTTCAGCCCAAGCTACTTCACATTTTTCC
Source organism: Talinum fruticosum (assembly GCA_021018815.1). Taxonomy (NCBI): domain Eukaryota; kingdom Viridiplantae; phylum Streptophyta; class Magnoliopsida; order Caryophyllales; family Talinaceae; genus Talinum; species Talinum fruticosum. The sequence goes on from JAITYX010000040.1 coordinate 1,592,830, forward strand.
CGGCTTGGCAAGTCTTGTGTTCCACAATGGAGTACGCCAAATCGGTTGTCTATGAGAAGGAAATCATCTTGCTCAAAAAGACTAAGCACCTTCCATGGACTTCCTAAGTCATTAGCCATCAATTCTTCAATTTGTTTTTGGGCCTCTTGAACACTTTTGGAACTCATGCTACATACGGGGTATAGGCAAAAGAATATTTGGGTTTTGGTGCTGTGTGGTTCCTTGTGGGGGAAGGCCGAAAGGGTTTTTATTTGGAGAGGTATGGGCAGATTTGGCTTGTGGAGTTTTGGTTGAAGAATGTGGTTTTTGGGGTAGGCTTAAAACTGGTTTGTATGTGATCTTGGCCTTAATTTCTTCCAAGGTTAAATGATCCTTAATCACCCGACAAATTAAGGCTCTTATGATTTCTCCAATCACAAGGGCAGCAAGAGTATTCAAGCACCGCACAAGTTTAGTTATTACAAGCCAAAACAGAATGGCTTCCATCTTGCCCTTAACGGTTCTAGCTCCTTGGACAGATTTGGTGTAGTACAAAAGCAAGGCCTCATGGCTGGGAAGGAGGCATTTTGGTAGGATAAGGATTTCCTCCTTGGGTTTCAACAAGACCTTTTGCTCCTTATGACAAGTAGCAAGGCAGCCATGGTGTGTAGATTTGAGGAAAAACTCACTAGCTCCGCCATTACATTCACCAAATTTTGCTTTCTTGAACAAATTCTCCTTATGCACTAGTAGTTCTCCAAAATCATGCTCAACACCATACAAGCACATTAACTTATCAAAATGGAAAACACAATTCTCTAATGGAGTAAATGAGATATACCTCCTCACCAAATTGTTGGCTCTTTGTTTACTCCTTTGATTCACAAGGTAGAAGCTCCAACATGTAAATGTGAACAAGATAGTCAAAACTCTTTTTGGCGCTTCACACTATCCGGTTATAATCTTTGGAGATTTCTTTCAACAATAAATGCCCATGTAAATTTCTCAAACACATTTTCACAACCTTCCAAATGTAAAGGAATAGAACACCTCATGGAAAATGCTCCATTCGGTTTTTGAGGCTTCTCTTGTTCTATCACTTTTAATATCATCTCAAGCTCTTCCATAGAACAAAACTCATGATCAACTTTATGCACTTTGGACAGTCCACTCACGGCCAGATTAGGAACAAGCATTTGGGATGGAATTTTTGAAGCCAAATGGTCAAATTTGGCCAAGGGTTCTTTGGCAATGGGATGGGTATTTTGAGGGGAACTCTCGGCTTCGGGTGGTGTCAAAGGGGTTAGTTCTTGTGAGGGCCAGGATTCAGGTTGGTTGGCTTTGAGAAAATTTTCTCCATGAGTAGGTAAGGGGTCGGTTGGGAGGGAATCATTTGGTTTGGGTTTTGGAATTTGGCTAGGTGACAAAGGAACCAATGTGATCCTCTTGCCATCTTTGGTGAAGGTGTAGGTATTCAAGAATCCATCATGCATAACTCTCCTATCGAAGAGCCAAGGTCTACCAAGCATTAAATGGCATGCATCCATGGGTAGCACATCACACCATAACTCATCTCGATAATGTTTACCAATGCTAAATGAAAGAAGGCATCTAGAATTGAATAGAAGATTTTCACCTTGATTTAGCCATTGGATGGTGTAAGGATGAGGATGAGGTGAAACTTGAATTTCGAGCTTTTCTACCATAGTTGTTGAGGCCACATTTGTGCAACTACCACTATCAATAATGATAGAGCACACCTTGTTGAGCACCGTTCCCCTTGTATAGAAAATGTTCTCACGTTGATCTTCATTTAGCTCCTTGAAACCGCTCAAGGTTCCTCTTATGGGTAAGCTTGTGTTCATGGTTTGGGATCTTTGTGGAGGCGGCTATTTTTGTGGGGTTTTTTTTTTTGGTTTTTTTGTGTTTTTGGGTTTTATGGGATAGGGACAATCCACCAAGGATTAGAACTGGCTCTGATACCAAAGTTGATGTGTGGTGAGGGCGGAAGCAAAAGATTGAGGAAAACCGCAAGAAAGGCTACCCGGCCAGAATGTGACCTGCAAGTGCAATCTTGGGAGAATGGGTGAAAGGAGGGGCAAACGATGGAGTTTGGAGCTGAAAATTGGTAAGGAGCTTCTCAACTGATCCAAGAAGCTCTGGTATTTTTTGGGATTTTTGGTTGCCGGGAACACCTTGATCAAAGGTCTGAAAGTCAGGGTTCTGGGCTGACTGTCCAGGATGATATCCTTTGTATAGATCGAAGGTGGGGGTCGGGATACTGCTTGGATGGAGGCGATTTTTGGGGGAAAGAAGTGGACTCGCTGGGCTGGAGGTGGGCGAAGTTTGGAGTGAAATAGATGAGCGGTTTGTGAGATATGGAAATGGAAAGTGAAGGGATAAAACCGAGGTTATCTCTAGGATATAGAAACACCACCTAGAAGCAACCAAGGGGCACCTCTCGCCTTACCAGACACACGAAACACCACCGGTAGGTTTTGAGGATTCAAAGAACACCACCAAGTAGCCAACTTGGATATAGCAATTGAGATTCAAAAGGATCCAGCTCAAGTTTGTCATTCATATAATAATCAAGGTTGTTTTTACAATGCTATTACAAGCTGAATTTATAAGCAATGAAAATAGCATCTAGTAAAACCAAAATTAAACTAAAAATCATAAAGATGCTTTCCTCCTCTCCAAGTTAGAGTTGAGTGAATTTCGGCCAAGTATTTTGTGAATTGGGAACATGTGGTTGTGAGGCTTTTCCCCTTATGCAAGCTTTACTATCCTTTGGCCAACACATAATAATATTCCTTGATGCTTCTAGAAGGTCTTCAATCCTCTCCTTTGATGCATCATCTTAGGTGTTTAAACATATGGCATTTGGACCTTGGACCGACCAAAAATATGTATCAACTTATTTATGTGCAACGGACAATAGAAAGTAGCATTTCATGCCTTGTCATATCCGGCCGAAGCTTCATGCTCTAACGTGGAGGACTTGATGTCTAGCTTGGTTCTTCCTTGATTATCCTTCTTGACTCTTAGGTAAATAATTATTTATGAACATGAATTCATAAAAGATCACATTCTCGGCTTCTCATCCTCCGGGATCAAAAATGAACAAAGGAAATTCAAGTCTTTTCGGTTGACCTTCACGCATGCTTGACCTCTTTTGATGACTTTCCTTCGGTCCATATTCTAGGGCAGTCCACTTTCCATCACTCTCCCCTTGTAGAGAAGAATTTGTCCTCAAATTCTCGGGAATACCATTTTCCAAGTTTGGAAAAAAATTAATTATGTTGAGGCTTGTGGAGAGTTGGGAAATGGAATGCTCTTTTGTGCGTTGGTAAAACTCCTTGAAGGTCTTTTGAACCTTTTCTTCCATACCCGGCCAGAAGGGGTGTTCTTCTAGTATGCTCATGGTGTGACAAACACAATTTTTCCTAGCCAAAACTTCATGACAAAAGATACAAAACCGGGTGCTCTTGGAAAGGAATTCATCTTCCTTCGGCACCAATAGAGGAGGTTCCGCATAGTTCTCCAAGATGTCTAGAGCTTGTCCCACCATGTTCGGTCACAGCATATGCTCTCTTGACATACTTACGGTTGTATCAAAATGTTCAGCCCAAGCTACTTCACATTTTTCCCGGCTTGGCAAGTCTTGTGTTCCACAATGGAGTACGCCAAATCGGTTGTCTATGAGAAGGAAATCATCTTGCTCAAAAAGACTAAGCACCTTCCATGGACTTCCTAAGTCATTAGCCATCAATTCTTCAATTTGTTTTTGGGCCTCTTGAACACTTTTGGAACTCATGCTACATACGGGGTATAGGCAAAAGAATATTTGGGTTTTGGTGCTGTGTGGTTCCTTGTGGGGGAAGGCCGAAAGGGTTTTTATTTGGAGAGGTATGGGCAGATTTGGCTTGTGGAGTTTTGGTTGAAGAATGTGGTTTTTGGGGTAGGCTTAAAACTGGTTTGTATGTGATCTTGGCCTTAATTTCTTCCAAGGTTAAATGATCCTTAATCACCCGACAAATTAAGGCTCTTATGATTTCTCCAATCACAAGGGCAGCAAGAGTATTCAAGCACCGCACAAGTTTAGTTATTACAAGCCAAAACAGAATGGCTTCCATCTTGCCCTTAACGGTTCTAGCTCCTTGGACAGATTTGGTGTAGTACAAAAGCAAGGCCTCATGGCTGGGAAGGAGGCATTTTGGTAGGATAAGGATTTCCTCCTTGGGTTTCAACAAGACCTTTTGCTCCTTATGACAAGTAGCAAGGCAGCCATGGTGTGTAGATTTGAGGAAAAACTCACTAGCTCCGCCATTACATTCACCAAATTTTGCTTTCTTGAACAAATTCTCCTTATGCACTAGTAGTTCTCCAAAATCATGCTCAACACCATACAAGCACATTAACTTATCAAAATGGAAAACACAATTCTCTAATGGAGTAAATGAGATATACCTCCTCACCAAATTGTTGGCTCTTTGTTTACTCCTTTGATTCACAAGGTAGAAGCTCCAACATGTAAATGTGAACAAGATAGTCAAAACTCTTTTTGGCGCTTCACACTATCCGGTTATAATCTTTGGAGATTTCTTTCAACAATAAATGCCCATGTAAATTTCTCAAACACATTTTCACAACCTTCCAAATGTAAAGGAATAGAACACCTCATGGAAAATGCTCCATTCGGTTTTTGAGGCTTCTCTTGTTCTATCACTTTTAATATCATCTCAAGCTCTTCCATAGAACAAAACTCATGATCAACTTTATGCACTTTGGACAGTCCACTCACGGCCAGATTAGGAACAAGCATTTGGGATGGAATTTTTGAAGCCAAATGGTCAAATTTGGCCAAGGGTTCTTTGGCAATGGGATGGGTATTTTGAGGGGAACTCTCGGCTTCGGGTGGTGTCAAAGGGGTTAGTTCTTGTGAGGGCCAGGATTCAGGTTGGTTGGCTTTGAGAAAATTTTCTCCATGAGTAGGTAAGGGGTCGGTTGGGAGGGAATCATTTGGTTTGGGTTTTGGAATTTGGCTAGGTGACAAAGGAACCAATGTGATCCTCTTGCCATCTTTGGTGAAGGTGTAGGTATTCAAGAATCCATCATGCATAACTCTCCTATCGAAGAGCCAAGGTCTACCAAGCATTAAATGGCATGCATCCATGGGTAGCACATCACACCATAACTCATCTCGATAATGTTTACCAATGCTAAATGAAAGAAGGCATCTAGAATTGAATAGAAGATTTTCACCTTGATTTAGCCATTGGATGGTGTAAGGATGAGGATGAGGTGAAACTTGAATTTCGAGCTTTTCTACCATAGTTGTTGAGGCCACATTTGTGCAACTACCACTATCAATAATGATAGAGCACACCTTGTTGAGCACCGTTCCCCTTGTATAGAAAATGTTCTCACATTGATCTTCATTTAGCTCCTTGAAACCGCTCAAGGTTCCTCTTATGGGTAAGCTTGTGTTCATGGTTTGGGATCTTTGTGGAGGCGGCTATTTTTGTGGGGTTTTTTTTTTGGTTTTTTTGTGTTTTTGGGTTTTATGGGATAGGGACAATCCACCAAGGATTAGAACTGGCTCTGATACCAAAGTTGATGTGTGGTGAGGGCGGAAGCAAAAGATTGAGGAAAACCGCAAGAAAGGCTACCCGGCCAGAATGTGACCTGCAAGTGCAATCTTGGGAGAATGGGTGAAAGGAGGGGCAAACGATGGAGTTTGGAGCTGAAAATTGGTAAGGAGCTTCTCAACTGATCCAAGAAGCTCTGGTATTTTTTGGGATTTTTGGTTGCCGGGAACACCTTGATCAAAGGTCTGAAAGTCAGGGTTCTGGGCTGACTGTCCAGGATGATATCCTTTGTATAGATCGAAGGTGGGGGTCGGGATACTGCTTGGATGGAGGCGATTTTTGGGGGAAAGAAGTGGACTCGCTGGGCTGGAGGTGGGCGAAGTTTGGAGTGAAATAGATGAGCGGTTTGTGAGATATGGAAATGGAAAGTGAAGGGATAAAACCGAGGTTATCTCTAGGATATAGAAACACCACCTAGAAGCAACCAAGGGGCACCTCTCGCCTTGCCGGACACGTAAACACCACCGGTAGGTTTTGAGGATTCAAAGAACACCACCAAGTAGCCAACTTGGATATAGCAATTGAGATTCAAAAGGATCCAGCTCAAGTTTGTCATTCATATAATAATCAAGGTTGTTTTTACAATGCTATTACAAGCTGAATCTAGTAAAACCAAAATTAAACTAAAAATCATAAAGATGCTTTCCTCCTCTCCAAGTTAGAGTTGAGTGAATTTCGGCCAAGTATTTTGTGAATTGGGAACATGTGGTTGTGAGGCTTTTCCCCTTATGCAAGCTTTACTATCCTTTGGCCAACACATAATAATATTCCTTGATGCTTCTAGAAGGTCTTCAATCCTCTCCTTTGATGCATCATCTTAGGTGTTTAAACATATGGCATTTGGACCTTGGACCGACCAAAAATATGTATCAACTTATTTATGTGCAACGGACAATAGAAAGTAGCATTTCATGCCTTGTCATATCCGGCCGAAGCTTCATGCTCTAACGTGGAGGACTTGATGTCTAGCTTGGTTCTTCCTTGATTATCCTTCTTGACTCTTAGGTAAATAATTATTTATGAACATGAATTCATAAAAGATCACATTCTCGGCTTCTCATCCTCCGGGATCAAAAATGAACAAAGGAAATTCAAGTCTTTTCGGTTGACCTTCACGCATGCTTGACCTCTTTTGATGACTTTCCTTCGGTCCATATTCTAGGGCAGTCCACTTTCCATCACTCTCCCCTTGTAGAGAAGAATTTGTCCTCAAATTCTCGGGAATACCATTTTCCAAGTTTGGAAAAAAATTAATTATGTTGAGGCTTGTGGAGAGTTGGGAAATGGAATGCTCTTTTGTGCGTTGGTAAAACTCCTTGAAGGTCTTTTGAACCTTTTCTTCCATACCCGGCCAGAAGGGGTGTTCTTCTAGTATGCTCATGGTGTGACAAACACAATTTTTCCTAGCCAAAACTTCATGACAAAAGATACAAAACCGGGTGCTCTTGGAAAGGAATTCATCTTCCTTCGGCACCAATAGAGGAGGTTCCGCATAGTTCTCCAAGATGTCTAGAGCTTGTCCCACCATGTTCGGTCACAGCATATGCTCTCTTGACATACTTACGGTTGTATCAAAATGTTCAGCCCAAGCTACTTCACATTTTTCCCGGCTTGGCAAGTCTTGTGTTCCACAATGGAGTACGCCAAATCGGTTGTCTATGAGAAGGAAATCATCTTGCTCAAAAAGACTAAGCACCTTCCATGGACTTCCTAAGTCATTAGCCATCAATTCTTCAATTTGTTTTTGGGCCTCTTGAACACTTTTGGAACTCATGCTACATACGGGGTATAGGCAAAAGAATATTTGGGTTTTGGTGCTGTGTGGTTCCTTGTGGGGAAGGCCGAAAGGGTTTTTATTTGGAGAGGTATGGGCAGATTTGGCTTGTGGAGTTTTGGTTGAAGAATGTGGTTTTTGGGGTAGGCTTAAAACTGGTTTGTATGTGATCTTGGCCTTAATTTCTTCCAAGGTTAAATGATCCTTAATCACCCGACAAATTAAGGCTCTTATGATTTCTCCAATCACAAGGGCAGCAAGAGTATTCAAGCACCGCACAAGTTTAGTTATTACAAGCCAAAACAGAATGGCTTCCATCTTGCCCTTAACGGTTCTAGCTCCTTGGACAGATTTGGTGTAGTACAAAAGCAAGGCCTCATGGCTGGGAAGGAGGCATTTTGGTAGGATAAGGATTTCCTCCTTGGGTTTCAACAAGACCTTTTGCTCCTTATGACAAGTAGCAAGGCAGCCATGGTGTGTAGATTTGAGGAAAAACTCACTAGCTCCGCCATTACATTCACCAAATTTTGCTTTCTTGAACAAATTCTCCTTATGCACTAGTAGTTCTCCAAAATCATGCTCAACACCATACAAGCACATTAACTTATCAAAATGGAAAACACAATTCTCTAATGGAGTAAATGAGATATACCTCCTCACCAAATTGTTGGCTCTTTGTTTACTCCTTTGATTCACAAGGTAGAAGCTCCAACATGTAAATGTGAACAAGATAGTCAAAACTCTTTTTGGCGCTTCACACTATCCGGTTATAATCTTTGGAGATTTCTTTCAACAATAAATGCCCATGTAAATTTCTCAAACACATTTTCACAACCTTCCAAATGTAAAGGAATAGAACACCTCATGGAAAATGCTCCATTCGGTTTTTGAGGCTTCTCTTGTTCTATCACTTTTAATATCATCTCAAGCTCTTCCATAGAACAAAACTCATGATCAACTTTATGCACTTTGGACAGTCCACTCACGGCCAGATTAGGAACAAGCATTTGGGATGGAATTTTTGAAGCCAAATGGTCAAATTTGGCCAAGGGTTCTTTGGCAATGGGATGGGTATTTTGAGGGGAACTCTCGGCTTCGGGTGGTGTCAAAGGGGTTAGTTCTTGTGAGGGCCAGGATTCAGGTTGGTTGGCTTTGAGAAAATTTTCTCCATGAGTAGGTAAGGGGTCGGTTGGGAGGGAATCATTTGGTTTGGGTTTTGGAATTTGGCTAGGTGACAAAGGAACCAATGTGATCCTCTTGCCATCTTTGGTGAAGGTGTAGGTATTCAAGAATCCATCATGCATAACTCTCCTATCGAAGAGCCAAGGTCTACCAAGCATTAAATGGCATGCATCCATGGGTAGCACATCACACCATAACTCATCTCGATAATGTTTACCAATGCTAAATGAAAGAAGGCATCTAGAATTGAATAGAAGATTTTCACCTTGATTTAGCCATTGGATGGTGTAAGGATGAGGATGAGGTGAAACTTGAATTTCGAGCTTTTCTACCATAGTTGTTGAGGCCACATTTGTGCAACTACCACTATCAATAATGATAGAGCACACCTTGTTGAGCACCGTTCCCCTTGTATAGAAAATGTTCTCACGTTGATCTTCATTTAGCTCCTTGAAACCGCTCAAGGTTCCTCTTATGGGTAAGCTTGTGTTCATGGTTTGGGATCTTTGTGGAGGCGGCTATTTTTGTGGGGTTTTTTTTTTGGTTTTTTTGTGTTTTTGGGTTTTATGGGATAGGGACAATCCACCAAGGATTAGAACTGGCTCTGATACCAAAGTTGATGTGTGGTGAGGGCGGAAGCAAAAGATTGAGGAAAACCGCAAGAAAGGCTACCCGGCCAGAATGTGACCTGCAAGTGCAATCTTGGGAGAATGGGTGAAAGGAGGGGCAAACGATGGAGTTTGGAGCTGAAAATTGGTAAGGAGCTTCTCAACTGATCCAAGAAGCTCTGGTATTTTTTGGGATTTTTGGTTGCCGGGAACACCTTGATCAAAGGTCTGAAAGTCAGGGTTCTGGGCTGACTGTCCAGGATGATATCCTTTGTATAGATCGAAGGTGGGGGTCGGGATACTGCTTGGATGGAGGCGATTTTTGGGGGAAAGAAGTGGACTCGCTGGGCTGGAGGTGGGCGAAGTTTGGAGTGAAATAGATGAGCGGTTTGTGAGATATGGAAATGGAAAGTGAAGGGATAAAACCGAGGTTATCTCTAGGATATAGAAACACCACCTAGAAGCAACCAAGGGGCACCTCTCGCCTTGCCGGACACGTAAACACCACCGGTAGGTTTTGAGGATTCAAAGAACACCACCAAGTAGCCAACTTGGATATAGCAATTGAGATTCAAAAGGATCCAGCTCAAGTTTGTCATTCATATAATAATCAAGGTTGTTTTTACAATGCTATTACAAGCTGAATCTAGTAAAACCAAAATTAAACTAAAAATCATAAAGATGCTTTCCTCCTCTCCAAGTTAGAGTTGAGTGAATTTCGGCCAAGTATTTTGTGAATTGGGAACATGTGGTTGTGAGGCTTTTCCCCTTATGCAAGCTTTACTATCCTTTGGCCAACACATAATAATATTCCTTGATGCTTCTAGAAGGTCTTCAATCCTCTCCTTTGATGCATCATCTTAGGTGTTTAAACATATGGCATTTGGACCTTGGACCGACCAAAAATATGTATCAACTTATTTATGTGCAACGGACAATAGAAAGTAGCATTTCATGCCTTGTCATATCCGGCCGAAGCTTCATGCTCTAACGTGGAGGACTTGATGTCTAGCTTGGTTCTTCCTTGATTATCCTTCTTGACTCTTAGGTAAATAATTATTTATGAACATGAATTCATAAAAGATCACATTCTCGGCTTCTCATCCTCCGGGATCAAAAATGAACAAAGGAAATTCAAGTCTTTTCGGTTGACCTTCACGCATGCTTGACCTCTTTTGATGACTTTCCTTCGGTCCATATTCTAGGGCAGTCCACTTTCCATCACTCTCCCCTTGTAGAGAAGAATTTGTCCTCAAATTCTCGGGAATACCATTTTCCAAGTTTGGAAAAAAATTAATTATGTTGAGGCTTGTGGAGAGTTGGGAAATGGAATGCTCTTTTGTGCGTTGGTAAAACTCCTTGAAGGTCTTTTGAACCTTTTCTTCCATACCCGGCCAGAAGGGGTGTTCTTCTAGTATGCTCATGGTGTGACAAACACAATTTTTCCTAGCCAAAACTTCATGACAAAAGATACAAAACCGGGTGCTCTTGGAAAGGAATTCATCTTCCTTCGGCACCAATAGAGGAGGTTCCGCATAGTTCTCCAAGATGTCTAGAGCTTGTCCCACCATGTTCGGTCACAGCATATGCTCTCTTGACATACTTACGGTTGTATCAAAATGTTCAGCCCAAGCTACTTCACATTTTTCCCGGCTTGGCAAGTCTTGTGTTCCACAATGGAGTACGCCAAATCGGTTGTCTATGAGAAGGAAATCATCTTGCTCAAAAAGACTAAGCACCTTCCATGGACTTCCTAAGTCATTAGCCATCAATTCTTCAATTTGTTTTTGGGCCTCTTGAACACTTTTGGAACTCATGCTACATACGGGGTATAGGCAAAAGAATATTTGGGTTTTGGTGCTGTGTGGTTCCTTGTGGGGAAGGCCGAAAGGGTTTTTATTTGGAGAGGTATGGGCAGATTTGGCTTGTGGAGTTTTGGTTGAAGAATGTGGTTTTTGGGGTAGGCTTAAAACTGGTTTGTATGTGATCTTGGCCTTAATTTCTTCCAAGGTTAAATGATCCTTAATCACCCGACAAATTAAGGCTCTTATGATTTCTCCAATCACAAGGGCAGCAAGAGTATTCAAGCACCGCACAAGTTTAGTTATTACAAGCCAAAACAGAATGGCTTCCATCTTGCCCTTAACGGTTCTAGCTCCTTGGACAGATTTGGTGTAGTACAAAAGCAAGGCCTCATGGCTGGGAAGGAGGCATTTTGGTAGGATAAGGATTTCCTCCTTGGGTTTCAACAAGACCTTTTGCTCCTTATGACAAGTAGCAAGGCAGCCATGGTGTGTAGATTTGAGGAAAAACTCACTAGCTCCGCCATTACATTCACCAAATTTTGCTTTCTTGAACAAATTCTCCTTATGCACTAGTAGTTCTCCAAAATCATGCTCAACACCATACAAGCACATTAACTTATCAAAATGGAAAACACAATTCTCTAATGGAGTAAATGAGATATACCTCCTCACCAAATTGTTGGCTCTTTGTTTACTCCTTTGATTCACAAGGTAGAAGCTCCAACATGTAAATGTGAACAAGATAGTCAAAACTCTTTTTGGCGCTTCACACTATCCGGTTATAATCTTTGGAGATTTCTTTCAACAATAAATGCCCATGTAAATTTCTCAAACACATTTTCACAACCTTCCAAATGTAAAGGAATAGAACACCTCATGGAAAATGCTCCATTCGGTTTTTGAGGCTTCTCTTGTTCTATCACTTTTAATATCATCTCAAGCTCTTCCATAGAACAAAACTCATGATCAACTTTATGCACTTTGGACAGTCCACTCACGGCCAGATTAGGAACAAGCATTTGGGATGGAATTTTTGAAGCCAAATGGTCAAATTTGGCCAAGGGTTCTTTGGCAATGGGATGGGTATTTTGAGGGGAACTCTCGGCTTCGGGTGGTGTCAAAGGGGTTAGTTCTTGTGAGGGCCAGGATTCAGGTTGGTTGGCTTTGAGAAAATTTTCTCCATGAGTAGGTAAGGGGTCGGTTGGGAGGGAATCATTTGGTTTGGGTTTTGGAATTTGGCTAGGTGACAAAGGAACCAATGTGATCCTCTTGCCATCTTTGGTGAAGGTGTAGGTATTCAAGAATCCATCATGCATAACTCTCCTATCGAAGAGCCAAGGTCTACCAAGCATTAAATGGCATGCATCCATGGGTAGCACATCACACCATAACTCATCTCGATAATGTTTACCAATGCTAAATGAAAGAAGGCATCTAGAATTGAATAGAAGATTTTCACCTTGATTTAGCCATTGGATGGTGTAAGGATGAGGATGAGGTGAAACTTGAATTTCGAGCTTTTCTACCATAGTTGTTGAGGCCACATTTGTGCAACTACCACTATCAATAATGATAGAGCACACCTTGTTGAGCACCGTTCCCCTTGTATAGAAAATGTTCTCACGTTGATCTTCATTTAGCTCCTTGAAACCGCTCAAGGTTCCTCTTATGGGTAAGCTTGTGTTCATGGTTTGGGATCTTTGTGGAGGCGGCTATTTTTGTGGGGTTTTTTTTTTTGGTTTTTTTGTGTTTTTGGGTTTTATGGGATAGGGACAATCCACCAAGGATTAGAACTGGCTCTGATACCAAAGTTGATGTGTGGTGAGGGCGGAAGCAAAAGATTGAGGAAAACCGCAAGAAAGGCTACCCGGCCAGAATGTGACCTGCAAGTGCAATCTTGGGAGAATGGGTGAAAGGAGGGGCAAACGATGGAGTTTGGAGCTGAAAATTGGTAAGGAGCTTCTCAACTGATCCAAGAAGCTCTGGTATTTTTTGGGATTTTTGGTTGCCGGGAACACCTTGATCAAAGGTCTGAAAGTCAGGGTTCTGGGCTGACTGTCCAGGATGATATCCTTTGTATAGATCGAAGGTGGGGGTCGGGATACTGCTTGGATGGAGGCGATTTTTGGGGGAAAGAAGTGGACTCGCTGGGCTGGAGGTGGGCGAAGTTTGGAGTGAAATAGATGAGCGGTTTGTGAGATATGGAAATGGAAAGTGAAGGGATAAAACCGAGGTTATCTCTAGGATATAGAAACACCACCTAGAAGCAACCAAGGGGCACCTCTCGCCTTGCCGGACACGTAAACACCACCGGTAGGTTTTGAGGATTCAAAGAACACCACCAAGTAGCCAACTTGGATATAGCAATTGAGATTCAAAAGGATCCAGCTCAAGTTTGTCATTCATATAATAATCAAGGTTGTTTTTACAATGCTATTACAAGCTGAATCTAGTAAAACCAAAATTAAACTAAAAATCATAAAGATGCTTTCCTCCTCTCCAAGTTAGAGTTGAGTGAATTTCGGCCAAGTATTTTGTGAATTGGGAACATGTGGTTGTGAGGCTTTTCCCCTTATGCAAGCTTTACTATCCTTTGGCCAACACATAATAATATTCCTTGATGCTTCTAGAAGGTCTTCAATCCTCTCCTTTGATGCATCATCTTAGGTGTTTAAACATATGGCATTTGGACCTTGGACCGACCAAAAATATGTATCAACTTATTTATGTGCAACGGACAATAGAAAGTAGCATTTCATGCCTTGTCATATCCGTACGAAGCTTCATGCTCTAACGTGGAGGACTTGATGTCTAGCTTGGTTCTTCCTTGATTATCCTTCTTGACTCTTAGGTAAATAATTATTTATGAACATGAATTCATAAAAGATCACATTCTCGGCTTCTCATCCTCCGGGATCAAAAATGAACAAAGGAAATTCAAGTCTTTTCGGTTGACCTTCACGCATGCTTGACCTCTTTTGATGACTTTCCTTCGGTCCATATTCTAGGGCAGTCCACTTTCCATCACTCTCCCTTGTAGAGAAGAATTTGTCCTCAAATTCTCGGGAATACCATTTTCCAAGTTTGGAAAAAATTAATTATGTTGAGGCTTGTGGAGAGTTGGGAAATGGAATGCTCTTTTGTGCGTTGGTAAAACTCCTTGAAGGTCTTTTGAACCTTTTCTTCCATACCCGGCCAGAAGGGGTGTTCTTCTAGTATGCTCATGGTGTGACAAACACAATTTTTCCTAGCCAAAACTTCATGACAAAAGATACAAAACCGGGTGCTCTTGGAAAGGAATTCATCTTCCTTCGGCACCAATAGAGGAGGTTCCGCATAGTTCTCCAAGATGTCTAGAGCTTGTCCCACCATGTTCGGTCACAGCATATGCTCTCTTGACATACTTACGGTTGTATCAAAATGTTCAGCCCAAGCTACTTCACATTTTTCCCGGCTTGGCAAGTCTTGTGTTCCACAATGGAGTACGCCAAATCGGTTGTCTATGAGAAGGAAATCATCTTGCTCAAAAAGACTAAGCACCTTCCATGGACTTCCTAAGTCATTAGCCATCAATTCTTCAATTTGTTTTTGGGCCTCTTGAACACTTTTGGAACTCATGCTACATACGGGGTATAGGCAAAAGAATATTTGGGTTTTGGTGCTGTGTGGTTCCTTGTGGGGGAAGGCCGAAAGGGTTTTTATTTGGAGAGGTATGGGCAGATTTGGCTTGTGGAGTTTTGGTTGAAGAATGTGGTTTTTGGGGTAGGCTTAAAACTGGTTTGTATGTGATCTTGGCCTTAATTTCTTCCAAGGTTAAATGATCCTTAATCACCCGACAAATTAAGGCTCTTATGATTTCTCCAATCACAAGGGCAGCAAGAGTATTCAAGCACCGCACAAGTTTAGTTATTACAAGCCAAAACAGAATGGCTTCCATCTTGCCCTTAACGGTTCTAGCTCCTTGGACAGATTTGGTGTAGTACAAAAGCAAGGCCTCATGGCTGGGAAGGAGGCATTTTGGTAGGATAAGGATTTCCTCCTTGGGTTTCAACAAGACCTTTTGCTCCTTATGACAAGTAGCAAGGCAGCCATGGTGTGTAGATTTGAGGAAAAACTCACTAGCTCCGCCATTACATTCACCAAATTTTGCTTTCTTGAACAAATTCTCCTTATGCACTAGTAGTTCTCCAAAATCATGCTCAACACCATACAAGCACATTAACTTATCAAAATGGAAAACACAATTCTCTAATGGAGTAAATGAGATATACCTCCTCACCAAATTGTTGGCTCTTTGTTTACTCCTTTGATTCACAAGGTAGAAGCTCCAACATGTAAATGTGAACAAGATAGTCAAAACTCTTTTTGGCGCTTCACACTATCCGGTTATAATCTTTGGAGATTTCTTTCAACAATAAATGCCCATGTAAATTTCTCAAACACATTTTCACAACCTTCCAAATGTAAAGGAATAGAACACCTCATGGAAAATGCTCCATTCGGTTTTTGAGGCTTCTCTTGTTCTATCACTTTTAATATCATCTCAAGCTCTTCCATAGAACAAAACTCATGATCAACTTTATGCACTTTGGACAGTCCACTCACGGCCAGATTAGGAACAAGCATTTGGGATGGAATTTTTGAAGCCAAATGGTCAAATTTGGCCAAGGGTTCTTTGGCAATGGGATGGGTATTTTGAGGGGAACTCTCGGCTTCGGGTGGTGTCAAAGGGGTTAGTTCTTGTGAGGGCCAGGATTCAGGTTGGTTGGCTTTGAGAAAATTTTCTCCATGAGTAGGTAAGGGGTCGGTTGGGAGGGAATCATTTGGTTTGGGTTTTGGAATTTGGCTAGGTGACAAAGGAACCAATGTGATCCTCTTGCCATCTTTGGTGAAGGTGTAGGTATTCAAGAATCCATCATGCATAACTCTCCTATCGAAGAGCCAAGGTCTACCAAGCATTAAATGGCATGCATCCATGGGTAGCACATCACACCATAACTCATCTCGATAATGTTTACCAATGCTAAATGAAAGAAGGCATCTAGAATTGAATAGAAGATTTTCACCTTGATTTAGCCATTGGATGGTGTAAGGATGAGGATGAGGTGAAACTTGAATTTCGAGCTTTTCTACCATAGTTGTTGAGGCCACATTTGTGCAACTACCACTATCAATAATGATAGAGCACACCTTGTTGAGCACCGTTCCCCTTGTATAGAAAATGTTCTCACGTTGATCTTCATTTAGCTCCTTGAAACCGCTCAAGGTTCCTCTTATGGGTAAGCTTGTGTTCATGGTTTGGGATCTTTGTGGAGGCGGCTATTTTTGTGGGGTTTTTTTTTTGGTTTTTTTGTGTTTTTGGGTTTTATGGGATAGGGACAATCCACCAAGGATTAGAACTGGCTCTGATACCAAAGTTGATGTGTGGTGAGGGCGGAAGCAAAAGATTGAGGAAAACCGCAAGAAAGGCTACCCGGCCAGAATGTGACCTGCAAGTGCAATCTTGGGAGAATGGGTGAAAGGAGGGGCAAACGATGGAGTTTGGAGCTGAAAATTGGTAAGGAGCTTCTCAACTGATCCAAGAAGCTCTGGTATTTTTTGGGATTTTTGGTTGCCGGGAACACCTTGATCAAAGGTCTGAAAGTCAGGGTTCTGGGCTGACTGTCCAGGATGATATCCTTTGTATAGATCGAAGGTGGGGGTCGGGATACTGCTTGGATGGAGGCGATTTTTGGGGGAAAGAAGTGGACTCGCTGGGCTGGAGGTGGGCGAAGTTTGGAGTGAAATAGATGAGCGGTTTGTGAGATATGGAAATGGAAAGTGAAGGGATAAAACCGAGGTTATCTCTAGGATATAGAAACACCACCTAGAAGCAACCAAGGGGCACCTCTCGCCTTGCCGGACACGTAAACACCACCGGTAGGTTTTGAGGATTCAAAGAACACCACCAAGTAGCCAACTTGGATATAGCAATTGAGATTCAAAAGGATCCAGCTCAAGTTTGTCATTCATATAATAATCAAGGTTGTTTTTACAATGCTATTACAAGCTGAATCTAGTAAAACCAAAATTAAACTAAAAATCATAAAGATGCTTTCCTCCTCTCCAAGTTAGAGTTGAGTGAATTTCGGCCAAGTATTTTGTGAATTGGGAACATGTGGTTGTGAGGCTTTTCCCCTTATGCAAGCTTTACTATCCTTTGGCCAACACATAATAATATTCCTTGATGCTTCTAGAAGGTCTTCAATCCTCTCCTTTGATGCATCATCTTAGGTGTTTAAACATATGGCATTTGGACCTTGGACCGACCAAAAATATGTATCAACTTATTTATGTGCAACGGACAATAGAAAGTAGCATTTCATGCCTTGTCATATCCGTACGAAGCTTCATGCTCTAACGTGGAGGACTTGATGTCTAGCTTGGTTCTTCCTTGATTATCCTTCTTGACTCTTAGGTAAATAATTATTTATGAACATGAATTCATAAAAGATCACATTCTCGGCTTCTCATCCTCCGGGATCAAAAATGAACAAAGGAAATTCAAGTCTTTTCGGTTGACCTTCACGCATGCTTGACCTCTTTTGATGACTTTCCTTCGGTCCATATTCTAGGGCAGTCCACTTTCCATCACTCTCCCTTGTAGAGAAGAATTTGTCCTCAAATTCTCGGGAATACCATTTTCCAAGTTTGGAAAAAAATTAATTATGTTGAGGCTTGTGGAGAGTTGGGAAATGGAATGCTCTTTTGTGCGTTGGTAAAACTCCTTGAAGGTCTTTTGAACCTTTTCTTCCATACCCGGCCAGAAGGGGTGTTCTTCTAGTATGCTCATGGTGTGACAAACACAATTTTTCCTAGCCAAAACTTCATGACAAAAGATACAAAACCGGGTGCTCTTGGAAAGGAATTCATCTTCCTTCGGCACCAATAGAGGAGGTTCCGCATAGTTCTCCAAGATGTCTAGAGCTTGTCCCACCATGTTCGGTCACAGCATATGCTCTCTTGACATACTTACGGTTGTATCAAAATGTTCAGCCCAAGCTACTTCACATTTTTCCCGGCTTGGCAAGTCTTGTGTTCCACAATGGAGTACGCCAAATCGGTTGTCTATGAGAAGGAAATCATCTTGCTCAAAAAGACTAAGCACCTTCCATGGACTTCCTAAGTCATTAGCCATCAATTCTTCAATTTGTTTTTGGGCCTCTTGAACACTTTTGGAACTCATGCTACATACGGGGTATAGGCAAAAGAATATTTGGGTTTTGGTGCTGTGTGGTTCCTTGTGGGGGAAGGCCGAAAGGGTTTTTATTTGGAGAGGTATGGGCAGATTTGGCTTGTGGAGTTTTGGTTGAAGAATGTGGTTTTTGGGGTAGGCTTAAAACTGGTTTGTATGTGATCTTGGCCTTAATTTCTTCCAAGGTTAAATGATCCTTAATCACCCGACAAATTAAGGCTCTTATGATTTCTCCAATCACAAGGGCAGCAAGAGTATTCAAGCACCGCACAAGTTTAGTTATTACAAGCCAAAACAGAATGGCTTCCATCTTGCCCTTAACGGTTCTAGCTCCTTGGACAGATTTGGTGTAGTACAAAAGCAAGGCCTCATGGCTGGGAAGGAGGCATTTTGGTAGGATAAGGATTTCCTCCTTGGGTTTCAACAAGACCTTTTGCTCCTTATGACAAGTAGCAAGGCAGCCATGGTGTGTAGATTTGAGGAAAAACTCACTAGCTCCGCCATTACATTCACCAAATTTTGCTTTCTTGAACAAATTCTCCTTATGCACTAGTAGTTCTCCAAAATCATGCTCAACACCATACAAGCACATTAACTTATCAAAATGGAAAACACAATTCTCTAATGGAGTAAATGAGATATACCTCCTCACCAAATTGTTGGCTCTTTGTTTACTCCTTTGATTCACAAGGTAGAAGCTCCAACATGTAAATGTGAACAAGATAGTCAAAACTCTTTTTGGCGCTTCACACTATCCGGTTATAATCTTTGGAGATTTCTTTCAACAATAAATGCCCATGTAAATTTCTCAAACACATTTTCACAACCTTCCAAATGTAAAGGAATAGAACACCTCATGGAAAATGCTCCATTCGGTTTTTGAGGCTTCTCTTGTTCTATCACTTTTAATATCATCTCAAGCTCTTCCATAGAACAAAACTCATGATCAACTTTATGCACTTTGGACAGTCCACTCACGGCCAGATTAGGAACAAGCATTTGGGATGGAATTTTTGAAGCCAAATGGTCAAATTTGGCCAAGGGTTCTTTGGCAATGGGATGGGTATTTTGAGGGGAACTCTCGGCTTCGGGTGGTGTCAAAGGGGTTAGTTCTTGTGAGGGCCAGGATTCAGGTTGGTTGGCTTTGAGAAAATTTTCTCCATGAGTAGGTAAGGGGTCGGTTGGGAGGGAATCATTTGGTTTGGGTTTTGGAATTTGGCTAGGTGACAAAGGAACCAATGTGATCCTCTTGCCATCTTTGGTGAAGGTGTAGGTATTCAAGAATCCATCATGCATAACTCTCCTATCGAAGAGCCAAGGTCTACCAAGCATTAAATGGCATGCATCCATGGGTAGCACATCACACCATAACTCATCTCGATAATGTTTACCAATGCTAAATGAAAGAAGGCATCTAGAATTGAATAGAAGATTTTCACCTTGATTTAGCCATTGGATGGTGTAAGGATGAGGATGAGGTGAAACTTGAATTTCGAGCTTTTCTACCATAGTTGTTGAGGCCACATTTGTGCAACTACCACTATCAATAATGATAGAGCACACCTTGTTGAGCACCGTTCCCCTTGTATAGAAAATGTTCTCACGTTGATCTTCATTTAGCTCCTTGAAACCGCTCAAGGTTCCTCTTATGGGTAAGCTTGTGTTCATGGTTTGGGATCTTTGTGGAGGCGGCTATTTTTGTGGGGTTTTTTTTTTGGTTTTTTTGTGTTTTTGGGTTTTATGGGATAGGGACAATCCACCAAGGATTAGAACTGGCTCTGATACCAAAGTTGATGTGTGGTGAGGGCGGAAGCAAAAGATTGAGGAAAACCGCAAGAAAGGCTACCCGGCCAGAATGTGACCTGCAAGTGCAATCTTGGGAGAATGGGTGAAAGGAGGGGCAAACGATGGAGTTTGGAGCTGAAAATTGGTAAGGAGCTTCTCAACTGATCCAAGAAGCTCTGGTATTTTTTGGGATTTTTTGGTTGCCGGGAACACCTTGATCAAAGGTCTGAAAGTCAGGGTTCTGGGCTGACTGTCCAGGATGATATCCTTTGTATAGATCGAAGGTGGGGGTCGGGATACTGCTTGGATGGAGGCGATTTTTGGGGGAAAGAAGTGGACTCGCTGGGCTGGAGGTGGGCGAAGTTTGGAGTGAAATAGATGAGCGGTTTGTGAGATATGGAAATGGAAAGTGAAGGGATAAAACCGAGGTTATCTCTAGGATATAGAAACACCACCTAGAAGCAACCAAGGGGCACCTCTCGCCTTGCCGGACACGTAAACACCACCGGTAGGTTTTGAGGATTCAAAGAACACCACCAAGTAGCCAACTTGGATATAGCAATTGAGATTCAAAAGGATCCAGCTCAAGTTTGTCATTCATATAATAATCAAGGTTGTTTTTACAATGCTATTACAAGCTGAATCTAGTAAAACCAAAATTAAACTAAAAATCATAAAGATGCTTTCCTCCTCTCCAAGTTAGAGTTGAGTGAATTTCGGCCAAGTATTTTGTGAATTGGGAACATGTGGTTGTGAGGCTTTTCCCCTTATGCAAGCTTTACTATCCTTTGGCCAACACATAATAATATTCCTTGATGCTTCTAGAAGGTCTTCAATCCTCTCCTTTGATGCATCATCTTAGGTGTTTAAACATATGGCATTTGGACCTTGGACCGACCAAAAATATGTATCAACTTATTTATGTGCAACGGACAATAGAAAGTAGCATTTCATGCCTTGTCATATCCGGCCGAAGCTTCATGCTCTAACGTGGAGGACTTGATGTCTAGCTTGGTTCTTCCTTGATTATCCTTCTTGACTCTTAGGTAAATAATTATTTATGAACATGAATTCATAAAAGATCACATTCTCGGCTTCTCATCCTCCGGGATCAAAAATGAACAAAGGAAATTCAAGTCTTTTCGGTTGACCTTCACGCATGCTTGACCTCTTTTGATGACTTTCCTTCGGTCCATATTCTAGGGCAGTCCACTTTCCATCACTCTCCCTTGTAGAGAAGAATTTGTCCTCAAATTCTCGGGAATACCATTTTCCAAGTTTGGAAAAAAATTAATTATGTTGAGGCTTGTGGAGAGTTGGGAAATGGAATGCTCTTTTGTGCGTTGGTAAAACTCCTTGAAGGTCTTTTGAACCTTTTCTTCCATACCCGGCCAGAAGGGGTGTTCTTCTAGTATGCTCATGGTGTGACAAACACAATTTTTCCTAGCCAAAACTTCATGACAAAAGATACAAAACCGGGTGCTCTTGGAAAGGAATTCATCTTCCTTCGGCACCAATAGAGGAGGTTCCGCATAGTTCTCCAAGATGTCTAGAGCTTGTCCCACCATGTTCGGTCACAGCATATGCTCTCTTGACATACTTACGGTTGTATCAAAATGTTCAGCCCAAGCTACTTCACATTTTTCCCGGCTTGGCAAGTCTTGTGTTCCACAATGGAGTACGCCAAATCGGTTGTCTATGAGAAGGAAATCATCTTGCTCAAAAAGACTAAGCACCTTCCATGGACTTCCTAAGTCATTAGCCATCAATTCTTCAATTTGTTTTTGGGCCTCTTGAACACTTTTGGAACTCATGCTACATACGGGGTATAGGCAAAAGAATATTTGGGTTTTGGTGCTGTGTGGTTCCTTGTGGGGAAGGCCGAAAGGGTTTTTATTTGGAGAGGTATGGGCAGATTTGGCTTGTGGAGTTTTGGTTGAAGAATGTGGTTTTTGGGGTAGGCTTAAAACTGGTTTGTATGTGATCTTGGCCTTAATTTCTTCCAAGGTTAAATGATCCTTAATCACCCGACAAATTAAGGCTCTTATGATTTCTCCAATCACAAGGGCAGCAAGAGTATTCAAGCACCGCACAAGTTTAGTTATTACAAGCCAAAACAGAATGGCTTCCATCTTGCCCTTAACGGTTCTAGCTCCTTGGACAGATTTGGTGTAGTACAAAAGCAAGGCCTCATGGCTGGGAAGGAGGCATTTTGGTAGGATAAGGATTTCCTCCTTGGGTTTCAACAAGACCTTTTGCTCCTTATGACAAGTAGCAAGGCAGCCATGGTGTGTAGATTTGAGGAAAAACTCACTAGCTCCGCCATTACATTCACCAAATTTTGCTTTCTTGAACAAATTCTCCTTATGCACTAGTAGTTCTCCAAAATCATGCTCAACACCATACAAGCACATTAACTTATCAAAATGGAAAACACAATTCTCTAATGGAGTAAATGAGATATACCTCCTCACCAAATTGTTGGCTCTTTGTTTACTCCTTTGATTCACAAGGTAGAAGCTCCAACATGTAAATGTGAACAAGATAGTCAAAACTCTTTTTGGCGCTTCACACTATCCGGTTATAATCTTTGGAGATTTCTTTCAACAATAAATGCCCATGTAAATTTCTCAAACACATTTTCACAACCTTCCAAATGTAAAGGAATAGAACACCTCATGGAAAATGCTCCATTCGGTTTTTGAGGCTTCTCTTGTTCTATCACTTTTAATATCATCTCAAGCTCTTCCATAGAACAAAACTCATGATCAACTTTATGCACTTTGGACAGTCCACTCACGGCCAGATTAGGAACAAGCATTTGGGATGGAATTTTGAAGCCAAATGGTCAAATTTGGCCAAGGGTTCTTTGGCAATGGGATGGGTATTTTGAGGGGAACTCTCGGCTTCGGGTGGTGTCAAAGGGGTTAGTTCTTGTGAGGGCCAGGATTCAGGTTGGTTGGCTTTGAGAAAATTTTCTCCATGAGTAGGTAAGGGGTCGGTTGGGAGGGAATCATTTGGTTTGGGTTTTGGAATTTGGCTAGGTGACAAAGGAACCAATGTGATCCTCTTGCCATCTTTGGTGAAGGTGTAGGTATTCAAGAATCCATCATGCATAACTCTCCTATCGAAGAGCCAAGGTCTACCAAGCATTAAATGGCATGCATCCATGGGTAGCACATCACACCATAACTCATCTCGATAATGTTTACCAATGCTAAATGAAAGAAGGCATCTAGAATTGAATAGAAGATTTTCACCTTGATTTAGCCATTGGATGGTGTAAGGATGAGGATGAGGTGAAACTTGAATTTCGAGCTTTTCTACCATAGTTGTTGAGGCCACATTTGTGCAACTACCACTATCAATAATGATAGAGCACACCTTGTTGAGCACCGTTCCCCTTGTATAGAAAATGTTCTCACGTTGATCTTCATTTAGCTCCTTGAAACCGCTCAAGGTTCCTCTTATGGGTAAGCTTGTGTTCATGGTTTGGGATCTTTGTGGAGGCGGCTATTTTTGTGGGGTTTTTTTTTTGGTTTTTTTGTGTTTTTGGGTTTTATGGGATAGGGACAATCCACCAAGGA
This sequence comes from Talinum fruticosum, assembly GCA_021018815.1. Taxonomy (NCBI): domain Eukaryota; kingdom Viridiplantae; phylum Streptophyta; class Magnoliopsida; order Caryophyllales; family Talinaceae; genus Talinum; species Talinum fruticosum. The sequence goes on from JAITYX010000040.1 coordinate 1,616,438, forward strand.
TTAGAACTGGCTCTGATACCAAAGTTGATGTGTGGTGAGGGCGGAAGCAAAAGATTGAGGAAAACCGCAAGAAAGGCTACCCGGCCAGAATGTGACCTGCAAGTGCAATCTTGGGAGAATGGGTGAAAGGAGGGGCAAACGATGGAGTTTGGAGCTGAAAATTGGTAAGGAGCTTCTCAACTGATCCAAGAAGCTCTGGTATTTTTTGGGATTTTTGGTTGCCGGGAACACCTTGATCAAAGGTCTGAAAGTCAGGGTTCTGGGCTGACTGTCCAGGATGATATCCTTTGTATAGATCGAAGGTGGGGGTCGGGATACTGCTTGGATGGAGGCGATTTTTGGGGGAAAGAAGTGGACTCGCTGGGCTGGAGGTGGGCGAAGTTTGGAGTGAAATAGATGAGCGGTTTGTGAGATATGGAAATGGAAAGTGAAGGGATAAAACCGAGGTTATCTCTAGGATATAGAAACACCACCTAGAAGCAACCAAGGGGCACCTCTCGCCTTGCCGGACACGTAAACACCACCGGTAGGTTTTGAGGATTCAAAGAACACCACCAAGTAGCCAACTTGGATATAGCAATTGAGATTCAAAAGGATCCAGCTCAAGTTTGTCATTCATATAATAATCAAGGTTGTTTTTACAATGCTATTACAAGCTGAATTTATAAGCAATGAAAATAGCATCTAGTAAAACCAAAATTAAACTAAAAATCATAAAGATGCTTTCCTCCTCTCCAAGTTAGAGTTGAGTGAATTTCGGCCAAGTATTTTGTGAATTGGGAACATGTGGTTGTGAGGCTTTTCCCCTTATGCAAGCTTTACTATCCTTTGGCCAACACATAATAATATTCCTTGATGCTTCTAGAAGGTCTTCAATCCTCTCCTTTGATGCATCATCTTAGGTGTTTAAACATATGGCATTTGGACCTTGGACCGACCAAAAATATGTATCAACTTATTTATGTGCAACGGACAATAGAAAGTAGCATTTCATGCCTTGTCATATCCGGCCGAAGCTTCATGCTCTAACGTGGAGGACTTGATGTCTAGCTTGGTTCTTCCTTGATTATCCTTCTTGACTCTTAGGTAAATAATTATTTATGAACATGAATTCATAAAAGATCACATTCTCGGCTTCTCATCCTCCGGGATCAAAAATGAACAAAGGAAATTCAAGTCTTTTCGGTTGACCTTCACGCATGCTTGACCTCTTTTGATGACTTTCCTTCGGTCCATATTCTAGGGCAGTCCACTTTCCATCACTCTCCCTTGTAGAGAAGAATTTGTCCTCAAATTCTCGGGAATACCATTTTCCAAGTTTGGAAAAAAATTAATTATGTTGAGGCTTGTGGAGAGTTGGGAAATGGAATGCTCTTTTGTGCGTTGGTAAAACTCCTTGAAGGTCTTTTGAACCTTTTCTTCCATACCCGGCCAGAAGGGGTGTTCTTCTAGTATGCTCATGGTGTGACAAACACAATTTTTCCTAGCCAAAACTTCATGACAAAAGATACAAAACCGGGTGCTCTTGGAAAGGAATTCATCTTCCTTCGGCACCAATAGAGGAGGTTCCGCATAGTTCTCCAAGATGTCTAGAGCTTGTCCCACCATGTTCGGTCACAGCATATGCTCTCTTGACATACTTACGGTTGTATCAAAATGTTCAGCCCAAGCTACTTCACATTTTTCCCGGCTTGGCAAGTCTTGTGTTCCACAATGGAGTACGCCAAATCGGTTGTCTATGAGAAGGAAATCATCTTGCTCAAAAAGACTAAGCACCTTCCATGGACTTCCTAAGTCATTAGCCATCAATTCTTCAATTTGTTTTTGGGCCTCTTGAACACTTTTGGAACTCATGCTACATACGGGGTATAGGCAAAAGAATATTTGGGTTTTGGTGCTGTGTGGTTCCTTGTGGGGAAGGCCGAAAGGGTTTTTATTTGGAGAGGTATGGGCAGATTTGGCTTGTGGAGTTTTGGTTGAAGAATGTGGTTTTTGGGGTAGGCTTAAAACTGGTTTGTATGTGATCTTGGCCTTAATTTCTTCCAAGGTTAAATGATCCTTAATCACCCGACAAATTAAGGCTCTTATGATTTCTCCAATCACAAGGGCAGCAAGAGTATTCAAGCACCGCACAAGTTTAGTTATTACAAGCCAAAACAGAATGGCTTCCATCTTGCCCTTAACGGTTCTAGCTCCTTGGACAGATTTGGTGTAGTACAAAAGCAAGGCCTCATGGCTGGGAAGGAGGCATTTTGGTAGGATAAGGATTTCCTCCTTGGGTTTCAACAAGACCTTTTGCTCCTTATGACAAGTAGCAAGGCAGCCATGGTGTGTAGATTTGAGGAAAAACTCACTAGCTCCGCCATTACATTCACCAAATTTTGCTTTCTTGAACAAATTCTCCTTATGCACTAGTAGTTCTCCAAAATCATGCTCAACACCATACAAGCACATTAACTTATCAAAATGGAAAACACAATTCTCTAATGGAGTAAATGAGATATACCTCCTCACCAAATTGTTGGCTCTTTGTTTACTCCTTTGATTCACAAGGTAGAAGCTCCAACATGTAAATGTGAACAAGATAGTCAAAACTCTTTTTGGCGCTTCACACTATCCGGTTATAATCTTTGGAGATTTCTTTCAACAATAAATGCCCATGTAAATTTCTCAAACACATTTTCACAACCTTCCAAATGTAAAGGAATAGAACACCTCATGGAAAATGCTCCATTCGGTTTTTGAGGCTTCTCTTGTTCTATCACTTTTAATATCATCTCAAGCTCTTCCATAGAACAAAACTCATGATCAACTTTATGCACTTTGGACAGTCCACTCACGGCCAGATTAGGAACAAGCATTTGGGATGGAATTTTTGAAGCCAAATGGTCAAATTTGGCCAAGGGTTCTTTGGCAATGGGATGGGTATTTTGAGGGGAACTCTCGGCTTCGGGTGGTGTCAAAGGGGTTAGTTCTTGTGAGGGCCAGGATTCAGGTTGGTTGGCTTTGAGAAAATTTTCTCCATGAGTAGGTAAGGGGTCGGTTGGGAGGGAATCATTTGGTTTGGGTTTTGGAATTTGGCTAGGTGACAAAGGAACCAATGTGATCCTCTTGCCATCTTTGGTGAAGGTGTAGGTATTCAAGAATCCATCATGCATAACTCTCCTATCGAAGAGCCAAGGTCTACCAAGCATTAAATGGCATGCATCCATGGGTAGCACATCACACCATAACTCATCTCGATAATGTTTACCAATGCTAAATGAAAGAAGGCATCTAGAATTGAATAGAAGATTTTCACCTTGATTTAGCCATTGGATGGTGTAAGGATGAGGATGAGGTGAAACTTGAATTTCGAGCTTTTCTACCATAGTTGTTGAGGCCACATTTGTGCAACTACCACTATCAATAATGATAGAGCACACCTTGTTGAGCACCGTTCCCCTTGTATAGAAAATGTTCTCACGTTGATCTTCATTTAGCTCCTTGAAACCGCTCAAGGTTCCTCTTATGGGTAAGCTTGTGTTCATGGTTTGGGATCTTTGTGGAGGCGGCTATTTTTGTGGGGTTTTTTTTTTGGTTTTTTGTGTTTTTGGGTTTTATGGGATAGGGACAATCCACCAAGGATTAGAACTGGCTCTGATACCAAAGTTGATGTGTGGTGAGGGCGGAAGCAAAAGATTGAGGAAAACCGCAAGAAAGGCTACCCGGCCAGAATGTGACCTGCAAGTGCAATCTTGGGAGAATGGGTGAAAGGAGGGGCAAACGATGGAGTTTGGAGCTGAAAATTGGTAAGGAGCTTCTCAACTGATCCAAGAAGCTCTGGTATTTTTTGGGATTTTTGGTTGCCGGGAACACCTTGATCAAAGGTCTGAAAGTCAGGGTTCTGGGCTGACTGTCCAGGATGATATCCTTTGTATAGATCGAAGGTGGGGGTCGGGATACTGCTTGGATGGAGGCGATTTTTGGGGGAAAGAAGTGGACTCGCTGGGCTGGAGGTGGGCGAAGTTTGGAGTGAAATAGATGAGCGGTTTGTGAGATATGGAAATGGAAAGTGAAGGGATAAAACCGAGGTTATCTCTAGGATATAGAAACACCACCTAGAAGCAACCAAGGGGCACCTCTCGCCTTGCCGGACACGTAAACACCACCGGTAGGTTTTGAGGATTCAAAGAACACCACCAAGTAGCCAACTTGGATATAGCAATTGAGATTCAAAAGGATCCAGCTCAAGTTTGTCATTCATATAATAATCAAGGTTGTTTTTACAATGCTATTACAAGCTGAATTTATAAGCAATGAAAATAGCATCTAGTAAAACCAAAATTAAACTAAAAATCATAAAGATGCTTTCCTCCTCTCCAAGTTAGAGTTGAGTGAATTTCGGCCAAGTATTTTGTGAATTGGGAACATGTGGTTGTGAGGCTTTTCCCCTTATGCAAGCTTTACTATCCTTTGGCCAACACATAATAATATTCCTTGATGCTTCTAGAAGGTCTTCAATCCTCTCCTTTGATGCATCATCTTAGGTGTTTAAACATATGGCATTTGGACCTTGGACCGACCAAAAATATGTATCAACTTATTTATGTGCAACGGACAATAGAAAGTAGCATTTCATGCCTTGTCATATCCGGCCGAAGCTTCATGCTCTAACGTGGAGGACTTGATGTCTAGCTTGGTTCTTCCTTGATTATCCTTCTTGACTCTTAGGTAAATAATTATTTATGAACATGAATTCATAAAAGATCACATTCTCGGCTTCTCATCCTCCGGGATCAAAAATGAACAAAGGAAATTCAAGTCTTTTCGGTTGACCTTCACGCATGCTTGACCTCTTTTGATGACTTTCCTTCGGTCCATATTCTAGGGCAGTCCACTTTCCATCACTCTCCCTTGTAGAGAAGAATTTGTCCTCAAATTCTCGGGAATACCATTTTCCAAGTTTGGAAAAAATTAATTATGTTGAGGCTTGTGGAGAGTTGGGAAATGGAATGCTCTTTTGTGCGTTGGTAAAACTCCTTGAAGGTCTTTTGAACCTTTTCTTCCATACCCGGCCAGAAGGGGTGTTCTTCTAGTATGCTCATGGTGTGACAAACACAATTTTTCCTAGCCAAAACTTCATGACAAAAGATACAAAACCGGGTGCTCTTGGAAAGGAATTCATCTTCCTTCGGCACCAATAGAGGAGGTTCCGCATAGTTCTCCAAGATGTCTAGAGCTTGTCCCACCATGTTCGGTCACAGCATATGCTCTCTTGACATACTTACGGTTGTATCAAAATGTTCAGCCCAAGCTACTTCACATTTTTCCCGGCTTGGCAAGTCTTGTGTTCCACAATGGAGTACGCCAAATCGGTTGTCTATGAGAAGGAAATCATCTTGCTCAAAAAGACTAAGCACCTTCCATGGACTTCCTAAGTCATTAGCCATCAATTCTTCAATTTGTTTTTGGGCCTCTTGAACACTTTTGGAACTCATGCTACATACGGGGTATAGGCAAAAGAATATTTGGGTTTTGGTGCTGTGTGGTTCCTTGTGGGGGAAGGCCGAAAGGGTTTTTATTTGGAGAGGTATGGGCAGATTTGGCTTGTGGAGTTTTGGTTGAAGAATGTGGTTTTTGGGGTAGGCTTAAAACTGGTTTGTATGTGATCTTGGCCTTAATTTCTTCCAAGGTTAAATGATCCTTAATCACCCGACAAATTAAGGCTCTTATGATTTCTCCAATCACAAGGGCAGCAAGAGTATTCAAGCACCGCACAAGTTTAGTTATTACAAGCCAAAACAGAATGGCTTCCATCTTGCCCTTAACGGTTCTAGCTCCTTGGACAGATTTGGTGTAGTACAAAAGCAAGGCCTCATGGCTGGGAAGGAGGCATTTTGGTAGGATAAGGATTTCCTCCTTGGGTTTCAACAAGACCTTTTGCTCCTTATGACAAGTAGCAAGGCAGCCATGGTGTGTAGATTTGAGGAAAAACTCACTAGCTCCGCCATTACATTCACCAAATTTTGCTTTCTTGAACAAATTCTCCTTATGCACTAGTAGTTCTCCAAAATCATGCTCAACACCATACAAGCACATTAACTTATCAAAATGGAAAACACAATTCTCTAATGGAGTAAATGAGATATACCTCCTCACCAAATTGTTGGCTCTTTGTTTACTCCTTTGATTCACAAGGTAGAAGCTCCAACATGTAAATGTGAACAAGATAGTCAAAACTCTTTTTTGGCGCTTCACACTATCCGGTTATAATCTTTGGAGATTTCTTTCAACAATAAATGCCCATGTAAATTTCTCAAACACATTTTCACAACCTTCCAAATGTAAAGGAATAGAACACCTCATGGAAAATGCTCCATTCGGTTTTTGAGGCTTCTCTTGTTCTATCACTTTTAATATCATCTCAAGCTCTTCCATAGAACAAAACTCATGATCAACTTTATGCACTTTGGACAGTCCACTCACGGCCAGATTAGGAACAAGCATTTGGGATGGAATTTTTGAAGCCAAATGGTCAAATTTGGCCAAGGGTTCTTTGGCAATGGGATGGGTATTTTGAGGGGAACTCTCGGCTTCGGGTGGTGTCAAAGGGGTTAGTTCTTGTGAGGGCCAGGATTCAGGTTGGTTGGCTTTGAGAAAATTTTCTCCATGAGTAGGTAAGGGGTCGGTTGGGAGGGAATCATTTGGTTTGGGTTTTGGAATTTGGCTAGGTGACAAAGGAACCAATGTGATCCTCTTGCCATCTTTGGTGAAGGTGTAGGTATTCAAGAATCCATCATGCATAACTCTCCTATCGAAGAGCCAAGGTCTACCAAGCATTAAATGGCATGCATCCATGGGTAGCACATCACACCATAACTCATCTCGATAATGTTTACCAATGCTAAATGAAAGAAGGCATCTAGAATTGAATAGAAGATTTTCACCTTGATTTAGCCATTGGATGGTGTAAGGATGAGGATGAGGTGAAACTTGAATTTCGAGCTTTTCTACCATAGTTGTTGAGGCCACATTTGTGCAACTACCACTATCAATAATGATAGAGCACACCTTGTTGAGCACCGTTCCCCTTGTATAGAAAATGTTCTCACGTTGATCTTCATTTAGCTCCTTGAAACCGCTCAAGGTTCCTCTTATGGGTAAGCTTGTGTTCATGGTTTGGGATCTTTGTGGAGGCGGCTATTTTTGTGGGGTTTTTTTTTTTGGTTTTTTTGTGTTTTTGGGTTTTATGGGATAGGGACAATCCACCAAGGATTAGAACTGGCTCTGATACCAAAGTTGATGTGTGGTGAGGGCGGAAGCAAAAGATTGAGGAAAACCGCAAGAAAGGCTACCCGGCCAGAATGTGACCTGCAAGTGCAATCTTGGGAGAATGGGTGAAAGGAGGGGCAAACGATGGAGTTTGGAGCTGAAAATTGGTAAGGAGCTTCTCAACTGATCCAAGAAGCTCTGGTATTTTTTGGGATTTTTGGTTGCCGGGAACACCTTGATCAAAGGTCTGAAAGTCAGGGTTCTGGGCTGACTGTCCAGGATGATATCCTTTGTATAGATCGAAGGTGGGGGTCGGGATACTGCTTGGATGGAGGCGATTTTTGGGGGAAAGAAGTGGACTCGCTGGGCTGGAGGTGGGCGAAGTTTGGAGTGAAATAGATGAGCGGTTTGTGAGATATGGAAATGGAAAGTGAAGGGATAAAACCGAGGTTATCTCTAGGATATAGAAACACCACCTAGAAGCAACCAAGGGGCACCTCTCGCCTTGCCGGACACGTAAACACCACCGGTAGGTTTTGAGGATTCAAAGAACACCACCAAGTAGCCAACTTGGATATAGCAATTGAGATTCAAAAGGATCCAGCTCAAGTTTGTCATTCATATAATAATCAAGGTTGTTTTTACAATGCTATTACAAGCTGAATTTATAAGCAATGAAAATAGCATCTAGTAAAACCAAAATTAAACTAAAAATCATAAAGATGCTTTCCTCCTCTCCAAGTTAGAGTTGAGTGAATTTCGGCCAAGTATTTTGTGAATTGGGAACATGTGGTTGTGAGGCTTTTCCCCTTATGCAAGCTTTACTATCCTTTGGCCAACACATAATAATATTCCTTGATGCTTCTAGAAGGTCTTCAATCCTCTCCTTTGATGCATCATCTTAGGTGTTTAAACATATGGCATTTGGACCTTGGACCGACCAAAAATATGTATCAACTTATTTATGTGCAACGGACAATAGAAAGTAGCATTTCATGCCTTGTCATATCCGGCCGAAGCTTCATGCTCTAACGTGGAGGACTTGATGTCTAGCTTGGTTCTTCCTTGATTATCCTTCTTGACTCTTAGGTAAATAATTATTTATGAACATGAATTCATAAAAGATCACATTCTCGGCTTCTCATCCTCCGGGATCAAAAATGAACAAAGGAAATTCAAGTCTTTTCGGTTGACCTTCACGCATGCTTGACCTCTTTTGATGACTTTCCTTCGGTCCATATTCTAGGGCAGTCCACTTTCCATCACTCTCCCTTGTAGAGAAGAATTTGTCCTCAAATTCTCGGGAATACCATTTTCCAAGTTTGGAAAAAATTAATTATGTTGAGGCTTGTGGAGAGTTGGGAAATGGAATGCTCTTTTGTGCGTTGGTAAAACTCCTTGAAGGTCTTTTGAACCTTTTCTTCCATACCCGGCCAGAAGGGGTGTTCTTCTAGTATGCTCATGGTGTGACAAACACAATTTTTCCTAGCCAAAACTTCATGACAAAAGATACAAAACCGGGTGCTCTTGGAAAGGAATTCATCTTCCTTCGGCACCAATAGAGGAGGTTCCGCATAGTTCTCCAAGATGTCTAGAGCTTGTCCCACCATGTTCGGTCACAGCATATGCTCTCTTGACATACTTACGGTTGTATCAAAATGTTCAGCCCAAGCTACTTCACATTTTCGGCTTTTGAATTCATGCTCTAACGTGGAGGACTTTGATGTCTAGCTTGGTTCTTCCTTGATTATCCTTCTTGACTTTTAGGTAAATAATTATTTATGAACATGAATTCATAAAAGATCACATTCTCGGCTTCTCATCCTCCGGGATCAAAAATGAACAAAGGAAATTCAAGTCTTTTCGGTTGACTTTCACGCATGCTTGACCTCATTTGATGACTTGCGTTCGGTCCATATTCTAGGGCAGTCTACTTTCCATCACCCATGAACCAAGTGTTTAGGCCTTTTCTTGGCAAGTTCGTGGTGGTATGCTTTGATGATATTTTGGTGTATAGCAAGAGTGAAGAAGAGCATCTAAGGCACCTCACACAAGTTCTTGAGTTGTTGGAAAAAGAGAAGATATATGGTAACTTCCAAAAGTGTACCTTCTTCACTTTGGAGGTAACTTTTCTTAGCTACATAGTCTCGGACCAAGGCGTGAAGGTGGATTAAAGCAAGGTGGCTATAAAATCTTGGCCTATTCCAACGAGTATTCATGATGTCCGAAACTTCCATGGTTTGGCCTCTTTCTATCGGAGGTTCGTTAAGGATTTTAGCACTATCACAGCCCCCATGACCGAAGTACTAAAGGGAAGCTCATTCAAGTGGAATTTTAAGGCTCAAGAGGCCTTTGAGACAATCAAGCTTAATCTTACTCAAGCCTCGGTTCTAGCTCTACCAAGTTTTGACAAGGTCTTTTAGGTTGAGTGTGATGCCTCCAGAGTTGGCATTGGTGGAGTTCTCTCTCAAGAAGGCCGACCTCCGGCCTTCTTTAGTGAGAAGCTTTGTGATTCAAGGAGAAAATACTCAACTTATGATAAGGAGTTCTATGCCATTATTCGGTAACTTGAACATTGGAGCCATTACTTAGTGGCTAGTGAGTTCATTCTCCATTCTAACCATGAAGCACTCAAGTATATACAAGGACAGCACAAGCTAAACCCACAGCATGGCAAATGGGTAGAGTACCTCCAAATGTTTCACTTTACCATCAAGAACAAATCAGGCAAGATGAACAAAGGAGCGGACGCCCTATCTAGAAGGTGCCTCTTGTCTGTTTCAATTGGAAACTCAAATTCTTGGTTTTGAGCATTTAAAGTCTTTGTATGATGAAGATATGGATTTGGGAAAAATGTAACAAGACTACTAAATACATCACAAGGGAGAGTTTCTAGTACAAGATGGCTTTCTCTTCAAAGGCACTCGGTTGTGCATTCCCCATTGTGGAACAAGAGAGCTCTTGATCCAAGAAGTATATAATGGGGCATTGGCTAGCCATTTCAGAGTTAACAAAACAGTATGCATGCTTAGAGAACATTGTTTTTGGCCCAACATGGCGCAAAGTCACTCTCTTCTACAAGGGCTTTACACCCCTCTTCCTACACCTAACCAACCATGGGAAGATGTGAGCCTAGAGTTCATACTAAGCTTACCAAGGACTCAAAAGAACAAGGATTCAATTTTGGTGAGAGTAGGCCACTTTTCCAAAATGGCACATTTCATTCCATGCAACAAAACGAATTATGTAACTCATGTGGCTAATTTATTCTTCAAGGAGATTGTTAGACTCCATGGCATTCAAAAATCCATGGTTTCGAACAGAGATAGCAAATTCTTGAGCCATTTTTGGATCACACTTTGGAAGAAATTGGGAACCAAGCTACAATTTAGTACTACTTGTCATCCTCAAACAGATGGACAAACCGAACCGACAAACCGAACGTTAGGAGTGCTCTTGAGGGCTTTGATCAAGACCAACGTGAAAGCTTGGGATCAACTACTTGCTCTTGCTTAATTTGCATACAATGGTGCTCCAAGCAAGGCCACGGGCATAAGTCCCTTCACGATAGTCTATGGAGTTGAGCCACTTACTCCTCTAGATTTAACACCGAGACGCATGAATGGAAAGCCTAGCGTGGAGGCTGCAAAAAGGGTGCAAGAAATCCAAAATATGCATGAGAAAGTAAGGGCTAAAATTGAGCAAACCAATCTTACGCATAAGCAACGACTTGACAAGGGAAGAAAGAAGAAGGTTTTTTAACCTTGAGATCTAGTTTGGGTGCACCTAAGAAAAGAGTGTTTCCCTTTTAAGAGAAAGAGCAAGATTTTTCCACGAGCTGAAGGTCCATTTGAGGTGCTTGAAAGCATAAATGACAATGCCTACAAAGTTGATCTACCCGATGAATATGGGTCTCGGCGAGCTTCAGTGTAGCTGACTGCTCTCCTTACTTTGAAGATGACACCTTAGAGAATTTGAGGGCAAATTCCTCTGTACAAGGGTAGGATGATGGAGACCTCCCCACTAATCAAGCTACTAAGGGTCATGGTTTACTAGCTAAAGTGCAAGAGGAGCTATCTAAGAGTAGTGATCAACTTTGGGCTTCTAAATCGTCCATTCTGGTTCGGGTTGTGCAAGACTCGATACTAATAAATGGTCCTTAGGAGTAGAACCAGAAATAACAATGGAAGAGGCTAGCAATTGCAAAACAAGCAAAACGATTAGTTTGGATCAATTATGTGTATCTGACTTTGAGAGTCAAAAGGTCAATGCTCGGAGGGTCAATTGAGGAGACTACCTACATGATGCATAGCTGACTTGTGAAACTTTCTAGAGAATCTGAAATCACTTGATTTGGTGGAGGGAATCAAATTCTAAAGTCAATCAAAGTGAAGTTTAGAGAAGAGGAAATCTAATACTTGGCTAGGATTGCACCATGAATAGTAACCACATGTTCCCTCTTAGTGGAAGCATTTTCTTTGATTATTATCTTTGCTTAGTATAATCCTATCCCTTGATCATGTTAGGCTTCTAATATCCATTAGATTATGCTTTGCTTTCACTCTTTTTTAAGCACTACAATTAGTGCTCCATACTCAGCTGTATTACGCATTGAATTGAGTGAGAAACCGAGTGAGCTTAGTGCTTTTCACCCCCAAAATACTTGATTTCTTATCTTAGTGTGGCAAGCTAAGTAGTGACCTTTCAAGTCCTTGGAGCAAGCTGGTGGTGTTTCTTATCCAGGCCATACCTCGATCCCTCAATTAGTCAATGGTTGTGATTTCTTATCCATTGAAGACTTGGTCTCTATCTCTTTGTGCTCATCATTTTTGTGCTTGTCTTTGGTGCTAGTTTCACATGGCAATACCACTTCCGTTCTATTGCTTTGTTGCAAGCTCGCTAGACACTCATACCCATCTTTCTCCCCACTCTTTCCCACGCCCTACAAACAATCCTCATAGCTCGTTTTCTGGCCAGATTGCTCTCAAGCTAGAGAGATACATCACACCATTCCTTGGATTGTCCCTCTAGTATGGAATATGTTCTCTCTTTGCTCCTCCTTAGGGTCCTTAAGACCACTCAAAGTCGTCCTCAAAACCAAAAGGTCTTCCTCATCGGCTTCTTCAATTACTTTTTCAACTCCCTGCGTTAGACATAGCTCCTTGTCTTGCTCCTCTTCCTCTATAAGTAGCTCTTGATATTCGGCCAAAGTGACCATCCTTCTGTTTGGCACTCGAGGCTATATGACCCATGCCTTGGCATTTGTAACACCATCGGTTAGCATGGAATCCAGGAGGTGGTTTGGGTTGGCTTGGGAGTGTTCGAACAGGAGGTTGGCTTGTGGAGTATGGATTTTTTGTGCGGTTGGTTAAGGGCTCCCCTTGTTAAAGGGTGGGTTCTTTTGTGGGGGCAGTTTGGTAGGCTCCTTTCAGTAGAAATGGCTCTTCTTGTGTTGCTCAACCTTGTGTGCTAGTTGGCACACTTCATCAAAAGTAGAGTATTGTTGTAACTCAACCACTTGGCTATACTTTGGATCAAGCCCACTTAGGTATCTCACAATGGTTTGGTCCTCACTCTCTTGGATATCACACTTGATGAGCAATCTTTCAAATTCATGGATATACTCCTCAACACTCAAACTGCCTTGTTGTATATTGTGGAGTTGAGAGTAGCTATCTTGGATGTAAGATGTGGGCAGAAACCGAACCTTAAGTTTTGTCCTCATTTTCTCCCAACTTTTAATCTTAGGCTTCCTTCTCCGAGCCCTATTATGCACTAGGTTCTCCTACCAAGTGGAAGCAAACCTTCTAAATTTAATAGCCACAAGCTTCACCTTCTTTGAAGTCATGAGGAGGAGGGTTGTGTCGCCCATAACCTCTCCTAGGTCATCCACCACTTTCATAATCCGAGGATGCAAAATGGATTATCCTCATCTTCTTCTTCTCTAGAGTTAGGTGAACTTTAGGAGTTTTGGAAGAACTCCTAAGTTGGTTGCATCTACTCTTCATGGACTTCCCAAGCTATTTTCTCAAGTATTTATTCTAGGCTGTAACCTCTTCATAGTTCTTCATTAACATCTCAAATCTCTCCTCAAAGGGTTTGCTAGCACTCATTGTGTAACCGGGTTTTTTTTTTTTATGGGTTTTCTAGGCATAATGTGTTTAGGCTTAGGGTTGTGTTTGGGGGTTGGGGAAACTCGGTCAGGAGAGTAGTCAAAAGCTCGATACCACTTATGATGGAACCTTGGAGTGACCGATACCGGCCGAAGCAAAGGGGGCAGTTTTGTGGTTAAAGTAATAGGGAAAGGTTGAGGGAATAAAGAGTACCCACCTAGAAAACCGTACAACAAAGAGCAACCAAATAACTAAACACCTCAATCAATCACAATGAGCAAACAAACAACAAATAGCAACAACAAACGAATAGAAAACTAAGTTCCCAATGGATGAGACTCACCACCAAGAGGAGACATAGGGCACCGAGGTTAGGATGAGATGAGACACAACACTCACTCCAACCAAGGACTTGTAGGAGCACCACTTAGTATGAGTAAAAGAAATTTAGGTGAAAGAGCCAGGCTCATTCGGTTATCATATATTTCATCATTACCCTTTACACAAGTGAAGCCACTAGTATATATAGTGCTTCTAAATAGGTTAAACATAGGTAATCCAAGGGCTGCTAAAGCCTTAAAAAATAAGGGTTGAGATTGTCCTATGTAGAACAGAAATATGCAGAAAAGAACAAGCCAAAAGTCTGCTCCAAAATGATCTTGTACGGTGGTCCATGGTACAGCCTTGAGAGTGGAAAGCGGTCATGGGTGGTTCCAACTAGCATTCATGATGTAAGAAATTTCCATGGTCTAGCCTCTTTTTATAGGAGGTTTATTAAGGATTTTAGCACCATTACTGCCCCCATGACAGAGTTGCTAAAGGGAAGTTCCTTCAAGTGGACTCCTAATACTCAAGAAGCCTTTGAAACAATCAAGCTCAAACTTACTCAAGCCAGGTCTTAGTCCTTCCTAGCTTTGACAAGATCTTTGAGGTGGAATGTGATGCATCCAGAGTGGGTGTAGGTGGTGTTCTCACTCAAGAAGGTCGGCCTATAGCCTTTTTAGTGAGAAGCTTTGTGATTCAAAGAGGACGTACTCAACTTATGACAAGGAGTTCTATGCCATAATTCGTTCCCTTGAGTATTGGAGCCATTATTTAGTAGCAAGAGAGGTCATCCTACATTCTGACCATGGGGCTCTTAAGTACATTCAAGGGCCAACATAAGCTCAATCAATGTCATGCCAAGTGGGTAGAGTACCTCCAAACATGCCACTTCTCCATCAAGCATAAATCCAAGAGGTTGAACAAGGGAGCCGATGCATTGTCAAGGAGATATCTTCTTTTATTTCATTTGAAAACTTGTGTATTTGGTTTTGAGCACTTAAAATGTTTGTATGTTGGTGACAAGGAACTTGGAGAGTTGTTTCAATTATGTCAAAAGCACCCCAAGGGAGAGTTTCTGGTCCAGAATGGTTTCCTTTTCAAGGGGACTCGCTTTTGCATTCCAAGTTGTAGGACAATAGAGCTACAAATCTGAGAGGTTCATAGCGGTACCTTGGCTGGACATTTTAGTGTTAAGAAGACATTGTGTATGCTTAGAGAGCACTACTATTTGCCGAACATGGAGAAGGATGTGCAAGACATTGTGAAGAGGTGTACGGTGTGCCAAGTTACTAAGAGCCACTCCCTTCCTTAAGGGCCCTACAATCCTCTACCAACCCCACAACTACCTTGGGAAGATGTAAGCCTAGACTTCATATTAGGCTTGCCAAGAACACAAAGGAGCAAGGATTCCATTTTAGTGGTGTTTGATAGGTTTTCCAAGATGGCGCACTTTCTTCCATGCAACAGACCAATGATGCAACTCATATGGCTGATTTATATTTCAAGAAGATAGTGAGACAACATGGAATCGCTAAGTACTTGGTCTCGGATAGGGACACCAAGTTCTTAAGTCACTTTTGGGTTACTTTGTGGAACAAATTGGGTACCAAGCTTGAGTATAGCACAACCTACCATCCATAAACCGATGGGCAAACCGAGGTGACTAATCGAACATTGAGAGTGTTGCTGATGGAGACCCTCTACTAATCAAGCTACTAAGGGTCATGGCTTATTAGCTAAGGTGCAAAAGGAGCTACCTTTAAGCAAGGATCAAATTTGGGTTTTTCTCGGTTTGAATTGAGCAAGTTGCCAATGGGTTAGTAGAGCCCTAAAACTCCCTTTATCAAAACCATGTTGATACTGATAAAAGGTCCCTAGGTGATGTGTAGTGAATGCAGAAGCAAAAAGAAAGGGAAAACCGCAAACAAGCAACCGGGCAGAATGTAGGTCTGCAGGTGCGGTTCTAGGAGAATAGGTGAATGAGGGGGTAAATAGAGGCGTTTTCAGCTGAAATTTGGTGGGATGGTTCTTGACTGGGCCAAGAAGGTTGGGTAAAAATTGGGGAATTTTTGGAGGCTGGGAACACCTTGATCCGAGGGCTGAAAGTCGGGGTTCTCCGCTGACTGTCCAAGATGACTCCCTTTGTATAAATCGAAGGTGGGGGACGGAGTTCTTCTTGGTTTGAGTTGAGATTTAGAGGGAATGGACTCAACTCATGTATAATGTTGTGGGTGAAATTTGGGGCGAAGTTGATGTGTGGATTGGGAGTTATGGATATGGAAAGTCGATGGATAAAACCGAGGTTTCTTCTTGGATACGGAAACACCATCAAGAGGAAGCCTGATGTGTAGTGGCGGAAGCAAAGAAAAAGGAAAGAAAACCGCAAAGAGAGCAACCGGGCAGAATGGGTTCTGCCTGCGCAATCTTGGCAGATTGGGGAAATGGGGGGCAAAGGTTCTTGGATTTGGACGAAATTTGGTGGGGAAGTAGGTAACAGGTGAAGGTTGATTGTGGCAAAATTTGGGAAATTTTGTTGTTGAGGAAGACCTTGATCTGCACCCCTGAAATGAGCAGCGCTGGACTGGTTGTACAGGCTGACACCTTCTGTTTGGATCAAGGGTGGAGGACGGAGATGTTCTTGGATGGAGCTGAAAATTGGAGGAATGGAAGTAGATGGATGGGAAGGATTGTGGTTAAAATTTGGAGTGAAATGGCTGGGTAGATTGTGAGATATGAGGCGGCAAAGTGAGGGATAGAACCTTGACTCGGGCTCGGATACGAGCAACACCACCGAGTGAATCAAGGGGCGCTCCTAAGCGATCCGGATACAGCAACACCACCAGGACTTAAGAGACTCAAAGAACACCACCGTGATGCCAAGCACGGATACAGCTTTGAGGATTCAAAAACGAGCAATCCAGCTCAAGAGTTTAAACTCATATATATTCATCAAAAGGTGTCTTTACAATGAAGCATATGAGCTGAATTTATAATGCCTAGCCTTGGCATTGTACATAACCGAAAACCATGCTCAAAATAATGCAAAAATGAAAATGAAACTAATTAGATTCTTTCCCTCCTCCAAGCTAAGCTAGAGTAAATCCTAGCCAAGTATTACAAAATTGGGAACATGTGGCCATGCTTGTTTTCCCCTTCTTCAAGCTTCTTGATTCTTTGATGCTTCTAGAATGCCTTGTCACTCTCCTTCCTTGTTGCTCCATATCCGGTCATGGTCCATCTCATGTCAATATGGACCGTCCTCAATTAAGCATCATCTTATTTATGTACTTAAGCATAAAGTGGCAATGTTCCTCGGTTTGACTTGACCATGCATACTTGCTTTGCCTTGGAGGTTTGTTGGTGGCTAGCTTCAACTATCCTTCTTGGCTAAATTAATAACCAATTATTTATGAACATAAAGACATAAAATAACACACCCTTGGCTTTGTATCCTCCCGGATCAAAAATAATTAAATCAAATTCATGCCCTTTTGGTTGATTCCGGGCATGCTAGCTTCCTTAGATTCAATATCTTTCAGCTCAAAATGTGGGGCTGTCCACTCTCCATCAAAGCCTAGGGGCACCTTTAACCTTGCCGGATACGAAACACCACTGGTAGATTAGAGGACTCAAAGAACACCACCAAGTAGCCAACTTGGATACAGCATTGAGAATTTAAGGGGCCGAGAAATCCATCTCGAGAGAGCAATCCAGCTCAAGGTTCATATATTCATCATCAAGTCTCTTTACATAGCTAAATACATTGAGTATTTATAGAAACTAAAAAGCATGCTGAAAATACATAAAGCTTAAATCAAAATAATAATCTAAGGCTTGTATTGAGTTTCCTCTTCTTCAAGCAAAGATGGAGGGCCGGATGTAGAGAAGCAATCTTGGCCAAGCTTTGAAACTCTAGGGAACATGTGGTGGAAAATGCATTGTGCATTTTCAGCCATGTATCTCTTTCCCCTTGCGCAAGATATCATCACATGCTCTTTTCCACTAATGCTAGTGCTTAGGAATTCTTCTAGAATCCTCCTTGAGCTGTCCACGCATGATCCATGTGATGTTCATTCAGCTAAGGCAAAAATATGGTCTTCTTGGTCCTTGAAAATGTCTGGACAGCATGTATCAAAAATACTCATTATGTATCAAAAATGCTCGGTTGAATTCCTTGTGTATTTGGACCGACCTTTTGTGCCATATCTTGCTTCAACTCTTAAACAACATTTATTTATATACTAATTGTCATAGAAAGACAATTTCCTCATCCTTGCAAGTCCTAGTTCCACTTGCTTCATTCCGGACCGGAATAGGCATTTTGGAGCCCAAAAGGATTTTCAAGTTAAGCTTGACTCCTCTTACCATAGCTTGAGACCCCATGACTCTTGGAAATTAAGTTTGGATAGAAATATCCATCATATTTTCTCCTTGTTGAAAAGAATTTGTCCTCAAATTCACATGGACAATATCTTCCAAGTGAGGAAAATTTCAAGATCAATAAAGCATATCTCTTGTCATCATAGGGGTATGCCTCTTATTTTCGGTTATTGAAGACATGCCTTGTGTGGGCATGAAACCGATTGTTCACCAAAAGATCCTAGCAAGTGCTCTCCATGTGATTCTTCAAGTTGAGACAAGCATGACCAATGGAGCCTAGGATCATAGTGAGGCTCACATTACTTTTTTCTTCTTTGATGCTCATAAGGTAAGTCTCCAACTTGGCTAAGATCTGGTGGGATTGATTTTTGAAGGCCACCATCACTCTCGGACAGCATGTAGTAGCGAGAGTACCAAGCAATTTCTCCATATTCAAGCTAACAATGATGGCTCAACTTCAAGGGGTATAATTAAGAGCTTGCTCTCCACATACTTGGCATAAACACGCAAAAATGTCAATTGCTCAAAATCAACTTCATAAATTTCCAATTGAGATAAAAGCTTATACCTCCTTTTGGAATTTTACCATTTCAAGCGCTCAAAGTTATTTGTGCAAGACTATCATTTTTCTTCAAGTGCACATGCCAAGGAACCTTGTCCAAAAACTCAACAATAATTTGTGTAGCCCCATGTAGAGGCTCTAGTTGCTTTCGGCCTTTATCAAAGTGGACAGAATAGGGTCTGTCCCAACACAATAATCTCTCCATGAAATCAACTAAGGGGCTGTCCACTAGGGCTAACACACGGCTGTCCACATGAGCTAGCACACAGCTCATTTTCACACCCAAAAATTCATCAATAGTCATCAAAACAAAATGCTCATTGTGGAGCTCACAAACTTGATCATTAGAACACACATAGATACTAGGAGTGCTTGACAACCCATATGGAATAACTAGCCAATCCAACAACTAAGGTCTATCCAACAGTAAGTAACAAGCATCTAAAATCATGATAATGCTCCAAAACTCTCCAAGATGATTCTTGTTACTTTCAAAGAATTTAGGACACCAAAAATGTGATTGGAATCCTTTACCTTGCAAAGACCATTGGAAGCCAAGTGGATAAAGGTTGTCCGAAACTTGTTGATGGGGAGGACACCACAAACCCAACCCCAACTAATACCGAGAGCCAGCTAGAACTAATTGATAATTTTGAGTCCTCGGAATTCACTACTGAGCCCTCGAAACCATTATTGGGTCTTCGTTGATAACGCAGGCATCAAGGGAGTTTTGGCCACACTCGAAATACTTGTCTGTCTCCTCGGGCAAGAGTAAAGGAGTCAGAAAAGTCGAAGTATTCGGAGGAAAATAAGACAAGAGATCTTTTCTTGAGTCCTCGCTTCGAGCTTAGAAATCAAATGATCCTTTTTCTTAGTCCTCAATTTCGAGCTTAGACCAGATTGTAGATATACTCAAATCTACTTGATCATCATCTAGGCGTCTTCAGCAGAGCCGAAAAGGAAAGTTAAGGATCGAAAGCAAAGAATTTGGTGACAACGATTGTAGTCTGTCACTGGACTCGTAACCGTACTACTTTGTACTACCGATTCTGTGGTCCCCCTCCTTTTCTGCTGTCCTTTTTTTCTGCTGTATTTATTTACCTTTTGTCCTTGTTTTTGTCCTTTTATTTTTCTGAATACATCAAATCATTGATTGTAAAGGGGATTTATGACCCTTAGATTATAGTGATGTAACCTAGCTAAGAGGCCTATAAATATACATGGGCTCTCTCTTTGTAAAGGATGATGATTTTGATATTGGCTATATGCTAAGTAAAGTTGAGTCGTGCTCCTTTCAACCCCAAAAATTCTCTTTTGCTTATCTAATTAGTGGTATAATTAGGCTGTGTTCGAAGAGTGTGATTATACTTAGTGTGGTGATAGCTGTATCACTAAGTGTAATTAGTGCCCTAGTGTCCTTGTTGTTTACTGTTCCATTGGTCGATTCTAAGTCCATTCTAAGTCTCTCGAATTGCATTTGGCGCACTCGTTGGCGTGGATCGGTGTAGCCTTGCATTCTGGCACATTATCCTAAAGGCAATTTCTTTGCTGATTGGTAGACTTCTTATGGCCTAGCAAAAACGGGGTTTAGGGCACTCCTAACCCTTAGTAATCTTGGCTAAATTAAACCAGCAAAAGGGGCTTAGTTAACCTGAGTTGAGCAACACCTATTGCTAGCACTTCTTAGAATTTAGCCATCAATCCAAGGGACTTGGTGTTTGAATGCGGGATGGTTGAGGCAATAGTAGGAAGGTCCCCATCAGGAAGGCTTAAGAGGTAGTAAAGAAATAGGAGAAATTTTGGAGAGCAATCAAGATTAGTTTCAAACTCGAACTTGCAGCATGAAGATCCAATACTGGCAAGCACAAAAAGTGGATACATATTTAGCGATTCACTTCTTCCAACGAAAGCAAAAAGCGATGGTAGTTGATCACCCAACCTCATGGTGGAAGGAATACCTTAAAAACCACAAGTAACAATCTTCTTTGGTATGTTAAACACTCGGAAGGTGTCCCATTTCAAAAAACATACCTCGTAACTCCCGTTTATTCGTTTACTTGGCTTGAAAAGTAGCACGTATTACTTTCCTAACCGTGTGTTATGGTAGATGGGGAGAGAGCAAGTAATACCTCTATTGGATTGTATCCGGCCTACTACCTTTGACTTGTTCGAAGGGCATGGTAACTCTAAGCGGACTAGGTTGTGGCCCGAATATTGGAGAGGTCCGAAGCCGTTGACACCTGCAGACTTGTTGACACCTGAAGTTATACCCAATATTGTTGTTTCTCCTTATTATCTAGAGTGGATAATAAAAGTAGATCCTCAACGGCGGAAGGCATTGAGACTCGGAGAGATGAATCTTGAAGAAGTTGTCCCTCGCTGTTGCCCCCTTCAAATTCACGAAATAAACCCTCGGATGGCTGAACGCGCTTGTCGAAGAGAAATTAAAGTCAAAGAAGCTAAAGAAAGGAAGGACCGCCGAATTCAAGAACCGAAGGAACGCACTCAGGATGAAGAAGCCGAGTCTAGCGATCCTAAGGGAAAGATAGTTAAGATAGACTGGGACTCATACTCTTATGATAGAAGTTGGGATAGAAATAAAGAAAGGGAGGTTTTAGTTTTGCCTTTTTAGAATAGTGTTATTTTTACAAGTAGTATGCTTGCAATTATTTTATTAGCTATGTATTTAGGTAAGTAGTAGGCTTACCTTTTATTAAGTAAAAGTACGTATTATGCTATACTTTCATATTTTTATCGCTCACTTTAGAGGTAAAAATGGATAAATTGGACCGACTAATTGGACTCGCCCTTAAAATAAAAGACACCGATGGACTGTCTAGTGCCATCTAGTAAATAAATAAGGGAATCGAGATAATCGAGAGGAAAATCGTGGCCCTCGCCATCCACCGTTGCTCGGTTGGTGGCCGGCGCCGGCCATGGCCTACCCTGGTTGGGCTAGGCTCGGCCACTGCCTAGGGCATGCTAGATGTAGTACTTCTTCAATTGATTTAAATTGGTGTACTAGAAAATCTCCTTTCCATCCAAATCGATTACTTTGACTGCTCCGCTGAGTAAGATTTAACTAAGAATAAACGGGCCTTGCCAATTGGGCTTAAATTTCCTTGCGGGTCCTCAATTGGTGCTCTTATCTCTTTAAGGACCAAATCCCCAATTTGCAAATTTTGAGGCTTAACGTTCTTATTAAATGTCATGGATAAGCGAGCCTGGTATATTTGGACGTTATGTAAGGCATTGAGGCGCCTCTCATCCAATAATACTAACTCCTCATAACGTGCTTTGGCCCACCCCGCTTATGGAATTTGGCTTTCAGCAATTATCCTTAATGAGGGAACGCTGATCTCAATTGGAAGGACTACTTCCATGCCATAAACTAAGGAGTAAGAGGTTGCTCTCGTAAAAGCTCTAATAGAAGTTCTATAACCCTACAAGGGAAAAGGAAATTTGTTAGGCCAATCCTTATAGGTGACTGCCATTTTCTCCACTATTTTCCAAATCCTCAATTGCTTTGTTGGTCCGAGGGCGATACAGGTGAAGATTTGTGATGTTGGATTTTGTGCTTATCCAAGAAATTTGCTACTTCCTTCTTAAAATGGCTACCATGGTCACTTATTAACTCGTGGGGCACCCCATATCGATAGATAATATTCTGGGTAATGAATTTGACTACTTATTTTGACATTAAAGTTGCATAGGAAGTTGCCTCGACCTATTTAGCGAAGTAGTCGATTGCTACTAATATAAATTCATGACCACCTGTTCCGTTAGGAGTCACCTTGCCGATAATGTCTATTCCCCAAACCGAATATGGCTAGGGAAGCTAACGTTGTGAGAAATGATAGTGGTTGGTGTTATAAATTTGCATACACCCGACATTTATGACATCTTCTAACAAAATCATAACAGTCCAACGTCATGGTTGACTAGTAATAACAGAGCCTTTGAACCTTCTAGACCAACATCCTACTATTCATATGAGGGCACTCCCCACCATGAATTTCCTCCATGATGCTCTTTGCTTCATGTTGATTGACACAAAGTAAGTTAATCCCAAAATTGGTTTTCTTGAACAATTGCCCCCGATTGATGAAGAATTGAGCGGCCAACATCCCGATGGCTCGTTGG
Source organism: Talinum fruticosum (assembly GCA_021018815.1). NCBI lineage: Eukaryota > Viridiplantae > Streptophyta > Magnoliopsida > Caryophyllales > Talinaceae > Talinum > Talinum fruticosum. The sequence continues at coordinate 1,639,214 of JAITYX010000040.1, forward strand.
GCTCTAAGTGTGGAGTCCAAAGGATACTTTTGTTTATCCAAATCTGATAAATATCATGATACCAACTGGTGTTGTCAGTATTAGACACTTCTAATGTACATATGTGCGTATGATGACTCCGTTGCTCAATGAGAACAGGCATTGAATGAATGCCAATAGGGATACTGATCATGGATGCTAAATTGGCTAGTAAATCTGCGAATTGGTTATCATCTCTCGGAAGGTAAGTGAAAGAGATGCTTTTAAAGTGTTTAGATAATTCAGTTAGGTATGCTTGGTAAGGTGCTAAGGCTTCACTACTTACCTTCTAAATTTGCGTAATCTGGTTGATGATCAAATTAGAGTCACCGAAAACCCCGATATTCTTGACCCCGATCTCTCGTAGCGGCTTCAAGTCTTGTGATGCAAGCTTCATACTCTACAGCGTTATTGGTGACTTCAAAGTCTAATTTGACTCAAATGGGAGTATGTGATACCTCCGGTGAGATTAAAAGAATTCCTACTCCAAAGCCCTTCGATTGGAAGTGCCGTCGAAGTACATTATCCAAACGTCCAACTCCACTTGCAAAATGTCTTCATCCGGAAAGTTAAGGTGTTCGAGTTGCGATTCGGGCATAGGTAGATCAACTAAAAATTTTGACACTATCCTTCCTTTGATTGCTTTTTGAGGGACGAACTTGAGTTCGAATTCGATAGCATGACAGTCCATCATGCTATCTTACTGCTGATAATCGCTTGCTTAAGTACGTACTTAATAGGATCCATGGGTGCTACTACATGTACCGTGTGGGCTAACATGTAGTGCCCGAGCTTCTTGGTAACCTAGACTAATGTGAATGATGTCTTCTTTAATGGCGTGTATCTAGTCTCAATCCAAGAACTTCTTGCTTAGATAGTAGATTGCTCATTCTTCTTTCCCGTCTCGTTGAGCTAGCATGGCTCCCATAGTTGTTTCCATTGTGGTGAGATATAGAAGTAAAGGTTTCCCAGATTGGGGTGGAACTAACACTCGGAGAATTAGCCAGGTATTCTTTAACCTACTCAAATGCTTGTGGCACTCGGTATCCTAAATGGGCTTAGATCCTCTCTTTAATTTCTTGAAAATAGGTTGATAGACCATAATAAGTTTTGATATGAAACGAATAATGTACTCGTAAATGTCCTACTAGAAAACCCCTTATCTCTTTTTCCATACGTGGCGGCGGGATCTCCCGAATGGCTTTGATCTTGGGTTCATCAAACTTCAATTCCTCTAAGACCGACAACATAGCCTAGCAGTTTACTCCGAGGTTACTCCAAAGGCACACTTTTGAGGATTAAGGCGCATGTTGTACTTCCTAATTCTATGGAAGAATTTTCTCACGCTAGTTAGCTGCCTTGCCCTATCTTTCGATTTTATGATCATATCATCTACCTATACTTCAGCTTCTTTATGGATCATATCATGTAGTAGAGTTGTTGCTGTGCTCGATACGTTGCACCGGCATTCTTGAGCCCAACTGGCATCACCACATAACGGTAAATCCCCATTGAGTGATGAAGTCGTTTTCTCCATATCTTCTTCAACCATCTTTACCTGATTGTACCCAAGCATAACCGTCCATGAATGAGAGCAAAGCATGACCCGCTGTATTATCTACTAGAAGATCGACATGAGGCAACGGAAAATCATCTTTAGGATCGACCTTGTTTAAATCCTCGAAGTCGATGCACATACCAACCCTTCAAGACTCGGAACTATATTTACTACCCACCGAGGATGGTGAACAATCTTATTGAACCCAGCCTCCAACTGTTTATGAACCTCTTCCTTAATCTTCAAAGCCCATTTTGGTTTTATTTGCCTTAACTTTTGCTTTATCGGCTTAGCATCTTTGTAAAGCGGGATTTCATGTTCAACTATACTCGGATCTATACCCGACATGTCTTTATAAGACCATGCAAAGACATCGATAAATTCCGTAAGGAGCGAAGTGAACCGCTTTCTAGCCCCTGGACATTTGGATCTAACAGAGGTAAGCTAAGAAGTGGTTTCGACTTGGTAACATCTTGGATAAAAACTAGACGGATCCCACTCGACTGGAATGGGTTAAGTGAAAATAGCTAAGGTGCCACTAAAAGGGTTTTTATTGTTGCTTAATTTCCGGGCCGCCTTAGGCAAAGGTAGTTGGCCATTTTGAAACATGCTTTCTAGTTTATTCTTGAATGTCCAACACTGTTCGGTGTCATGTGCTCGTGTACGATGGTATTTGTAAAATTTCCGCGTCCCAATTTTCGGATTATTTTGCGGTTTCGATTTTGCTATAATAGGTGGCAATTCTATCTTCCTCTTTTCCAAGAGATGATCAAGGGCTTTGGTGTAAGTAGTATCAATAGAAGTGTAGTCGGTATACCTGTTGAGGGCATTGACATCCGCACCCCTATTAGCATTGCCGATATTGAAGGTTTTCTTATCTTTGGAATGATAATTACCTCTATACCCACTCACGACTTTTGTGGTTGTGGTAGACAACTCTTATTCTATCAGCAAACCAACATCTCTAAGGGTTGAAATGTTCATCACGGGTAGGAATTTGAGGTGCTGATTGTAATTGGGCTGAAGGTTTTTCCGATGATTCGAACTTAGTCTTTCTCGGAGGGTCGATCAACCATATGGGCTGCTTTTGGTCTCCATTTGGTAAGGAAATCCATGAAGCTCTCCTTCTCGCCTTGCTTGATTAATTCCAAGTCTCCGAGGGTAACAGGGAGATAAGTGTTATAAGAGTATTGATGGAGGAACTCCTTGCACAAATCAGTCCGAGTTGGAAACCTTGCGTGGGTCAACCGCATTGTACTACTTCATTACATCAATATCAAATGTCCAGGGGAAGATGATATGCTAAGTGTCTTCATGAATGTTTGTAAGAGTCATTGCTCAGAAAAGTTGCGTACATGATGGGGATTCTTAGAACCTTTGAATTTAATATCGGGCATGGTAAACTTAGGAGGTAGTTTACCTTTAGGGATTGAAGTGAATTCTTTATGATCAAAGTCATGATTACTCGAACATGGATGACTCCCTTAACATCCGTTCTATCCGATCTAAACGGGAATCAGCCTGAGATTTGGATTCGTGTTTAGGGGATTTATGTTTGGGACTACATGGAGGAGACAAGATGGGAGGAGTTGGCGGAACCAAGGATGTTTCCCTTCTCAAACGTTCAGCTTCTTCGGTCTCTTCCTTTTTCAAATGTTTAGCTTCCTCATCTGTTTTACTAGCCTTAATAACCCTTGTGATAGTCTTAAGATCCCTCGATATAGATGATATATGTTCCTCTTGATCATTAAACCTGGTTTCCACCTTAACTATATTCTCATTAAGGAAACCGAGGATAAAATACTGCTATGGGTTAGAATCCATTAGAAGGGAACTCTTTCAGTGTATCGCCTTAGGACAAGGTGTAGATTGTGATGGTGTAGTGCGCGCTGAAGCTTGTCACACTGATGGAAAGTGGACCACCCTAGACTTTGAGCTGAAAGCTATTCATTTTGAAGGGTCAAATAAGCCCAGGAATCAACCAAAGTTGATTGAATTTGTCTTAATCATTTTGATCCGGGAGGATGCAAAGCCAAGAGTTTGATCTTTTTATGATTGTTCATAAATAATTATTTACCTAAGAGTTAAGAAGGAGAGCCAAGAAGAATCAGCTAGCAAACCTAAAATCCTCCATGTTAGAGCAAGGTGCATTTTGGCCATGACAAAACGTGAAGTAAGGTGTCTTTGCACATAAATAATTTGTATTTGATTCTGGTCGGTCCAAGGACAAATACAACCTGCCTAGGCGCCTAAGGGGAACATCCAAAGAAGCCCACATGAAGAGCATTCTAGAAGAATGAAGGAGGCTTGGCAAAGGGAAACTAACCGAGGCCACATGTTCCCTAACCATCAAATACTTGGCTGAAATTTCTCCTTGCTTAACTTGGAGGAGGGGAAAGAATCTTAGTAGTTTTATTATCATTTTTGCTTTATTTTTCAGCTTAGTTTCAGCTTGTAAAATGCCATTGTTAGGCATTATATATTCAGCTAGCATAGCTCTTGTAAAAACAACCTTGATGAATATATGAACTTTGAGCTTTGCTCTTTTGAGATGGATTTCTCAACCTCTTGAATTCTCATTGCTGTATCCAAGCCTTGGCAAGCTTGGTGGTGTCCTTTGAGTCCTTACAATCTCTGGTGGTGTTTCTGTATCCGGTCAGATTGCAAGGTGCCCCTTGGTTCAGCTTGGTGGTGTTTCTGTATCCAGGCCAGGACCCAGGAACTATCCAGCGACTTCATCAATCCATATCTCCCAATCCACAAATCATTTCGTCCCCAAATTTCACCCACACCATCCTACACGGGTTGAGTCCAGTCCCACCAAATTTCAGCTCAATCCAAGAAGTATTCCATCCCCAGCACCAAAAACAAACAAAGAACCTCATCCTGGACAGCCGCCCAGCGTGACTTTCTGTTTGGCTTTGGTTCAAGGTGATCCCGACCTTGGATGCTGCCCATATTTTTACCAGCCCTTCCTAACATCCCAAATAACCTTCCCTCCAAATTTCAGCCAAATCCAAGAACATTTGCCCCTCCTTTCACCCTTTTCCCCAGAACCGCACCTGCAGGTCCTAATCTGACCGGGTTGCTTGTTCACGGTTTTGCTTATCTTTTGCTTCCGCTCCCACTACACATCACACACTGATGTTGATCACGGAAAAGAAGACATGTCGGACTCCTTGGTGAGGCGTTCTAATCTTTTAGAGCTCGGATTCCGATGGTACTCGGTTGCCATAGACTTCCTTATTCTCGTAGCCCAAAGGATGAGGTTTAGGACCCGTGAGAGAAGATCACTTTCGGGAGGAAGGTACTAAAGCGGGAGAACCGAGGGAATTAAGGATGCTTTTTATTTGGATGCACATAAAGAATGTGATGATGATATGATTCATTATTTAATTGAGATGATAATCTAATGAAAGACCCATAAGGAAAGGATGCTTTCTATATGATGGTGCATTACCTTATTCGAGCTGAATTTGTTTTGGACTAAATGCAAATGAAAAGAATGGACTGACCTATTAGAAGATGAATTCTAAATGCAAAAGACTTATCTTAACATGAGATGATTTTATTTGGTTAATGTAAATGGAATCTCCTAATATGAGATGATTTTATTTGGCTAATACAAATGGACTCTCCTAATATGAGATGATTTTATTTGGCTAATGCAAATGGACTTTCCTAATATGATATGATTTTATTTAGCTAATGCAAATGGAAAATGAGAATGTAAAAGAAAAAGGACTAAACAATTTGAAAAAGAAAAGGGGACATCCGGTAGGGCCTTTTCACAAATAGCATATGCTTAGACTACTAAGAGAAAAATTTTGGAATGACACGGAAGTGCAAACAATGGACCAACCCTAATAGGAGAAGGAGTTTTGACTTTTGGTTAGATGCACATAACGAGACTCACTCTAAAAACTTTATTAAAGTGTTTTGTTTTCCACCCATGATAGGGTCTAATCAACGCTCCTCACCTATCCCTAAAGGTTCACAAGTAGAAGATTAAATCTAAAACACACACACTCATTCAAGCATGCAAATGAAGTCCGGGTGACACCTAAAAGTCCAAAAAGTTCTATCGTAAAAAAGTTCAAGAGTTTGGATACATGGTGACACGTAATCTGAGGATTTGGTCCCTTATGGGTTGCACGGATAAGGATTCGATGCCTCTTGGTGAACCAAAGAGTTTAGCCCAAAAGTGCGTGCTACGAGGGAGGAGGTACCATTTTCTCGGGCAATGAGGCCTAGTTCGGTCCGCCTAAATGAACCAGTGGGAGCCTCTCTCTAGAAATGGTACACGAGAGGGTGCAATAAAGTTTTCGTAGTGTACAAAACAAGTATTTAAACTAGTTCAAAGATGGCTAAATTCGGGATGCCTAATGCAAGCACATCATTAAAACTCACTACTTGAAGTTTTCAAGTTTCACCCTCTTAATAAAAAAGTTTATCCCCGGTGGAGTCTTCACTGAAGGAACCACGGCCGGCTGAGTGCCCGCCGAGCTTCCCCACTTGTGTTGGGTCCCTATTTTAAAGATTGATTTTGAAGATGGTTTTAGAAAGTCGATTTTCGAATGTGAGGATGAACCTTTTATTAAGATTTCCGAGTTTTATTAAATTTGATTTAAAGCGAATTAAGTCAAGTTGAATGGTGGTTTTATTAACTATTTTAATTTTAGAATTATTTTTAGAATTTTTGGAATATTGTTTACTAATCAAGGGATACATATAATTAGGGTTTAGGTTCTTCCGTGAGACTTTAGGGCCGGATCGGTGTGAAAATAACAATATGGACGAAGCCTCACCGATTGTCCCGAAGGCGCAGGCCGTGGCCTCGTACCTAAGGATGGCCGTGCGCCGACCGGAGGTTGTGGCCGATGGAATCAGCCTCGGTCGCTACCCGGTTGGCGAGATCCAGAACCTTAATTTTTATCCCTACATTCGAAAAACAACCGAGATGCATATTCAATGAGAATAAAGCATAAAATAAGGGAGTCGGCAGTTAGTTTTTAGGAAAGAAAACGAATAAAAACAAAAACTTGATCTTCTAATCTTAGTATGGGAAGACTAAGACTAAAAGAGGCTAAAAATATATTCCATCGGTCTTTGAACCGAGAATCGGATTCGGGGTGAGGGTATGAAAGATATGGATAACCCTTCCATTCCGCTTCGTTGAAGACAACCATTACTAATTCGAGTAGTGAATTAAAAATGATGTAAACAAACAAGCAAGTGGCATATTACGATGATAAATAAAAGCAGCCAAACATAGTAAATAAAGCGAGTAGAGAAAGCGATAATGAAAAGAAAAAGTGAAAAGTTAAAGAATTACATCGGTTAGGGAGGAATTAAAAAGAGCGATTACATCTCTTAAACCACAATACGGAAAGCGATAAAAAACCATGAAAATATATAAACTATTTGAAGGCTAAACAATTGCCTTCAGGTTGTCCCACCTTGCCGATCCGGATCTCTACACTGGATCTCTTGATGCAACGGCGACAAATATGAGAAAAAGGGTTTGTTTTTGTGAGATATATGTATAGGGTATGGTAACGATCAATTGAATAAGTGCCCGAGAGATAAGAGTAATCGAATATTCTTTAGCTCTTTGCACGGATTCAACGACGGTTAATAAACAGTAAGGTAAGAGGTGAGTAATGATTTGGGCAGAGTGACGTTTAGGTGTGAGTACTCGGGATAGCTTTCTATAGCGTGATGCTAAGGCAGGAAGCCATATAGGAATGAGAGCCAAGGCTCTCTAATAAAGCAAAACTGATCCTCACTAAGTGGCTTAGTAAAGATATCAGCTAGTTGAAGTTTGGTAGGAATGAATTCAAGTTCAATATCACATTTCTCAAAATGATCTCTTAGAAAATGATACCGACCTCAATATGCTTTGTCTTTGAGTGCTTGAACTGGATTCATAGTGATGCTGATTGCACTTTGATTTTCACACTTGATTGGAATTGATTTGAATGAAAGTCCAAGATCTCTCAAGTGTTACTTGATCCATAAAATCCGAGCACAGCATGCTCCGGTTGCAATGTACTCAACTTCAGCAGTTGATAGAGCTACTGAGTTACGCTTCTTTGAGTGCCAAGGTATGAGGGATTAACCCGAAATTGGCGGGCTCTCGAGGTGCTTTTTATGTCAACCTTGTATCTAGCATAGTCGGCATCCGAGTATCTAGTGAGAGTCGGTTCCGAGTATCATGAGTACCATAGACCTAGATTCCGAGTCCCTGCAAGATATCTAAAGATTCTCTTCACCGAAGTGAGATGTGATTCTTTTGAATTAGCTTGAAATCTTACACACGGACATACACTAAACATTATGTCCGGTCTACTAGAAGTAAGATACGAGTAAAGATCCAATCATACCTCGATAGAGTTTCGATCTACTACTTTACCCTTTTCATTTGATCGGCTTTTTCGGATAAGATATTTCAGGTTATTTTCGACTAAATTATTCGGGTAAAACACGGAACTTGCATAAATTTGATTAACACCGACAAGTATGTTAGTACCACGGATTCTTTAGCCAAGCTTCGGATCAAAGATCGATCGAAGTTTTAGTCTCAAAATATGCAAAGCTTCGGACTATGATGAACTCAAGCTTAGGACCCTCTTACTGGACTTCAAAATGCACGCATCGCGATCAAGTCCATGCCCCATTTTGGAGTTCAGGTTCGACTATAACCAATTCCAAACATTACACAATAACTAATATCAAAAATTGAGGTTAGTACCCCTTTAGTGTCTATTTTAACCATTCGTCTAAAAGTGTAGTCTCGTATCTCTTTAACTCGTATTTTATTCCGTTGACTCGATGATGAAATCTTAAGTCCTGTTTGAGGATTCGGATCTCAAACTGTTTTTGATTGGTGCGACGAAGCCGATAAACCAGAATCCCACCCCGGAATAAATAAATAAATAGCCTTTTGCCTTGGGTTGATCTAAAAATCCCCTTTCTTTCCGACGTTCCAAGAACCGGGCCAAGCCTTCAGAGACAACGGAGATCAATGTCGTGTACTTGGGAAATTCCAAGTTCGTAATACCACATTTTACTTTTGTCCAATCGGACAAGGAGTCGAAGACCTGAAGATGGAGTTAAAACGTTGCATTTTATGATCACGAGCATCAAGGTGTTGCGTTTTAAGCTCCATAAAGTAGTCCACAAGCTCCATAAAGTAGTCCACAAAAGACTAGGAGCTTTTCCTCTTAAAACGATGTCGTGGTCGGCGCCCGCAACCCCGGATTTTTAAGTGAAATGCTCGTATTTTGGCTGGGAGTCTCCTTTGGAAAGATTCTAGGGCACGAAACCCTAGGCACACCTGGGTGGCTGGCGCCCGTGAACCGGGTTCTATTCGGTTTTATCCTTGCTTTATCCAGTTTAATCTCAAGATATTCCGGCTCGGTTTATTTTCAACTATTTTGATGGTTAGTCGAGAGCAACCCTAGGTCATTTGTGACCTAGGTTTCTCCTTATGAATAGAGAGCCTTGACTCTCATTCCCATACGGCTTTTTCCTATGCATAATACTACGTAAAGCTCACCGGAGCACACATTCATTAACGTTACTCGTGAGACCCGAGAATTTTGAGTAGACTAATTATATAGTTAAATTAAGCTAAGTATTTATACGTGATTTATTTTATGTGATTATTATGTGCTTATGTGCTTATATAGTTTAATTAATAAATGTAATTGCTCTTTCGTTGCCGGATAAACAAATCCGAGATAAACTTATAATTAATTAGTCCTATGTTGCTCAAGATAATCTTTAAAAAAAAAAATAATAGGAGAGGATTAGTGTTAGGTAGCGAGTGCTGGCTACACTCGATGAGGCCACCGAAAAGGAAAGAAAGAAGTAGAGGAAAAAGGAAAAAGGAGGGGCCGAACGGAAGCAAGGAAACGGGAAAGAGATTGGGCAAGGGAGACAGAGCGAGCGAGGGCGAGAGCAAGGAGAGGCGGCCGGAGGCCGGCTTGCTGAACGGCGAACTAAGGAGAGGCGGGCGGCGAACGCGGGGATAGCCGAGCTCGAAGAAGGGCGAAATCGAGACCAGAAAAGGGGAAGCGAACGCGAGGGCCGAGAGAGACAGCCAGCAACGGCATTAGGCACGAAGGAAGGTGGCGAGACCGAGGCTAGGCTGGGGCTAGCAGCAGAGGAAGAGAAAGGAATAGAGGAAACCGACCTAGGCCAATCTGAAATTCAGCAATCCTTCGATCTCCGAATCGAGGTGGGTAGTACTATGTTCTAAACTTATATTAATTTCGAAACCCAAATGAGTTTGTTGTGAATATTACATGTTTATGCTATAGAATGAAGTTAAGAAGTGGTTAGGGCTGAATTAGATTATGAGAAAATCGAATCGAACTATTGAGCGTGAATTAAAAACCTAAAGGAGTCTAGTAGTTATTTAGGGCTGAGGTGGGATGCTTGGAAGTTTAGAAGGAGTTAGGTTGCGTAGGTACAAAGAGTAATGTGAAGATCTCAAATAGCACTTAAGGACAAAGAAGTGATGATTTTGGTATAAATTGTGAATTGATGCTTCACTTAAACCCGTAGAGATTTCCTAAGTTCTTTGCGCTAGAAGGTAACAATGCATATTGGGAAACAACGATATGAGTATAAAGGAGGGGTGTGAGCCCGTATTGATTAATACACAATTGAGGTAGGGAAATAGCAAGTTAGGAATTATTTTTAGGCTCGAGCTTTCCTTACGCCATACTTTTGTCTTCGTTGTAGGCCCATTTCGGTCAAACACTATTATTTTTAGGCTGTGCACTTATAATTTCCTTTTTTTATTTTCGGTTTTTGGGGAGGGGGAATGGGGGATAGTGCAATTTTTTTTATTGTTCTTTGATAGTTTCCTTAGAATTTTTCGCATTATATTGATAAAAGAAAGCATTTTTATAATTGAGTCATTGCATTCATCCCATTGCATAGAGTCAAAATTTTACAAAATATTAAACATTAAAAACAAAAGCACCCTACATGGGATTGACTAATCTTCATCATCGCAAGCATCATCAAAGAGATAATTACCGAAGTCCTCAAAGATGGATGTGGAAAACCGACCGCCTCCAACAACTTGTGAAGAACCGGCCCCATGGCCCTAAGTAGATTGAGAAGCTCCGTGAGAAGGCCTGTTATGGGACATCCGGTGGAAGTCAATCGGGTTTCCATGACAATCAAGTGCTTGAAGAGGTGGGATGTCCATACAATCTTTAGAAAAACTAGGCTCGCATCGGAAGAAGGCTCGGAAATGCAAGACCACGCTTCGAAGCACTCGATTATGTAAGCGACGTGAAGAGCATTGGGAAGTGCCCGCTCTAGCCGTGCTAGCAAACGGCATTTGTTGGCTAGATGAGTGCGCTTAATCCCCAAGCCACCGAGGAAGCCTTCGATGAAGACGATCTATACCGAAGCCTCTATAAAATAACAGAGTGATTAGCACATTTACTAAAAGCTCAATAAAGTTAGCATTTACACTAACAAAGACTCACCCGGAAGGTTTGGAAAGTCTTTCCGGTAAATAAGTCCTGGATACCCCTAAGGGCATATTGGAATCGATGGACATGGTCTAAGATTGCTCTTGGTCATACTATAAGATTTAATTTTGTTAGCAAGACACTTTTAGCATATAACTAAAAGTAAATAGCATAAAACTCTTACCCCTTGCAAGTTTTTAGGGAGAGGATGCCCCACATACTCCTCTTCGGCAATTTCTTGAATTCTTATGTAACGTGGGGATTCCCAGTGCTAGGAGACATCCACATCAAGACTTGGAATATAGATATCCTCGGGAAGAAGCTACAAAAAAGGAAAAAGAGATGAAAGCTCACCAATCATATCATAATCCATCCCGGATGAAAAGCATAGGATGTATACAAGTTCAAAACTTGGGTATACGGATATCCGATAGTGGCTCGCTCTTGTTGAGAAAGGGAGCGAATGTAAAACATGGTTTGAGGTGGATCGTAGGGAAAGAACGGAGGCCATGTGTTATAGAGAATTTAAGTGTGACTCGCTCACCAAGGTACCAACAAAACCCGAAAGGACCTTCAAACAAGATCCTTCTCTCTCTCGATTCCCGTGTAATGCCTAAACTTGGAGGGAGTTGAAGTTGGGCCCATGAATGGAAATTGGCCTGTACACACAGGACCCATAAGGGGACAATAAAAAAGGGCAAAGAATTAGGCACAAACACCCTCCCCGTAGGAGGTGCTCGCCACCACTGCCATGCCCATCGGCCCACCACAGGTCGTGGGTTGGGGCAGCAAGTTGGTCAATGACGAAGAAAATTTGAACGTGTATTTTAAGGCAAATTTAAAGCTTGGTAGTGACATCCCTAAGCTTCATGGTTGGGAGCGGACTTCAAGAAGCCTAGATCATGAGCCTTGGGTCATTGAAGATGGATTTTGGCCATGATACCGAGGTCTGGGAATGAAGGGTGATTTCTTAAACCAGGCAAAAGGCATGGATAATACTCATACAGATCACGACTACGATTTTTACAAGTCAAGTGCGATCTTTTATCCATACATGATAAAAATATTTTGGCAATAAAAGAAGAAATGGAGTATACATCAATTATCTTTCTCAAGTCACACGGGGAAGATAGTTCGTCAAGTCCTTCTCGGCTTTGGCCTCACACCGGTGCGTAGACCCCTTATGAGGCAAGTATAAGCGGGTGCACCCCAGTTAAGCTCTCTAATCTTATCTAGGTCTGCTAAGTTCACCAAATAGTAAACATGCACCTTTGAAGCTCGTTAGGAAAAAATGGATGCGCTTAACAAGAGAGCAAGCATGACTCGGACTAGTTGTTGAGCTATGTGTTGAGCCCAAAACTCAACATTTTCAAAAGCATCAAAAAGAAGAGTGTATTTAAAGAAGTTCTCCCAAGGAAACCCACTAGCCATGAGACCGAAGAGGTGACGCAGATAGTCATGGTTTTTATACAAGTTTCGGTCGTAGACTAGAGGCTCCCCGAGAAGCCCAAACCCGACAAGACGGCAAAATCAAATGAGGTAATGGTGTTAGTTGTATCCCAAAAGCGCTCACTAATAGCTCTAATGGGATCACGCTCTTTTTGTCACATAAATGGTTGAAAGAGGTAAAAAGGGAACCAAATTCGACATTATCCATGATGTCCTCCAAGGGTTAGTTCCTTTCTCTACACGTCTCCATGAACTTTGGGATAGCCTCGCTACTCCAAATAGAACCTCTTCTGTGAAATCCAACAAGATTTTATAGTAGAAGTACTACTCGAAGTGAGTAAAGATAGAAGATTAAGCCAATAAGCTTACCGATGGAGAGATAGCAAGTGAAGATACGTGATTCTCAACTTTCACCAAAAGATCGTTTGGACTCCATTTATCATGGGGACGCCATTATCGCTCTAGGAAGTTGTCATGAACTAGCTTCTAGGCCCTTGTCGTTCTAGCTGGATGAGCCTTTCTTCTAGACATTTTAGGAGAATTATGTTTTGAAGACCAACTAGTTTTCTCAAAGAGCAAAGTAAGAGCACAATAAGAGCAGAGCCGAGTAAGCAAGAGAGGAGTAAGTGAAGTGTGCAAAATGAACACACTAACTCCCCTTTTATAGACACATTCGGCCAAGACATGCCAAACACACAAGACTAAAGTCAAAAAAGCAAAAGGAGATCAAAGAGGGAATTCCGCAAAACACCAAGGACGGGCTCGCCAAAGGCTGGCCGACGCCGGCTATGAGGCCTAGTGACGTGCAATCGGTGGCGGCTTTGCAGCTCTACCTGGTGGTCTATCTAGAGGAGTCCCATTAGGCGTGGCAAGTGGATGTTTGGCACTATGTGCATGCAAGTGGAGCTTTTGGACCCACCATGTCGGCTTTTGCAAATCAAATTTTCAGTCTGTCTTTGAATGAATTATTCGGGTAAAATATTGAACTTTCGTCCATATAATTATCTACTAACAAGAATGTTAGTATAACAGATTATCGGGCCAAGCTTCGGATCAAAGAACCATCGAAGTTTCAACATAAAAGTTCATCGAGCTTTAGACTCTAATCAACCCAAGCTCGGGATTCCCTTATAAGACTTCGGGATGAACGTCCCGCGGTCAAGCTCGGGACCCATCTCGGACTTCAGGTTCGACGGCAACCAATTCCCGACACTACACAACAATCAACGTTCAAAACAATGCATAAAAGAGACATAAGTATCCTTTAGTGTCTACTTTGACCCTTCGTCTTTTAGACTCGATCAAAGTGGGGGCTAACCGTAGACACCTAAAACGTGTTATCTTTATCTCTTTTACTTCGTAATTTATTTTGTGGGCCCGATCATGAATCTCGAGTACGGTTTGAGGATTTGGATCACGGATGATATTTGATTGGTGTAACGGAAGCCGGTAAGCCACAAAAACCCTTTAGAACAAAATAAATAGGCTTTTTCCTTAGGTCGGTCTAAAAATTCTTCTCTTTTAACGGTCCAAGACCAGGTCAAACCTCCGGACTTAACGGAAGTCTAAAGTCCCGCACAAGGAGATTCAAGGCTCAAAACACCGCGTTTCACCACCAGCGTCCAACCCAAACACTCGTCAAAAGCACCAAAACGTTGCGTTTTGCTCCAAATAGTCCAACCAAGACTCGAAGCTTTTCCTCAAAACGGTGTCGTTTATATCCGGCGTCACACACCGGATTCCATTTCACCTAAAACGCTATGTTTTTCCCGGACTCTTACTACAACATAGAAGAAGCTAGAAGACCCAAACAACCTCGTTTAGGTTCGGCGCGGGAATCCCGGGATCCGATTTTATCCCTTGATTGTTGGTCCGATTTTTGCGATTTTTCAGCTAGTTCGAGTTCATTTCTTGACGGCTGATTAAATCCGAACCCTAGGTCATTTGTGACCTACCCTTTCCCTTTAAATAGAGAGCTTAGGGTCTCATTTTGATAACGGCTCATTCCTTAGCGTCACGCTCGTTGAATGTTAACCTAAAATTGATCATCCCTAAGCATTATGTCTGCTAAAACCTAACTAAGCGCTAGTGAATGCACTTGCTTGAATTCTAATCTCTTGGTTTCTTTTCAGCCTACTTTCATCATACTCCCTACATCCGAACCCTAACACTCCATAAATTACACATCTTTCGACTTGCCCGCACAAAAACTCACAAAAAGCCTTCTCGGTTCACCACTGTCGCACTATTAGATCCAGATTCGAAGACCTAGATCGAGCACGTGGGACAACCTTAGGGCACCAATTCGGCTTCGCGATGGTTTATTTAATTTATATTTTACTAATTTTCGTATTGTGGACAACGTTGTATGGCATTTAATTCCTCCCCACCCGATGTAATTTTTTTATTTCTCCCTTTCATTTCTTTTCGCTTTTCTTTTCGTTCCTTATTGATTTCGTTCATCGCCTTCCGTATTTGCTTTTACTGCTTTCGTTAGCATGCATTGGTTGCCTTTATTTTCACATCTAACTATGTTGTGTTCCTATTTTTAATATGTTATTTAAACCCAGTCTCAAATTAGTAAATGTTGTCGTTTGATCGGCGGAACGGAAGGGCTTATCCCTACGTTTTTGTACCTTCGCCCCCGAATCTGGATTCTCGGTTCTAGACCGATGGAGTCATTTTTAACCTCTTCCAAGCTTATTTTTCCCATACAAAGATTGGAAGAGTATTTCTTTATTTTATTTTTATTAGTTTTTATTCCTAAAACAGATCGGCGATTCCTATTTTCGATTTATTTTTCATAATTGCTTCTTGGCTTTTCGATTGGAAATTAAAAAAAGGGCTTTTGGATCTGCTAGCCAAGCCGCAGGCCGAGGTTGATAACCTCAGCCACAGCCCACGGTCGACGCCGCCAACCACACGATGCTTGGATTTCGCCGGCGTCGAGTGCTCGATAGGTGAGGCTTGGATCCAAACTAATGTTTTCACACCAGTTTGGCCCTAAAGCTCCACGACGTAATCAATCAAACCCTAATTTTTTTGTTTTTCAGCTGTGAAATAATGTCCCGAGAATTCTAAAAATAATTTCTAAAATAAAATAATTAATAAAATTCCCATTCAACCCTACTTAATTTATTTTGTAAAATTCGGAACTCCTAATAATAAGAGGTTCATCTCAACTTTCAAAAATCAATATTCAAAACCGTCAATTCATTTCCCTCTTCAAAAAGAAAATTTTAAAACCCGCCAATTCGTGGGAAGCTCAGGCCCCACAGGGACCGTGGTTCCTACACTTAGACAAAGTTACATGTTTGGAGACTTAAGACTCTTCTCCGAGCTAGAGAAGATGAAAGGAGAAAATGTCACATTTGGAGATAACGAGTGAGGGCAAGATTGTAGGTATTGGTAGAGTTGGTTAGGGTGACAACTTAGTCTGTCTAGTCTATCTTGTCGGAGGACTCAAGTATAATCTACTAAGCATTTCTCAGCGAGTGTGACAAAGGTTAAGAGGTATGATTTACTCATACCAATTGTTTCATTTCGATGCTACCATAGTTGAGACAAAGCTCTCTGGTTTGTCCGGTCCGAGGTCGATTAACACCTATACTAATTCCTCTTTCGATTCTACTCAAAATCTACTTGTTTAAAAGTTTCGAGTTAATAATGATTCATAGACATGGCATCGTAGATTAGGTAATATCAGTATGCATACCATTAAGAAACTTACATCTCAAGGATTAGTCGGAGGACTCGCCTAACTGCAACTTTAAGAAAGATAAAATATGTGATGCTTGTACAAAGGGAAACGAGTCAAATCTTCTTTTAAGCCACTCAAAGTTCTTTCTACCTCAAAAGTGCTTGAACTTATTCATATGGATTTGTGTGGTGAAATCCTTGTTAAAAGCTTAGGAGGTAAATCATATGTACTAGTCATTGTTAATGATTTCTCACGATTTACCGGGGTTTGTTTTATGAAGAACAAGAATGAAGCCTTTAAAGAGTTCAACAAGATCTACAGGAAAATCCAAGTGGATTCTTATACTCAAATAAGAAAGATACGAACTAACCATGGAAGGGAGTTCGATTATTCGGAATTTGCAGATTTACGTGATAAGAATGGCATCTACGACAATTTCTCAACACCTAGGACTCCTCAACAAAATGGAGTACTTGGAGAAAAAGAACAGAACTCTTAAAGAAATAGGAAGGACTATGATGATTGAAAACGATCTTCCCTACTATTTATGGGCGAGAGGCGAGTGAACACGAGTAAACTACACACTCAACAAATGCCTCATTCGACCTATTTTGAACAAAACACCCTACAAGCTCCACAAGGGAAAGAAGCCTAACATCTCTTACTTCAAGCCGATCGTACTGTGACATCTGTTCATATAGCAAAGCTTATCGCATTTTTAGCAAAAGAATTAACAAAGTGGAAGAAATCATTTATGTTATTTTTGATGAAGTTGATAATCGCAAGATAAGTAAATCTACCTTCTCAAATCTCCGGATCAATAGAAATGATGATGAAATAGTGGAAGTTGAGCTTAGAGTACGGATAATAATCAAACTAAGCCAACTTTGAATGAGTCGACTTAAGAACCAGCTCGGACCACTCGAAGCACAAGGAGAAGAAGAGATATAACCAGCTGAGCCAGTTGAAGAACCTAGAATTCAATCATCTAATCTTGTAAACTAGAGAACAGGTAAAACTTTCAAATATGCATCAAGTCACCCACCCGAGAACATCATCTCGGACATCAACTCGGGCGTAAGAACTCGTTCTTCTTTGCATAGCTTGTGTGCATTCATTGCATTCATTTCATTAATTGAACCTAAAACTATGTTAGAAGCCTTACTTGAACCTGAATGGGTAGAGGCCATGCAAGAAGAACTCTCATAATTTGAAAGAAACTAGGTTTGGACCTTGACCAAATGACCTTCGACCATCCGAGTTTCGGAACTAAATGGGTATTTAGGAACAAATTTGATGGGGAGCACACCACAAACCCGGACCCAACTAAGACCGAGAGCCAGCCGGAGCCGAGTGATAATGCCGAGTCCTCCGACTTCATTACGGAACCCTCGAAACCATTGCTTGGGTCTTCGTTGATAACGCGAGCATCAAGGGAGTTTTGGCCACACTCGAAATACTTGTCTGTCTCCTCGGACGGGAGTAAGGGAGTCGACAAGTTAGAAATATTCGGAGGAAAATAAGCCAAGGGATCTTTTTCGAGTCCTCGGTTCTAAACTCGGACATCAAATGATCTTTTCCGAGTCCTCGGTTTCGAACTTAGACTACTTGATCATCATCTAGGCATCTTCAGCAGAGCAAGAAAAGGAAAGTTAAGGATCGGAAAACAAAAGAATTTGGTGACAACGATCGTAGTCTGTCACCGGACTCGAACCGTACTACTTTGTACTACCGATTCCGTGGTCCCCCTCCTTTTCTGCTCGTCCTTTTCTCGCTGTAATTATTTACCTTTTGTCCTTGTTTTTATCCTTTTATTTTGCTGAATACATCACAACCATTGATTGTAAAAGGGATTTATAACCCTTAGATTAGAGTGATGTACCCTAGCTAAGAGGCCTATAAATATACATGGGCTCTCTCCTTGTAGAGGATGATGATTTTGATATTGGCTATATGCTAAGTAAAGTTGAGCAGAGTGCTCCTTTCAACCCCAAAATTCTCTTTTGCTTGTCTAATTAGTGGCATAATTAGGCTGTGTTCTGTAGAGTCCGATTATACTTAGTGTGGTGATAGTCGTATCACTAAGTGTGATTAGTGCCCTAGTTTTATCCTTGGTGGTGATTTACGTATCCTTGGATAGTTCTAGTTTATCTTGTTCTTATCCTATCAAAGCTGGTTACCTTGCTAATCATCTCCTCACGAGTGATTAGCTTAATCCTCGTTGTTTATTGTTTCATTGGTCATTTCTAAGCCCATTCCGAGTCTTTCGAATTGCATTTGGCGCACTCGTTTTCGGGATCGGTGTAGCCTTGCATTTTGGCACATCGGCTTTGGTATCGAGCTTTGGAGCCTTTCCTAGGCTGAGCTTCCTTAACCCCAAACACAACCCATTTAACCCCAAACACATCAGTCCACAAAGAACCCATAAACCGGAATGAGTGGAAGCATGACATTGGAGGAACGGTTTGATATGCTCATGAGCAACTATGATGAGATGCGTGCCTGGAATATATATCCGAAAAAGCAACTTGGAGATATGATGAAGAAGAAGAGGCATGAGTTAGAAGAGTCACCACCCGACTCACCACCACATACCCACTCACACGGGGATGATGATGGGGAGAGCAACCCTTTGCTTCTTCCAGGTGAACGTGAGCAAAGAAGAGGAAGAAGAGGGAGAAGGGATAAATCACCCCGACCCAACTCGGACTTCAAAGTTGAGATCCCGGAGTTTGAAGGTCGCCTTAACCCAAACGAGTTTCGGAATGGTTGCAAGCGAGTTGAAAGAATCTTTGACTACAAAGAGGTGAAAGATGAAAAGAAGGTAAAGCTTGTTGCTATCAAGCTCGGAGGGTTTGCCTCAACTCTGGTGGGCAAATCGGAGAAAAAGCATGTCTGTTCAAAGGAAACCTAAGATCGAAGTTGGGAGAAAATGAGGTCCAAACCGAAAACCCGGTTCCTACCCCCAACATACATCCAGGACAGCTATTCTAAGTTGCACAACCTACAACAAGGTCTGATGAGTGTAGAGGAGTATACCCGAAAGTTCGAAAGGCTAATGATTAAATGTGATCTTCGGGAGTCGGAGGATCAAACAATAGTCGGGTATCTTAGAGGACTTGACCCGAGGTATGCTAATGTTGTTGAGTTACAGCAGTACTCAACCTTTGATGAGGTGTGTCTTCCGGCACATAAGGTGGAGCAGACAAAAGAAGGTCGAACCTTCAGGAAAGAAGTCTCTAAGACTCAACCACCAAAACCAACTCGACTCGGCAAGGGTTATTCTAACCCTCTGTCTCAGCCTAAGTCTGCTGCCCCAAAACTCGGTTCCGAGTCTAAACACCCTATTATTCGGACTCGGACTCGGAACAAACCTCATGTTGGCCGGAGCCGCAAGTGTTTTAAGTGTCGTGGATTTGGACACTTTGCTTCGAGTGCCCAAATCGAAGGGTTATCACTATTACCGAGGCCGATGAACCCATATGGGATAAGTATGAGCCGAAGGAGAGGTATGCCTTACTGAGGGCATAGAAGAGATTGTTGAAGAGGCCGATGAAGGAGAACTACTTGTGATCGTGAGAGCCTTGAATGGATATAAGGATCCAAGTGAGGCTTAGAGGGAGAATATATTCCACACAAGGGGAACCATCAAAGGGAAAGTTTGTTCGATCATTATTAATGGAGGGAGTTGCACCAACGTTGCTTCGTGAACATGGTAGAGAACCTTCAGCTACAAACCGAGTTGCACCCTTACCCCTACAACATACAATGGCTGAGTCAAGGTAAGGGCCTCGAGTTAATTCTCGTTGCCTAATATCTTTCGAGTATTGGGAAGTCTTATGTTGATGATATATGGTGTGATGTTATACCTATGGATGCATGTCACTTACTATTGGGTAGACCTTGGTTATTTGATCGTAGAGTTATGCATGATGGGTTCAAAAACACATACACCCTCACCCGTAATGGCAAGAAAATAATGTTAGCCCCACTTGACCCTTCACAACTGCCTAAAGCCAAGCCCCCTTAAGCACCCAACCCACCTAAGTTACTTCGACCCTAGGGAAGCCTATTTGGAGTCCATGCATCATGAACTCGGACCCATGAGAGAGTTGATTCTTCCGAGTCAGGACAATCCCGAGTCCTCGGAACTCGGACACCCATTAGCCAAGACACTTATTACCCAAGTACATCCATATTTTTCCCGAGGAGATACCTCTTGGCCTACCCCCAAAAGAGATATCCAACACCACATTGACCTTATCCTAGGATCGATATTGCCAAACAAACCAGCCTACGGAATGAACCCTAAAGATACCTCGAAGTGCAGAGGCAAGTTGAGGAGTTGGTGTCTAAAGGCCTGGTGAGAGTGAGTAAGAGTCCTTGTGTTGTACCAGCCTTGTTGGTACCCAAAAAGGATGGTTCTATGAGGATGTGTATAGATAGTCGTGCCATTAACAAGATCACTATCAATTATAGGCATCCTATACCACGACTTGAAGATATGTTGGATGAACTACATGGTTCTAAGGTCTTCCTAAGATTGACCTCGAAGTGGGTATTATCAAATCGGAATCGAGAGAAGGAGATGAATGGAAAACTGGTTTTAAGACCAAGGGAGGTTTATATGAGTGGCTTGTTATGCCTTTTGGTCTAACCAATGCTCCAAGCACATTCATGCGACTCATGAATCAAATTTTCGGACCCTTCATTGGGAAGTTCATAGTGGTCTATTTTGATGACATTCGATCTACAGTCGGAATGAGAGGGAACATTCCGACCACCTCGCATGCATTGTTCAACCGCTAGAGAGAGAGAAATCGTACGGAAATCGAAGAAGTGTTCATTCTTCAGCTCGAAATCGCATTTCGGGTTATGTTGTTTCCACGGAGGGAGTAAAGGTAGATGAAAGCAAAATGGAGGCTATCCTGTCTTGGCCTACTCCCAAAAGCATACACAATGTTCGGAGCTTTCATGGACTTGCATCTTTCTATAGGAGGTTCATCAAAGACTTCAGCACTATCATCGCCCCTATGACCGAGGTGCTCGAAACAGCTTCTTTTGTTTGGACACCTCGAGCTCGAAATCTTTGAAGCTATCAAGGCTAAACCGACCCGGGCTCTTGTCCTAGCCCCGCCCGAGTTTTGAGAAGATTTTCAAAGTTGAGTGTGATGCCTCTGGTGTAGGTATTGGTGGGATTCTCACTCAAGAGGGTCGCCCCATCGCTTATTTTAATGAGAAGTCGTGTGATACCAAGCGAAGATACTCTACCTATGACAAGGAATTCTATGCCATCATTCGGTCATTAGAGTATTGGAATCATTACTTGGTGGCTCAAGAATTCATTCCGCACTCGGATCATGAAGCCCTCAAGTACATTCGGGGCCAACACAAGTTGAACCCGCGACATGCAAAATGGGTTGAGTACCTTCAAACCTTTCATTTTTCAATCAAACACAAATCGGGACAGACTTAACAAGGGCGCCGATGCTCTGTCCGGAAGATATCTACTGTTGTTTCAGTTAGAAACTTGTGTCTTCGGGTTTGAACATTTGAAGAGCCTATATGCGGATGACAAAGATTTTGGAACCCTCTACCAAGAATGTCAAACTCGGTCCAAGGGTGAGTTCCAAATACAAGGAGGGTACTTATTCAAGGGTATCAGATTGTGTGTGCCTCGTCGTGGCACAAGAGAGTTGATTATAAGGGAAATCCATTCCGGAGAACTTGCTGGCCATTTTGGAGAGAAAAGACAACTCGGATGCTCAAGGAGCATTATTTTTGGCCAAGCATGGACAAAGATGTTCAAGACATCATCGAGCGATGTGTGGTATGCCAATATGCCAAGAGCCATTCCCTGTCTCAAGGACTTTACACTCCATTACCGGTTCCAACTCAGCCCTTGGTGGATGTAAGTCTAGACTTCGTTCCGGGTCTACAAGGGAAAGATTCTATTCTGGTTGTTGTTGATCGATTTTCTAAGATGGCCCACTTCATTGCCTGCAACAAAACCAATGATGCTACACTCGGTTGCCGACCTATACTTCGGAGAAGTGGTAAGGCCGCATGGGATCCCAAGGATAATGGTCTCGGATCGAGATGCAAAGTTTCGAGTCATTTCGGGTTACCCTTTGGAAGAAATTAGGAACGAAATTGAAGTACAAGCACCACTTGCCATCCTCGGACGGATGGTCGGACCGAGGTTACAAACGGAACTTTGGGAGTCTTGCTCGAACGCTAATCAAATCGAATATTAAGATGTGGGATCAACTTCTTCCACGTGCTCGAGTTTGCTTACAATCACACGCCAAACACGACTACCAATGTTTCACCCTTTAAGATTGTTTATGGCGTGGAACCTCTGTCACCTATTGATCCGACCCCAAGAGCTTTTGATGGAAGGCCTCATACCGACGCTCGTGAAAAGAGCTACTCGGATTCGGGACTTGCATGCGAAAGTCGAGCCGAATTGAGCAAGCTAATCTGAGTTACAAGGCTAGCGCTAACAAAAACCGCAAAAGGGTGGTTTTTCAACCAGGAGATCTCGTTTGGATCCACCTAAGGAAGGAGCGTTTTCCTTCCA
Source organism: Talinum fruticosum (assembly GCA_021018815.1). Taxonomy (NCBI): domain Eukaryota; kingdom Viridiplantae; phylum Streptophyta; class Magnoliopsida; order Caryophyllales; family Talinaceae; genus Talinum; species Talinum fruticosum. Next base: position 1,662,022 of record JAITYX010000040.1, read on the forward strand.
AGCGCAAGTCTAAGTTAATGCCAAGGGCAGATGGACCACTTGAAGTACTTGAGAGAATCAATGACAACGCTTACAAGGTGAATTTACCCGGACAATACAATGTCTCGACTACTTTCAATGTTGCTGATTTATCTCCTTACTTGGAAGATAATTCACTCGAGAATTTGAGGGCAAATTCTTTTCAAGTCGGGGAGGATGATGGGGAGGACACCACAAACCCGGACCCAACTAAGACCGAGAGCCGACCGGAACCGGGTGATAATGCCGAGTCCTCCGACTTCATTACGTAACCCTCGAAACCATTGCTGGGTCTTCGTTGATAACGCAGCATCAAGGGAGTTTTGGCCACACTCGAAATACTTGTCTGTCTCCTCGGACAGGAGTAAGGGAGTCGACAAGTCGAAATATTCGGAGGAAAATAAGCCAAGGGATCTTTTTCGAGTCCTCGCTTCTAAACTCGGACGTCAAATGATCTTTTCCGAGTCCTCGGCTTCGAACTTAGACTACTTGATCATCATCTAGGCATCTTCAGCAGAGCAAGAAAAGGAAAGTTAAGGATCAAAAAACAAAAGAATTTGGTGACAACGACCGTAGCTGTCACTGCACTCGAACTATACTACTTTGTACTACCGATTCTGTGGTCCCCCTCCTTTTCTGCTCGTCCTTTTCTGCTGTAATTATTTACCTTTTGTCCTTGTTTTTATCCTTTTATTTTGCTTGAATACATCACAACCATTGATTGTAAAGGGGATTTATAACCCTTAGATTAGAGTGATGTACCCTAGCTAAGAGGCCTATAAATATACATGGGCTCTCTCCTTGTAGAGGATGATGATTTTGATATTGGCTATATGCTAAGTAAAGTTGAGCGAGTGCTCCTTTCAACCCCAAAATTCTCTTTTGCTTGTCTAATTAGTGGCATAATTAGGCTCGTGTTCGTAGAGTCCGATTATACTTAGTGTGGTGATAGCTGTATCACTAAGTGTGATTAGTGCCCTAGTTTTATACTTGGTGGTGATTTCGTATCCTTGGATAGTTCTAGTTTATCTTGTTCTTATCCTATCAAAGCTGGTTACCTTGCTAATCATCTCCTCACGAGTGATTAGCTTAATCCTCGTTGTTTCTTGTTTCATTGGTCACTTCTAAGCCCATTCCGAGTCTCTCAAAATTGCATTTGGCGCACTCTGTTTCGGGATCGGTGTAGCCTTGCGTTTTGGCACATCAAAATTGGATGAGGGAGGTTTGGCAATCAGAAATAAGGCAAGACTTATTGCTAAGGGGTATGATCAAGAAGAAGGAATTGAGTGTGGGGAAACCTTTGCACCTGTTGCTCGGATTGAGGCAATCATAATTCTGTTAGCATTTGCATCGAACATGAACATTAAATTATATCCAATGTATGTTAAGTGTGCATTACTTGATGGTTATATTCAAGAGGAATTCTATGTTGAGCAACCCCCTAGATTTGAAAACTTCTAATTTTCCTATCATGTTTTCAAGTTGCAAAAATCTTTGTATGGTTTGAAACAAGCTCTAAGAGCTTGGTATAAAATATCAAGAAGCTTTTTGGTTGAAAATGGTTTCAAAAGATATCCGATTGACAATGAAGGTTTGCTCTGGAGAGTCTAAATTACCCTATAGGGGGTGTATAGGGTGTGAAGGAAATTTTTCGAAATTACAAAGTTTTTTACAAAAAAAAAAGACTTAGAAAACTATTTTGAGTCTAGATTGGACTCGGAATGCAGAACACTGAAAAGTATCTGGAAACCCTCCCGGGGTAGAAAACCACGGAGAGTTCCAATCCGAGCACTAAGTCAAATCCACTATTTTGAATCCACAAAATACAAGGACCGACTCTTACAAAATTACTTCCCTAGAAAGTCAAATCCATTATTATCTCCCCTTTTTGATGAAAGACATTCAACACTTAAGATAGAAGCTATAAGTTCGGAGAGTTAAGTTTTCATTGCTCAAAAACGAATGATTATAAGATGTTCTTTGTGAAACTATGTCAAAATTTGTTGTTAGAGCTAATTAATGCCAAATATATCAATTACTTCCCTAGAAAGTCAAATCCACTATTATCTTCCCTTTTTGATGAAAGGCATTCAACACTTAAGATAAAGGCTAGAAGTTTAGAGAGTTAAATTTTCATTGCTCGAAACGAATGATTATAAGATGTTCTTTGTGAAACTATGTCGGAATTCGTTGTTAGAGCTAATTGATGCAAAATATATCAAAGCAAAAATCATCGGAACATAAGAGCAAGTATCGAGCAAAAATGAGTACAAAGACATAAAATAAAATGAACTCCCCTAAACCAAACATCTACCTGTCCTTTCTCTACCCCTATGCATTTCATCAAAATAAACTAAGAAGGGAGCAAAAAGAGATATAGAAATGTTGGATACAAAAAATTAAAATCAGGAGGGAGGTCGAGCAGTGTGAGTAGAGGAGGAACCGAGCAACCGAGCAAGCCGAATATCAATTAGTACATAAATAATGGTTGCCAAACGAGTGGAGTAAGTTGTGCATCAAGGACGGTCCAAGAAAATGCCTAAAGGATATTTTAGGTGCATTTTGATACATAATGAATATTTTGATACATGTTGTCCGGATATTTTCAAGGACCAAGGAGGCCACGTTTTAGCCTTAACCGAATGGAACATCACATGGATCATGCGTGGCTGCACAAAGAAGAATCAAGGAGATTTCCTAAGCACTAGTATTAGTGGAGGAATCCATGTGTTGGACCTATGATAAGCTTTCTTGCACAAGGGGAAGGAAATACATGGCTGAAAATGCACAATGCATTTTCCACCACATGTTCCCTAGAGTTTCAAAGCTTGGCCAAGATTGCTTCTCAACATCCGGCCCTCCATCTTTGCTTGAAGAAGAGGAAACTCAATGCAAGCCTTAGATTATTATTTTGGTTTAAGCTTGATGTATTTTCAACTTGCCTTTTATTTCCTTATAAATAGTCTAAGCATTCAGCTATGTAAGACACTTTGTGATGATGAATATATAAACGTTGAGCTGGATTGCTCTTTCGAGATGGATTTCTCGGCCCCTTAAATTCTCAATGCTGTATCCAAGTTGGCTACTTGGTGGTGTTCTTGAGTCCTCTAACCTACCGGTGGTGTTTCTGTATCCCGGCAAGGCTAAAGGTGCCCCTAGGCTTCCTCTTGGTGGTGTTTACGTATCCAAGGAGAAACCTCGGTTTTATCCATATACTTTCCATATCCATAACTCCCAATCCACATATCAACTTGAGCCCAAATTTTACCCACATCATTATACATGAGTTAAGTCCATTCCCTCCAAATCTCAGCTCAAACCAAGAAGAACTCCATCCCCGACCTTCGATTTATACAAAGGGACTCATCCTCGACAGTCAACCGAGAACCCTGACTTTCAGCCCTCTGATCAAGGTGTTCCCTACCTCCAAAAATTCCCCAATTTTAACACAACCTTCTTGGCCCAGTTAAGAACCATCCTACCAAATTTCAACCCCAAACTCCTCCATTTGCCCCTCCTTTCACCCATTCTCCCAGAACTTCACCTGCAGGCCTGCATTCTGCCCGGGTAGCTTGTTTGCGGTTTCCCTCTTCTTTTGCTTCTGCTCCCACTACACATCAACTTTGGTATGAGAGCAAGTTCTGATCCTTGGTGGATGATCCTATCCCATAAAACCCAAAAACACAAAAATAGCCAGCCCCACAAAAAAAAAAAAACCAAAAAAAGAAACCACAAAAAATTTTCTGCCCATTTGTTTTTTACCATCGTGAACCACCACTTGACATTGGGTTTTTGAGTACTGAAATGGCGCCTTCTAATTTTGAGTTGGTCAATCTATTTGTGCCTAAATTTTATGGCCAACAAGAACTCTTTCCTAGTTGGTTCATCAAGGTTGAAGAGGCCTTTGAAAACTTGAGATTAGAAGAGCGTGAGAAAATGGAGATTGTTTTATCTAAGTTGAGGAATCATGCCCTCACTTGGTGGACAATATACAAGATGAGAAGGAAGAAAAGAGGCAAAGCAAACGTGCACACATGGGAAAAATTAAGAGGAAAATTGTTGAGAAAATTTGGTCTACTTGCATTACAAGACTTTCCCATCCAAGACCAAACCTATTAACAAGGGGAGCTTGTCTTCTCTTTCCCTTAAATTTTCAGATTGTCCCTCTTCTCCTTCCAAAACCCCAAATGTCCAGCCCTCTCCACCTCCACAAAAATCCACTTCCCACCACAAAAAGAGCCACCACCCTCCTCCACAAAAACCCTCGGCCCAGCCCTCACCACCTTCACAAAAACCCCCACTCCCCTCACTAAAACCCATGGCTGCCCCTCTTTTTCCTACTCAAAAGGAAAATGAGCCCAACTTTGGTTTGAGTCCAAAATTTGAGGAGTATGTTGAGAGTGACTTGGAGGATGTTTGCCAACCAACAAATGATGTTGATTTGCTTCCTAAGCTTGATGAGAATGATGGAGATGTTTCGGAAGAAACTTCTTTACCTACCAACGATGAAGAAATCAATGACCATTTTTCATGTGAAGTTTTGGTTGAGCAAGAAATATTGGGTTTGTCTAACCCACCTCAAAAGGAGCAAATTTTGAGCCATGATGAACTATTTCCCACCTTTGATGATTATGGCCAAACATGTTTATAAGTTGAGGAGCATGGAATTCATTGTCTAGTGAGGTAGAAGAGCCTACTAGCAATGAGAGTTTGGAGATTCAAGCTACAAACCATTTCCCTCAATGTGACATCCCACGGCCTCATGGAGGTATGAGCCATTTTGTTCATCCTTGTTTAAATTCTTTTGGCTTTGTAAAGTTGAGCATTATTGAAATGTGGAATGTTGCTATGCTTGTGAGCATTTGTTTTGCATTTTGGGAATGGCCATTATTGTTTGACAAGAGATTAGCCCATGATGGAGACTCTTATACTTCTCCCAAAAATACCCACAAATTGTCCTTAGACCCTCCCACTTTTACCCTACTCAAAAGAACCCAAGTCCACAAACCAAAAGCCAAAAACCGAACCCCATTTCAACCACAAACACATTCTGCCCAACCCTCATTTCACCTTTTACCCCATTCTGTCCAGCCCCCATTTTTCCCACAAAATAAACCAATCTCACCTCCCGAAATTTCCCATACCCCCACTTCAGCCCGGAGGTACTTTACATGCCAAGGGGTTGATAATTTTGTCACAAAAATCCCATACCGCACACTTGATGCAATTCTGGCCGAGAGCATGCTGTCCAAGGAGACTAGAGCTGAATGTAATTTTCATCTTATGGAGCAACTAACGCTTTGGTGTGTTTATGCCAAAAATGTGGAGAGCAAGCTCCTACTTATACCATTGAAGTTGTGCCATTATTGTGAGCTTAAGTATGGAGATTTTGCTCGGTACTCTCGATCTTACATGCTGTCCAAGAGTGATGGTGGCCTTCAAAAATCAATTCCACCAGATCTTAGCCAAGTTGGAGACTTACCTTATGAGCATCAAAGAAGAAAAAGGCAATGTGAGCCTCACCATGATCCTAGACTCCATTGGTCATGCTTGTCTCAACTTGAAGAATCACATGGAGAACACTTGCTAGGATCTTTTGGTGAACAATCGGCTTCATGCCCACACAAGGCATGTCTTCAATAACCGAAATAAGAGGCATACCCCTATGATGACAAAAGATGTGCTTTATTGATCTTGAAATTTTCCTCACTTGGAAGATATTGTCCATGCGAATTTGAGGACAAATTCTTTTCAACAAGGGGAGAATATGATGGATATTTCTACCCAAGTCAAACATTCAAGAGTCAAGCGGTTTCTCAAGCTAAAACATAAAAGGAGTCAAGCTTATTTTTACACAAAAATACTCCTATGCTAGTCCAAATGTGCAAACCGAGCCACGGTTTGAAGAGGTTTTTAATGGCCATGAAAATTATCAATTAGAACATAAATAATGGTGGCCAAAAGAGTGGAGCAAGTTGTGCATCAAGGACGGTCCAAGAAAATGCCTAAAGGATATTTTAGGTGCATTTTGATACATAATGAATATTTTGATACATGGTGTCCGGATATTTTCAAGGACCAAGGAGGCCATGTTTTAGCCTTAACCGAATGGAACATCACATGGATCATGCGTGGCTGCTGATGTATAGTGAGGCGGAAGCAAAGACAAAGGGAAAAATCGCAAGATGAGCAACCGGACGAGAATGGGTTCTGCAGGCGCAATCTTGGGAGAACGAGTGAAAGGAGGGGCAAATGTTGGTAGTTTTAGCTGAAATTTGGTGGAGGATGAGGTAAGTGGTAAAGGAAGGTCTAGGTAAAATTTGGGAATTTTGGATACCGAAAACACCTTGATCTGCAAGCCTGAAGTTGGCGATGCACGGCTGGACGTCCGATCCGATACTCTTTGTTTGAATCAAAGGTGGGGAACGGAAGACTTCTTGGATGAGGCTGATTTTTTTGGAGGGGGGAAGGGTAGACGCGCTGGAAGGATGGTGGGTGAAATTTGGGCTAAAATGGACGAGTGGATTGTGAGATATGGATCGGTGAAGTGAGGGGATAAATCCAAGGCTTTATCTCGAATACGTAAACACCACCGAGCGAGAACCAAGGGCACCTTTCAATCTAGCCGGATACGAAACACCACCGGAAGATTGGAAGGACTCAATAGGACACCACCTAGCTGCCAACTAGGATACAGCAATTGAGGTTCAAAGGGTGAGAAAATCCAACTCGAGTATAACACTCATATAATTCAACAAAAGGTGTCATTCCATGGTGTGTGTATGCCGAACTTATAATTCCTCACAATGGCATTTTACAAAGCTGGAAATTAAAACAAAAATCAAAACAAAAACCACAAAGATTCTTTCCTCTCCTCCAAGTTAAGCTAGAATGAATTCTAGCCAAGCATTTGATGGTTTGGGAACATGTGGTCACGGTTTCTTTCCCCTTTCTCAAGCTTCCCATTTCATGATGCTTCTAGACTTCTTTGTGATCTTCTTCTTTGGCTGCTCTATTCCCGACCTAGGCTTCATCATATGGACATATGGACCGACCATATTAAGCACCAATTTATTTATGTGCAATGAACATGAAATGGTAACACTACACGGCTTGACAAGGCCTAATTCAACTTGCTTCAACATGGAGGTTTTAGGTGGCTATCTTGATTTCTTTCAACTATCCTTCTTGACTCCTTTATTTATGAACATAATATCATAAAAACATAATATTCTTGGTTCCTCACCCAACGGGTTCAATTTGCACCATGCGGTTGAACATGGGATTTTCAAGCATTTCGGTTGAACCTTAAGCATACATGGCTTCTCAAGATGGACATCTTTCAGCTCAAAACACAAGGCTGTCCACTTTCCATCAGCTGCACAAAGGAGAATCAAGGAGAATTCCTAAGCACTAGTATTAGTGGAGGAATCCATGTGTTGGACCTATGACAAGCTTTCTCGCACAAGGGGAAGGGAATACATGGCTGAAAATGCACAATGCATTTTCCACCACATGTTCCCTAGAGTTTCAAAGCTTGGCCAAGATTGCTTCTCAACATCCGGCCCTCCATCTTTGCTTGAAGAAGAGGAAACTCAATGCAAGCCTTAGATTATTATTTTGGTTTAAGCTTGATGTATTTTCAGCTTGCCTTTTATTTCCTTATAAATAGTCTAAGCATTCAGCTATGTAAAGACACTTTTTGATGATGAATATATAAACCTTGAGATGGATTGCTCTTTCAAGATGGATTTCTCGGCCCCTTGAATTCTCAATGTTGTATCCAAGTTGGCTGGTTGGTGGTGTTCTTTGAGTCCTCTAACCTACTGGTGGTGTTTCGTATCCGACAAGGCTAAAGGTGCCCCTAGGCTTCCTCTTGGAGGTGTTTACGTATCCAAGGAGAAACCTCGGTTTTATCCATCTACTTTCCATATCCATAACTCCCAATCCACACATCAACTTCGGCCCAAATTTCACCACATTATTATACATGAGTTGAGTCCATTCCCTTCAAATCTCAGCTCAAACCAATAAGAACTCTGTCCCCCACCTTCGATTTATACAAAGGGACTCATCCCGGACGATCGACCAAGAACCCCGACTTTCAGCCCTCCGATCAAAGTGTTCCCTGCCTCCAAAAATTCCCCAATTTTAACACAACCTTCTTGGCCCAGTTAAGAACCATCCTACCAAATTTCAACCCCAAACTCCTCCATTTGCCCCTCCTTTCACCCATTCTCCCAGAACCGTACCTGCAGGCCTGCATTCTGCCCAGGTAGCTTGTTTGCGGTTTCCCTCTTCGTTTTGCTTCCACTCCCACTACACATCACAACCTTGGCTAACTAAGCCCAACTTGCTGTTCCAAATTAGCCAAGATTGCTAAGGGTTAGGAGGGCCCCAAATCCCATTTTGTTAGGCCATAAGAAGTCAACAAGTTATCAAAGAAGTGGCCTTAGGAGTAGAGTTGGAGAAAATAAGGAGAAAAGATCTTCACATCAAACCATGAGACTAGGGTAGATTGGAGCAGTTTTGACACCTGAAGCCTCTTTATGTCATCTCTTTTTACTCGGTTATGCAATGGAGGTTATCGAGCATATGGTTGGAAAGCTGACTCCTTAAGCTTTCCATCCATATAAGAAACATCAATTTTGGAGCTTGGGATCGCAAGATACGAGTGATTTGAAGTTATGGTTGCTGCGTAGAAAAAACATAATAGCGAAACCGACTAAGTCCTTTTCAAGACTGAACGGATCATTTCAGTAGCTTTTTGGCTTGGTTTTCTACATATTTCGTTGTGTATTGTTGAATCTTAACCCTTAATTTATGTAAGGCTTTAGCAACCCTTGGATTATTTATGTTTAACTTACTTTAGAGGCACTATATATACTAGTGGCCTTACTTGTGTAAAGGGCAATGACTGTTTTATTAAATCGAATGAGCTTGGCTCTTTTGCTCAAATTCTTGTATGCTTATCTTAGTCTTGGAAATGCTAAGTGGTGCTCTTACAAGTCCTTGGTGGGTTTGAGTTGTGTGCCTCATCTCATCCTTACCTTAGTGCCCTAAGTCTCCTTTGGTGGTGAGTCTAATCCTTTGGAACTTAGTCTTTTTATTCATTTTCTAGCTTATATTTAGTGCTTGATTCCTCCTATTATGAGTGTTTGTGGTGTTGTGATCTTGGTTGCTCTTTGTTGAAGTCTTGTTTCCCTACCTATTTCGCCCAACATTTCCCTCTCATCTTTCCCTCTCTTCCACACCCTTGCTTCTGGCCATAATAGATGTACCCAAGGCTCCATCATAATTGGTATCAGAGCTCTTGGCTATTCTCCTTAGCCGTGCTTTCCATAACTCAAAGACAACCCTAAGCCAAAATACATTATGTCAAAAAACCCACAAAAATCAGTTACACAATGAGTGCTAGTATACCCTTGGAGGAGAGATTTGAGATGTTAATGAAGAGCTATGAGGAGGTTAGAGCCCATAATGAATACTTGATGAAAGAGCTTGGGCAGTCCAAGAAGAGTAGGCACAATCAAATTAGGAGTTCATCCCAAAACTCCCAAAGTTCACCTAGCTCTAGAGAAAAGGAAGATGAGGATAACCCATTTACATCCTCGGATGATCAAGGTGGTGGATGACCTAGGAGAGGTCATGGGAAGCACAACCCACCTCCCCATGATTTCAAAGTGAAGATCTCGGAGTTTGAAGGCTAGTTGAATCCGGATGAGTTTTTAATTGGCTTAGAATGGTGGAGAGATTTTTTACTATAAGGATGTCCCAAAGAACAAGAAGGTGAAACTTGTGGCCATCAAGCTTAGAGGGTTTGCTTCCACTTGGTGGGAGAACCTAGTACACCGTAGGGCTCGGCAAAGGAAGGCTAAGATTCAATGGTGGGAGAAAATGAGGACAAAACACAAGGCTCGGTTTCTGCCCCAACTTATATCTAAGATAGCTACTCTCAACTCCATAATCTAAAACAAGGCGGTCCGAGTGTTGAGGAGTATACCCGTGAGTTTGAGAGGTTTCTCATCAAGTTTGATATTCAAGAAAGTGAAGACCAAACTATTGTGATATGCCTAGGTGGGCTTGATCTAAAGTATAGCCAAGTAGTGGAGTTACAACAATACTCTACATTTGATGAAGTTTGCCAACTAGCCCACAAGGTTGAGCAACACAAAAGAGTCGATTCTACCGAAAGGAACCTCCCAAACTGCCCCGACAAAAGAAACTACCCCTTAACAAGGGGAGCCCTCAAACAACCCCACCAAAACCCCCAACTCCACAAACTAACATCCAAACCGTGTGCCTCCAACCCAACCAAAACCACTCCTAGATACAATGCCAACCGAAGGTGCTACAAATGCTAAGAGATGGGTCACATAGCCTCGAGTGTCCCACCAGGAGGGTGATCACCTTGGCTGAGTATCAAGAGCAACCTATGAAGGAAGAGGAGCAAGACAAAGAGCTTTGTCTTATGGAGGGAGTTGAAGTAATTGAGGAAGCCGATGAGGGTGAGCTTCGGTTTGGAGGAGGACCTTGAGTGGTCTTAAGGACCCTAAGGTGGAGCAAAGAGTGAACATATTCCATACTAGAGGGACAATCCAAGGCAAGGTGTGCTCCATCATTGTGGATAGTGGAAGTTATGCAAATGTGGCGGCCTCAAGCATGGTGGAGAAGTTAGGGCTCATGGCTTCGGTCCATCCACACCCTTACAACATACAATGGCTAAACCAAGGTAAGGGACTTCAAGTTAATTCTAGATGTCTCATTTCATTTAGCATTGGCAAGCATTATCATGATAAGCTTTGGTGTGATATCATTCCCATGGATGCATGTCATTTACTACTTGGGAGGCCATGGTTATTTTGTGCATGATGGCTTCCTAAACACTTACACCTTCACCAAGGATGGAAAGAAAATCACCCTAGCCCCTTTATCCCAAACTCAACTCACAAAAATCAAGCCCCCAAAAAGCCTTGAACCAAACCGAACTCCTCCTTACTTTAGCGAGTCTTTTCTCAAGTCCAAGCAATGAGTTTAGGCCAATGCAAGACTTGATCCTACTTGGCCCAAAGGAGGCTGAAGCCCCTGCCCATCCCTTCATCCTCTAGCCCAAGCTTTGCTAGCTCAATTTGCCCATGTATTTCCGGATGAGATTCCCTCGGCCTACCTCCATAAAGAACCTTTCAACATCACATAGACCTTATCCCGGGGTCCATCCTCCCCAACAAGCTAGCCTATGGAATAAACCTAAAGGATGCCATGGAGATACAAAGGCAAGTTGAGGAATTGATTGCTAAGGGGCTTGTGAGATAAAGTCGTAGCCTCTGTGCGATTGATGTGTAGTGAGGGCAGAAGCAAAAGAAAGGGAAAACCGTAAGAAAGGCAACCTGGGCAGATTGGTACTGCAGGCGCAGTCTTGGGAAAAAGGATGAAAGGAGGGGCAAATGATGGAGATTGGAGCTGAACTTTGGTATGGAGCTTCTTAACTGGTTGAAGAAGCTCTGGTATTATTTTTGGATTTTTTGTCACCGGGAACACCTTGATCCGAGGGCTGAAAGTCAAGGTTCTGGGCTGACTGTCCGGGGTGATATCCTCTGTAATAATCAAAGGTGGGGGTCGGGGTTCTGCTTGGATGGAGGCGATTTTTGGAAGGAATGAAGTGGACTCGCTGGGCTGGAGGTGGACAAAGTTTGGAGTGAAATGGATAAGCGGTTTGTGAGATATGGAAATGGAAAGTGAAGGGATAAAACCGAGGTTATCTCTAGGATACGAAACACCACCTAGAAGCAACCAAGGGGCACCTCTCGCCTTGTCGGATATAAAAACACCACCGGTAGGTTTAAGGACTCAAAGAACACCACCAAGTAGCCAACTTGGATACAGCAATTGAGATTCAAAAGGGTGAGCAATCCAGCTCAAAAGTATAACACTCATTCATATAATAATCAAAGTTCTTTTTACAAAGCTCAATGCTAGTGCTATTTATAAGAGATAAAACATGCTGAAAATAAATCAAAACTAGAACATAATCGAAGGCCTAAAAGAAAGATTACAAGATCAATGGCCTAAAATGTATTAGCCCCTTGTCCAAGCCAACTTGGGAACATGTGGCTAAAACGAAAGTTAATTCTAGCCAAGTATTTCCTTCCCCTTGTGCAAGAAAGCTTGTCATAGGTCCAACACATGGATTCTTCCACTAGAGATGATGCTTGGAAATGCTTCTAGAATCCTCCCTTTGCTGGCCATGCATTACCCATTCGGCTAAGGCATAAACGTGGTCTTGATGGTCCTTGAAATTATCCGGACAGCTTGTAAGGAAAATACCCGGTTAGGTGTTTTGGGTATTTTGGACCGACCTTTGTGCTTCATTTCACTTCCACTCTTTAGGCAACAATTAATTGTATAACATAAGACATAAAAGATGATGATCAAGCTCTAGCTTAACTTGTAAAAGTCAAACTAGAATAATCGTCTTTAGGCGCCAACATGATCTCCATTCGGTTTTAAGCTCCTTTTGTAGTTTTGACATGAACTCATGGCTCTTGGCTTTATGGCATGTAAGGAGATCATGAACAAGTATGTTGTAGCCCTTGGTAATATCCATCATATTCTCCCCTTGTTGAAAGAATTTGTTCTCAAATTCGAGTATGTACATAAGGTAAGGAGAGTGCAAAGTAAGGCTGTCCACAACATACTTCTTGAATCACTTCACCATTTGTTTGGCCCTTTGGCATTAGCTTTGGCCAACCCAAAGATGGTGGCCATTTTTTCCTTGCACGCATCCATTCAAGTTTCCCGGTTTGTCAACCTCTCGCTAGCATAGCTTATCGGGGCTGAATTTGTTGGATGCTTGTCGATTACATGTTGCTTATAAATTGTTTCTTAAGCCATAATAAAGTCCCTATGCATAAGGACCTTTGTTTGGCTAGAAACTCATTTGATTTCTTTTGGAAATTTGGAGACAACTTTCAAAATTACTTAGCCAAGTAATCAACATAAGGCCTTCGGTTGAGGAGCTCCCATCTTGGCAAACAACAAGGCCAATGTAGCAAACAAAACCAGCTCATAACATAAAGCAAACTCAATAGGCATGGCCGAGAGTATTTGGGCATATAATGAGCTCGATCATGGGGCTCTCTCAACAAGTAGTCAAGGAACAATGTTTCATTCTCATCATTAGCATCACAAATCGGAAACATTTGTTCCATCAAAGGTTCATGAACTTTGCTTCTCAATTTCATTTCCACACTTGCTTCATAAAATAGGCCAAAGAACATCACAAACCACTCATGAGGTCTTCCAATACTCCTCAAGTCAATTTTCAACATGAATTTCTTCCCAAATATTTCAAAGAAGAGCTTGGAAAGAGGGTGAAGTAAGTGGAAAGTTTCGGTCTCCTCATATCCTAAGAGGACAAGAATTTGAGTGGGCTTGTCAAAGCTATTCTCTAGCTCCTTTTGCTCATCTTGCTCCTCAAGCAACTCATCATACTTTGGATGCAACTCAAAATCAATTGGTTGGCACACATCCTCCAAATTGTTTTCAATATACTCATCAAACTTGGGAGACAAGGCAAAGTGTGGTTCATTCTCCTCTTGCTCCTCATGGAGCTCTTCTCATTCAACCAAAGTAAAACTTGGTTGACGGGTTGGGAAATTTGGTGAGGGAAGGGAAAGACATTCACCAAATTTCGGTGGAAGTGTTTTGGGGTTGCTTTCGTGAACGGGTGTGGGGTTTTGTGGAGGTGAAGATGGCTGGACAGTAGGGGTTAAGGAGGGAGGTTGGTGATTTTTTGGTGGCTTGGTTTGGTGTTTTGAAGTGAAGGAAGTGGGGGCTAGTTGGTTGGCTTCGGTGGGGAAATGTGGGGCATGTTTTGTGGTGGGGTGTGGATTTTTGTGGAGGTGGGGAGGGCTGGACATTTGAGTTCATGGAAGGAAAAGAGAGGGGGCTAAAAGTTTAGGAGAAAGGCAAAGTAAACTCCCTTGTGATGTATAGTGGGAGCGGAAGCCAAAAGATAAACAAAACCGTGAGCAAGCTACCGGGCAGAGAGCAACCTGCAGCTGCGGTCTTGGGGAAAAGGGTGAAAGGTGGGGCAAATGATGGAGATTTTGGCTGAAATTTGGTGGGGGATGAGGTAACTGGCCAAGGAAGGTCTGTGTAAAATTTGGGAATTTTTGGAGTTTGGAAACACCTTGATCTACACGCCTGAAGTGAGCAAGTCTTGGGCTGGATGTCCAGACTGATACTCTTTGTTTGGATCAGAGATGGAGGACGGTAGGGTTCTTGGTTTGAGCTGAGATTTGGAGGGAATGGACTCAACTCGTGTATGATGATGTGGGTGAAATTTGGGCTGAAGTTGATGTGTGGATTGGGAGTTATGGATTTGGGAAGTAGCTGGATAAAACCAAGGTCCTAGCTCGGATACGAAACACCACCGAGGGAACCAAGGGGCACCTTCAATCTGGCCGGATACTGAAACACCACCGGAAGATTGGAAGGACTCAAAGGACACCACCAAGCTTGCCACGCTCGGATACAGCAATGAGAATTCAAGAGGTCGAGAAATCCATCTCGGAAAGAGTATAAAACTCAAGTTTATAAATTCATCAAAGTTGTCATTACAATGAGTATGTGTGCTGAATTTATAATGCCTAACAATGGCATTTTACAAAGCTGGAAATTAAGATAAAAATCAAAACAAAATTAGCAAAGATTCTTTCCTCTTCTCCAAGTCAAGCTAGGATGAATTCTAGCCAAGCATTTGAGCATTTGGGAACATGTGGTCATGGTTTGCTTTCCCCTTTGGCAAGCCTTCTTCTCTCTTGTTCAACAAGCCTCATTTCATGCTTGGTAATGTTTCTAGAATGCTCTTCATGTGGGGATTCATTGGATGCTCTCTTTAGGCGTATAATCATAAACCTTGGACCCTTGGATCGTCTCTTTAGGCGTATGAATAAAATGGCAGCCCTTGAAACACTTCACGGTTTGACATGGCTGGACTCTTCACCTTGCTTTAACATGGAGGGATTTAGGCGGCTTACTTGTATCTAACTTTCTTTCTTGACTCCGTTGATAGATAATTATTTATAAACATCGGACCATAGGAAAATGGTGTTCTTGCTTCTCATCCACCAGGATCACTTTGCACCATGCTCATAATTATAAGAATTTCAAGCTTCTTTGGTTGTTCCTCTTGCACGTTGGCCTCTTCCAAATGAATGTTCTTCAGCTCAATACTTGGGGCTGTCCACTTTCCATCACCTTGTTACTTTGTTTGCTCTCGGTGAGAGGAACTTTGTAGGCAAATGGGCAAAATTTTTTAGGCAACTTTCTTCTCAACTTATCCCATGTGTGCACCTTTTCTTTGCCTCTTTTCTTCCTTCTCATCTTGTATGTTGTCTACCAAGTGAGGGCATGATTCCTCAACTTAGATACAACAATCTCCATTTTCTCATGCTCTTCTAACCTCAAGTTTTCAAAGGCCTCTTCAACCTTGATAAGCCAACTAGAAAATCAATCTTATTGACCACAAAATTTAGGCACAAAAAGATTGACCAACTCAAAATTAGAAGGAGCCATTTCAGCACTCAAAAACCCAATGTCAAGTGGTGGTGCACGGTGGTAAAAAAAATGGGCAGAAAGTGTTTTTGTGTTTTTGGTTTTTTTTTTTTTTATGGAGCTGGCTGTTTTTGTGGTTTTTGGGCTTATGGGGAATGGACACAATCACCAAGGACCAGAACTTGCTCTGATACCAAATATGATGTGTAGTGAGGGCAGAAGCAAAAGAAAGGGGAAAATCGCAAGAAAGGCAACTCGGGTAGATTGGTACTGCAGGCGCAGATCTTGGGAAAAAGGATGAAAGGAGGGGCAAATGATGGAGATTGGAGCTGAAATTTGGTATGGCGCTTCTCAACTGGTTGAAGAAGCTCTGGTATTATTTTTAGATTTTTAGTCACCGGGAACACCTTGATCCGAGGGCTGAAAGTCGGGGTTCTGGGCTGACTGTCAAGGGTGATATCCTCTATAATAATCAAAGGTGGGGTCGGGGTTCTGCTTGGATGGAGGCGATTTTTGGAGGGAATGAAGTGGACTCGCTGGGCTGGAGGTGGACCAAGTTTGGAGTGAAATGGATGAGTGGTTTGTGAGATATGGAAATGGAAAGTGAAGGGATAAAACCGAGGTTATCTCTAGGATACGTAAACACCACCTAGAAGTAACCAAGGGGCACCTCTCGCCTTGCCGGATACGTGAAACATCACCGGTAGGTTTAAGGACTCAAAGAACACCACCAAGTAGCCAACTTGGATACAGCAATTGAGATTCAAAAGGGTGAGCAATCCAGACTCAAAAGTATAACACTCATTCATATAATAATCAAAGTTCTTTTTACAAAGCTCAATGCTAGTGCTATTTATAGGAGATAAAACATGCTGAAAATAAATCAAAACTAGAACATAATCTAAGGCCTAAAAGAAAGATTACAAGATCAATGGCCTAAAATGTATTAGCCCCTTATCCAAGCCAACTTGGGAACATGTGGCTAAAATGAAAGTTAATTCGGCCAAGTATTTCCTTCCCCTTGTGCAAGAAAGCTTGTCATAGGTCCAACACATGGATTCTTCCACTAGAGATGATGCTTGGAAATGCTGTAAGGATGAGGATGAGGTAAGACTTGAATTCCAAGCTTTTCTACCATAGTTGTTGAGGCCACATTTGTGCAACTACCACTATCAATAATGATAGAGCACACTTTGTTGAGCACCGTTCCTCTTGTGTAGAAAATGTTCTCACGTTGCTCTTCATTTGTTTCCTTGAATCCGCTCAAGGACCTTCTTATGAGTAAGCTTGCATCCATGGTTTGGGGTCTTTGAGGGGCTGTCTATTTTTGGTGTTTTTGGATTTTTAGGAAATGGATTATCCACCAAGGAATCAGAACTTGCTCCGATACCAAAGTTGATGTATAGTGGGAGGCGGAAGCAAAAAGAAAGGAAAACCGCAAGGACAACGAATGGACAGAATAGGTCCTCCAGGTGCGGTCTTGGGGAAAAGGGTGAAAGGAGGGGCAAATGATGGAGATTTTGGCTAAAATTTGGTGGGGGATGAGTAACTGGCCGGGGAAGGTCCGTGTAAAATTTGGGAATTTTGGAGTTTGGGAACACCTTGATCCGCACACTGAAGTGAGCGATGACTGGGCTGGATGTCCGGACCGATACTCTTTGTTTGGATCAGAGGTGGAGGACGGTAGGCTCCCTGAATGGTGGCGATTTTTGGTGGAGATGAAGTAGACACGCTGGAAGGATGATGGCTGAAATTTGGGCTGAAATGGACGAGTTGATTGTGAGATATGGATCGGTGAAGTGAGGGGATAAATCCAAGGCTCTATCTCGGATACGAAACACCACCGAGCGAGAACCAAGGGCACCTTTCAATCTAGCCGGATACTGAAACACCACCGGAAGATTGGAAGGACTCAATAGGACACCACCTAGCTGCCAACTAGTATACAGACAATTGAGAATTCAAGGGGCCGAGAAATCCATCTCGAAAAAGAGTATAATACTCAAGGTTTATAAATTCATCAAAGTTCCTTTTACATTGTCATTACAAGCTGAATTTATAAGCAACAAAAACAGCTCCTAGCTAAGCTGAAATTAAAGCTAAAATGATGAAGATGCCTAAAGGATATTTTAGGTGCCAAACAAGTGGAGCAAGTTGTGCATCAAGGACATTATTTACGTACAAAAATAAAGGATATTCAAAGTTCAAATCAAAATTACTACGCGTCTTCACAATGGTTCTATTTTTAGGGACTCGGACTATCCATTACAACGGTTTGTGAAGCTTCCCGAGTCAAGACTAAGGCACACTCGGTAGTCCGCTTACGATTATAAATAGAAGCCACTTCAATAGACTTAGAAGATTGTTGGAACTCAACTCTTAACTTATATACTCAATCTTTCTAGCTTTCAACTCTTTACTTAGTTTTTCTCAACTTTTGAGTTAAAGCAAGAAGTCTTGTAATAAGTTACGTTCTTACTTAATTCTTTTATAAATTCCATTGATTGAGCTGTAAGGGGTAACTTAGCTCGGTTGTACAACTTAGTTAGGAAGTACTAGGATAGATAAGAGACTTTCACGTGCTTGGGAAAAACTAGTATTGAATTGTTTAACGGAACAATTCGGAGAGTCGATCCTTGTATTTTGTGGACTCAATATAGTGGATTTAACTTGGTATCCGGACTGATACAACCCATGGTTTTCCACCCCGAGAGTTTCCACGTAAAATATCTTGTTCTTATCTTTTCTAAATCCAATCTAGGGTCAGCACATATTTTCGAGTTCAAACTTGTGCATTGTATTCCAATATTTCCGCAAAATTTCCTTCACACCCTATTCAACCCCCTAGGGTGATTCAAACTCGAGAGTTCAAACCTTCAATTGGTATCAAAGCCTAGACTTTCAAAAGGATCTAACAATCTAAGGTCCGAGATCATATGGCTCTTAGTTGTGGAAATTTTGATGAAGGAAGATCTTTCACCGAGCAACCAAAGTTTAAAGGATTAAACTTCGCCCACTAACGTAAGATCATGGAATGCTTCATCTAAGAATATAACGAGAAAGTGTGGGCAATTATCTCTAATGAAAATTACATTCCTACGAAGATGGATGGAACTCAGCCAATAGCCAAAGTGTTGTCGAATTCACTCCCGAAGAAAATAAAAAGTAAAGAAAGCACTTCAAGGCTATGAACATTCTGATGTGCGCCATTAATGCTGCATAGTACAATAGAGTATCCATTTGTGATACTGCCAAAGAAGTATGGGACACTCTTGTCACCACTTACGAAGGAACAAGTCAAGTGCGATAGGTAAAGATAAGTTAGTACCTCCACAAGTATGAAATATTCATGATGGAGGCTGATGAGAACATAACGCATATGTACATTCGTTTCACTAAGATTGTTAATAATCTCAAGTCTCTTAGAAGGAAAATGTCACACAAGCAAATAGTCGGAAAGATTATAAGGAGTCTTCTAAAGAAGAGATGGGGCCTAAAGGAGATAGTGTAGGAACCATGGACAACCGAGGCCCGCCGAACTTCCCCACTTGTGTCGGTCTCTTTTTAAAGATTGATTTTAAAGATGGTTTAGAAAGTGGATTTTGGAATCTAGGGATGAACCTTTTATTAAGATTTCGAGTTTTATTAAATCTAATTAGGCAAAGTTTGAATGGCGGTTTTATTAACCATTTTATTTTAGAAATTATTTTGAGAAGTCCCGGATATTATTTCTTAATCAAAAAATAGGAATTAGGGTATCTGTTTTTCCATGAGGGTTTAGGGCCGGATCGGTGTGAAAACACCAATCTAAACCGAAGCCCCGCCTACTAACTACTCGGTGAAGATGGCGGCCTGCACCCGGTGGTGGCGGCGCCAGCCAGAGGCCGGGGCTAAGAAGATCAGCCTCGACCTCTACCTTGACTGGTAGATCCGGAACCTATTTTCTTACTCGTTCAGTCAAAACATAACCGAGAAGCGATTTGAATAGAAATAAATGAAAAGGGAGTCGCCACTCGGCTTTTAGAAAAGAAAAACCGACAAAAACAAAAGTAAATATTTGCTCTTCCAATCTTTGTACGGAGAAACAAAGATTGAAAGAGGCTAAAACTTACTCCATCGGTCTTTTGAATCGAGAATCGAATTCGGGGCGAAGGTATGAAACAAGGGATAAACCATTCCATTCCGGTCGTCCGAAGACGACCATTACAAGTTCGAGTAGTGAATTAAAATGATGTAAAATAAGCAAGCAAGAGACATGTGAAAAAGAATTAAAGCAACAAAGACATAATAAAGGAAAGCGATAAAAGTGAAAGTAAAGAAAGCGATAAAGAAAGTAAAAGTGGAAAGAAAAGAAAAGCGAGAAATAAAAGAGATTACATCGGTCGGGGAGAAATTAAAAGCGATACATCTCGAATCCACAATACGAAAAGTAATAAAAGAAAGCATAAAATAAAATAAACTGTTGTGAGGATTGAATCCGTGCCCTCGAGTTGTCCTACCTATTAATCTGGATCTCGGATCTAGATCTCTTGATGCGACGGTGGTGAATCAAGAAAGGCTTTTTGTGAGTTTTTGTAGAGATAGGTAGGCATATGTATGACTGATGTAGTTTAGGGATCGGATGTAGGGAGTATGATAGGAGTAGAGAAGGAATAGCTTGAAAAGGGACCAAGAGATCGGAATACCAAAGAGAGTATTCGAGTAGCTCTTATGTGAGTTTCAGAGACGTGATGCTAAGGTAGGAAGTCGTGTGGGAATAAGAGCCAAGGCTCTCTATTTATAGGGAGAGGTTAGGTCAAGGAAGAGACCTAGGGTTAGAGTCGTCCAAAAGTCGTAGCAAAAATCGGGCGGGATATTGTGAAGATTGAACCGGATAGAAGACATAAGATCGGATAGAACCGGGATAGGCGAGTGCCGGCCACGGGAGGCTGCCTAGGGTTTTGTGCCCTAGCGTGCTTCTTAAGGAATCTCTAGGGCAAAATGCAGCGTTCCACTTACTATTCCGGGAGGCGGGCGCCAGCTATAACACCTTTCCAAAAATGAAAATTTTCCATTTTTGGCGGGTTTCAATTTTGATGCGGGATACGTGTTCCTAGTCTCCGGTCGACTGTCTTGGAGCCAAAATGCAGCATTTTGATGCTTGTGATCATGAAATGCAGCGTCTAACGTCGTCTTGAGGTCTTCGGGTCCTTGTCTGGTTGGACTAAAGTGAAACGCATAATTCTAAGCCCGGAATTTCCCGATACGCGGCACTCGACTCCATCGTCTCTAAAGGCTTGGCCCGGTTCTTGGATCATCCGAAAGAAAGGGGATTTTTGGATCAACCTAAGGCAAAAGGATATTTATGTGGTGCTGAGGGTTTTTTTGTTTATCGGCTTCCGTAGCACCAATCAAATCCCGGCCGTGATCCAAATCCACAAATAGGACTCGGGATCTCATCATCGGACCCACAAATAAAAAACGAGAGAAAAGGACGACACTTTTTGGTGTCTACAGATAGCTATTAAAGAC
Source organism: Talinum fruticosum (assembly GCA_021018815.1). Lineage (NCBI taxonomy): Eukaryota > Viridiplantae > Streptophyta > Magnoliopsida > Caryophyllales > Talinaceae > Talinum > Talinum fruticosum. The sequence goes on from JAITYX010000040.1 coordinate 1,683,109, forward strand.
GCCCGAGACCTCACCAAGTTAAAACCATATTAGCTTATTGGGAAACTTCTAACCTCGTTACATCCGGAGGAGGAAGAATATGAGGTTAGCACCAAATGAAACATTGCTCTCAAAGCCTCGGAGGAACCAGGTCCAAGTCTTAGTCATCACATTCTAAGGAAGACCACATGGAACTTCCGGCAAGAAGGATTGAAAAAGATGATGAAATATAGAAAGTGGTAAAAGAAGCCAAAGCGAGGAACTCTTCAAGAAGGAAAAGAAAGGTAAATTCTCATCCCCTTCAAATTTGACTTTAACTAAAAATTCTGCCTATTTTGAATGTGGATGTAAGGAGCACATAGTCAAGGGTCTGTCGGAAAAGAAGAAAGGACCGAAAAAGAAAAAGGCAATGGTAGTCACATGGAGTGATGATTAGTCGAAGAAAATGATGACACAGATTATAAATCAAAGTGTTTCATGGCTTTGACGGACTCAAAAGCTGGATTTGAGTCGAAAACGAAGCATCAAACATGGAGGAAACTAATCCTTATGAGGTAATCAACTACTTTCTCAGGTTCTCCAAGTAATGGAGGAAAAGTCCAATTCCGATTCTTCTACCTTTAAAAGGAAACTGGAGTCTCTTAAGTCCGAGAACAAATCATTACAAAATGATTTGGAAAAGCTGAGACTTAATCGAAGGTACTAGAGACTAGTTCTCAAGATAATGAGACCGTGTCGAGTGCCTTAGAACAAATAATGAGTAGCTGAAATAGACACTCATTGAGTCTTGAGGGTTTCATTTGAAACTCACTCATGGTAAAAAAACCTTGACTTACTTCTAGGTTCTCGGTGTGCTTTATTTCGAAAAGAAGATCTTGGAAATAATGTCTGAATAGGAGGACAACTCCTATAAATATCTTCTCAAAACTTGATGACTCATGTATAACTATTTATCTCTCTATGGTTTTGATTTCAATTCCTTCTAAGCATTTAAGAAGCTCATCTTTAAGTTTCCAATATTGTCCGACCCACTCGAAACCATCTATTGAGTATAACGCATTTAACTGTGTTTCTGACCCATTCAGACAAAATTCAGAATAATGGCACAAGTAAATGATGTGTAGTGGGAGGCGGAAGCAAAAGGAAGCAAAACCGCAAGAAAACCAAGCTGGCCAGAATAGGACCTGCAGGTGCGGTTCTGGGGAAAAGGGTGAAAGGAGGGGTAAATGGTCTTGGTTTTGGACGAAATTTGGTGGAGAGGTAGTTAACTGGTTGGGAAAGGTTGTGGTAAAATTTGGGCAGCATCCAAGGTCGGGATCACCTTGAGCCAAACGCAAACAGAAAGCCTCACTGGGTGGCTGTCCAGAATGAGGTTCTTTGTTTGTTTTTGGTGCTGGGGATGGAGTTCTTTTTGGATTGAGCTGAGATTTGGAGGGAATGGACTCAACTCATGTAAGATGAAGTGTGTGAAATTTGGGGAAGAGATGATTCGTGGATTGGGAGATATGATTGATGGAAGTCGCTGGATAGAACCTGGATTCTGGCTTGGATACAGAAACACCACCAAGCTGAATCAAGGGGCACTTTGCAATCTGGCCGGATACAGAAACACCACCGGGGATTGTAAAGACTCAAAGGACACCACCAAGCTTGCCAAGGCTCGGATACAGCAATGAGAATTCAAAGGGTTGAGAAATCCATCTCAAAAGAGCAAAGCTCAAAGTTCATATATTCATCAAAAAGTGTTTTTACATGAGCTAGGCTTGCTGAATTTATAATGCCTAACATTGGCATTTTACAAAGCTGAAACATAGCTAAAAATTAAAGCAAAATCAAAACAAAATTAGCCAAGATTCTTTCCCCTCCTCCAAGTTAAGCTAGGAGAAATTTCAGCCAAGTATTTGATGGTTAGGGAACATGTGGCTATGGTTTGTTTCCCCTTTGCCAAGCCTCCTTAATTCTTCTAGAATGCTCTTCATGTGGGCTGCTTTGGATGCTCCCCTTAGGCGCCTAGGCATGTTGTAATTGACCTTGGACCGACCAGAATCAAATACAAATTATTTATGTGCAAAGACACCTTACTTCACGTTTTGTCATGGCCAAAATGCACCTTGCTCTAACATGGAGGATTTTAGGTTTGCTAGCTGATTCTTCTTGGCTCTCCTTCTTGACTCTTAGGTAAATAATTATTTATGAACAATCATAAAAAGAACACACTCTTGACTTCCCATCCTCCGGGATCAAAAATGATAATAAGAAATTCAAGTGTCTTTGGCTGATTTCCATGCATGTTTGATCTCTCTTGATAACTTGTCCTCGGTCCATGATCAAGGGCTGTCCACTTTCCATCAGTAAATAACTTCACAAACACTCATATTCTAAGTACTAACTTAGTGTTGAAACTAAAAATGAATTATAGTGTTAATTCTCTTTTCCAAGTCAGTTTATTGAATGAAATTATTTACTTGATTAAGTTTATGCATTCTGATTATTCATTCTTATTTACTCGATCATTTAAGGGTTTATCTCAAGATGGAATTTGAACCTAATGAATATTAGACTCAGAAAATTCCATTTATTTAAGCTGAAAATAATTAAGTGCTTAATTACTTTGAATTAATTACTATCTCTACCTAATCTTGGACCAAAGTATTTTCATACTTTGAGTATCGATTTGTTTTTGCAGGTCGATTAAAGTATTTTAATCTTATTTTGAAAAGCAAAAGCAACCGGTTTCTAGTCGTTAAATACCAGCAGACGTAGAAAGAAACATTTCGGACAAGGCTCAAACACTCGTGCCCGTGTTGTTTGTTTCCAAGTCCGGTAAACTTCAACTTTGAGTCTAACAATTGTTTCCACCCTAGATTTCAGTCGCAAGCAGTGGAATGGACCACTCTACGAGCAAAGGACCGTTACACAATGTTGACATTGCAATGTCTCCTTTTCTAAGTGACTTAGACTAGTCTGTTACAACGGTTATTGAAGCTCACAAGTCAAGACTAAGCCTCAACGGCTACTCGTGCGCTGCTGTGTATATATAGAAGCCTCTCTACAAGACTTGAAAATTGCTGAACACATTGCAAAACTGATGGAAAGTGGCCAGCTACAAAATGTGAGCTTAGAGTTATCTATCTTGGACGTGCAAGCATGACCGGGACTCACCCAAAATTACTTGAATTTGTCTTAATTATTTTTGATCCCGGAGGATAGAGAGCCAAGAGTTTGACCTTTTTTATGACTTAATGTTCATAAATAAATATGCATGGAGACTAGTCAAGGAGAATCAAGACAAACACCTCCATGTTAAAGCAAGGCGCAATTCAGCCATGACATGCCGTGAAGAGAGGCCATTTCAAATCTATGCATATAAATAAGCTTGTATTTAATTCTGGCCGGTCCAAGGATAAATACAATATGCCTCAAGGAAGCATCCAATGAAACCACACGTGAAGAGCATTCTAGAAGGCACTCAATATGGTGGATGATGAGTTGATTTGAAGAAGGCTTGGGAAAGGGGAAAACAAGCCACAACCACATGTTCCCTAACCATCAAATACTTGGCTGAAATTTCTCCTAGCTTAGCTTGGAGGAGGGGAAAGAATCTTAGTAGTTTTATTATCATTTTAGCTTTATTTTCCAGCTTAGTTTCAGCTTGTAAAATGCCATTGTTAGGCATTATATATTCAGCTAGCATAGCTCTTGTAAAAACAACTTTGATGAATTTATAAACTTGAGCTTTGCTCCTTTTGAGATGGATTTCTCAACCCTTTGAATCCTCAAAGCTGTATCCGTGCTTGGCCTCACGGTGGTGTCCTTTGAGTCTCTTGAGTCCCGGTGGTGTTGCTGTATCCGGACCACTTAAGAGCGCCCCTTGATTCACTCGGTGGTGTTTCGTATCCGAGCCCGGGTCAAGGTACTATCCAGCGTCTTCATCCATCCATATCTCCCAAACCACTAGTCCGTTTTCTTCCAAATTTTAACCACCATCCTTCCAGTGTGTCTACTTCCATCCCTCCAAAAATCAGCAAAAACCAAGAAGCCTTCCGTTCCCCACCTCTGATCCAAACAAGGAGTGTCGGCCTGGACGTCCAACCGGGTACTGCTCTCTGCAGGCGTGCGGATCAAGGTGTTCCACTTATCCAAAAATCACAAAGCTTCTTCAACGAGTTGAGAAGCTCCATACCAAATTTCAGCTTCAAATTCATCCATTTGCCCCTCCTTTCACCCTTTTTCCCAAGATAGCGCCTGCAGGTCCTAATCTGTCCAGGTTGCTTTTCCTTTGTTTTTTCCTTCGATTTTGCTTCCGCCTCACTACACATCAACTTGGTATCAGAGCAAGTTCTGATCCTTGGTGGATTGTATCCATTCCCCCATAAACCAAAAACACCAAAAACAGCCATCTCCACAAAAAAAAACCATTCATCCACCAAAAAAAAAAAAAAACCACAACAATTTTTTCGTCCATTTTTTCTCCACCACCGTACCCTTCACATTTGGATTTTGGAGAGCTGAAATGACATCTTCTAACTTTGAGTTGATTAGCCTACTTGTGCCTAGATTCTATGGCCAACAAAATCAATTTGTTAGTTGGTTTGTCAAGGTTGATGAAGCCTTTGCAAACTTGAGCTTAATGGAGTATGAGAAGGTTGAGATTGTTGTGTCAAAGTTGAGGAGTCATGCCCTCATTTGGTGGACAACCTACAAAGTGAGAAGAAAGACAAGAGGCAAAGAAAGAGTGCATACATGGATCAAGCTAAGAGGGAAGTTGCTAAAGAAATTTTGTCCATTCAAGTACAACTCCCTTCCCACCGAGAGCACACACCATGACAAGGAAGGTTTGTCTTCTCCTTCCCCTAAACTTTCAGCCCCCTCTTCTCTTTCCAAAACACCAAATGCCCAGCCCTCTCCACCTCCACAAAATACCCCAACACTCCACAAAAAGAGCCCCCACATTTCCCCACCAAAGCCAACCAACCAACCCCCATTTTCTCCACCCCAAAACATCAAACCAAGCCTTCCCACAAGCCACCAACCACCTACTGTCCAGCCCTTTGAGCCCCCACAAAATACCCATTCCATCACCAAAGAACCCTTAGCCTCACTTGACCATTTTCCTCCCAAAAATCCATTCCCCATTTCTGTTCCCATTCTGGCCGTGAGTGGACTGCCCAAGTTGCACAATGATGATCATGAAGTTGAGCATGAGGAAGAGCTTGAGATGAAATTAAAAGTGATAGAACAAGGAGAGCCTCAAAAATTGAATGTTGCATTTTCTATGAGGTGTTCTATTCCTTTACATTTGGAAAATTGTGGAAATGTGTTTGAGCAATTACATGGGCATGTATTGTTGAAAGAAATCTCCAAAGACTATACCCGGAATGTGTGAAGCGTCCAAAAGACAATTTGGCTTTCATGATGTCATCTACAAGTTGGAGTTTCTACCTTGTGAATCCAAGGTTCCCATTGAATTTAATGTGCCTTCAAGGGCTGCAACTATTAAGTTTTTGCTATGGCAACGAAGCTGAATTTTCATTATCTTTTCCTACCATGTGCTCAACCGAAAGGAGTAACCAAAGAGCCAACAATTTGGCAAGGAGGTATAACTCATTTACTCCATTTGAGAATTGTGTTTTCCATTTTTATAAGCTAATGAGCTTGTATGGTGTTGAGCATATTTTTGGAGAGCTATTAGTGCATAAGAAGAATTTGTTCAAGGGAATCCTTATCTCCCAAATATGCCTACTTGTCCAGCCATGATGCTTTGTCTTTGGACCGCCTCAAATCTGTCTAAGAATTTGAAACCATGAAGGGAGTAATAGAAGCCAATCTGTTTTGGCTTGTGTTAACTAAATTTGTGTGGAACTTGCATACTCGTGCTGCCCTATTGATTGGAGAAAATAAGAGTGTCTTAAATTGTTGGGTGATCAAGGTTCATTTAACCTTCAAAGAAATTAAGGCCAACATTGTGGCTGTGCGCTTTAATGACATGGTGGAGTATAGCAAAGGAGAAGAGGAACATTTAAGCCAATCCACAAAGACAAGTCCATAAAAGAACCCACAAGCCTACCCTCAACCGAAACTCCACAAACCAAATCTGCCGACATTCCACCACCCTCAAACCCTTCCCATGGCTGATTTGAACCCCATTCTTACCCCTCCATTTAAACCACCTTTACTCCAAATTCTTTTCCTTGAGTTGTGGCCTTATAGAGGAATTTATCTCTCTAAATTTTATCCACCAAAATCTGCCCACACCTCTCCAAATAAAATTCCTCCTAACTTTTTCCCACAACAAACCATGCAAGCACTACATGATTTCCAGCCCAGCAGGCCACTCCTTCCACCAACCAGATTGTGATGATGAAATGAGGACAAAAGGCCGAGAAGAGAAGCAAGAGGTCCCATGGATCGAATCAAAATTTTTGGTACCAACGAAGAATGATTTTCTTTCCAAATGTCCACAACCTTGGAAACCTCATGATGATACACTAGAGCTGTACAAAGAAGAAATGTTTAAGCATTGTGGCATGTCCAAAACTATGGAGCATCCCTTAAAAATGAGCATAGTTACTTTGGCAGTCCTAAAGGAGCAATTCTTTTGTGTACCAAGGGAAGTTGTTTTTCTTCCCAAGAGTACTTGGTTTTGTATGCTTCATCACGGCATTTTGGTTGACCAACTCTATGCCTATACCGTGAGCATGCTAAAGGAGCACCCATACTATCCGAATGACCAAAACATGTCTATGCAATCTGTCCATGCAATCTGTCCAAACACTCAAGGGCACTCTACCCTCAATCTCACCGCAAGCTTCACTATATTTTTTCCACACTTGGAAAATGATGTTTTTGAGAATTTGAGGGCAAATTCTTTCCTACAAGGGAGAATGATGGAAAGTGGCCAGCTACAAAATGTGAGCTTAGAGTTATCTATCTTGGACGTGCAAGCATGACCGGGACTCACCCAAAATTACTTGAATTTGTCTTAATTATTTTTGATCCCGGAGGATAGAGAGCCAAGAGTTTGACCTTTTTTTATGACTTAATGTTCATAAATAAATATGCATGGAGACTAGTCAAGGAGAATCAAGACAAACACCTCCATGTTAAAGCAAGGCGCAATTCAGCCATGACATGCCGTGAAGAGAGGCCATTTCAAATCTATGCATATAAATAAGCTTGTATTTAATTCTGGCCAGTCCAAGGATAAATACAATATGCCTCAAGGAAGCATCCAATGAAACCACACGTGAAGAGCATTCTAGAAGGCACTCAATATGGTGGATGATGAGTTGATTTGAAGAAGGCTTGGGAAAGGGGAAAACAAGCCACAACCACATGTTCCCTAACCATCAAATACTTGGCTGAAATTTCTCCTAGCTTAGCTTAGAGGAGGGGAAAGAATCTTAGTAGTTTTATTATCATTTTAGCTTTATTTTCCAGCTTAGTTTCAGCTTGTAAAATGCCATTGTTAGGCATTATATATTCAGCTAGCATAGCCCTTGTAAAAACAACTTTGATGAATTTATAAACTTGAGCTTTGCTCCTTTTGAGATGGATTTCTCAACCCTTTGAATCCTCAAAGCTGTATCCGTGCTTGGCCTCACGGTGGTGTCCTTTGAGTCTCTTGAGTCCCGGTGGTGTTGCTGTATCCGGACCACTTAAGAGCGCCCCTTGATTCACTCGGTGGTGTTTCGTATCCGAGCCCGGTCAAGGTACTATCCAGCGTCTTCATCCATCCATATCTCCCAAACCACTCGTCCGTTTTCTTCCAAATTTTAACCACCATCCTTCCAGTGTGTCTACTTCCATCCCTCCAAAAATCAGCCAAAACCAAGAATCCTTCCATTCCCCACCTCTGATCCAAACAAGGAGTGTCGGCCTGGACGTCCAGCCGGGTACTGCTCTCTGCAGGCGTGCAGATCAAGGTGTTCCACTTATCCAAAAATCACAAAGCTTCTTCAACGAGTTGAGAAGCTCCATACCAAATTTCAGCTTCAAATTCATCCATTTGCCCCTCCTTTCACCCTTTTTCCCAAGACAGCGCTGCAGGTCCTAATCTGTCCAGGTTGCTTTTCCTTGGTTTTTTCCTTCCGATTTTGCTTCCGCCTCACTACACATCTTTCTCAGTGCATATTGACTGAATCTTCAGCTTCTAACTCCAATTCTTAAGTTTCTACTTTTTGAGTTATAAAGAGAAAGTCTTGTAATTACTTCTACATTTTCAATTCTCTGTTAAGCCCCTTGACCGAGCTGTAAGGGTTAAGTCAGCTCGGTTGTACTTAGCTGTAAAGGTTATTTCAGTTAGGAATTACTAGATCAAATAAAGGAATTTCGAGTCTAAGAAAAACTTGTAAGTGAATTGTCTAAGGGAACAATTCTGTAAAGAGTTATTCCTTGTATTTTATGGATTTAAAATAGTAGATTTGATTTGGTGCTTGGATTAGCATTGTCCATGGTTTTCCGCCTCGGGAGGGTTTCCCCTTAGTTATATACTTTACTTGTTTCTGAGTTCATTCTAGACTCAAAATTATTTTCTAAGTGTTTGCTCGGGCGGAATTCTCTGTTAATTCACAAAAATCTTCCATCACCCTATTCACCCCCTTGTAAGGTGACTTAACCTTTCCAAGAGCAAACCTTCAATTGGTATTAGAGCCAAGCCTTTCAAAAGAATCTCACAATCCTAAGGTTAAAAGATCGGATGGCTCGGAACAATAGAGAATTCGATGAAGATCTTTCACTAGACCTATGAAGGAAAATACACTCCTATGAAGATGGAAGGAACAAGAGCTGTACCCAAGGAGAAGTTAGAGTACACCATCGAAGAAAATAAAAAATACATGAACAACACTACGATGTGCGCAATTCACTCGGAAGAATACAACGGTGTCTGCTGGTGACACAGACTAAAGAATTATGGGATACCTTAGTTAATACCTATGAAGGAACCAGCTAAGTGAAACTAGCAAAGATAAGTCAATTCTTTCATAGATATGAAATGTTCAAGATAGAGCCCGAGGATAACATTACTTAGGTGTACATTCGGTTCATTGAGATTGTCAACAATCTCAAGTCTCTGGGTAGGAAGATATCTCATGAAGAAATTGTGAGAAAATCCCCGAGTCTCCCCAAGAGAAGATGGGGTCCCAAGGTGATAGCAATTGAAGAAGTACAAGATCTATCTAAGCTGAAATCCGATGAGCTTATTAGGAAGCTACACACTCATGAGCTACACCTAGAAGAAGAGGAAGCTGAGGTCAGCACCAAAAGGAACATTGCACTTAAGGCATTAGAAAATAAATGACAAAGTATAAGCTCCTCAAAATTAGAAAATGATCACATGGGTCTCATTGCTTGAGGTTTCAAGATGATGATGAAGTATAAAGAGGGGCAAAAGAGGCCAAAACAGGAGTTCTACAAGAAAGACAAGAAAGTTAAATACTCATCCTCTTCCAATTTGTCTTTAACTAAGAACTCGGTCTGTTTTGAGTGTGGTAGTAAAGAGCACATAGTCAAGGACGGTCGAAAGAGAAAAAGGACAGAATGAAGAAAAAGGCTATGGTGGCTACCTGTAGTGATGATGACTCAAAGGAAGATAATGACTCGATGACTCAAAGTGTCTAATGGCACCGACGGACTCGTAGTTAGATCCGAGTCGACGCAGTGATGATTCGGATGCTCGAGGAAACGAATCCTCGGGAGGTAATTAATTATTTCCTTAAGTTTTCCAAACTTGATCTTGCTAGATATATCTTTACTTTAGAAGAAAACTCCAATTCTAATTCTTTTGAATTCAAAGAGAAACTAGAGTCTCTTACTACCGAGAGCATCACTTTGAAAAAGGAATTAGAAAATTTGAGACAAAATAACAAAATGCTTGAGAGTAGTACTCAAGATAATGAGACTAGTCCGAGTGCCTCGGAACAAATAGTGAGAAACCGAAACGTAAACTCGGTGAGTCTCAAGAGTTGGTTTTAAAACTCACTCAAGGTCAGAAAAACCTTGATCTTTTACTTAGCTTTCAGTGTGTCTCATTCGTAAAAGAAGGTATTGGAAAAATGCTGAAGAGAAAGATAATTCTTATAATAATCTTTTAAAACTAATTCCAGAACTATTAAGTTTAGGAAGGCCGAGCATGATCTCATTCATTCACAGAGAAAAGGGACTCGACTGGACCAGCTTTTATGAAAAACCCTTCTCCACCTGTTAACAAAAAGAAAGGTTTTCAAAGAAAAAAGACACGGACTCAATTCTCTAGAAAAAAGACTTAGAATCGGACCAAACCCAAAATTATTCGGATCCGGGTTACCAAAAGTGCTCTTCCTCATAAAAGAACCACAATAAAGACTGCTTCTAGGTTTGTAAAAGGAAGAGAGAAGATTAGTTTATTTTTATCTTGTAGGTCACTTAGAAACAAAGGGGTCATTGGTACTTAGACAAGTGGATGTTTACATCATATATCCGGTGACTCAAGACTCTTCTCGAATTAGAAGACATGAAAGGAGGAAACGTCACATTTGGAGATAACAACAAACACAAGATAATTGCAATTGGAAGAATTGGTCAAGGAATCAATTCAGTCAATCCAGTCTACCTTGTCAAAGGGCTCAAGTACAATCTACTAAGCATCTCTAAGTTATGTGACAACGATCAAGTAGTAAGATTCACTCGGACCAACCGCTTCATTTCGATGCAATCACCAAAGAAACAAAGCTGTCAAGTCCGACGTCAAGTAACACCTATACCGTTCCTCTCTCGCATTCTAGTCAAAATTTACCATGTTTGAAAGCATATTTGACTGATGATTCATGGACATGGCTTCATAGACTCGGTCATATTAGCATGCATACAATCAAGAAGCTTGCCTCTCATAGATTAGTTAGGGGTTTACCTAATCGTGCATTTAAGAAAGATAGAATCGTTAAGCATGCACAAAAAGAAAGCAAGTCGGATCATCTTTCAAACCACTCAAAACCGTATCTACATCCAAAGTACTTGAATTAATTCATATGGATTTGTGTGGTGAAATTCATGTGGAAAGCTTAGGTGGTAAATCATATGTGCTACTTATTGTTGATGATTACTCACGATTTACTTGGGTATGTTTTCGAAGAACAAGAATAAAGCCTTCAAAGAGTTAAGATCCGTAAGAAAATTCAAATGGAGTCTAAGACTCGGATCGGGAGTATTCGAACCGACCATGGAAGAGAGTTTAATTACTAAGAATTTGCAGACTTTTGTGACAAGAATGGTGTCTCCCACAACTTCTCAACACCAAGAACTCCTCAATAGAATGGAGTAGTGTAGAGAAAGAACAAAACTCTTGAAGAAAAAGGAAGGACAATGATGATTGAAAATTATCTACCTTACTATTTACGGGCCAAGGCAATCAACACAAGCAAATTATACAATCAACAAATGCCTCATCGGACCCATTATGAAGAAGACACCCTATGAGCTATACAGGGAAAGAAGCCCAACATCTCTACTTCAAACCATCTCGATGTAAATGCTATGTGCATAAAAATAGTATGGAACATATGACTAAGTTTGATGCATAGTCGGATGAAGGTATATTTCTTGGTTACTAATCTCATAGTAAAGCTTATAAAATTTTTAACAAGAGAACTAAAAAGGTGGAATAAAGTATCCACGTCTTTGATGAGATTGATCATGGCAGGACAAGTGAATCCACATTCTCAAATCTCAAGCTTAACCGAGATAAAGATGATATAGTTGAAGCTGAGCTCGGAATGAATCAAAACAAAGGAACCGAGGCAACTCATAATGAGCCAACTCGGAATGAGGTGACTCGGAATAAGCCGACTGCATCGCTAAAGGACAAGCTAATGTAGAAGTTTAGCAAGAGCAACCAACTAAAGATCGGACCATTCAACCAACAAACTTGGTAAATCCGAGGACAAGTAAAGCTTTAAAATATGCATCCAACCACCCACCCGAGAATATTATTTCGATATCAATAGTGGGCTAAGAACTCATTCTCTTTGCAAAATCTATGTGCATTTTTAGCATTCATTTCATTAACTAAACTTAAAAATGTACAAGAAGCTCTACTTAAACCTGAATGGGTAGAGGCCATGTAAAAAGAATTAACTCAATTTGAAAGAAACCAAGTCCGGACTCCGACCGAACAACCTTCCGAACACCCGAGTAATAGGAACCAAATAGGTTTTCAAGAACAAACTGGATGAGAGAGGGTTGGTAGTCGAAATAAAGCCAGATTAGTTACTCAAGGATATAACCAAGAAGAGAGAATTCGTTGTGGGGAAACCTTTGCACCTGTTGTTAGGATTGAGGAAATTAGAATTCTCTTAGCATTTGCATCTAACATGAACATTAAGCTTTATCAAATGGATGTTAAGTGTGCCTTTTTAATGATTACATTCAAGAAGAAGCTTATGTTGAGCAACCCTCTGTATTTGAAAACTCTCAATTTCCAAATCATGTTTTCAAATTGTAAAAAGCTTTGTGTGATCCGAAACAAGCTCCCGGAGCTTGGTATGAAAGACTTAACAGTTTCTTGGTTGAAAATGACTTCCAAAGAGGTCTTATTGACAAAACTCTTTTTACAAAAAGTAAGGGGAATGATTTTCTTATCATTCAGATTTATGTTGATGACATTATATTTGGAGCTACTAATGAACTCTATGCCAAGAGTTTTCTCAGCTAATGAGATAGGAGTTCCAAATGAGCATGATAGGAGAACTCAACTTCTTCCTTGGATTGCAAATCAAGCGAGAAAAGGATGACATTTATGTTCATCAATCAAAATACACCAAGGAGTTATTGAAGAAGTACAAGCTATAAGATGTGAAGCATGCAGCAACACCTATGAGTAGCAATACAAAATTGGACTCGGATGAGAAAGGTAAAGTTGTAGATCATAAACTCTACAGAGACATGATTGGATCTCCACTTTATCTCACATCTATAGGCCAGATATCATGTTTAGTGTTTGCCTTTGTGCATGATTTTAAGCTAATCCTAAGGAATCACATCTCACTCGTGATGAAGAGAATTTTTAGACATCTTGTAAGGACTCGGACACTTGGTCTCCGGTATTCGAAAGACTCGGATCCGACCCTCACTCGGATACTCGGATGCTGAGGATGTTGGATGCAAAGTTGATAAAAAGAGCACATCGAGAGCACGCCAATTTCGGGTCAATCACTCATCTCATAGCATTCAAAGAAGCAAAACTTAATCACCATATCAACTCGCTAAGGCTAAGTACATAGCAACTGGAGCTTGCTGTGCTCGGATTCTGTGGATCAAGAAACACTTGAAGGATATTGGACTGTCATTCACATTAATCCCAATCAAGTGTGATAATCAAAGTGCAATCAGCATCACCAAGAATCCAGTTCAGCACTAAAAACGAAACACATTAAGGTCGGTATCATTTTCCGAGAGACCATTCTGAGAAAGGTGATATTGAACTTGAGTTTGTTCCTACAAAATTTCAATTAGCTTATATTTTCACCAAACCTCTAAGTGAAGATCGGTTCCGTGCTTTGGTAGGAATGAACTTGGCATGTTAACTACATGATTTAATGCATAAATGATATTGATTGTTATATGCTTTGAGTGAATAATAAATGGATAAGTTGAACCGAGAATGAGACTCGAGCAATGAGTTATTAGTTTTTGAGTGTGTTCCGAGTCACTCGGACACCTTACTGAGTTATACTTAGTTTATTAGAAAAATAGACATCAAAATTCCGGGATCATCTCTAGATCAATAGAGAATCTCATAAATGTTTTCTAAAATCTCTTTTCTCTCTATGGCACGTGAACAGTTTGGAAAACTAGCCGTTAGAGGGAAGCAGTTTGGCAGCTAGTCGTTACACTCCGGAAGACTCGGCGGTCTACTAACCGTTGCTTGGAAGGTTGAGTCGAAAGGGGTTCGTTCAATGAAAGTGTTTGTTCTATAAACAAAACCGCTTCATTTTGTTTCATTCACTTTGCTATTTATTGCTCTCACTCTGCTCTCATACTCAAACACTCTCGCACTCAACTCTCTCTGTCTCTCTCTATTTCTCGTTCATTTTCTCTATTCTCTCTACTCTTCACTCTCGTACTCTTAACCTCTCTTACTCTCTCTTTCACTATGCCTAAAAGAGGTTCAGCAATGGAAGGAGGTTCACCCACAAAGATGGCTAGAACCAAAACAACTCACTTTGAGAATCCCCAAGGCAAGGGTAAAGCCCCTACCTCGGATGATCCAAAACTCATGGTGGCTCAACACTTTTTCATTGACGACAAATTTTTCTCCAAAACCTCATTTTCTTGGATCAAATCCACACTCAAAACAAGTACTTTCAAGTACTTGTGTTTCGTGAGTATATCTACCCGGAACTCGTCACTCGGTTCTATTCTCATATGACAGACAAGAGATAATGTGATCTCTTACGTTGTCCAAGGTAAAGTTATTCATATCAATCTTTCTCTACTTCACCAGCTCTTCAATGTGAAGTGTATTTTTCTTAATTTCAATCCTGTTCACTTCAATGAAGTCGCCGATGACTTCTTTGATAAATATGCAAAAGAGATCCCTCGATCTAAAAAGAAATTTTACGTGACTTAGATGACATCCGAAACAAGACTTCTCTGCTTCATTCCGATGCGAACTTTCTTTTCCTACTATCCATCCAAAGAGAACCCTAACAGCAAAGTGCTTAAGGTTCTCTACGATATTCTTGAAGGGTTTGAGGTTGACCTCTTCCCTTTCATTCTGGAACAGATTGCTTCTATTTCTTCGACCCAAAGAAGCTTCTATACCCCTTTGGAGCTCTTCTTTCGCTATCTTCGCTCAATTCGAGGTAGCTCTCCTTTTGATCCCAATAAATTTTGGGAGCATGTCGTCTATTTCGACAAAGGAGAACTCATTGGCCTGGGATACTAGGAAATACAAGTTGGTATTTGGGCTCACACTTCTAAACTTGCTACTCCTCCTCCACCTCGGAATCCGAAAGATTTTGAGGTTCCTCTTCTCACCTGTTGGACCTTCGTCTTCTCGGCTTGCCCCTTCTATTGAAGTCTTTCGGAAGGTGGCAGCTCAATATGCTGCCCTAGCAAAAGAGTCGCAAGCGATTGTGGCGGCCTTTCGGGCTTTCATGCCTATTTTGACTCGGTTTTAAAGCAAGGCTCGTACTCGGATTGATCGAGTTAAGCCTTAATTGTTGAGCTCAAGGAGGTGATCAAGCGCCAAGAAGATCAAATTCGCCACCTCGAGGAGAGACGATCCAAGGCTGCCGAGGACTCCTAACCCTCCGAAGAAGTACAACCTTCGGAGTCCTCAAACTCTTCCGAGAAGAAGAAGAAGAAGAAGAAGAAGAAGAAGAAGAAGAAGAAGTAAAAAAGAAGGAGAAAAAGAAACTAGAGCAACCCCAATTGAGGGACAAGCCAACAAAGAACCCGAGGTGATCTCCTCATATCACACTTAGTCTCGCCTCATAAGAGGCCGGCGATGCGAGCCGCTTTAAGGCCCCCTTATCGGCTTAATGACCTCGAGTCGAAGTGGCTGAGGGCTCAAAAGAAGAGGAGCCGGAGGAAGAACTACATTTGTCTCGCAAACGTGTCATTCAACTTCCTAATCTGCCTCTGCTCTTGCCTCCTCCCCAGCCTACATCAACTCGGGGATACATGTGTAGGCGTGGTCCTCGTTCTTCTACCTTCACTCGCACTACCCCTCCCTTTTGATTTCAATTTTTTTTGTCCAACATCTTTATAGTTTATTGTTTATCCCTCCCTTTTTTCAGTTTGATGAAAATGCATAGGGGAGAGAAAAGATAGATATGTTTGGTTCGGGGAAGTTTCTTAGTTCTTTGTTTGTTTAAGTTTTCTTTTCTCTATGTAATGTTTCTCTAACCTTTAATGAAATTTTCTTATTTCGAGCATACATGAGCTATCTTTCTTATTTACTCTAATATATTTTTCACTCGCTCATAATTCCGTGACAAGTATGCTCTGTTAACATCAAGATGCCTTCTCCGAGTTGTATATGATCTAAGCTGAGCTATTTAATATTTTATATTTTCTTTTGCTCTCATCAATATACAATGAAAACTTAACCTTACGAACCGATTATCTTCTATCTTAAGTATGGAATGTCTTTCATCAAAAAGGGAGATTGAAGACTCGGGTATAACTCTCTCTTTCTCTATGATTTTGATTTCAAGACATTCTAAGCATTTAAGAAACTCATCTTTAAGTTTTCAATTGTGTTTGACCCACTTAGAAACCATCTATTGAGTACAACGCATTTAATTATGTTTCTAAGCCACTCGGACACAACTCGGACCAATGGCATAAGTAAAGAATTTCACAAACACTTCATATTCGAGAATTGACTTAGTGTTCAAGGTGAAGAAAATGAATTACGGTGTTAATTCTCTTTTCCAAGTCGGTTTATTGAATGAAATTATTTACTTGATCAAGTTTATGCATTCCGATTATTCATTCTTATTAACTTGATCATTTAAAGGATTGACTCTAGATGGAATTTGAACCTAATGAATATTAGACTCGGAAAATTTCATTTATTTAGGCTGAAGATAATTAAGTGCTTAATTACTTTGATTTAATTATTATCTTTACGTAATCTTAGACCAAAGTATTTTTATACTTTGAGTACCACTTTGATTTACTTTTGTAGGTTGATTAAAGTATTTTAATCTTATTTTGAAAAGCAAAAGCAACTAGTTTCTAGTCGTTAAACACCAACGAAACGGAAAAGCAACATTTTTAGACAAGACTCGGACGCCAGTGTCGGGGTGTTGTTTGTTTCCAAATCAGGTAATACTTCAAATTTCAGTCTAATGGTGGTTTCCACCCCAGATTTGAGTCACAACTAGTGGGATCGACTACTTTTTAAGCCAAGGACCACCACACAACGTTCACATTGTAACGGATCCTTTTACGAGTGACTCGGACTAGCCGTTACAATAGTTATTGAACCTCACAAGTCCCGAACAAGCCTCAACCATGCTACGTATAAATAAAAGCCTCTCTACAAGACTAGAAGATTTGTTGAACACATTGCAAAACACTTACTCGAGTGCATACTTACTCGATCTTTAGAGTACAACTCTAATTCTTAAGTTTCTACTTTATGAATTGTAAAGAGAAAGTCTTGTAATTATTTCTACATTTTTGATTCTCTGTTAAGTCCCTTGACTTAGTTGTGAGTGTTAACTCATATCGGTTATATCTAGTTGTAAAGGTTACCTCGGTTAGGAAGAAATCGGATAAGAGAATTTCTAAGTTTAGGAAAAACATGTAAGTGAATTGTCTAATGGAACAATTCCGTAAGAGTCGATCCTTGTATTTTGTCGATTCAAAATAGTGGATTTGACTTGGTGCTTGGATTAGCACTATTCGTGGTTTTCCGTCCGGGAGGATTTCCACGTATTTACGTGTTTTACTTACCACTGAGTTCATTTTAGACTTAGAATTATTTTGTAAGTGTTTGTTGGGCGGAATTCTTTGAAAATCTACAAAAATCTTCCATCACCCTCGTTCACCACCACTCTAGGGTGACTTAACCTCCCCTAGAGCAAACCTTCAAGCAAGCTCACGCCAACATCGGCTAGTAGCCGGGCTCAGCTCTCAGCCCAACCAGATTTCTCTGTTTGGTCCGAGAGCTTTACTGACAAAATATAGCTTTTAGATTTTTTTGTTTTCTTTAACCTCAAAATAACATCACGAGAACTTTCCAAAAATTAATTTCTAAAATAAAAATGATTAATAAAAATCGCCAATTGCACCTTCACTTAATCTGTTTTTAAATCAGATTCTAAAAAGAAATAATCTTAATAAGAGGCACACTCTACTTTTCAAATAAACTTTCAAAAATCAACTTTCAAAAGAATTTTAATCAAAATCAAGAGAGCCAACACTTCATGGGAAACTCCGATCTAGGACTCGCTGCCTTTCCACAGGGGGTAAGCGCGAGGGTCGTTGGTTCCTACAATTAGCCGTCACTCAATTAAAATTGTACAATTATGTGCTGTTTTAAATTTGTAAAACCTAATATGATTTTTTTTTTTAAATATATTTGATATGGATCCTAACTAAGAGTGTTATTTATGGCAAAGCCCCTAATGACAAACTTTGTTAGCTCCTACGCCCCTGTCCTTCTCTTCTGTCCCTCATCTCTAAATTCTAATTCCGCTCAACGCATTTCTTAGTTACATTACATGAATAAGGAATAACCATCTCGTATTTATAGAGTTTTGATTCCAAGGCATTCTCTCGTATTTTAGAAACTTTTCTGAATAAAATGGTATCTTCTCTAAGTACTACAGACTTGCACTTCATGTGTTTATTGCGCTTCTTTAAGTGACTCGAAAACCGATTCTTTGTTCCGAGTCCAAGCATCACTCAGTTTATCGCAGATTGAGTGGACTAGTGGTTCACCTTCTCTCACTCAGAATCGGCTTCGATTATAAGCTCTATTTCATTAGAGTCGGTACCTCTAGTCTGTTTCATACTTAGTCTATATCAAGTTATCTCACTCGATATTCTTTACTTATCTTGATCTATCGCTTAGACTAAGTCGGATGGAATTTTGAGTTATATAGTTATTAGACTCGGAAAATTCCACTTCTCTTCTAACTTGGATAATTAGTTGATTAATTATCATAATTATTTTATTATCTCGTGTCTAATCTTGGACCAAAGTATTTCATACTTTGAGAACCAAAATTGCTTTACTTTTGTAGGTTATTCAAACGAGGATACACTTTTCAAATCACAAAAGTAACCGACTTCAAAACGTCAAATCACCAGCAGACATGGCTTTTCACCTTCTCTCGCTCCAGATCCCGGAAGATAGTGTCGGAGCTGTCTGTTTCCAAATCTGGAAAACGGAGACACCAAGCTTAACGAGTGATTTTTACCTTATCTCTCAAGACACCGCTAGTAGTTTTGGGACTTCCAAGAGAGTTAAACCGTTGTCCAACGTTCACATTACAACGGATACTTTCCGAGTGACTCATAAAGCTTCTATCAACGGTCACAGAGGACTCTCGGTCGGCAGATGAAGATAACGCCTACTCTGCCTGGTCATCTATAAGTAGAAGCCACTTCACAAGACTTGAAGATTGCCGAACTTATTGTTAATATACGTACTTGTGCAAAGTCTTTGTATTCATTCTCAATCTTCTACTTACAACTCATATTCTGTAATTCATTACCTTCGAGTTGTAAGGTCTTGTACTCGATTACAAACACTTTCTTACTTTCTCTGTAAGGTCCCTTGACTAAGTCTGTAAAGGTTAACTCAACTTAGTTGTCCCTAGCTGTAAGGGTTATCTCGGATAGGAAGTACTAGATCGGATAAGGGAATTTCGAGTCTAGGAAAACTTGTAAAGAGTTGTCTAAGGGAGCAACTCAGGTTCGGTCGGTTCACGGTATTTTGTGGACTCAAAATAGTGGATTTGACTTCGTGTCCGGATTGACACGGTCCGTGGTTTTCCGCCCCAGGAGGGTTTCCCGTAATCTCTAAGTGTTTACTTACCGAGTTCATTCTAGACTCAGATCTGTCTTAAAGCATTTTCTTTTCTTGCCATTTCTATCTATTCAGTCTTTGTGAGTCTCTACTTTTCCGACTCGTTTTGACTCGAACCGCATTCCGTATTTTACCCGGCAAAAGAGTTTGAATTTCCACAAGATCTCTTCCTCACCCTATTCACCCCCTCTAGGGTGACTCGGACTCTCCCGAGCAAACCTTCAATTGGTATCGGAGCCTAGCCTTTCGAAAGGATATAACCATCCAAAGGTCTAAAGATCAAATGGCTCGGAACAATGGAGAGTTCGATGAAGGAAGATCTTCCAGCAGACCACCAAAATTCAAAGGATCAAACTTCGAGCACTCGGAAGAAACTTATGGAATGTTTCCTCATGGATCATGATGAAGATGTATGGGAAATCATACAACAAGGAAACTACATTCCAATGAAGACAGAGGAATTCGAATCATTCCAAAGACAAAAGCCGAATTCACTCTGAGTGAAGCGAGAAGTTCAGGAAGAACTTCAAGGCAATGAACATTTTGATGTGCGCTATTAGCTCGGAGGAATACAATCGGGTGTCTCGCTCGCGACACAGCAAAAGAAGTGTGGGATACACTGGTCAACACTTATGAAGGCACAAGCCAGGTCGGACTAGCGAAGATCGGTCAATATCTTCATAAATACGAGCTATTCAAGATGGAGTCGAAGAAAATATCACTCGGATGTTCATCCGGTTCATCGAGATTACCAACAATCTCAAGTCTCTGGGTAAGAAAATCACACACAAGGAAATGTGCAGAAAGATACTCAAAAGTCTCGCCCAAAAGAAGATGGGGTCCAAAGGTGACTCGCCATAGAGGAGGCTCGTAACCTCTCACTCTTAAAGCCGACGAGCTCATCGGAAAGCTTCTAACACACGAAATCCATCTAGAAGAAGAGGATGCCGAGGGCAGCTCCAAAAAGAACATAGCACCGAAAGCCTCGGAATCTAAAGAAGCAAATCTGAGCTCATCTGACTTAGAAGACGATTCCATGGCACTTATTGCAAGAGGCTTCAAGAGAATAATGAAGCACAAAAGATGGGATAAAAGGCCAAAGGAAGAATTCTACAAGGAAGACAAGAGGGACAGAAAAGGTAAGTATTCCTCACCCTCAAAGTTATCTTTATCTAAGAATTCTGGATGTTTTGAGTGTGGCAGCGAAAGACCACATAGTCAAAGACTCGTCCGAAAAGAAAAAGGGACAGAAAGAAGAAGAAGGCCATGATGGCAACATGGAGCGATGAAGACTCATCGAAGATGACGATGACTCGGACGACTCAAAGTGTCCGATGGCAATCTCGACTCGAAGCCGAAGGAAAGTCGACTCGGACTCGCACAATGAAGAAACTAATCCTCAAGAGGTAATTGATTATTTCCTCAAATTCTCCAAAGTCGATTTAGCTAAGTACATTTTTACTTTGGAAGAAAAGTCCAATTCGATTCTTCTCAATTCAAAGAACAACTTGAGTTAATTACTTCGAGAGCACTTCTTTGAAAAATGAATTAGAAAAACTAAGACTCTCATTCGGAGAACTCAAGACTAGTGTCAATCTAATGAGACCGAGTCCGAGTTACTCAGAAAGAAAATGAGGAGCTAAAGCGTAAGCTCACCGAGTCTCAAGATCTGGTTTTAAAGTTTACTCAAGGTCGAAAAACCTTGACATGCTCTTAGGATCACAATGTGTCTCCTTTCGAAAAGAAGGTCTTGGTTTCAACAAAGAAGAGAAATCCAATTCCTACTCGGATTTATTCAAAAAGGATTTCGAACCGTGAAGTTCAGGAAAGCCGAGCACGGTCCCATTCACGTAAATGAAGGGAGGACTAAATCCAGAATCTGTTTACAAAAGGAAACCATTCTCTCATGTTTCAAAAGGAAAGGTTTTCAAAAAGAAAGAGACACAGACTCGCTTCTCCGAGAGGAAGACTCGGAATCGACAAAACCCAAAGTCATTCAAATCTGGGTTCCGAAACACCTTCTTCCTCATAAAAGGACCACAGTAAGGAATGTTACTGGGTTCGTTAGAGGAAGTGAGAAGGGTTAGACTCTCTCTGTTTTGTAGGTCACTCGTAAAAGATCAAAAGGACACCGGTACCTTGACAAGTGGATGTTCCCGCCATATGTCGAGAAATGCAAGACTCTTTTCCGAGTTGGAAAAACATAAAGGAGGAAAGGTCACATTTGGAGATGATAGCAAAGGCAAGATAGTGGGGATTGGCAAGATTGGAAAAGGAAGCAATTTGGTCGACCCAGTCTACCTTGTCAAAGGTTTAAAGTACAATCCGCTCAAGCATCTCTCAACTATGTGATAAAGGTCAAGAGGTAAGATTCACTCGCACTCAACCGCTACATTTCGATGTCAATACCAAAGAGACCAAGCTGTCAGGTAAAAGATCACGTAACACCTATATCATTCATCTCTTCGACCCGAGTCGAATCTATCTTGCTTAAAAGCATCTCTTCATGATGATTCATGGTCTTGGCATCGTAGATTAGGACATATTAGCATGCATACAATCAAAAACCGGCATCTCATGGTCCGGTTAGGGGTTTACCTAACTCGTGTTTTTGAGAAAGATAAAGTATGTGACGCATGCACCGAGGGAAACAAGTCGGATCTTCATTCAAATCTCTCGAAGACAGTTTCCACATCCAAAGTGCTTGAGCTACTACATATGGATTTATGTGGCGAAATCCCCGTTAAGAGTCTCGGAGGTAAATCTTACATATTCGTTATTATTGATGATTATTCTCGATTTACCTGGGTGTGTTTTCTTAAGCATAAGAATGAAGCTTTGAAGGAGTTCAGCAAGCTCTGCAGAAAAATCCAAGTTGAGTCTCGGACTCGCATCCGGAGGATTCGAACCGACCATGGAAGGGAGTTTGACTACTCGGAATTCTCGTAGTTTTGTGACAAACATGGAATCTCTCGCAACTTCTCAAGCACCCAAAACTCCTCAACAGAATGGAGTAGTAGAGAGAAAGAACAGAACCCTTGAAGAAATAGCAAGGACGATGATTATTGAGCACAACTTGCCTTACTATTTCTGGCGAGGCAAGTCAACACAGCCAACTACACTCGAATAG
The DNA here is from genome assembly GCA_021018815.1 of Talinum fruticosum. Classification (NCBI taxonomy): domain Eukaryota; kingdom Viridiplantae; phylum Streptophyta; class Magnoliopsida; order Caryophyllales; family Talinaceae; genus Talinum; species Talinum fruticosum. The sequence goes on from JAITYX010000040.1 coordinate 1,705,749, forward strand.
ATGCCTCATCGGACCCATTATGAAGAAAACACCTTATGAGCTCTACAAAGGAAAGAAGCCAAATATTTCCTATTTCGGACCATTCGGATGTAAATGCTTCGTTCACAACAACGGTAAGGATCACTCGACCAAGTTAGATGCTCTGGTCGACGAAGGTATTTTTCTAGGTTACTCCTTTCACAACGAAAGCTTATCGCATTTTCCATAAGCGAACTAACAAAGTGGAAGAAAGCATCCACGTAGTGTTTGATGAGCTTGAACAGAGAAGCCAAGTGAGTCGTCATACTCGTAACCGAAGCTCAGTAGAGATGATGACAAAGCCGAGCCTACAAAGACTCGGACTCAACCTCGCTCGTAATGAAGTCACTCGTAACGAGGAAACTTAAAATGAGACAACTCAAGAGCTCGCTCGTAACGAACAAGTTAATGAAGAGGGTCACTCGTAACAGGCTTCGAAGATCAAGCGGCTCAGCCCACAAATCTCGTGGAATCGGATAACTGGTAAAGCATTCAAATTTGCTTCCAATCATCCCCAAGAAAACATAATTTCTGGATATCAACAAGTGGGGTAAGAACTCGTTCCTCTCTACATAATCTATGTGCATTCACCGCATTCATTTCATTAAACGAACCCAAAAATGCACTAGAGGCCCTTAATGAACCCGAATGGGTAGAGGTCATGCAAGAGGAACTCAATCAATTCGAGAGAAACCAAGTCCGGACTCCGACCAACCGACCTTCCGACCACCCAGCTATAGGAACCAAATGGGTTTTCAAGAACAAACTGGATGAGGGTGGAGTGGTAGTCGAAACAAGGCTAGACTTGTGGCTCAAGGTTACAATCAAGAAGAAGGAATTGATTGTGGGGAAACCTTTGCACCCGTAGCCGAATTGAAGCTATAAGAATATCGTTGGCATTTGCATCCAAAGATGCATATTAAATTATATCAAATGGATGTTAAGTGTGCATTTCTCAATGGTTTTATTGAAGAAGAAGTCTATGTCGAACAGCCTCCCGGTTTTGAAAACTCGAATTTCCAAATCATGTTTTCAAACTTCAAAAGGCTCTCTATGGTCTTAAACAAGCACCTCGAGCCTCGGTATGAAAGACTCGAGTAGCTTCTTGCTTCTAAATGATTTTAAAAGAGGTCAGATCGACAAGACTCTCTTCATAAAAACTAAGGGGAAAGATTTCCTTATTGTTCAAATCTATGTTGATGATATTATCTTCGGTGCTACTAATGAATTTCTGTGCCGAGAATTTTCTCGGGTTGATGAGTCAAGAGTTCCAAATGAGTATGATGGGAGAACTCAACTTCTTCCTTGGGTTACAAATCAAACAAGATAAAGATGGAATCTATGTCCATCAATCAAAGTACACCAAGGAACTACCGAAGAAATACAAACTCCAAGATGCAAAACATGCATCTACTCCCATGAGCAAGCAAGATAAAGCTTGACTCGGATGAGAAAGGTAAAGCAATAGATCGAAACTTTATCGAGGTATGATTGGATCTTTGCTATATCTTACTTCCAAGCAGGCCGGATATAATGTTCAGTGTTTGCCTATGCGCAAGATTTCAAGCTAACCCAAAAGAATCACATCTCACCGTGGTGAAAAGAATATTAAGATATCTTGCAGCACTCGTAATTTAGGTCTATGGTATTCCGTAGACTCGAACCGACTCTTACTGGATACTCAAACGCAGACTACGCAGGATACAAAGTTGATCGAAAGAGCACATCCGGAGCTTGCCAATTTCTAGGTCAATCCCTAATATCTTGGCACTCAAAGAAGCGTAACTCAGCAGCTCTATCAACTGCCGAAGCTGAATATATTGCAGCTGGAGCTTGTTGCGCTCGGATTCTATGGATTAAGCAACACTTCAAGGATCTTGGACTATTCCTCAACTCAATTCCAATCAAGTGTGACAACCAAAGCGCAATCAGCATCACCAAGAATCCCGTCCAAAGACTCGAAAACAAAGCATATCGAGGTCGATATCACTTCTTATGTGATCACTCGTAAAAGGGTGATATTAAACTTGAGTTCATTCCTACTAATCTTCAATTAGCTGATATTTTTACTAAGCCTCTTGGTGAAGATCAGCTTTGCTTTATTCGAATGAGCTTGGTATGTTAAATGCTTAATTATATGCTATTCTTATTCATTGCATAATTTCGTGTTATGTGTTTTCCCTTTAATAACCATTAGCTCAGCTTGATTCAGTGATACTCGGGTTAATAATTATTTTGTGTTTCGAGTCACTCGTAAACCTATCTCGAGTCAAACTCGCACGTAGAGAAACTTAGACTTCAAATTTTCTAAAGCTATCTCTAGATCGATGGAGAGCTTCTGATTATATTTTCAAAATCTTTCTCTCTCTTTCTCTCGAGCGCCGTGATCGAGCCGATAGCCATGGATCTCTAACCGCTGAAATCTTAACCGTTGAAGAGAACCGTCACACCGGTCTTCGATGACCGATGGACAAGCCGAGTCGAACGGAGTTATATTTAACAGTATAGTTGACGGACGCACTTATTTTCTATAAATAGCATCTATTCATCTTCGTCTCGGTACTCTACATTCCATCTCTCTCAAACGAAACTTTTCGCGGAAGATTTCTACGTGAACAAGTGATCTTTGAAGTTCTTCAAGCATCGTAAAGGCCATCTCTCGTAAGTTTCGACCGCTCTCATCTTTTTCTACATCTTTTTCTGTTCTTCTCTTCTACCTCTCCTTCTCTTCTCTACTCAAAAGTTTCATCTTTCCTTCCATCGTTCAAAATGCCTAAAAGAGGAAACCATCCCGACTTCCGGATCTCTTCTTCCTCCAAAAGCCTCGCACCAAAACGCCGTAAAGCTCAACCCCTCCAAACCCATTGTCACCCAAAGACCTTGTGCTGGACGACAAGTTCTTTCCTACAACCAAATTTTCTTGGTTGGCTCACATTCAAACCACCGGAGCATATAACTTCATGTGCTTCAGCGAGTTCATCTATCCCGAACTCGTTTCGAGTTCTACACTCACCTTACCCACTCAAAAATCTTCTAACCTCCAGTGGTTCGTAACATCACCGTTCGCATCAACACCTCTCTCCTCCACCGCTTGTTCAAGGTCTCCTCTCTTCTTGAACAGCAACCCCATTCCGTTCACCGAAGTCGCCGACGACTTCTTTGACAAGTTCGCCAAAGAGTTTCCCGAGTCCCGAAAAACTTTTCGTGACTCGCTTGAAGTCGAAGCTCGCCTTCGTGCTTTCTGCCGATGAGAACTTTTTCTCACAAGCATTCCAAAGCAAGGAGAACCCCAACTCCAAGCACCTCAAAGCTCTCTTTGACATTCTTGAGGGCTACGTAGTAGACCTCTTCCCCTCCGTCATTGAGTAAATGGCCGCCGTGCCAGCTCAACTTCAATCAAAGAAGAACACCTCACTTCCTTTTGGTGCTCTTCTCACCCTCGTCTTCAAACAATTCCAAGTTCCTCTCCCTCGCACTCCAAACGCCGTGTCCGAGGCCGCCGTTGTTGTCGACAAAAAGGAACTGCAGGGTACGGATACCAGAAACTAACCCCGGTGTCTAGGTTCATAACTCGAACCGAGGCCTCCCTCTCCGCCTCGGACTCGTAAATCAACCCCTCTCTCTCTTCCCTCTCCACCTGGTGGTGCTTCCACCTCCGGTGCCTCCAAATCTCTCTCTTCTCTCTTGTCCCCGTTTTTATGGACAAGATCGCCTCTGTGTCCTCTCGCTTCCAGGACACACTCCGGTCTTTCAAGCATATCCTCCAACATCCGACCATCAACCAAAAGACCGGTCAATTCCAAATCCGAGAGCAGCAGCCTCTAGTTCTTGAGATGAGGGCACTGGTGCAGGAGCGTAAAGAGCCGGTCGAGCTCCTCGAGAGAGAAGGTCCAAGGCGGCTTAAGACCATGGTGACTCGGACGCGTCTAAAGCGTCTTCGAGCCCAGCTCCGACCTCCTCGGACAACGGGGCTGAAGAAGAAGAAGCCGCAGATGCAGTAAGCGGCAGACGCCGAGGAGCTCGCGGCCGAGGCAGCTCCATCCGAGCCGGGGTGGAACACAAAGAAGAAGCAGTGGGAACCGCCGAGGGTCGATCGCTCCACAAGCTCATGTGGCAAGACTCAGCTCGACATGCTAGCCTCGGGTGGGTCGAAGACCTCGCTACTCCGGAGGTCCCAAGGGAAGAACCTCTCGATCCACTCACTCCGGGTCGCCCACTCGTAGCCGAGCCCCGACGATCATACCGGCTTCTCCCTCCGCCGCGCTCAAGCACATCGTCAAGATCATACCAGCGACGGCGCACCTCTACTCCCTCCGCTACTACACCAACAACCCCCTCCCTCATAGGCGCCATACACCGTGGCACAATTCCAAACTCGCGCGATTCTTCCTCTTTCCGAAAGATTTTCTCTCATTTGTTTTGTCCGGACATCTTCCTTGTTTTTTTTTTCGTTGTTCTTGCTGAAAAGCAAGGGGGAGAAATAGAGTCGAAAACTTGTTGTCTAGTTTAGGGGAGCTTTCCCTCTCAATCTATGTAATTTTGTTAAGTTCAATGAAGTAATGCTTTCTCTTCTATAACTTCGTGTTCACAATCTTTCCGAGTTAACATTATTTCATTATTTAGCATATTTTTGCTTTATGCTCGATCGCTTTCATTATGCTCGATACACTAAGTATACTTTACTTAATTTCTTTTATGAGCAACTATTCAGAGTCATATCCTTTTCACTAACAAAGATTCTGTCTAAGCATGGAATGCCTTTCATCAAAAAGGGGAGATTGAAGACTCGAACACTCGCTCAACGCATTTCTAAGTTACATTACATGAATCAGGAATAACCATCTCGTATTTATAGAGTTTTGATTCCAAGGCATTCTCTCGTGTTTTAGAAACTTTTCTGAATAAAATGGTATCTTCTCTAAGTACTACAGACTTGCACTTAATGTGTTTATTGCGCTTCTTTAAGTGACTCGAAAACCGATTCTTTGTTCCGAGTCCAAAGATCACTCGCATTTATCGCAGATTGAGTGGACTAGTGGTTCACCTTCTCTCACTCGGAATCCGGCTTCGATTATAAGCTCTATTTCATTAGAGTCAGCACTCTAGTCCTGTTTCATACTTAGTCCGTATCAAGTTATCTCACTCGATATTCTTTACTTATCTTGATCTATCGCTTAGACTAAGTCGATGGAATTTTGAGTTATATAGTTCTTAGACTCGTAAAATTCCACTTCTCTTCCGACTCGGATAATTAGTTGATTAATTATCATAATTATTTTATTATCTCGTGTCTAATCTTGGACCAAAGTATTTCATACTTTGAGAACCAAAATTGCTTTACTTTTGTAGGTTATTCAAATGAGGATACACTTTTCAAATCACAAAAGTAATCGGCTTCAAAACGTCAAATCACCAGCGAGACATGGCTTTTCACCTTCTCTCGCTCCAAGTCCCGTAAGATAGTGTCGAGCCGTCTGTTTCCAAATCTTGAAAACCGAGACACCAAGCTTAACGAGTGATTTTTACCTTATCTCTCAAGACACCGCTAGTAGTTTTGGGACTTCCAAGAGAGTTAAACCATTGTCCAACGTTCACATTACAACGGATACTTTCCGAGTGACTCATAAAGCTTCTATCAACGGTCACAGAGGACTCTCGCCAGCAGATGAAGATAACGCCTACTCGCCCGGTCATCTATAAATAGAAGCCACTTCACAAGACTTGAAGATTGCCAAACCTATTGTTAATATACGTACTTGTGCAAAGTCTTTGTATTCATTCTCAATCTTCTACTTACAACTTCTATTCGTAATTCATTACCTTCCGAGTTGTAAGGTCTTATACTCGCTACAAACACTTTCTTACTTTCTCTCGTAAGGTCCCTTGAAAGGTGTAAAGGTTAACTCAGCTTAGTTGTCCCTAACTCGTAAGGGTTATCTCGGATAGGAAGTACTAGATCGGATAAGGGAATTTCGAGTCTAGGAAAACTTGTAAAGAGTTGTCTAAGGGAGCAACTCAGGTTCAGCCAATTCACGGTATTTTATGGACTCAAAATAGTGGATTTGACTTCGTGTCTCGGATTGACAAGGTCCGTGGTTTTCTGCCCCAGGAGGGTTTCCACGTAATCTCTAAGTGTTTACTTTCCGAGTTCATTCTAGACTCGGACTCGTCTTAAAGCGTTTGCTTTTCTTGCCATTTCTATCTATTCAGTCTTTCCGAGTCTCTACTTTTCCGACTCGTTTTGACTTAGAACCGCATTCTATATTTTACCTAGCAAAAGAGTTTGAATTTCCACAAGATCTCTTCCTCACCCTATTCACCCCCTCTAGGGTGACTCGGACTCTCCCCGAGCAAACCTTCGCAATTATTAGGTTTTGTACCCATAATTTTAAGGCATTTTGTGAGCTACTTATAGGGTCATGCCATGCCATGCCATGCAGTAGTTGTAGTAAGGAATTAAAAAACTGAAAACTACACGAGAAAAAGGATTGGTTTCAAAAATGAAACTTGGGTCGAGTAGGTTAAGGGAGCATTTAATGGGTTGGACAAGACCAATAAATTTCTCTGACTAAGAAATATAAATGCATTGCTTTGATCACTGCAATCGTCTGCACCCTCCTACAGACTACTCCTCATTGCTATCCTCATCTGCCTCCTCCATACCCCCCTCTCTTTCTCTCTCTCTCCAATTTAATGCCTTCTCCCTATCTTAACAGTCCAAATTTAATTGAATGCCTTCCTCACCCGGTCACTTAGGAGTGAATGTGAAATGCACAGCAGCAAATGGTTGAAAAAAGGGAAAAAATGAAGTGTAAGAACACAAGTACAAGACTTAACTTAGTTTGTTAGCAATAAAAAAACGAGGAGCTTTTCTTCATATATTACCCTATATGTGAATGTTTTATTCAATTTTATCTCATGGATTCTACTCTTAAGATTTACCACAAATTCAAACATATTATGTTTTGCGAGTTAAATTTAAACGCAAATAACATCGTTATTGTATTTAAATTAGTTAATTTAATGGGAAGCCAAGAATACAATGATTGCCAAAAATTATGACATATTAGCTTTCCAACCTATGCGTTGCACGTATTGTTATTTATTTATGTATGTTTTATAATACTTAGAGAAAAAATTGATATTGTCTTTTAAATAAAATGAATAACAATGACTACTATATAGATATAGATGAAGTTTCAAATCAATTTATTGAAACTAAATAGCGGTTACTTGTACAAATTATTTATTCAAGAAAATGGGATGAAATAAATTTTAAAATGAAAATTTATTTAAGGAGAGAAAATTCTTTAAAGGAAGCTATTATAAATATACAAACAAACTAATTATAATCTAATTATAAAATTTATTTGTATAACCTAATTATTAAAGGAAATTTATTTCTATAAATCAGTCATTTTATAACAATATTTTTTTCTATGAATATAATCTATTTATTCAACAAAATGGGAGAAAAAAAGTATAAAATGGAAATAATTTTTAATTATTTAAACTAGTTTTTATTTTACTGAATTTTTTTTACTTTTTTGTAAAATATGCATAGGCAGTTTCGAATTCAGGTCGAGTAGGGTTGATTTTAAATAAGATTACATTTTGTTCCCACTCATTTGGATCAAATTGCTTATTTTTTTATCATCAATTCGATTTGTCTCATGTTTTTGTTTAACTTGTTGACGTATGAATTGTTAAGTAGAAGACTCTATGTAGAGTTGAAAGCACAACAACAGATTAAGAGCTAACTATGAAAGAGATGTATGATTTTTTTGTTTAACTATGAATTGGATGGACGTATATAGAGTTCATAATTTATTCATGTATTATGTTAACTATGAAGGAAGTGTATGAAAGAGGTGTACAGTTGAATTGTTGCTTTGAATTTTTTTATTTTTATTTATTATTAGGTGTATGTTTCTGTTCATATAATTTAATTAATTGAAGACACTTAAATGGATTTATCCCTAAAATAATATAATAATTTTTATTTTAAATTATTTTTTTAAATGAATTATCATTTTACTTCGTTTAATAATCTTGTAACTATTATCTTGTAAACTAATATGAACAACAACTATTATCTTGGATCAAAAAATAATGTTGTAAACTATTATTCAAATGAAAGTTTTTTTAAAAATTTTTAATGGAAAAAATAACTTAATACTTCAATTTAAAGTCTCACCTTATTTAATGCATTTTGGGGGAATTTAAACTCTCACTTTATTTAATTATTTTATAAACTAATATGAACAAAAATTGTTGTCTTGGATCAAAAAAAAAATCTTGTACACTATTATTCAAATGAAAGATTTTTTAAAAATTTTGAAAAAAAACTTAATACTTTAATTTTAAATCTCATCTTATTTAATGCATGCTAAGATGAAGAAACAAATTTAACCTTTAATTTAAACTTTCAACTTATTTAATGTATGTTCTTATCTCTACTACAAAACCAATATATATATATGATTTGACTAATCGTCAAATTTGATCGATCAGGCTGTGGTTAGGTCGCCTAGCTATCATTGACCATTAAGCGAAATTATAAAACATATTGTTGCTTTCAAGAGAACTTAATTCATGACTTATACGACCTCTAGTTAAGGTATGGTGATGTGCTATGTATATGAACATAACTTCCAATCTTGCATTTAGAAACAACCATTCATTTGAAAAGAAAATCATTTTAATTAATTAGTTGAATATAAACTCAACTAAAGACATATTTGTTTTGACATTTATATGAGTGTTTATAACAACTAATAACTCATAAAAGCTTATAACAACTCATAAATGCTACTGCTTCTATTTCAAAATACTTATCGTTTTAAGATAAGAATGAATACCAAGAAAATACAAATTTATGATAGAATTTGTGTTTAAAGAATAAGTTATCCTAATATTTCATTGGAAATAAAAAACATCAATGAAAAAAGGAGAGAAAAAAACAAGTAATAAGGAGAAAATTGGTAATATAATCGTTAATATGTCATTGGAATTGTAAAGTGATAGATATTGTGGGAAAAAAAGTTAGTTAAAGTAAAATATACTCGTGAAGTGGAGAGAGTATAACAATCGAATAACTCATAAATGGTACAAAAGATATAACAGCCATAACCAATAATCATAATTTCATATTATTATTATTATTATTATTATTATTATTATTATTATTATTGATAATCATAATTTCATATTATTATTATTATTATTGTTGTTGTTGTTGTTATTATTATTATTATTATTATTATTATTATTATTATTATTATTGATAATCATAATTTCATATTATTATTATTATTATTGTTGTTGTTGTTATTATTATTATTATTATTATTATTTGTTATCATTATTATAGTTATTGTTATTATTGCGGTAATTTAGTATAAAAAAATACAAATATTTTAAATTTTTTGAGATAGGTATTATTAAAAACTTATTTTTTCCCAAAAACTATTTGTTAAAAAAAATATGTTTACCAACAAAAAAACTAAATTGATTACAAAAAATATTTTTAAATATTCATTATTAACCAAATATTCGTTATTGTGAAATATATAAGAAATAATATCACAAGTATTTTAGAAATTTCGTAGCATCCTCGTAATGACTCATATCGGATATAACAATTATAACGAGTTAATCATAACAACTCATAATAGCTCAATACAACTATAGTAACTAATTATAATAATCAAAATGAACATATATATAATTATTTGAACATAAACCGACAAATCAAGCCAATAAAAGTTATCCTAATCACATGAGTTTATACATATATATATGTAAAATGGTAATGGGCATAGATTTTTAGTTATTGGATGTGCAATAATAAACAAGCAAACATTTCGTGAAAGTCAGATTTTCTTCGAGTCTTTTCTCCCATCTCTTGTGCTTCATCATTCTTTTCTTGGCCTTTTCTCTCATCTCTTGTGCTTCATCATTCTTTTGAAACCTCTAGCGATAAGTGTCATGGGATCTTATTCCGAGTCCGAGGAACTCAGATTTTCTTCTTTGCTTTCCGAGACCTTCAACGCAATATTCTTTTTACTGCCGACATCGGCATCCTCTTCTTCCGGATGGATTTCATGGGTGAGTAGCTTCCCAATCGGTTCGTCTGGCTTTAGTAGTGAGAGGTTCCGAGTTTCCTCGATAACTATCACCTTGGGACCCCATTTTCTCTTGGGTAGACTTCTTAGAATTTTTCTCGCACATTTCTTCATAGGAAATCTTTCTACCCATAGATTTGAGATTGTTTGTAATCTCGATCAAGCGTATGAACATCCGAGTGATGTTTTCTTCGGCTCCATTTTGAACAGTTAGTATTTGTGAAGATATTGACTTATCTTCGCTTGTCTTACTTGGCTTGTACCTTCATATGTGACACTCTGTTGTATTCTTCGAGCCGATGGCGAACATCGAATGTTCATCGCTTTATAGTTCTTTCTAAACTTTTACGCCTCTTCGGTGGTGTACTCAAACTTTGCTTTAAGCATGAGTCTTGTATCTTCCATCTTCATTGGAATGTAATTGCCTTCTTGTATGATGTTCCAACCATCTTCATCGTGATCCAATAGAAAGCATTCCATGAGCTTCTTCCAAGTGTACAAAATTTGACCATTTGAACTTTGGTGGTCAGCTGGAAGATCTTCCTTCATCGAACTCTTCGTTGTTCCGAGCCATTTGATCTTTAGACCTTTGGATTGTTAGATCCTTTACGAAAGGTTAGGCTCGATACCAATTGAAGGTTTGCTCCTGGAGAGTCTTGGTCACCCTAGAGGGGGTGAATAGGGTTGAAGACTCGGACTTTATACTTACACGTTTCGAGTTCCATCGGGGAATCGGGTATAAGACTTCATCTCTTATAGGGTTTTGATTTCAAGTCATTCTACGTACCTTAGAAACCTTTCCGAGTGATATAGCATTTTCTCTCGAGTGTTATAGAATCTACTGTAATTATTTCCACTTGATTCCGACTTACTCGTAAAGCATATTTCTACCTGCCACTTCACACTCGGTTCCGAGTCACTCAACACTCGGGTATATCGCATGTTCAAACACTTTCTTTCATGCACATAAACTCAGTGTCGACTTCATGTTCCAGGAATTACATTGTTAATTTATTATTCTAAGTCAATATATCTTGTTTGAACTTTGTTGAGTCCATGCTCGCTCTAATGTTTTCCTTTGACTTGATTTTATTCTAGACTCGACTAAGATGGAATTTGAGTTTCATGGATATTAGACTCGGAAAATTCCATTCCTTTTCGACTCGAGATAATTAGTCACTTAATCATCTTAATTATGTTATTATCTCGTGTCTAATCTTGGACCAAAGTATTTTATACTTTGAGAACCAAATTGATTTACTTTTGTAGGTGATTCAAATGAGGCTATTCTATTTTTGAAATACAAAAGTAACCAGACTTTAAAACGTCAAATCACCAGCAGACAAAGCTTTTTCCACCTCGACCTAACCCCGGACATCGTGTCAAGGTTGTGCTGTTTCCAAAGCTGGAAATCCGCAACACTAAGTTCAACTGTGGTTTCCACCTTACTTTTCAAAAACACCACCAAGTGGTTTTGGGACTTCCAAAGGAGTCAAGAGCCGTTGTTCAACGTTCATATCTCAACGGATATTTTCCGAGTGACTCGGAAAATCCTTTACAACGGTCACCAAGGACTTCCAGTCGGAAGATGGACACAACGGCTAAGCAACTTGGTCATCTATAAATAGAAGCCAACTTTCAAGACTTGAAGATTGCTTGAACCAATTGTTAATACACATACTTGAGCAAAAGTCATTGTATTCATTTTCAATCTTCTACTTACAACTCCAACTCGTATTTAATATTTCTCCGAGTTGTAAGGTCTTATACTCGGTTATAAACTCTCTTTCTTACTCTCTAAGTAAGGTCCCTTGACCGAGTCGTAAGGGTTAACTCAACTCCGCTTGTCCCTAACCGTAAGGGTTATCTCGGTTAGGAAGTACTAGATCGAGATAAGGGAATTTCGAGTATAGGAAAAACTTCTAAGGTGTTGTCTAAGGGAGCAACTTGGGTTAAGTCATTCTACTGTATTTTGTGGATTCAAAATAGTGGATTTGACTTCGTGCTTGGATTAGCACGATCCGTGGTTTTCTCGCCCCGGGAGGGTTTCCACGCACTTTCCGAGTTATCACTTTTCCGAGTGCATTCTAGACTCGGACAGCTTTAAAGTTCTGTTTAATCTGTTTCTTTATTCATTACTCGAATTCCGAGTTAGTGCTTTTCCGAGCTCATCCTTGACTCCCACTCAGCTCACAGTCATATCTATTTTAACTTTCGAAGCAAATTTCATCATCACCCTATTTACCCCCTCTAGAGTGACTTAGTCTCTCCACGAGCTAACCTTCAAGGATGATGAGGAAATTTTAACAAACTTGGAAGATTAAAGCTTGAAAGCAATAAACAAGACTGTCTCGAGTCTAGATTGGACTCGGAATAGTATGAACTCGCATTTACGTGGAAACCCTCATGGAACAGAAAACCATGGCTAGTGCTAGTCCAAGCACCAAATCAAATTCACTATTTTGAATCCACAAAATACGAGTGGACTAACTCAACCAGAATTGCTCTCTTAGACAATTCCTTACAGAATTTTCCTAGACTCGAAGTTCCCTTATCCGATCTAATACTTCCTAACCGAGGTAATCTTTAAGGCTAGGGACAACCGAGCTGAGTTACGGCTCGGTCAAGGGACCTTACTCGAAAGTAAGAAAGAGTATGTGATCGATTACAAGACTTTACAACTCAAAAAGTATGAATTACGAGGCTAGGAGTTGTAAGTAGAAGATTAAGTGTGTATACAAAGACTTTCGCTTAAGTAATGTGTATTGACAATAATTCCAGCAATCTTCAAGTCTTGAGAGGTGACTTCTATTTATAGATGACCAAGCGATTAGCCGTTGTGACTATCTTCCGAATAGAGGTCCTTTGTGACCGTTGTAACGGCTCTTGACTCCTTAGGATGTCACAATCTACTGGTGGTGTCCGAAAAGTAGGGTGGAAACCACCGTTGAGCTTAGCGTTGAAGATTTTCAATTTTGGAAACAGACAACCCCGACACAGTGTGTGGGCCTAGTTTAGAAGTAAAAAGCCTTGTCTGCTGGTGATTGACGACTTGAGGCCTGAGTTACTTTTGTATTTCAAAAATAGGATAACCTCGTTTAGATAACCTACAAAAGTAAACAAATTTTGGTTCTCAAAGTATAAAATACTTTGGTCCAAGATTAGACACAGATAATAATTTAATTAAGATAATTAAGTGTATAATTATCCGAGACCTAGAATAGTAGAATTTTCTAAGCCTAATATTCATTATACTCAAATTCCATTTGAGTCGAGTCTTAGGAAAGATTAAGTTATAAAGAGAATATTAGAGTATGAGTACTTGATCTAGACAAACACATTTCAAACAAACATGCTGACTTAGAAAGTTGAATTAACGTTGTAATTCACTTTAACTTATAATATGAAGTCGAACTTAGATTAAAAGTGTTAGAGAGATTGTTTGAACATGTGATATATGTAAGTGGTATCCGAGTGACTCGGAAGCATAAGTCCGAATTGATGTCTAAGAAGGTGATTTCGAGTCAATCGGAATCGAATGAAAACATATGCAATAGTTTCTATAATACTTAGAAAGACTTGTAATCAAAACCTAAGAGGGATAAGGTTTGTACTGAGTCCTTGATAATACTCAGAATGATATAAATTCGAGTCTAAGTCTTCAAAGAAGAAGGGGTTGATGGAGATGACTCCTTTAGTTAGTCCAAGGGAGCTTGGATTATGTGGATGGTGATAACCTATGATTGCCCTTCGGGTTAGAGCCCTCCGAGGTGGTACTACTCGGGAAGGAGAGGTAAGTGGAAGGTGACAAGCAAGTTTGTGATTTTTGGTCAAAGGTGGAGATTGTTAGGAGATGGCCCAAAATCATGCTCGACGCTAGAACAACCAAAACGATTATCAAAACAAGGAACATGAACGTTTCGGCCGAAGAGAAAACCAACATAGAAGGCAACAACCGACACGGGCTACCCGTGTCGGTTGATTCGGTATCCCATGTCGGTAGGAACGACCGTGTTGGCCATGCCGCTTCGTCTACTTCATGTTCTCATAAGTTTTCGTGCATTTTCTCGCTTTTATTGATCGGTTTTAATGACTTGTAATTGCATAGTGAGCCATTGTATGCCTTGGGGTGCTACCTTTTCTATTTAAATAGGTTGTTTGTTCATCTTGTAAACCATCCAAGAATCATCCAAAAAGATCCAATCATAAAAGCACTTGGAGTTTTGTTGATTGTTAATTGGGGGTATCCAATTTAGTGTGCTATATTGTAAGGAGAGTGTAGTGAGATTGGGCTATCTCGGATTTTGAAAAGGTCTCGGGGTTGTGATCGTTCTTATACTTTCTTATAATAGTAGAATCAATTTGCTTGTGTCGATCGTGATTTTTTCAATTTGGGTTTCCACGTTAAAATTCTTGTGTCCATTGATTTTTATGCTTTTATTTATTAGTTAACATTTTCCGATTATCTTGTTCATCCAAAAAATGCTTGCGCATTCAACGCGCCCGATTCCCTAAAACAGAAAAGGATTCTAAGGTTTTAGAAACCCTAAAATGATGATGAAGCAAAAAAAGAAGAGGGAGAAAAACAAAGAGAATGAGAAGAGAAGTGAATTTTTTTTTTACAATGGTAAGTATAGACTATCATACTAGGCCCTTATCATAGGGTAAATCTAATTGGATTTAAAGGCCTAGGATAAGGGTATTAAGCCCAAGTTCAAAACTCAAACCCACAACACATCCCAACATTTTGCGCATATCGAGCGAATAAAAATGTAAAATGTTTACTAGTAGAGTAATACTCAGTAGGAGAAATGAATGTAAAAATTTGACTTCAAACCCCCTTCTGTACTTATTTTTTTCTTTTAATATTCTTCATTTTATAAAAGTTAGCAAAAAATAAATCAAACTTTGTAATAACTGACACCTAATCAGTCATATTCTTCATTAATAGCATTTAATCTTACTTTATCAAGTTAAAAGGGATTTGAAAGGTATAGAAAAAGAGTTTGTAACATTGCTAAATTTTTTAAAAGTTTGCTGGTAATTTTAACTAATAATTCTGACAAAAATATGAATCAATAGAGGGTGTAAGATAAAATACAAAATACTGTACTGTCACCAAAATTACTAATACTGTTGTTAAGATAAAATAAAAAATACTATACTCTCACCAAAATTACTCACTATTGTTAATTGTTATAGTCCAGATGTCTGTCCATTCACGATTCAAAAGGGTGATAGCCATCCCTTTACTGCTAGTATTTCACAAACGTCTAGCAAATAGGGACTAAACACATGATTTTGGGAGACAAATTATCCTTTTACTAATCTGCCTCATTGACCCCTCTTACTAATCTAACCCCCTTTCACCTGCAACTTGCTAAGCTCTGAGCTGAGATGGGCAGAAGACAAAATTGTGGATGGTGAGGTACTACTAAAATAGGAAGAAGAAGAAGAAGCTTCTTTTAAAGGGAAGGTAGGGTTTAAGGCAAATGGTTTGAGGGAAGAAGGAGGTGGTGGTGATGGAGGAGCTGCACAAACAGGGATAACTGACCTGATTAGGACGGCTGGGGCAACCCTTTTACTGTTAATGCCGTAATTTCCCAAAATTCCCATCTGGGCACAGCTCAAAGTAGGAGCCTTTTTAAGTCAGTTGATGGGTTTGCTGGTCCCAAAGACAATCCCCTAAAATGGGTTTTCTCTTGTTCTTTAAGGGCATTCGTGTTTGTTACTTTGGTAGGGTCTGAAATGAATTTACCATCATGCCCTTGTATGTTCCTTGAACAAGTTGTGGCTAAAGGTAGGATCTTTGAAATTGTTCTTGGAGGAGGAGGAGGTAGAAGGTCTACGAAGCTACTGTTCTGTTTAGTGGGATCTGATGGGTCTTTCAAGGCAGAAATTTGAGGGAATTCTATGTCTTTGTACTTTGCTGAATTATCTGATCTCCAAACTCTTCCATTTCTTGATCTTCTTGGGTGTTGATCCCTCTGTTTCCCCCTTGATTTTGCCCTGAAACTGGAGAGAACTCTGGCCACAATCACTTGGTCCTGCTCTTGATCATCATGCTTTCCCTCTTCTTTCTGTGACACCAACTTTGGCACTGCATAAAGCAATCAATCATATTACCCTCAAAACTCACAGCATTATGGTTATGAAAGCTCAAAAGCCGGAACTACAACCGAAATTTCATTTTCACTTACTCTTCTTCAAAGCTGACCAAGCAGCAATTGCAGCATTCTTCTCAGCTTGTTTCTTAGTCTTTGCGGATTCACCAGTGAAGTTCATCCCAGCAAGGTCCACTGTGCAAGTAAAAGTTGGAACATGCCCTGGTCCTGTTCTTACTGTTGTATATACAGGTAGATTTAGTCCTGCTTTATGTGATGTTTCTTGGAGAAGATTCTTGTACACCCCAGTTTCATCCTTAATTCATAAATTTTAAATGAAACACACTTTAGTTACACTTCTAATCATTCTGTTAGGCCAAAGCCAAATTCATACCCTCCCGCCCAAGCACTTCATATAGTTTAACCCTCGATTATATACCAGTCTCACAAGTAACACTTTGCTTTAGACCGCTACATTATAATCTAAGTTATAAAAATTGATATATACTGACAACTTTCTAAAAAGTAGATATTCGTTATTCAAAATTGATATAGGCATTTGACACTTTATTTTAGGATCAAAAACCATGTAAATTTTTCCTGACAAAAGGGGAAAGAGAATACAGAAGAACTTTAGCAGAGGATAATTTCATAAAAGATTTTGTTCTAACCACCATAATCTAAGTTACAAAATTTGACATATAAACAACTTCACCTATTTGAAAAGTAGATATATAGCCAATTCGAGAGTGATATGGACACTAGACCCTTCATCTGAAGACCAATAAATAAGTAAAATGTTGAAAACCGTTGGGGGGGTGGACAGAGAGAGAGAGAGAGAGAGTACAAGAACTCTGGCAGTGAGGGACTTGGAGCCCCGAGAGGAGAGGACATTAAGGGCAACCTCAGCAGCAGCATGTTCAGCCTGTCTAAGAGTAGGGCAATAAGAAGGGCTTTCAAAGATCTCACCATTGAAATTGACAGAAGCTTTAAACCTTGGGGCATGATCTGGGCCTTCTCTTATGCAGGCATATGAAGGTAGGTTGAAACAGCTTCTCTGAGCTAACTCTTGCAGTTGATTCTTGAACATCTCTACTTTCTTCAACTTCCTTTGCTTCTTTTTAGCTAATAGAAATTGCATTTATGCCAAAAACAAACGCCAAAAATGACAATTGGTATGTCTCAAAATTCATTAACTATCATGGAACAGTGAGTAAATGTAAGACATATTTAAAAATGGTGTAAATTAAGAAAGGAAAGGAACTAACCTGTTTTTTTTTTCTGTCTTTTTGATTAAATTTACTGCAGCATTTGCATGAAGGTGAAGTACTCTGGAGATAATAATCGCTCTTGTAAAGATGGAAATAGAAGGGGAAAAGAGAGGAGAAAAGACAGCTGATGAAATGGAAGATTTTGTTATGGACAACTCTATAAACTGCTATTATTACTGTTTTGGTTCTGGGATTTTTTTCCCGCAAAATTGACTTTTGCAACCGGTGCCTCCCTTGAACTGGTGGGTGAGACTTTTCAGACTCGAGATCTGCGGTTCGAGCGTTGGTTTTAGTCTCTCTCTCTCTTAGTATATCTGGAAAATTGACTTTTGCATTTTTAATCAATAGAAATAGTATTATAATTATTGTTTCTGATTTGTACTTTTATGTGTAATATTAATTTCCTTTGGACTTTTTGTTTCCTTGGAACACTGGCTTTCCCAAAACGTCATCATCAGTAGGCACCAGAAGCAAAGCACATTTCCCTAGCAATCAAATCACCCTTTAGGCTTAGGGGTTTAGGTCTTCACCCCACCCTCTCTCTGTATCTCTTTCATTGTCTCATGCCAATTCTCATACCCAACAAAAAAAGGGATGTGGGTGTTGACTAGGAAGGTATCTTCCAAAGCTTGGCGTTCAGATAATTCTAAACAACTACTTTTGATTCATGTTTTTTTTTTTTTGAAAGAAAACAAACTTATATTAACCAAACCATGTAATTGTAAATCATGAGTTAAACAACACGCTATTAATGAGTAAATGCAGTCCAAAATACATCACGAGGGGAATGAAAACAAAACAAACAAACTAGCTTGAGGCTAAGGTCCTCTTTAATAAACAATTGTTAGCTATTTGAATTATTTGTTAACTATTAATTATTTAAATTAATTTTTTTATAAAATTATTTAATAAAATTAGTTTTTCTGAAGAAATATATTCGGCAATATTCATTTATTTTCTTATATCTAAGTTGTTTTTAAACATATATGTATATGTTATGTTATTTTCAAATATAATTATATTTATGTTATTTACAAAAATTATATTCATTTATAAAACTTTACTTTCTTACTATTTTCACAAAATTTATATTCATTATCTATCTAACATAATATTTATTATATTCGGTTTAAGTAAAAAATAATATCACATAATAATAATAATAATAATAATAATAATAATAATAATAATATAAAGTAATTTCTCCAAACTTTTGGACACATGTGTCATTTCTACAAATGGCTCTTCCCAAAAGGCTAATGGGAAAAGTTGTTTGAGAAAGAGTTATTTGGAGCCAAACAATTGTTTGGCAAATATCCATTTAACTATTTGACTTGGTCAAAATAGTTAAACCCCTCCAAACAGCTTTTTTTCCCTCCCGAAAGATTGTCAACCAAACACCCCCAAACAAAGGGAGGTAGCGAGCAACATCATCTATTAATAACATTCATCAAATTATCCTGGATGAGAATGTTCAGCTTCAAAACTTCTTCATCACTTTGAATAACCCATCTAACCTATTGAGGGAGGGGTAGTTTAAGCTCAAGTGGGTCCAATTTAGTCTTTATTAATCATGCAAGGATTATTGTTGCTATATTAACCTACTTAATAACATGACTCGAAAATAATTGTCCATAACCTTTGAACTAGCTCTTTTATACTCTAAACTACACATGTAAACTACACATGCAACCTTGCCCTCATTACTTCCTTCCTTAGCATTTCAATCAGTAAATGCCTAAAAAGTGTCATTCTTATCTCTTTTATTAATGTTAGCTCGGTGATGAAAATCCAGTCGATTTGCATGCTCGGATCAAGGTCGAACTAAAGTAGAATGACAGAAGCAAGTAGCCACAAAAAGACAACCAACATCGAAAATAAAGCTGTCCAAAAATAGAAAGTTTCAAAATAGAAAGTTTCTAAAAATAAAAAGTTGTCTAACCGGAGCCGGTCCCTTTTTTTCCTTCCGCTGGTCCAAATCATGTTTGAACTCCCATACTAGGAGTTAAACCAGAGCCAGCCCCTACGCCTACTAAACGCGTCGCTTTATTTGTTTTAGGGCCAAACATGGCACATGCACTCGAATATCTACACGGCGACGTTGCGACTAACTCCGATTTTCGGGACTCTTGAAACGACGTCATTTTGGCCAATTCGAATATCCAATTTTTTCTTTATCCTTTTCCGGAAACTTCGGACCCGTTCTATCTTTAACCGGCTCTAGGGATTGCTTTTTAGGATTTCAACTGTAAAATTCCTATAAATAGGGGGCTTCCTCCCTCATTTCACACCAATTCAATCGGGAAACCCCTTCCCCATTTATGTTGAATTCTCTCAATCTTTGTTCTCTCCACTCTCCCTCACTTCCACTCTCAAAAACCCCTTTCTAAACCTCTCTAAAATAGGCCTTCACTTTTCCTTTTCCCTAGCCAACGCCTTACCGTCATTCCGTCGAAGTCCGATCGTGATTCAAACCTAACGAGATGGATCTACTTGAAGGCGTCGTTCCACCGAGGTTTTTTTTTTTTTGTATTGTATTCAATTTTAGTTCTTTTATTGCTTTCCGTATTGTGGATTCAAGATGTACTCGTTTTACTTTCCTCATCACCCATTGTAATATTTTATTCTCGCTTTCCTTTTCCGCTTTTCTTTCTTTTATTGCTTTCTTTATTACTTTCATTTAGTTGTTTTCCTTTATCGCTTTACCTCATGTTTTGTTTGCCTTTTATTTTCGGTTATTGCATGTTGTTTACTTAATTTTCTTAACTCGATTTAAACTTACTTTTTCAATTAGTAAAGGTTGTCTTTTTCCAGGTAAAATGAAGAGTATCCATCTTCGTTTCGTACCTTCTCCATCGAACATCGGATAATTGGTTTAAGACTCGATGGAATCCTTTTTAAAACCTTTTCTAATTTTAGTCCTCTTACTCGAATTTAGAAAAGTATTTCTTTTTTATTTTTATTATTTTTTATTTTAAAAAAGTGACTAACGACTCCCTTTTTAATCTTTTTATCCTAAAATTGCATCTTGACATTTTTTATAGAAAATGGTAAACAAATAACGACCTAGACCATCTCGATCGGGACTGCCTCGATAGATCGAGCTGGATGGCTAATGCCGGTTAGTAGTTCAGGAGGGCGGGGCCCAAGCCTCGAGCTCTTGATCGGGCTCAACTCCTGGTCCAGGTTGTGTAGACTACCTAGCACAGTTGAGCTTTACGAGCAACATTCTTATGTTACCTTTTCTATTTAGAAATTTATCCCATGACTTTTAAAATCGCTTTTGAAAATCAAATGATTTATTAAAATCGCCGTTCAAACTCTTCTTAAATCTCTCTTTCAAAAGCCTTATCGTTCGCTTGATAAGCACATCCCATTTGAAGCCGACATTCGTGGGGAAAATCAATCCGTTTTCATACGGGAACGGGCCGTGACTCCTATACAAGCGCTTTTATCTCGATGCATACTTCAATCTAGGGATATTATGGTACTAAGATTTTAGTAGAATGATCCTAAACCCTTTCATAATTGCCCTGAGTTTATCACTACCTTAGATTAGAGCAAGTAACCTTAAGGAACCATACATGGTTTGCTATGTGTACAACTCTTTCGAGTCATGTACCTTCTTTTATCCTCCTACCATAAGCACCCAATGTTGATTTTTAAGTGTGCTTCAACAGGTGGTTTCCACATAACCGCTAGAGTATTCATTAGATAGTATGGTCCAACACTCTCAACATTTCATTAGTTTCTCTAAATTCATATATAATTTTTACTAAAATGATTGTGTTTTCTAACATTTAAGGGAAAAGACACATTTGATGTGTTCGAGTCTACACTCGAGCAAGCTCAAATAAATCAGGCGGGCAATGGATAATACATAGGCTAAAAATAAGCGATACTAGAACAAACGTTGAATAATTACTAGGACTGAAAATGAACAAATAGGAAATTCCGAGTTAATTGAAAATGGCAGCCTTTGGTGTACGAAACACCATACCAAAAGCAATTAGGGAAGGCCATAGAACTTAAATAGGCACAAAAAGAACACCAATCAATTTTGCAAGGACCTAGCAAGCACCTCTTCGTCAGCCAAACCAAGATACATCAACTAAGGTTTAAGGGGAAAGTTTGATTCGACAAACTTCAGCTTTTTTCCCAACTTCACCGTCCTTTACAAAACTAAGAAGGGAGACTTATATAGTTTGCCTTTTTTTCTCCAAAACACCTTTTCTTGCTATTAAGGAAAATTTTACAGACTAATTACACTTAAATACAATTAATAATAATGATTAATCTAAAAACAACTCGCTAAAATTGAAACTCCAAAAGTGGAAAGCATGGAATGAACTTCGGTCAATCAAAACAGACTACACATTTTTCAATTTAGACCTGTTCTTAGAAAAGGGTGATTTCATGGTAGCTAATCACATCGAAGACACCAACTTGCTTCCCATTGGACCTCCAAGTCGCTGTTGTCTCCTCTAGCTGGTAGCCTTGCTTATTCATCCTTCAAAAAGCCAACTTACAAGCTGAAATAGGCACTCGATCAGCTGCACCAGTTGATTGAATTTTAGGGTCCTAATTCAAGTAATTAACCCCTAATAAAGTGTTCACAACATAATTAAAACTGTTTAAATTATTACAAATCAAATTGTAAAAATTGTAGTTAGGAAATTAGCAGAAACTACTCTTAATTGTCTTTCTCACAACTACAATAACCATATTTTAATACGAGTTCAAAAAGACTCGTCACTATGGTTACCTGGGCGTTGCATTTGCGAGCGTAGTAGTGGATAGGCATATTTTACTATGGTTCACAATCGTAGTAAAAGAGAACCTATTACTATGGTTCGGAGAATGAACCGTAGTATTAGGTATATCTAATTACTACGGTTGTTCGTCCTAAACCATAGTACTAGGTCCTGGCCCAAACACCCCTTTAGCAAAAATTTTGGTGGGAGCATTGACCTATTACTAGGTTCTTACTTGAGAACCATAGTAATAGGTTTATTCTAGACCTATTACAACGATTTTTTGTTAAGAATCATAGTAAAAGGTTTGAAATTTTTTATTAAATATTTTTTTCATATCCTCGTACAATTATACAACCAGGATATATACAATAACCATTTATACAACATACACAAACTGTTTTAGAATATATATACAACCAGAATATATTTTAGAATATATACAACCAACAACCTAACGTGTTTCACAACTAATTAATATTAGTTCATGTATGTTGTATAATTAAAAAATCACAAAAATACCAATCAAATGAAGAAACAATCATTTATAAATACATACCTATGTAAGTGTAATTATACGGTTATACATAAATTGCGCCCAACCTTGTCTAAGCTCATCCAAGACACGACTTGTGTATAGGGAGTGGGTGACTTCTTTCCCGGGACAAACTATGACCAATGGTGTAAAAGTAATTTTACATATATTTACGTCAAGTGAAAGTAGTAATTAAGCTAAAAAGAACATAACAATATAAATTAAAATTTTCATAAACAAATGTAACAAGTGCAAGTGTAAGTATCTTTGCGAGATTAGATTTGTGATCATCAAAATCCAGTTGGGTCACAATTTCTTTCGTATATTGGAGAATGTAGAAGCCACAATTCATGTTCCCCGATTGTTTGCGGCACTACAATAATCAAGACATCAATACATGAAGAATTAATTAATAATTATTTAGCAAGTAATTTTGCCAAAAATGAAAACTAATTTTAAACTAAGTAAAAGAACCTTACCTTTAGGGGGACAATAGTTTGTGTTTTTATAGAACCCGGGCATCTCGAGCCTCCCAAATAGCTATACACTCCAAGAACACTAATTTTCAATCGGATGAAAATAAAATTTAAATAAAGATCATATATTGTTCAAATATATAATGTAACACCCTGAAACTTAATCATAATTAATTATTCTAAATTTGCATTTTATCGTATTAATATTGTTTAAGAGCAGTGAGCCGTGCGGAGTACGAAATCGAAATAAAATGTGCTAATCGCAAATAATAATGGGTAAATTGTACAATTCACATTTTGAATAATGTAAGAAAAAAATCGTGTCTCGAAACACGATTTATTATAATTAAATAATAAGTAAATGAAAAAAAAAGTTAGAAAGTATGTATAAGCAAATGAAAATAGGCAAATGTGTGATCAAACATTTAATCGAGTGGTAAAATCAAAAATAAAATCGAGAGGAAGATAATAAGATTTTTTTTAGATAAAAAAAAAAAAAGAGGATGAATTGCTGCTACTCGCTAGAAGTCTCGAGAAAACATCGGTGAAGTGGGGGTTATTAAACAAGCACACACACATTTCATCTTCCATCTCTCTCTCGGCTCTCCTCCACTTCCCTAATTGTTTCCCCTTGCCACCGCCACCAAGCCATCGCCGGCGCCTCGGCCACCACCGGAAAGCCGTCACCGACCCTCGGCTGCCACCAATCTTTTCTCTCCTTCTCCCGTTGTACTGCCGCGAGCACGGGCAGAACAGCCCTGCTTGTTGCTGCTGCTGCCAGTCCGGCCAGCCGCCGGCTCGCCGCCACCTTTGGCCTCCGCCGGCGCCCGACGCCGCCAACCCATCGCTTAATCCGCTGCTCGAGCCGCCGGAGCTCTACCACCGAGGCACCACCATCCAATTTAACATTTAACCCAATTTGAGGTATATTTCCAATCTTTAATTTCCAAGCAAATGTTATCACAAATTTATGTTGTTATTGAATAATTAGGCAAGTATATGTGAATTGTGAATTGGTTATGGTGGAATTGAAGGAATTGTGTGAGAAAATGAAATTGGACTTAGGGATTATTATGTGTTCATATGGGATTGGAAATTAATTGGGGGTTTCTTTATAATTGTAAATGCGCTTGATTGATTTTTTATATGATTATGAATGAATTGTTTGGTTTTGGTGGAATTGGATGAACTTTGGAGAGTAGTGAAATATTGGGATATATGTGAAATTGGATTTTTGGGTTTGTTATGTGCTAAATTGATATTGGAGATAAATTTGGGATATTCATAATTGTGAACATGCTTGTTTGATTTTCTATATGAGCATGAACGAATTGATTGGGGCGTGTGAAAAGTGTTTATGTTATAGGCTATGCTAGGGAGGTGAATTAATCGAATTGGGTTAGGATAATCTTTGAAAAAGAGAATGGATGAAAATATGTTTGGAGGTTTTATTGGAATTGGAAGTGACTTTTGTGAAGTTGAAATTTGTAATTTGGAAGTTAATAAATGAGTTAGTGGTTAGGAGGTATATATAATTAAAAGTATAACGAGTTACGGAGAGAATTGATTTAAGGAGGAAATTGGAGTTTTAAACCCGTTAGTGGTTTAGACAATTGAATTGATCAAAATGTAAAGTACATAGGTACAAGAAAGGCTAATAAGTTTATTAATGCAAATATTAAATTTCTGTTTGAAAACAGAAATTCAATAGGAACGTACTGTTCAAGGAAGCAAAGAAAATAGAAATTAAAAGCAAACGATCGACCGAGGTACGTTATTGCTTGTACCCTTCCAAGATAATTAAATTTTAATTGTTTTGTAAAACGTTATTGTGTTTGTTTTTATTCCGGCCTACAATTCTTTAGGACCCAAGTAATCGTTAATCGTTAATCGTTAATCGTTAATCGTTAATCGTTAATCGTCAATCGTTAATCGTCAATCGTTAATAGTTAATCGTTCATAAATGTACTGCTAGCGAGAATTAATCGTATTGGGCCCTTCTCGATAATCGGGAACTTTAATCGAATTGTTTAATTGAGGCCGCATATTGGGCCTTCCCGATAAACGGGAATTTTAACCGAATCGTTTAATCGAAGCCATGGCTACAAATGCATGTAAATTGGGGTCCTAGTGACGGTAGGAGGCTAAAACGTTTAAGAAGTTGAAAATGAAATTGAGAAGTTTACAGGAAACACAAACTGTGCATTTTGCTAAAACATTTGAGTTTTAAATGAATTTAAAATCGCGCGCGTGCTCACCGACTCTCTGAAATTATTTTACGAGTGCAAGGGTAACGTATTGAGCCAACCGCTCATTTTATGTTTTATGTTTTATGTTTTATGTTGTATGTTTTAAACTCTTTTAGGGAAAGAGAAGCATCCAATATTTAAACAGAAGCTGCATGAAGAGAAGGAAACGAGATGAAAAAGAATCCAAAAAGGCTGGTATCGGGTAGTGACTTGCGTGTTGTGTTTTAGTGACTAATGTATTTTGGATTATGTGTTAACCAACATACGGACTTTTGTACTATCTAAGTTTCAGTATATGATGTATAAACCTCGTGACTGCTCGTACAAGTAGGTATAATATATATGTCAATATGGGAAATGTAGGGGATAAGCCTTGTCTCTATTATAGGAGACGGCGGTAATGCCCCGAGCTTATAGTAGTTTCCACTGCCAAATATTTCTTAAATTTGATTGGGTTATGTTACGAGTTGGTTTTATGGATGATTATAATTTGGGGCGTTACATATAATAAAGGCATGCATACAACATACAATTGAAAAGAATACTAAAAAAAAGTAGAAAATGAGTAAGTAATGATTTCACGAGTCGAGTACTATTTTGATATCTTTCCTCACGAGACGACCTAAAAGACCAAGCCGATACGCGACGTTACTTCTCACATATATGGCCCGAGTGGATCCTACATCGACACTAATAACATATATAAAAATATAATTATTAAACCATTAAAACTCCATTTAAGTTATTTGCACACTTACCCCTCAATAAATGGTGCTAAGTAATATGTTTTCGACGTTGTTTTCATGAGGTTCAAGATAAATTTAAATCGGGCCTGAGTTGTGTGTCCCAATGATTGAATGGCAATAAGATTGATTATTTGAACAGACTCGATTCCTATCTTATGGAGCCACCTATTATGTATTAATAGTACATATATAGTTAGTAATGAAAATTAATAGTTAAATTAACTTATATATATAGTAACTCACATCATGCCAAGCATAACAACGGTTGTGCTGATCTCTTGCACCTGCAGAAATTGCAGTATGTCGTCTAAGAAAACTGGTATGGCCATCTCATTATTGTCCCCCTATAATACCCCAAACACGTGACTTGGTGCTTTGATTTCGAACATTTCGTCTTCTAGCAAAGTCTTCACAAAATTTTGCGGACGAAAACACCAATGTCTTGTGAACGGGTTGGAGAGGGGATTGCTCTAGATGACTTACTCGCTAAATGCTTGGTGGTGCCAACCGAGGACATGGGAGTGCTTTTCCTCCCACTCTCGACTCGGCCACGACATCCAAGTTCGGGGAGGACAATAATACATGAATTAGAAATATATATAGATGATATTAACAACCAATAATCTAATATTTTCAAATAAAATACCATAGAGAGGATGACTAAACTCTTGGGCCAAGAAACAAAAGTATTGACCGCTTCGTCAACAATGTGTAGGTGCGGTGATTGGATCGGCTACTCCCAGGTGCCTTTCCTCGGCATAGATTCTATCACCCTCACCTTCACCTGATCAACTAAGATCGGTGCCCCATGAACGACGGCACCTCGGTAAGGGCTAAACAACACTCGTTCCCATAATGTGATCTAGCGGAGGGTGACGAAAAGCTAACGTGCCCGCTCCAGCTGCATAAGAACTAACGTAAGAATTAGAATCAAGGGATAACCCTAGAGAGACAACTTAAACTATAAAGAATCCTTGAAAAAATGGACAAAGTTTCCCCTTAAAAGTAGATATTTTCCCGGGATAACGACCTTCCTTCGAAACAACAAAAATAAACAACTAATTACTCAACGGCCACACGTTGGAGTTCTACAACAACCAAAGTATATACACCATTCATTTAACAAGTATACGCCAATAATTAGTCAAAATAAAAACATGCATTCTAATAAGTTAGCAAAAATCTTAATTACCTCGACCATATCTTCAAATTGGTCGATGGGTGAGCTCGCTTTCGCATTCACCGATGGTGTCCGGGGTCGAGCTTACCCTCTTCCAAGTTGGGTGTTGGGATACCCATCTTGGTCAAGTACGTTGTGAAGCAGGTCGTCATCCGGGCCGACATCTCTTCTATATGTGCAGTGACTCCACTTGGGTAGCCATTTGGGACTCCATAAGGGCGGACAATCTTGAGTCCACTTGAGAAACGATTGCCTCGCTATCTACTTGGCTGCAAAAGACGAGATGCTTCTTTCTAGCCCCAAACCGCTCAAGTATCCCCACCCTCCCACCCATGGCTTGAACACGACCAGGATGCTCATCTCTTCGTAGGGCTAAGGTCCCTCCTCCCATTGGTGTTAGCGACTTCGGAAGTCAAGGTCTATGATAAAGACTCTTATAAGAAAGAAAGAAATTTATCATTGGGCAATTCATATATTAGAACCGATATGTTCTCAAGGTAAATAAAGACATAGTTGAAAACTTAAGAGTCACTGCACAATAGATTGTACTTCGTTGTAGTGAAGGTGCTAAAGGTTTGAGCTCTAAGAGTCGAATCACCCTAGAGGGGGATGAATAGGGTGTAAAGAAAATTTTGCGGAAATATTAAAATTTAATGCACAAGTTAGAACTCAGAAAATATAAGCTGAGTATAGATTGAACTCAAGAAAGATAAGAACAAGATATTTTACGTGGAAACCCTCTAGGGAAGAAAACCAACATCGGTATTAGTCTAGATACTAAGTCAAATTCACTTTTTTACATCCATAAAATACAAAGATTGACTTTCCGAATTGTTCCCTTAGACAATTTAATACAAGTTTGAGATACCCTTTACAGCTTAGGTACAACTGAGTTGAGTTATCCCTCATAACTTAGTTAAGGGAATTTATAGAAGAATTGAGTGAGTAAGAATGTAACCGATTACAAGACTTCTTCTTTCAACTCGAAGTTGAGAAAATACTAAGTACAGAGTTGAAAGGCGGAAAGATTGAGTATATGAGTTGAGAGTTGAGTTGAGTAATCTTCTAAGTCTTGTGAAGTGGCTTCTATTTATAATCGGTAAAGCAAATAGTCTGTTGTGCATTAGTCTTAATCGGGAAGCTTCACTAGTCGTTGTTACTTGATAGTCCGAGTCCCTAAAAATAGAAGCTGTCGGAAGATGGATGTTGTGTGTCGGTCCTCGGCTCAAAAGTAATTCAATCCACTTGTTGAGACTGAAACCGGTGTGAAAACAACTGTTAGACTCAAAGTTGAAAATTACCGTAAATGGAAACAAACAACCTTAACACGATGTTTGAGCCTTCCTTAAAATCCGGCTTTTCTGTCTGCTGGTGTTTAATGGTAAGAAGCCGGTTGTTTTTGCTTGTCAAAGTGAGATAAAAGAACTTTTATCAACTCTGTAAAAACAAATCAAAATGGAACTCAAAGTATAAAAATACTTTGGTATAAGATTAGTCAAGGATATAAATTAATTTAAATAATTAAACACTTGAATATCCTTACACTAATTAAATGGAATTTTTAAGTCTAATATTCACTTGTGTTTCAATTACATTTGTGTCTATCTTTAGATGATAAAAGAGAGAGAAATAAATAGACATCATTGTGCGCTAAAGTAATTTCAATTAAATAAATCGGCTTAAGTTAGAACTAACACGAGTAATTCGATTTGAACTCCAGTTGAAATAACAAGTTGAACTCAAGAAATTATTTAGGAAAGATTTGCATGCGAGTTAAATCTGAGTGGGTTAGAAACCCAAAACTAAGTGTTCACTCAATCGAGCTTTCTCAATGGGTCAAACAGAGATGAAAACTTAAAGATAATGTTTCTAAAGTGTGAGAATGACTTGAATTCAAAAATAATAAGAGAGATCGGTTCATGCATAAGTCCTTAATCTCCCCTTTTTAATAAAAGGCATTCAACACTTAGAAATATGATTTAGCATCATAAAATGATAAGTAAAAAAAAATCCAATGCTCAAAGAGTGTTTTAGAGATGTATTTATGACTAATTGAGCTAGCAGTAATTGTCATGATGTTTGCAATGATCAAATGTGTATGAGTCTAAGAATATCAAAGAAAAATTATTATCAAATCTAGATAAAATTAGAGCAAAATAAGATATAATCTGAATGTATCGGAGAAGTGATAGACAAATAGCATTAAAATTAAGAAATACTTAAAATTTGCATTGGATTAATTTAGTAGGAGCATACAACAAAAAAAAAAAAATCTTACTCCCCTACACCATACAATTATCTCTCCCCTATAAATTTCATCAAAACATAAGAAGTGGAGTAGGGAGAAATAGAATGTTGGACAAAATAAAGAATAAAAGAAATAGATTTAAGAGGGGGTGTGGAGCAGTTCGATTGAGGAAGATGACCAGGGTGCCCTACGCCTATGCCGATAGTGGTGAGATGAAGTAGTTGGTTGTGCAGTCAACGGTAGTGGAGGAGGTGACAATGATGAAGTTCCGGTCCGAGCGATCCGAGCTGGTTGAACTGGTATGCGATGAATGAGAGGCTACACTTCCTCTTCTTCCACATCTAAGCCCTTATCTTGAACAAGTTGAATGGGTTGTGGATAGGGATGTCGAAAAACCCAAACCCGTTTAAAACCCGCAAAACCCACCCCATTTAAAACCCGAATGGGTGTTAAGAAATTTTTAAAATGGGTATGGGACGGGTATGGTTAAAATGGGTATGGGGCGGGTATGGGTATGGGTTTAGGCTTCACCCGCCCCATACCCGCCCCATATAATACCCATAACCCATACCCGCAATACCCGCCCCGTACCCGCCCCAAACCCGCCCCACTTAAATACCCATAACCCATTTTGTTAAATGGTTAAAAAAAAGTTGAGAAAAGTGGTTTATGAGAGACATAAGGACCAAATTTTGGGCCCGGGCCCAAATTTTAGGCAAAAAAATAAGAAACCCTAGTTTTCAAGTATTTTGACAACTTTGAAACTTTCAAGCAAATGGATACTATAATATACTAAATATGGATTATTTCGATTGTGAAATGTTTATGTCATGTTAGCAAGGTGCTTGCACATCTACAACCTGCAAGTTTGTGAATTGTTAATTTTTTTTTGGTTGAATTATGAGAACTATTAAATATGGGTTTAATATGGGTGAAGACTCACACACTCGCTCAATACTTTTCCGAGTTGTATAAAAGGAATCGGGTATAACAATCTCATACCTACAAAGTTTTGATTCCAAGGCATTCTCTGTATCTCGAAACTTCTTTGAGTAAAATAGTATCTTTTCTGAGTGATACAGATATTACTTATTATATTTCTTGCTTATCGGTAAGCGACTCGAAAACTGGTTCTTTGTTCCGAGTCCAAGCATCACTCGGCTTTATCGCAGATTGAATAGACTAGTATTTCGTCTTTTCTCACTCGGAATCCGACTTGTGGTTATAAGTCCTATTTTGCTATAGTCAATATTTTTAGCTTGTTTCATGCTTAGTCTATATCAAGTTAATCCTCTCCGATATTCTTTATTGAACTTGATTCTTCGCTTAGACTAAGTCGGATGGAATTCCGAGTATCATGGATATTGGACTCGGAAAATTCCATTCCGTTTCGACTCGGATAATTAGTTGGGTTAATTATCGTAATTATTTTATTATCTGTGTCTAATCTTGGGCCAAAGTATTTTATACTTTCAGAACCAAAATTGATTTACTTTTGTAGGTTATTCAATCGAGGATACACTTTTCAAACTACAAAAGTAACCGGCTTCGAACGTCAAATCACCAGCCAGACATGGCTCTTCACCTTCTCTCGCTCCAGTCCTAGTAGATGTGTCAAGGCTGTCTGTTTCCAAATCTGGAAAACTGGAACGCTAAGCTTAACGGTGGTTTCCACCTTATCTTTCAAGACACCGCCAATGGTTTTGGGACTTCCAAGAGAGTTAAACCATTGTCCAACGTTCACATTACAACGGATACTTTCTGAGTGACTCGAAAGCTTCTATCAACGGTCACGAAGACTCTCAGTCAGCAGATGAAGATAACGGCTACTCTGCCTGGTTATCTATAAATAGAAGCCATCTCACAAGACTTTAAGATTGCCGAACATATTGTTAATACACATACTTGCTCAAAGTTATTGTATTTACTTTCAATCTTCAACTTACAACTCCCACTCTGTAATTCTTTACTTTCCGAGTTGTAAGGTTTTGTACTCGATTACAAACTCTTTCTTACATTCTCTCGTAAGGTCCCTTGACTAAGCTGTAAGGGTTAACTCAACTTAGTTGTCCCTAGCTGTAAGGGTTATCTCAGCTAGGAAGTACTAGATCGAGATAAGGGAATTTCGAGTCTAGGAAAACTTGTATAGAGTTGTCTAAGGGAGCAACTCGGGTTCGGTCAGTTCACGGTATTTTGTGGACTCAAAATAGTGAATTTGACTTCGTGTCCGGATTGGCACGGTCCGTGGTTTTCTCGCCCCAGGAGGGTTTCCACGTAATCGCTAAGTGTTATCTTTCCGAGTTCATTCTAGACTCGGACAGCTTTACGACTCTTGCTCATTCTCGCTTAATAGCCTTCTGAGTTAAATCTTTCTCGACCCTGTTGATAGACTCGGAATCTGTCTCTGTCTTGTCTTTAACGGAAGAGCTAAAGTTTCCACGAAAAACTTCTATCACCCTATTCACCCCCTCTAGGGTGACTCGGACTCTCCCGAGCAAACCTTCAATGGGTATTATTATTTTTAGTCTATTTATACCCAAATAAAACCCGCATACCCGCAAAACTCGGTGGGTATGGGTATGGGTATGGATTTTTAACACCCAGTGGGTATGGGTATGGGTATGGGTACATATTTTGAAAATGGGTATGGGTGTGGGTATAGGGAAACCCGCCCCGTACCCGCCTCATTGCCATCCCTAGTTGTGGAGATGGTTGGGCTTCGATTGACCAACTTCTCCGATTTCTTTTGAAGCCGATTCCGTATGCTCGGAAGACATAACTTGAGCTGCCGCTTTGTAACTCTTGTTGTTGTTGTTCTTCTTCTTTAGAGTCCGAGTCCGAAGAGGAGGAGGAGTCCGATGAAGAGTCCGAGTCCGAGTTTGAGTCCTCTGCAGCTTTTGAGCGGCGCTCTTGGAGGCGGCCGATCTCGCTCCTGTTGCCTTCGAAGACCTCTTTAAGTTCATTTATCGAGTTTGACTCGATCTATCCGGTTCCGAGTTGTGCTTTGTAGTTGGGTCAGAATAGGCATGAAAGCCTGGAAGGCACCAAGAGTTGATTCTAACTCTTGGGCAAGAGCTACAACCGAGAAGCCACCTTCCGAAGAAGTTCAGTAGAAAAGGGGCTTACCGATGTGAAGGATCGGTAGTCAAAAGAAGAGGATAAAAAGAAGAGGATCTTGTATACTCTTCTTGGATGGGGATAGAGGAGGAGGAATCTCGGAAGAATGAACCCGGACACTAGGTTCGGTTTCCTAGTACCTAAGATTCGAAGTTCATTTCTTCCAATGGAAATGGTTGGCTCGAGAAATTTTGTGTGATCATCGGGAGATCAACCTCAAAGTGAGTGAAGATTTTGGAGAGAAGAGCTCGAAAAGGTAGAGGGGGCTTCTTCTATTTAAGTGAGCAATCCGCTTCAATAATGAAAGGGAAGAGGTCTACCTCATACCTTTTACAATATCAAATAAAACTTTAAGAACTCTGCTGTTGGGGTTCTATCTCGGAAGGAAAGAATGAGAAAACTGTTCTCATGAGAAAGAAACATAGAAGTCCGGCCTCATACTTCAATTATGTAATTGAGAAACTTTTGCAAGACTTAGGAGGGGCTCGTGCATACTTAGCAAAGAATTGCTCTGCTAGTTCAGCAAAAGGAATGGGATTAGTGTTTAGAAATAAACACTAATCATCAAAAAGTTTGTGAAGGAGTGGAAGATTGATGGTAATCTTCTTATCCCGAACAACTAAGTAAATTACAATCTTTGAAGGACATGTTACGATAGAATTTTGAGACTAGTTTAGGGTACATGTAGCTATAGAAACGAGAGATAATTGAAAATACCTATCTTGGTGAGAGGTTTGATCCAAGATGGCTTGGTGGAAACAAAGAACTTATTTTCCAAGAAGTAGTGTTGGGCAACCATTGAGTGCTTGGGATTGTCAAAAGCTAGGGCTTTGCCCTTCAAAGTATCTTTTGGGGCTCATCGGGTTGAGCGACTTAAGTTCTTCAACAATTGCTGGCGAGAACCTCCTTCAGCAATTGCTGGCGGAACCTCCTTCAACAATAATCCCTCTTTTACGTATGTTGCGAGAGATGGAAAGAGAAAGATGAAGAGAGATGAGAGAGAGAGAGAGAGAGAGAGAGTTAAAGTTGAGTCCGAAAGATGAAAGTGTCCGAGTGAAGAGAGAGGATTCTGTGTTAAAGCTTGTGAGTGAGATAGCAAGAACAACAAAGTGAAATAATAAGGATGAATAAAAGCTATTTATAGACAAAGGCTCTCAACGAATAAAATCTTCAACTCGACCTAGTTTCCGGAGTAACGATTAGTTGAACCGTTGGTGTTCCAACATTCTTCCAACTGTTATCTTCTAAAACTTCTTTTTCCAACAGACTAGTTTCTTGACCGTTCCTATGCTAGAGAGAGACAAATAAAATTTTGAAAATATTTCTATCATTCTCTATTGAATGAGAGATGATCTCGGAATTTTAAAGTCCATTTTCTCTTAACTAAGTCTCGACTCATTAAATTATCCGAGTTCCTTAGAACAACTCGGAACCTTATAACTAGAGCTCAATCTCATGAAACATCCACTAAACCACTAGTCATTCGGACGTAAATTGAATAAGATATGTAAATAAGCACATTCACATAACAAATCATGTAGTAGTTCAACTAATCATGTATTCGAGCATACTAAGTTCATTCCTAATAAAACGGAATTGTTCCTCACTTAGTGGTTTAGTGAAGATATCATCTAACTGAAATTTAGAAGGAATAAATTCAAGTTCAATATAACCTTTTTCAGAATGATATCTCGAAAGTGATATCCGACGTCAATGTGCTTCGTTTTTTAGTGTCAAATTGGATGCTTTATAATGTTGATAGCACATTGATTATCACACTTGATAGGAATGGATGTGAATGTCAATCCTAAATCCTTAAGGTGTTTCTTGATCTACAGTAACTAAGCACAACAAGCTCCTATAACTATGTACTCACTGTTGATAGAGTGATTGAATTTTTCTTCTTTGAGTGCCAAGAGATGAGTTATATGCTCCTGAGGTACTCTTCTTATCAATCTTGTATCTAGAATAATCAATATTTGAGTGTTCGGTCCAAATATTATATCATTTATACCCCTATTTATTTAGTTTTTGTCTCGTAAAATAATATAATTTTTAGAATTTTTACTTATTTTATTTGATTTTGTAGGTGATAAGCTGAGATGAGCACATTTCATAATTTGAGTTCGAAATAAGGCAAAAATGCAGATTGAGGGACAAAGTTGAGCAAATCGGGTTGATCAAATGCGGAAATACGAGGCCCAAAACTCATATTCCATTGGCATGCATAGCAAAGAAAAAAAAAAAAGAAAAGGAAACAAAATTCTGATGATGACATCATCATGATGTCATCATCGAAATCCCACAGGAATTGGAAATCAAGGGCAGCGAAGACATGTATATATATATATAAGGCGGAGCTTTTGTTCAGGGCAAAAGTTTGCAGGCAGCAATTAAATTAGGTTTAGTTTTATTATTAGGTTAATTTAGTTTAATTTAATTAGTTTTCCTCTTGTAAATTTATTCAAAATATTTTTAGTTTTAGTTATGAATTCGGTTTCGACAGTTTTCGATTCGGTTCGATTCGTTCTCGGTAACTTCTTCCCTTTTATCTTTCCCTTTTCTTTAGTTTATTTCGTTTAGTTTAAAGGTTCGATTTTTATTATATTTTGATGATAGTAGTAGTTAGTTTAATTGTTTAATCTCATGTTTAATTTTATTTTGTTAGTTTATGTTATTTTTCGAGTCAATTTTTGTTAGTAGTTATCAGATGAATTTTGTTTCATGTTAATTAGTTGTTAATTTGTGTCACTTTGGTTGTGATTAGCTTCTTGATGACTAATTAGTTTTGTTTAGGCCTTTACTTACCTAGTTTATACTAGTATTTTGGGATTGTTTCTCATACCTGCCACATAGGTTCGATGAGATGCCCGAAAGGGTCTTTTCATCTTAATTTTTAGGCGGTTGGTCTATCACCGAAAGGTGGAGTCAATTTGCTAGTGTGGGTAAAGAGAATAGTTTGGATTTTGGCATGAAAATAGCCCGAATTCTAGCTAGGTCCGAGGTTGCTATTTTTGTAGTTTAGTTGGGCTAACCCCATGAAAGTAGTGGTTAGAATAATTAGACTAGCTCATGACCCTCGAAAGTGTGACTTGAGTAGGCTTTGATGGTGCAACTAACCACTCCTAAATACTTGTATAAACTTGGGTAGGTTTAGGCTTGACTTGGTTAATTAGTTTATTAAGTGGTAAAATCACAACCCGAGTATTTTATTTTTATTGCTTTCTAGGTTAGTTTAATCACCATATCTATCTCATCTCGTGTTGATTCGCCTAGATAGAAAGTTTAGGTTAACTTTGATATTTGAAACACAACTCTTTGTGGACACGACCCGTGCTTGCCGGCTAGCTACAACTACGCCGTGCACTTGCGGTTATAATTTTAGGACTTAATTCTTCCTAACAAGTTTTTGGCGCCGTTGTCGGGGAGTTGTTCGTTTCAATATTGGAGCTTACTTGAGCATTCTAGATTTTTAATTGAAAATTCCAAAAAATTGAAAAATCAAAAAATCAAAAAAAAAAAAATTGAAAGCATGTCTACTTACCATTATCCGCAATATGAGCATGAATTATTTTATCGTTGCTTTGATCGACTTAATGCTTTTCTTGCTCTTTCGGTAACTGTTTGGAGAAATGGGAAGTATTGAATGTTGTCTCGTGAAGGTGTGAATAGTGAAACCCGTGCTCTTTTAGAGTATTGGGATTTTTGTGCTAAAAGTGTTGATGAAGCTTGGGATTTACTTGAATGGATTGCTTGGGATACTTGTGAATTTGAAAAGGCATGTACTAATTCTGGATTTTCACGTCCCGACCCTTGTGCTTATCATGCTAGATCTTACATCCAATCCCCTTGTATTCTTGATCCTATCCCTCTTTGGTGTGAAAAGTGTAACTCTTCCGATCATGATACTAGTTCTTGTCCTTATTATGATACTTTATCTCATGAATGCTATGATAATTGTTAACATAAAATTTCATTAGTAGCTCCAAAATTATGTCATCAACATAAATTTGAATTATGAGAAAGTCATTCCCCTTGGTTTTTATAAAAGAGTTTTGTCTAAAAACTTAGGTATAACTCTCTATCTCTCTATGGTTTTAATTTCAAGTTATTCTCGGTCTTTAAGAAGCTTATCTTCAAATTTTCAATACTCGTTTGCCTACTCGTAATGTATTTCTTGAATAAGCACACACTTCACTGGGTTTTTGATCCACTCAAATGCAACTCACATAGTTGTCATGAGTAAATAATTTCACGTGCATATCTTATTTTGAGCATCGACTTTCTCGAGTTAACTAAAAATGAATTACTGCGTTAGTTCTTATTTTTAAGTCAGCTTTATTTACAGAAATTCTTTAACCGATAAATTTGATGCATGGTGTCTATATAATCTTAATCACTTAATCATTTAAGGATAGACACAAGATGAAATTTGAACCTATTGAATACTAGACTCGTAAAATTCCATTCTCTCAAGTTAAGGATAATTAAGCTCTTAATTATTATGAATTAATTTTATCCTTACCTAATCTTGGACCAAAGTATTTTTATACTTTGAATACCACTTTGATTTGCTTTTGTAAGATGATTAAAGTACTTTAATCTTGATTTGAAAAGCAAAAGCAATCGACTTCGATCGTTGAACACCAGCAGATAGAAAAAATTGTTTCAGGACAAGGCTCATACACCGTATCGTGGTTGTTTGTTACCAAATCTAGTAAACTTCAACTTTGAATCTAACGGTTATTTCCGCCCTAGATTTTAGTCATAACCGAGTGGGATGGACTAACTTTTGAGCCAAGGACCAAAGCACAACGTTCACATTTGTAATGACTCTTTTCCGAGTGACTTAGACTAACCGTTACAATGGCTAGTGAAGCTTCCAAGTTAAGCATAAGTCACAATGACTACTCTGCCTTGCTGTGCATTAATAGAAGCCTTCCTACAAGACTTGAAGATTGCTTGGAACAAAACGAAATCTACTATCTCTCTTGATCTTCTAGCTTTTCAACTCGTACTTAAGTTTATACTTTTTGAGTTATAAAGAGAAAATTTTTGTCATCACTCTTACTTATTTCAATTTTTGTAAAGTCCCTTGACTGAGCTGTTAGGGTTAACTCAGCTCATTTGTCCCTAACTCGTAAGGGTTATCTCGGTTAGGAACTAGTAAAACAGATAAAGTAACTTCTATGTTTAGGAAAACTTTTATTGAATTATCTAAGGGAGGAATTTTGTAAGAGTCGAGTCCTTATATTTTGTGGATTCAAAATAGTGGATTTCACTTAATGCCTGGATTAGCACTCGTCCGTGGTTTTCTGTCCCAGGAGAGTTTCCACGTACTTTCTCTCGTTATGCACTTCGAGTCTAATCTAGACTTAGAATAGTTTTCTATGTCTTTTCTTTGTAGAAAACTTTGTAATTCCACAAAAATATTCCATCGCCCTATTCACCACCCTCTAGGGTGATTTATCCTCTCCAAGAGAAAACTTTCAATTGGTATAAGAGTCTAGCCTTCTCAAAAGATCTAACAAATCCAAGGTCTAAAGATCGGATGGCTAGTAACTATGGAGAGTTCGATGAAGGAAGATC
This sequence comes from Talinum fruticosum, assembly GCA_021018815.1. Lineage (NCBI taxonomy): Eukaryota > Viridiplantae > Streptophyta > Magnoliopsida > Caryophyllales > Talinaceae > Talinum > Talinum fruticosum. The sequence continues at coordinate 1,744,163 of JAITYX010000040.1, forward strand.
TTTCACCGGACCACCCAAGTTCAAGGGATCAAATTTTGCACATTGGAAGAAGATCATGGAGTGCTTCATCTAGGATTGTGATGATGAGGTATAGAACATCATGTGCAATGGCAACTACACTCCCATGAAGATGGAAAGAACAGAATCGGTGCTTAAGGTGAAGTCCGAGTTTATCGCTGAAGAAAACAAGAAGTACAGAAAGAACTTCAAGGCTATGAACACATTGATGTGCACAATTGATGCAATAGAATACAACAGAGTATCTGCCTATGACATAGCCAAAGAAGTTTGGGATACACTGGTCACTACATATGAAGGTACCGGCCAAGTGAAGCAAGCTAAGATAAGTCGAGTATCTTCACAAGTATGAGTTGTTCAAAATAGAGCCCGATGAGAACATAACTCGGATGTACATTATTAACTTCACTAAGATTGTCAACAATCTTAAGTCTCTTGGAAAGAAAATGACTCATGAAGAAGTCATTAGAAAGATTTTGAGAAGTCTACCCAAGAGAAGATTGGGTCCTAAGGTGACACCTATAGAGGAAGCTCGGAACCCGTCTCAACTCAAGCCGGATGAGCTTATTGGGAAACTACTCACCCACGAATTACATCCGGAGGAAGAAGAAGCTGAGGTCAACACCAAAAGAAACATTGTGAAGGTTTGCTCCTGGAGTAGTTAAGTCACCCTAGAGGGGAGGGGAATAGGGTGATGGAAGATTTTGCGAAAAACAAACTCGATGCACAATATAGATGCACAAACAGATTATGAGTCTAGAATGAACTTAGAAAATTATGAACTCGGAATTACGTGGAAACCCTCCTGGGCAGTAAAACCACGGACAATTCTAGTCCAAGCACCAAGTCAAATCCACTATTTTGAATCCACAAAATACAATAGACAAACTCAACCAGAATTGCTCCCTTAGACAATTCCTTACAAGTTTTTCCTAGACTCGAAGTTCCCATATCCGATTTAGTACTTCCTAACCGAGGTAACCTTTACAGCTAGGGACAACTAAGCTGAGTTAACCCTTACAACTCGGTCAAGGGACCTTACTCGGAAAGTAAGAATAAGTGTTTGTAATCGATTACAAGACCTTACAACTCGGAAGAATGTTAAATACAGAGTTGGAGTTGTAAGTAGAAGATTGAGAATGAATATAAAAACTTTTACTTAAGTTCATGTATTGACAATTGGTTCAGCAATCTTCTTGTCTTGAGAGTTGGCTTCTATTTATAGATGACCGAGCGGATTAGTCGTTGTGACCATCTTCCGACTAGAAGTCCTTTGTGACCGTTGTAATGGATTTTCCGAGTCACTCGGAAAATATCCGTTGAGATGTGAACGTTGAGCAACGGTTCTTGACTCATTACTTTTTCAATGAATGCCTCGAAGGAGGAATCATCCGCTTTTACTCGGGTTTTATGAACTTCGAAAGATAGAAACTCACCTAGAATGACGTTGTGAACAATTAGAACTTTGATATGAAAATAATTAAGGTTTTAATTGGGGGTTATGAGATGCATTTATTGTGATTTTGTTCTTTATTAATCCCATGAAAATAGGCGATTAGATAGAGCAAGATTAGTCTTCGACTTTCGAAAGTATACGAAGATAGGTTTAATTGATGTATACCCCTTCTAAACTACTAGCATAGGCAAATCTCAAGCTGTATTTGATTTTGATTTCATGCATAATAGTGTGATATATATGCAATGTGCTTTTCCAACTCGTAACAAAAGGTATTCTCCTAAGTGGGGAACAATTACAATTCAGAATTTCACAATAGTTGATTGATTTTGCTCTTCAGTTTCTTTAACAACATTGTTAGTAGTGTTTATGTTCAAGGGTGTTTTCAGAAAAACAATGGTAATAAAAAAAACAATATTTTGCATACCAAACCAAAATAAATAGGTCATTAGATGATGTGCTAGTACAAGTTAATAATGTTTAGGAATGTTCTAATAATGAAATCCAATCTCGTGAAGTCTACAGGTCTAGTATAACCTTTTGTTTATGGTGGTGTTGGTTTCCTCTATCTGCACTCTCTCTCTCTCTCTCTCTCTCTCTCTCTGTGTTTTTTTTTTAGAGCAATAGTCTCCATATGTATTGTGTTGGTGGTGCTGGTTTATGGCAAATTTATTGTTCTATTTCTCTCTCTCTCTCTCTCTCATTTTGCTTTCCATTATAATCATTGCTTTATAACTAAATTTGGAGATTAGTTCATTGGAAGATTGCAATGTCAGAACCAAGGCTCTATTTTGAAAGCAATAAGGAGGAAAGGAGAGTTGAGTAGTGAGAGAATGCTAGTATGTATATATTCAACTCATTGCTGGCAATTCCTCCTCAAAGATGTTGAGTCGACAACCAGAATAGACCAAACAGATTACCATTTTTATGGTTAAATGCCACTAAGTGTCTGATATGCTCATCCTTTCTCTCGGCAAGTCATAGACGAGTCAAGTAAGCTTATGTTGATGCGGAAATTCTGTGTGAGCTTGCCTAAATTGTGTGAAATTAGGCTATGTTCGATTCCTATTCCTTTATTCCAAAAGTTCATCAACTTTATAATTAGAACTCAGCCGCTTTTTCGTTCTCTTTCAATTACTTGCCTAAATTTTTGCTCTGTTTGATCTCAATTTCACCTGATGTATATTGACAGTGGTGTTCGCCTGATTTTCAAGATTATGGATGGTTTAAATTTCATTTAAATCATATGCCGTTTTAGGAACTTTTAAAGGGATGAAAATTATTATTTGTAAACATACTGAATTAGTTTGTTGTATTGATTGTCAGTATTTGAGTTATATCTAGAATTGTTTCAGTTGTTTGTTTTGTATTTAACTGGCCTTATTTCTATTGTTAATTGTCATTAGATTAAATTCTGCTATAGTTGCTGTGTTGAGTGCATGTGTCTGGAGTTAATTATATAAGGTCTGTTGTCAGAACTGTTTGTTTAATGTTCGTTCGTTGCTTTTTTTTTTTTTTTTTTTTTGCAATAGAAAAAAAATTTAAAGACCTCATACAATTTTGAGGTGTCATGCATTGTAATCTATCAGACAAGATGAGGAAATACGTGAAGGGTTGCAATATTAGGAGAATGCAATCAACCAGGTTTAGGAAGCGACCATGGCTATGAATGCTCAGGTTCTTGCACAAATAGAGATCTTAGTAAGCTAGATTAAATCCCTCCTGAGGTAAGTTACATCTAAATCAGTAGCTTTTGCTATTTTGATTGAGTTTGTCCATTTGGAGAAAATAATGATAACTAAAAAATTTTGTTATCTGCTATATGATCAATCAGCAATCTTTTGTCTAGTTAGGCATGGTTGTAGCTTGATTTCCGTTAATCTATATTCATTATGATCATATACTTTTATTCTGATCGGATCATATAATCCTGAAATAGGTATATGAAGAATTTAAGGGCAGCGAACATGTGAATGATTGATGCTAATCTTTTTTCCCCTATGGCCTGTACGAATAGGTATGAGGTCGCCTTGTAGAGGAGAGTTTAAGGGTAGCATATATGCGAAGAGGAGAGTTTAGCCACTTTTGAAACCGCCATTGTTGTGTTATGTCATTGGTTTTAAGAGAGTAAGTCTTAATTTTCTCTCTAAATCTAAATTGGGCCAATTGGTTCTTGATAGGGGTTCTTTTTATCCGATTACATATTATTATTATTTACAGAACCGACATTTCACTTCAACGTCTGATCTATTTGTTTCTCCTCAAATCCCTTGTGAAGTGTGTCTGAATTTATTTTGACCTTGTCAAAAATTGTTTTAGTTTGTTGTTTCGTTCTCTTTTACAGGGTTGGATGGGTGATGATGGCGCTAGTGCAAACAGCAACCTACAATAAGATCTTTTCTTGATTTCTCAATTACCTATTCCGGAATTTTGATTTTCACAAGTTTGCTTCAACCCCCTTTCGCTGATATTATTTATTATTGTTCCTAATCTTGCCGTTTTCATCTCAAGAGTTGAGGAAATCATTGATGATGTCAGTTTCTCATATACTCTGCCCTTTCCTAATGGTTGTGCTACTGTTAACCTCTACGAGTATGTACTACTCATTAAAGTAGTAAACTAATATGCTACTATCCACAACCATGACTGAGGAGATAAGATTGAAGCCAGTTCTAGATTCATAGATGGAGACATTAATTGATAAAGTGGATGAGTGATTCAGTATTGACGTGTTGAGTTGGTTAAGAAAGTAAGCAAGAGGACTGAAATCACAACTCCTTTTTTAACTGACAAACAAAATTACCAACGCTACCCCAATCCAATCAACCAATGACAATAGCTAACCCCACGTAAAATACTTTTATTTTAGACATTTAACAAACCAATGCGTGTCATGGTGGTTCAGTAATGATGGTTTTTTATTTTGGTATGAATATTACGATTAATTAATCAAGTTGTTGGTGGTGGTTCACTGATGATGCTTTTATATTTTGGTATGAATATTCTGATTAATCATTCGAGTTGTTGGTTTATGTGTTTCATCTTCGGGTTTAATTTAGATTTAAGTCACTAGTTGAGAGAATCTGAGATTCATGCTCCCAATTTGCAATTGAATTGGATTTGATTTGCTCTCCTACTTTTAGGTGTGTTTCAAGGTATGATTTGTACTCCTCAGGCGTAGTTATTTGGTTTAAATTCTTATATGTTGCAGATAAATGCTTCAGTTTTGTGAATTGGTTAAATGCTCCCAATTAATCTACTTGATATTATTCCTACGTTGTCTTTATATATATATATATATATATATATATATATATATATATATATATATATATGATTTTGATGTTTTCCTTATCGTTTCAGGGCTTCGGATGATGCATCTAATGGAAATTGTGTATGCAACTCACTCAAGGGTGCACTAATCATGTAATATTTTAGGGAGTCTTAATCACTTGTACAATTTTTTAATATTTTTTAAAGTTGTATTAATTATCAATTAAATTCTTAAGTTGATGTTGTTTGATTCATGCCTATATATGTTATACTTCGGATAATCCTACACATGCATACAAAATTATGTCTTAATACATATCTTATATGTGAAATTTCCATTAAATCATTGATATTTACATTTTTAATCATTTTATATGAGCATATGTATGTCGAAAATGATGGATGGTTAGTAGATATGTGAACAGGTGCAAAATGAAACTGTACACAATTTCCAGCTTTTATTTTATTTTTTAAAAAATGGGAATTTCTCGACGCTTTTTGACGTCATTATAGTATCCCACCAATATTTTCATTGATGGCCGCCAATTAAATGAACGCCAAAAGAAGCGTTGATATTTATCATAACTCGACCCTAGAAAGGGTCGAAGTTTTTCATAAAATTGACCTTACATAGGTTGAGATTTTCACAAAAATCCACCAGAAAAAGGGTCAAGATTTTCACAAAACCAACCTTAAAAGGGTCAAGATTTTCACAAAAATCAACCTTAAAAAGGGTCGAGATATCTCGGCCTTGAATATCTCGACCCTTTTCATAAGCATCGATTGAAAATTAAGCGACACTTCGAGGGTCGAAATATGGGCCATAAAGCATCGAATATAGCCCTGTTTTCTAGTAGTGCCTTGGCATTGTAACACTCCTAGACCCACCCTAGGAGTATTACATGCCGGGGTTCCCGGGAGGAACCCCTAAGGTCGCTTAAGTTCTCAACTTGGGGTTAATAACCCTCTCTTGGATTGGCGTAAGCGCAGTTCTAGGTTTTCGAAGGTTTTTGGAAATTTCGACGAGTTTCCTCTGTAACAAGGCTAATCCCATAGGCTTAAAGCCCTAACCTCGCGCGAAACACATTCATAACTCAACGAGCCACACGCTCGGAGTATCACAACACAACTCAACGAGCCACACGCTCGGAGTATTCACATAGGGCTTTCATATTATACATAGTCGGTTAAACATACATCCGATCCTTACAAACATAAAAAAATCATAAAGTACACAATAAGTCCTGAAATCTCCTATCCGAGTGGTCCGCTTCTTCTAACGACCAAAAGCAACTTCGGGAGTCTTAACTTCGTACCGAAATGTTGGTGATGTCATGAGCTCACTAGCCCGATGAATAACCCAAACCCAACCCCGAGTTTCACTTTGCACATTAATTCATTAACAAACACACGTAAGTTCACAATTCATTCATAATATGCGATGATCATACATGCTTAAGACATGCGAGATTCTAACTTACCAACTTACCGAGAAATACAATGACATCATTTACTCATGAATTCAATCAAACATACTTCATTCGTCTTTCTACGCAAGTAAGTCATAGAATCATTCATCATGCAAATCATTCATCACGCAAATCATATCTTAGTTCTTATCGTATTAGTTTCTTATGAAATCGGGATTCGTTCTTCTTCTTATTCTTCTTCTTGAGTTCAATCATGCATTTCGTAAATCATCGATTCGTTCTTTCTTGTTCGTCATGCATGATCATTCGATTCTTCATATCATAATTCTTTTAAGTCTTCTTAGTTTCGAATGGAAAGAAGATTTATGCACTCGCTCTAAAGACCCAGTTCTTGGAGCCAAAACAATTCGTGGGCTCGGTTCACGGAGGCATATAATTCGTGGCCTCGAGGCAAAACAATTCGTGGCCTCGAGGCAGCCTCCCTTCCCCGAAGGATGCATACCGTCAATAATTCGTGGAAGCAATTCAATTCGTGGCTTCGGGTTGATGAGACACTTCTATGGCCATAACTTCGGAGGGTTCTTTAATTCATGGGGCCTTAAATCAATAACACAATCCTTTCTCCTTTCTTTAGTCCTTTATGTTTCTTATCTTCTTATTACTTATACATAAGATATACTCAATTCATATAATTCATGCTCAACACGTTCATGCGTAACTTCTTCAAAACAAGCAATTCACATAAGCAAGTTCCAACTCAAGTATAATCAATTCATTTCACATACGCATGCTTATGTCATTTATAATCGAGTGGACCATCTAATTGGACCGTAAAAATATAGCCAAAGGGGTTGCTTGGCCCGACGAGTTAGCCATTGTCCGGACGGCGGCGAAGCGTCATATAAGGCACAACATGGTTGAGCCAAGCTTAGCTAATTACTTCATCCGCTTAATGTCATGCTAAACATAGTATTTTTTAGTTGGTCCATGTTTGTATACTGAAAAATCTTTTCACTCGTCCAAATAAGTCAATTTAAATACTCCTCCTAGAAATATTTGACTAAATATAAATGGGCCTTCCCACTGGGACCTAAATTTTGCTTGAGGATCTTGAATTGGTGCTTTAATCTCGTTAAGGACTGAATACCCAATCTGCAATACGAGGCTTCACTTTCTTATTAAATGCCTTTGATATACGTGCTTGTGTAGACACCTAAAAAGTGACATCCCCTTTTCTATTTTATTTGTTTATTGGCTCGATGATGAAATCCCTTGTCCTATTTGAGGATTTGCATCATAGAATTAATTTGATTAGTGCGACGAAAGCTAGTAGACCACAAAGAACCTCCCAGCGACCAAATAAATAGCCTTTGCTTTGGATCAATCAAAAATCCCCTTTTCCTTCGAACGGTCTAAGCCCGGGCCTAGCCTCCAGAGACAATGGAGTCTAGTGCCGTGTAACGGGAAATGCCAGGCTTATAATTCCGCATTTCACATTTTGTCGAATCGGACACGGAGTTGAAGACCTCAACACGGGCATCGGACATTGCATTTCATGATCACGAGCATCAAAGTGTTGTGTTTAAGTTCCAAAATAGCCCACATGAGACTAGGAGTTACTCCCCTCGAAACCCTAGGCATAACCGGGTGGCTTGCGCCTCCGACTGGATTCCCTACCTTGGACGGCTTGCCCTATTCTACCCTATTCTATCCGGGTCAATCTTCACAATATCCTGCCCGATTTTATACCCTACCTTGGATGGCTTGCCGAGAGCTAAACCTAGGTCATTCCTTGATCTAACCTCTCCTTATAAATAGAGACCCTTGGCTCTCATTTCGGCAATGGCGCTTCCAGTCAATGTTATGCTTCGAAACCTAATTAAGAGCTACTTAATACTCATCTTTGTATTCTGATCTCTTGGTCTCTTAATTCCTCGGTTGGTATGTCATTTGGTAACACCAAAGGAAGTAATCGTTGCACAAGGATATGATAATCATGACTCTTCAAACATGAGATTTTAAGCTCCTTCAAGTCAACACACCTAGATATGTTTAAAGAGAATCCATCCGAAACCTTTATCTCTTTTAGAAACTCGCCCAATATTTGCTTTTTCTTTCAAGATAGAATGTACAAAGCAGGAGGTAACTCAAGTTTATTCCCCTTTTGGCTAGGGTGCAATTTTGGCCTTATGTTTAGAGCTTACAAGTCTAAATGAGACTTCACATTGTCTTTGGTCTTTCCCGTTCATGATAGTCCCAAGGATGCTATCACACAATTTTTTCCAATATGCATGACATCTAAAAAGTGTCTCAACAAAAGGGTTTTCCAGTAGGGCAACTTGAAAAATATGCTCTTTTTATTCCAATTATCTCCCCTTTGTTCATGAGAGAGTTTCACTTTTACATGTGTAGCTTTTGATAGAGGAATGCCTTCTAAGTCTTTGACTTGCTCGAAGAACATCATCCCTTGATAATGGCACAGGAGCTTCTCTCATTTCTATATCTCCAAACCAATCCTTCTTTTTTTGCCAATTATGTTTCTTTGGAAGAAATCTCCGATGGCCCATATAGGTTTGGTTAAAAGAATTAGACAATCGATAGAATGAGTGTCCTTGTGACAAGAAGGAAATGTCAATTTTTCTTTTGTGCTCCAACCAGATAAGATTCCATATGTTGGAAAATCACTGAATGTAACAATCAATGCAACATGCATGTTGAAATTTTCACCTATTGGCACATCATATGTCTCCACACCAAATTCCCATAGTTCATTTAGTTCTCCAATTAATGGTTTGAGATAAATATCAATGCAATCTCCGGGGCCATCTGGACCAGGAATGAACATAGACAAAATAAAATTAGACTACTTCATGCAAATCCAAGGTGGCATATTGTATGGCACAAGCATCACCGGCCGAATACTCGTATGATGTAGCTGCATTTGAAAAAGGCTGGAAACCATCACTTGTGAAACCCAATCTAAGATTACAAGGCTTTAAAGAAAATTACTTATATGTCTCATCGAAGTGTTTCCATGCCTTAGCATCGGCTGGATGTCTTAAAAAGTCATCCTTTGCACGATATTCATGATGCCATCGCATGCCGGATGCCGTCTTTGAAGACATAAAGAGTCTTTGAAGCCTTGGTTTTAAAGGGAAATAACGCGAGTATTTTTACCGATATCCTTTTATTGTTTCTCTTTTTCTTGGTTTCTCTACTATGCTTATCCTCCTTCCATCTAGAGGCATGACACAATGAACAAGAATCTAATTTCTCATCATCCTTCCCAAATAGCATACAAACCTTTATATCTTTATTTGTTTGTTTATTTTATATCCGATCACTCAACATAGTCGGACGCGTTGAAATTTTTAAATACCCTATTCACCTCCTCCTAGTGTATATCTTACCTTCTCGGATCTTTCAAAGGAAATATCAAAAAGGATATCCTTCCGTACACTTATCCATACTTGTAGGATATGAATAATGCCGACATTGAAGACTTGGCATGACATAATCCAATGATAGTCCCATAAAACCCATTTTCATTGGGCAAGTGAAGGTTTTACTTTTAAAACCATGCACTCGTAAAGATCAATCATGTTATTAAGCAGGTGAACATAGCTACCTCGGTGCTCGCTATGATGAATGAAGACCAAATGGAACCTCTCGAGTGCCACACTCGACCCCTAAAAGTCATATGGGTTATCAAAGCCAACGAGGAAGCCCCGAACATTAACAATCTGATTCAATCCAAGGGACGCAATCAATAGTTAATGGCTTTTATGGGAGCCCTCCCGTTTTGCTCAACTCCTCGGGCATGAACCTCGTTCTGCTGCTTTTGTTTGGGCATCTTTATGTTGTGTTTTGTTTTGATAGGTTGTGGTTGTGGTTGATTCCCGTTGTTACTTGTGTTTCTACCGTTCTTTGGTGTAATCGAACTATTTCTCTATTTATGTGATTTCTTTTTCAAAAAAAAAATTAAGACTTATTTTCTTCCTCTCGGACAACTCTACCCCCACCACCCAATCCCCATTTGTTGATGAAGCCACAAAGTGGCAATATTAAATATAAGTAATTGGAGATAACATCTAATCACACTACTATAGGAACCACTTTTAACTACGATTGCGAGATACCTTTAACTATGGTTGTCCGGCATCGTGTATATGGTCATAATTGTAGATGGGTATCTTTTACTACGGTTCACAACCTTAGTAATAGAGTACCTATTACCACGCTTATAAATTGAGAACCATAGTAATAGGCTAAGATATTACTACCGTTCTCCACTAAGAACCATAGTAATAGATCTAGCCCCAAAACCCCCTCTTCGGCAAAAACTTTAGACCAAGACCTATTACTACGATCCTGAACTAACAACCGTGGTAATAAGTTGTAATTCGGACCTTTTACTATGTTGTTCCTTAAGAACCGTAGTAATAGATATGAATTTTTTTAGAATTATTTTTTTGTTTTGTTACCCTCTCGTACAATACAAAATAACATATACAACCATTTGCACAAACTCTTTAGAATATATACAAATCATAATGCAACAGTCTTGACTAGAATATATACAAACTAGATTCATCACACAAAGTTGTATATAGTACGGAATGAAGAAAGTGTAAATATATACCTATGTAATTGTATACCTATGTAAATATATACGTATAATTGTCTTTACACCTATGTAACTGTATACCTATGTAAATAACAAACTTGACCAATCAAATGATGAATAAGTGTAAATATATATCTACGTAACTCGTTTTTATACGGTTATGTACAAACTCTTTCCAACCTTGTCTTAACTCGTCAAGCACATCATCCGTATAGGGAGTGGAGGGCTTCTTTCTTGGGAAATATTGTGACCAATGTTGTAAAAGACATATTCATTAGGTCAAGTGCAAGTATTAATTAAGCTAAAAAGAACATTAAAAAATTTAAAGTTTTCATAATCAAATGTAAGTGCAAGTGCAAGTACCTCTTTTGGATTAGATTCCTTAAAATAGAGGTGGGTCACAATCTCTTTCATGTACAGGAGAATGTAGAGCCCACACTCCATATTCCCCTTTTGTTTATGGCACTAAAATTATAAAATTTCCAATACATGGATAATTCATTAATACTTTATGTAACTATCAAGTTATATAAAATGGAAAAATTAAATTTAACACTAAGCAAGAGAACCTCACCTTTATGGGGAAAATTTGTGGGTTGGATTTCACATGTGAGCCTCCCTTACAATAATACATTACTAGAGCGAGTAGTTTTCAATCAAAAAAATAAAATTCAAAGTAAACATACAATTGAAACAAATACTAATTAACAAATAAGCATTAAATGATTAAGGTATGAACTCACAAATCGAGTACAGTCTTGATATCTTTCCTCACGGTTTGACCCGGAGGATCGAGCCGATACGCGACATTTCTCCTGGAAATATGGCAACAAGCATCCAAGTGTGTCATACACTGACACAAATAGCATATTTATAAATAAGTAACACCATTAAAACTTCATTTAAGTTTATTTATACATTACCCTTGAATGAACGACACCAAGTAACATTTTTCTCGCGCATTCTTTTTCATGACTCTCTCGATATAAAAAGATTAGGCCTCATTTCCCTACCCTATTGCTTAAATGGAATGAGGGTTGAGAAACCGAACCGACTCGTTTCCGATCGCGTGGAGCCACCTATTATATATTAATTGTATATAGTTATAAATTAAAATTAACGGTTAAAAAATGAACTTATGAATATAGTATAACCCACATAATGGCGATGCGCCGATCTCTTACATCTCCGAAAATTGCATTATGTCGTCCGGGAAGACATATGCGGTCATGTCCTTATTGTCCTCGTCAAATAGCCCAAACACATGACGTGGTGCTTTGATTTCCAACGATGTTTCTTCGACAAAGTCTTCACAAAACTTTGCAAAGTAGAACATCAATCCATATAGGACTCATGAATGGGTAGGAAAAGGGACTACTCGGACAACGATCGTGCGTCGCTCAATACTTGCTTGTGCCAATTGAGAGAATTGGAGTGCCCTTCATCCCACTCTCGGATATGTCCCTAATATTCTAGATCGACCGAGTACACGAATTATGTACATGATATTAACAATAGTTAAATCTAATATTTTCAAAAATGAATTATCATAGAGAGGATGACCAAACTCTTGGGCCAAGCAACAAAAGTGTTGACTAATTTGTCAACAGTTTAGAGGTTCGGATTGGTAACTCACGGTTGCCTTTCCCTTGCATGTCTCTCACACTCACCCTCACCCGATCAGCTGAAAGCGATGTCCCACGACGACATTTGGCATCCATGGGTAAACAACACTCGATGCCATAACATGATCTAGGGAGGATGATGAGAAGCTAGCTTGCACTTGCACCGGTTGCATAAGAATTAGCATAACAATTAGAATCACGGGATAACCCTTGAGAGAGAAGTTAAACTATCTAAGAATCCTCGAAAAAAAATGGACAGAGTTTCCCGTTAAAAGTAGACATTTTCCCAAGATAACGGCCCTCATTTGAAATAACAAAAACACAATATAACTAATTACTTAACGGACACACATTGGAGTTCCACAAGCAACCACATAATATATACACCATTCATTCAACAAGAGTATACACTAATTAGTCAAAATATAAACATTCATGTAAATCTAATTAAGTATCAAAATTTGAATTACATCCACTATAAGTTCGAATTGGTCGACAGAGCGAGCTCACGTTTGTGCTTGCTGGTGTCCGAGGTGAGAATTGATGTAAATTATCTAAGTTAGGTACCGGTATACCCATGTTGTTGAAGTATGTCTTGAGGAAGTACTTTCATCCGGGCCTTTATCTCTGCCCTTATCTATTCCCTTATCTCTTCCATCCGTGCAGCCATCGCAACCATTTAGGAATGTTAGGACTACATTTGGGCGGCCATTTGAGACATCATTGCCTCTATATCCGCTTGGCTAGAAGAGACAGGGCACTTCTTCCTAGCCCCAAAGTGCTCAAGTATCCCCATCCTCCTACCGATGGCTCGCACACGACCGGGATACTCATCTCTTTCTAGGGCCAAGGCTGACTTTTCCCTCCTCCCGATGGTGTCGGCGACTTTTGAAGTCGATGTCTTTGGCAAAGACTCATGTAAGAAGGAAATAAATTGTCATTTGGTAATTCATATATTAAAATCGATAAGTTCTCAAAATAAATAAAGGAAATAGTAAAAATAAACTCACGAGTAGCTGCACAATAGATTCTACTTCGATCGTAGTGTTGGTGTCATCTTTCCTCTTTCTTCCTTCCACCCACAGCTCGACCCTCTCGATAGTGAGCTACAAAGTATCCGTGATGAAACCTTCACCAAATCCGCTTTGAAGTTGTTCAAGCTTCGCTTATACAACTTATCCTCCACCTTCGCATATCCCCCATGGGACATCGTATGGAGATACACATTCCTCTCAATCCACTTCCGATTAGCTTCACCTTATGCCTGCGCAAATAATTAAACAACAAAAATATCGGTGAATAAGACTTATATCGAAAAAAAAGAGAACAAATGATAAATTATCTTGTATTCCGGAAAGGAGACATATGCTTCAAACGTCTTTCCGTCCTCCTTGGTGATGAAGTTGTAGACCTCATATGGTCTACCTTCCGCCTTGATCTATATTGTTTGGTAGACCTAAATAGTGGCAATGCAATACTTGAAGTTTCTAAATTTTTTACCGCCGACATTAGGGTCTTGTGTCTCACCAAGGGGATATCCGATTCTTTAACGTCCAAGATGAACGTTTTACGAAACACAAGAACAACATGCATTAGTACATATTAACCATTTACAATATGTTAAAATTCTAAGTTGAGATGTAGTGCGGTTACCTGGATATCATTCCAAAGGTTGTACTTAATCGAATCGGGGACTCGTGCCCCAACTTTTGTAGTTGATGTTCACGTTTGTGTGGGTTATCGCATCAACACAAGCACATAAAGTAAGTTACATGATCACCTGCATCATTTTTGTGCTCGCCAAATTGGACTCATGTAAGGAGAGTTGGTTCGTCTCTACTATGGGCCAATTTCTCTTTGTTCATCATTGTTTATCCCCTCGACTTTTTGGTACTTTGGGAATGATCTAGTTTATATTGCAAGCAACTATACAACTCTTGAGAATGTATTTATATATATCATTATTATTGAATGAGTTAGAGGAACCTAGGAAAAACATAAGGTAGAGCTAGAATTAGAGGTCAACGAATCTAAACTTGACCAAAACAAAGATGACGCCACTAATGTTAAGGAAATATGTGAAAATAAGAAAGATCTTTACAAGCCTATCCCACCTTTTCTGTTAGATTTATAAGCACAATTCCTAAGATAGACAAGGCAATTGAAGATATCATAGAAATATCTAGGAAGGCGTAAATCAACATTCCTCTTCTAGATACCATGAAACGGGAACCTTGTTATGCGAAGTTCCTTAAAGATCTATTCATGAACAAATTAAAATTGAAAAGGAAGAAAAAGGTAAGTGTGGGGAGAATACATCTACCCTTTTCTAAAAGAAATTTCCCGCTAATTGCAAGTATGCACGAGACCGGATCTGTTTAGTGTGGGAAATGCAATTAGATGATCCTTGACCTGCAGAGGTGTCGAGCCAAAGATGGTAAACAAAGGCGCTGATTGAGAGGCAACCCAACATTTTTCAGGGAAGTTTATGTTATCTCTATTATTTTTGCTTTATTTTTATTTTGCATGCATTAGAGACAATGCATGAATTAAGTGTGGGGAGTGCATCCTACATTTTAATTTTATGCATTTAGTTTTATCTTTTTTAAAAAAAAAATTTCTTTCTCGTAAGAAATCCATGAACATGAATATATTCTAGGTTAACTTGCTTAAATTTTTCTGTCTATAGTTTTTCTTTCCCTTTGTAAAGTGAGAAATTTGAACATGTTAATTGTCATTCGAGTTGTTTGAGTTGATCCTCATATATTTCTTCAATTAGTGACAATCATAATTTTTTGTCGGTTTAATCATGTTACATGATCGTAATAGAGGTAATAAATTGACTTAAACCTTTCACCTATACTACTGAACTTAGTAGAATGACTCATTGAAAATTTAATTTTTCTTGTCTTACCTATTAAAGTTTAGAATATTTCGGTTTACCAACACGAGTTGGTTTAAGTGGTACGACATTTGTTCCCCTTAAGCGACTTGTGTGTGGAAAAGACCTGTGCTGGAAGAGTCAACCCCTTAAGGGTCGTTTACAACTCGAAACATGCCAACAAATAAAATAAAAAATAAAAAAAGAGAAGGAAAAAATGTTAGTCTACCACCATGGGTCGGAGTTGCTGGAGCGGCACCATTTCCCGTTAAGTTTAGGTCTCAAGCTGAGCCTTTATGAATGGAGTAACCCATGTTGGGAGAGTCATGACCCTTTTGGGCCGATCAATAGCTCGAACCATACTAACGAAATGAAAAAGAAAAAATAGAATATTAACTCCAAGCAACTCTATTTGGGTGAGTGGGAAACAGGGAGTGTTATATTTCTAAGACCCTATATGGGCCTCGAATATGTGCTTGAATGGAGTTAAAAATAAAAAAATAAAATAAAAAATAAAAAATAAAAAGAAAATAAAGTTGGAAGAAAAGTTTGCAAAAGAAGTTTATTATCGATTTTTAGTGAGTTATATGCTCGATTTAGCGCCTCTATAACCATATCGCACCTTAATTTTTTCCATCCTTAAAATGTTTTAGACCTCTTGACCGGAATGTACATGTTTGAATAAGATGGAAAATGTTTTATTGTTGCTTAAATGAAAGAGATATTGTGAGGCTGATGAATAAACTCGATGACAATGAAATGTTTAGTTTTTCACTTGCTTGGGAAAGACAAATTTTAATCAAACTGTTTTGCAAGGGAACTCTAGTATATGCTTTATATTTTATGTATATCTTTATAAGAAAGCATAATACTAGATCAAGTATTAGATTTCTTTGCACGAGGACATCCAAAGTCTAAGTGTGGGGAATTTGTTCGATTGTATTTTATACGTATTTTTAGTATTTATTTAGTTTATATTATATAGTTTATTTATCTAATTTATCCTATTTTGGTTATTTTTAGGTAATTATCGAATAAAATGGGGAAGAAAAGAAAAGACGTTAAAAGAGGTTTTTTAGCTACCTACAAGCATCCAAGAAAAGTTATGAAGTCGAACCATAAAAATAATGTGTCATAAAATATTTATTTTATGATATTTTATTTTATAAAATCTTAATTTGAAGAGGAGAGTAAAGATAATTATACTCCTAAACCCACCAGTAACTTCTTCTTAGAGTTGCATGAGAAGAAGAAAACTTGGAAGAGAAGAAAGATGAATCACTATAAAAGGACCAAATCTTCCTCACCGCCAGATGGGATCACATTGCTTCACTCATCACCCCTACCCTCAACATCTTCATCGGATAATTATCATTACCATCATCACCATCTCTTGGCTGGCAGTCCTCACGCCGATCACCCATCTCCTCTCTTTCGCCAGCTCCTAGTCCTCTAATCATCAACATCATCATCATCATAATCCTCATTGACCTCTAGCCCATCTCTCCTTCTCATCCTCACACCACTTCTCTTGTTGCCTCACCTCTCTAGCACCAGCTCATCATCTTAATCTCACCATCATCATCACCGCCCATCATGATCATCACCATAATGGAAGGATTATTGTGGTGTTATTATTATTACTATAATTGTTATTTTAAAGACTATATTTTTGTTGTTAGTTTAATATTAAAGATGTTATTTTTATTTAGTTTGTGTATTTTAAATTATATTATGTTTGAGAATTTTTTTATACTTAGTATAATCCAATTGAAATCATGTTAAATTATCTATTTTGAAACAAAGTTTTTATGTTTATTGTCTTATCAATATCTCCCATGATTCTATGATAATTTGTTTTTATTGTTTATGATTTTATGTCTAATTATTTGGAGTGCATGTTGAAGGTTTGCTCTTAGAGAGTCTTAGTCACCCTAGAAGGGGGTGAATAGGGTGATGATGAATTTTTAACAAACTTGGAAGATTTACACTTGAAAAAAATAAACAAGACAATGTGAGTCTAGATTGGAATCGGAAAAGTGTGAACTCAAATATACGTGGAAACCCTCCTGCTGCAGAAAACCACGGACGAGTGCTAGTGCAATCACTAAGCCAAATCCACTATTTTGGATTCACAAAATACAACAGATCGACTCAACCAGAATTGCTCCCTTAAACAATTCCTTCCGGAGTTTTCCTAGACTTGAAAATTCCCTTATCTAATCTAGTACTTACTAACCGAGATAACCTTTACAGTTAGGGATAATTGAGCTTAGTTAACCCTTGCAGCACAGTCAAGGGACCTTACTCAGAAAGTAAGAAAGAATATGCAACTGATTACAAGACTTTACAACTCGGAAAGTATGAATTACAAGTCGGGAGTTGTAAATAGAAGATTGAGTATGACTAGAATGACTTTTGCTTAAGTAATGTGTATTGAAAATATGTCCACCACTCTTCAAGTCTTGAGGGTTCGCTTCTATTTATAGATGACCAAGCAGATTAGCCATTATGACTAATTTCCGAATAGAAGTCCTTTGTGACCATTGTAACGGTTCTTTTGAGTCGCTCGTAAAGGATCGGTTGAGATGTGAACATTTTATAACAGACTCTTGACTCCTAAAATGCTCCAATCAGCTGGTGGTGTCTTAAAAGTAAGGTGGAAACCACCGTTGAGCTTAGCGTTGAAGTTTTCCGGTTTTAGAAATAGACAATCCCGACACGGCATCTAAACCTTGTTCGGAAATAGAAAAGCCTTGTCTGCTAGTGATTGATAGCTTCAAGCCGGTTACTTTTGTAAATAAAAATAAGATAACCTCATTTAGATAACCTACAAAACTAAATAATTTTGGTTATCAAAGTATAAAATACTTTGGTCTAAGGTTAGGCATAGATAATAATTTAATTAGGATAATTAAGCTCATAATGATCTTAGGCCTAGAAGAGTGGAATTTTCTGAGTTTAATATTCATTATACTCAAATTCCATCGTAGTCAATCTTAAGAAAGATCAAGTTATAAGAGTGAAAACATGAGTATAGGTACTTGATCTAGACAAATAATTCTCAAACAAATATGCTGACTTAGAAAGTCGAATTAGCATTGTAATTCACTTTACTTCAAGATATGCAGTCGTAACTCGGATATGAAGTGTTAGAGAGATTATTTGAACATGCGATAAATCCGAGTAGTGTTTGAGTAACTCGAAACATCGAGTGTGAGATCATAGATGAAAATGTGTTTTCCGAGTCGATCGAATCGAATGAAAACATATGCAATAGTTTACGTAATACTCGGAATGACTAGTAATCAAAACATAAGAGGGAACAGCTTTGTACCTATCTTTGGTAATAATCGGAATGGTCTAGTTTCTAAGTTTGAGTCTTCAATCTCCCCTTTTCGATGAAAGACATTTCATACTTAGACAGTAAACTTTGTTAGTGAAAGAATCATGAGTTTTCATTCTAACATGGTGAAATATCGCAGAAAATAGAGTAAAGAGTTAAGTGTTTAGAACTTAGAATATTTTTGCAGATAACTCATATGGTGAAGAGTCGTGAGTAATTATATCGAGTAAAATAGAGAAACAAGTTGATATATCGGAGCAAAACAAAGGAGAAATTCAAACTCGTAAAGAGTTATACTAAAAAATCAATATGCTCAAACTTAGAAACTTCATTCATATATATACATAAAAACAGAAAAAATACATATAAGAGAGAGGGTGAGAAAGCTCCCCTAAACAAGACAACCAATTTTCTAATGTATTCTCCCTCTTGCCTTTCAACAAAAAAAAGGGGGAAGAATGTATCAAGTTGATACAATTTGATGTCGGGAAAAAAATAAAATAGAAAAGAAAAGTAAAAAAATTAAGATGGTGGAGTTGGGGCGGTCCGAGTTGAGGCGGATGAGCGTGTAGTGTGCTTGTGCTGATATGCTTGTGAAGATGTCGAAGATCCGGGCGGTGGCAGCATTGGTATCTCCGGAAGTGGCTTAGCTCTAAGTGGCCGACCTAGAACTAGGTCGTCCGGAGGCTCATCCTCTTGAAATATCACGGATGGGGGTGCTTCCTCTAGTTTGACTGTTGCGGGCTGTCTAACATCCGCAGGATCTTCTAAGTCACTTAGACTGCCGTCCGAGCTTATCAATTCTGGTTGAGGACCCGAACCACCCTGTCCCTCGACTTCTTCTTCCTCTTTCTTTTCTTCCTTCTCCTCGAAGGAGTTGCTTCACTCGCAACCTCCTCTTCTTCTTCGACTTCCTCTCCGGATGGAGACTTGGTAGGGCTCGAGGACTCTTCGGACGTATGTGAGCTATCCGGGTCCCGAGCAGCTTTGGAGTGTCTTTCTCCGAGGAGCTCAATCATCTCCTGTTGCTCCTTAACCGGAGCTTTCATTTCGAGGAGCACATCTTGTTGCTCTCGAATCCGAGGTCGTGCCGTCTTTTGGTTAAAGGTTATGGATTGAAGGACGGTCTTGAAGGAGCGAAGAGTGTCCCGAATTTCCGTGGACACAGAGGAGAGTTTGTCTATCGGTGTGATAGAGAAAGCGATAGCGGCTTCGCGAGGTGGACCGGAGGTGGAAGTACCGCCGGATGGAGGAGGGAGTGAGAGTGGGGTTTGAGTCCGAGGCGGAGGAGAAGGTTGCCTCGGTTCGAGCTATGGACCCAAACACCAGGTTGTGTTTCTTGGTATCCGTATCCAAGAAGCTCTTTTCTATCGCTGACTATGGCGGCCTCGGACACTTCGTTTGGGTCCGAGGGAGCGCAACCTTGAATTGTTTAAAGATAAGTTTAAAGGGGTGGATTTCTTAGTCCGAGCAGGCGCGGTGGCCATCCGATCGATGATGGTGGGGAAGAGGTCTACGACGTAGCCCTCGAGAATGTCGAACGGAGCTTTGAGAATTTTGGACTTGGGATTTTCTTTCGTTGGAGTGGTGAGAAAAGAAGGTTCTCATAAGCAAGAAACAGAGAAGTCTTGCCTCGGTCTTCATCCGAGTCACGTAAAAGTACTTGCATGACTTAAGGACTTCCTTGGCGTATTCTTCAAAGAATTCATCAAGCAACCTCGTTGAAGGGGATGGGGTTGCTATTGAGGAAGATAGATGAAACTTTAATAAATCGATGGAGGAGAGAGAGAGATTAAGTACGAACCATCTGTGTTGCGAACTCTTGAGGTGATGATCCCCTCAGAGCAAGAAAGGTTCAAATAAAATTCAGCAACGAGTTCACGGTATATGAACTCACCGAAACAAAGAAAATTGTATACCCCGGTAGTTTTGATGTGTTTCAACCACGAAAAGGTTATGGTTGGAAAGAATTTGTCATCCAACGTAAGGTGTTGGGTGACAAGGATTTTAGAGGGGTTAGAAGGACCCTCTTGGCTTTTGGTTCCGGGCTTCTTAGTTGCAGTAACCTAGGAAATCTGGAGCGAGAACCTCTTTTAGGCATGGTCGAGAAGTTGTGATAAGAAGATGAGATAACTTGAAGAAACTAGAGAGAGAGAGAGAGAGAGAGTCCCGAGAGTGCTTGAGAGCTTAGATTGCAAGAGTAAGTATGCGAGAGTTCAGGTTGGCAGAGAGTAAAGTAGAGAAATGAAGGAAAAGGGATACTATTTATAGCGAAAAGAATGTCCTTCAGTATCCATTCCGACCCAAACGTCCAACGGTCGCCTCGGACCGGTGTGTCCGTACTACTCTCCAACGGTTAGAATTCCAGCTTCTGTCTCCCAATGGCTAGCTCACTAATCGATGCGCACAGTAGAGAGAGAGAAAAGGAGAAATTTTAAAAGAAATTTATGAAATTCTCCACTAATCTAGAGATGATTTTAGAAGTTTGAAGTCCAATTTTCTCAAAATTGAGTATGACTCAAGTAAAGTTTCGAATGACTTAGAAAGCGCAAACAGATAATAACTCCTAACTCGGAATCACTGGGTCAATCGAACTAATTGTTATTAAGACAAAGAGAAGAACAAGCAACACATAATCATGTAAGATAATTTTACTTAGAAGAACACATAATCATGCATTTATCATGCCAAGTTTATTCCTAATAAAGCAAAACCGATCCTCACTAAGTTGCTTAGTAAAGATATCAGCTAATTGAAATTTTGTAGGAATGAATTCAAGTTCAATATCACCTTTCTAAAAAAATCATACCCGACCTCAATATGCTTTGTCTTTGAGTGTTGAACTGGATTCTTAGTGATGCCGATTACACTCGATTGTCACATTTGATTGGAATTGATTTGAATGAAAGTCAAAGGTCTTTCAAGTGTTGCTTGCTTCATAGAATCTCGAGCGCTACATGCTCCAACCGCAATGTACTCAACTTCAGCAGTTGATAGAGCAACCGAGTTCTCGCTTCTTTGAGTGCCAAGATATAAGGGATTGACCAAGAAACTGTCATGCTCCCGAGGTTCTCTTTCTATCAACCTTATATCTAGCATAGTTAGCATCCGAGTATCCAAGTGATGGTTAGTTCTAAGTCTCTTGAGAACCATAGACCTAGATTATGAGTTCCAGAGAAGATATCTAAAGATTCTCTTAACCGCAGTGAGATGTGATTCTTTTGGATTAGCTTGGAATCTTGCACACGGACATACACTAAACATAATATCTCGACTTACTCGGATGTAAGATATAACAGAGATCTAATCATACCTCGATAGAGTTTCGATCTACCGCTTTATCTTTTTCGTCCGAGTCCAGCTTTATCGTCGCTACTCGTCGGTGTTGCTGCATGTTTTGCATCTTGAAGCTTGTACTTCTTCAGCAACTCCTTGGTATACTTAGATTGATGGACATAGATGCGATCTTTATCTTGTTTGATTTGTAAACCAAGAAAGAAATTGAGCTCTCCCATCATGCTCATTTGACATCCATTTGATACAATTTAATATTCATGCTAGATGCAAATGCCAATAGGATTCTAATTGTTTCAATCCTAGCAACCGGTGCAAAGATTTCCCCACAACCAATTCCTTCTTCTTGATTGTAATCTTAAGCCACAAGTCTAGCCTTATTTCTAACTACCAACCCATCCTCATCCAGTTTGTTCTTGAAAACCCATTTGGTTCCTATGACTGGGTGGTCGAAGGTCATTTGGTCAAAGTCTAGTCTTGATTTCTGTCAAATTGATTAAGTTCCTCTTACATGGGCTCTACCCATTCAGGTTCATTTAGGGCCTCTAGTGCATTTCTGGGTTCGAGTTAATGATATGAATGCAGTAAATGCATATAAATTTTACAAGGAAGAGCAAGTTCTTACCCCACTGTTGATGTCGAAAAGATGTTTCCGGTAGCTCGAAGCATATTTGAATGCTCTACCTATTCTCTCGGTTCACCAGATTTGAGGGTTAAACTGGTTGATCTTCAATGATCCGATCCGATTGAGCTTGCTCATCTATTTGACCTTCAGCATTCTGAGCTAGCTCTTGAGCCGATTCGATCTCGAGTTATGATATTCTAAGCTACCTCATTCTGGGTTTCTTTTCCTTGACTCTGTCTCGAGCTCACCTCCAGCGAGATCATCTTCATCTCCACTAAGTTCAAGGTCCGAGAATGTTGACTCACTTGGTTTTCCCTAATCAATCTCATAAAAACAACGTGGATGCTTTCTTCCACTTTGTTAGTTCGTTTATTGAAAATGCGATATGCTTTACTATGAGATGAACAACCTAGAAAGATACCTTCATCCGACCGAGCATTAAACTTGGTCAGGTGATCCTTACCATTATTGTGAACATAGCACTTACATCCGAAGGGTTTTGAAGTATGAGATGTTTGGTTTCTTTTCCTTGTAGAGTTCATATGGAGTTTTCTTCAAAATGGGTCCGATGAGGCATCTGTTCGAGTGTGTAGTTTGATGTGTTGATCGCCTCAGCCCGTAAATAGTAAGGCAAATCATGTTCAATCATCATTGTCCTTCCTATTTTTTCAAGAGTTCTGTTCTTTCTCTCCACTACCCCATTTTGTTGAGGAGTTCCGGGTCCCGAGAACTTGCGGGATATGCCATTCTTGTCGCAGAACTTTACAAATTCCGAGTAATTGAACTCTCTTCCATGCTCGGCTTGAATTCTTCCGATTTGAGTTTGAGACTCTACATGAATTTTCCTACGGAGCTTGCCGACACTCTTTTGAAGGCTTCATTTTTGTGCTTAAGAAAACACACCCAGGTAAATCATGAGTAGTCATCAACAACCACAAGTACATAAGATTTACCTCCGAGACTTTTTACGAGGATTTTACCACATAAATCCATATGTAGGATTTCAAGCACTTTGGATGTGGAAACATTTTTGAGAGATTTGAAAGATGATCGACACTGTTTCCCTTTTGTGCATGCTTCATAGATTTTGTCTTTTTCAAAGACATAGTGAGGTAAACCTTTGACTAAACCATGAGATGCGAGTTTTTTGATAGTATGCATACTAACATAACCTAGTCTACGATGTCATGTCCAAGAATCATCATGCAATGATGCTTTCAAATAGGATAAATTCTGACTTGGATCGGAAAGAGGAATAGTGTAGGTATTACCCGATCTCTTACTTGAGAGCTTAGTCTCTTTGGTGGTTGCATCGTAAATTTTGTAATTTATCCGAGTGAACTTTACCTCTTGACTTTTGTCACACAATTCGGAGATGCCTGAGTAGATTGTACTTTAATCCCTTGATAAGATAGACTCGGGCCGACTAGGTTGTCTCTTTTCCCAATCTTTCCTATTCCAAGTATCTTGCCCTTACTATCATCTCCACAAGTGACTTTGCCTCCTTTGTAATCTTCTAACTCGTAAAAGAGTCTTGAATCTCCCGACATGTGGCATGAGCATCCACTGTCTAGGTACCAATGACCTTTTGTCCTTTTCGAGTTACCCGCAAGTCGAAACAAACTAACCCTTCTCACTTTCTCTAACAAACCCAGTAACTCCCTTTACTCGTGGTCCTTTCTTGAGGAAGAAGACTCTTGGGAACCCAGATTTGAATTACTTTGGGTTTGGTATGATTCTGTCTTCCTTTTACAAAACCGAGCCTCGTGTCTCTTTCTTTTGAAAACCTTTTCTTTTATAAACAGGTAGAGAAGGTTTTCTCTTGTAGATTGGTTTGGGCTCGCTCGTCCTTTCATTTTTATGAATGGGACCATGCTTAGCCTTCCCGAACTTCACGGTTCGGAATCGTTTTTGAAAAGGTTTGAATAGGAATTACATTCCTCTTCTTTGTTAAAACCAAGTCCTTCCTTTCGAAGAAGACACATTGAGAGCCTAATAGCATGTCAAGGTTTTTCCGACCTTGAGTAAATTTCAAAACAAGCTCTTGAGACTCATTGAGCTTTTGTTTTAGATGCTCATTTTCTCTTGTGAGTTTCTCGGACTCAGCCTTATTAGCTTGAGTACTAGTCTTGAGTTCTCTTAGAGTAAGTCTCAGCTTTTCCAATTCATTTTTCAAACCAATGTTCTCGAAGTGAGAGACTCAAATTGTTCTTTAAATTGAGAAGAATCGAATTGGACTTTTCTTCCAAAGTGTAAATACATTTAGCTAAATCAACTTTGGGGAACTTAAGAAAGTATTCTATTACCTCCCGAGGATGTGTCTCCTTAGTGTCCGAGTTGTCGGATTCCGACTCGGCTTCCGCTTCGATCCGACAGTGCCATCGGACACTTTGAGTCATCCGAGTCTTCATCACTCCATGTGGCCATCATAACTTTCTTCTTCTTTCTGTCCCTTTTTCTCCTTAGACAGTCTTTGACTATGTGATATTTGCTGCCACATTCAAAGCAGCCGAGTTCTTACTTAAAGATAACTTTGAAGGGGAGGAATGTTTACCTTTTCTGTCCTTCTTATCTTTCTTGTAGAACTCTTCCTTTGGTATCTTGTCCCATTTCTTGTGCTTCATCATTCTTTTGAAGCCTCAAGCAATGAGAGCCATGGGATCTTCTTTAGAATATGAGGAACTCGGATTTTCTACTCAGTTTTCTAAGGCCTTCAGCGCAATGTTCTTTTTGGTGCCGACCTCGGCATCCTCTTCTTCCGGATGGATTTCATGGGTGAGTAACTTCCCAATCAGTTCATTTGGCTTTAGTTGAGAGAGGTTCTGAGCTTTCTTGATGGCTGTCACCTTGGGACCCCATCTTCTCTTGGGTAGGATTCTTAGAATTTTTTGCACATTTCTTCGTGGGAAATCTTTCTACCCGGAGATTTGAGATTGTTTGTAATCTCGGTGAAGCGTATAAACATCCGAGTGATGTTTTCTTCTGGCTCAATCTTGAACAGCTCATATTTGTGAAGATATTGACTTATCTTCGCTTCATATCTGTTGACAAGAGTGCCCCACACATCTTTGGCCGTGTCGAAGCTAACACTCGTTGTATTCTTCCGAGTTAATGGGGCACATCGGAATGTTCATTACTTTAAAGTTCTTTCTAAACTTTTCTGCCTTTTCGGTGCTAGGCTCTGATACCAATTGAAGGTTTGCTCTTGGAGAGTCTTAGTCACCCTAGAGGGGTGGGGGGTAAATAGGGTGATGAGGAAATTTTAACAAGCTTGGAAGATTTACACTTGAAAAGAATAATCAAGACAGATCCGAGTCTAGATTGGACTCGTAAAAGTGTGAACTTAGATATAAGTGAAAACCCTCCTAGGACAGAAAATCACGGACGAGTGCTAGTCCAAGCACCAAGTCCAATCCATTATTTTGAATCCACAAAATATAGCAGACTAACACAACCGAATTGCTCTCTTAAACAATTCCTTACAAAGTTTTCCTAGACTCATAAATTCCCTTATCCGATCTACTACTTCCTAACTAAGATAACCATTACGGTTAGGGACAACTGAGTTGAGTTAACCCTTACAGCTCGGTTAAGGGACCTTACTCAGAAAGTAAGAAAGAATATGTAACCGATTACAAGACTTTATAACTCGAAAGTATGAAATACAAGTCAGTCGTTGTAAATAGAACATTGAGTATGACTACAATGACTTTTACTTAAGTCATGTGTATTGACAATATGTCCAGCAATCTTCAAGTCTTGAGGGTTAGCTTCTATTTATAGATGACAAAGCACATTAGCCGTTATGACTAATTTCTAAACAGAAGTCCTTTGTGACCGTTGTAACGGTTCTTCCGAGTCGCTCGAAACGATCCGTTGAGAAGTGAACGTTGTACAACGGCTCTTGACTCCTAAGGATGCTCCAATAAGCTGGTGGTGTTCGAAAAGTAAGGTGGAAACCACCTTTGACCTTAGCATTGAAGTTTTCCAGCTTTGGAAACAAACAATCCCGACACAACGTCCGAGACTTGTTCGAAGTAGAAAAGCCTTGTCTATTGGTGATTGACGACTTGAAGTCGGTTACTTTTGTAATTAAAAAATAAGATAACCTCGTTTGGATAACCTACAAAAGTAAATAATTTTGGTTCTCAAAGTATAAAATACTTTAGTCCAAGATTAGGCATAGATAATAATTTAATTAGGATAATTAAGTTCATAATTATCCGAAGCCTAGAAGAGTGGAATTTTTGAGTCTAATATGCATTATACTCAAATTCCATCATAGTCGAGTCTAAAGAAAGATCAAGTTATAAGAGTGAAAACATGAGTATAGGTACTTGATCTACACAAATAATTCTCAAACAAATATGCTGACTCGGAAAGTCGAGTTAACACTGTAATTCACTTTATTTCAAGATATGCAGTTAGAACTCGGATATGAAGTGTTAGAGAGATTATTTGAACATGCGATAAATCTAAGTAGTGTCCGAGTGACTTAGAAACATTAGTGTGAGATGATAGATGAAAATGTATTTTCCGAGTTAGTCATAATCGAATGAAACCATATGCGATAGTTTCTATAATACTCGGAATGACTTGTAATCAAAACATAGGAGGGAACAGTTTTGTACCTAGCTTTGGTAATACTCAAAATGGTCTAGTTTCCGAGTCTAAGTCTTCACACGCTAATTAATTTTATATAAATTCATATGATAGTTTAAAGGGGTTAAGTATGTAATCGCTTGATCTTTTAGACATAAGTATCACCCGAATTAATCATGGATGACTTATACCCATCTCTTTTAAT
The DNA here is from genome assembly GCA_021018815.1 of Talinum fruticosum. Classification (NCBI taxonomy): domain Eukaryota; kingdom Viridiplantae; phylum Streptophyta; class Magnoliopsida; order Caryophyllales; family Talinaceae; genus Talinum; species Talinum fruticosum. The sequence continues at coordinate 1,771,545 of JAITYX010000040.1, forward strand.
TAGGAAATTTTCATGGATCCTTTTTAAGTCAATTTGGTAGTAGATTGGTTACTAGGTGCTAAATGATGTTTTTCTAATTCTTAATGCTCTAATTTGATTAAATTCTAGTGCTAGTGCTAGGGTTATCAATATTATTAGGGTTTATATTATGCTAGGCTTAAGTAAACTAATAACTAAGGAAAAACGGGGAAGATCCGCTAGTGGTTGTCTTGTACAGTTTAGCTCATGGGTAGATCAATTTGTGTGTTAATGATAAATAATAATTTGCATGGTGGATCTAGATTTTAGTAAGTGTTTTTCATAAAATTGATATCTTTGATATTATTTATTTGCTTTTTAGTAGTTTTCTTTAGTTTAATAATTTTTATTTATCAAGTTACAATCTTTTATTATTAATTTTGTTATCCCCCTCTTAAAGATCAGTATTTTAGATTAGTTTTAGGAATTTTATTTTAATTTAATTTTGAGTCTTTATATATTTTAATTTTTAGATTATTTTTTTATCGGTTATTATTATTTTTGAGTCGAGTTCGTTAGAAATTAGTTTTAAAATAGTTTCTTTTATTATTTTTTGTATTTTATCTTCTTTTAGGGTTTAGATAGAGTCCTAGTTTGATGTGATTAAATTTTATATTTTTCGAATTAATTTGCTAATTTTTCAGATTTAATTCTTGAATTTAATTATTGTAGATTTTTAGTTAAATAATTTTGTAAATTCGGTTTTAAATTTTATTTTTATATTTTTAGGGTCTGGTTAGGTCTAGAAAATTAATGTTAATATTCTGGATAATTTTATTATTTATTCTCGTAATTAATTTAGTGCAGAATTTTACTTATTTAATTTTCTATTTTAGAATTTGTTTATTTTCTACTTTAGTCTTGTGTTTTAATTATTCAAAAAAATATACAAAAATATTTTTGGGTTATTATAGTTTTTATATTCTGTTTAAATTATCTATTTATTAGTGCATAATTTTCTGTGATTTAAAGCTATTAATTTACTATTTTATATTTTCTGTTTTGTTTTAAAGAGTAGTAAATTTAATTAGATTTAAGCTTACATATTTATTATATCTTTCCTCGTGGATTCGATCCCTACTTTCCTATGCTATATTGTTAATCATAAGCCTAAGTAGTGGTTTAATTTGTAGCTGCACGACAAGCTAACAAGTAACCCTAATATCATTAATTCCTTAATTAGAAAATAAGATCCCTGGAATTCAGAAAATAATTTATAAAATAAAAGGTTAATAAAACCGCCATTCAAATTTTGATTAATTAGATTTAATAAAGCTCCAAAAATCTTAATAAAAGGTTCATCTTCACTTTCTAAAATTCATCTTCAAAACCCTAAAATCATCCTTTCCACTTTCTAAAACCCTTATGCCAAAAAGGCACATGGGGAAGCTCACCCCGAGGTCTACCCCTAGGCCGTGGTTCCTACACATACATGTCATGATACAAACCGGTTTGGTCGGTATTAGTCCACCATGAATTGGTTGTTATCCCTAGGAAGGTAGGTGAAAGAAATATTCTCAAAATGCTATAATAGTTCGATTAGATGTGCCTGGTGTAATGCCAAGGATTTACTATGTATCTTCAATTTTTACGAAATCGATTAATGATTAGACTCAATCATCAAAAAGCCCGATACTCTTGACCCCGATCTCTACAGCGAGCTTCCAGATCTGTAATACAAGATTCATACTCGTGGCATTGTTGGGTGACCTTTAAATCCAATTTGACTCGAAATTGGAATATGCTCCTCTCGGTGAGACTAAAGAATCCCTAGTCCAAAGCCCTTGTGATTGGAAGCGCCGTCGAAATACATTTTCCAAACATCTACCTCTACTTGTAAGATATTTTCGTCTAGAAAGTTGAGGTGTTCATGTTGGGATTCAATTATAGGTAGATCACCAAGGAATTCCGACACCACCGTTCCTTTGACCGCTTTTGAGGGACATACTTGAGTTCGACTCGACAGACATAACAGTCCATCTTGCTATCTTACTGCTAATGGTTGCCTTCTCAATTATATACTTAATGGGATCCATAGGTGCTACCACATGTACCGTGTGGGCTAACATGTAGTGCCTGAGCTTTTGGTAGCCCAAACTAATGCTAATGATGTATTCTCTAGTGGTGTATATCTGTTCTCATAGTCCAAGAACTTCTTTCTTAGATAATATATCGGATGCTCTTCTTTCCCATCACATTGAGCTAGCATGGCTCCTATAGCCATCTCTGTCATGGTGAGGTCAAGAAGTAAAGGTTTCCCTGGTTAGGGTGAAACTAGTACTCGGAGGGTTAGCTAACCTTCTCGAATGCTTGTTCGCACTCGGCATCCCAAATGGGCTCGGATCCTTTCTTCAACTTCTTGAAAATGGGTTCGTAGACCATTGTCGGTTTTGATATGAAACGACTATTGTATCGTAAACGTCCTAGGAAACCCCTTATCTCTTTCTCGGTCTTTGGTAGCGGGATTTCCTTAATAACTTTGATCTTGGTTGGATCAATTTCAATTCCTCTAAGACTCACAACATAGCCTAACAGTTTACCCGAGGTTACCCGAAGGCACACTTTTGAAGGTTAAGGCACATGTTGTGCTTTGTAAGTCTTTCGAAGAACTTCCTCAGCCGGGTAGGTGTCCCGCCCTATTTTTAGACTTTATGATCATGTCATCCACATAGACTTGAGCTTCATTGTGGATCAAGTAATGCAGTAGAGTTGTAACCATCCTCCGGTATGTTGCACCGGTGTTCTTGAGCCCCGAAGGTTTGCTCTTGGAGAGTCTAAGTCACCCTAGAGGGAAGGGGTGAATAGGGTGATGAGGAAATTTAAACACTTTTTGCACTAACACTTAGATAAAGCAGATTCTGAGTCTTGATTGAACCACGGACGGTGCTAATCCGAGCACCAAGTCGAATCCAGTATTTTGAATCCACAAAATACAAAGGACTGACTCAACCATAATTTCTCCCTTAAACAATTCCTTACAATGTTTTTATAGACTTAGAAGTTCCCTTATCTCGATCTAGTATTTCCTGACCGAGGTAACCTTTACAATCGGGGACAACCGAGCTGAGTTAGCCCTTAGAGCTCGGTCAAGGGACTTATGAAGAAAGTAAGAGAAGTATGTAATTGCTTACAAGACTTTCTTTACAACTTAGAAAGTAAGAATTTCAAGTTCGGAGTTGTAAGTAGAAGGTTGAGAGAGAATGAGACGAGTAGTTAGTTCAACAATAATTTTGACAACCTTCAAGTCTTGTGAAGTGGCTTGTATTTATAGATAACCGTGCGGAATGATCCTTGAGTCTTGTTTCTGGACTGAAATCCTCACTAGCCATTATAATGGCTATTTTGAGTCACTAAGAAAAAATCTATTGGGATGTGAACGTTGTGCAATAGCTCTTGACTCTAAAAGATGGTCTAATCACTTGGTGGTGACTGAAATCTAAGGAGGGAAGAACCATTAGGTCTAGAGTTGGTGTTTTCCAATTTTGGAAAGAAACAATTCGACACGGTGTCCGAGCCATGTCCATAAGTAGCTAAAGCTTGTCTGCTGGTGTTTAACGGCTAGAAGATGGTTGCTTTTGAAATTCAAAAAGTAGATTAGCCTCGTTTGAATAACCTACAAAAGCAAATCACATTGGTTCTCAAAGTATAAAATACTTTGCTCAAAGGTTAGGCACAAATAATAATTAAATCGGAGTAATTAAATGCTTAATTATCTTCGGCCTAAAAGAATGAAATTTTCTGAGTGTAATATTCAATATGCTCAAATTCGATCTTGAGTCAATCCTTAAATGATCAAGTTAGAAAGAGTAAATTATCGGAGTATAAGAACTTAATCTAGTCAAATAATTCTCTAAGAAGTAAACTGACTTAGAATAAAGAATTAACCTTGTAATTCATTTTACTTTGAAATACAAAGTCGGTGCTCAAAATAGATGCGATTGAGAAATTATTTGAGCATGCGATAATTTTGGGTGATATCTTAGTGAGTCGAAACACCGAGTGTAGGAGATATGCAATACAGCGCTTTCGAGTTAATCATAATAGAATGAAAACTTAGATATGAGACTGGGAGCAATGACTCTTAAGAACATTCCTGAAGACACCACATCATCTTCCCCTAACAATTGATATTGATGTTATGAAGTGCTATAATGCGGTTGACCCACGCAAGTTGCTAATTGGACAGATTGACCTGTTACTCTTAGAGACTTGGAGTTAATCAAGCAGGGTGAGAAGGAGAGCTTCACCGATTTCTTGACCGAGATGGAGAGCGAAGGCAGCCCACATGGTTGACTCGACCCTCGGAGAAAGATCAAGTCCGCATCACCGTGAAGAATCTTCAGCCCAATTATAATCAGCACCTCAAATTCTTACCCATGATGAACTTTTCAACCCTTAGAGATAATGGTTTGCTGATAGAAGAAAAACTGTTTACCACAACCACAAAAGTCGTAACCTGGATATAAAGGTAATTATCATTTGAAAGATAAGAAAACCTCTAACACTAGCAACGCTACCGAGGTGCAAATGTCAATGCCCTCAACAGGTATACTTACTACACTCTTATGGATACTACTTATGCTCGAGCCCTTGACTGTCTCTTGGAGAAGGGGAAGATAGAGTTGCAACATATTAGAGCGAGAATCGAAAATCGCGAAATAGTCTAAGAATTGGGACACGGGAAAATTTTGAAAATACCATCTTGCACGAGGACACGATACTGAATGGTGTTGGATATTCAAGAACAAACTAGAAGATATGTTTCAAAATGGCCAATTACCCCTGCCTAAGGCTGCGTAGAAACCAAGTAATAACAAAAACCCTTTTAGCGGCACCTTAGCCATCTTTACTGAACCCACACCAGGTCTATGGGATCATTCTATCTTTATCTGCGATGTTAATGAGTCACAATCGCTTCTTAATCTACCCTCATTGGATCCCGAAGTCCAGGGGCTATGGGTAAGTGATGAAGAAGATGTCTACAAAACAAAAGAAGATGACAACAATAGTGACGACTTCTAGGGCATACCAGCCTTAGAAGAAGACTTTTGGGGAAACACTAAGAGCTCTGCTTGTTCAATTTCTTACTAAATCGGGAGGGCACAATGCGCCCTAGGATCCAAAACAGGACTTAGGAAGCCCAAAAGAACACGAAGTTGCAAAGGAAGAAGACCCAATCCTTAAGCAACTCCATAAATGAAAAGCCGACATTTCTATCTGGCAATTAATATCCGCTTCCCGAAACATAGACAAGCTTTAATCAATACACTCAGTAAGATTGAAGTTTCTCCCCGAAACCACGCCACAGGAAGTAGTGGGATTGGTTAATAGTGGGGATGGAACCATTACTTTTGATAAGAAAGAACTCCTAGAAGAAGGCATTGCACACAACAATGCCCTTTATTTAACTATAACTTGCATTAACAAGTTTGCTCCCTTAACCTTGGTAGAAAACGGATCGGCAGTTAACGTGTGTCCCTGGCGAAATTCTAAGAGGTTTGGAATTAAGGAGTAACAACTCTTTCAGAAACTGTTCATCTCCAAGTATATGATAATTCTAGAAGAACAGTCTTGGAAACAGTGACCTTACCAATCAATGTAGGGCCAGTGGAGAGGAATATTGAATTCAAAGTCTTAGACATCCCAACTACTTTCAATCCGCTTTACGATGCCCTTAGTTGCACGATCATCGAGCAGTACCCTCTACACTGCATTAGATGGTCAAAATGATCATCAAAGGTCAGATCATAACTGTCAACAAGGATAATCTTTGTGCTACTATCACTTTCAAAGAGTGCGTAGTGGACATTGAGCATGATGCTAATGATGAGGAGTTGTCCGGATTTGAACCATCGCTTCCTTAGAAAGGGATGAAGCACCTTTACCTTTAACCCTTATGGCAACCCTATTATCCAATGGATGCTTAGGAGGAAGGGGTATTTTCCAAGTCTTACAACGAGTCGAAGGGCGCACCACCCTATTTTTCCACCCCTTGAACCCACTAATAATTATAACTTTAGGCTACGCTATCAATTTACCGCTAAGGCAATATCTCAAGCCAAGTGGGAAATCTAGGTAAAAGGACTGCACCACACATAGTTCGCTCTATTAGGCCCTTTCCTTATACTCTTAATGGACAATTTCTTAGAGAATGAGATATAATTCCTTATTATGGTTTTCCCGAGCCCTATTACATCCAGGAGAAGGGTATCTTAGCACTTGTTTTTGAAATTTTCAATGACTGCTATATTCGGAAGAGGAGGCAACTCACCTCCTTAGAAAGGGACAGTCCACATTAGATTGGACCAATCTCGCTGGAAACAATCTTTTCCGCCTCCTGTTTGATCAAGATAGTAATCTAGAAGGGAACTCGGTCTCGATCTTGTCGTGAGCTATGACGCATCCGTAATTCGTTCCGTCTAGGATCATCACCGATGCTGCTATAGAAGGGTCAAAGCTTATCATTTGGATTGATTCTCGAAGGGTCAAGAATTAGTCTGTTAGCCTAGGAACGTACCTTCTTTCGAGTCTAGTTTTAGGACTTGTATTTGTTCCTCTTCTGTTGTTTCTAGTTCCAATCTTGCTTCGAGTGTGATGAACAAGAAGAGGTGCTTACTCCTTACTTCCTCTTGCTCTTAATTGTTTTTCCTCTAACAATGAACAAGAAATTCCTAAAGAATTAATAATAGTTATGGAAGATCATAAAAATCGCTCACCAATAATAGAGGAAACAAAAACAATCAAATCTAGGGTCAATCGATCAACCCCAAGTTAATATTGGAAAAACTTTGGATGTAGAAGAGCAGAAGAATTCACTTCACTCCTCATAGAGTTCATCGATGTGTGAGACCCGTAATTTTGGGTTAGGTAGTTTTATGAGCTAAAGTTAATTATTTAGCCTTCATTAAATAGAGTAGGTCGAATGACCAAGTTTTATTCGTGGTTAGATACTTGTAAATTTATTTGAGCAAATTATTATTAGTTCACGAAATTATTATTAGTGAAGCGAACTAATTCCGTCCCCGAATTTTCCGCCCGGATTAGCTAAATAAAAACCCAAAACTGCTTATGCTACATATGTGGGTTTAATTATTGTGAAGATTAACAAAAGAAAAAAGAAAAGGGAAATAAGAAGGAGTTGGATTAGTGTAATAATGGATGTGGTGGCTGGTTCTTGAAAGGCCACGGGAGAGAGAGTCGGAACCAACAAATAGAGAGAGAGAGAGAGAGAGAGAGAGAGAGAGAGAGCTTGGGATTGACAAAGAAGGGAAGCAGAGAGTGAGAGGAGCGAGGGAAATCAAAGGGGAAGAGAGGGAGGACGACAGCAAGAAAGAGGAAGGGATTGAGAAGCTGGAACTAGGGATCGAGAGAGCGAGGGCCAACAGAGCACAGCGAGAGAGAGCGAGCGGTGCGAGGGCGAAGGAGGCCGAGCAGGGCGGCGACCGCCGCGGACCCACAAGACGACGACCGGCGAAGCAAGTAGGCGGTGAGCGAAGGAAGAAGGTGAGAGGCTGGGACAGAGCGAAAGGCGGAAAGAGGACACAAAACAGAGGGAGACGAGCGAGAGATCTAGAGAGCGAGAACCGGGAATCGGGAAAAGGGACGACGACAAGGGAGGAGAACCGGAGGGCGAGCAAGCGAGGGCTAGACTTGAAATCGAACGCAGAACACGGAACACTCAATTCACTTCTCAAACCGTAAAAACTCGAGGTGGGTAGTCTTATACTTTGAATTATTAGTAATTTCGATACCCAAATGAGTTTTGCATTGGAAGGTAACGGGGTATCCTGGGAAATAACGAGTTAAGTATAAAAGAGGAGTGTGAGTTTACACCGAGTGATGTACAATTGAGGCATGGCATGAGAAGTGGGTGAGTATTAGGATAATTGAGTTCAAAAGATAATTAAATCCTTGAGGTTGAACTAAATTCGAAGATAAGCGGAGCTGGCGGAAGTGGAGCGATGAAAAGAGATTAAGAGTTGTATGATTGAGGTTGGACGAGAAAGAGCGATTAATGAGATAGAAACCTAAGATGAGAGCAAATTACACTTGGAAATGAAGGGAGTTAGAGGAATTTTAGTAGTGAAGTAAGAATGAGAGCTATTTGACTAAGTGTAAGTAAAAAGAGGTTGATTAGTAATATGGAGGCGTAATTGGAAAACATTGAAGCAAAGATGGTAAATGGTGAGAAGTTGGGACGTGTGAGACTAATGGTAACTACTTGTGGTTATTGTGGCTCGGAAAAAGGAATTAATGTTACTAAATTGATAGATTTAGAAAGGCATAGTTGGAAAGGAGTTGAGAAGGACTCTGTGCATTGAGTTGTGATTAATTGTGCTAAGTGATTGTGTTAAATGATGTTCAAAAGTCGGTTTGGAAAAGAGTTCTATGTTTTACGCGAGATACTTGAATGTGATTTTGAGATATACGCTTTTCAAGCGTGAAAACGTACTTCTAAGAAGTGAAATTGATTTGAGAACAGTGTTTGAAACAAGCTTGATGAGTGAACGTGTTAAAGAAACTGTTGTGAATCGACTTTGCCTGGATCGTTGAGCACAAGGTAGGATTCTAGCTAAGGGCGGCTAGCTAGGGGTCTTGTGTAGCAGGACGCCCAATTGGAATCTTCTTAGATAGGTCCCGGGAGCCTTTATTTGGGGTCACACTCTAGAGAAACTAGAGAAATCAGAGAAACTATGAGAAATTGCGAAGTGCTATTTTGAGTCCCCAACTTGGGAAGTGATTCACCAAAAGAGATTCATTGAAAGATTCATGAGTTGTGATTAATTGTGCTAAGTGATTGTGTTAAATGATGTTCAAAAGTCAGTTTGGAAAAGAGTTCTATGTTTTACGCAGATACTTGAATGTGATTTTGAGATATACGCTTTTCAAGCGTGAAAACGTACTTCTAAGAAATGAAATTGATTTGAGAACAGTGTTTGAAACAAGCTTGATGAGTGAATGTGTTAAAGAAACTGTTGTGAATCGACTTTGCCTGGATCGTTGAGCACAAGGTAGGATTCTAGCTAAGGGCGGCTAGCTAGGGGTCTTGTGTAGCAGGACGCCCAATTGGAATCTTCTTAGATAGGTCCCGGGAGCCTTTATTTGGGGTCACACTCTAGAGAAACTAGAGAAATCAGAGAAACTATGAGAAATTGCGAAGTGCTAGTTTGAGTCCCCAACTTGGGAAGTGATTCACCAAAAGAGATTCATTGAAAGATTCATGAAAAGTGATTTAGTAGAAATGATTAAGTTTCAAAAGAGCTTTTGAAAGAAAATGTAGGTGGTTTCCCCACCTTGTTGAAAGTTGATTCAGCTCCAAAAGAATTGTTCATGAATGTGAAATCGTGCTTTTAAATGATTAAAGAGTCATGATATTTACATTGCAAGAGATTTCATTGAAGATATCTAGATTTGTATTATGCTATTTCGTTTTCACCGATTTCATTAGTATGAGTAGTATGTGTAAAGAATTTCCACTTTAAGGGTGTAAGACTTCCAGGTGAGCCCGTGGTTTATTGCTCACTCCCTCAAATTTCCCCTTTTCCCCAAGTGTTACAGGTGCATTCTCGGAAGATGTGTGCAGTACTTAGCCTATTCCGGACTCCGCTGATTGCTATTTGGTGCTTGCTGCTTGCTGAGTGATTTGAGTTACGGATTTGCATTTCTTATATTCCCAAGTATTGTACTTTGTAATTCAGTTCATATAGTTTGTACCCAATGTAGCATGAACCATTTAGATCGTTTTAAGTTTGTCGCATGATTGGTTGGACTCCGGCGTGTGGCCGTTGAGTTGTATAGTCCGAGCGTATGGCTCGTTGAGTTTTATTATAGTTTTATGCGGGGTTTTAAGGATTTAAGCCCGGGGATAGTCCTTATTACAAACGGAACTTTGTCGAAATTTTTAGAAAACTCCAAACTCTTTTAGAAAACTACCTTGATTACCTTTGAGTTGGAGTTGGAAACTCAAGCCGACACCTAAATGAGCCTTGGGAGTTCCTTAGAGGAACTCCGGCAATGTAATACTCCTAGCGGGTGTTTTGGGGTGTTACACGATGTCTTTGCATGGTCCTACAAAGACATGCCGGGTATAGATCCGAGTATAGCGAGAACACAAAATTCCTCTTTATGAAGATGCTAAGCCATTAAGCAAAAGTTGAGAAGGATGAAACCAGAATGGGCCTTGAAGATTGAGGAAGAGGTTCGAAACAGATTGGAGACTCGGGTTTATTAAGGTAGTTCATTATCCTTAATGGCTAGCAAATATAGTTCTAGTCCCGAAGAAAGATGGCAGGGGTTCGTATGTGCGTCAACTTTAGGGATTTAAAGAACGCAGTCTTAAGGATGATTTCCCATTGCCTCATATCGATTTTCTGGTAGATAATACAGCAAGTCATGCATTTCTCTCATTCATGGATGGTTACGTCGGGTATAATCAAGTGAAGATGGCTGAGGAAGACATGGAAAAGAAGACCTTTATCACTCAATGGGGGACTTACTACTACGTGGTGATGCCATTTGGGCTAAAAAATACGGGTGCAATGTATCAAAGGACAGCAACAACACTACTCCATAATATGATCTATAATGAAGCCGAAGTATATGTAAATAATATGATCATAAAATCCAAGGACGAGGGTAAGGCACTTACCCAACCCGAGAAAATTCTTCGATAGACTCGTAGAGTATAGCATGTGCCTTAACCCTGAAAAGTGTGCATTTAGGGTAACCTCCGGTAAACTGTTAGGCTATATTGTTAGTCTAAGAGGAATCAAAGTTGATCCATCCAAGATCAAGGCTATTTAGGAAATCCCTCGACTAAGTGTACGGAAGGAGATAAGGGGTTTTCTAGGATGTTTGTAGTACATCGATCGTTTCATATCAAAACCGACTATGGTCCGTGAACCCATTTTCAAGAAGTTAAAGAAAGGATCTGAAGCCATTTGGGATACCGAGTGCCAACAAGCATTTGAGACGGTTAAGGAATACCTGGCTAATCCTCTAATGTTAGTTGCACTCCAATCAAGGAAACCTTTGCTTTTATATCTCACCACAACAGAGACAACTATGGGAGCCATGTTAGCTCGGTAGGATAGCAAAGAAGAACCTGCGATATATTATCTTAGTAAGAAGTTCTTGGACTATAAGACTAGATATACACCGCTAGAGAAGACATCTTTGTCTTTAGTTTACGCTACCATGAAGCTCGGACACTACATGTTAGCCCACACGGTACATGTGGTAGCACCCATGCATCCTATCAAGTACATACTTGAGCAACCGACTATCACTAGTAAGATAGCGAGATGGACTGTTATGCTATTGGAATTCGAACTCATGTTTGTTCCTCAAAAGAGATCAAAGGAAGGATAATATTAGAGTTCTTAGAAGATCTACTCATGGCTAAATCGCAACTCGAACACCTTCACTTCCCGAGATGAAGATATTTTACAAGTAGAGGTGGACGTTTGGACAATGTACTTTGATGGCGCTTCCATTCTAAAGGGCTTTGGAGTAGGGATTCTTTTAGTCTCGTCGAAGGGAGCACATACTCCCATTTCGGTTAAGCTAGACTTCGAGGTCACTAATAATGCTGCAAAGTACGAAGTTTGTATCAAAGGACTTAAAGCTACAACAGAGATTGGGGTCAAGAACATCGGGTTTTTCGGTGATTCCATTCTGATCATCAATCAAATTTCACAAAGGTAGATGGTACGTAGTGAAGCCTTGGTACCTTACCAAGCATATTTGACAGAATTATCTAAACATTTTTGAGAAGATCTCCTTCACCTACCTTATGAAGGACGATAATCAATTTGTGGATGCACTAGCTAAGTTAGCATCCATGATCAATATTCCTATTGACATTCACTCAATGCCTATTCACAAAGAGCGACGGAGTCAGCGTGCACACGTCTACGCCTTAGACGTATCTAATATCGATTACACCAATTGGTATCATGTTATTTATCAGTATTTGTATAGAGCAAGAAAATCCTTTGAACTCCACACGTACAGCCTTGATGTCGAAACAGGTAGCCAAATTCATCACCCGGAATATTATCTCGTTGTTATGGAATGCCCCACGAGCTTATAAGTTATCATAGTAGTCATTTCAAAAACGAAGTAGTAGATTTGTTGGATAAGTATAAAATCCGGCATCATAAATCTTCCCATATCCTCCTCATACCAATATAGCAGTGGAAGGCTGCTAATAAGAATATCCGGAGAATAGTGGAGAAAATGGCAGTTACTTTTAAGGATTGGCCGGATAAATTACCTTTCTCTTTGTGGGGTTATAGAAGTTCTACTAGATCCTTTAGGTGAGCAACACTCTACTCTCTAGTCGATGGCATGGAAGCAGTCCTTCGCGTTGAAATTGTCATTCCTTCGTTAAGGATAATTGCTGAGAGTCGGATTACAGTAGGCTGAGTGGGCTAGATCACGTTATGAGGAATTAGTATTATTGGATGTGAGGCGCCTCAATGCCTTACATAATGTCCAAATATGCCAAGCTCGTATATCCAGGATCCACGACGAAAATTTAAACCAAAGCTGGTAGGGCGCATTCATACTTAATCAAATTTTACCCAGTGGTGCAATAAAATTAACAAATTTAAAAGGAGAAGAGATATTTCATTGTACCAAAGTGGATCAGTTGAAGAAGTACTACGCCTAGCATACCCCTAGGTAATGTGCCTAGCCCAGCCCATCTAGGCTTGACCAAGGCGGGCGCCGGCCACCACCGGTCAACGGTGGATTGGTTCGTTTATTTGCTAGATAGTCCAACTACACAGTTCAATATGTATATTTGTTTTTCTTTATTATTATTATTCTACCTCTAAGTGAGCAATGCAAATATTAAAGTATAAAATAACACTTACTTTTATTCAATAAATGGTAAGCCTACTACATACCTAAATACATAGCTAATAATAGGAAATTAATTGCATGCACACTACTTGTAAAACAAAAAAATAAACAACTGTTCTGAAGAGGCAAAACAAATCATACTTTTATTCTATATTCTAAGAATTCAAGTCCTAGTCTATTTTCACTTTCTTTCCGTTAGGATCGCTAAAGTCAGTTTCCTCGTCTTGGGTGCATTCCTTTAGCTCTTGGATTTGGTGGGCTCTCCTTTCTTCATTTTCCTTAGCTTTAATTTCTTTTCGACGAGCATGGGCTGCAATCGGAGGGGCAGCATCGGGAACAACTTCTTCAGGGTTTAGCTCTCTAAGTCTTAGCGCTTTTCGTCACTCGGGGTCAACTTCTATTATCCACTCTAGATAATAGGGAGAAACATCAGTATTTGCAACTTCGTCATGTGTCAGCAAAGCTGCAGGAGTAAACAATTTCAGGAGACCTTTCTAGTAATCGGGCCATGACCTAGTCCTTGTAGAGCTACCGTCCGCTCCGAACAATTGAAAAGCCGCAGGCCGGATACAATCCAAGTAACGGTATTACTTGTCCTCTACCCATTTTCCGCACCACACGGCTTGAAAAGTAATACGTGCTCTCCTCCAGGCCCAATAGACGAATGTATGGATGCTATGTAGTATGCATTTTGAATTAGGACACCTTCCAATGCTTAACATACCATAATGGGTCATTGCTGTGATTTTTGAGATATTCTTCCCATCGGAAGTAGGCAATTGGTTACCGTTCATGTTCGTTTCTGCTGGTAGAAGTGAGTTGCTAGGTACATGCCCTGCTTAGGAGGAGATTCGATGAGTTTTAGATGTTCCATTAGCATGATCTGAACATCGGATATGCAAAATCAAAAATTAGTGTCCTGCATGGTCAAAGTCTAACTCTTTAGGCCCAATAGGAGCAAAATCGAAATGATAAAAATAGCGCCATCGAAGCATGAATGAAAGTTAGGTTTTTCGATATAAGCCGAAGGCACCTTGGCCTCTGTCCGGCGCCGTCACCTAGTTTACCGTTGTTTGCTTTCGTTTGTTTTAGTGTTTATTTGCAATAACAAGGGGCTACCACGGTAATGCTTCAGCAAATTTGTTTGGCTACCCGATTCCCAAGAAGGATCCACCCTAGATAGTTTTTACTTAGTTTTAGTAGATATTGGTATTTTTCATGGAGATTTTCTGAAGATTTGGGAACAAGCTGGTCTTGTTAACCTAAAACTACCTAGTATGTCGTTGAACTCTTTAGGTAGGGGCACAGTTCGTTATCCCCGAACCTAAAGATATGGTGATGGTGATCCCAATAAGCTACAACAACCCTTAGGAAAGGCCAATAAATTTTCACGTGGCGAATACTAAAGATGACATTTCGCCTATAATTGGTTGACCCTGACCTATCCATGCTACTCATCTCAGGTATACACCATGTTAATTCAGTCATGAAGTCCATGGTTCTATGTATGAATGTAAGACGAGGATATTTTGCAGCTAGGTGAAAGCTTCGCTGTGTGTATTTCCTGTTGCATCGAGCGATCATATTTATAGGCGTTTTCCTGGAGTTCTTCAAATCCTACTATGACTGGAACAACAAGTCATTACAATCCCTACGGGACTCATGCATGGCCCAAGCAGTCCTTGGTTATTTTTGTTTCTCGTCCCAGCCCATGGAGCGCACCTTGTTTTGGACTATGCACTTGAGATTTTCTATTTCTCTTTTTATTATTTTCTTTTAGCGGGAATTGGGGCTAGTGACCATTTTTTTAAATTTTGTCTTTGTACTTTTTCTGAAGTTTTGTGCATCATATTAAATACAAGAACCCATTTTTAGAATCGAGTCTTTAATTTCATCTCATTGCATAAAAGTATTCATTACAAAATAAATAATATATTAACAAAACAAACACCGTACAAGAGCTCCATGAATCGGGGCAAGCAGTGGAAGCTGCAAGGAATTGTCTACGCATCGTCATTGGAGTCCTCATCGAAGATGTAATTGCCGAAGTCCTCCAAGACAGACGTACAGAAATGGCCACTTCCTAGGTCCCAAGACTGAGAAACCTTATGTGATGGTCCGCTATAAGAGGACCGAGGGAAGTGAAGAGGGTTCCCATGTCGATCGAAGGCTTGCAAGGGTAAGATATTCAAGCTATCTTCACAGTGGCTAGCTCCCACATCAGAGGTCCTAGGCCCGGAGGCGCTAGCTCCTACCTCAAACGCACTCTTATGATGAGTACGTCGTGAGGAACGCTGTGATGAGACTTGTTTAGCATTATTACTAGAAGGCATTTGTTATTCATGGATTTGTGATGATGTCTCGGGCGCACCAGGTAGACTATCAAAAGGAGTGGCTCTCAATCAGCATCTCTACAAGATCAAGGAAGCGATTAGGAAATCACTAAAAGCTTAAAGAATTTAGTACTACACTAATTAAGGACTTACTCAAGAAGTAGAGATAGCTTGAGTTGTAAAGAAATTCTAGATTCCACGAAGAGCTAACTGCAATCTAATAGATATGGTCCTACATTGCTCCCGGTCGTACTGCAAAGTTTGTTTGAGGTTATCAACGAGGAAAATACTTTTAGCATGTAACTAAACGAAAAAAGCACATAACTTTTACCCCTTGCCAATTTCTAAGAAAGGGATGCCCAACACATTCCTCTTCCGGAATTTTAGGAATTGTAACAAAGCAAGGAGGTCCCCAGGAAGAGTAACATCCACATTGAGATTCGGGATGTGAATGTCTACAGGAGTAAGCTGCCAAGTAATAGAAGATGACGATTAATTTCCATATAAGAAATATACAAGAGAAGATGAGCACTTACTAGTTAGGTCATGATGCGAGATGCATGATGGGCATAGGAGGTGTGTAAATAAAAAGTAAGGTAAACGGATACCCAACCATGTCCGCCGCTTGCTCGTCCGGAGAAAGAGAACGAAAATAGAACATGGACGAAGGAGGATCGAGTGGAACAAATGGGAGCCACATGTTAACTCGAATCTGTGGAGTAATCCACTCCTCAAGATACCAACAAAACCCAGAAGGATCTTCAAACAAGATCCTTCTCTCACTCAAATCCCGGGCCACAAGGACATTTTGGGGAAGATGAAGTTGAGCCCAAGGATGGAAGTTGTCCTACATACAAGAATTATGAAGAAATCAACAAGCAGGAACGAAGAACAACAAGAAAATGGACAAAACCCGTGCATAAAAGGGGCTGGACTGTACCACGGGCGGCCCCACAAGCAGAGGTCCAGGCCGTGGCCATGACCAGAATGCTGAAAGTGTGTTGAAAAGCTCGTTTAGGCCTATTTTTGAGCAAATTTTGCGAGTAGAAGTAAAATATTGAGTCAAAGCGGTTGAGGGCTGACCTCAAAACGCCTATCTCATGTATTTAGTTTGTTCAAGATTTATTCTAGCCCATGATACAAACGCTGGGAACGTAGGCCGATTCGTTGAACCGAGAGAGAGATGTGGAAAGTATTCACATAGCCATGGCTACATGTTGACAAGTCAAGTAAGCTTTTTATCCACATAAGATGAAAAGTAAATATTGAAGAAAGAAAAACTTCGAGCATACCTCAATGATCTTCCATAAGCCGTTGCAAGGAAGATAGTTAGTGGAATCTGTTTCTGACCTTGTGTGCCACACACCGGCAAGGAGGCCCCTAATGAGGCAAGTATATTAGGGAGCACCCCGATTGAGCTCCTTTATACTATCAAGATCCACTAGGTTCACCAAGTACTGAACATGAATCTTAGCGGCTTGATCAGAGAAGAGGATCGTGCTCAAAAGAAGAGCAAGCACAACCCTCACTTGTTGTTGAGGAGAATGTTGAGGCCAGAAAACTTCATCCTCAAAAGCCTAAAAAAGAATGGTATATTTGAAGTGGTTATTGTGTGGAAACCTCTTTACTACAGGACCGAAGAGGTGACGGAGGTTAGTCACGATTTTTGTACAAATTCCGGACATAAGCTAAAGGTTCCTCTTAAAATCCTTGACCGAATAAAACAGCAAAGTCAAGGGGAGTTATTGTCATCTCACCAAAAGGATGATGAAATGTGTTGGTGGTATCCCAGAACCGCTCACTGATGGCTCTAATAGGATCCCTCTCCCTCCTATGAAGAAGATGCCTTAAAGCGATGTAGAGGGGTGAAACCCAACATTATACATGACATTCTCAAGAGGAAAGTGCATCCTCTCGCCTGTCTCGATAAACTTTGGGATGGCTCGACTACTTCGAATTAAGCCTTTCTGCAAGACAAAATCCAACAAGATTTTGGCTAAAACTTTACTCTAAATGAGCAAATGAAGAGGTTTAAGCCAATTAGTTTACCGAAGAGGAGATAGCAAGTGAGGAAACATAGCTTTCAGCTTCAACTAGAAGATCACTTGGATCCCATTCGCTTTGTAGATGCCATTCGCGCTCAAGGAAGGTGCCTTGAGTAAGGCTCTCAACTCTATTTCTTCCTATAGGGTGAGCTTTTCTTCTAGGCATTTTGGAGAAACATAACTCTTGAGAAATAACTAGGTTTCAAGAAGGAGCAAAGCAAGGAAATGCAACAGGAGAGCAAGAGTAAGGTCAAGAGTTCGTGTGCAAAATGAAACACACCATGCACCCCTTTTATAGGCAAACCGGTCAAGACATCAAAGCATATAAAACAAAGGTCAAACAATCAATGGGGAATCGAAGGAATCCAGCTACGCACGCCGGGGCCACGCCTGCCAAAGGCTTGCCGGTGTCGACCACGAGGTCGTGGTGTCCAATCGGTGACAGCTTTTGTAGCCTAGCCCACTTCACTAGTCTAAGCAGCTTTGTCCTCTTGGAGCATGTGATTTTTATCTCTTATGCATGTAATTGGGAGCTTCCGGGCCCACCAATCAGCTTTTCTCTAACAATTTTATAAGTCTGTTTCAACTGAATTATTTAGGTATAAACCCAGATCTTTTGTCAATTCAGTTATGCACTAACAAGTATGCTAGCACAACACATTATTTAGCCAAGATTAAGATCAAAAGATGATCGAAGTTTCAGCATCGAAATATGCCAAGTTTCAGGCTCGATAAAGCCAAGCTTCGGATCCTTTTACTGAACTTCATTGCGATCAAGTTCAGGTCTCACCTTGGAGTTCAGGTTTGACTACAACCAATTCCAAGTTTCGGACAATATCTTGTAAAAATCGAGGTAAGTACCCTTTAGTGTCTACTTTGACCCTTTGTCTTTCTAGACTCGGTAAAAGTGGCGGCTAACTATAGACACCTAAAAATTGTCATCCTTTATCTCGTTATTTTTGTGTTTTATTTTGTCGGCACGATGATGATAATCCCGAGTCCTATTTGTGGATTTGGATTTTGGACTGTGATCGATCGGTGCAACATAAGCCAGTAAACCATAAAGAACTCCCAACACCACTAAAAAGCCTTTTGCCTTGGGTCGGTCCCCAAATCCTCTTTTCTTTCAAACCTTCCTAGAGCTGGGGCAAGCCCTTAGAGATTGTAGAGTCCCATGATGTGGTTCGGGAAATTTCAAGTACAGAATATTGCATTCTACTTTTGTCCAAGTAAGACAAGGAGCTGATGACCCGAAAACGACGTTAAAGCATTGCATTTTATGATAAGGAGCATTAATGTGGTACGTTTTAAGCTTCACAAGATAGTCCACACGAGGCTAGAAGCTTTCCCCTCTAAACGACGTCGTGGCCGGCGCTCGCGCTCTAGAAGGATGGTGGAACGCTAGGAGCGTCCGCGTAAGACCCGTAATTTTGGGTTAGGTAGTTATATGAGTTACACTAATTATTTAGCCTCAATTACTTAAAGTGGGTCGAATAACTAAAGTATATACACGGATATATCTTCGTAATTTTATTTTAGTGAACTATTATTAGTTCGCGTAACTATTATTTGTGAAGTGTATTAATTTCTTCCTCCGAAATTTCTGCCCGGGCTAGCTAAATAGAACCCAAGACCCCTTATACCACCTGCTTATGTTTAACCTAAGTGATGCTTAACTAAAAACAAAGCGGAAAAAAAAGAGAGAATGTAGGAGGTTATTTCCTGGGCTAAGAATGGGATTAGTGTAAAATTTAAGATGTGTTGGCATTACATGATGGAGCCAGCAAAAAGGAAAAGAGGAAATTAAGTGGAAAGGAGGAAAGACGGCTTGGGGAGCCCAAGCAGCAAAGAAGAGGAGGAATAGAGGGAGAAGGGGAGGCGGAAATGGAGGACCGAAACGAAGCAAGGGAAAGGGAAGGCGAGCGAGAGAAGCAAAGAGAGAGAGAGGGAGAGAGCGTGAGAGACAAAGAGGAGGCCAGTGGCCTACCTGAGCGGTGAGAACACCGTGGCCGGTGGGCAAAGGGAGACCACGGGGAAAACGAAGAGGGGGAAAAGTGAGAGACAAAGAGACACGGGGAAAACGAAGAAAAGGAGAGGGAGAACAAAGCTGAGAAAGAAAGAGAGAGTGAGTGCGAGGTCCAAGGTAAGGTCGAGGAGGCCGGCGAGCTCGGCAAGCTGAGGACAACAGTGATGTGTAGTGAGACGGAAGCAAAAACAAATGGGAAAAACCGCAAGAAGTGCAGCCGGGCAGAATAGGGTCTGATTGCACAGTCTTGGGAGATTGGGTGAAAGGATGGGTAAAAGTGCTTGGTTTTGGCTGAAATTTGGTGGGGAGGTAGGTAACTGGTAAAGGAAGGTTGTGACCAAGTTTTGTGAATTTTGGATAAGGGGAATGTCCTGAACAAATAGCCAGAAGTTGATGTAACCGGCTGGATGAGCAGAATGACACCCTTTGTTTGGTTTTAATGTAGAGGATGGAAGGTTTCTTGGATGCGGCTGAAATTTGGAGGAATGGAAGTAGATGGACTGGAAAGAAGGTGGTTAAAATTTGGAGAAAAATGGCTGAGTAGTTTGAGAGTTATGGGCTGGCAAAGTGAGGGATAGTACCAAGGTTCGGCTCGGATACAGCAACACCACCGAGTGAACCAAGGGGCGCTCCTAAGCGATCCGGATACAGCAACACCACCGGGACTTAAGAGACTCAAAGGACACCACCGTGAGGCCAAGCACGGATACAGCTTTGAGGATTAAAAAACGAGCAATCCAGCTCAAGAGTATTAACTCAAATATATTCATCAAAAGTGTCCTTACATGGAGTATGTGAGCTGAATTTATAATGCCTCATGTTGGCATTTTACATAACCGAATTCATGCTGGAAAATAATGCAAAACAAAATGCTAACAAACAATATTCTTTTCCCTTCCTCCAAGCCAAGCTAGGGTGAATTCTAGCCAAGCATTTGATGGTTAAGGAACATGTGGCCACAGTTGCTCTCCTATTTGTCAAGATTCTAACAACCTTCCTCCACTATGATGTATGCTTCTAGAATGCTCCTTCACTTGCTTGATTTATTTGTGGTAAGAAATATGGACCGACCAGCTTGAATTATTTATGTGCGGACGTCCACCAGCCCATGGGTTAACATGCTCGCGACTCGTTTTGTACTATGGTAACGATGACACAAGGCTTTGGAGTCCATGTAACAAGCAACTCAGAACGAGAGGGAAGCGGAGCGAGCAACGAAGGGACCAGAAACAGAACAAAAGAAAGGGGAAAGTAAGGAAACCAACCCGACTTTATTCAACCAGCTTCTCAAAGCCAAAAATTCGAGGTGGGTAATGTTATGTTCTAAATTAATATTAATTTCAAAGCCCAATTGAATTTTGTTATGAGTATTGAATATTTGTTACGATTATTGAATGGTTATGCGATAGAATGAATTTAGGAAGTAGTGTAGGCTGAATTAGAACATGAGAAAATATGATTGAGCATTAAGGGGCTGAATCATTAGAGAATCGATGGAATTAGATTGTTAAGTCCTTATGGGTGATATTGGGAATTCAGTTGGTGACATTGGAATTCTTGTGATTTCGGTTGTAGAATATCGGTTAAGGAGATAGTTGAATCCTTTGTGACTCCCTGAAGTTTTTGAGTTGGATTCTAAGTAATTGTCTTCGAATTGGAGATTTGGAGTAAAAGTGTGAGTTTATTTTAAGTGACGCACAAGCTGAGGTAGGGAAGTGGAGAGCAAGCGATTGTTAGGTCAAACTGAGTTTAGAATATATCTAAGTCTTTGAATTTGAATTAGATTTGAAGATAAGCGGAGCTAAAGGAATTTGAGTTATGAGGTGAGATTAAGAGTTATATGGCTAAGTACGGGCATTAGAGAGTTAGCTAACATGAGAGTTTGAGACAAGTATAAATAGTTGGTGACGAGTTGTGATAGTTTGGGCTAAGTTATGAATGTTTGTGATTACGGAGGATTTTACTGCTTGTGGTTATTGTGGCTCGGAGGAGTTTTAGTTGTTGAGTTCGTTGTGCTTAAAAATGAATTGAGTTAAGGTATAGGAATGTTGGAGTGTAGAAAAGGAGCGGGAATTTGGAGTATTAAGGGAATAAGTATCTATATTGATGGATTGTGACTTGGAAAACAGAGTGAAGCAAGAATTACGTATAGGTGGTCGTGCGTATCGGGCCACGGGGTCCTTGTGTATCAGAATGCCTATCAACCAGAGAGGTTGATTCTTTCCTGATGAGGAAAGTGGAGCCTTCCAGGTATTTGACTAGAGATAGGTCCCGAGAACCTAAGTCGGGGGTCGCGCCCCAAGAAAACCGTGTAGTGCTAGTTCAATTGTCTAAAGCCGCCAAAAGATATTTAGTCTATGAGAGAAAGTATTTGAAAGAAAGTGTACATGGTTCCACGTTGTTTAAAGTGATTCAATTCCCCAAAATGATTGCAAATCGTGCTTTGGAATGATTAAAACGTTATGATCTTTAAGTTGCAAGAGGCTTTAGGAGATTTCATTGAAAAGTATCTAGATTTGTATTACATAATTATACTTTCACCGATTTCATTATTATGAGTACTATGAGTAAAGAATTTCTATTTTAAGAGTGTAAGACTTTCCGGTGAGCTCGTGGTTTGCTCACCCCCACAAATTTCCCATTTTCCCTCCCGAGTGTTGCAGGTACACTCGAGGAGGTGTGTGCCATACTTAGCATATTCTAGATTCCTGCTGATTGTTGTTTGCTGTTTGCTTGAGTGATTCAAGTTGCGGACATGCATTCTTATATTTCGAAGTATTGTAGTTCTAATTTAGTTCATATAGTTTGTACTAGATGTGTAATAAATCATTTTGATTATTTTAAGTTTTAACGCATGATTGGTTGGACTTTGGTGTATGGCCATTGAGTTGTATACTCCGAGCGTGTGGCTTATCGAGTTATATTGTGATTTTTATGCAAGGTTTTAAGGCCTTAAGCCTAGGGGATAGCTAATATTACAAACGGAACTCTGCCGAAATTTTTAGAAAATTTTCAAGCTCTTTTGGAAAATTACCTCGATTACTTTAAGTTGGAATTAGGAAGCCAAACGGACACTGACCGAGCCTTGGGAATTCCTTGTGAGGAACTCTGGAGATGTAATACTCCTATGGTGGGTTTTGGGCCGTTACAAAATGGTATTAGAGCATAGATTTTGGTGACCTTAAGTTTGCATTACATATAGCCGTGTAGGATCCTTGTTATGTGATTATGTGCTTCATTTGTTGCTGACATATGTGTGGCCTTAAGTTCAACCCCTTTAGGGTGAGATGTGACTCGACTTGTGTATGCTAAGTATATGACCGAGTGTGACTGAATTTCTATTTCTGCTGCGTTATTCCTTGGTTTCTTAGTGTGACTTTTGAATCGTTAGTTCACTTAGAATTCTACCTCTAAGAAGTATACAAGTATTCAATTATGTGTTAGTTGTTTATATATTATTCCAAAGGAGTATAGAGAGTGCATAATTGATCGTAGATGGGAATAAAAAAGACACACGGTACACTAGCATCGGTGAAGCATTTATTGGAGACTCCTAATCTCGATCGTTGATTTAGGTATAGAGGCTGCCTTTTGGGAGTTGTCGAGTAAGGAATGAATTGAAATGTCCCATTGTTGAATGGGATAGAGCTGAGCACCACGAGTGTGGAGGAATACTTCCATATATTTATGGAAATACTCATAGGTGTGTACTTTTGGAAGTTATAAATGAGAATTAGAGGCTTGTGAGAGCAAAATTAATAGGAGATACAATGTGAAAGGTTCGTTGTATGATCGAGTGGAATTGGCTTTTCTTGATAATAATATTTGGGTCCATACTCTATCTTCTTAGTTTGTGGAGGATAAGAAGCCAGAGGGTGGTGTGAGATATGGAACTATATGTGTGCCAAGTTAATGTGTTGATTGCGTAAGTATTTGGTGGAGACATTAGTGTTCAATTTAAAAACAAGCGGTGAGATCATTCTAAGCCAAGTATTTGGTCTTTTATAGTACGATTTGCTCCTTGGCGTCTTGTAATTAAGTGAGCGAGATGTATTGAAATGATGGTAGAGAGGAGGCTAGAACTCATTAACCCATGGAGACTCCCTAGGAATTCCAATAACCATGGCTGCCTAATTGAGTTTTCTTTCGTTTAAGTATACTAGTGTGCTTATGTGTAAGACCCGTGATTTTAGGTTAGGTAGTTATATGAGTTAAGTAAATTATTAAGTTTAAATTAAATAGAGTAGGTCGAATGACCAAGTTATATACGTGATTAGATATTCGTAAATTTATTTGAGCGAACTATTATTAGTTTCCAAACCTAAATTTAGTAGCGCGTATTAATTCCTCCCCGCGAATTGTCCGCCCGGATAAGCTAAATAAAAACCCGAGTGGGCTCGGTAGCTATTATTTGAACCAACCCTATTTTACTTAACAAAAGGGGAAAAAGGAAAGGAGGAGGTGGGTTTTGGTTTAAGTGAAGATGGCTTAAGTGAAGAAATTAGATAGAAACTAATGTTGGGGGTCCAATAATAGTGAGGCACCAAGCCGACCATTCGGTAGAGAAAGAGGGAAGCAAAGAAGAAGGCCCAAAGGCTGAGCGAGAGGAAAAGAAAGAGACACACGGGAGGGAGAATGCGAGAGAGAGAGAGAGGAAGAACAAAGCGAGAGAGGGCGCACGAGAATCGGAGCAGAGGCCGGAGGCTGGCGAGCCGAGCGGCGAACGCCGGCAAGCGGCGGACGAAGGCGAAGGAAAAGAAGCAAAGCAAGGGAAAGGGAAAGAGGGAGCACCGAGCGGGAAAGAGAGAGAGAGAGGAGGCGAGCGGTGCAGGAGACCCGGGAGGGGCCAATGACCACTGCAGACGCAGAAACGACAGCCGGCGACTCGATTAGGTGACTAGCGAGGCGGAAGAGAAGCCCGAAATAGAGACAGACGAGCGAGAGTTCGGGAGGCCGAACCGAAAAAAAAAAAGAACGACGGCAAGGGAGGAGGACCGGAAGGCGAGCAAGCAAGGGCCGGACCAAGAGGTGGTAAGAACCAAAAATGACGAACCAAAAACGGGGAAGAGAGAAACCAAGAGACGAGTGAGAACCGACGGAAAGAGGGACTCGGGACTAGAAAGGCAGAAGTAAAGGAGCCCGAAATCCACCCCTAAAACCCGAGAATTTCAGGTGGTTAGTCTTATACTGTAAACTATTATTAGTTTTGAAACCCAAATGAATTTATTGTGAATATCGAATGTCCGCTTTATTGTGAATGTTGAATGTTTGCTTGGGAATACAAAATGATTGTACCGTAGGAAGTGGTTAGGGCTGAATTAGAACATGAGATAATCCGATTAAGTGTTAAGGCTGAATTGGGATATTAGAGAATATGAGAAAGTTAGATTGCGGAGGTCCAAAGAATATTATCGAAGTTTCAATTAGCGATTAAAGACAAAGAAGTTGCGATCTAGGCGCGAATTGCTTAGAGATTATTTGAGTTTACGATGTTTGAGGGGGATAATTGCTAACACGGGAAATAACGAGTTGAAGGAAAAGGAGAATATGAGTTTATACTTGATTGATACACAATTGAGGAACGGGAGTAGAAAGCAATGGTTGGGTTAAATTCAATTGGAGATGTGCCCGACTCCGTGAGATTGAACTAGACTTGAAGGTAAGCGAAGCTAGCGAAATTGGGTGATGAAAGGTGATTAAGAGTTATATAATCGAGTATAGGCGAAAAAGAAGTTGAGTATAAAGTAGAGACATAAAATGAGGAATTGAGGTAAAGACAATGAATTATGAAAAGTGGGAACGTTGAATTAGGTGGTATCTACTTGTGGTTATTGTGGCTCAAAAGTATTAGTTCCTAAACTCATTCAATTTGAAAGTGAATTAAGTTAAGGGAATGGATTTTGGAGTATAGAGGAGGAATAGGAAATTAGAATATCAAGGGAATATACATCCATGTAGATTGATTTGTGGCATTGAAAACAAAATACAACGAGAACTACTCATATGAGAATAGAAGACTCATGCTTGAGTAGAACATGGAGGAATACGAGTGGATGTGAGATACTTGTGCAAATACTTGAATGAATGTGCTAGCTTGGAATGTTAAGTCTCAGAATAGAGAGGCTTGACACGTGAAATGATTTAATTCTAAATAATGCTTGAAAGTTAGTTTTGAAAGAGTTCGGATGTTTACGAAAAATGATACTTGTGTATGATACTTGTGCATGATTCTTGAGAAATGCTTTCGAACTTAAAATGTGTTCTATAAGAAGTGAAACTAATTGAGAAAGTGAATTTAGAAGGATGACACATGTGTCATGCCTTCTATGATGATAAGTTGATTTGAGATCTTTGTTAGAAACCAAGTTTGATAAGTGATTGTAATCACTTCGGTTTAAATGAATTTTGGGCTAAGGATTGTTTAGACCGAGAGGAAGGAGGTGGTCGTGCGTATCGGGCCATGGGGTTCTTGCGTATCAGGATGCCCATCAACCGAAGAGGTTGATTCTTTCCTGACGAGGAAAGCAGAACCTTCTAGGTATTTGACTAAAGATAGGTCCCGAGAACCTGAATCGGGGTCGCACCCGCAGAACCGCCGATGCTAGTTCAATCGTCTAAAGCCCCAAAAGGATTTTCAGTCTATGGTTGAAAGTATTTGAAAGAAAGTACAGATGGTTCCACCTTGTTTAAAGTGATTCAATTCCCAAAATGATTGCAATCCGTGCTTTTGAATGATTGAAGTGTTATGAGTTTTATGTTGCAAACGATTTCAAGAGATTTCATTGAAAAGCATATAGATTTGTATTATATTATTACGCTTTTGCGGATTTCATTATTATGAGTAATATTTGTAAAGAATTTCCATTTTAAGGGTACAAGACTCCGGTGAGCCCGTGGTTTATTGCTCACCCCCACAAGTATCCCCCTTTCCCTCCCGAGTGTTGCGGATACAATCTCAAGAGATGTAGTACATAGAGTATTCGGGACTCCCACTTATTGCTGTGAGGTGTTTGCTAAGTGATTCAAGTGACAGTCGTGCATTTCTTGTATTTTCTAAAGGTTGTACTTTGTAATTTAGTTCATATAGTTGTATCGGATGTATAGTAAACCAATTAGATTGTTTTAAGTTTATCGCATGATGGATTGGAGTACGGCGTGTGGTCTGTTGAGTTGTATACTTCGAGCGTGTGTCTCGTTGAGTTTTATGATGATTTTTATGCAGGTTTTTAAGGCTTTAAGCCTATGAGATAGTCCATATTACAAACGTAACTCTGCCGAAATTTTTAGGAAATCTCAAATTCTTTTGGAGAACCACCTTTGTTACTTCTAAGTTGAATTTAGAGACCCGAACTTACACCTGATAGAGCCTTGGGTGTTTCCGTGAGGAACTCGCGAGTAATACTCCTAGGGGGTATTTTGGGGTCTTACATTATGCCTTATGTATCTTAGGTACTGCACTGTTACGAATTTCGGAGACGAAATTCTTTCAAGGGGAAGAAATGTAAGACCCCATAATTTTGGGTTAGGTAGTTATATGAGTTACACTAGTTATTTCGCCTCAATTACTGAAAGTGGGTCGAATAACCAAAGTATATATGCGAATATATCTTTGTAAATTTATTTGAGCGAACTATTATTAGTGAAGCGTAACTATTATTAGTGAAGTGTATTAATTCCTTCCTCCAAATTTTCCGCCCGGGCTAGCAAAATAGAACCCGATGAAGACTCGGACTCGGAATCTAGATCATTTTGAGTACTACATAAAGACTCAGTACAAGCCTCATCCAGTCGAAGTTTTGATTACAAGTCATTCTGAGTGTTATAGAAACTCATGTATAAGTTTTTATTCATTTCGAACTTACTACGAAAACACATTCTTGTTTATCTTCTCACATTGATGTTTTTGAGTCACTCATACATCACTCAGATTTATCGCATGTTCAAATAATCTCTCTAACACTTCTTATCCGAGTTTTGACTTCATATTTCAAAGTAAAGTGAATTACATTGTTAATTCATCTTTCTAAGTCGGTTTGTATGAGAATTGTTTGTCCGGATCAAGTCCTTATACTCCGATGTTTTCACTCTTATAACTTGATCTTTCTTAATTGTGCACTTAATTGTCTTAATTGTCTTATGCACTTAATTGTCTTAATTAAATTATTATCTCGTGCCTAATCTTGGACCAAAGTATTTTGTACTTTGACAACCAAAGTGATTTACGTTTGTAGGTTATCTAAACGAGGTTATCTCATTTTTGAATTACAAAAGTAACCGGTTTCAAACTGCCAATCACCAGCAGAGAAGGCTTTTCTACTTCGAACAAGGCTGAGAAGCTGCATCGGGGTTGTCTGTTTCCAAAGCTGGAAAACTTTAACGCTAAGCTCAACGATGGTTTTCACCTCACTTTTCGGACAACACCGGTTTATTAGAACGCCTTGAGGAGCCAAGAGCCGTTGCACAACGTTCACATCTCAACGGTTCTTTTACGAGCGACTCAAAAGAGCCGTTAAAACGGTCAAGAAGGACTTTTTTTCAAATTTGAGTCACAACGGCTAATCTTCTTGGTCATCTATAAATGGCAGCCACTTTACAAGACTTGAAGATTGCTGGAATTATTATTGAAACACATTACTTAAGCAAAAGTCATACTCAATCCACTACTAGAAAACAGCAGATTAGCGACGAAAATAGCGACGGAATGTTAGTTATTAGCGACGGAACTGTTCCGTCGCTGAAAAGCTGGTCGCTAAATATCGGCGACGGAAGTTTTCAAGTCCGTCACCAATTAGCGACGGATTAGCGACGGATTAGCGACGGATTCTCGTTCCGTAGCCGATAGAAATCAGCGACGGAAAACATTTCCGTCGTTGATTTAGCGACGGAAATTTGGGACTTCCGTCGCCTATTTCCGTCGCTAAATCAACGACGGAAATCACCCCATTTCCATCGCCGATAGCCGTATTAGCGACGGAATTTCCCCAAATTCGTCGCTAAGTTCCGTCGCTAAGTGGAACCGACCGTCGCTGTTACGTGAAAAATTTTAAATATTATTAGCTAATTATTCGTTATCCTAGTACAGAACATTGTGAATGGATATACAAATCCACCATTCACATATGTGACACTTACATTTGGCATTTACATATGCCGGCCACAAATAATTCATCAAAGTTGGATATACAAATCCAACTTACATATTCAACATCATCAACAACCATAACATAGTTAAAACAAATTTGTAAATAGTTCGCAAAGTGATGATCACCAATATATACAAAAGTTCACGTTTGAATTCACTCATCCTCTTCCTCATTCTCTTCCTCTTCCTCTTCCTCTTCCTCTTCCTCCTGTGGTTGTGGTGGTCGACGGTGAGATCCGGATGCTTGCTGAGACTGCAGAAATTCATTCATACGTGCTATTGGCTTAGCGAAACTGTCGACCTGTGCCTTCGGATGCCGATTTTGTAACTCAAGCATCCGGCAATGCTCAATCCATCGATGTACCTCAGAATTTAAATTATGCACTCGTTGCTCTCCATTACGAGTCATCCGTAGTAGAAGGTTTCGGTGATTTGAAGGACATTGTTGGTTTCAAGTTTCTAGCCTCGAGATCCAAATCCATAAATGCGACCTTTCTTGTTCGCATTTGCTTTGACCCACAACTCTTGTTGTGAAGGGGTGGATACATGATCCTCGGAAGAGTTGGGGTCATCACTAGAAGTTTGAGTGGGTTGAGTGTTTTGCAGCTCTTCCCACTCTTTTTGAAACTTCTCCTGAATATAACATAAATATTTGAGGCATGTAAATATCACAGGTTGTTAACGAAAACAATAGATAGAAAAATATGCGGAATTCATATATACGGTTACTCACGTAAATGGCCTTGGATTTTTGTCCACCCATTCGTCCTTTTTTGTTTTGTGCGTGCGTGAAAATAGTTGGGTTGGTAGAGGCTGAACTCCTTTAAGCTCCTTCATCTAAAATTGAAAACAAGTTAGTAGAGAATCAATTTACCAATATGAACATGTTAACGATTGCATGCGTAATCAATAAGAAAGGGGTACGTACAAATCGCCGCTTATGCTCCGTCATAGGGATTGAGCCACACGTATGGAGTGATGAACCAAGTCCCCACGATCAGCATGACGGTTTTTTGAGCTTGCTCGCGAGAACTTCTTGTACTCAGCGGTTTCCCAATATTCGAGCAACTCGCGCCAGTAGTTGTCACCCAACCATTTCGGCTTCTTCTTAGTTTTCCTCGCCTTGAGCATGAAGTCCTTCAAGCGATCACTACCTTTCTTTTCAAAATTTCTTCGATTTGGACTTCATCGGTTGGCGACCAACTGAAAAATTTCTATATAAATAAAAACGTGGTTTATACGTTATGAAATTAAAATATAATGTTCGAACATGCACAATAAGTGATTATGTTATCTCGAACTGGAGAAAACTAATGATGTGTCATTACCTTAAACTTAGAAAACCATTGATCACGTTGTGATCGAGGGACTTGACCCCATGTAGGCCAAGCTCCATCGTATTTGCTTTGGAAGATGTGGAAAATCGTACCCTTCACCATCCGGCTCAATTCGGATTTTTCTCGGCTGCTAGCGCTACTTGATTGAAGACAAGGATACTCGTTCCCTGTATCGGTTGGTCCTTCATTTGTAGGCATTTGTGGTGGCCGTTGTTCGGAACCAACGTGGATGCGTGGTACATTATTTGTACCATATTGTTGATATGTATATGTACTCGACGGGTTTGAGTACATATGGGGTTGCTTGAGAATATGGAGGGTTTAGAAAGAAAGGCCCACCTAGTGGGTTTTGCATGTGTGGGAAATTTGGGAGTTGGAAAAAGGGAGGGTTGGGAATAAATGACCCCCAATGGAGTTTGGTTGTGAGGGGAGTGTGGAGATAGTGTTCCACCGGCGGGAGTTTGAAGGTTCCGAAGGTTTTGAGAGGGGGTAGAAGTGCTGACATCATTACCTTCCCCATCGGTAGAGGTGTTTCTAGCCCTTCCCGAGTAGCCGATCTTTTGGTTCCGCCTCTACCTCTCTCCATTTTTCCGTACATAAACAAGTAATTCACACTATTAGTAAACATCCAACGGTTCAAGTGATTTCATATAGAACAACATATAAACAATAGTAAACATATGCACATGTAAGCGTTAGATATAAATCGAAGCATGTGAATAAAGTACGCTTCAATGGTTTCACCTTCATTACATTAATAAGAATTCATTCGATGACAACATAAATGAAAGTTGTACAATAAAAAACAAACCCAACAAAAGCACATTATCAACTACTCATCATCCTCATCATCGGTCTTATCATCATCTTCATCACTATCCTCTTCGGCGTCATTGAATAGGGTATGTTCTTCTTCATCATCGGTGATATTGTCATCATCCCATTCCCCTTCTTCATCTTCTTCACCTTCCTCTTCTTCACCAACATCCTCAATCTCATCTTCTCGGTTTAAAATAAAATCATCAACTAATTCTTCTGCTGAGCTTGAGTTATCAACCAAAGTTTCGGCAAAGTTTCTATTATTGGATCGACTGTACCCATACTATCCTCTTGGAATGCACGGGAATATTGGTCATCAACTCGACCCTTGGTTTTGATGCCACAACGACGAACCAATTCGAGTTTTCTCTAGGGACCCCTTGTGGATATGACATATAATACACCCGAGTTGCAGTGCTAGCAAATATGAAAGGATCGTACTTAGCCTTGTACGATGCACTTCGACATAGGAACTAAATTTATGGCACCGAGTTCCCGAGGACGACTAAGGTCAAACCAATCGCATTTAAACAGCACACACCTTTTTATTGGTTCACCAACATATTCAACTTCAACAACCTCTTGTAAGATGCCGTAGTAATTATTTTGAACATGTCCTCCATCGGTTCCTTTCACACGAGACACCACAATTGAAGGTCATTCTCCCTTCATTTCGAGCCTTAGTATGAAATAACATTCCATTCACCGTGTACGCTGCCCATGTTTTCACTCTCCTTAAAGGACCTTGAGCTAGTTGCATCAAGTAAACATGCTTTTCATCAAGATATACTTGATAACAATGAATCGTGTCAATAACATAGTGTTTGTTTAGTTTATTACAATGGAACAACCGATACTAATAAAGTTGTGGCACGACCAATAAGTAACAACATATGATACTCACAGCTCCATTGAACCACTCTTCGAACTCACTTTCCACCATTGCATCAATTGCGAGCATCACTAACATCACCATACATAGCTCGTTTTTGGTGTTCGAATAGGCTGAGTTCAAAGATTTTATTAAGATGACATCATCGTTCGAATTAAACTATAAAATTATTGAAACGAGTGTTCATTAGACAAGAGAAACTCACTCAAGGTAAGGTTTAACTTCGGCACGATTCGAGTAAAACATGCAGATGTGCGGCCGTCTTTTCCTTATCATCAAGGAAAAGCGGATCGCACTTCCCAATTGGAACCTTACGGTATGAATATCGAAAGAGTAGGATTGTGGTTTGGAACTTCGCAGTCCTCATTTCGTCGACTTCTAGTGCGCATACAAGGCACGTTAGAGCCGAAATAGTAAGAGGCAAAATGTGTTTCTTCAAATCGGGCGTACTTTTCAGTGATACTCCCTTCGAGGCTTCGATTTGTTTCCTATGGATCTTTTCAATCGGCCAAAGAACCTCTAAAATGGATACATCCACCGATATCTGTACCGGACCACCCAATTTTGCTTCCTCCGCCAAATGAACCGGCAGGTGTTCCATCACATTGAAGAACCCGGGAAGAAATATTGTTTCCAATTTACAAAGGGTTATTGAAATATTTCGATGCATTTGCTCTAACTCCGCATCCTGTAACACGGATGAGCAAAGGTTCTTGAAGAACTCACTAATTTCAATGAGAGGCGCTAAAACCTCGTCCGGGAGTGCACTAAATGCTATTGGAAGAAGGCTCTCCATGAAAACATGACAATCATGACTTTTCACGCTATGGAACTTAGTGGAGTTTGGGTCGACAAGGTATGAAATGTTAGAGCGAGTAATCATCCGGCATTTTCAACTCCCTTGCCCATTCACATATCGGCCTCTTCCGCTCCAACGTTAACACATATTTTGCCTTCGGTTTAAGAAGTTTACCAGTGACTCCATGCTTTAAATTCAACTCTACACGATCACACAACTCTTCCAAATCCATTCTTGCCTTGATGTCATCCTTTGTTTTACCAGGAATATCCATAACGGTGTTAATTATATTCTCAAAAAGTTCTTCTCAATGTGCATCACATCTAAGTTATGGCGAAGCAATTGATCTTTCCAATATGGCAGCTCCCAAAATATGCTTTGTTTTGTCCAATTATGATCCTTTTTAAACCCCGAAATGTTAATTTCTGCGCTTCGTTACTTTGGGAAAGTTTTCAACCCATTGTTTTATTTCTTCCCCGTATAACGACGAGGACCCGAATGTACGGTTTTGCCTTTTGTAAACGATGTGCTTGTTCCTTTGAAACGCGTGACTTCGGGGCAAAAACCGCCGATGAAAATCAAACCATGAAAATTTTCGGCCATTTCTAAGTTTAAATGCTTTATTTTGATTCATACATACCGGGCATGACATGGCACCAAGCATACTCCATCCAGCACAACATACCATAGGCCGGGAAATCATTAATGGTCCACATCAACGCAGCCTTCATAAGAAAGTTCTCACCTTTCGAAATATCATATGTTTCAACACCATCTTCCCATAGTGTTTTCAACTCATCAATAAGAGGCTGCAAGTACACATCAATTTTATTTTTCGGATTCATCGGCCCTGGTATGATACATGTCAAGAACATATAAGGCGTCGTCATGCATAACTCGGTGGTAGATTATATGGCGTAACAACGACCGGCCGGATTGAATAATACCTTGCAGGTTGGCTGAATGGATTAAACCCATCCGCGCACAAACCAAGTCTTATGTTTCTAGGTTCGATAGCAAATTCGGGGTGAAGTCTATCAAAATGTTTCCATGCTTCACCATCCGAAGGATGACAGAGGACACCATCTTCTCTTACATTCTCATAATGCCATCTCATGTGTTTTGCCGTGGTTTTTGAAGCAAACAAGCGTTGAAGTCTTGGTATTAACTGATGGAAAGTGGACTTCCTTAAGATTTGAGCTGAAAGATATGCGTCTTAAAGGGCCAAACATGTTTAAGGATCAACCGAAATTACTTGAATTTGTTCTAATCATTTTTGATCCGGGAGGAAGAGCAAACGAGAAGGAGGTCTTTTATGAGTTCATGTCCATAAATAAAGTTCATCCAAAGAATCAAGAAGGATAGCCATTAGTAAGGTTACAAGAAAGGTCCAAGCAAACCGCCTAATTCTCCATGTTAGAGCAAGGTGCATTT
Source organism: Talinum fruticosum (assembly GCA_021018815.1). Classification (NCBI taxonomy): domain Eukaryota; kingdom Viridiplantae; phylum Streptophyta; class Magnoliopsida; order Caryophyllales; family Talinaceae; genus Talinum; species Talinum fruticosum. The sequence goes on from JAITYX010000040.1 coordinate 1,805,260, forward strand.
CGGCCATGACAAACCGTGAAGTAAAATGTCTTTGCACATAAATAATGTGTATTTGATTCTGGTTGGTCCAAGGTCAAATACAACATGCCTAGGCACCTAAGGGGAGCATCCAAAACAGCCCACATGAAGAGCATTCTAGAAGAATGAAGGAGGCTTGGCAAAGGGGAAACAAACCGAGGCCACATGTTCCCTAACCATCAAATACTTGGCTGAAATTTCTCCTAGCTTAACTTGGAGGAGAGGAAAGAATCTTGTGCTTTTTGTTTTGATTTTGCTTTAATTTTTAGCCTTGTTTCAGCTTTGTAAAATGCCATTATGAGGCATTATAAATTCAGCTAGCTTAGCTCATGTAAAATCAACTTTGATGAATTTATAAACTTGAGCTTTGCTCCTTTTGAGATGGATTTCTCACCCTCTTGAATCCTCATTGCTGTATCCGAGCCTTGGCAAGCTTGGTGGTGTCCTTTGAGTCTTTACAATCCCCGGTGGTGTTTCAGTATCCGGCCAGATTGCAAAGTGCCCCTTGATTCAGCTTGGTGGTGTTTCCGTATCCAAGCCAGAATCCAGGTTCTATCCAGCGACTTCCATCACCCATATCTCCCAATCCACGAATCATCTCTTTCCCAAATTTCACACACTTCATCTTACATGAGTTGAGACCATCTCCACCAAATCTCAGCTTAAACTAAGAAGAACTCCGCCCTCCACCCTTGAAACAAACAAAGAGACTCATCCTGGACAGTCAGCATAGAACCCTGACTTTCAGCTCTGTGTTCAAGGCCTTCCCGACCTCCAAAAACTCCAATATTTTTACACAACCTTCTTGGCCCAGTTAATAACCATCCTGTCGAATTTCAGCTTCAAATTCATCCATTTGCCCCTCCGTTCACATTTTCTCCCAGAACCGCACTTGCAGGACCTGTTCTGGCCAGCTTGCTTGTTTGCGGTTTTCCCCTCTTTTTGCTTCCGCCTCCCACTACACATCATTAACGGCAAGTAATGAATCCTTGCAAATGGAGTTCTTTGACTTTTTCCATGTCTTTCCCTTTGACGCTTCCATCTCGCATGACCACAAAACTTGCATGAATCAAGGTCACTTGTCCTCTTTGTAGAACAACATGCAACCTTGTCGACAACAATCAATTTTTGAACATCCATCCCAAGATTTTTAATGACCTTCTTTGCATGGTGAATGTCACGAGGAACTCGGTTATCAGGCGGACAAATCTCCTTCATAAGTTGAGCAATTTCATTAAAGCAATTTTGAGGCATGTTGTAGTCGGACTTAATGCTCAACATTCTAACAGTGGCGAGACAACTCAGTGTGAGTTTCATTTCCTGCCCACAAAGGTCGTTGCGCAGCCTCAACCATATTAAAGAAACTTTGGGCATGGGTATTTGGAGGCTCACTTGTGGAGTTTTGATTTGAGATCATGGCATCCGTGACCATATCATTCATACGGTCGATATTTGTTTCGACATCGCCGTAGTTCATATGATTGGCGCCACTGTCGTCGTTGAATACGTTAGAAACCATTGTTTGCTCCTCATGTAAATGAGGATCTATTTCTCCATGACTAGTCCAATACCAATAGTTTGGAAGAAAACCATATTGATAGAGGTGCAACTTAACTTCATCGGGATCCTTATACTTTCGATTTACGCATTTGCGACATGGACACCTATATTGTTGATTATGCACAAATTCTGATTGGCTTCTAGCATGTGCATCAAACTCCTCAACCCCGTCTAAAAACTCTTGTCTATACCCAACTCTACCGGGTAATAACCTACGATACATACATCTACGATGCGTAGGCCCGTCCATATATATTCTGATTGAAATTTAACAATTTATTACATTATTAGTTAAAAATACCAACACATGGAGATGGTATATGATTACATATTTTCTATAACGAACATAATCTATATATAACCATTATGCATCTATAAATTTTTTTAATATACATAGATTTCTATAATTTTTATATTTTACTCTTAAATATTTATTTCATAATTAAAGTAATCAAACCTAATTAGCATAAATAAACTCATATACATATAATTAAACTAATCATACAAGTAAAGCAATCATACCTATAAGCATACCTAATTAGCGTCAACAACCTCACACAAATAAAGAATAATTAATTACACATATATAAATCAAAAACACCATTTCCCTCAACTTCAACAATAATGTCCCACAAATCCTACACAATTGCGCATTTGTCTATTCAAATTCATCCACAATCAACATTAATTTCCACCAAATTACATATATACGTTACTTTCAAGTTACAATGTTGAAAACCCTAAATTTAACTTCCATAACATTTACTCCATAAAGAACACAATTGCACATTTTTCTATTCAAATTCATCCACAAACAACATTAATTTCCACTAAATTACATATATACGTTACTTTCAAGTTACAATGTTGAAAACCCTAAATTTAACTTCCATAACATTTACTCCTTAAACAACATAATTTCACATTTTTCTTCTCAAATTCATTCACAAACAACATTAAATTCCCATAAATTACATATATTCATCAATTTCAATATCAATTTTGTTAAACCATAAATCTACAAAAATCAACACAACATACCTCAAATTTATGGGCGGCACCGGCGGCGGCACAGCGGCGACGGCGAAGCTCGAGCATGAGGCGGCAGCGGCGGCGGCGGCGTCCTTGACCCAGCGCGGCAGCGGCGGCGGTGCGGGTCGGGCGAAACGAAGCTAAGACCGGTGGTTATTCGGCCTTGGGGGTCCTAAACCGGCGGCGGAAGGGAGGCGGCGGCAACGAGCGACGACCGACAAGGCGGCGTGCGTAGTCGCCGGCAGTAGCGGCCGATGGTGGTGTTCAAGCTGCGGTGGTCTCGCCCTCGCTCGCTCTCTCTGTTGCTCGCGAAATCCGAACCGGCCGACGCCGGTTCGGATTTACTCGTAATTAGCGACGGAACGATGCGTCAGCTGTTCCGTCGCTAATTACGAAATTGTCGATAGCGACGGATTGGCGACGGAATATTCCGTCGCTAATGACTACTGATTAATTTTTTTCTTTCCGGGATTTTTGATGTACGAATTATCGCCGACGGATTAGCGACGGAAGTTATTTTCCGTCGCTGATATAATGAGCGATGGAATATTCCGCCGCTAATCTGTCGCGGAGACCAAATTAGCGACGGAAGTTATTTTCCGTCGCTAATTCCGTCGTTGTGTGATCCAGCTTGTCATTTTTTGTCAGCATCCGTCGCCGATTCCGTCGCTACCTGGCGACGATTGGTTTCCGTCGCTATTTTCCGTCGCTATTTTACAGTTTTGTAGTAGTGATCTTCTATGTATAACTCCCAACTTGTAATTCATACTCTTTGAGTTGTAAAGTCTTGTAATCAGTTACATACACTTCTTACTTTCGAGTAAGGTCCCTTGACTGAGCTGTAAGTGTTAACTTTGCTCAATTGTCCCTAGCTGTAAAGGTTACCTCAATTAAGAAGTACTAGATCGGATAAGGGAATTTCTTAGTCTAGGAAAACACTGTAAGGAATTGACTAAGGGAGCAATTCTGGTTAACTCGATCTGTTGTATTTTGTGGATTCAAAATAGTGGATTTGACTTGGTACTTGGACTAGCACTCGTCCGTGGGTTTCGCCCCAGTGAGGGTTTCCATGTCCGAGTTTACACTTTTCTAAGTTCAATCTAGGCTCGTATTATCTTGTTCATTCCTTTCAAGCTTAAAGTTTCTAAGTTTGTTAAAATTTCCTCATCACCCTATTTACCCCTCCTCTAGGGTGACTAAGACTCTTCAAGAGCAAACCTTCAATTGGTATCGAACCTAGCCTTTTAGAAAGGATCTAACAATCCAAAGGTCTAAAGATAAGATGGCTCCGAACAACGGATAGTTTGATGAAGGAAGATCTTCCACCAAACCGCCAAACTTCAAAGGATGAAACTTTGTGCACTCGGCGTAAGCTAATGGAATGCTTTCTGTTGGACAACGATGAAGATGTTTAGAACATCATACAAGAAGGCAATTACATTCCAATGAAGATTGAACATACTAGACCTATACCTAAAGCAAAGTTCGAGTACACCAATGAAGAATCGGAAAAGTTCATAAAGAACTTCAAAGCAATAAACATTCTAATGTGTGCTATCAGCTCGAAAAATAGAACAGAGTGTCAGCCTCGACACAACTAAAGATGTGTGGGACACTCTTGTCAACACATATAAAGGAACAAGCCAAGTGAAACAGGCGAAGATAAGTCAATATCTTCACAAATATGAGATGTTTAAGATAGACTCGGATGACAATATCACTCAGATGTTTATACATTTCACCGAGATTACAAATAATCTCAAATCTCTGGGTAGAAAGATTTCTTATGAAGAAATGTGCTGAAAAATCCTGAAAAGTCTACCAAAGAGAAGATGGGGTCCCAAGGTGACAGCCATTGAGGAAGCTCGGAACCTCTCTCAACTTAAGTCAGACGAACTAATTGGGAAACTACTTACCCATGAAATCCATCTAGAAAAGAGGATGCCGAGGCTAGCACTAAAAAGAACATTGCACCGAAAGCCTCGTAAGCGAGAGGAGAAAGTCCGAGTTCCTCGGACTCAGCGAGAGATCCCATGGCACTCATTGCTCGAGGCTTCAAAAGAATGATGAAGCACAAGAAATGGGAAAAGAGGCCAAAAGAAGAGTTCTACAAGAAAGATAAGAAGGACGGAAAAGGTAAATACTCGCTCCCTTCAAAGTTATTAACTAAGAACTCCAGCTGTTTTAAATGTGGCAGCAAAGATCATATAGTCAAATACTGTCCAAAGAGAAAGATGGACAGAAATAAGAAGAAGGTTATGATGGTGTAGCGCCCCCAAAACCCATAATCACTAGTTTGGTCATAATGATCGACTAACTAGTAATTAGCGCAGCGGAAATATACGTTAAAGGCGTTACCGCCGTTCCAAACAAGGAACAAGGTAACAATCGGATAGATTATGTGCAATACTTGATAAGGTCTGAATTTGAAAGTAAAACGTCCGACGAAAACAGTATAAGTAGAGAAAATAACATACATGCCGTCAGGGTAATGACTTAAAACACAACCAAAATAACTCAAGACACGACATGTCAACACCACCGTGAGCCCCTAAGACAGTTCGACCAGTAGACAACCTACTTCTTGCTCCCTTTTGGAGTAGCTTTACCTAAAACAAAACAGATAAAACATTTCGAAATAATGCGCCAAAGCTCAATACGCTTATCCATGTACTCGTAAATAATTAGGTAAAGATTTATGATTTGAGCGCATGCATTTCAATTCATTTATAAATCAGACGGGAAGAAGATAGTAAAACAATCATTCATTTATTATCCGAGTGGCTCCTTATGATCATCGGTTTCCCTAAATATGCGCATACCCGCACCGATCGGCAAAGTCCGGTTGATAATGGCCAAATATATATGATATGATATGATCATGATAACATGATTGATATGGGGCGGGCCACATAATTAGGTGATAAATAATATTTGAAATGATTCATTTCATTAAGCAAACCATTTGATATTGTTATGTATAAACATATGAGTTTTCGTAAGGTACAAGCAATAAACGTACCGTAAATCGTGGAAATATTCCTTCTGGTCCCTTTGAAGTTGTTGACTCGGATGAACGACGTGGATGCCTTAACAAAATAAAGTGTTTCATTAATTGGTTCAATACTCCGAGTAATCAATTTATTATCGTTATTATTGTCATCGCTATCGTTATTACTATTGTTATCATTTACATTATTTCCTTTTTTTTTTTTGGTAACTTCCCATGATTAGATGAATTTATGAAGGCAAAAATCACTTCTTTCCTTCAACCCTCAAAATGACTTATTTTCTTTAAATCTTTCAACTTACCTATTCTCCTTAATTCACAATTTTAATCTATATCCTCATAGGACAACATGCATGCCCACTTTAGTTAATCTCTTCCTCCAAAATTTTCTAATAAACTCGAGTCATCACGAAAACCAAATTTCCTTTGCTTTGGAAGTCATCATGGACCTCCCCACGGCTAGTGGTGGTCAATGGCTGGTTCTAGAGATCATCAAGGGCCTTCCCATGGTCAGTGGGGACTTCTGGTGGCCACCACGGGTTATCCCACGGCCTGTGGAAGCACCCGTGGTGGGTGTTTTGGGTCAATTATCTCGCTGCTGGACACCACGGCCTATCCCATAGGTTATAGGGACACCCGTGGTGGGTGGCAGAGTCTTCCAACTCCACTTTCTTATGCTTTACGAATTTTTTTGTCTTGTGATATCTCTATGAAAGGTTTACTTTACACATTTTCCATCATTTTAACTATCATATTAGCCCACTAAAACCCATTAAAAGCACATGCAAGATAATTACTTCTCATACCAAGATTTGGGCAACCCGAGTTAACGTTTCCAATCAACGATCCCCAAAAGCATAATATTAACTATGTAATCTAATTTTACACAATAATCCCTTGCATGCAACATCTAACTAATTATTTCTAAAAAATTCAACGAATTAATTAGTTGAAGGTTGAGGTTTTTACCCAAAACCCACAAGAAAAATGAGGGTTTTTATGGTGGAAGGGGTGGCTGATCGGAGCTCCGGTGACTGGTAGTGGTTGGCGGCGGTGTGAAGCGGCCACCGGTGGTGATGGTGGCTGGCTGACGGCAGGTGCAGCAGCAGGGCAGCAACGAGCAGCAAGTGCAGCAGCAGGAAGCAGAGAGCAGCAGAGGAAACCCCATGGTGCCCAGCGGCAGGTGGCTCCGGTGGCGACGGCCGCGCCGCTGGCGGCGGTGGTTGGCAGGGGGCTAGGCTGGCAGCAGAAAAGGGATTGAGTGAGGAAGATGGTTCCTTTGGGAAAGAGAACAAATGATGAAGATTGAGTTTTTGAGGTTTTGGGGCTTAAATAGCCAAAATCAAAATCTAAAATTTCTCTCTCCTCCATCGTAATTCCAGACCTCCTCTTTTATTTTTATTTTATTTTTTTTTCATTTGCTTGGTTATTGGGCCCTCTACTCTCTACAAGCCCAAATAACCTAATATCTAAGCCCAAATTAAAAGAATGTCGGTTTTAGGAATTCCCGACATTGAATAATTATTTGCAAACTTTAGGCGTATGAATTATTGTTATTATGATTCCAATAATGTCTTATTATTATTATTATTATTATTATTATTATTATTATTATTATTATTATTATTATTATTATTACAAAGCATAATTTATTTGCTCATTTATTTATTTATTTATTTTTGGCCAAGCGTCGTTATCATCATCCGAGTCCCGCAACATATAAAATGGTTACTTGTACAAGTACATAATATATATATATATATATATATGATCATAAAAAATGAAAGTGTGAATTGAAGTGCACGCGCTCATTAGTATTTATTAATCTTTCTTAATGTATTGGGTTAAGGTCGGGGCATTACGAGATGGCCACATAGAGTGATGAAGACTCGTCTGAAGAAGATGAAGATTCGGACGACTCAAAGTGTCCGATGGCATTAACAGACTCGAAGCTGAATCTGAGTTAGATTCCGATAACTCATACACTTAGGAGACAAGTCCTCAGGAGGTAATTGATTACTTTCTCAAGTTCTTGAAAGTTGATTTAGCTAAATATATTTATACTTTGGAAGAAAAGTCTAATTCTAATTCCTCCCAATCCAAAGAAATACTTGAGTCTCTCACTTATGAGAGCATGGTTTCAAAAATGAGTTGGAAAACTGAGACATACTCTAAGAGAACTCAAGATTAGTACTCAAGCTAATGAGACCGAGTCCGAGTCACTCAAAGAAGAGAAAATGAGCATTTGAAACGAAAGCTCAATGAGTCTCAAGAGCTTGTTTTGAAATTTACTCAATGTTAGAAAAACCTTGACATGCTTTTAGGTTCTAAGTGTGTCTCCTTCAAGAAAGAAGGACTTGGATTTAACAAAGAGGAGGAATTTAATTCCTACTCAAATCTTTTCAAAAAGGATTCCGGAATCTGTGAAAGGAGGACTAAGCCTATATCATTTTATAGGAGAAAACCTTCTCCACTCGTTTATAAAAGAAAGGATTTTCAAAAGAAAGAGACATAGACTCAGTTTTCTAGAAGGAAGACTCAGAATCAGACCAAACCTAAAGTCATTCAAATCTGGGTTCCCAAGAGTCTTCTTCCTCGAAAAGGACCACAAGTAAAGGGAGTTACTGGGTTCGTTCGAGGAAGTGAGAAGGGTTAGTGTGTTTCTTACTTGCAGATAACTTAAAAAGGACAAAAGGTCATTGGTACTTAGACAGTGGATGGTCACGGCACATGTCTAGAGATTCAAGACTCTTTTCTGAGTTGGAAGATGACAAAGGAGGCAAAGTCACTTTTGGAGATAATGAGTAAAGGCAACATAGTTGGAATAGGCAAGATTGGGAAATGAGATATCCTGGTCAGCCCGATCTATCTTATCAAGGGATTAAAGTACAATCTACTCAAGCATCTCTGAATTCTATGACAAAGGTCAAGAGGTAAGGTTCACTCGGAGAAATTGCTATATTTCTGATGCAACAACCAAAGAAACTAAGCTCTCGGGTAAGAGATAAGGTAATACCTAAACTATTCCCCTTTATGATCCAAGTCAGAATTTCTCTTGTTTAAAAGCATCTTTGCATGATAATTCTTGGACATGGCATCATAGACTAGGTAATGTTAGCATGCATTCTATCAAAAAGCTTGCATCTTATGTTATAGTTAGAGGTTTACCTAACCGTGCATTTAAGAAAGATAAAATTTGTGAAGTATGCACAAAAGGGAAACAGTCGGATCATCCTTCAAATCTCTCAAAACTCTTTCCACATCTAAAGTGCTTGAAATGTTGCATATGGATTTATGTGGTGAAATCCCTGTAAAGAGTCTCGGAGGTTGATGTATAGTGGGAGCGGAAGCAAAAGAAAAGGGAAACCGCAAGCAAGCTACCCGGGCGATTGCAGGTGCGGTTCTGGGAAAATGGGTGAAAGGAGGGGCAAATGGAGGAGTTTGTGGCTGAAATTTGGTAGGATGGTTCTTAACTGGGCCAAGAAGGTTGGGTAAAAATATGGGAATTTTTGGAGGTCGCGAACACCTTGATCACGGAGCTGAAAGTCGGGGTTCTGGGCTGACTGTCCAGGATGATACTCTTTGTGAAAATCAAAGGTGGGGGACGGAGTTCTTCTTGGTTTGAGCTGAGATTTGGAGGGAATGGACTCAACTTATGTATAATGATGTGGGTGAAATTTGGGCTAAAGTTGATGTGTGGATTGGGAGTTATGGATATGGAAATTAGCTGGATAAAACCGAGGTTTCTCCTTGGATACGTGAAACACCACCAAGAGGAAGCTAGGGGCACCTTTCACCTTGCCGGATACGTAAACACCACCAAGAGGAAGCCTAGGGGCACCTTTCACCTTGCTGGATGCAGAAACACCACCGGTAGGTTAGAGGACTCAAAGAACACCTCCAAGTAGCCAACTTGGATATAGCATTAAGAATTTAAGGGGCCGAGAAATCCATCTCGAAAGAGCAAACCAGCTCACGAGTTTATATATTCATCATCATTAGTGATTACAAAGCTGAATGCTTAGACTATTTATAAGGAAATAAAACATGCTGAAAATTAATCAAAACTAAAACATAATCTAAGGCCTAAAAGAAAGATTACAAGATCAATGGCCTAAGATGTATTAGCCCCTTATCCAAGCCAACTTGGGAACATGTGGTTAAAATGAAAGTTAATTCTAGCCAAGTATTTTCTTCCCCTTGTGCAAGAAAGCTTGTCATAGGTCCAACACATGGATTCTTCCACTAGAGATGATGCTTGGAAATGCTTCTAGAATCCTCTTTGAGCTTTGAAGGTCCGGCCATTGACTCTTGACCAAGCATGACATTTTCGGCCATAAAATTCAGCATGAACAAAATGTGCCTAAAATACCCTTTAGGTATTTTTGGACCGTCTTTGATGCATATCTTGCTTTACTCGTTTGGCAACATTTATTTATGTGCTAATTGTCTTTGAACGGCAATTCTCATGGCCTTTAACAACTTCTTCCATCCTTGGCTCGGCTTGCACTTTTGGACTAGCATAGGAGTTTTTGGTGTAAAAATAGGCTTGACTCCTTTTATGCTTTAGCTTGAGAAACCCCTTGACTCTTGGAAGTTAAGTATGGATAGAAATATCCATCGGAGGTAAATCATATGTACTTGTGATTATTGATGACTACTCACAATTCACCTGGTTTTGTTTTCCCGAGAACAAAAATGAAGCTTTCAAAGAGTTCAGCAAGATTTGCAGGAAAATTCAAGTAGAGTCTCGGACTTAGATCAAAACAATTCAAACCGACCATGGAAGGGAGTTCGATTACTCGGAATTTGTAGAGTTCTGCGACAAGAATGGTATCTCTCACAACTTCTCAAGCATCCAGAACTCCTCAACAAAATTGAGTAGTGGAGAGAAAGAACCGAACTCTTGAAGAAATAGGAAGGACGATAATGAGTGAACATGATCTACCTTACTATTTCGGGCTGAGGCGAGTCAACACAGACAAACTACACACTTAATAGATGCCTCATCGGACCCATCTTGAAGAAAACTCCATACGAGCTCTACAAGGGAAAGAAACCCAACATTTCATACTTCAAACCCTTCGAATGTAAGTGCTATATTCACAATAATGGTAAGGATCACTGACCAAGTTTAATGTCGGGTCAGATGAAGACATCTTTCTAGGTTATTCATCTCATAGTAAAGCATATCGTGTTTTCAATAAAAGAACTAACAAAGTGGAAGAAAGCATCCACATCGTGTTTGATGAGATTGATTAGGGAAAACAAAGCAAATCAACTTTTTAGATCTGAAACTTAGTCAAGATGAAGATGATCTTGCTGAACCGAGCCCAAACAAAGTCAAAAGGAAGCGACTCGGAATAAGGCAACTCGTAACATCATCACTTAGACTTAACCAGCTCGAGAGCCAGCCGAGAATGCTGAAGATCAAACAGATGAGCAAACTCAGTCAGATAGATCACTGAAGATCAGTCAATACAACCAACAAATCTGGTGAACTAGAGAACAGGTAGAACATTCAAATATACTTCGAGCCACCCACCTCGGAATGTTTTGTCCGACATCAACAAGTGGGGTAAGAGCTCGTTCTCCTCTACAAAATCTATTACATTCACTGCATTCATATCATTAACTCGAACCCAAAAATGCACTAGAGGCCCTAAATGAACCTGAATGGGTAGAGGCCATGCAAGACGAACTTAACCAATTTGAGAGAAACCAAGTCCGGACTTTGACCAAACGACCTTCCGACCACCAAGTCATAGGAACCAAATGGGTTTTCAAGAACAAACTGGATGAGGATGGGCTGGTAGTCAGAAATAAGACTAGACTTGTGGCTCAAGGTTATAATCAAGAAGAAGGGATTGATTGTGGGGAAACCTTTGCACCAGTTGCTAGGATTAAAGCAATTAGAATCTTATTGGTATTTGCATCAAGCATGAATATTAAATTGTATCAAATGGATGTCAAATGTGACTTTCTAAATGGTTTCATTGAAGAGGAAGTCTATATTGAACAACTCCCTGGATTTGAAAACTCAGAATTTCCAAATCAAGTTTTCAAGTTACAAAAGGCTCTTTATGGTCTTAAATAAGCTCCCGGAGCTTGGTATAAAAGACTCGAGCAGTTGGTTGGTTGAAAATGATTTAAAAAGAGGTAAGATTGACAAAACTCTTTTCATAAAAACCAAGGGGAAAGACTTTCTTATTGCTCGGATCTATGTAGATGATATAATCTTTAGACCTACTAATGAAAATCTCTGTGGAGATTTTTCCGAGTTAATGAGACAAGTAATTCCAAATGAACAAGATGGGAGAGCTCAATTTCTTTCTTGGTCTATAAATCGGACAAGATAAAGATGGCATCTATGTCCATAAATCTAAGTATACTAAGGAGTTGTTGAAGAAGTACAAGCTCCAAGATGCAAAACATGCAGTAACACCAATGAGTAGCATTATGAAACTAGACTCAAACAAAAAGGTAAAGTAGTAGATCGAAACTCTATCGAGGTATGGTTGGATCTTTGCTATATCTCACATCCAGTAGGCCGGACATTATGTTTAGTGTATGTCCGTGTGCAAGATTCCAAGCTTATCCAAAAGAATCACATCTCACTGCGGTGAAGAAAATTTTCGAGATATCTTACGGGGACTCGGAATCTAGGTCTATGGTTCTCTAGAGACTCGTAACCGACCCTCACTAGATACTCGGATGCCGACTATGCTGCGTACAAGGTTGATAGAAAGAGCACATCAGGAGCATGCCAATTTCTGTGTCAATCCCTTATATCTTGGCACTAAAAGAAGCAAAACTCGGTTGTTGTATCAACTGCTGAAGCTGAGTACATTATAGCTGGAGCATGCGAGTGCTCGGATTCTATAGATCAAACAACACTTGAAAGATCTTGGACTTTCATTCAAATCAATTCCAATCAAGTGTGATAATCGAGTGCAATCAGCATCATTAAGAATCTAATTTAGCACTCAAAGACAAAGCATATTGAGGTCAGGTATAATTTTTGAGAGACATTTATGAGAAAGGTGATATAGAACTTGAATTCATTCCTACGAAATTTCAGTTACTCGAAATTTTCACTAAGCCACTTAATGAGGATCGGTTTTGTTTTATTAGGAATGAACTTGGAATGATTAATGCAAGATTATGTGTTTTTCTAAGTGAAATTGTTTTGCATGATTATGTGTTATATGTGCTTGCTTATTTCTTTCTTTGTCTTAATAACAATTAGTTCGGTTGATTCGGTGAAACTTAGCTAGGAGTTATTATGTGCTTGCGTTTTCGAGTCACTCGAAAACCAAACCGAGTCGGACTCGGTTTTGAGAAAAATGGACTTCAAACTTTTGAAATCATCTCTAGATTAGTGGAGAATTTCATAAATTTCTTTTCAAATTTCTCTTTTCTCTCTCTTTTCCTCGTGCATCGATCGGTGAACTAGCCATTGGGAGAAAGACACTGGAATTCTAACCTTTGGAGACGAAGCGTCATGCCCGTCCGAGGCGACCGTTTAAGGTTTAGGTCGGACCAAATACTAAAGGACATCCCTTTCGCTATAAATAGCATCCCTCTTCCTTCATTTCGCTACTTTACTCTCTGCTAACCTAATCACTCGCTCACTCACTCTCGCACTCAAAGTTCTCAGCACTCTTTTACTCTCTCTCTCTCTCTCTCTCGTTTGTCGAGTTCACTCTCTTTCACCTCAAAACACTTCGAGCATGCCTAAAAGAGGTTCAACGCAAGACATTCCAAGATCTCGCAACCAAGAAACCCGAACCAAACAAACCCAAGAGGGTTCTTCCAATCCCTCAAAATCTTTGTCACCCAACACCTCGCGTTGGATGACAAGTTCTTTCCAATTATATCCTTTTCGTGGTCGAAGCATATCAAAACCACTCGGATTCTACAACTTCCTTTGCTTCAATGAGTTTATTGACCGAGAACTTGTTGCTGAGTTCTTCTCCAATCTATCCGACTCGAGGGAGTCATCACCTCAAGAGTTTGTGACACGATTGTGCGCATAAATCTTTCCCTTCTCCATTGTCTTTTCCAAGTTTCCTCTATCTTCATCAACTGTAATCCCATCCCTTTCAATGAGATTGTGGATGAGTTCTTTGAAAAATACGCCAAGGAAGTCCCCGAGTCATGTAAGAATTTCTCCGTAACTTAGATGGAGACTAAGGCTAGACTTTTGTGCTTCCTTCGATAAGAACTTTCTTCTCTCATCATTCGAGCAAAGAGAATCCTAACTCTAAGATTCTCAAAGCCCTTTTGATATCCTTGAGGGCTATGATGTAGACCTCTTCCCAACTATCCTCGAGCGAGATGGCCACTATGCTAGCTCAATCAAAGAAATCCACCCCCTTCGCTCGGAGCCCTTCCGACCTTACTTTTCAAACAATTTAAGGTTCCACTCCCCTCGGACACCTATGCGAGTGTCCGAGGCTGCCATTGTTGTTGGCGGGAAGGAGCTCCTTGGATACATATAGCGAGGAAACAAAGCCCGGTGTCTCGGTCTATAGGTTAGATCCGAGGCCACCTTCACCCCTTCCTAAGACTCGGACTCACCTATCTCTCTCTCCTCCACCTGGTGGTGCTTCCATCTTAGGTCCTCCTCCCCAAGCCTCTGCAGCCTTGTCCACTACCTTGATAGACAGGCTCTCCTATGTGTCTGCAGAAATTCGGGACACCCTTCGCTCGTACAAAACCGTCCTTCGGAATATGGTCATCAATCGAAGACAGTCCAATCTCAAATCCAGGAGCATTAGGACCTCCTCCTCGAAATGAAGAGCCTGGTCCAAGAGCAACTCAAGCTCCTCCGAGAAAGGTACACCAAGGCTGCTTAGGACCCGAGAGTTCGGATACCTCCGAGGAGTCCTCGAGCTCGCCAAGTCTCCCTCAGGAGAGGCGGAAGAAGGAGAGGAAGGCTGCAGTTGAGGCAGCTCTTTCTAAGGAGAAGGAGGAGGAAAAGGAGGAAAATAAGGAAGAAGGAGAGAAGAAGGAAGAAGTCGAGGGACAAGGTCTCTGTATTTCCTCAACCTGAGCCGATAAACTCGGACGGCGAGTCCGAGTGGGACGAAAGACCCTACGGACATTGGTTAGTCCATAGCGGTCAAGCCGGAAGAAGCAACCCCTCTGTAGCTTTCCAAGAGGATGAGCCTCCGGATGACTTGGTTCCGGGTCGATCACTCAAAGTTGAGCCACTACCAGAGATCCCAATGCTATCGTTGCCTCGGTCTTCCACGTCCTCCTAAGCTTACCAGCACCGCCGCACTCGCCTGCTCATCCGCCTCAACACAAACCTCCCCAGCTCCGTCATCTTAATTTCTTTTCTTTCATTTTTTCATTATTTGTTTTTGTCTATACATCAACCGTATCGACTTCATACATTCTTCCCTGTTTTTGTCTATTGTTTTTCTTGAAAAGAAAGGGGAGAACTATAGAAAAATTGTTGTTATCTTGTTTAGGGGAGTTATCTCACCCTTTTCCCTTGTATTTTTCTTCTATGTTGTGAATATATGAATACTTGTTTTTTAGCACAAGCATTTCGGAGTTCATTCTTTACGAGTTTGAATTTCTTATTCTTTATTATTGCTATGATATATCTACTCTCATTATCTATTTTTGCTCTAATATATCTGTTCAAATTTTTTTCCTCTAACATAATTGTTCGTATTCTTAGCTAAATGTACTACCCGTAGAAATGGTCTAAGTCGTGATAGTATCTGGAATTTTTTTAAAGTATGAATCGCTTCTATCACTACTTATTGTTCTAATCTGTTATACCGAGTAAGAATGAAAACTCATGTTTCTCACTAACAAAGTTTTTATCCGAGTGTGGAATGCCTTTCATCAAAAAGGGGAGATTGAAGACTCGGACTCGAATCTAGATCATTCCGAGTACTACATAAAGACTCGAGTACAGACCTCATCCCTCCTAAGTTTTGATTACAAGTCATTGTGAGCGTTATAGAACCTCATGTATAAGTTTTCATCCATTTCTAACCGACTCGGAAAACAAATTCTTGCTTATCTTCTCACATTAATGTTTCGAGTCACTCCAACATCACTCAGATTTATCGCATGTTCAAATAATCACTCAGATTTATCCCATGTTCAAATAATCACTCTAACACTTCTTATCTTAGTTCCGATCGCATATGTCAAAGTAACGTGAATTACGAGTGATTTCATCTTTCTTAGTCGGTTTGTATGAGAATTGTTTGTCCGGATCAAGTCCCGATACTCGATGTTTTTCATCTGTTATAACTTGATCTTTCTTAGGACTCGACTCGATGGAATTTGAGTATAATGGATATTAGACTCAAAAAATTCCACTCTTCTAGGCCTAAGATAATTACGCACTTAATTGTCTTGATTAAATTATTATATGTGTCTAATGTTGGACCAAAGTATTTTATACTTTAAGGACCAAAGTATTTTATACTTTAAGAACCAAAATGATTTACTTTTGTAGGTTATCTAAACGAGGTTATCTCATTTTTGAATTATAACAATGAATCGGCTTTAAGTCGTCAATCACCAGCGAGAGAAGGCTTTTCTACTTCGAACAAGGCTCGGACGCCGTGTCGTGGTTGTCTGTTTTCAAAATTAGAAAACTTCAACGCTAAGCTCAACGGTGGTTTCCACCTCACTTTTAAGACAACACTAATTGATTGGAGCACCTTTAGGAGCTAAGAGCCGTTGCATAACGTTCATATCTCAACGGTCAAGAAGGACTTTTGTTCATAATTCAATCACAATGGCTAATTTGCTTGGTCATCTATAAATAGAAGCTACTTCACAAGACCCGAAGATTGCTGAAATTATTATTGAAACACATTACTTAAGCAAAAGTCATACTCAATCTTCTATTTACAACTCCCGGCTTGTAATTCATACTCTTTGAGTTGTAAAGTCTTGTAATCAGTTACATACACTTCTTACTTTCGAGTAAGGTCCCTTGACTGAGTGTAAGGGTTAACTTTGCTCAATTGTCCCTAACTATAAAGGTTACCTCAATTAGGAAGTACTAGATCGGATAAGGGAATTTCTTAGTCTAGGAAAACACCGTAAGGAATTGACTAAGGGAGCAATTCTAGTTAACTCAATTTGTTGTATTCTGTGGATTCAAAATAGTGGATTTCACTTAGTACTTGGACTAGCATTGTCCGTGGTTTTACTGCCCAGGAGGGTTTCCACGTATCTCCGAGTTTACACTTTTCTAAGTTCAATCTAGACTCAAATTATCTTGTGGATTCCTTTCAAGCTTAAACTTTCTAAGTTTGTTAAAATTTTCTCATCACCCTATTCACCCCCTTCTAGGGTGACTAAGAATCTCCAAGAGCAAACCTTAACCCGAGACCCCTAATACCATTTACTTAGGTTTAACCTTGATGGAAAGTGACCGGCCTTGTGATTTGAGCTGAATAAATGTTCATTCCGAAAAGTCATGTGTGCTTAAAGTTCAACCGGAAGAGCTTGACTATTCTATGAGCAACCGAAGATGCTTAAGGTTTAACCGCCTGGAAGTCATCCTTATGATCTTATGTGCATAAATAAGTGTTTAAAGAAGATTAGTCAAGAAGAGTTTAAATCAGCCACGCCTAAATCCCTCCATGTCAAGACAAAGAGAAGTCCGGCCATGACTTGCTTCAAGTGTTACTATTTTTCCCTTGTTCATAAATAATCAAGAGGGTCGGACCAAGGGTCAACATGACCGAAGTCAAGCACCTAATATCCAGCAGCCAATGACACATATGAAGGAGAATTCTAGAAGCACTCACCTTGGTGGGAGTTGGTTAGAAGGATGTTTGGTAAAGGGAAATTCAACCACCTCCACATGTTCCCAAAAGTTCAAATACTTGGCTAGAATTTCTCCTAGCTTAGCTTGGAGGAGGGGAAAGAATCTTTATGGTTTTTGTTTCATTTTAGCTTTAATTTTTAGCTTTGTTTTCAGCTTTGTAAATGCCATTATGAGGCATTATAAATTCAGCTAAGCTAGCTCATGTAAAAACACTTTTGATGAATATATGAATTTGAGCTTTGCTCTCTTGAGATGGATTTCTCAACCTCTTAAATCCTCAAAGCTGTATCCGTGCTTGGCATCACAGTGGTGTCCTTTGAGTCTCCCAAACCCCGGTGGTGTTTCCGTATCCGGACCGGTTGAGAGCGCCCCTTGATTCACTCGGTGGTGTTTACGTATCCGAGCTCGGGTCAATGTACTATCCAGCGACTTTGCCATCTCATATCTCACAAACCACCCAGCCATCTCACTCCAAATTTTAACCACAATCCTTCCAACAAGTCTACTACCATTCCTCCAATTTTCAGCTTCATCCAAGAAACCCTCCGTCCTCCACCCTTGATCCAAACAGAAGGTGTCAGCCCGCACATCCAGTCCAGCTACTGCTCATTTCAGGCGTGCAGATCAAGGTCTTCCCCTTATCCAAAATTCACGAAACTTGGTCACAATCAACCATTACCAGTTACCATCCTTCCCACCAAATTTCAGCCAAAACCAAGAACCTTTGCCCCTCATTTCCCGATCCGCCAAGATTGCGCAAGCGTGCCGCATTCTGCCCGGTTGTGTGTCTTGCGGTTTTCTCTACTTTTTCTTTGCTTTCGCCACTACACATCAAACCTAAGTGATGCTTAACCAAAAAAAAAAAAAAATTGGGGAAAGAAAGAGATAATGAAGGAGGTTATTTCCTGGGCTAAGAATGGGATTAGTGTAAAAGTTAAGGTGTGTTGGCATTACATGATAGAGCCAGCAAAAAGTAAAAGAGGAAATTTAAGTGTAAAGGAGGACAGAGGGCTTAGGGGAGCCCAAGCAGCACAGAAGAGGAGGAATAGAGGGAAAAGGGGAGGCGGAAATGGAGGACCGAAACGAAGGAAGGGAAAGGAAGGGCGAGTGAGAGAAATAGAGGGAGAGAGGTAGAGAGCGTAAGAGACAGAGAGGAGGCCAGTGGCTTGCTTGAACGGCGAGAACGCCGTGGCCGGTGGACAAAGGGAGAGCGAGGGCTCGGGAGGCCGAGCAAAGCAAAAGAAGAGGGGAAAAAGTGAGAGACAGAGAGACACGGGAAAATGAAGGAAAGGAGAGGGAGAACAGAGCGAGAGAAAGAAAGAGGGAGTGAGTGTGAGGGCCGAGGAATGGCCGAGGAGGCCGGCAAGCATGGCGATCCGAGGACAATAACCGCGATCACGGAACGGAGGGAAGTAAAGCGAGCGACGGAGGGACCAGAAACAAAACGAAAGAAATGGGAAAGTAAGGAACCCAACCAGATTCTCAAAGCCAAGAATTCGAGGTGGGTAGTCTTATATTCTAAGTTAATATTAATTTTGAAACCCAACAGAATTTTATCATGAATATTGAATATTTGTTGTGATTATTGAATGGTTGTGCTATAGAATGAGTTTAGGAAGTAGTGAGGGCTGAATTAGAATCGAGAAAATCTGATTGAGTATTAAGGGGCTGAATTGGGACATTAGAGAATCGATGGAATTAGATTGTTAAGACCTTATGGGTGATAATGGGAGTTCGAGTTGGTGACATTGGAATTCTTATGATTTTGGTTGTAGAATGTCGGTTGAGGAGATAGTTGAATCGTTTGTGACTCCCTGAAATTTCCGAGTTGGATTCTAAGTAATTATCTTGTGAATTGGAGATTTGGAGTAAAAGTGTGTGTTTGCAACTACATTGCAATGAGGGTGGAAGAAACAACACTCATGCCCAAAGCAAAGGTCGAGTACACAATTGAAGAGGCGGAAAAGTTCGGAAAGAACTTCAAGGCGATGAACATTCTAATGTGCGCCATCAGCTCGGAAGAGTACAACAGAGTGTTAGCTTGTGACACAGCCAAAGAAGTGTGGGACACTCTTGTCAACACTTATGAAGGCACAAGCAAAGATAAGCCAATATCTTCATAAGTATGATCTGTTCAAGATGGAGCCAAAAGAAAACATCACTCGGATGTTCATTCGCTTCATTGAGATTAATAACAATCTCATATCTCTGCGTCGAAAGATTTCCCATGGTGGAATTTGCGGAAAGATACTAAGAAGCCTGCCCAAGAGAAGATGGGGTCCTAATGTGACAGCCATCGAGGAAGCTCAAAACATCTCTCAACTGAAACCAAACGAACTCATAGGGAAGCTACTCACCCATGAGATCCATCTCGAAAGAAGAGGATGCCAACGTCGGCACCAAAAAGAATATTGCGCTCGAAGGCCTCGAAAGCGAGAGAAGAAAATCTAAGTTCATCGGACTCGAAAAAGATCCCATGGCACTTATCGCTAGAGGCTTTAAAAGGATGATGAAGCACAAGAGATGGGATAAACGGCCAAGAGAAGAGTTCTACAAGAAAGACAGGAAGGATAGAAAAGGTAAACACTCTTCGCCTTCAAAGTTATCCTTAACTAAGAACTCGGTTGTTTTGAATGTGGCTGCAAGGATCATATAGTCAAAGACTTTCCAAGAAGAAAAGGGGACAGAAAGAAGAAGAAAGCTATGATGGCCACATGGACTGATGAAGATTCATCCGAAAAAGATGAAGACTTAGATGACTCAAAGTGTCCGATGGTACTATCGGACTCGAAGCCGAATCGAATCGAATCGGACTCGGATCACTCAGACATCGAGGAAACGAATCCTCAGGAAGTAATTGAATATTTCCTCAAGTTTTCCAAAGTTGATTTAGCTAAATATATTTATACTTTGGAAGAGAAGTCCAATTCGATGCTTCTCAATTTAAAGAACAACTTAAGTCTATCACTTCGAGAGCATTTCTTTGAAAAATGAATTAGAAAAACCGAGACTTACTCTAAGAGAACTTAAGACTAGTGCTCAATCTAATGAGACTGAGTCTAAGTCACTCGAAGAGAAAATGAGAACCCGAGGCAAAAGCTCAATGAGTCACAAGAACTTGTTTTGAAGTTTACTCAAGGTCGAAAAACCTTGACATGCTCTTAGGGTCTCAATGTTTCTCCTTTAGAAAAGAAGGACTTGGTTTTAACAAGGAGTAAGAATCCAATTTCTACTCAGAGCTTTTTAAAAATGACTCTAGAATTGTGAAGTTCAGGAAGGCTGAGCATGGTTCCATTCATAAGGATGAAAAGAGGACTAAGCTCGGACCAACTTACAGGAGAAAACCTTTTCCACTCGTTTATAAAAGAAAAGATGTCGAAAAGAAAGAGACACGGACTCAGTTCAGTAAAAGAAAGACTCAGAATCGGACCAAACCCAAAGTTATTCAAATCTGGGTTCCCAAGAGTCTTCTTCCTCGAAAAGGACTACAGTAAAGGAAGTTACTCGGGTTCGTTAGAGGATGTGAGAAAGGTTAGTTTGTTTCGACTTGCAGGTGGCTCGTAAAAGAACAAAAGGGCATTGGTACCTGGACGGTGGATGCTCATGCCATATGTTACGAAATTTAAGACTCTTTTCCGAGTTAGAAGAGTACAAGGGAGGCAAAGTCACATTTGGAGATGACAAGCAAAGGCAACATAATTAGGATAGGCAAGATTGAAAAAGGAGACCATCCGGTCAGTCCAGTCTACCTTGTCAAGGGATTGAAGTAGAATCTACTTAGCATCTCTCAATTGTGTGACAAAGGTCAAGAGGTAAGATTCACTCGGATTAACTATTATATTTCGATGAAACTACCAAGGAGACCAAGCGCTCGGGTAAACGATCGGGTAACACATACACTATTCCTCTTTCGACCCAAGTGAGAATTTATCTTGTTTAAAAGCATCTTTGCATGATGATTCTTGGACGTGGCATCGTAGACTAGGTCATGTTAGCATGCATACCGTTAAGAAACTTGCATCTCATGGTTTAGTCGGAGGATTGCCTAATCGTGCATTTAAGAAAGATAAAATTTGTGAAGCATCCACAAAAGGGAAACAAGTCGGATCCTCTTTCAAATCTCTCAAAACTGTTTCCACATCCAAAGTTCTTGAAATGTTGCATATGGATTTATGTGGTGAAATCCTCGTCAAGAGTCTCGGAGGTAAATCATATGTGCTTGTGATTGTTGATGACTACTCACGATTTACATGGGTTTGTTTTCTTAAGCACAAAAATGAAGCATTCATAGAGTTTAGCAAGCCCCGCAGAAAATTCAAGTTGAGTCTTAGACTCATATCAAAAGAATTCGAGCTGACCATGGAAGGGAGTTCGATTACTCGTAGTTTGCAGAGTTTTGTGATAAGAATGGTATCTCCCACAACTTCTCAGCACCAAGAACTCCTTAACAAAATGGAGTAGTGGAGAGAAAGAACTCGAACTCTTGAAGAAATAGGAAGGACAATGATGATTGAACATGATCTACCTTATTATTTACGGGCTGAGGTAGTCAACACAGACAAACTACACATTGAATAGATGCCTCATCGGACCCACCCGAAGAAAACCCCATATGAGCTCTACAAAGGGAAGAAACCCAATATTTCATACTTCAAACCATTTGGATGTAAGTGTTATATTCATAACAATGGTAAGGATCACCTGACCAAGTTTGATGCTCGGTCGGATGAAGGTATTTTTCTTAGTTATTCATCTCATAGCAAAGCATACCGCATTTTCAATAAAAGAACTAACAAAGTGGAGGAAAGCATCCATGTTATCTTTGATGAGATTGAACAGGGAAAACCAAGTGAGTCAACATTTCCAGATCCGAAGCTCAGCCTAGATGATGATCTTAGTGAAGATGAGCTCGAAAGAGTCAAGGAAAGATAACTCGGAATGAGGTAACTCGTAACAACCCGACTCAGAATGAGACAACTCAAGAGCCAACTCGGAATGCTCGAAGGACAATCAAGTGAGCAAGCTCACTCAAAATAGACTTCTGAAGATCAACCAATTCAACCTACAAATCTTTTAAATCAACGAACAGGTAGAGCATTCAAATATGCTTTGAGCCACCCACTTGAAAACATCTTGTCCGATATCAACAAGTGGGGTAAGAACTCGTTCTTCTCTACAAAATCTATGTGCATTCACTGCATTCATTTCATTAACCGAACCAAGAAATGCACTAGAAGCCCTTAATGAGCCATAATGGGTAGAGGCCATGCAAAAGGAACTCAATCAATTTGAAAGAAACCAAGTCCGCACTCGACCAAATCATGGCACTCAAAGAAGCGTAACTCGGTAGCTCTATTAACTGCTGAAGCTGAATACATTGCGGTTAGAGCATGATGTGCTCAAATTTTATGGATAAAGCAACACTTGAGAGACCTTGGACTTACATTCAAATCAATTCCAATCAAGTGCGACAATCAAAGTGCAATCAAGCATCACTAAGAATCCAGTTCAAGCACTCCAAGACAAAACATATTGAGGTCGGGTATCATTTTCTAAGAGACCACTATGAGAAAGGTGATATTGAACTTGATTTCATTCCTACCAAACTTCAATTAGATGATATGTTTACTAAGCCACTTAGTGAGGATCGGTTTTATTTTGTTAGGAATGAGCTTGGCATGATTATTGCATAATTATGTGCTTTTCCGAGTGGAATTACTTTGCATGATTGTGTGTTAAATGTCTCGTTTTTATGCTTTAATAACAATTAGTTCAGTTGACCCAGTGATACTGAGCTATGAGTTATTGCTTGTTTGCATTTTTTGAGTCACTCGAAACTTCATTGAGTCGACTCAGATTTTGAGAAAAATGGACATCAAACTTCCGAAATCATCTCCAAATTAGTGGAGAATTTCAGAAATTTCTTTACAATATCTCTTTTTCTCTCTATCTCTCACACTCATCAATCGGAGAACTAGCCGTTGGGAGACAAGCACTGGAATTCTAATTGTTGGAAAGCGGATAAGTCACACCGGTCCGAGGTGACCATTGGAGAGTTGGGTCGAACGAATATCGAAGGATAATTCTTTCTCTATAAATAGCATCCTTTTTCCTTCATTTCACTACTGTACTCTTTCCATACTCTCTCTCTCTCGCTTACTACATCCCGAGCAAGTTCACTGTTTTCAAAGAACGCACCGTCTCTCTCAAGCTAAGTAAAAGACATCTCAAGTAAGCACCGATCATTCTCAACTCTCTCTCATTTTTTTCTTTTTACTCTTTACTCTCTCTACTTGTTCTCTCTCTTCGAGCTATCTCTCTCTCTCAAAGATCGTCTTCTCTCTTTTCACATCCAAACATGCCCAAAAGAGGTTCCCCACCCGGACTTTCTTGGTTCTTCAACCAAGAAGCCTCGTACAAAAACCAAGAGGGTCCTTCCAACCCCTCTAAAATCATTGTCACCCAACACCTAAAGTTGGATGACAAATTCTTTCCACCCACCAAGTTTTCGTGGTTGAACAACACCAAAACCACTCGCGGTTTATAATTTTCTCTGCTTTAGCGAGTTTATCTACCCAAAACTCATTTATGAGTTTTACTCTAACCTCTCTAGTTCCGAGGGTCTCACCTTCGGAGTCCAAGACATCGTTGTTCGAGTTAACGTGTCTCTCCTCCACCGTCTTTTCAAAGTATCTTCTCTTTTACTCAACCGCAACCCTATACCGTTCAACGAGGTTGTTGATGAATTATTTAAGAAGTACACAAAAGAATTTCTTGAGTCACGCAAAACTTCTTTATGACTCAACTAAAGTCGAAGCCCGACTTCTGCGTTTCCTGTTGATGAGAACCTTCTTCTCTCAACATTCGAGCAAGGAGAACCCAAACTCCAAGCATCTCAAAGCTCTTTGTGATATCCTTGAGGGCTACGAAGTAGACCTCTTTCCAAGCAATAATCAAGGAGATGGCAGTTGTGCTAGTTGAGACTCGGACTAAGAAATCCACCCTACTTCCTTTCGGGGCTTTTCTCACTTTTATCTTGAAGCAATTCAAAGTTCCTTTCCCCTCAAATCCTAATGAGGTTTCTGAGGCTGCCATTGTTGTTGGCGGAAAAGAACTCATTGGGTATGGATACCAGGAGACCCAACCGGGTGTCCGGGTCCATAGCTCGAACCGAGGCCACCTTCTCCGCCTCGGACTCGAAACAAACTCCTCTCTCTTTACCTCCTCCACCTAGTGGTGTCTCCACTTCAGGTGTCTCTCGAGTCCTTTCTTCTACCTTGTCCACTACCATAATGGACAAGATCTCCTCGGTGTCCACTCGAACTCAAGGACACCCTCCGGTCATTCAAGACTGTCCTCTAGTCTATGACCATCAATTAAAAGATTGCTTAATCTCAAATCGAGAGCAGCAAGATGTGCTTCTTGAGATGAAGGCACTCGTCCAGGAGTATAAGGAGATGATTGGGCTCCTCCAAGAACGACGCTTAAAGGCGGCTCATGACCCGGTTAACTCGGACACATCCGAGGAATCCTCGAGCTCGGCCACATCCTCCTCGGAGGGGAGGAAGAAGAAGAAAAGGAAGAGGAGACTGCAGCTGAGGCTGCTCCATCCGAGGAGAAGGAGGAAGGGGAGCAGGAAGAGGAAGAGAAGGAAGAAGCGAAGCGACGAGAGGGACAAGGTGCTACGGCCCTTCAACCGGAACCGATAAGCTCGGACGGCAGCAGCTCGAGTGGGTCGGACGACCTCGCCGACAAAGGTCAATCAACAACTGTCCAATCCGAGCAAACACCTCCCTCGGTCAAATTCCAAGAGGATGAGCCTCCGGACGACCTGGTTCTAGGTCGCCCGGTCGGAGCCGAGCCCATCTCGGAGATTCCAATGCTGCCCCGCCTCGATCTTAAACATCCTCACGCTCTTATCGGCGAAGGCGCACTGCTCGTTCCTCCACCTCGACTCAAACTGCTCCCTCCCCACCATCTTAAATTTTTTTTCTTTCTTTTTTTATTTTTATTTTTTATCCGGACATACAAATTTATATCCTCTTGATACATTCTTCCTCCTGTTTCTTTTTGCTGAAAGGTAAGGGGAGAATAGTTAGAAAATTTGGTGTCTCATTTAGGGGAGTTTTCTCTCACTCTTTTGTGTATATACTCTTTCTATGTGAATATTAATGAAGTTTCTATTTCGTGCTTATTTACCTATTAGTATAATTGTTTTCTCGTGTTTCAATTTATTTTCCGAGTTCATCTTGCCCTATTATATCAACTCAGTTACATATTTTTTTGCTCGATACATTACCTCGGTCATTTTATCTTGCTCCGATATAAGCAATACTCTAAGCTCAATTCACTTCATTCCTATGCGTCATTTGAGTTTTTTTCCCCTTGTGTTTTAGCTCTAATGCAATCCAAGATTAATTGCTCTGAAAAATCTAAGCTTGAATCACTTCAGCTATTTTATGCGATTTTATACTGACATTTTCTTTGAGAAAGAATGAAAACTCAGGGATGTAACACTAATAAAGTTTCTATCTAAGTAAAGAATGCCTTTTATCAAAAAGGGGAGATTTAAGACTCGGACTTTGCATCTATAACATTCTGAATATCATCAAGGAATCAGGTACAACCTTCATATCTTGTAAGTTTTGATTACCAGTCATTCTAAGTGCTATAGAAACTTTTATGAGTAGTACGAGAACCTTGTCCGAGTGTTACGTAAATTATTGCATGTGTTTTCATTTGATTCTGACTGACTCGTAAAGAATGTTCTTGTTTATTGTTTCACACTTATAGTTCCGAGTCACTCATACATCACTCTAACTTATTGCATGTTCAAACACTCGCTCTAACACATTTAAACTCAGGTCCGACTTCATATCCTAAGTTCAAGTGAAGTATTGTGTTAATTCATCTTTCTAAGTCGACTTGGTTTCTTTGAACCATATTTGTCTAGATTAAGCATTCTTACTCGATATTCTTTGTCTAACTTGATCTTTCTCCAGATTGATGGATATTGACCAAGGGCTACAACATACTTGACCAAGATATCCATACCTGCCTAAATGTCAAGAGCGATGGTTTAATGACAAGGATCCAAATGGAGCTAAAACCGAATGGAGATCATTTTGGCGCTTAAAGATGATTATTCTAGTTTGACTTTTACAAGTTAAGCTAGAGCTTGATAATTAACTTTTTATGTCTTATGGTACATAAATAATTGTTGTTGAAGAGTTGGAACAAAATAATCCATAAAAGGAGGTCCAAGATACCGAATGGTTCAAAACCGAGCACCAAGCACAAATCTGGCTGGTTTACTTCAAGGGCCGAATGAACCTTAGCCGGGAATGGGATGCGTGGACAGCATAAGGGAAAAGTCTAGAAGCATCTCCAAGCATCATCCCTATTGGAGGAAGCCATGTGTTGGACCTATGACAAGCTTTCTTGCACAAGGGGAAGGAAATACTTGGCTAAAATTAACTTTCATTTTAGCCACATGTTCCCAAGTTGGCTTGGAAAAGGGGTTAACATATTTTAGGCCATTGATCTTGTAATCTTTCTTTTAGGCCTTAGATTATGTTCTAAGCTTTATGTATTTTCAGCTTGCCTTTTATTTCCTAATAAATAGTCTAAGCATTCATCTTTGTAAAAAAAGACTTTATGATGAATATATGAACCTTGAGCTGGATTGCTCTTTTCGAGATGGATTTCTCGGCCCCTTAAATTCTCAATGCTGTATCCAAGTTGGCTACTTGGTGGTGTTCTTTGAGTCCTCTAACCTACCGGTGGTGTTTCTGTATCCGGCAAGGCTAAAGGTGCCCCTAGGCTTCCTCTTGGTGGTGTTTTTGTATCCAAGGAGAAACCTCGATTTTATCCATCAACTTTCCATATCCATAACTCCCAATCCACACATCAACTTTGTCCCAAATTTCACTCACGTCATTATACATGATTTGAGTCCATTCCCTCCAAATCTCAGCTCAAACCAAGAAGAACTCCATCCCCCACCTTCGGTTCTTACAAAGGGAGTCATCCCGGACAGATCACTGAGAACCCCGACTTTCAGCCCTCCGATCAAGGTGTTCCCAGCCTCCAAAAATTCCCCAATTTTTACCCAACCTTCTTGGCCCAGTCAAGAACCTTCCCACCAAATATAGCTTAAAACGCCTCCATTTGCCCCCTCATTCAATCATTCTCCCGAACCACACCTACAGCACCTGTATTCCGCCTGGTTGCTTGTTTGCGGTTTTCCCTTTGCTTTTGCTTCGCCTTGACTACATATCAACTTTGGTATCAGAGCAAGTTTTGATCCTTGGTGGATTGTCTCTATCCCACAAAACCCAAAAACACAAAAGTATCCAGCCCCACAAAAAACCAAAAAGAAACCACAAAAATTTTTCTCGCCCATTTTTTTACCACCGTGAACCACCACTTGACATTGGGTTTTTGAGTGCTGAAATGGCTCCTTCTAATTTTGAGTTGGTCAATCTATTTGTGCCTAAATTTTATGGCCAACAAGAACTCTTTCCTAGTTGGTTCATCAAGGTTGAAGAGGCCTTTGAAAACTTGAGATTAGAAGAGCATGAGAAGATTGAGATTGTTGTATCTAAGTTGAGGAATCATGCCCTCACTTGGTGGACAACATACAAGATGAGAAGGAAGAAAAGAGGCAAAGCAAAAGTACACACATGGGAAAAATTAAGAGGAAAATTGTTGAGAAAGTTTGGTCCACTTCATTACAAGACTTTCCCATACAAGACCAAACCTATTAACAAGGGGAGCTTGTCTTCTCCTTACCTTAAATTTTCAGACCGTCCCTCTTCTCTTTCCCAAACCTCAAATATCCAGCCCCATTGCCCACCACAAAATACCCCAAGACACCACAAAAAGAGCCCCCACATTTCCCCACCGAAGCCAACCAACCAGCCCCCACTTCCCACACCCCAAAGCACCAAGCCAAGCCTTCCAAAAGCCACCAACCGCCTATTGTCCAGCCCTTTGAACCCCTATAAAACCCCACACCCGCTCACAACAACAAACCCCAAAAACCCTCACCGAAACTTGGTGATTGTCCTTCCCTTCCACCACCAAATTTCCCAACCCCACAACCAAGTTTTATTTTGGTTGAATGTGAAGAGCTTCAAAAGGAACAAAAAGAGAATGAGCCAAACTTTGCCTTGTCTCCCAAGTTTGATGAGTATATTAAAAACAAATTGGAGGATGTGTGCCAACCAATTGATTTTGAGTTACCTCCAAAGTATGATGAGATGCTTGAGGAGCAAGATGAGCAAAAAGAGTTTGAGGATGACTTAGACATGATGGAACCCGTGAGCCTCTCAATTTTGTCCAAACACATACAAACCGAACCACAAAAGGGCCTTGATCAAACTGAAACTTCCTACTTACTTCTCCCTCTTTTCAAACCCCTCTTCGAATTATTTGGGATGAAATTCATGTTGAAGATTGACTTGAGAAGTATTGGAAGTCCTCATGAGTGGTTTGTAATGTTCTTTGGCCTATTTTATGATGCAAGTGTGGAAGTGAAATGGAGAAGCCACGTTTTTAAGCCATGGGAGGAACAAATGTTGTTGATTTGTGATGATAATGAAAAGAATGAGACATTGTTCCTTGATCTTGAGAATCACTTGTTGAGAGAGCCCCATGATCAAACTTATTGTGTGCCTACACACTCTCGACCATGCTCCTTGAATTGGCTTTATGTTATGAGCTGGCTTTGTTGTCTAAAATGGCCTTGTTGTTTGCCAAGCACGGAAAATTGGGAGCTCCTCAACCGAAGGCACTTTGATTACTTGGCTAAGCATTTTCGGAAGTTGTCTTCAAATTTCCAAAGGAGATCAAATGAGTTTCTAGCCAAACAAAGGTCCTTATTCATGGGGACTTTGAGGGGGCTTAAGAAGCATTTTATGAGCCCAAGTAATTGGCAAGCATCCAACAAATTCAGCCCCAACAAGCTATGCAAGCGAGAGGTTGACAAACCGAGGAAACTTGAATGGATGCGTGCAAGGGAAAAATGGCCACCATCTTTGGGTTGGCCAAAGCTAATGCCAAAGGGCTAAACAATTGGTGAAGTGATTCAAGAAGTGTGTTGTGGATAGCCTTACTATGCACTCTCCTTACCTTATAGACATCTCCGAATTTAAGGACAAATTCTTTCTAACAAGGGGAGAATATGATGGATATTGACCAAGGGCTACAACATACTTGACCAAGATCTCCATACATGCCTAAATGTCAAGAGCTATGGTTTAATGACAAGGATCCAAATGGAGCTAAAACCGAATGGAGATCATTTTGGCGCCTAAAGATGATTATTCTAGTTTGACTTTTACAAGTTAAGCTAGAGCTTGATAATTAACTTTTTATGTCTTATGGTACATAAATAATTATTGTTGAAGAGTTGGAACAAAATAATCCATAAAAGGAGGTCCAAGTTACCGAAGGGTTCAAAACCGAGCACCAAGCACAAATCCGGCCGGTTTACTTCAAGGGCCGAATGAACCATGGCCGAGAATGGGATGTATGGACAGCACAAGGGAAAAGTCTAGAAGCATCATCCCTATTGGAGGAAGCCATGTGTTGGACCTATGACAAGCTTTCTTGCACAAGGGGAAGGAAATACTTGGCTAAAATTAACTTTCATTTTAGCCACATGTTCCCAAGTTGGCTTGGAAAAGGGGTTAACATATTTTAGGTCATTGATCTTGTAATCTTTCTTTTAGGCCTTAGACTATGTTTTAAGCTTTATGTATTTTTAGCTTGCCTTTTATTTCCTTATAAATAGTCTAAGCATTCAGCTTTGTAAAAAGAGACTTGATGATGAATATATGAACCTTGAGCTGGATTGCTCTTTTCGAGATGGATTTCTCGGCCCCTTAAATTCTCAATGCTGCATCCAAGTTGACTATTGGTGGTGTTCTTTGAGTCCTCTAACCTACCGGTGGTGTTTCTGTATCCGGCAAGGCTAAAGGTGCCCCTAGGCTTCCTCTTGGTGGTGTTTTTGTATCCAAGGAGAAACCTCGATTTTATCCATCGACTTTCCATATCCATAACTCCCAATCCACACATCAACTTCGTCCCAAATTTCACCCACATCATTATACATGAGTTGAGTCCATTCCCTCCAAATCTCAGCTCAAACCAAGAAGAACTCCGTCCCCCACCTTCAGTTCTTACAAAGGGAGTCATCCTGGACAGTCAGTCGAGAACCCCGACTTTCAGCCCTCTGATCAAGGTGTTCCCAGCCTCCAAAAATTCCCCAATTTTTACCCAACCTTCTTGGCCCAGTCAAGAACCTTCCCACCAAATTATAGCTTAAAACGCCTCCATTTGCCCCCTCATTCTATCATTCTCCCAGAACCGCACCTACTGCATCGCATTCTCGCCTGGTTGCTTGTTTGCGGTTTTCCCTTTCCTTTTGCTTCCGTCCTCACTACACATCACAGACTGACTTAGATGGAATTTGAGTATAATGAATATTAGACTCAGAAAATTTCATTTTCTCTCGACTCGGATAATTATGCTCTTAATTATCTTAATTAAATTATTATCTATGTCTAATCTTGGACCAAAGTATTTTATACTTTAAGAACCAAAATGGTTTACTTTTGTAGGAGTAACACCCTAGACCCACCCTAGGAGTATTACATGCCGGGGTTCCCCGAGAGGAACCCCTAAGGCCGCTTAAGATCTCAATTTAGGGTTAATGGTTTTCTTTTGATTGGCGGAAGCGTGTTTCTAGGTTTTCAAAGGTTTTCCAGGAAATTTCGGCAGAGTTTCCTCCGTAATATGGCTAATCCCATGGGCTTAAAGCCTTAACCCCGCACGAAACACATTCATAAGCTCAACGAGCCATACGCTCGGAGTATCAACAACACAAGCTCGACGAGCCACATGCTCGGAGTAATCACATAGAGTCTGTTATTATACATAGTCGACACTTAAGTTCATGTACAACCGATCTTTACAACATCTTTACAAACAAAAGACAGAAAAACATGCAGTGAGTTCGGCATCTCCTATCCATCTGCTATTTCTGAAAGCCAAGGCAACTCCTGCGAGTCTTAACTTTGGTACTTGAAATTTTGGTGAGGTCATGAGCTCCACCAGCCCAGTGAATAACCCAAACCCAACCCCGGTTTCACTTTGCATATTAATTCATTAACAAACACACGTAAGTTCACAGTTCATTCATAACATGCAATTCAGATCATACATGCTTAAGATACGCGAGATACTAAACTTACAAACTTGCCGAGAAACACAATGACATCAATTACTCATGAATTCAATCAAATATACTTCGTTCGTCTTTCTACACAAGTAAGTCATAGAATCATTCATCATGTAAGGCGTTCATCATGTAAATTATTCATCGATAAATCACATCTTACTTCTTATCGTATTTATTTCTTATGAAATCGGGATTCGTTCTTCTTCTCATTATTCTTCTTAAGTTCAATAGTGCATTTCATAAATCATTGATTCTTTCTTTCTTGTTCGTTATGCACAATCATTCGATTCTTTATGTCGTAATTCTTTAAGTCGTCTTAATTTTGAATGGAAAGAAGATTTATGTTCTGCTCTAAAGACCCAGTTCTTGGAGCCAAAACAATTCGTGGGGTTCTTGGAGGCATACAATTTGTGGCCTCGAGGTAGCCTCAAACTCGAAGGACGCACACCGTCGAGAATTCGTGGAAGCAATTCAATTCGTGGCTTCAATTTGACGAGACACTTCTATGGCCATAGCTTCGAGAGGGTTCTTTAATTCGTGGGGTCTTAGATCAATAACACAATCCTTTTTCCCTTCTTTAGTTCTTTATGTTTCTTATATCTTCTTATTACTTCGACAAGATACATGTAATTCATATAATTCATGCTCAACACTTTCATACGCAATGTCTTCACAACTAATAATTCACATAAGCATGCTCCAACTCAAGTACGATCAATCCAATTCATATAGACATGCTTATGTTATTTATAATCAATGTACTTTAAGATAAACACATCATCACATAAACATGTCAATTTGGATTTCTAATCAACGAACTTTGAAGGAGAAGAATATTTACCTTTTCTATCCTTCTTATGTTTCTTATAGAAGTCATCCTTTGGACTCTTTTCCCACTTCTTGTATTTCATCATTCTCATGAAGCCGCGAGATATGAGTGCAACAGGATCCTCTTCGATTCCGAGGAGCTCGGACTTTCACGTCCGTTTTCCGAGGCCTTTAGTGCAATGTTCCTTTTGGCCGTAAGTAACATCCCAATAAGCTCGTCCGATCTTAGTTGAGAGAGGTTATGAGCTTCTTTAATGGCTGTCACTTTGGGACCCCATTTCTTCTTTAGTAGACTTCTCAAAATCTTTCCGGACATTTCTTCGTGAGATATCCTTCTACGCAGAGATTTGAGATTATTGGTAATCTCAATGAACCGAACATACATCCGAGTGATGTTTTCTTCCGGCTCCATCTTGAATGACTCATACTTATGAAGATATTGACTTATCTTTGCCTACTTCACTTCGCTTGTTCCTTCACATGTGTTGACAAGAGTGTCCCACACCTCTTTGGTTGTGTTACGAGCTTACACCCTATTGTATTCTTCCGTGCTAATGGCACACATTATTGTGTTCATAGCTTTGAAATTCTTTCTGAATTTCTCGGTCTCCTTCGTGGTGAACTCAGGTTTAGCTTTAGCACGAGTAGTTCCATTCTCCGTCTTCATTGGAATGAAGTTGCATGCTTGAATGATGTTCCAAACATCTTCATCGTTGTCCATCGGGAAACACTCCATCATCTTCTTCTATTGTGCAAAGTTTTATCCTTTTGAACTTTGGTGGTCTAGTTAATGACCTTCCTTCAACGAACTCTCCATTGTTTTGAGCCATCTAATCTTTATACCTTTGGGTGGTGAAATCCTTTTGAAAGGCTACGCTCCGATACCAATTGAAGGTTTGCTCGTGGAGAGTCTATGTCACCCTAGAGTGGGGTGAATAGGGTGATGAAGAAAATTAAACAATTTTTGTGCCAATACAAACTAAAAGTAGATTCTAAGTCTAGATTGGACTTAGAAAGGCAATAATATATATATACGTGAAAACCCTTCAGGGCGAGAAAACCATGGATAGTGCTAATCCAATCACCAAGTCAAATCCACTATTTTGAATCCACAAAATACAGAGGACTAACTCGACCAGAATTGCTCCCTTAAACAATTCCTTACAATGTATTCCAAGACTCGAAGTTCCCTTATCCGATCTAGTACTTCCTAACTGAGATAACCTTTACAATTAGGGACAACGAGCTAAGCTAACCCTTAATAAGCTCAGTCAAGGGACCTTACTTAGAAAGTAAGAAAAGAATGTAACTGATTACAAGACTTTCTTTACAACTAGAAAATATTAAATACAAACTTGGAGTTGTAAATAGAAGATTGAGTAAGAATGAGAACAACAATTAGTTCAACAATAAATTCGGTTCCAGCAATCTTCTAGTCTTATAAAGTGGCTTCTATTTATAGTCAACCAGGAAGAATGAGCGTTGAGTCTTGGTTTTGGAATGAAATCTTCACTAGCCATTGTAACGGCTATTATGAGTCGCTCGAAAAGATCCTTTGGGATGTGAATGCTGTACCATGGCTCTTGGCTCCAAAAGATGGTCCAATCACTTGGTGGTGACTAAAAGTTGTGGTGGAAACAACCGTTAAGCCTAGAGTTATAATTTTCTACTTTTGGAAACAAACAACCTTGACATATTATCCGAGTCATGTCCGAATTAGGTAAAACATGTCCGTTGGTTAACGATTAGAAACCGGTTGCTTTTAAAATTTAAAAAGATAGGTTAGCCTCGTTTGAATAACCTACAAAAACAAACCACATTGGTTCTCAAAGTATAAAATACTTTGGTCTAAGATTAGGCATAGATAATAATTAAATTAGAGAAATTAAGTGCTTAATTATCATTGGCCTAAAAATGGAATTTTCTGAGTCTAATATTGAGTATACTCAAATTCCATCTTGAGTCAATCCTAAATATGATCAAGTTAAAAGAGTAAAACATCAGAGTATAACAATTTGATCTAGTGAAATAATTCTAAAGTGGAAATAAACTGACTTAGAATAGAGAATTAACGCAATAATTGTCTTTGCATTGAAAGACACGAGTCGGTGCTCGGAATAATAGTGTTGGAGAAATTATTTGATAATGCGATAGTTCTAAGTGATGTGTGAGTGAGTCGAAATACTAGTATAGGAGATATGTAATGAGGCGCTTTTTGAGTCGGTTAGAACAAAATGAAAACTCGGATAAGAATTTCTATAGTGCTCGGAATGACTTGAAATCAAAACTTAAGAGAGATAAGATTTATACCCGAGTCTTTATGTAATATTCAGAATGACTTAGAGTTAAAATTTGAAGAAAAATTTGAGTCTTCACTATTGTTAAAAATATTGCCTAACACTTGCTTAGTGTATTCTTACTCAATTGCCTTCTTACAACTCCATATCCGCATTTAATATCCTTTGAATTGTAAAGAAAATCTTGTAATCAATTACATACTTATCTTACTTTTGTTGTAAGTCCCTTGATTGAGCTGTAAGGGTTAACTCAGCTCAGCTTGTCCCCTATTGTAAAGGTTACCTCAGTCATGAAATACTAGATCGAGATAAGGGAACTTCGAGTCTAGGAAATGATTGTAAGGAATTGTTTAAGGGAGCAATCCTAGTTGAGTCGAGTCATTTGTATTTTATGGATTCAAAATAGTGGATTTGACTTGGTGCTTTGATTAGTGTTGTCCATGGTTTTTTGCCCCGGGAGGATTTCCTCGTATATTTATGTTATTGTATTTCGAGTCCAACCTAGGCTTTGAATTTGCTTCTGGTTTGTGTTGGTGCAAAAATTGTTTAATTATCTTCATCACCCTATTCACCCTCCCCTAGGGTGACTTAGACTGTCCAAGAGAAAACCTTCATCTTCAATTTACAAGGGTTGACTCTAACCAGAATTTCTTCCTTAGACAATTGCTTTACAAGATTTTCCTAGACTCGAAGTTCTCTTATCTAATCTATTACTTCCTGACTGAGTTAACCCTTACAGTCGGGGACAACTACGCTAAGTTTGCCCTTACAGCTCAGTCAAGGGACTTACAAACAAAGTAAGAAAAAATGTAAGTGATTACAAGACTTCCTTTACAACTCGGAGAGTAAGAATTACAAAGTTAGGGTTGTAAGTAGATGATTAAGTAAAAGAATGCATTGAGTAAGTGTTAAACAATATGTTCAGCAACAATTTTCAAGTCTTGCAAAGTGACTTCTATTTATAAGCACCTAGGCGGAATGACCGTTGAATCTAGTTCTAGATTTGTGATCTTCACTAGCCTATATA
The DNA here is from genome assembly GCA_021018815.1 of Talinum fruticosum. Taxonomy (NCBI): domain Eukaryota; kingdom Viridiplantae; phylum Streptophyta; class Magnoliopsida; order Caryophyllales; family Talinaceae; genus Talinum; species Talinum fruticosum. The sequence continues at coordinate 1,841,101 of JAITYX010000040.1, forward strand.
ACGGCTATTCCGAGTAACTCGAAAAAGATCTGTTGGGATGTGAATGTTGTGCAACGGCTCTTTTTGTCCAATCATCTGGTGGTGATTGAGAACTAAGGTGGAAATAACCGTTAGACTTAAAGTTGCAGTTTTCCAGCTTTGAAAACAAACAACCCTAACACGATGTCTAAGCCATGTATAGAAATGGTTAATCTCTGTCTGCTGGTGTTTAACGGTTAGAAATCGGTTGCTTTTGTATTTCGAAGTAGATTAGGCTTATTTGTATAACCTTCAAAAGAAAAACACATTGGTACTCAAACTATAAAAATACTTTGGTCCAAGATTAGGTATAGATAATAATTAAATTAAAGTAATTAAGCACTTAATTATCTTTGCCCTAAAAGAGTGGAATTTTCCGAGTCTAATTTTCTTTAGGTTCAGATTCCATCTTGAGTTAATCCTTAAATTATTAAGTTAGAAACAATAAAATATCAGGATACATGAACTTGATATAACAAATAATTCTTCGTAAATAAACCGATTTAAAACATAGAATTGACGCTGTAATTCATTACTTGAAACATGAAATCGGTGCTTAGAATACATATGTTAGAGAAAATATTTATTGATGCGATAGTTCCGAGTGATGTCGAGTGAGTCGAAGCACGGTTATGTTAGATATGTTAAAACGTGCTTTCGAGTGGGTCGAAACGGAATGAAAACTTAGATAAAACTTTCTATAAGACTCGGAATGACTTAGAATCAAAACCCAAGAGAGATAGAGAGTTATACATGAGTCTTCAATACTCCACTTTTTGATAAAATGCATTCCATACTTAAGATAAAAACTTGTCGGTTTAATTAGTTAAGGTTTCCCAACGAATTGATCAGAGTAAAAGAAGATCTCAATTAGAACATAAGATATTGATAAGTCCAGCTCGGATAAAAACATAACTCAGAACATGTTTCTCAATCGAATCGAGAGAAAGAAAAAATTAATCACAAGCAGATATGTTAAAGAATCAAGTATCAAAGCTATTAGAGTAAAAAAAATATGTAACTCGAAACAGATATGGTCAAAAAATAAATTTCATTCATTGCTGAGTCATGTATACAAGAAACAAACAAAATAACTAAACTCAAAAAAAGGAAAAAACTCCCCGTTGGCCAAACATCTAAAAATTCTATCTATTTCTCTTCCCCTATGCATTTCGAGTAAAATACCAAAAGGAGGAAGGAAAGATCAAGTAATTAAAAAATATGTTGGACATCCGAGTAAAAAGAAAAGAAAGATTATGGTTGAGAAGGAGGGGCACGTTGTCTTAAGGTTCGGGAGCGAGCGAGTGCGCTTTCGCCTATATGCTTGTGTAGAAGTAGTTGAGCGAGGAGGCTTAGAATTGGTACATCGGGAAGTAGTGATCTAAGGCATATCGTCCTCGGCTTCTTCTTCTTCCTCAAAGACAGCTGCTCGTTGGGCTTCTAAGGCGGGGTCTTTTGACTTACCAGCATCACCAGCCTCTTCCGAGGCACTTTGAGCATGATCGAAGAGATCAACTCGGGCTCTTTGTTGCTTTAGTCCTCGAGCTAAGCAGCTTCTTCTCCCTCTTCAGCTTCTCCTTTTCTTTCTCGGCTTCAGCTTCTTCCTTAGTTTCAACTGCACCCTTAGCTTCAGCTAATGGTGACTTAGTAGGGCTGGAGGACTCCTTAGAAGCATTAGTGGTTTCTAAGTCTTCAGCTGCTTTGGACCTTCGCTCTTGGAGAGGTCCGATCCGATCACATTGTTCCTTGATGATCTCCTTGAGCTCAGAAATTAGTTCTTGGTTCTTCCGGAGATGAGACTGAGCTTATTTTTGCATTAGAACCAAGGTTAGCACGAAAGTTTTAAAGATTTTCGGAGTTAATTGAAAATCCTCTATCGAAGAAGCAAATTTGTTTGCTATTTGTGCAAATAGCTCAATAGGAATAGGTTGAGAAGCGGAAGGTCCAACACTTAGAAGTGGGACCACGAGAGTTGTCCGAGTCCGAGGAGGAGGAGGTGGTAACTCAAACACATGAATCCGGACACCACGCTTAACTTCCCGGTATCCTAGCCCCGTAAGCTCATTCCTGCCAAAACAGACAGTAGGTTCCAAGCAAGCCATGGGGTTAAAGGGAAGAGGGATTTGAAATTGCTCAAAAATAGCAATCGAAGTACCTCGAAAGGAAAATGAGCACATTTCTTAGAACGAGCGAGCACAGTTATCATCTGCTTCTAGAATAGAGGGAAAGAGATCTACTTTGAAGCCCTCCGAATATCATAGAGAACCTTGAGAACTTTTGAGTTAGGGTTCTCTTTACAAGAATGATAGGAAAAGAAAGTTCTCATCAGAATGAAGCAAAGAAGTCTTGCTTTTGACATCATCCGAGTCACAGAGAAATTCTTTCTCGACTCAAAAACCTTTTAGCAAACTTATTAAAGAAATCGTCGGTGATTTTATTGAAAGGAACAAGATTGGAATTTAGAAAAAGAGTCTTCACATCTAAGAGTTTGTAAAGTAAGTCAAGGTTGACCCGAACAGTCTTACCCTGAATAACGAAGTAATGACGCCTTCGTTGGTAGTCATATTAGAATAGAACTCGGACACTAGGTTTGGATAGATATATTCATAGAAACAAAGATAGTTGTACACACTAGTTTTTGTGATGTGTTTTAACCAGGAGAAATAGGTTGTAGGGAAGAATTTGTCGTCTTAAATGAAATACTCGAGCAACAAAGAAATTTGGAGGATGTGAGGCACCTTCTTTGCCTTTGCTTGGTGTGGCCTCAGTCCTAGATTTGGTTATGGCATTCTTGGTGGCCGAACCTCCTTCTCGAGCAGCTCCTCTCTTAGCCATGTTTGCAAAGAGATTCGAAAGAGTGATCGAGAGAGTAGAGAGAGAATAGAGAAAAAGAGACTTGACATTCAAAGAGAGAACACAAGTGAGCGAGAGAGAGTTTGAGAGCGAAGAGAGCAAGAGAGAAATCAATAAGTATGCAAAGTGGAGAAAAGAAAGTGAAGCGGTGCTGTTTATAGCAGAAAAGGCTTCAAACCGTCTTTCCGACCCAAATATCAAGCAACGGTTTCGAGACCTTTGTGTCACTCGCACCGAACGACTATTTTTCCAACAACTTTCTTCTAATGGCTAGTTTCTGATGTTTGTTCGCGTGACAGAGAGAGACAGAGAGAGACAGAGAGAGAGAGAAAGAGAGAGAGTGAGAAGAAAGAGTTTTAGAAAAAAATTTCCGAGATTCTCCATTTATATAGAGATTACCCGAGAATTTTGATGTCCATTTTGCTTATAATCTGAGTCTAACTCAGTAAATTTTCTGAGTGACTAAGAGCACTCCGAATACTTATAACTCATAGCTCGGTTTCACTTTGAGTCCACTGATCCATTTGTTATCTATTCAAGCATATAACACATAATCATGAAAGAATAAATCATGTAATACATCTCATAATCATGCATTAATCATGCCAAGTTCATTCCTAATAAAACAAAACTTATCCTCACTAAGAGGTTTAGTGAAAATATCAGCTAACTAAAACTTAGTAGGAATAAATTCAATCTCAATCTCACCTTTCTCGGAATGGTCTCTCAAAAAATGATACCCGACCTCAATGTGCTTAGTCTTTGAGTGTTGAACTGGATTCTTAGTGATACTAATTGCACTTTGATTGTCACACTTGATTGGGATGGATATGAATGATAGTCTAAGATCCTTCAAGTATTGCTTAATCCATAGAATCCGAGCAAAGCAAGCTCCAACCGCAATGTATTCAGCCTCGGCGGTTGATAGAGTAACCGAGTTTTATTTCTTTCAGTGCTAGGAGATGAGGAACCGACACAAAAATTGACATGCTTCTTATGTGCTCTTTTTATCGGCCTTGTATCCGAGCATAGTCGGCATCCCAAGTATCCGAGTGAAAGTCAAGTCCGAGTCTTTTGAAAACCATGGACCAAGATTTTGAGTCCTTATAAGATATCTCGAAATTCTCTTCACTATGTGAGATGTGATTCTTTTGGATTAGCTTGACATCTTGCACAAAGGCGGACACTAAACATTATATATGGCCTACTCATAGTTGTTGCTACGTGCTTCACATCTTATAGCTTGTATTTCTTTTATAGCTCCTTGGGGTACTTAGATTGATGGACATAGATGTCATACTTGTCTTGTTTCATTTGCGGACCAAGAAAGAAATTGAGATCTCACATCATACTTATTTGGAACTCCTGTCTCATCAAGTTAATTATCATCAAGATGAATAACTTCAGCATCTAGATCTATCCAACCTTTCCTCAATCGAGTCCACATCATCCCCACCGTTCCACTAAGTAAAGTCATTCCCCATATACCTAATATCAAAAAGGTCTCAAGCATTGAATGTGTCACAAAAGCTTTGAAGCGTAGATTGTGATTTGAGGTTCCCACCCTTCTTCTCACAATTATAAAAAATTTCATTAATATTGCCCCCAATGAGCCAAGGGTAGTTACCGTGTGAAGCAAGGCCCATTATCAAGTCACAAGTCTTTAATTTCATGCCCGACTCCGACCAACCATAAATACCCGAAAATCTCTTAGTAATAGAGTCCTCTGGTTCCGTAATAAGCATGTTAATATGTCAACATCCAATATGATCTTCCCATTCTTTGCCAACTGCAATATACACTCCTCGAGCGTGATACACTTCTCAAGAGGGTGACTAATAACCCTATGGTATTGACAATATTTTAAATCGAAGCCTTCCCAACTTGTTTTAGCCATTTTGGTCGAGGAAATTCAATCACCTTGTTTTCTAACAAGTCATTCAACATTCCCGAACAAGTCTAAGTTTGGGAATGGATACTTCTTCTCCTGAAGCTCCTTTACCATGGGACATTTCTTTGCAACATCCTTGGAGTATGTGGTCTTCTTTTGCTCTAGCTTGGTGTAATACCTGTAATTTTAATTAGGTTACATTAATTAATTACTTTTAATTAAATAAATTAGGTCGAATAACTAATATGTGAATATATATTTTTACATTTATTTAAGCAAATTGTTATGAGTTTGCGTAATCGTAGTTAGTGAAGTATGTTAATCCTTTTTAGTTTTCCCAGAACCCAAATAAATTAAAACCCAAAACAATTTACACTATTTAGTTTGGGTTCATACCTAAACTACACCTAACTAAATGGGAAAAAAAGAGAGAAAAGGGGAAAAGGGGATGGTTAAGCAGTAAAGGGCAATCTTAGCAAGTGATTAGTGGAAAAATGGAGTTGTTGGCTTTTCCAGGAGGAAGCCATGAAGCAGAGGGAAAAACCCAAAAAGAGAGAAAGGGAAATGATGTAGAGAAGAAGAACAACTCGAGAACAGAAAAAAAAAGGAAAGAGCATGAGAAGAGAGAAGAAGGATGTAATATCTCGTAATTTTATTTTGGGTGATTATATGAGTTAAATTAGTACATTAATTTTAATTAAATAAATCGGATCGATTCGTTAATTATATGTGTGATTATATTTAAATACTTATATTCTTCGTTATGTATTAACGTTGAATGAAATAACAAAAGAGGATTACCAATTTAGAAAGGTAAACCTAAGTTAGACTTGGTAGAGTGGGACCGGTAACTATTATATAAAAACCAACCTTTTTTAATATTTCTACTTAGTTAAAAAGAAAAAGCGGAAAAAGGATGAAGAGGTGGATTTGGTTATGTTAACTTGGATAAGAAGGAGATTAAGTGGAGGTCCAATAATAATTAGGCACCAAACACTTAATTCGGTGGAAAGAGAGAGAGAGGAGAGTTAAAAGAGGAGCTAGAAGGCAAGGCAAAGCAAGTGATTAGTGGACAAGATAGATGGTGGATTTTGCTAAGGAAGGCACGAAAGAGAGAGAGAGCCCGAGATTGACGAGTGAGAACCGAGAGGAAAAGGAGGCTCGAGCAGCCACAACAGAAAAAGGAGAAGAAGAACATAAAGGGAGGCCAAGAGAGGGAGCAAAAACAGGAGAAAGAGAGCATAAACGGAAACAGAGAGAGCGACGTTGAGAACAAGTGAAAGCAAGAGTGAGGAAGCCAAATCGAGGAGCGAAGGCAAGAGGTTCAGGGCGAGAGAGGTCGGGTAGAGGAATAATGACCGGCGAGCGGAAGAGACAGCGGCCAGCGAATGGTAAAGCCACGGTTGGTGAGCAAGGGCAAGCAAGCAGCAGGGAAGAGAACAAACAGACAGAGAGCCACAGCGAAATTGAAAGCAAGCGAAATTAAAAGCAAGGAGGGACCAAGAACAATGAAGAGGAGGAAGGAAGCCAACCCAAATCAATCCCAAACCCTAGAATTTGAGGTTGGTAATTCATCTCTTGAATTATGAATTATGGAAATTTAAGCTTGAATGAAATGGTTATTAGAGTATCTGGATTGAGTTAAATTTGTCAAATTAAATTGAAATATGTAGCATTTGAAAGAATCGGGGAGAACGAGATTGATTCGTAGTTTGTGGTTTGTGTGTTAATGTTGAATTTTAGTGGCCTTATGAATTCGTAAGCTTGAGTTAGCGAGTAAGTGAATTGGATATGACACATTGTGGTTTAAGGATTCACTTTTGGCAAAATGGACATGCAAATGTAGTTGAAGGTTTCTGTTTTATACGTTATGTGATTAGTGGGTATATTAGTTGATTACATGTTAAAGGAAACAAAAGCTGAATTGAATCGAAGGTTAGAAGAATTGCAAAAGATGGAATTATGGAGTGAAAGTTGAGGACTGGTGGTGTATTAGTGAATTTGAGGGAATATATGATTTAGTCCGATTTACGTGAATGGGTTGGATTGCAATTGCGGATAGTAAGCTTTGGAGAAGTAAATGAAGAATAATTAGGATTTTGATTATCGATGTTAGTATTTAAGTTGAACACAACTCTTGTGGCTTCTAGATTTTATATGTTTGAGATCCACTTAATTATGTTGAGGAATAAAGGTTTGGAGTGGAAAGAAGGCGATATAGGTTATATTGATGATTGATGGTCAACTAGTGTCTAAAAGTAGTAAATTATGGTTGTAGCGCTTGGCCCGGAATTATATCTTTTAATTGAGCATTACTAGGACTCGAATATGGGGAAACATAAGCCTGACGCAAAACGGAATAGGTTAAATTGAGCCAAAATCGAAAAAGTTGTACTTGAATTGAATATACATGCTTTTTAACTTGAATTTTTGAGTTATGTGGATGTAAGAAATATATGTCGATTTAAAAATGATTCACATACATTCTGTTTACCTCTGTTTATATGCCGGTATATGCAAGTTCCGATTATTCAAAATATGTTCGAATGTCTTTGAATAATCTTAGAAAATGATTGAGAATCAAATTCAAGTTGAGGGTTTTAGAAAATGAATAAGTTTGATCTACAATGGTGTGATTCAATGGTTTATGTGGTTTAGTTGTGATTTGAATGCTTTGAAATGTAAGTTGAGATGCTTTTGAATGTTTGAAAGATTATGCCTTGAAACGAATTTGAATTGAGTTGATTCTTGAGAAATGTGATGACAATTTGGAAATGTAGTCTTTCCAAATGTCCTCTTTAAAGTAAGTGTATTGATGTTGAGTGGCTTTGAGAGCTAAAGAATCTAGCACCATAGGATACCGTACAGTCCAAGTACTTCCTCATTAACATGTGCGGTCCGAGTTAATGGTCTAATACTAACGGAGGACTTGGTCATGTGGTCCGACCTTAGGATACCGTGCGGTCTGGTATTCCTTGACAAGAGTTCCTCCTTGACTTTAGTAGTTCCCGGGATTCGAAACTGTCAAACTTGGGTTACAAGTGTACTAATGTCTAGATAGTGATTTGATGCTCGAGTATAATTATTCAATTAGGAAATTGAATAATGGTTTACTGGTTTGAAAATGCTTTTATTTAATTAGAGAATTGAATAAGCTGTTTGATGTTTGAAATTCCCTTTATTCAATTAGAGAATTGAATAATGGTTTGTGAAATGAGTTTGATTGAATTGTAGTGGTAACAATGCAACCTTGAAAATCTAAAAGATTGAAAGATGACTAAAATTCTATTACGATCTGGTTTCATTCATTTAGTAAGATGTTTGGAAATATGAGAAATAGTCATCGGAGAGATATGTGAAGCACATGATGTTTTTGAACTGGAGTTGAAAATAAGGATTGGAAGATAAAATACGATTGAGAGACTACACTATTAAATTGCTAATACTCTATGGTTTGTAGCATGCATATAAAGTATAAATGTTGTGATTTTGGATAGGATTACACTCTAAGCTTGTGGTTTGCTCACCCCTTATCTTTTTGGAGTCGCAGGTACTCCTTAAGGCGAATGGCCTCGTATCTTCAGACTTCCTTGGACTTATGTGCGTGATTGTGTTGCTGAATAACACAAGTTGCTGATGTGTATTCTATATGTTTCTAGCGGTCGTAAGTTGTAATTTAGTTCATGTACTAGTATAGGCATGTGCTAGTCCAGTTAGATTTTTTAAGTTTTAATTCATATTGGTTGGACTCCGGCATGTCGCCATTGAGTTGTGTACTCTAGGCGTGTGGCTCGTTGAGTTATATTGTGGTTTTATGCAGGGTTTTAAGGCTGTAAGCCAAAGGGATATTACGAGATAGAATTCTGCCGAAATTTTCGAGATAAATTTTCAAGTAAGGTGTAAGATCACCTCTATTACCTTTAATTAGGAAGCTAAATCGACACCTTAATTAGCCTTGGAAGTTCTTTTAAGGAACTCGGCGATGTAATACTCCTAGGGTGGACTTCGGGTGTTACATTTATGGTATCAAAGCATAGATTTTGGTGACCTTAAGTCCGCATTGCATAAGCTATCTAGGATCCTTGTTACGTGATAATGTGATTTATTTGTGAGAAGTATACGTGCTCCCTTAAGTGTAATATGTAGTTACCTAGTTAGCTTATTTAAATTAGTTAGATGTTAAATTGCCCATTAAGGTGATATGCGTAAGTTAAATGTGACTTATATGCCTTAGGTATTGACTTATGATTGCATTGACTTGGGAAGATCATACTTATATGCCTTTTGGGTTGACTACTTACCACGTCGTCCTTTTAAAGAAAGAATGAGTGAACTCAAGTGCAGAGTCCAACAATTTTGTGGCCACATAAAACCTTGTGATTAGTATGTTGAGAAGGTATGCCTTGAGTATTTGAGCATTCTGAAATTATATAAAGTGATAACGTGGGCGGAATTAAGTATCACGACATAAGTGAAAAGGAAAGAAATTGATGAATCGTCAAGTTGGAATAAAGTATGAAAACGTGAATGGATACCGCAAATTGTGAAAATTCATTATTGGTGGTAGTTGGTGATGATCCATGGTTGTTGTGGCTCTTTGGGATACGTGGAATTAAATGTATGAATTCATAGTGAATGATGCTCAACGAAGGTCTGGAAATGGAGAATTAGTATTAGTTAGTGACTGATTATGGTTATGAGGTCACATGCGAAATTATGGAATGAGCTAAATCTTGGAGCAATTTCAAATTGAGAAACAAAATTAGAAGAGTGATTGGATAGGCGAGATGAAATTGTGGAAATTTGGTCGAATGTAAGGAATGAGAACTAATTGTGATTATTGTATTTGTGATTATTAAGGCTTAGTGTGAACTACACTAGTGAATTACCAAGCTGATGATGTGTAGTGGCGGAAGCAAAGAAAAAGATGGAAAAACCGCAAAACACTCAACTCAGGCGAGAATAGGACCTGCAGGTGCGGTTCTGGGGAAAAGGGTGAAAGGAGGGGTAAATGATGGAGTTTTTGGACGAAATTTGGTGGAAGGTTAGTTAACTGGTTGGGGAAGGTTGTGGTAAAATTTAGGCAGCATCCAAGGTCGGGATCACCTTGAGCCAAATGCAAACAGAAAGCCTCGCTGGGTGGCTGTCCAGAATGAGGTTCTTTGTTTGTTTTTGGTGCTGGGGATGGAGTTCTTCTTGGATTGAGCTGAGATTTGGAGGAAATGGACTCAACTCATGTAAGATGAAGTGTGTGAAATTTGGGAAAGAGATGATTTGTGGATTGGGAGATGTGGTTGATGGAAGTCGCTGGATAGAACCTGGATTCTGGCTTGGATACGAAACACCACCAAGCTGAATCAACGGGCACTCTTAAACGGTCCGGATACAGAAACACCACCGGGGCTTAAGAGACTCAAAGGACACCACCTAGATGCCAACCTAGGATACAGCTTTGAGGATTTAGAGGCTCGAGAAATCCATCCCGAAAAAGAGTATAACACTCAAGGTTTGTATATTCATCAAAAAGTGTTTTACAATGGAGCATAGGTGCTGAATATATAATGCTTCATGTGAGCATTTACATAACCGAATTCAAGCTGAAAAATAAAGCAAAACAAAATGCTAACAAACAATATTCCTTTCCCTTCCTCCAAGCCAAGCTAGAGTAAATCCTAGCCAAGTATTTCAAAATTGGGAACATGTGGCCTAGGCTTGTTTTCCCCTTCTTCAAGCTTCTTGATTCTTGATGCTTCTAGAATGCCTTGTCATCATCTTCCTTTGTTGCTCCATAACCGGCCATGGCCCATCTCACGTTAATATGGACCGACTTCATTCAAGCATCAACTTATTTATGTACTTAAGCATAAAATGGCAATGTTCCTTGGTTTGACTTGACCATGCACTCTTGCTTTGCCTTGGAGGGTTTTGTGACTAGCTTCAACTAACCTTCTTAACTAAATGGTAATCAATTATTTATGAACAAAATCATAAGAACTTTAATGTTTTGGACTCATCACCCTCCGGGTCCAATAGCACCAATCGGATGAGTTGTGAACTTTTCCCTTGATATTGAAACATTCCGGCTGACCCTTAAGCATCCATGGCTCCTCCAAATGAATAGCATTCTGCTCAAAACACCAAGCTGCCCACTCTCCATCATTCTCCCTTGTAGGAGAGAATTTGTCCTCAAATTCGCACAAGTAATATGCGCCGGGTGGGAAAAATTCTGGACATGTCGGAGCTTATGTTGGGAACCAAAATGGAATGTCCTTCCATGTCTAGGCAGCCAGTTAGTATGTATGGAAAGGTTATGGACTTTCAGCCAGTCCGGATGCTCCATTAGCATGCTCACGGTGTAGGGATAATCTTGGCCAACAACTAGTTCATCACAAGGCGCATCAAACCGCATGCATTTAGGAAGATAGACAACTTCCTTTGACATCAATTCTGCCCCTGAATTTGCTGGTTTCTCTTCTCGGTTTTCTGCTCCTAACTCATCTCCAATGGGCTTTAAATCACTACCTGCTCGGATGGGATAGATAGTATTCGGGTTCGGTGTTTTTTGTGGGGGTAGGCTAGAAGGACTCTTGCTTGGAGGGACAAGGATAGATTTGGTTTGTAGGGTAGTGGTGAGGGAGTGGAATTTTTGTGGAGGGAGATCAAAAGGGTTTTTATTTGGAAAGTTATGGGCAGATTTTGGTGGGGAAATTGGGGTAAAGGTGGTTTAAGTGGTGGGGTAATAATGGGGATCATTTCAGCCCAAGGAAGGCTAGTGGCTTCTCTTGTTGGTAGTGAAATGTGCTTATGAATGGGGCTAAGCTCAAATATCTTTTGTGTACCACAATAATGGCACAACTTTAACGGTATAAGTAGAGCTTTCATGGTTTCTCCAATCACGTAGGCAGCAAGCGCATTCATACTCCACACAAGCTTAGTTAACACAAGCCAAAACAGGTTGGCTTTTATTGCTCCCTTCATGGTTCCAACTTCTTGGATAGAATTGAGGCAGTCCGAAAACAAAGCCTCATGGCTGGGAAATGTGCGCTTGAGGAGGATAAAGATTGCCTCCTTAGGTCTCAATAAGGCCCTTTGCTCCTTGAAACAATCATCTAGGCAGCCATGGTGTGTAGGCTGGATGAAAACGGCACTAGCTCCGTCATTAAACGCACAAAATTTTGTTTCCTCCAACAAATTCTCCTTAGGCACTAGGAGTTCTCCAAAATCATGGTCAACACCATACAAACACATGAGCTTATCAAATTGGAAAACACAATTTCTTAATGGAGTAAATGAGATATACCTCCTTGCCAAGTTATTGGCTCTTTGGTTACTCCTTTGAATCAACAAGTAGAAACTCCCATAAGTAAGTGTGAACAAGATAGTCAAAACTCTTCTTGGCCTCTTCACACAATCCGGGTATAACCTTTGGAGATTTCTCTCAACAATAAATGTCCATGTAAATTGCTCAAAATTATCTCCATAATTTTCCACATGTAAAGGAATAGAACACCTCATGAAAAATGCATCATTCAATTTTTGAGGCTCCCCTTGTTCTATCACTTTGGAATTTATTTCAAGCTCTTCCTTAGCACCAAACTCATGATCAACAATATGCATATTGGGCAGTCCACTCACAGCCAGATTAGGCACTAACATGTGGGAAGGGATTTTTGAGGGACAATGGTCAAATTTGGCTAAGGGTGCTTCGGTAGTGGGAGGGGTGTCTTGTGTGGTCCGAAGCTCATGGGAATTTTCTTTGACAACATTTTCTCCATGACAATGACCGGTTTGAGAAGAGCTATTTTGTGGTTTTGTTTGTGGGATTTGGCTAGGTGACAAAGGAACCAATGTGATCCTCTTACCATCTTTAGTGAAAGCATAAGTGTTCAAGTACCCATCATATATGACTCTCCTATCAAAGAGCCAAGGTCTACCAAGCATTAAATGACATGCATCCATAGGTAGCACATCACACCAAAGTTCATCATGATAATTCTTACCAATGCTAAAGGAGACAAGACATCTAGAATCGACTAGAAGATTTTCACCTTGATTTAGCCATTGGATGGTGTAAGGATGAGGATGGGGTGAGACTTGAATCCCAAGCTTTTCTACCATGGTTGTTGAGGCCACGTTTGTGCAACTACCACCATCAATAATGATAGAGCACACCTTGTTGAGCACCGTTCCTCTTGTGTAAAAGATATTCTCACGTTGCTCATCATCTAGCTCATTGATTCCGCTTGAAGTTCTCCTCAAGAATAAGCTTGCGTTCATGGCTGGGAATTTTGTGGCTGGCTATTTTTGGATTTTTGATTTTTGTGGAAATGGATACACTCACCTAAGGACCAGAACTTGCTCTGATACCAAAAATGATGTGTAGTGGCGGAAGCAAAGAAAAAGATGGAAAAACCGCAAAACACTCAACCGGGCAGAATAGGACATAGAGGTGCGGTTCTGGGGAAAAGGGTGAAAGGAGGGGTAAATGATGGAGTTTTTGGACGAAATTTGGTGGAAGGTTAGTTAACTGGTTGGGGAAGATTGTGGTAAAATTTAGGCAGCATCCAAGGTTGGGATCACCTTGAGCCAAATGCAAACAGAAAGCCTCGCTGGGTGGCTGTCCAGAATGAGGTTCTTTGTTTGTTTTTGGTGCTGGGGATGGAGTTCTTCTTGGATTGAGCTGAGATTTGGAGGAAATGGACTCAACTCATGTAAGATGAAGTGTGTGAAATTTGGGAAAGAGATGATTTGTGGATTGGGAGATGTGGTTGATGGAAGTCGTTGGATAGAACCTGGATTCCGGCTTGGATACGAAACACCACCAAGCTGAATCAAGGGGCACTCTTAAACGGTCCGGATACAGAAACACCACCGGGGCTTAAGAGACTCAAAGGACACCACCTAGATGCCAACCTAGGATACAGCTTTGAGGATTTAGAGGCTCGAGAAATCCATCCCGAAAAGAGTATAACACTCAAGGTTTGTATATTCATCAAAAAGTGTTTTACAATAGAGCATAGGTGCTGAATATATAATGCTTCATGTGAGCATTTACATAACCGAATTCAAGCTGAAAAATAAAGCAAAACAAAATGCTAACAAACAATATTCCTTTCCCTTCCTCCAAGCCAAGCTAGAGTAAATCCTAGCCAAGTATTTCAAAATTGGGAACATGTGGCCTAGGCTTGTTTTCCCCTTCTTCAAGCTTCTTGATTCTTGATGCTTCTAGAATGCCTTGTCATCATCTTCCTTTGTTGCTCCATAACCGGCCATGGCCCATCTCACGTTAATATGGACCGACTTCATTCAAGCATCAACTTATTTATGTACTTAAGCATAAAATGGCAATGTTCCTTGGTTTGACTTGACCATGCACTCTTGCTTTGCCTTGGAGGGTTTTGTGACTAGCTTCAACTAACCTTCTTAACTAAATGGTAATCAATTATTTATGAACAAAATAATAAGAATTTTAATGTTTTGGACTCATCACCCTCCGGGGTCCAATAGCACCAATCGGATGAGTTGTGAACTTTTCCCCTTGATATTGAAACATTCCGGCTGACCCTTAAGCATCCATGGCTCCTCCAAATGAATAGCATTCTGCTCAAAACACCAAGCTGCCCACTCTCCATCAGCTGAGGAGAGCTAATTTCAGGATTCAAATCAAATATAGCAATTTATAATGAGTTGTGATTGTTTGGGTTTGGGTTAAGTTGTAGCTGTTTGTGATAGTTGTGGTTATTATGGCTCGTGAGAATTGAACCCTTTGGTTACCTAGATTTGCTATATTCATGATCGAGTTTAGTTTAACGAGGAAATGAGGTTTGAAGTGTAGAAGAAAAGCGAAAATTTAAAGTATAGAGATTCGGTGAGTTTTGAAACTAATGGTAATTGGGTGATGTTTAATGTTTGACTTAGTATTACGTTCGTGTTATCTATTATAGTTGGGTTGCCTATGGGTATCATTTGGAGTCACCGAGTCGTTAAACCAAATCTAGATTGTGAATGAAACTTGAGCTCGGGGTGCTCCCCTTGGAGAAGAACTAAATGAGGTAGATTTTAGCTACGTATGCTTGGATTATGAGGTTCATGTTGGGATAATAGATGGGCATGTGTAAAGAAGGTCAAGTAGTTAATCGAAAATGTGGATTATGGTAAAGGATGCTAAGAGGTAAAGATACAAGGGTGAGAAGAACTAGAGAATCAAGTTATAATGGTAAAGGTGAGATTACCCCGATCCGATTGATTGATTATGAGGATAGAAAGACTAATAACCGTGTTTGGGAATAGTCATCCGATTAAATTTTGTTCCAACACTCCTGTGATTCATGTAGTTGCGTTTATTTTTTACTTATTGTAGAGGCTACCTCTTCATTTCAAATTTCGAGGACGAAATTCTTTTAAGGAGGGAAGAAATGTAATACACTGTAATTTTATTTTGGGTGATTATATGAGTTAAATTAGTAAATTAATTTTAATTAAATAAATTAAATCGATTCGTTAATTATATGCATGATTATATTTAAATAATTATATTCTTCACTTGTGTATTAATGTTGAATGAAATAACTAAAGAAGATTGCCAATTTAGAAAGGTAAAACCCGGGTTAGACTTGGTTGAGTGGGTTCAGTAACTATTATTTAAACCGACCTTTTCCTAATATTTCTACTTAGTTAAAAAGAAAAAAGGGGAAAAAAAGGATGAAGAGGTGGATTTCGATGTGTTAAATTGAATAAGAAGGAGATTAAGTGGAGGTCCAATAATAATTGGGCACCAAACATTTACTTCGGTGGAAAGAGATAGAGGAGACTTAAAATAGGAGCTAGATGGCAATGCAAAGCAAGTGATTAGTGGAAAGGAGAGTTGGTGGATTTTGCTAAGGAAGACACGAAAGAGAGAGAGAGAGCCTGAGATTGAAAGTAAGAACCGAGAGGAAAAGGAGGCTCGAGGAGCACAAACGGAAAAGGGAGAAGCGAGAACATAAAGGGAGGCTAAGAGAGGGAGCGAAAATAAGAGAAAGAGAGCAAAACGGAAACAAAGGAGCCAAAACAGAGGAGCGGAGCCAAAAGGTCTAGGGCGAGAGAGGCTAGGAAGAGGAACGATGACCGGCGAGCGGAAGAAACAGCGGCCGGCCAATGGGAAAGCCACGGTCGGTGAGCGAGGGCAAGCAAGTAGCGGGGAAGAGAACGATAGAGAGCCGTAGCAAAACCGAAAGCAAGGAAAAATGAAAGCAAGTAGGGACCAAGAATTCTAGGTTATGAATTATGGTAATTTAAGCTTGAATGAATTGGTTATTAGAGTATCCGAATTGAGTTAAATTTGTCAAATTTAATTGAAATATATAGCATTTGAAGGAATTGGGAATAATGAGATAGATTGAGGGTTTGTGATTTGTTTGTTGATGTTGAATTATTAGTGGCCTTATGAATTCGTAAGCTTGAGTTGGTGGTGAATTGGATATGACAAATTGTGGTTTAAGGATTCACTTTGGAGTTGTAATAGGCAAATTGGACACGGGAGGTTTTTGTTTTATTTGTTATGTGGTTAGTAAGTATATTAGTTGATTACATGTTAAATGAAGCAAAGTTGAATTGAACCTGAATTGCAAAAGATGGAATTATGGAGTGAAAATTGAGGACTAGTGGTGTATTATTGAATTTAAGGGAATATAACGATTTAGTTCGATTTACTTGAATGGGTTGGATTGGAATTGCAGATAGTAAGCTATGGAGAAGTAAATGAAGAATAATTGGGATTTTGATTACTGATGTTAGTATTTCAGTTGAACACAACTCTTGTGGCTTCTAGATTTTATATGTTTGAGATCCACTTAATTATGTTGAGGAATAAAGGTTTGGAGTGAAAAGAAGGCAATATAGGTTATATTGATGATTGATGGTCAACTAATGTCTAAAGGTGGTAAATTATGGTTGTAGTGCTTGGCACTGGAATTATATCTTTTAATTGAGCATTACTAGGACTCGAATATGGGGAACACATGAGCCCGACACAAACAAAATAGGTTGAATTGAACCAAAACCTAAAAAGTTGTACTTGAATTGAATATATATGTTTTTTAACTTGAATTTATGAGTTATGTGGATTTGAGAATTATATATCGATTTAAAAATAATTCATATACATTACTGTTTACCTCTGTTTAAATGTCGGTATAGGCAAGTTTTGATTATGCGAAATCTATTCTAAATGTCTTTGAATAATCTTAGAAAATGATTGAGAATCGAATTCAAGTTGAGGGTTTTAGAAAATAAATGAGTTTGATCTACAATGGTGTGGTTCAATAGTTTATGTAGTTTAGTTGTGATTTGAATACTTTGAAATGTAAGTTGAGATGCTTTTGAATGTTTGAAAGATTATGCCTTCGAATGAGTTTGAATTGAGTTGATTCTTGAGAAATGTGATGAGAATTTGAAAATGTAGTCTTTCCAAATGTCCTCTCGTAAAGTAAGTGTATTGATGTTGAGTGGCTTTGAGAACTAAGGAGTCTAGCACCATAGGATACCGTGTAGTCCAAGTACTTCCTAATTAACATGGTCCGGGTTAATTGTTTGGTACTAACGAGAGGACTTGGTCGTGCAGTCCGACCTTAGGATACCGTGCGGTCCGGTATTCCTTGACAGGAGTTCCTACTTGACTTTAGTAGTTCCAAGGATTCGAAAAGGTGAAACTTGGGTTGCGGTCACCCAAGCGAAAAGGGTACTAGTGTCTAGACAATGATATGATGCATTGGGTATAACCTTTATTCAATTAGGGAGTTGAATAATGGTTTACTATTTGAAAATGCTTTTATTCAATTAGAGAATTGAATAAGCTGTTTAATCTTTGATTTAATTGCATTGGTATCATTGCAACCTTAAAAATCCAATAGATTGAAAGATGACTAAAATTATGTTTCCATTCGGTTCGATTCATTTAGTAAGATGTTTGGAAATATGAGAAATAGTCATCGGAGAGATATGTGAAGCACATGATGTTTTTGAACAAGAGTTGAAAATAAGAATTGGAAGATACAATACGATTGATAGACTACACTATTAAACTGCTAATACTCTATGGTTTTTATGTATGCATATAAAGTATAAATGTTGTAATTTTGGGATAGGATTACCCACTGAGCTTGTGGTTTTCTCACCCCATATCTTTTTGGAATTGTAGGTACTCCTTAAGGTGAATGGCCTCGTATCTTTAGCTTCCTTGAACTTCGCGCGTGATGCTTTGTTGTAGAATAACGAAGTTGCTGATCTCTATTATGTATGTTTCTATCGCTTGTAAGTTGTAACTTAGTTCATGTAGTGGTATACGAATGTCCTAGTCCAAGTAGATTGTTTTAAATTTTAATTCATATTTGTTGGACTCCGCTGTCGTTCGATTGTATACTCCGATCGTGTGGTTCGTTAAGTTATATTGTGGTTTTATGCGGGGTTTTAAGTCTTTAAGCCAAAGGGATATGCCATATTACGAGACAAAATTATACCGAAACTTTCAGAAAAATTTTCAACTAAGGTGTAATATCACCTCTATTACCTTTAAGTTGGATTAGGAAGCCAAACCGACACCATAATTAGCCTTTGGGGTTCTTTTGAGGAACTCGGCGATGTAATACTCATAGGGTGGATTTCGGGGTGTTACGAAGGAGGAACAAAAATAGAACCTGGAGCGAAGCAAAACAAAGGGAGAGAAAGAGAGACTCGATGAGACACAGAGAGGATAAAGGTGACCGAGAGCAAGAGGAAGAGAGGGGTTGAGCGGGAACAAGGCAGAGGCCGAGAGACCGAAAGCCAAACAGCTACCAGGAACAGGAATGGATAAGAGGAAAGGCTTGGGTGAGGACTCAAGTATAACTCTCTATCCCTTTATGGTTTTAATTT
Organism: Talinum fruticosum; assembly: GCA_021018815.1. Classification (NCBI taxonomy): domain Eukaryota; kingdom Viridiplantae; phylum Streptophyta; class Magnoliopsida; order Caryophyllales; family Talinaceae; genus Talinum; species Talinum fruticosum. Next base: position 1,859,753 of record JAITYX010000040.1, read on the forward strand.
CAAGTCATTCTAAGTATTTAAAAGCTCAACCTTAAGTTTTTCATTTCGTCTAACCCACTCGGAAAACATATCTTAAGTAAAACACATTTAACTATATTTCGACCCACTCATACCTAACTTAGAAAGATGACATGAGTAAATAATTTCATAAACTCTTCATATTCTAAGCATCGACTTAATGTTCTAAATGAAAATGAATGTTAACTATATCTTCTAAGTCAATTTATTAAATGAAATTACTTAATTGATCAAGTTTATGCATTTTGATTTTTCAATCTTCATAACTTGATCATTTAAAGGATTGATTCAAGATGAAATTTAAACATATTTAATATTAGACTCAGAAAACTCCATTCTTTCAAGCTAAAGATAACTAAGCACTTAATTATGTTGAATTTATTATTATCGTTGCCTAATGTTGGGTCCAAGTATTTTTATACTTTGATTACCACTTTGATTTTCTTTTGCAGGTTAATTAAAGTATTTTAATTTTATTTTGAAAAGCAAAAGCAAGCGGCTTCCTACCATTAAACACCAACACACAGAAAAACACCTTTTCCGGACAAGGCTTAGACACCGTGTCGGGTTTGTTTGTTACCAAATCCGATAAACTTTAACTTTGAGTCTAACAGTTGTTTCCATCCTAGATTTTAGTTACAACCGGTGGAATGGACTACTTTTCAAGCGAAAGATTAAAGCACAATGTTCATCTTGATACGGCTCCTTTTCTTAGTTATTCATACTAGCCGTTACAACAGACTAATGAGGCTCATAAGTCTATAACAAGCCTCAATGGATACTTTGCCCTACCGAGTATAAATAGAAGCCTTTCTATAAGACTTGAAGATTGATAAAATTATTGCTTGAACTCGATTCTTTGGGTTGAATTGTAATGGTTTTTGAAATACCCGATTTGATTGAATTCATTGAAAGGATTTGAGATGTTTAAATTAGAAGTAAATCTGAATGAAACGAGTTAGATTGAGGGTTTATGGGTTTGAGGTTAAATCGATTATCGGCATTGTGAATTCTAAGGTCGGAGTTAATGCTAGTGGAGTTGGAATGATAAGTTAAGGTCCGGATATCGACTTAGGCATTGTACCAACCGAGTATAGGTTACTAAAAACGGGAATGAAAAAGAGTTCCCGAAATTGAATCAAACTTGATGATTACCTGAATTGTAGAAAAGTGAGTCGTGAAGTAGAATTGAGAGGTTTAATTAAGTTGAAACACATTTGATTTCTTGAGGTTAAACCGAGCTTGAAGATAACTGGAACCGAGGGAATTTGAGTGGTGAAATAAAATTAAGAGTTATATGACTAAGTGTGGCCGAGAAAGAGTGGGTTAATGATATGGGGACTATTATATACTTGTGAGATTGCGGAGAATTAAAGTTGGAAGAATCCCGAAATCATAATGAACTAAATTTATTTCCTTTCAAGTTGAATTTGTGGAAAATGGAAAATTATGAGTTAGTAATGGTTTTTCAATGCATATTTACATAAGTTCTATTCTAAATGTTCTTATATTACTTTCAAAACAAATGAGCTTTGAATCAAAGTTGCTAATTTAATTAGTCTGTCTGCAATTGTGTTCCAATGAAGACAAACTAATTTGAGAAACCGAGTTTGAAAGGGTAACAAGTTGTGTTATGCCTTTTATTATGTGAAATTGAATTGTGAAACCGATTTGAGATTTCGATTTAAAACCAAGTTTGATGAGTGATTATGATCACTTTGGTTTTGAATGAATTTTGGACTAAGGATTGTTTAGACCGGAGGAAGAAGGTGGTCATGCATAGCAGGCCATGGGGTCCTTGTGTATCGGGAAGCCCATCAACCTTGCGAGCTCGAGTTGATCCGTTCTCGATGAGGAAAGTGGAGCCTGAAGGTTTGCTCCTCGAGAGTCAAAGTCACCCTAGAGGGGCGGTGAATAGGGTGATGAGGAAATTTATACAAACTTAGACAGTTTTGATTTGAAAGTGATAAACAACTGAGTTTGAGTCTAGATTGGACTCGAAATGCAAACACTAAAAATACGTGGAAACCCTCATGGGGCGAGAAAACCACGATCAATGCTAATCTAAGCACCAAGTCAAATCCACTATTTTGAATCCTCAAAATACAAAGGACTGGATCTACTAGAATTGCTCCCTTAGACAATTCCTTATAATGTTTTCCTAAACTCGAAGTTCCCTTATCCGATCTAGTACTTCCTTACCGAGGTAACTTTTACAATCGGGGACAACCGAGCTGAGTTAACCCTTACAGCTCAGTCAAGGGACCTTACTTAGAATGTAAGAGAAGAATGTGACCGATTACAAGACTTTACAACTCAAAAATATTAAATACATACTGGGAGTTGTAAATAGAAGACGGAATATGAAAACAATAATTTTTGCTCAAGTAATGTGTTTTGCAATGATGTTCGAGCAATCTTCTAGTCTTATAATATTCAACCAAGCAGAGTGATCATTGTGTCTTGGTTCTAAACAAAAAGTATTCATCTGGTTGTTGTAACGACTCTTCCGAGTCACTCGAAAAGATCCGTTGGGATGTGAATGTTGTTCAACGGCTCTTGGCTCCAAAAGGTGTTCCAGTCAACTGATGTTATCCGAAAAGCAAGGTGGAAACCACCATTGAGCCTAGCATTAGAGTTTTCTAGTTTTGGAAACAGGACAACGCCGATACGGTGTCCGAGCCCTGTTTAGAAGTAGATAAAGCTTGTCTGCTGGTGATTGACAGACTAGAAGCCGCCTACTTTTGTATTTCAAAAATGACTTAGCCTCGTTTGAATAACCTACAAAAGTAAACCACATTGGTTCTCAAAGTATAAAATACTTTGGTCCAAGATTAGACATAGATAATAATTGAATTAGGATAATTAAGAACTTAATTATCTTAGGCCTAGAGAAGTGGAATTTTCTGAGTCTAATATTCAATATACTCAAATTCCATCGGAGACAATCCTAAACATGATCAAGTAGAGAGAGTAAAATATTAGAGTATAACAACTTGATCTGAATAACTAATTCTCAAGGAGATAAATTGACTTAGAATAGGGAATTAATACGAGTAATTCTTTGTTCATTGAAATATGCAGTTAGAACACAAAATAAAGATGTTAGAGAAATTATTTGAACATGTGATAGCTCGAGTGATGTCCGAGTGAGTCGAAACATTAGTGTAGAAGATATACAATAATGTTCTTTCCGAGTAAGTTAGAAACGAATGAAAACTTATACAAGAGTTGTTATAAAGCTCAGAATGACTTAAAATCAAAACTTAGAAGAGATGAGGTTTATACCCGAGTCTTCATGTATTACTCGGAATGACTTAGAGTTAGAAACTAAGTCTTCGAGCCTTCCAAGAGTTTCCTAGAGATAGGTTTCGGGAGCCTCAATTAGGGGTCACTCCCCAAAGAAACTATTTGGTGGTAGTTCAAGTCTAAAGCCTTAGAAAGATATTTAGTTTCGAGTGAAAGTTTTTGAAAGAAAGTGTTGGTGGTTGCACCACCTTGTTCAAAGTTGATCAAACCCTTTACAGCTCCAAAGAATTTCATTAATGACTATTTATGTTATTATCATGCTATTCTTATTTTATCAATAATTATTATTGGTAGTACGTGTAAAGAACTTTCCGTTTTAAGAGTGTAGAACTCTCCACTGAGAGGATTGGTGCTCAACCCCACATACCAACTCTCCAAATGTAGGTACCTCATGAGATGGTTTGTTTCGCCCCTTTCCTTGATAGAAATGCCTATGCTTTAGTGGTGGCTTGATGAAGGAAGTTTTGTTTTGTGTTTTCTCGGTTCCAACGTGTTGTATACATTTAATTACATACGTAAATATAGATGGGATGTACAATGTAGCTGGACTAGTAGGTGGAAACCTAGACTAGCAGCTCACGATAAGCCAGGAATTTCCTATCGTTGGTAATTTTCGTTAACCGAAAATCGGTTAACCAACTTTCCGATTCGTAAAAATCCAAACCAAACCAAAATATTTAGTTAACCGAACATTTCAATTCGACAAAAATCGACCAGTAACCGAACCGAAATGACCAGGTAATCGAATCTTCGATTCGCTTAACCGATCTTTCGGATCGGTTCACGGTTAACCATTAAACATAGAAAAAATGGACTAACCCAAAAAATCCAAAGAGCTAAATCATGTTCAAAAGGCAACCATTCTTGATTAAAAAGTAAAACAAATCAATTGAAAATCAAAACAAAGTGTGTATCCGTATATGTTGCCTTCCAACATTCAATTAACTAGAATTAACCATCGCTAAACAAAAATTAATTCCATCCAACCAATTTATTCAAAAGCAAAAGTAAAAACAAAAATGAACTAAATCACAAAAAATTGAATCAATTACCGAAGCATTAGGGTGGCGGAGGGACAAAGAAGATAGAGAAATATTGAGTAACCGCCATATCTACGTTGAAGGAAGCAACCACCGCTATGCCTAAGACTGGGGAGGGTTAGTATGAGTAGTCGATCGACGGCAGGGAGAGAGATGAGATGAGAAGAGATGAGGGGATAGTAAAGGAGACGATAGGAGAAAGGGGGAGAGGAGAGAGAAAGGTAGTAGAGGAGAGGTGTGAGGGGTGATGAAGCCGAAGAAACAAGGAGCTAGGCTTCCTAACGAGGCTATTTATACGAAGCTTCTTTTTTAAGAAAAGTTCGGTTCGGTTCGGTTAACCGAGTTTTCAAACCTCGAACCGAAACCGAACCGTGAACCGAAATTTCGGTTTGATGAACCGAACAGACTTTTTGAGAAAAATTTGTCCAGTTCACTCGCTTTTTGGTTCGATTTTTCAGTTTTAATTTTTTCGCACACTCCTATATGACGTTCAACCTCATCCTCTCGGAGTTGACTCGAAGTAATTGTAACTTAGTTTTGTAACTTGGTTTGTAAATTAGTTGGGAACTTGGTTTCTATGGTTGTAAATATACTCGGCGTATGGCCGTTGAGTTATATACTCGAGCGTGTGGCTCATAGAGTGTGATTGTGGTTTTGGTGCGAGGTTTTAAGGCTTTTTAGAGTTACGGTTTGAGAGCCTGAGCCCATAATTTAATAATTATTTCTTAAAAGAAATATTTATTGTTTATCGCATCACTAGCGACACCTGCCAGACTTCTAATTGTTTGAAATTTAATTTCTTTCTATTTGAATTTTAAACACCTTCGAAGCCACTTTTGACATGTGGCAATTTGCGATAGGTCGAATAAAAATTATTTGATTTTCAATGTGGTGGCATATACTTGGCTAACGAAATTTTTGCCTCCTACAAATGCCCCCTTTGAGAGTCGAGTTGCATGCACAAAATTTTTAGTTGTTCGAGCGGTTGAATCTTAAATATTTACAAGATGATTGTTGTGGGTCAATTGTAATCACCTTCCCGATGTGAAAATTTTCAGCTTCGTAGGGGACTACATCGAAGTCACGTAGGTCACATCTTTAGAATTATTTGGTTATATTCGGAGATTAACAGGTTAACATATTTAAAAAAATATTCCACAAGATATTTAGACTATAAACCAAATTTCATCCAACTTTTACTTAACCACAACTATGATTACTAGCACGTATGTAATTACCGACACATATATCCCGCCCAATAAATAATTCAACTTCAAAAGCATCCGTATGACCATGTTGCTTTTTGAATGAGAGCCACTTATTCTTTGTGTTACTCTATCATCTCCCTAACCAAACCGCCCACCTCTTTCCCGTAAAATTTTTTGTGGAAAAATCAGATTCCTTAGAGAGGCATTCGATTTTGATTGTGGAAAACCAAGTTGATTTGAGGGGCCGAGAGTGAAATTGAATGATTTGGGGGCTTTCGATTGTGGTTGTTACTACTGCTGTTATTGTTGTTCTTCTTCTACTCTATAATCTGAATCACCATTGTTCTTCTCCTTCTCAATCTTTAATTTCTCCGGTATTTCTTGCCTTTCCATGTTCAAAATTACTTAATGTATCGGTTTGCTTTCCCTTCAATTTCACCTTGGATTTCTTCTTCTCCGACCTAGGGTTTGATCTCGCCTTTCTGTTTCTCCCTTTCTTGGTAGGTAGAGGGTTAGCAACCATTGGGAGGTTGGAGGTTGCAGCGGCGGCCATGGGAGATAATAGTGATATAGGGCCGAGACGCCATCCCCTCTACTCTCTCCTTTTGCAACAGATTTAATGGAGTTGATGATGAAGTTAGAGGCTCGTGGGGTTTATGTGGATTTTAGTTCTAAGTTAAACTCTAAATTTGTTTCAAACTCTAAATTAATCGAAACTCGAATTCGAATTTTAATTGGGAATTCAACTTTGAAGTGGGAGGCTCATGGAAACTTTGAATTGTAGGCATCAACTACATTCTATTCGGAATTGAACTCTTAAGTAAGAGGCTCACGAAGAATCTGGGTTCAAGGAATCAAACCGAGTTCTCTTTAGAATGGGTTTCTCACACCTAATTTTTACAAGAACCTTCGAAGACTTCGAATGATATACTCGATTCGGGTATTTCCTAGACAGTTCCAACTCACCCGCCACATCACCAGCCAACTATGCTTAATCGGACAGATAAGGGAGATATCAACCCAAGCCAACCCCTAACGGGCCAGGTAAAAGCCTAAAGCCCATTATGGCTAGGGTTTCCCCTAAACCACGGTAAATTACTACACTACCCCTTTAAAAATCCCCTATAAATATCCATCATTTCCCAACTCCATGGGGCGGGTTTCGCATTCCATAAATCTCATCTTTCCGACAATCACACACCCAAGCTTCCAAGCTCTCAAGCTCTCAAACTCTCAAGAAACATCCCAAGAGTTTTCACCTTTGGAAAATCTCTCAACTCCCAAGGAATTCCCCTACGCACATCGAGGAAGATTTCCTTGATCCATTCAATCAAGTTAATCACTAACTTGAGCGTCGGAAGGGCGTTCCAAGGATCCACCCCAGGGCTTCGCCTTTTACAGAGTTTAACCAGTCGCCAAGTGGAATCGGATCGATCGTGCCACGTCCTTAGAACTAGAGCGGTAAATCCTTCCCCTCTCGAATCAACATCCACATCATCAACTCGGCTTTCTCCAGAAATAGTTTGGCGCCGTCCGTGGGGAGGAAGGTAGCATATGGTCACCGAGTGGCACTCGATCTCGATCTAAGATGACGGGCGACACAACCAACCCACCGATCCCTCACCCTCATCGTTCAATGCCTACGGGGGCCAATCCCGCAAAGCTCCTTAAGCCAAGGATGCGGAATCATCTCAACAGCTTTACGGGCAACCGCCACACCCGGCCGGAGGGTTATGTCACCCTAGGGGCTCTTCATAACTTAATAGAGACTCTTAAAGCGATCGCCGCACAGCAAGTGCAAGAGCAAGTGCGAGCCACCATGGAACAGCGCATGCCTATCATGCCCTTCCACTACGCCCGACTCCGGGTACGGCACAACCCCTGGGAGGTCAACCTGTTGGTCACTTCTCGAGCGGGATGCCTTCCTATGCGCTCCAAGCATAGCCCACCGAGGCCTCGACGGCGCTTGCCTCCGAGCGACCAAGCGCTCCCCAACGAGGCATTATGAGGAGGGAGACGCTAGGGGATCATCGAAGCCAAGAGAGTTGTTCATAGAGCCAATGAGAATATTGTAACATCCCACACGGCTTCGACCCCTACACCACCCACAGCGAGCACTTTGCCTGGTTTGAAGGCAATGCTCCAAGATCGAAAGCGGGGCCCAAACCTCGGGGAGCAGAAAGACAGCCAGCCCGTGGGATCGGGTACTCATGGTCGTGAGTCTCAACAAGCCTACGGCGCTCTCAAATCCGACCAAGGACGATCCATCGTTCAAAAGCGCGGCACTCAAGGGAGAGACACCAAGGGCAATCGGCTATGAAGTGTCCCAAGAGGTCGGAGAGGACCAGGCGCACTCCTCCTCGATCTAAGAGGAGGAAGTGTCCTTCCCCGGTGGAAGTTTCGTGCCACCAACCCCGCGCCGTTCCCGTCTCTCGGCTCGACTCGAGGCCGACCCAACATACTTTCAACACTCCCTTCTCAAAGAAGATCATGAATGCACCAAGAATGAAAAGATAAAGGTCCCAAGCGTCGAACCGTACGATGGTACTATTGACCCCAAGGACCACCTGGCATACTACAAGTCCCATATGTATGTGCGGGACGGAGACGATGCTACCTACTCGCTGATTCTTCCCCGCCACACTCGAAGAGGGTCGCGCAGAAATGGTTCAATGGTCTCCCTCAAGGAAGCATCTCTTCATTCGAAGAACTCGTGAGAAGTTTGTTGCATAATTCATCGCGAGTTGCAAACAGAAGAAAACCAACATCCATCTTTAAAAAATTAAACGAGCAACGAAACTCTCAAGGATTATGTGCGGAGGTTCCACTGTCTACACCTCCTTCCTAAATGGACTAAGGAGTAGAAGATTCAAGTTTTCCCTCGCCGAACGAAGGTGACTACCCTCGCAGAGGCGCTCCGAAGGCGGCCGACTTCATCCGAGCCACGAGATTTGCGTAGAGGAGGGCGAGGAGGCAAGAAGAAAAGGAGGGCACAACACTGCTGAGTGTCGGGCCATGAAGAAGGCACTTTGGGAATTGGCCGATATCGGGCAAATCAACCGTTTTCTCAAGAAGGACATCCATGGGGCTAAGGGAGGCTCCTCAAGGCAAGGAGAAAAGAGTTATGAAGATGACGATGCCACCGGAATCGTAGCCACCATCGGCTGGCGGCTTTGCGGGGCGTCACCCCTCATCTTGGAAAGCTCACCCGAGGAGCGCGCAACAAGTGTTGATCACCGGGCAGCCTCCGCCTGTAAAAGTGCCCATGATGACCTTCGGAGATAAGGACCTAAGAGGCATGGCCACCCCACACGACGACCCCATTGTCATCACGTTGAAAATCTCGAACGCCATAGTCCGGAGGATTCTAGTGGATACGGGAAGCTCGGTGGACATCATTACCATAGAATGCTTAAACGAATTGAAGTATACCCCTCGGAATATCATCCCTCTCGTAAATCCAATCCTTGGATTTGGGGGCGAATAGTGCATCCTCTCGGCATGATCCACCTACCAGTGAGGATTGGAGACAAGGTCGGAGGGCGAAACATTGAAGTGAATTTCTTGGTGGTCGATGTGCGCTCCGCATACAATGTCATCATTGGGCGTCCCACCCTCAACCAAAGCAAGGTAGTCATTGCTCCATATCTTCTCCTCATGAAGTATGAACTTGACGACGGATCCGTGGGCGAAATCTACGGCGATCGAAAACCGCAAGGGAATGATGTTGTAAGCCTTCGACCCTAATGGAGAAGCGAGACGAAAGAAGGGAAAGCTAACGATGACCCCAAGGGCAAGAGACCAAAAGTAGAGCTGCTCGCCAAAATCCCCGAAACTATGATGGTGTGCTTTGCCACCACCGAAGATTATGGTAGGGACTGGCCTACACCTTCGAAGATGTCGAACTCATCCCTTTAGAGGAAACTTGCCCCGATCATTGCGTATAAGTGAGTAGGAACCTCCGCAAAGGGATCAAAGAGGGCCTTGTCCGACTCTTAAGAGAGTACAAAGATGTCTTAGCCTTTGGACCTAGAGAGATGCCCGGGTTAACCCCTAAGGTCATCGAGCACAAGTTGAATGTCAACCCATCTTACAAGTCCATCATCCAAAACGTAGACAGTTGAGGGCGAACGTAACACAGCGGTGGTCGAAGACGTCAAGAAGCTATTTGAGGCGGGGTTCATTCGGAAATTCCAATACCCCGAGTGGATCGCCAATGTAGTCTTGATGAGAAGTCGAATGGTAAATGGAGAATGTGCATCGACTTCATCGACCTTAACAAAGCATGCCCAAAAGATAGCTATCCTTTGCCAAAAATTGACAAACTCGTCGATGCTACGGCAGGCCATGCCCTTCTCGGTTTCATGGATGCTTTTCGAGGTACCATCAAATACCGTTATGCAAAGAAGACCAGGAAAGAACAACCTTCATCACCGACCAAGGGCTGTATTGCTACAATGTGATGCACTTCGGATTGAAAAACCCTAGAACCACCTACCAAAGGTTGGTTAACATGATCTTTGCCCACTCATTGGAAAGACTATGGAAGTATATGTGGAGGACATGATCGTCAAGAGCAAGCAGGACTTCAACCACGTTTCCAAACTCCGGAGGACGTTTGAAGTCCTACGAAGGTACGGGATGAAGTCGAACCCCAAAAATGCACCTTCGAAGTCAAGGCTGGAAAGTTCCTAGGCTTCATGATCAACTATAGAGGGATAGAAGCAAATCCCGACAAGGTGCAAGTTGTACTTAACATGAAGTCCCCCAGGACCATCAAGGAGGTTCGAAGCTAACAGGGTACGTAGCCGCCCTAGGATGATTTACGTCAAGGTCTGCAGATAAATGCCAGCCCTTCTTCAAAGTTCTCAAGAAAAGAGCAAAGTTTGAGTGGGATTCCGAAGCGGAAAAAGCATTCTCCCAACCGAAAGCATATATGGCCCAACTTCCAAAATTGCCAGTCCTACTCCAGGGAGCCCTTACTCATTTACCTCGTTGTCTCCGATCAAGCAATAAGGCAGTCCTCCTCGTGGAGCGAAAGAATGAGCAAATACCGTGTATTACGTTAGCCATGCACTCACGGGCGCCGAGCTTTGCTACCCTGTGATCGAGAAATTCGCATACGCTCTCCTCTTGGCCAGTTGAAAGTTGCGGCCTTACTTTGACGCACACAAAGTGACGGTCCTTACCGACCAGCCCTTGTGGAACGTATTGCAAAAGTTCAAAAGCTCCGGAAGAATGCTTGAAGTGGGCCATCGAGCTTACCCCTTATGGCCCGGAGTTCGAACCCGAACGAGCTATCAAAGCACAAGCATTGGCGAGATTTCATAGCGAGAATGCCCACACCGAACCAACCACTACCATCCGAAGACAAATGTTGGACCCTCTACGCAGACGGTTCATCAACCAAAGATGGGAGTGGAGTGGGGTTGGTCATCACTTCACCAACGGGGAACTCTACGAACACGCACTCAAGTTCATGTCCAAAGCTTCCAACAATGAGGCTGAATGTGAGGCCCTCCTAGCAGGCATAAACCTCTGTTATGTGGCGGGAGCGAGCTCCGTAAAAGCCTACTCGATTCCCAGCTCGTAATCTCCCGACTGAATGGGGAATACGAGGCACTGGACAAGGACATGATAGCGTATCGTCAAAAGGTCAAAGAAGCGGCAGGACGACTCCAACACTTCAAAATCCTGCATGTACCCCGCTCGGAGAACAGAGAAGCCGATGCCCTCTCCAAACTCGCCAGTACCTCGATCGATGGGCAGCCGAAAAAGATCCAGTGGGAGATACTTGGAAAGAGAAGTATCGATATCAAAGAAACCATGTGGCTAAACAGGAGCAACACTTGGATGGATCCCCTCATCAACTACCTATCCAAGGGGAACTTCCACAAGATAGCAAAGCAGTGGAGCATGTCAAGAAGAGAGCGGAATGGTTTGTTTACTATGACAGAGCACTCTACAAGAAGGCGCACTCCCAACCATTGTTTTGTTGTGTACCACCGAAAATGGGTCAAAAAATACTTGAAGAAATTCATGAAGGAGTGTGTAGCTCACACATAGGCGGAAGGGCACTCGGCAGCAAAGGCTTTACGGACCGGCTACTATTGGCCATCCTTACAAGAAGATTCAATGGACTTAGTGAGGCGATGTGACAAATGCCAAAAATTCGCTCATGTGCCAAAGTGCCCTCCTACTGAGCCGACTCTATCCAGTCACCCCTTCCTTTTGCAAAATGGGGGATGGATATCCTTGGTCTATTTCCAAAAGCCACGAGTCGGTGCAACTACTTGTTCGTAGCTATGGACTATTTTACTAAGTGGATAAAGCCGGAAGCCGTAGCCTCGATCACCGAAAAGGAAGTGCACAAGTTCATCCGGAAGAGTATAATCACTCGGTTTGGCGTCCCTAGGGCGATGATATTTTCCAAGCTCCCTTCACGACCGTGGCTCGTCCCCAATATAGTTTCCAAGCCCGCCACGGCCGTGGCTCGTCCCCAAACCAATGGCCAAGCTGAGTTAGTCAACAAGGTCATACTTAACGGCCTTAAGAAGAGGCTAGACGATGCTAAAGGAAAATGGGCGGATGAGTTGCCAACTATCTTATGGTCAATTAGAACCACGAGACGTCAACTACCGGAGAAACACCTTTCATACTAGTGTATTGATCCGAAGCCGTGCTCCCGGTTGAAGTGGCCCTTCACACCTCCCGCCTCACAACCTTTCAGGAGGAGTCTAACAATAGGGCCCTCCGGGAGGCCTTTGACTTACTCTTGATGGTTCTAGGAGATAGCTATCGTCGTGAGGCCATAACCAAATTGAAAATGGCAAGAACCTACAACAGGAGGGTGAAGGGAAGAGATCTTAAAGTCGGTGACCAAGTTTTAAGGAAAACCGAAGCTGTAGGAAAGGCGGCGGAGCACGGCAAGCTCACGGCTAACTGGGAAGGACCATACATCATTCATGATGTAGTCCGCCCGAGGACCTATAGGTTGGCTAACCTCCAAGGAATAGACATTCCCAAGGCATGGCATAGCAGACAACTTAAAGAAGTACTTCATCTAAGTACTAGAAAGCACCTTCATTTTATAAACGAGTGCAAGGTCATCGACTGGCGTGGGGGCCTTTCTTTAAAGACCCACCCAGCTCAAGTCTCAAAAAATGTTGTAAAGGAATCAGCCACAATTGATGCGACTTTTCCGAAAGCGTTAAACGGGGCATACCTTCCTCTCTTTTGTAATGGACTTTGATCTTCTATCTTAATATAATGAGCAAATTTTGTGGAGCTTTATGCCTCATGTCTTATTTTAAGTCGGTTTTTAGGAGCATGAATAGGGACTAATACGATCCCATAGAGCAACCAAACTCTCGATCTCTTACGTCGTATATTTTACCTTTGTCGATGACCCCTAGAGCTCCCAACCTCTCGATTCCTCTCGTTGTATTTTCTTAACTTTGTTAAAGTTAGAAGAAAGAGAAGGGACTATCTGTTACCCCCTACGGCAACTACATTGTTAATTCCTATTATTGTATATTTTTCTTGTACCGATTTTGGGGCAAAACCAGGGGCCAATACAATCCCCAAGATAGCCAAAAATTGCCAAAGTCAAAAGATGATCATATACCCAAAAAGGGCAAGAAAAATGGCAACAACCAAAAGAAACAATGAGTCAAGTCAGCATTGAGTAAGCATCCAAACAAGCATCAAGCAAGGATCAGTCGAAGATAAAAGTTCAAAGCAAAACCAATCAAAAGTAGCAAAGTATCAAGTCATACGATACGCGAGCCATTCAAAAATACATGGCATACAAGCCATCAAAATCAGTCCTAGAAGGGTTAGGAAAAGTCAACTAGTTCTCGGGCCGTCCCCGACACGACCATCAGCTCTATCCTCGGTGGGAATCTCACGGTCCTCGGGGTGCTCTAGGCCGGAGAATCCGATCGGGAGGCAAAGGCCTCGGAGTAAAGGACGAGGCGTAGGCCGGCCATTGCTCTAGCTCCTCCGCTTCCTCACCTAGGGCCAATGAGACCACCACGAGGAGCTTCCTAAGAGATGTATCCTTCGTGCGACATCAATCTCCTACACGGACCGAAGCGCAACCTCCAATTACGCGCCTTCTCGTGAGCGGCTTCGGCGAGATCCTCTAGATCTCGCTCTTTACCCCGAGCGGCCTCCAGTTGAGTCTTCAAGTCTTACTCTCTCCCTTGGGAAGCCCCTAGCTGAGCCTTCAGCTTGTTCATTTCCCCTTGGAAATGGTGCTGCTTCCTTCTTCTTCTCCCTGGAGAGCTTCTTCAAGGAACTCCAAAGAGAAGATACCTCCTTCCGAATGAAGGTTTGCTCGGGAGAGACTAAGTCACCCTAGAGGGGGTGAATAGGGTGATGGAAGATTTTTCTAAAAATCAAACTCTTTTTAGTAGGGGACACACGAAACGCATTCCGAGTCTAAAATGGGGTCGAAAAGTATGAACTCGAATTGCAGTAAGGAGTCAAGAAGCGGATAAAGCTAAAGCTTTTAACTGCATCCGAGTCTAGAATGTACTCAGAAAGTGAGAACACGGAAAATACGTGGAAACCCTCCCGGGGCGAAAACCACGGACCGTGCTAATCCAAGCACGAAGTCAAATCCACTATTTTGAGTCCACAAAATACAGTAGACGGATCGAACCCGAGTTGCTCCCTTACACAACTCCTCACAAGTTTTCCTAGACTCGGATATTCCCTTATCCGATCTAGTACTTCGTAGCTGAGATAACCCTTACAGCTAGGGACAATCGAGCTGAGTTAACCCTTACGACTCGGTCAAGGGACCTTACTTAGAGAGTAAGAAATAGAGTGTTTGTAACTAAGTACAAGACGTTACAACTCGGAATATAATGAATTACGAGTGGGAGTTGTAAGTAGAAGATTGAGAATGAATATAATGACTTTGTTCAAGTAAGTGTATTATCAATAGATTCGGCAATCTTCAAGTCTTGAGAGTTGGCTTTATTTATAGATGACTAGGCAGACATAGCCGTTATCTCCATCTTCCGACTGGAAGTCCCTTTATGACCGATTATTAAGGACTTTCTAAGTCACTCGGAAAGTATCCGTTGAGATATGAACGTTGAGCAACGGTTCTTGATCGCTTTGGAAGTCCCAAAGCCACTGGTGGTGTCTTGAAAGATAAGGTGGAAACCACCGTTTAGCTTGGCGTTGTAGTTTTCCGTTTTGGAAGCAGAGCGACCCGACGCAATCTTCCGGGGCTAGGTCGGAGGTGGAAAAAGCCTTGTTTGCTGATGATTTGACATTTTGAAGCCGATTACTTTTGTATTTTCAAAAGGTGTAGCCTCGTTTAAATAACCTACAAAAGTAAATCAAATTGGTTCTCAAAGTATAAAATACTTTGGTCCAAGATTAGACACAGATAATAATATAATTAAGATAATTGAGAAACTAATTATCTTAGTCGGAAAAGGAATGGAATTTTCTAAGTCTAATATCCATGAAACTGAAAATTCCATCTGAGTTAGTCTAAGCGAGAATCAAGTTACATAAAGAACATCGAGTGAAATAAACTTGATCTAGACTAAGCACGGTTCGGACTAGAAGCGCCGACTATAACATAATAAGACCTGTAACATGGAGTCGGACCTAAGTGCGGTAATGCGAATACTAGTCATTTGAACATGCGAAAATTTTAAGTGATGAGAGACTCAAATTGAGTGAGACATCGTGAGTGCATATCTCGTTTTCCGAGTCACTCGGAGACAAGCAAGAATAGATGAAGTAATTGCTATATCACTTAGAGGAAATACTATATCACTCGGAAAAGTTTCTAAGGTACGAGAGAATGCCTTGGAATCAAAACTCTATAAGTGAGAAATTCTTATACCCGATTCCTTTGATAGAACTCGAAATGTGCGGAGTAAAGTGTGAGTCTTCAATCTCCCCTTTTTGATGAAAGGCATTCCATACTTAGACGTAAACTTTTATTAGTGATAAAGATCTGTTTTTGTATACTTGAGCAGAAAATAAGACAAGTAAAGCATTCTTAAAATAATAGATCATACAAGTATAGATACTCAGTAATGAACTCGGAGAATTGAGAGGGAATGCATTAGTTCATTGAAGTTAAAGAATATACACGAGAGAGAGAGAGAGAGAGAGTGAGAAACTCCCCTAAGCAAGACAACAAGTTTTTGTAACTATTTTTCTCCCCCTTACCTTTCAAGCAAAAACAAAAAAAAAAATGGGAAGAATACAACAATTAGTACAAATTTGATGTCCGGACAAAAGAGATAAATAAAAATATTTCAGGAAGAAGAAGAATCTGCAGACTTTGGAATTGTGACACGAGTGCATGGCGCCTACGAGGGAGAAGGGGTTGTCCGAGTAGAAGAGGAGGAGCGAGAGGTACGCCGGCGCCGATAGGATCTTGACGATGTGCTTGAGCACGGCGGAGGGAGGACAAGGATCGCCGTCAAGAGCTCAGCTCCGAGTGGCTAACCCGAATGAGGGGATCTAGAGGTTCCTCCCTGTGGACCTTGGTAGCTGGAGGGGTCTGCTCAGCTCGACCCGCCGCAATTTGTCCTTGTGCAGCTAGGTCTTCGACCCACTCAGCATCGCTGTCCGAGCCGAGTACTTCCATTTGAGCTTGAGGAGCATTTTTACCCTCAGCGGTCCTTCCTTCTTCTTCTTTTGTGCCTCCCCGGCCCGGAAGGAGTTGCCTCAGCCGCAAGCTCCTCAGCCTCTGCTTCTTCTTGGTCCGCTTCTTCGTCCTCCCCGCTTTTGAGGAGGTCTTGGTCGGGCTCGAGGACGCTTCGGATGTGTCTAAGTCACCATGGTCCCGAGCTGCCTTGGACCTTCTCTCCTGGAAGAGCTCGATCAGCTCCTTTTGCTCCTTCACCAAGGCCTTCATCTCAAGTAGCAGGTCTTGTCGCTCTCGAATTTGAGACTCGGGCTGTTTTTTGGTTGATGGTCATAAACCGATAGACAGTCTTGAATGACCGGAGCATGTCCTTGAATTCCGAGGACACGAGTTGATTTGTCCAAGAAAGCGGAGGACAAAATGGAGGAGAGAGTCTTAGAAACACCCGAGGTGGAAGCACCACCAGGTGGGGCAGGGAGAGAAAGAGGGGCTTCTTTCCGAGTCCGAGACGAAGAAGGAGGCCTCGGCTCCGAGTTGTGTACCCGGATACCGAGTTGAGTCTCCCGGTACTCGTACCCTCGAAGTTCCTTTTTGCCAACAACAACGGCAACCTCGAAACAACGTTTGGGACCGAGGAGAGAGGAACTTTGAATTGTTTGAATACAAGGGTGAGAAGAGCACGGAAGGGAAGAGGGGTGTTCTTCTTATTTTGGAGTTGAGCTGGCACAACCGCCATCTACTCAATGATAGAGGGAAGAGGTCTACTTCGTAGCCCTTAAGAATGTCAAAAAGAGCTTTTAAATGCTTAGAGTTGGGGCTCTCCTTGCTAGAATGCTGAGAGAAGAAAGTTCTCATCAGCAGGAAGCACGTAAGACGTGCTTCGACTTGAGCCGAGTCACCGAAAAATTTTTCGTGGCTCAGGGAACTCTTTGGCGTATTTTTCAAAGAAGTCATCGCGACTTCAATGAAAGGAATGGGGTTGCTATTCAAGAAAAGAGAGGAAACCTTGAACGGACGATGGAGGAGAGAGGTGTTTATGTGAACGGTAACGTTCGAACCCCGGAGGTTAGGACACCTTCGGAGCTTGTCGGATGAGTGTAAAACTCGGATGCGAGTTCGAGATATATGAACTCGCCGAAACAAAGAAAGTTATAAACACCCGTTGTTTGGATGTGGGGCAACCACGAGAATTTGGTGGTTGGGAAGAACTTGTCGTCCAACGACGAGATGCTCGGGTAACAACAAGTTTAGAGGATGAAGAGCCTTCTTGGCTTTTTGTGCGTGGCTTGTTCTAGGAAGAGCCAAGAAAGTCAGGGTGAGAACCTCTCTTAGGCATTTTGAGGAAGAATAGAGAGAGAAGTGAAACTTTGAGAGAGAGTAGAAGAGAGTATGTCGACGAGAGTGAAAGAAAAAGAGTAGAAGAAAGAGTTGAGAGCAATCGAGCTTACTTGAGATAAGCTTCACGTCGCTTGAAAATGTCCAGAGATCACCGTAGACATAGAGAGCTTCCGCAAGAAGTTTTGCTTTTGAGAGAGAGAGTAAATGAAATGTAAAGTAGTGAGACGAAGGAGAATAGGCGCTATTTATAGGAAAATAATCATCCTTCAATGCAACGCTATTTATATATCTCGTTCCGACTCAGCTCTTTCATCAGTCACCTCGGACCGGTGTGACGGTTCTCTTCTCAACGGTTCAAAATCTAGCGGTTTGACTTCCAACGGCTAGAAGTCCGATCCCAACGAGCGAGAGAGAGAAAAGATTTTTTTAAAAATTATGAAATTCTCTACTTATCTAGAGATGATTCCGGAGATTTGATGTCCATTTTTCTCAACATCCGAGTTTGACTCGGATAAGTTTATGAGTGACTCGAAACTAGAAATAAATAATAACTATTAGCTCAGTAGCACTAAATCAACCGAACAAATGGTTATTAACGATTTGAAAGCACATAACACATAATCATGTAATGAGATTATCACAAAGAAAGCACATAATTATGCATTTAGCATTCCAAGCTCATTCCTAATAAAGCATAACCGATCTTCACCAAGAGGCTTAGTAAAGATATCAGCTAATTGAAGATTAGTAGGAATGAATTCAAGATTGATATCATCTTTCTCAGAATGGTCTCTTAAGAAAAGATACCCGACCTCAATGTGTTTTGTTTTTGAGTGCTCGAACCGGATTTTTGGTGATGCTGATTGCACTTTGATTATCACACTTGATTGGAACCGATTTGAAAGAGAGTCCAAGATCTCTTAAGTGTTGCTTTATCCATAAAATCTCGAGCATATCATGCTCCGGCTGCAATATACTCAGCTTCAGCAGTTGATAGAGTTACTGAGTTTTGCTTCTTTGAGTGCCAGGATATTAAGGATTGACCCGAAATTGGCACGCTCCTGAAGTGCTCTTTCTATCAACTTTATATCCAGCGTAATCCGCATCTCGAGTATCCGAGTGAGAGTCGGTTCCGAGTCTCTTGAGTACCATAGACCTAAGTTCTAAGTCCCCGTGAGATATCTCGAATATTCTCTTCATCGCAGTGAGATGTGATTCTTTTGGATTAGCTTGGAATCTTGCGCATAAACATACACTCGAACATTATATCCGGCCAGCTGGAAGTCAGATATAGCAAAGATCCAATCATACCTCGATAGAGTTTCGATCTATTGCTTTACCTTTCTCGTCCGAGTCAAGTTTTATACTGTCTGCTCATGGGTGTAGCTACGTATTTTACATCTTGGAGTTTGTATTTCTTCAGCAGCTCCTTGGTATACCTTGATTGATGGACATAGATTCCATCTTTGTCTTGTTTGATTTGTAGACCAAGGAAGAAATTGAGTTCTCCCATCATACTCATTTGAAATTCCTGACTCATTAACTCGGAAAATTCTCGCACGTAATTTCATTAGTAGCTCTAAAAATTATATCATCAACATAGATTTGAATGATAAGAAAATCTTTCCCCTTGGTTCTTATAAAGAGAGTCTTGTCGATCCGACCTCTTCTAAAATCATTTTGAACCAAGAAATTGCTCAATCTTTCATACCAAGCTCCGGGAGCTTGTTTAAGACCATAAAGAGCTTTTTAAAGTTTGAAAACATCATCTAGAAATTCTGAGTTTTCAAATCCAGGAGGTTGCTCGACATAGACTTCCTCTTCAATAAAACCATTGAGAAAAGCACACTTAACATCCATTTGATATAATTTGATATTCATGCTAGATGCAAATGCCAACAGGATTCTAATGGCCTCAATCTCGGCAACAGTGCAAAGGTTTCCCCACGATCAATCCCTTCTTCTTGATTGTAACCTTGAGCCACAAGTCTAGCCTTGTTTTTACTACCAACCCACCTTCATCCAGCTTGTTCTTGAAAACCCATTTGGTTCCTATGACTGGGTGCTCGGAAGGTCATTTGGTCGAGTCCGGACTTGGTTTCTTTCGAATTGATTGAGTTCCTCTTGCATGGCCTCTACCCATTCAGGTTCATTTAGGGCCTCTAGTGCATTTTTGGGTTCGGTTAATGAAATGAATGCAGCGAATGCACACAGAGTTTTGAAGATAGGAACGAGTTCTTACCCTCACTGTTGATATCGGATAATATGTTTTCTAGTGGGTGACTAGAAGCATATTTGAATGCTCTACCTGTTCTCCGATTCACCAGATTTATAGGTTGAACTCGCTCGATCTTCGAAGCTTATTCCGAGTGATCTTCTTCATTAGCTTGTTTATTCTGAGCGGACTGTTGGGTTGTCTCGTTTTGAGTCACATTATTCCGAGTTGCTTCATTCCGAGCTGGTTGAGTTTGAATCTTGGCATATTCATGTTCATCACTATCATCTTTTCTGCTGAGCTTCGGATCCGAGTATGAAGACTCACTTGGTTTTTCCTGTTCAAGCTCATCAAACACAACGTGGATGCTTTCTTCCACTTTGTTAGTTCTCTTATTAAAAATGCGATAAGCTTTACTATGAGATGAATAACCCGTAAAAATACCTTCATCCGACCGATCATCAAACTTGGTCAGGTGATCCTTACCATTGTTATGAACAAAACATTTGCATCCAAAAGGCTTGAAATAGGAAATATTGGGTTTCTTCCCTTTGTAGAGCTCGTAAGTTGTTTTCTTCAATATGGGTCCGATGAGGCATCCGTTCAAAGTGTAGTTGGTCGTGTTGACTCGCCTCAGCCCAAAAATAGTCCTTGCTATTTCTTCAAGAGTTCTGTTCTTTCTCTCCACTACTTCATTTTGTTGAGGAGTTCTTGGTGTTAAGAAATTGTGAGAGATAGCATTTTTATCACAAAACTCGAGAATTCCGAGTAGTCGAACTCCCTTCCATGGTCGGTTCGAATTCTCTGGATCCGAGTCCGAGACTTAACTTGGATTTTTCTGCAGAGCTTGCTGAACTCTTTGAATGCTTTATTCTTGTGCTTAAGAAAACACACCCAGGTAAATGGTGAATAATCATCAATAATAACAAGTATATATGATTTACCTCCGAGGCTCTTAACGAGGATTTCACCACATAAATCCATATGCAGCAGACTCAAGCACTTTGGATGTGGAAACAGTCTTCAGAGATTTGAATGATGATATGACTTGTTTCCCTCTTGTGCAAGCTTCACAAACTCTATCTTTCTTAAAAGCACAATTAGGCAAACCTCTAACTAAGCCATGAGATGCTAATTTCTCAATAGTATGCATGCTAACATGGCCTAATCTACGATGCCATTTCCACGAATCATCATGAAGTGATGCTTTTAAACAAGATAAATTCTGACTAGGGTTAGAGAGAGGAATAATGTAAGTGTTACCCGATCTCTTACCCGAGAGTTTGATCTCCTTGGTGGTGTCATCGGAAATGTAACATTTGGTTTGAGTGAATCTTACCTCTTGACCTTTATCACATAATTGAGAGATGCTAAGTAGATTGTACTTCAGTCCTTTGACAAGGTAAACTGGGCTGACCAGATTGCTTCCCTTTCCAATCTTGCCTATCCCAATTATCTTGCCTTTATTGTCATCTCCAAAAGTGACTTTTCCTCCTTTATGCTCTTCTAACTCGGAAAAGAGTCTTGAGTCTCCCGACATATGACGTGAGCATCCGCTGTCAAGATACTAGTGTCCTTTTGATCTCTTCCGAGTGACCTGCAAAATAGAGACAATCTAACCCTTCTCACTTCCTCTAATGAACCCAGTAACACTCTTTACTGTGGTCCTTTCTCGAGGAAGAAGGTTTTTCGGAACCCAGATTTGAATGACTTTGGGCTTAGTCCGATTCTAAGTCTTCCGTGTAGAGAACTGAGTCCGTATCTCTTTATTTTGAAAAACTTTTCTTTTGGGAACTAGAGGAGATGGTTTCTTCTTGTAAACTGATCCGGGCTTAGTCCTCCTTTCATTTTTATGAATGGGACCACTCTCAACTTTCCTGAACTTTATAGTTCTAGAGTCCTTTTGAAAAGTTCCGAGTAGGAATTGGATTCCTCCTCTTTGTTGAAACCAAGACCCTCTTTTCTGGAAGGGACACATTGGGATCCTAGGAGCATGTCAAGGTTTTTCCGACCTTGAGTAAATTTTAAAACAAGATCTTGAGACTCATTGAGCTTTTGCTTTAGCTGCTCATTTTCTCTTCCGAGTAACTCGGACTCGGCCTCATTGGATTGAGCACTAGTCTTGAGTTCTCTCGAGTATAAGTCTCAGTTTTTCCAATTCATTTTTCAAAGAAATGCTCTCGGAGGAAATTGACTCAAGTTGTTCTTTGAAACGAGAAGAATCGAATTGGACTTTTCTTCCAAAGTAAAAATATACTTGGCCAAATCAACTTTGGAGAATTTGAGAAAGTACTCAATTACCTCTTGAGGATTTGATTCCTCATTGTCCGATTTTGAGTCTAACTCTTTTCAGCTTCCGAGTCGGAGATAGCCATCGGACACTTTGAGTCATCTAAGTCCTCGTCATCTTCCGATGAGTCCTCGTCACTCCATGTGGCCATCATAGCCTTTTTCTTCTTTCTGTCCCGTTTTCTCTTTGGACAGTCTTTGACTATGTGATCCTTGCTCGCCACATTCAAAACAGCTCGAGTTCTTAGTCAAAGAAAACTTTGAAGGAGATGAGTATTTACCTTTCCTATCCTTCTTGTCTTTCCTGTACAACTCTTCTTTTGGCTTCTTATCCCATCTTTTATGCTTCATCATTCTCTTGAAGCCTTTCACAATAAGGGCCATGGGATCCTCTTCCGAGTCGGAGGAACTCGAGATCCGCTTCTCCGGTTTCGAGGCTTTCAACGCTATGTTCTTTTTGGTGCTGCCCTCAGCATCCTCCTCTTCCAGTGGATTTCATGAGTGAGAAGCTTTCCAATGAGCTCGTCTGGCTTTATGATGGAGAGTGGACAGCCTTGTGTTTTGAGTTGAAGGATGTCCGACTTAAGAAGCCAAGGATGCTTAAGATTCAACCCGAAAAGCATGAATATCCTTTGATCAACCGAAGAGGCTTAAGGTGCGACCGCATAGTGCAAGGGGATCCCGGAGGGTGATGAGTCCAAAACATTAAGTTCTTATGATTTTGTTCATAAATAACCGATTACCAATTTAGTTAAGAAGGATAGTTGAAAGTAGCCACCTAAAACCTCCATGGTGAAGCAAATGGGTTTGTTTTAGTCAAACCGGAATATGGCCATTTTATGCTCATGGTACATAAATAAGTTGGTGCTTAAATATGGTCGGTCCATATCTACAAATGAGGACACCCTAACCGAATGATGAGCAACAAGGAAAGAGGATGACAAGGCACTCTAGAAGCATCAAGAACTAAGGAGCTTGGAGAAGGGGAAAACAAGCCATGCCCACATGTTCCCAATTTTGGAATACTTGGCTAGAATTCACTCTAGCTTAGCTTGGAGGAAGGGAAAAGAATCTAATTATTTTTATTTTCATTTTGCTTTATTTTCAGCTTGATTTTCGGTTATGTAAAATGCCAAGATAAGGCATTATATATTCAGCTCTCATGCTCATTGTAAAGACACTTTTCGATGAATATATGAATTTGAGCTTTGCTCTTTGAGATGGATTTCTCAACCCTTTGAATCCTCAAAGCTGTATCCGTGCTTGGCCTCACGGTGGTGTCCTTTGAGTCACTTAAGACCCGGTGGTGTTGCTGTATCCGGATCGCTTAGGTGCGCCCCTTGGTTCACTCGGTGGTGTTGTCTGTATCCGAGCCCGAGCCTTGGTACTATCCTTCACTTTGCCATCCCATAACTCACAAACTACCCAGCCATTTCACTCCAAATTTTAACCACCATCATTCCAACCATTCTACTTCCATTCCTCCAAATTTCAGCCACATCCAAGAAACCTTCCGTCCTCCACGTCAAAACCAAACAAAGGGTGTCATCCTGCTCATCCAGCCGGTTACATCAACTTATGGCTATTTGTTCAAGACGTTCCCCTTATCCAAAATTCACGAAATTTGGTCACAACCTTCCTCCACCTGTTACCTCACTCCCCACCAAATTTAGCCCAAAACCAAGCTCATTTACCCCTCCATTTACCTAATCTGCCAAGATTGCGCAATCAGGCCCAGTTCTGCCCGGTTGTGCTTCTTGTGGTTTTACCTTCTAATTTTGCTTCCGCCTCACTACACATCACTTTAGAAGTGATAGGTTCTGAGCCTCCTCTATGGAAGTCACCTTGGGACCCCATCTCTTCTTGGGTAGACTTCGAGTATCTTTCTACACATTTCCTCATGGGAAATCTTCTTACCCAGAGATTTGAGATTGTTGGTAATCTCGATGAATCGAATGAACATTTGAGTGATGTTCTCTTCGGCTCCATCTTAAATAGCTCATATTTGTGAAGATATTGACTGATCTTCACTTGTGTGACCTGGCTTGTACCTGCATAAGTGTTGACCAGTGTGTCCCACACTTCTTTGGCTGAGTCACGAGCGGACACTCGGTTGTATTCTTCCGAGCTGATGGCGCACATAAGAATGTTCATTGCCTTGAAGTTCTTTCGAACTTCTCTGCTTCACCTGGAGTAAACTCGGCTTTTGTCTTGGGAACGAGTCTAAATTCTTCTGTCTTCATGGGAATATATTTTCCTTGTTGTATGATGTCCCAAACATCTTCATCATGATCCAGGAGGAAACATTCCATGAGTTTCTTCCGAGTGTACGAAGTTGGATCCTTTGAATTTTGGTGGTCTCGTTGGAAGATCTTCTTTCATCGAAATCTCCGTTGTTCTAAGTCATTTGATCTTTAGACCTTTGGATGGTTAGATCCTTTCTGAAAGGCTAGGCTCGATACCAATTAAAGGTTTGCTTGGGGAGAGACTAAGTCACCCTAGAGGAGGGGTGAATAGGGTGATGGAAGATTTTTTGAAAATCAAACTCTTTTAGCGAGGGACGAGACGAAATGCAGTTCCGAGTCTAAAATGGGGTCGAAAAGTATGAACTCGGGATTGCGGTGAGGAGTAAAGAAGCGAGATAAAGCTGAAGCTTTTAATCATGTCGAGTCTAGAATGTACTCGTAAAGTGAGAACACGGAAAATACGTGGAAACCCTCCTGGGGCGGAAAACCACGGACCGTGCTAATCCAAGCACGAAGTCAAATCCACTATTTTGAGTCCACAAAATATAATAGATCGATCGAACCCGAGTTGCTCCCTTAAACAACTCCTTACAAGTTTTCCTAGACTCGAAATTCCCTTATATGATCTAGTACTTCCTAACCGAGATAACCCTTACAGCTAGGGACAAGCGAGCTGAGTTAACCTTTACAGCTCGGTCAAGGGACCTTACTTAGAGAGTAAGAAATAAAGTGTTTGTAACTAAGTACAAGACCTTACAACTCAGAATATAATGAATTACAGAGTGGGAGTTGTAAGTAGAAGTTTGAGAATGAATACAATGACTTTGTTCAAGTATGTGTATTATCAATAGATTCGGCAATCTTTAAGTCGTGAGAGTTGGCTTCTATTTATAGATGACCAGGCAGCATAGCCGTTATCTCCATCTTCCGACTGGAAGTCCCTTTATGACCATTGTTAAGGACTTTCCGAGTCACTCGGAGAGTGTCCGTTGAGATATGAACGTTGAGCAACGGTTCTTGACTGCTTTGAAGTCCCAAAGCCACTGGTGGTGTCTTGAAAGATAAGGTGGAAACCACCGTTTAGCTTGGCGTTGTAGTTTTCCGCTTTGGAAATGCATGCACCCGACGCAATCTTCCGGGGCTAGGTCGGAGGTGGAAAAAGCCTTGTTTGTCGATGATTTGACGTTTTGAAGCCGATTACTTTTGTATTTTCAAAAGGTGTAGCCTCGTTTAAATAACCTACAAAAGTAAATCAAATTGGTTCTCAAAGTATAAAATACTTTATTCCAAGATTAGACACGAGATAATAATATAATTAAGATAATTGAGAGACTAATTATCTTAGTCGGAAAAGGAATGGAATTTTCCGAGTCTAATATCCATGAAACTGAAAATTCCATCCGAGTTAGTCTAAGCGAGAATCAAGTTACATAAAGAACATCGAGTGAAATAAACTTGATCTAGACTAAGCACGGTTCGGACTAGAAGCGCCGACTATAACAGAATAAGACCTGTAACATGGAGTCGGACCTAAGTGCGGTTATGCGAATACTAGTCATTTGAACATGCGAAAATTCTAAGTGATGAGAGACTCGGAACCGAGTGAGACAGCGTGAGTGCATATCTCGTTTTCGAGTCACTCAGAGACAAGCAAGAATACATGAAGTAATTGCTATATCACTTAGAGGAAATACTATATCACTCTGAAAAGTTTCTAAGGTACGGAGAATGCCTTGGAATCAAAACTCTATAAGTGAGAAATTCTTATACCCGATTCCTTTGATAGAACTCAGAAATGTGCGGAGTAAAGTCCGAGTCTTCACCGAAGATTCGAGGAGGAGGGCTGGGACTCTATAGCTTCCATGGCCCTAACAAGAGCCCGCGGTACAAAAGAATTAAAACCCGAAAGGTAAAGAAAACACAGGTATAAGGAAGGTTGCTCTTTGCCTCGGCCACGGTCACCGATGCAGCGAGGACGGGAGAAGTGACATCCTTATGAGGAGTGTCGCCATATTCCTTCAGGAGATGACCCCCAATGACAACCTTGGTATTCGGATCGACACTCGAAAACGGTGAGATTGGAGACCTAGGCATATCTCCTCACCCCTCAAGTCGGAAGCGTTCCCTCGGGGAAGAAAGGTCCGAAGCATCCCTCGAGCATTTGCTCGAGGTAGACGATCCTCTCACCAATTGGCCCCCATCCCGATACTAAAGCGAGGCAATGCTTGACTCTTCTCACTGGAGGAGGAGAAGCCTATGGAAAAAAGATAATGTTAGCACGAAATCAAAGATTAAACGCAAAGGATATAACAAAGGACGTAAGGCTTACTACGGAAGGTCTATTGCTTGCTCCCTTAACAACTTTAATCGTTAGTACATTGGCCGCCGAAGGGTGCGGCTCCGAGGCTTTCCCCTTCTTGCCTCTCTCGTGGCATCCTTGCCTTGGGGGAAGGGGCGTATCCCGTCGCCCGAGCATGCGAAGAGTTCCCGCCATAGCTTTGGAAAGGAGAGCCCTCACTTGATCCGTAGGAAACAAACCAAAGTCGAGTCGGTTCGAAACATAAAGAAAAACAAGTAGGAGGTGGAATAAGTACCCTATAGAAGTCTCGAATTGACGACCAATCCAGTGGCGACAAGGAACAAGTTCTTCTTGAAGTACTCTCTCTTCGGAAGCCAGTTGGAAGGGAGCTTCACTTTCTTTCTTACCCTCATAGGATGGGGTATCTCTCGAGTGCAAAAATACTCCGTTACGGCTTACACCTCGATACGATAAACAACGCGGTGAGAAGAAAGCATCTTAACAACATCCTCTTCCCCACTCCAAACAGAGGACATCCCACTCCCCATCTACCTTCTCCACAAAGAAAAACTCATACTTCCACCTATGGACTCAAGAAAACTTACCCAAGGTGGTCATGTATCCCCTCTTATTCGGGAAGCTATACCACCCTCGTTCGTCGTTGAACGAGGTGCTCTTCGAAGGCCGTGGAGAAGGGTTTATTTCACAAGTGGCGATGAACGAACAAATTGAGCGCCATGAATTGGGAACAATCTGGGCTGGGGCCAGGTTGAACTTATTGCATATCGATACAACTAAGGTATGGAGCGGAAACCGCACCACTATCGAGCGCCGCTTATAAAAGCGCGGCACCCTGGAGGGGGACTTAACCGTGTGCCGCTCCAACGGGGACTAGAATCCTATAACTATCGGGGATGCGATAATGACTTAAGATCGTCGAGGCTCGTACCATGTCACTTGCAAAGTGTGGGTCAATAAAGTGAGAACCCGGACCGTCACTAGGGTCCGACCTCTCGGCAACGACTCGACTAAGTCATCCGCCCCTTGAGCAAGCATAAAAGACGAGGTGGCCTCATCATCTAAAGCAATATCTAAGGATGGGGAATTACCTCCGGAATACCCATCTCGCATGAGCTTATCCACGGTCTTGAGTTGACAGGTAGTCTTAATCCTAGCAATAACCCCTCTATCGGAATCGTGCAAGGTGCAACTCCGTAAATGTCATTTATTCTCGGAGACCATGACTCGTCTTAACCTCCCAACGGTAAACCACCTCCCGAGAACGACTATTGAGACTAGGAGTGGGGACCTTTCATAAAGGGACTCCGAATTCGCGGTGACGCGGCCAAGGGATGACTCGCGCAATCGCGTTAGGCGCAAGAACTTGCAGCCACGACGCATGACTAGCCACAACTAGCTTATGAGGGGCTCCGCTGGGATGATTATCAAGGTTCACTGAAACCTCTAAGTCAGCAGACGCTACAACTCCTAGGGACTCCCTACCTACAACGCCATCACTACAACACCCATCCACGGGCACGACAAGTCTCTACCCAAGGCACAATTGCTCGACAAACTATCATGCTGGTCCGCAACGGTATCCTTGAATCTACCCATTATTCTAAAGCATGCATCTACTTGAATATTCAAACTACAAAGAGGTGATTCGAAGATATACCTCAAAAATTCAATAAAGATATTTGATGCCCGAATCTAACTTGAAGGCTCCTTCAACGTGCTCTGTCTCTCACTTTGAGACTTATTTTATGGGTAATGAAAAAGGAGCATCAAGAGGCGGGTTATATAGAGCTAACTCCCTAATCGGTCGAATCAGCTGAAGTCCGTACTGTCTCCCTACACAACGCCGAATTTAAAAATTCGAAATTCAAAATTCGAATAAAAAATTCCAGTGTTTACCGCTCAAGCAAAAATTAAATAAAAATTGAAATTAAAATCAAAAAATTTTAGGGTTAGGGTTAGGGTTAGGGTTTTGGGTGTTTGGGGGGTGTTCTGCAGGGCTAGGGTTTGGGGAGGCTCGGGGCTAGGGGTTGGTCCGAGGGTCGGTGGGGGAGGTTGGGTCCGAGTGGGAGGCCGAGAGAGAGGGTGTGCACGGGTGAGAGGCCAAGAGAGAGAGAGTGTGCGCGATCGAGAGGGCGAGAGAGTGAGGGGGAGGGGTCGGTCCTAGGGGTCGATCGGGGGCAACTCGGTCCAAGTGAGAGGGCGAGAGAGAAAGCGTGCGCGTGAGTGAGAGGCCGAGAGATAGAGCGTGCGTGATTAAAGGAAGGACTCGGGGAGGGGTCGGTCTTAGGATTCGAGGCCGGGGTCGGTCCGGGGGTCGATCCGAAGGGTCGGCTCGGGTGGTCGGTCAACCGGGTCCGAGCGAG
This sequence comes from Talinum fruticosum, assembly GCA_021018815.1. Lineage (NCBI taxonomy): Eukaryota > Viridiplantae > Streptophyta > Magnoliopsida > Caryophyllales > Talinaceae > Talinum > Talinum fruticosum. Next base: position 1,888,732 of record JAITYX010000040.1, read on the forward strand.
AGGGGGAAGGGGCGAACACGGAGCTTGCGCGAGGTAGGGTGTAGCAGGGCTTACCGAGAGGGAGAGAGAATGTGCGAGATCCGGGGGAGGAAGGGGAGCAGTGGTCGGTCCGGGGTGGGAGGGCCGAGCAGCGGCGAGCAAGAGGGGGAGGGGCATTACCTTAGTAGCGGGCGAGAGAGATGGCGAGACCAAGAGGAAGGGGCCGCGAGAGGAGCAACAAGCGAGCGAAGGGGGAGATGGGCGGGAATGTGAACAGGGAAAGAAGGGTTTGAAGAATGGGCTAGGGAGAGAGAGCGAGGCCAAGAGGGAGAGAGTGCAGGTTGAGGGGGAGAGCGGGCCAAGAGGGAGGTTGGGCCGAGAGAGAGAGCAGGTCGCGGGGAGAGGGGGAGCCGAGAGGGAGAGAGAGTGGGCCGAGAGGGAGGCCAGGTTGGGAGAGAGAGCGAGCCAAGGGAGGGGCGCTAGCGGTCGGTAGGAGGGGTCGAGGGGAGGAGTCGGGTTCGGGAGTCCTCAACAAACAAAAATCAAAAATAAAAATAAAAAATTGCACAATTTCGCGAGAATCCCAATGACGAAACCCGGTAAAGCCCGAATGCTCTTCAAGCAGCGACTTAGGCTCCGGGGATAATAAGTCGTATCTCTCGCCCACACAAGGGGTTGTCCTTCGGGGTTCGTAGTCAATTTACACTCAACGACAACTTGGCCTTCTGGAGCTAAAAATCGCATTCCTAACTCCATAAAAGAGTACCCTCCCGGAAACTATCTCTCAACCACTTTCAAGCCTCAAGGAGCCGAAAGGTCGCATAAAGACCCATTCTATTATGGGCACTTGCACTCCTAACGTAAGGTTGGGGGTCGCGTTCTCCGTGGGATGTTCCCTAGCGACACTCACGCACTTTCAAACCTTCGGGAGTTGAAAGGTCGCGCAAAACCCATTCCATAATGGGCACCCGCACTTCTAACCTAAGGTTAGAAGGTCGCGCTCTCCATAGGATGTTCCCTAGCAAGATGTCCGTACTCAAGCACTTTCAAGCCTCCAGGAGCTGAAAGGTCATTTAGAAGGTTCGCAATAATGCCATCATAGGCACATTCACATTTTAAACCTCGGATGTGCGGGGCTCGAATGTCTCGAAAGCCTAAGGAGGACCATGAAAAACTCACCTTCCTCTCGTAAATCACTCTTTAAGCCCAAAGGGCTAAGTAAAAATCATTCATCACAATAGAGTGTCAACAAAAGTATAGGAGAGCGAAGAAATGTAAGGTCTGGCAAAGTAAACTTCATTCATTCATTCAATCATTAAGACAAGAGCGCATAACATGCTATTACAAGAGAAGCAAAGCAACTAAAGTTCAAGATACTATGCTACAACGCTACATTTACACTACTCGGACGAAAGGGTAGCCACGACCATCACCTCACTTCTCCTTCATAAGGTTCCTCTTCCTCTCCGTCGGAAGGCTCCTCCTCTTCTCCGTTGGAAGGTTCCTCTTCTTCTACACAAGGAGGCTACTCCCTTTGCCATGGGCAAGTCCCTTCGGTCATGATAAGAGGGAGTAGAAGGGCTATCTACCGACTCACCACTCTCCAAGGGAGGGTCGGACGACGAGCCAACGCCGGGAGCGACTCATCCTCCCGTCACAAAGTTCGCTGAAGAATTCGCCGATTGAAGCTCGATGATACGATCGTGGTTGCCCTCCACCCAAGCCTCAAGTATACCCCACTCAGGACGGAGTGCGGCTTGAAACAACCTAAGAAACTCTGCACCATCATTGATCAATCCCATCTTCAAAGCATCGTCGATGAGAAGCTAGTAAAACGCCTTTGCGACAAAGGATGGCGGGCAATGCTCAATCGCTATTTGGTCAGCCTCAGCTCGGTTGAAGCGATGTCATAACTTCTCATATCCGATAGGAAGCGCCCGACAGTCATTTTCTCCAAAGCAAGAGAAAGGAGAAGAATGAAGAAGTGGAAATTTACTACCCTTCTCAAGATTCACCCCCTATTTATAAGAACTTAGGGTCATAAAGGCATAACGGAGTGGGCTCCATATTCCACCTACCTACCTCGGGAAGCATGCAGGTAGAATGTGAGGGGCTAACCGATTCGGGTATTTCCTGGATAGTTCCCGCTCACCCGCCACATCACCGACCAACTATGTGTAATCGGACGGATAAGGGAGATATCGGCCTAAGCCAACCCCTAACGGGCCAGGTAAAAGCCCAAAGCCCATTAGGGCTAGGGTTTCCCCTAAACCACGGTAAATTACTATACTACCCCTTTAAAACTCCCCGTAAATACCCATCATTTCCCAACTCCATGGGGCAGGTTTTACATTCCACAAATCTCATCTTCCTCATAATCACACACCCAAGCTTCCAAGCTCCGAAACTCTCAAGCTCTCAACACACATCCCAAGAGTTTTCACCTTTGGAAAATCTCTTAACTCGCAAGGAATTCCCCCACGTACATCGAGGAAGATTTCCTCGATCCCTTCAATCAAGTCAATCACTAACTTGAGCGTCGAAGGGCGTTCCCGAGATCCACCCCGGGCTTCGCCTTTTGTAGGTTCAAGCAGCCGCACACGGAATCGGATCGATCATGCCACGTCCTCGTAACCGGAGCGGTAAATCCTTCCTCTCTCTAAATCAACATCCGGATCATCAACTCGGTTTTCAAAAGTCTTTGAATGGCATACAAATTCCGATTTTTTCTCTCTTTTATTTATCTAGAAAATTATCACTAATGTAAAGTGATAAAACTTCAAGTATTTGTAATTGGCTAAGAATATGAAACTTGGGCTGGTGAAAGTCCATATAAATGAACATACGTTCATTCTTCCCGTACATTCATTCTTCTTCGTCTGTTCTTAATTTTGGTTTGAATTATTTGTTTTTGGTCTCTGAAGCTTAAAAGTTCTTCACTTGTTCTTCAATTGAAACTAGCGTTCAATAATAGAACCCTTACTACCGATTGGAGTTTTGTGTTGGTTCAAATATGATATTTTTTAAATGGTAAAGCTTCAAATTTGGCGTGCTATTGGTTGGTTGCTAATGATGAATTCTTCATGGCCATTGCTCTTTCTTTTACTTTCTCTCGTTTTGCTATGTCTCGCCCTTGTTTTTTGTCTCGTTGATAGAAGAGTTTCAGTGGGCTGAAAAGCGGATCGTGTAGAGATCAATTTGTAGAAATTACGTCCAAGTGTCATTGTGGGCATGATTAATACTATTCGGATGTTTTGTAATTAATTACGGCAGAGTGTCCGAATTTGGGTGAGGATAACAGTTCCGTGTAATTTTCTAAAAGTTTATCAACTTGATGGAGATTTAAACTAAAAGGTTCACGTGAATTTTCTCATTTTTTCCTTTTTTTAAGTTAATGTTCCACTATCTATTGACTAGAAATTTTTCATGTGATCTTTTTAATGGTTGAGTGTATGTTGACCGGAATTTTTTCACATGTTGATCAAAACTCTCAACTTATTCATCATTTGTTTTAGCTAGCTGGATGTAAGATTACACCTTGAAGACACTTAGCCGTTGGTTAACCCCTTGCATATTTTTACCCCTCTTAGGGTCCATGAACGGGTTAAACCTCGCTTACATCACGCATATTTCAAGATTTAACTTTTGATTAACCCATTACATGTCTTACCCCTTTAGGTACATGAACAGATTAAATCTCTTCTACGTAAGGCAACTTTGAAGACTTTATTTTTTGCTAACCCCTTCCATGTTCTACCCCTTTTAGGGTACATGAACAGGTTAAACCTTCTTTTCGCCATCTCAATTTGAAGACTTGATTTTTGGTTAACACCTTGCATGTTTTACCCCCTTTAGAGTACATGAACGGGTTAAACCTCATTTACGTCACGTAAATTTAAAGATTTGATTTTTAGTTAACCCTTTGCATGTATTGCCTCCTTAAGGTACATGAACGGGTTAAACCTCCTTTTGCGCCACCCAAATGTGAAGACTTGACTTGAGAATTTGTGAGTATAATGAGTTTAGAGTCTTTAGTGACTTGGAAGTCTCTAGATTTTTTTTTTTTAACTTAGGAGTCTGCAAGTTCATGATTTGGGAGTCTTTCATCATTGACTTGAAAGTCTTTAGATTTTCTTTTAACGATTCAATTACTCGAGATTCACTAAAGAGGAGATGATATATTCTTTCTCAAAAAGAAAATTGTTTTATTGGATGTCACCCTTCAAGTTATTAAAGAGGAGATAACTCAAGGTAAAGTGGCCATAAGACGTGTCCAAGAACTTTTAGGCACTTTAAAGGCTTTACTTGGTGCTTTTCTCTTCAACTTGTTTTTTTTTTTTTTTATTGCAACTTGTTATTTAGTCTTGTTCTTCCGAACTTTGACATCATTCTTTTTACGGTTGTGCTCAAATTTATTATTAAACTTCCTACATAACCAAAGGGAATACAATACCCTAAAGGATCAAGTGAGACGTAGTTCAAGCTACAAGGAATGAATTATTTTAGTGGATATTTTGTTTTTGTTTTCGCCGTTCATAGTTGTGCTCTTGCGAGCAAGGAGTAATGAATTTTTTGCTTTATTTTGCCATGCACAGTTTATACTCTTGAGGTTCAGGAGTAGTGTATTTAATTTTAACTTGAAGAATGAGCAATTTACGCTCTTGCTAGGAATTTACAAGCGAAAATGTTCAATGATAATAAAATTTCATGAATTTTCCATTTATGGGACCAACTCGTAATCCTTCGAGTGTTGAGTATCTTGTAAGCACCATTCGTGTAGACTTCTCGCACCACACGTAGATAATCTCACTTTGAAGTGAATTTGCTTCCAGTCTTGTGAGACTTGACGATCGACCTTCTTACCGCAAGTGCCCAATCTCCTACTTGAAACGAGAGTGGTTGAACATTTTTGTTGAATGTCCGTGATAGGCGAGCTTGATAGCACTCTAATTTCTATTTGGCATGCAGTCTTTTTTCATTCTAGGCTTCCAGATTAGCTCGACAAAACTTGTGAATTTTATCTTATAGAGTTTGAGGAGTTTCTATAAGCTCTATCTCTAACTCCAAATCTGTACATTCTAGAATCGTCATGTAATTAGATGAAGCTTCTTCTTCTTGCTCCACGTCCCTTTTAGTACTAAAGTCACTCATTTGACCAAGTAAGGACCACAATGCATCTTTTTACTCTCAACGAGGCATAAGTATTTTCATCCGAGTGTTGACACGCGTTTCATACGAGAAGGGATAAAACTTTCTACTTCATTTGTATCGCTAAGACGATGGAACACCGAGTCTTTCTAATAAAGAGCCGATGGCTTAGATGCATCTTCCTCTTTCTTAATTCTACCGAAAACCAATGGTCTTCACTACCCACTTCCTTTTATTCTATAAAATATCGAGGGTTTGGTATTTTGGCTTCCCCTATTCTTATGAAAACAAAAGCCCGAGGTAGATGATTGCAACCTATCGAACACTTAAGAACTTGCGGTAGGATGGGCATCTTCATCATCTTCAAGCTATAAAAAGGAAGTCATGTGCACCATGACTTTCTCAAAGAAAGCTATTGGGCAAAACTCCTCTAACGTGATAGGAACAAGTGGCTCTTATTTAAGTAAGTCAATAGGTTGAATTTCCTATTTCTTGCTTATTTTTTACCTTTTCTTGTTCTTCGTATGCCTAGGATTCTTCCTTTTGCTTTGTCTTTTTCTGCAATGGAAACGCGGTGGTTGAACATGACTTTGTTTCCTTGGCCTCCGACGAGTGACGAGGGTCCAACCTTCTTGATCTTCATCGAAATATCTACAATAGGATTAACTTCCATGTGCAGTGCTTGTACTCGTTAATGGTAAGATCATTGGTTCCGGACTTCTAAATTGAAGTCTAAATAGCTTCGTTTTTAAAAGACGGAGCCCAATCGGCATTTCCTCTCGATGAAATTGTAATGGTTGTGAAAGTAGAGAGCTCTCTAGGTGGATGGAAATGCAGTTGGTCTAGGTCGTGTCGTTAACATCCAATATGATCTTCCCATCCTTCGCCAACTACAATATGCACTCCTTGAGCGTGATACACTTCTCAAGAGGTTGACAAATAACCTTATGGTATCACTAGTATTTTGGATCGAAGTCTTCCCGACTTCATCCTGGCTGTTTTGGCTCAAGAAGTTCAATCACCTTATTTTCTAACAAGGCATCCAACATTCCCGACAAGTCCGAGTGTAGGAATGGATACTTCTTCTCCCGAAGTTCCCTTAGCGCGGACGTTTCTTTGCAACATGCTTAGAGTATGTGGTGTTCTTTTTCTCCGGCTTGGGCTGCCTAGAAATTCATACCGGATCTCCGACTCAAATAGACATTGACTATGTTTTTAAAGACTTAGTACTCTTCTTGTACTCGGTCTTGATCCTTCCTTGATTTGTACGAGAAGGAAGACTTATTGTAACAATTAGTTATCATCATTTTAATGTCATGGGTGAAGACTCGGGTATAACTCTCTATCTCTATATGGTTTTGATTTCAAGTCATTCTAAGTATTTAAGAAGCTCATCTTTAAGTTTTTAACTCTGTCTAATCCTCTCATAAACCATCTATTTAGTATTACTACTACCGGAACCACTTTTAACTATGGTTAAAAACTTCATTTAATGACGGTTAATAGGTGTCGTGTACGTGGGCATCGTTGTATGTACCACCTTTGACTACGGTTGAAACCGTAGTCATAGGTTAATGTAGACCACGGTTCGTAAGGAAAAATCGTAGTCATAGGCTTATCTATGATGACGGTCCTTCATCCGAACCGTCGTCATAGGCCTTTCTCAGTAGTTGAAAACACTTAATACATAGCATCTATGACGACGGTTCCTTAATTTGAACCATCGTCATATGTGAGTCTCGTGACTACGGTTCCGCCTAAAGAACCATCGTCATAAGTCCTGTTTTTTTAAAATAATTTTTCTCGTATTTGGTTGCCCCTATGTACAGTACAAAATCATATACAAACTACAATCCAATACACTCTTCCCTGAATATTAATTAGGTCAGTACAAAATCATATACAAACACATATACAAACCACAATCCAATATATACAAAACAACATACTCATCACATTTTTGTATATATGGTACAAGACAGAGTTGCTTGGGCACATTTAATGAATAACGAGTAATATATATATATACCTATAATTGTGTATGGCTACTAAAATCACAAACTTGACCTACCAAATAATGAATAATAACCGTAAATATATACTTATGTCTTTATACGGTTATATACAAACTCTGTCCAACCTTGTTTTAACTCGTTAAGAACTTCATTTGCATAGGGACTGGGTGACTTCTTTCCCGGAAATATTGTAACCAATGCTGTTAAAAACATATTAATTAGGTCGAGTGTAATAAGTGTTAATCAAGCTGAAAAAAGAATATAATCAATTACAAGTGCAACTATACCTCTTTCGACTAGCATTAAGATCGAGTTAGATCAAAATCTCTTTCATGTACTCGGAGAATGTAGAAGCTGCATTCCACGTTCCTCGATTATTTATGGCACTATAATAATAAAATAGATTCCCAATACATAGAGAATTAATTAGTAGTTATGTATCTAGCAAGTAATATGAAATGAAAAACATCTATAGTAGACTCTAATAACCAAGAGAACCTCACCTTCACTCGGACAATTAGTGGTTGTCCTTTCTTATTCACTCGTTTATCCTTGGTGCCTCTGCCATAATAATAATGGACTAGAGCACTATTTTTCAATTGGAAAATGAAATTCAAGTTAGATATACCATTGAACGATTACTTAACAAAACAACATAAAATGATTAAAAGTATGAACTCACGCCTCGTGCCCTTGATATCTTCCCTCACTTCACGACCCATAAGATCAAAATAATAGGCCATATGAGCCCTTGGATATAAAGCAACAAGCATCCAATGGTGGCTACATAACCACAAATAACATATTTTAATATAAGTATGTATAACACCATATAAAAACTTAATCAGCCTAATTAGTTCATTATTTGTCAACTTACCTATCATTGGAACGCCACCAAGAAGAATGTTTTATTATCTCGCAGCATGTTTCATGACGTCGAAGATATATGCGACTTATTCGTCACGATTCAACCCAGACTCCTTGAATAATGGAAGTACGGTTCAAAACCGAACGAAGTCCTTCCCAATCTCGTGCAGCCACCTTAGATATTAATTATATGTAGTTAGAAATTGAAATTAATAGTAAAAAAAAACCTGGTTATGAATCTATTAACCCACATCATGCCAAGCGTAATTGCGGATATGCTCGATTTCCTCCATGCGCAAAAATTGCAGTATGTCGTTTGGGAAGACAAAGACTTACAAATCCGCTTCACGTTGCCCAAACACATGACCTAGCACACGACGGATGATCTGGTCCTCTATTGACAGAGTCCGCACATAACTTTCCGGAGTAGCACACCAATCCGTGCAAGTCTCCTCAATGGATTTGACATGAGACTTCTTCGGATAACGAACGGGCGCCATTGAACGTTTGCGTGTGCCACCGGCGCCCTTCATCTCACTCTCGAATCTGTCCTTGATATCCTAATCAATAATCAATACAAAAATCCAAAATATATATACGTGATTTTAACAACGACTAAATCTAATATTTTTAATACAAATCAATTACCGTAGTGAGGATGACCAAACTCTTGGGCCAACGAAGAAAAGCATTTATTGTGATGAGAAGCAACATGTGCTAAGGGAGGGTGATGAGAAGCTAGCTTGTAATTCGCTGGCTGCATAAGAATATGTAAACATTTGACATAGAAGTTAAATAACATAAAAACCTTGAAAATAAACGAATAGAGTTTCCCTTAAAAGTAAACATTTTCCCGGATAACAGACCTTCATCCGAAACAACAAAAACATACTAAATAAGTCATTACTCAACGGCCACACACCGAAGTTAGCAACAACAAAAACATACTATAAGTAATTATTCAACAAGATTATACATTAATTAGTCAAAATATAAATATGCATGTAAATATAATTAGGTTGCAAAATCTAAATTACCTCCGCCAAAACTTTAAATTAGTCGACGGTTGAGCTTGTGTTCATGTTGGCCGGTGTATGGGGTGATAAAGGACATACATCATCAAAGTTGCTAGGTAACGCCATACCCATGTTGGTGAAGTACGACCTTATTTGGGACTCGCATCTTTACCACATCTCGCGCCCTCATCTCTTCCATCTCAGTGCAACCATTGGGACATTTAGGACTGCACGTAGGACTGTATTTGGGCTATTTGGGCCTCCATATTGATGTATAGTGGGAGCGGAAGCAAAAGTTAAGCAAAACCGTGAACAAGCAGCATGGACAGATTAGGACCTGCGAAGTGCGGTTCTGGGGAAAAGGGTGAAAGGAGGGGCAAATGATGGAGTTTTTGGACGAAATTTGCTGGAGGGTTAGTTAACTAGTCAAGGAAGGTTGTGGTAAAATTTGGGAATTTTTGGATAAGGGAAACACCTTGATCAGCAAGCTAGAAGTTTACAAGCATGCTACTGGGCGTCCAGCTGACACCCTTTGTTTGGATCGGAGGTGGAGGATGGAAGGCTTCTTGATTGGGGCTGATTTTTGGAGGGATGAAAGTAGATTCGCTGGAAGGATGAGGTTAAAATTTGGGTAGTATCCAAGGTCGGGATCACCTTGAACCAAAGGCAAACGGAAGGTCATGCTGGGCTACCGTCCGTAATGAGGTCCTTTGTTTGTTTTTGGTGCTTGGGATGGAATACTTCTTGGATTGAGCTGAGATTTGGTGGGAATGGTCTCAACTCATGTATGGGGGTGTGGATGAAATTTGGGGACGAAATGATTTGTGGATTGGGAGATATGAATGTGGAAAGTCGCTGGATAAATCCCGGGTTCCGGCTCTGGATACGTAAACACTACCGAGGGAACCGAGGGCACCTTGCAATCCGGCCGGATACTGAAACACCACCGAGGCTCGGATATAGCAATGAGAATTCAAGGGGTTGAGAAATCCATCTCAAAAGGAGCAAAGCTCAAGTTTATAAATTCATCCAGGTTCATTTTACATGAGCTATGCTTGCTGAATTTATAATGCCTCATAATGGCATTTTACAAAGCTGAAACAAAGTTGAAAATTAAAGCAAAATGAAAACAAAAACTATAAAGATTCTTTCCTCTCCTCCAAGTTAAAATAGAGTGAATTCTAGCCAAGTATTTTCAAAATTGGCAACATGTGGTCATGGCTTGTTTTCCCCTTTCCCAAGCTTCTCAATTCTTGATGCTTCTAGAATTCTCCTTGAGCCTTGAAGGTCCGGCCATTGACTCTTGACCAAGCATGACAATTTCGGCCATAAAATTCAGCATGAACAAAATGTGCCTAAAATACCCTTTAGGTATTTTTGGACCGTCTTTGATGCATATCTTGCTTTACTCGTTTGGCAACATTTATTTATGTGTTAATTGTCTTTGAATGACAATTCTCAAGGCCTTTAACAATCTCTTCCAACCTTGGCTCGGCTTGCACTTTTGGACTAGCATAGGAGTTTTTGGTGTAAAAATAAGCTTGACTCCTTTCATGCTTTAGCTTGAGAAACCCCTTGACTCTTGGACGTTTGACTTGGATGGAAATATCCATCACATATGTACTTCGCTTGAAGAGACGGGGTGCTTCTTCCTAGTCCTAAAGTGCTCAACTATCCTCGCCCTCTCAACGACGACTCGAACACCACCGGGATGCTCATCTCTTTGTAGGGCCAAGGCTAGCTTGTCTCTCCTCCCGGTTGTGTTAGCGACTTCGAAGTCGATGTTTATGACAAACACTCCTTTAAGAAGAAAAAAATATTATCATTTGACAAATTCATAAAATAAACCGATAAGTTCTCAAAATAAATAAAGGAAAATAGTAAAAAACTCACGAGTCGGAGAGAAATAGCTTCTACATTGGTGTAGTGAAGGTTCCATCATTCTTCTTTCTTCCTTCGATCTACAGCTCGTCCCTAGCAATAATGAGCTGTGAAGTATCTATGGTGGACCCTTCATCGGATGTGGTTTGAAGTTGTTCAAGCTTTTGCTTGTACAACCTCTCCTCCAACTTCGCGTATCCCCACGGGACAACACATGAGGGTACAGATTGCTCTTAATCCTCTTCCTGTTGGCTTCACCTATTGCCTGCGCAAGTAATTAAGACAATGAAAATATCAGTGCATAACACTTACATTTCTTCCTTTTTATATCAATTCGAATACCAACATCACACTCTATGTATACGAGATTCAATATTGAATGAAATTGTCTGTGTATTTCGGAAAGGTGACATGTAACTCAAATGATCTTCAATCCTCCTCGGTGATACAATTGTAGACCTCCAAGGCCCTACCTTCTTATTTTATCTCGCTTTGTTTTATAGACCCATATAGCTGGAATCCGATATTTGAAGTCTCTAAACTTTTGTGCCGCTGACATGAGGGTCTTGTGTTTCATGGATAGGATCCGAGATTCATTAACGTTCAAGTTAAACGTTCTCTAAAACACAAGAACGATATGCATTATTACATATATATTAACCATTTACAATATAAGTTGAATACTAAGTTGAGATGTATTCATTTACCTTAATATCATTCCATAGGTTGTCCTTAATGAAATCGGGGATGTTATCCCATTATCTAAAGTTCATGTTCACAAGGCAGCGGCTTGCCGCACCAATGTAGCTCATAGTGGTAACTTTATTCTCACCTACAACATTTCCGTGGCTATTAAAATTGACTCGTGTAAGGAGAGTTGGATCGTCTCTACTCCGTACCAACTTCTCCTTGTTCATCATAGTTCGCCCCTCGATTTTTTTGTTCTTTTGGAAGAATCCATATTATACTACAAGCAATTATACAACTCTTAATAAATAAACATGTAAAACAATTTTGGCCGTTTTTGTCTCTTCTCTTATTTTCATAATTTTATCCATTCACATTCCTCAAATATAAGATTAATTCTACAAATTTCTCTAAAACGCCGCGAAAAATAAAACTCCTAAAATACATTTTCAAGTTTATATCTCGAAATTAGAAAGCACTCTCTACACTTTTGAGTTTCACGAAAATGTCGAAAATGACAAGGCAAATAATAACGGAATTAAAAACCCGCAATGGAATTTAAGGCAAAATGCTGAAGATTGAGAGAAAGAGACAAACCTGGTGGTGCTCGGAAAGAGGAGTCGGCGAGAGAGGTGCAGCCACGCGGAGAGAGTGAGGTTGGCGAGAGAGGTGCAGCCACGTGGAGAGAGTGAGGTCGAAAATAGAAGTCGGTGAGAGAGTGATCCACCGACAACCTGAAATGCAGAGAGAATGAGTAGGGGAGTGCCACCACGACCTCAAACCGTAGAGTAACACCGGAAACCACCAGCAACCTTGGAGAGAAGAGAATCGAAGCGAGAGAGTGTGCGATCGAAAAGAAACCGTACACACTTGGTGTTGGGTGAGGGGTTTTGGTGCGGAACTTTATACGACGGTTTAATATGAACAACCATCGTCTAAAGTACTTAGACTACTAAGGTTCGATAGAAACTTTAGATGACGGTTGTTATGTTGAAGTGTCGTCATATGTACATTAAAAACCACATTTTTCTTACGAAAATGCTACCGATCCATTTTTCATAACAATATGTTCATTTAACTATCGTTAATGACCTCGTTGTTAAAAGTGGTTTTTATAGTACTCGTATATCGCATTTAACCGAGTTTCTACCCTACTCGGATACAACTCGGAAAGATAACATGAGTAATTAATTTCACAAACACTTTATATTCCGAGCACTAACTTAATGTTCTAGCTAAAAATGAGTTATTGTGTTAATTCCTCTTTCTAAGGAAATTTATCAAATAAAATAATTACTTGATCGAGTTTATGCATTCTGATTATTCAATCTTATTAACTTGATAATTTAAAGGATTGACTCAAGATGGAATTTGAACCTAATGAATATTAGACTCGAAAAATTCCATTCTTTCAGAGCTAATCTTGGACCAAAATATTTTTATACTTTCAGTACCCCTTTGATTGACTTTTGCAAGTTCATTAAAGTATTTTAATATTATTTTGAAACGTAAAAGTAACCGGCTTCCTACCGTTAAACACTAGTAGACAAAATAACACCTTTTCTGTACAAGGCTCGACACCGTATCGTGGTTGTTTGTTACCAAATCCGGTAAACTTTAACTTTGAGTCTAACGGTTGTTTCCACCCTAGATTTCAGTCACAACCTCGTGGAATGGACTACTTTTCGAGCCAAGTACCAAAGCACAATGTTAACATTGCAACGACTTCTTTTCGAGTGACTCGGACTAGCGGTTATAACGGCTAATGAAGCTCACAAGTCCATAACAAGTCTCAATGGCTACTCTTCCCTATTGAGTATAAGTAGAAGCCTTCCTACAAGACTTGAAGATTCACGAATACATTGCTAATCACTTAGTCGGTGCATACTCACTCAATCTTTAGCTTACAACTCTAGTTCTTAAGTTCTAACTTTCGAGTTGTAAAAAGAAAGTCTTGTAATCACTTCTACTCTTTCTAGTCTCTCGTTAAGTCCCTTGACCGAGATATAAGGGTTAATTCAGCTCAATTGTACCTAGCTATAAAGGTTACCTCGGTTAGGAAGTACTAGATTAGATAAGGGAATTTTTGAGTCTAGGAAAAACTTGTAAGTGAATTGTCTAAGGGAGCAATTTCAGTAAAGAGTCAATCCCGGTATTTTGTGGATTCAAAATAGTGGATTTAACTTGGTGCTTAGATTAGCATTGTTTGTGGTTTTCCGCCCGAGGAGGGTTTCCACGTATTTTCTATGTCTTGTACTTTCGAGTCCAATCTCGACTCGAATTGTTTTCTAAGCCCTTGGTGTCCGAATTGTTTGTTAATTCACAAAAATCTTCCATCACCCTATTTACCCCCTCTATGGTGACTTAACCTCTCCAACAGCCTAACCTTCAATTGGTATAAGAGCCTAGCCTTTCAAAAGGATCTCACAATCCAAAGGTCCAAAGATCGGATGGCTTAGAATAATGGAGAGTTCGATGAAGGATGATCTTTCACTAGACCACTCGAAGTTTAAAGGTTCAAACTTCGCACACTCGAAGAAGATAATGGAGTGCTTCATCCAGGACTATGATGAGGAGGTCCGGAACATCATCCGAATGGAAACTTCACTCCCATAAAGATGGAAGGAATAAGAGTTGTACCCAAGGTGAAGCCTAAGTGCACCACTGAAGAAAATGAGAAGTACAGGAAGAACTACAAGGCCACAAACACTCTTATGTGTGCTATCAACTTAGAAGAATACAATAGAGTGTCTGTCACGTGACACAACCAAAGAAGTATGGGATACACTGGTTAACACTTATGAAGGAACCAGTCAAGTGAAGCAAGCAAAGATAAGTCGGTTTCTCCATAAGTATGAGTTGTTCAAAATGGAACTCGAGTTGAACATAACTCAAATATACATCTCGCTTCATTAAGATTGTCAACAATCTTAAATCTCTTGAAAAAAGATCTCCCGGAAGAAATTGTCGAAAAATTCTAAGAAGTCTACCCAAGAGAAGATGAGGTCCCAAGTTGACAACAATCGACGAAAATTAAGATCTCTCTCGGTTGAAGCCAGATGAGCTCATTGGGAAGTTACTCACTCATGAGCTGCACCTAGCAGAAGAGGAAGTTGAGGTCAACACCAAAAGGAACATTGCACTTAAAGCCTCGGAAGACAGACGACAAAGTTTGACTCCTCGGATTTTGAAGAGGATCCCATGGCACTCATTTCTCGAGATTTTAAGAAGATGATGAAAAACAAAAGGTGGCAAAAGAAGCCAAAGCTGGAGTTCTACAAGAAAGATAAGACAGTAAATATTCATCCTCTTCTAATTTATCGTTGACTAAGAACTTTGGTCGTTTTGAGTGTGGCAACAAGGAGCACATAGTCAAAGACTGTCCAAAGAGAAAGAAGGACGAAAAGAAGAAAAAGGCAATGATGGCTACCTGGGGTGATGATGATTCGAAGAAGATGATGATTTTGATGACTCAAAGTGTCTAATGGCATTATCGGACTCGAAGCTACATCCGAGTTAGATAGTGATGGTGCAAATGTTGAGGAGACAGATCCTCGGGAGGTAATTAATTATTTCCTCAAGTTTTCCAAAGTTGACCTTGCTAGATACATCTTTACTTTGGAAGAAAAGTCTAATTCTAATTCTTTTGAATTCAAAGAGCAACTACAGTCTCTTACTACCGAGAGCATCACTTTGAAAAAGGAATGAGAAAATTTGAGACAAAATTTGAACATGGTTGAGACCAGTACTCAAGATAATAATACCGAGTTTGAGTGCCTTAGAACAGAGAATGAGCAGCTGAAACAAAAGCTCAATGAGCCTCAAGAGTTGGTTTTAAAACTCACTCAAGGTCGAAAAACCTTGATTTATTACTTGGCTCTTAGTGTGTCTCATTTCGAAAAGAAGGTCTTGGTTACAATCTCGAAGAGAAAGATAACTCTTACAATAACCTTTTCAAAACTAATTCCATAACTATTAAGTTCAGGAAGGTTGAGCATGCTCCCATTCATTCACAAAGAAAAGGGACTGAGCCCGGACTAGTTTTCATGAAAAAGTTTTCTCAACTTCGTTTACAAAAGGAAAGGTTTTCAAAGAAAAGAGACACAAACTCGGTTATCTAGAAGGAAGACTTAGAATCAGATCAAACCTAAAATTATTCAAATATAGGTTCCCAAAAGTGCTCTTCCTCATAAAAAGACCACAGTAAAAAAGTTACTGGGTTTGTAAGATGAAGTGAGAAGGGTTAGTTTGTTTCGTTTTGCAGGTCACTCGAAACGAAAGGGTCATTGATACTTAGATAGTGGATGCTCATGCCACATGTCCGGAAACTCAAGACTCTTCTCAGAATTAGAATAAATGAAAGGAGGAAAAGTCAAATTTGGAGACAACAACAAAGGCGAGGATAGTTGGAATTGGAATAATTGATCAAGGAGACAATTTTGTCAATCTAGACTACCTTGTCAAAGGGCTCAAGTACAATCTTCTTAACAAGGCTCAAGTACATTCTTTTGAGCATTTCTCAATTATGTGACAAAGGTCAAGAGGTAAGATTTACTTAGACCAATTGCTTCATTTCGATGCAGTCGCTAAGGAAACAAAGTTCTCGGGTTTGAGATTAGGTAACACTTACACCATTCCTCTTTTATATTCTAGTCAAGATTTATCATGCTTAAAAGCATCCCTAAATGATGATTCATGGACATGGCATCATAGGCTAGGTCATATTAGCATGCATACCATTAAAAAGCTTTCATCTCATGGATTAGTTAGGGGTTACCTAACTGTGCATTTAAGAAAGATAAAATTTATGAGGCATGCACAAAAGGAAAGCAAGTAATATCATCACTTAAGCCGCTCAAGACAAGTATCTACATCCAAAGTGCTTGAATTAATTCATATGGCTTTGTGTGGTGAAATTCTTGTTAAAAGCTTATGAGGTAAATCATATGTGCTGGTTATTGTTGATGACTACTCACGATTTACCCGGGTGTGTTTTCCGAAGAACAAGAATAAACTATTCAAAGAATTCACTAAGATCTGCAGGAAAATTCAAGTGGAGTCCGAGATTCGGATTAGGAGAATTCGAACCGACCATGGAAGGGAGTTTAATTAATCAAAATTTGCAGACTTCGTGACAAGAATGGTACCTCTCATAATTTCTCAAGCACCAAAAACTCCTTAACTGAATGGAGTAGTAGAGAGAAAGAATAGAACACTTCAAGAAATAGGAAGTACAATGATGATTGAAAATGATCTACCTTACTATTTCATGTGCTGAGGCAGTCAACACAGAGAAATTACACTCTTAACGGATGCCTCATTAGACCCATTCTAAGAAGACACCCTATGAGATATACAAGGGAAAGAAGTCCAACATTTCATATTTCAAACCATTCGGATCTAAATGTTATGTGCATAACAATGGCAAGGAACATCCGACTAAGTTTGATGCCTGGTTAGATGAAGGCATATTTCGGGTTATTCATCTCATAGTAAGGTTTATAAATTTTTTAACAAGAGAACTAACAAAGTGGAAGAAAGTATCCACGTTATCTTTGATGAGATTGATCATGGCAGGACAAGTGAATCAACTTTCTCAAATCTCAAGCTAAATCGAGATGAAGATGATATAGCTGAAGTTGAGCTTAGAATAAACCAAAACAAAGGAATTGAGTTAACTCGGAATGAACCAACTCAAGAGCCAGCTGGGACTACTCGAAGAACAAGCTGCAGATGTTCAACAAACCGAAGAACAAATTATTCAACCAACAAATTTGGTAAATCAAAGGACAGGTAAAACTTTAAAATATATATCCAGATCATACACCCGAGAATATTTTGTCCGATATCAACAGTGGGGTAAGAACTCGTTCTTCTTTGTAAAATCTATATGTATTCTAAGCATTCAAATAATTAATTAAACCTAAAAATGTAGTAGAAGCCCTACTTGAACCTAAATGGGTAGAGTCCATGCAAGAAGAATTAACTCAATTTGAAAGAAACCAAGTCTAGACTATGACCAAACGACCTTCCGACTAACTAGTAACAGGAAGCAAATGGGTTCTCAAGAATAAACTGGATTAGGGAGGGTTGGTAGTCAGAAACAAGGCTAGATTAGTTGCTCAATGGTATAATCAAGAAGAGGGAATTGAATATGGGGAAACTTTTGCACTGTTGCTAGGATTGAGGCACTCAAAATTCTTTTAGCATTTGCATCTAGCATGAACATTAACCTTTATCAAATAGATGTTAAGTGTGCATTTCTCAATGGTTATATTCAAGAAGAAGTTTATGTTGAACAACCCCCTGGATTTGAAAACTCTCAATTTTCGAAACATATATTTAAATTGCAAAAAGCTTTGTATGGTCGAACAAGCTCTCAAAGCTTGGTATGAAAGATTGAGTAGTTTCTTGGTTGAAAATGACTTTAAAAGAGGTCTTATTGACAAAACTCTTTTTCCAAAAACCAAGGGGAATGATTTTCTTATCATTTAGATTTATGTTGATGACAATATGTTTGGAGCTACTACTGAAACTCTATGCCAAGAGTTTCTTAAGTTAATGAGACATGAGTTCCAAATGAGCATGATGGGAGAACTCAATTTCTTCCTTGGACTACAAATCAAGTGATGGAAAGTGGCCAGCCTCGGAATATGAGCCGAGGGATATCCATCTTGAACGTGCAAGCATGCCCGGAGGCAACCGAAAATACTTGAATTCTCTACGGTACAAATTGACCCCGGAGGGTAGAGGTCCAAGAGATTGTCTTTTTATGACCTTATGTTTATAAATAAACATGTCACTAAGGAAAGTCAAGAAGAGCCAAAGCTCACCTCCTAAATACCTCCATGTTAAAGCCAAGATGAGACCGAACATGAAATATTTCAAGTGCTACCATTTTATGTCCGTTGAACATAAATAATGAAGGGTCGGTCCAAGGGTCCAAAAAGCCTATGTTAAGCGCCTAAAGGAAGCATCCAATGGAGCCTTATTGAAGGGTATTCTAGAAGCACTACCGAAAGTGGGAGAGGAAGGTGGTTTGTTAGATAAGAGAGGAGGAAGCTTGCCAAAGAGGAAATCAAACCACAACCACATGTTCCCAAAATCTCAAATGCTTGGTCCGAATTCATCCTAGCTTAACTTGGAGGAGAGGAAAGCATCTTTGTGATTTTTGTTTTAATTTTCAGCTTTGTAAAGTGTCATTTTAGAGCACTATAAATTCAGCATGCATACACTATGTAAAGGGACCCTTTTGATGATATATATGAGTTTATACTCGAGCTGGATTGGTCACCCTTTTTAAACCTCATTGCTATATCCAAGTTAGCTACTTGGTGGTGTCCTTTGAGTCCTTCCAATCTTCCGGTGGTGTTTCGTATCCGGCCAGATTGAAGGTGCCCCTTGGTTCCCTCTCGGTGGTGTTTCGTATCCAAGATAGAGCCTCGATTTTATCCCCTCACTTCACCAATCCATATCTCCCAAACCGTCCATCCGTTTCACTCCAAACTTCACCCATCCCTAGCCCAGCAAGCCTACTCCATCTCCACCAAAAATCGCCTCAATCCAAGAAACCCTCCGACCCCCACCTTTGATTGTTACAGAGGATATCACCCTGGATAGTCAGCCTGAAACCCTGACTTTCAGCCCTTGGATCAAGGTGTTCCTGACGACAGAAAAATCCCAAAAAACTCTTGGAGCTTCATCAATCAGTTGAGAAGCTCCACACCAAAAATCAGCTCCAAATTCATCCGTTTGCCCCTCCTTTCACCCATTCTCCCAAGAACACTACCACAGGCCCGCAATCTGTCCGGGTAGCCTTCTTGCGGTTTTTCCCCTTTCTTTTGCTTCCGCCTCACTACACATCATATTTGGTATCAGAGCAAGTTCTGATCCTTGTGGTGTTTTATCCATTACCCAAAAATCAAAAAACAGCCAGCCTTACAAAATTTCCAGCCATGAGTGCAGGCATGACTTTGGAAGAGAGGTTTGAAATGCTCATGAAGCGTAATGAGTATCTCCATAAACAGACTTGGGCGTGACATGAAGGCTAAGCGAGATCAACCTAGGAGTAACTCACCTCCTACTCGTTCTATCCCTAGCCTCCATGAAGATGATGAAGAGAGTAACCCTTTTGCATCCTCGGATAGTGAAAGGAGATCAAGGAGGAGCACTAGGCATTCAAAACCTCACTCGAGTGACTTTAAGGTTGAAATTCCGAATTTGAAGGGCGTTTGCATCCGGATGAGTTTCTTGATTGGCTAAGGATCGTGGAAAGAATTTTTAACTACAAGGAGGTCCCCAATGAGAAGAAGGTCAAGCTTGTGGCCCTCAAGCTTAGAGGTTTTGCCTCTACTTGGTGGGAGAACCTTGTTCACAAAAGAGTTGGGAGAGGAAAGCTAAAATCAAGAGTTGGGAGAAAATGAGAGCTAAACTCTCAAGGCCCGGTTTGTACCTCCAACCTATATCCAAGATAGCTACCTCCAACTTCACAACCTTCAACAAGGCAGCATGAGTGTGGAAGAATACACTCGGGAGTTTGAAAGGATGATGATCAAATGTGACCTACAAGAGCATGAGGACCAAACGATTGTAAGATACCTTGGTGGTTTAGATGCAAGGTATGCACAAATTGTAGAGTTACAACATTTTTCAACATTTGATGAAGTGTGTCACTTAGCACACAAGGTGGAACAACAAAAGAAAACCCGGTTTGTCAAGAAAGAAACCCTAAAATCCTTTCCCCTCAAAGGAGCTAACCTTTTACAAGGGAAGTTCCCAACCTTTGCCACAAAAAACCCAAACTCCTCAAATCAGCCCCGGCCATTCCAAACCCAAATCCTCCCAAACCAATGCCTAATCCAAATGATCCAAGAAGGTGCTTTAAATGCCATGGTTTTGGGCACATTGCTTCGGAATGCCCAAACCGGCGCATAGTTACTCTAGCTCAATATCAAGAGCAACCAATCGAGGAAAATGAAACCGAAAGAGAGTTGTATTTGATAGAGGAGGTAGAGGAAGTTGTTGCAAAGGCGGATGAAGGAGAGTTGTTGGTACTAAGGAGAACCTTGAGCGGATTCAAGGAACCAAAAGAGGAGCAACGTGAGACTATCTTCCATACAAGGGGAATGGTGCTTGACAAAGTATGCTCAATTATCATTGATGGTGGTAGTTGTGCTAACGTGGCTGCCTCCTTGATGATAGAAAAGCTTGGGATTCAAGCTTCGGTCCATCCCCACCTCTACAACATCCAATGGCTCAATCAAGGTAAAGGACGTCAAGTTAATTCTCATTGTCTACTTTCATTTAGTATTGGTAAGCACTATCATGATAAGATTTGGTGTGATGTAATTCCTATGGATGCTTGTCATTTACTATTTGGGAGACCTTGGCTTTATGACCGGAAGGTAATTCATGATGGCTACAAAAATACCTATACCTTCACTAAGGATGGTAAGAAGATCACCTTAGCTCCTTTGCCCCCAAGCGAATGCATCAAATCAAAACCGCAAGGCTCTTCTCCTCAAACCGACCTTTTGCTTGCGCTTGGAAAACTACTTCTCGGAGACAAGCAACGAGAGCTTAAGCCCATCCTCTCACCACCACATATAACCGAGAAAGCTCCACAAAATTTCCAGCCCTCGCCAAAGCACCACAAACCAAATTTTCCCTCACCTTTCCAAATAAAATCCCTCTTAATTTTTCCTACAAAGAACCTTGCAACACCATGTGATTTCCGTCCCGACCGCCAACCCCTCCCACCAACCAGATTGTGATGAAGAAGTGTGGGAAAAAGACCGAGAAGAGGAGCAAGAGATTCCATAGGTCGAACCAAAAATTTTGGTACCAAGGAAGGATGACTTCCTTCTCAATGGCACTCAATTTTGGAGTCCTTATGATGCACAAGAGCTGTCCAAAAAGGAATATATGAACATTATGGGATGGCTATGATTATGTTAAGGGAGTATCCCTCAAAGTGGAACATGTTTGCTCTAGAGATTCCAAAGGCGTGTGTAGAACCACTCATTGTGGTACCGGAGAGAGTTGGTTTTCTCCCCAAGAGTACTCAGCTTTGTGAACCTCATAATGGAGTTTTTGATCTAGTTTATCTCTACACCGCAAGCATGCTAGGGAGCCTCCGTTCTGGCCGAATGTCTAGAACATGTCCACACAATTGGCCTATTGTACAAGCACAAAAGGGCCTTCCATCCTCAATCTCACTATAAGCTTTCACAAGACCCAAACTTTTCCAACCTTGCAAAATGGTGATTCCGAGAATTTGAGGGCAAATTCTTCCCTAGAAGGGGAGGATGATGGAAAGTGGCCAGCCTCGGAATATGAGCCGCGGGATATCCATCTTGAACGTGCAAGCATGCCCGGAGGCAACCGAAAATACTTGAATTCTCTACTGGTACAAATTGACCCTGGAGGGTAAAGGTCCAAGAGATTGTCTTTTTATGACCTTATGTTTATAAATAAACATGTCACTAAGGAAAGTCAAGAAGAGCCAAAGCTCACCTCCTAAATACCTCCATGTTAAAGCCAAGATGAGACCGACCATGAAATATTTCAAGTGCTACCATTTTATGTCCGTTGAACATAAATAATAAAGAGTCGGTCCAAGGGTCCAAAAAGCCTATGTTAAGCGCCTAAAGGAAGCATCCAATGGAGCCTTATTGAAGGGTATTCTAGAAGCACTACCGAAAGTGGGAGAGGAAGGTGGTTTGTTAGACAAGAGAGGAGGAAGCTTGCCAAAGAGGAAATCAAACCACAACCACATGTTCCCAAAATCTCAAATGCTTGGTCCGAATTCATCCTAGCTTAACTTGGAGGAGAGGAAAGAATTTTTGTGATTTTTGTTTTAATTTTCAGCTTTGTAAAGTGCCATTTTAGAGCACTATAAATTCAGCATGCATACACTATGTAAAGGGACCCTTTTTGATGATATATATGAGTTTATACTCGAGTCGGATTGGTCACCCTTTTTAAAGCTCATTGCTATATCCAAGTTAGCTACTTGGTGGTATCCTTTGAGTCCTTCCAATCTTCCGGTGGTGTTTCGTATCCGGCCAGATTGAAGGTGCCCCTTGGTTCCCTCTCGGTGGTGTTTACGTATCCGAGATAAAGCCTCGGTTTTATCCCCTCACTTCACCAATCCATATCTCCCAAACCGTCCATCCGTTTCACTCCAAACTTCACCCATCCCCAGCCCAACAAGCCTACTCCATCTCCACCAAAATCGCCTCCATCCAAGAAACCCTCCAACCCCTACCTATGATTGTTATAGAGGATATCACCCTGGACAGTCAGCCTGAAACCCCGACTTTCAGCCCTCGGATCAAGGTGTTCCTGGCGACAGAAAAATCCCAGAAAAATCCTCGAGCTTCATGAATCAGTTGAGAAGCTCCACCCTAAAAATCAGCTCCAAATTCATCCGTTTGCCCCTCCTTTCACCCATTCCCCCAAGAACACTACTGCAAGCCCGCAATCTGTCCGAGTAGCCTTCTTGCGGTTTTTCCCTTTCTTTTGCTTCCGCCTCACTACACATTATATTTGGTTCAGAGCAAGTTCTGATCCTTGTGGTGTTTTATCCATTACCCAAATATCAAAAAACAGCCACCCTTACAAAATTTCCAGCCATGAGTGCAAGCATGACTTTGGAAGAGAGGTTTGAAATGCTCATGAAGCGGAATGAGTATCTCCGCAAACAGACTTGGGCGTGACATGAAGGCTAAGCGAGATCAACCTAGGAGTAACTCACCTCCTACTCGTTCTATCCCTAGCCTCCATGAAGATGATGAAGAGAGTAACCCTTTTGCATCCTCGGATAGTGAAAGGAGATCAAGGAGGAGCACTAGGCGTTCAAAACCTCACTCGAGTGACTTTAAGGTTGAAATTCGAATTTGAAGGGCGTTTGCATCCGGATGAGTTTCTTGATTGGCTAAGGATCGTGGAAAGAATTTTTAACTACAAGGAGGTCCTGGATGAGAAGAAGGTCAAGCTTGTGGCCCTCAAGCTTAGAGGTTTTGCCTCTACTTGGTGCGAGAACCTTGTTCACAAAAGAGTAAGGGAGAGGAAAGCTAAAATCAAGAGTTGGGAGAAAATGAGAGCTAAACTCAAGGCCCGGTTTCTACCTCCAACCTATGTCCAAGATAGCTACCTCCAACTTCACAACCTTCAACAAGGAAGCATGAATGTGGAAGAATACACTCGGGAGTTTGAAACGATGATGATCAAATGTGACTTACAAGAGCATGAGGACTAAACGATTGTAAATTCAGCATGCATAGACTATGTAAAGGGACCCTTTTTGATGATATATATGAGTTTATACTCGAGCTGGATTGCTCACCCTTTTTAAACCTCATTGCTATATCCAAGTTGGCTACTTGGTGGTGTCCTTTGAGTCCTTCCAATCTTCCGGTGGTGTTTACGTATCCGGCCGGATTGAAGGTGCCCCTTGGTTCCCTCTCGGTGGTGTTTACGTATCCGAGATAGAGCCTCTGTTTTATCCCCTCACTTCACCAATCCATATCTCTCAAACCATCCATCCGTTTCACTCTAAACTTCACCCATCCCCAGCCCAGCAAGCCTACTCCATCTCCACCAAAAATCGCCTCCATCCAAGAAACCCTGCGACCCCCACCTATGATTGTTATAGAGGATATCACCCCGGACAGTCAGCCTGAAACCCCGACTTTCAGCCCTCGGATCAAGGTGTTCCTGGCGACAGAAAAATCCTAGAAAAATCCTCGAGCTTCATCAATTAGTTGAGAAGCTCCACACCAAAAATTAGCTCCAAATTCATCCGTTTGCCCCTCCTTTCACCCATTCCCCCAAGAACACTACCGCAAGCCCGCAATCTGTCCGGGTAGCCTTCTTGCGGTTTTTCCCCTTTCTTTGCTTCCGCCTCACTACACATCATCAAGCTAGAGAAGGGTGACATCTATCTTCATTAATCAAAATACACCAAGGAGTTATTGAAAAGGTACAAGCTACAAGATGTGAAGCATGCAGCGAACACCTATGAGTAGCGAGTACTAAACTGGACTCAAATGAGAAAGGTAAAGTCGTAGATCGAAACCCTATAAAGGTATGATTGGATCTCTACTTTATCTCACATCTAGTAGGTCGGATATCATACTCAGTGTCAACCTTTGTGCAAGATTTCAAGCTAACCTTAAGGAATCACATCTCACTACGGTGAAGATAATCTTTAGATATCTTGGAGGGACTCGGACACTTGGTTTCCGGTATTCAAAGGACTCGGATCCGACCCTCAATGGATACTTGTAGGAACTACGGCTGGCGGGGGCTCGCCGAGCTTCTTAACTATGTGTCGGGCCTCTTTTTCTTTAAGGATTGATTTTTGAAGATGAATGTTGGGATGAACCTTTATTAAGATTCTTCGAGTTTTATTAAATCTAATTAGACAAAGTTTAAATGGCGATTTTATTAATTATTTTATTTTAGAAATTATTTTCAGAATTCTCGGGATCTTATTTTCTAATTAAAGAATAAGTAACATTAGGGTTTTGGCTCTGCCGTGAAGCTTTAGGGCCGATTCGTATAAAAACACCAATATGGACTGAAGCCTTCATCGGTCGACCCCACGGCGCGAGCAATGGCTGCGCAGGCCGAGGCCGGGACAGTGGAACTAGCCTCGGTCTCTGCCTAGTGGGCAGATCCAAAACCTAATGTTACTGTTTCTGCAACCGAGAAAATACCGAGATGCAAATT
Source organism: Talinum fruticosum (assembly GCA_021018815.1). NCBI lineage: Eukaryota > Viridiplantae > Streptophyta > Magnoliopsida > Caryophyllales > Talinaceae > Talinum > Talinum fruticosum. The sequence goes on from JAITYX010000040.1 coordinate 1,914,062, forward strand.
TAAGTAGAATAAAGCATAAAACAAAGGAGTCGCCCGTCGGCTTTTAGGAAAGAAAAACTAACAAAAAACAAAATTTGCTCTTCCAATCTTAGTATGAGAAAACTAAGACTAAAAGAGGCTAAAATGATTCCTCGGTCTTTGAACCGAGAATCGGATTCGGAGGCGAGGTATGAAACATAGGAAAACCCTTTTGTTCCGCCGTCCGAAGACGGCCATTACTACTTCAAGTAGTGTATAAAAATAATGTAAGAAAACAAGCATGTAACGACATGCTAAGTGAAATTAAAGCAACCAAAACATAACAAGGGAAACAATAAAGAAAAGCGTTACATAAAAAGATAAAGAAAAGCGAGAAATATAAAAATTACATCGGTCGGGAGGAATTTAAAGCGATTACATCTCTTAAACCACAATACGTAAAGCAATAAAAACATAAATAAATAGAACTGTTTGAAGGCTTAAAAAATTGCCCTTAGGTTGTCCCACCTTGCTGATCTAGATCTCCACATTGGATCTCTCGATGCAACGGCGACAATTAAAAGAAAAGTGTTTGTTTTGTGAATTGTGTATAGGGTGTAGTAATGATCGATTGAATGAGTGCCGAGAGATCAGAATAACTAAATATTCTTTAGCTCTTTGCACGCATTCAACGGTAGCTTAGTAAAAGATGAGTATTTTTATGGAAATTTCGGAAGAGTAACGTTTAGATGAGAGTACTCGGTTAACTTTCAGCGACGTATTGTTAAGGTAGGAAGCCATATAGGAATGAGAGCCATACGTCTCTATTTATAGGAGAGGACCTAGGTCACAAATCACAACTACAACAAGGTTATATAGCGACGAAATACGAGTCCGTTGCTAACTAGCGACTGAAACCGACATTTGTCGAGATAAAACTAACTTAGCGACGGACCTAACGACGAAAATGGAAAAAATAGTGACGGATTTTTGAAATAATTTTTTTAATTAGCGACGGAATCAATCCGTCATCGAATCTAATTTTTAATTTTTTTATTAGCTACGGAATTAGTCCGTTGCTAATTCCGTTGCTAACTAAATTTTTTAAAGTAGCGACGGACGCAGATCCGTCGCCGATCCGTCGTTATGTTGGAAATAAACGTCCGACTTCAACGAGGCTCCGCAAAACCATAAGGAGAGATAGATTGAGAATTAGAGAGAAGTGAGAGTGTGAGAGAGCAAGAGGCCAGCATCGCCACCGCCACCGCCACCGCCGTGCGGTCACCAACTAACCACCTTTAACCTCTTGTAGGTATGCTTTCACCGTCGTCCCTCATTGTTGGTTGTATTTATAATTTACTTTGTTTACTATAAAATTTCAAATTTTAGAGGATTTGATATAACTTATTTTGATAGGCATGATTGGAATGAAAATGAGGTAGAAGGTGAAGATAATGAGAAAGAGGAAGAAGAAGAGGAAAAGGAAGATGAATAACATAACTTATGTTTGTAAATAATGTAATACTCTTGTTTTTTTTTCAATTAGTTTTTATGGATGTTGGTGAATTGAAGTTGGATTATTTATGACTTTTGTGTTTGTATATGATTTTTGTGTTTAAATTGAAGTGGAATTTGATGTTGTTTTGCTGCTGCATTATTTGAATTTGTATTTCGTTCAAGATTTTTGTATTAAGCACTCAAAAATACAAAAATTGTTATTTTTTAAAAAATTAGGCAATGAATCAGCGATGCAACAATCGGCGACGGAATTTTTCTATCGCTAATTCCGTTGCTAAATTACGTTTTTCCGTCGTCTGTTTCCGTCGCTATATGGCGATTTTCTAGTAATGAATGACCTAGGGTTTGCCTCCATCCAACCATCTAAACAACTGAAATAAAACTGGGCCAAATCCTAAAAGATAGAAACGGATCAAATAGGGATAAAACCGGATAAAAGAGGGAGGTAGGCGCCGGCCATTCGGACGCCCTAGGTTTTCATGCCTAGCTGTATCTCCAAGGACTCTCCAAGCCAAAACACAACATTCCATTTTAAGTTTCTAGAAGGCAGGCGCTAGCCACGATGTCGTCTTGTGGGAGGAAGCTTCTAGTCTCATGTAAACTGTCTTGTGAAGCTTAAATGTAACACTTTGATGCTCCCGATTATGAAATGCAATACTTTAACAACGTCTTCATGTCTTCAGCTCCTTATACTCGGATGAAAGTAGAATGTAGTACTCGGATTCGGAATTTCCCGGTACACAACATCGGACTCCACAATCTCTAAAGGCTCAGCCCAACTCTTGGATTGTCCGAAAGAAAAGAGGATTTGTTGACCGACCCAAGGTAAAAAGGCTATTTATTTGGTGCTCGGGTGTTCTTTGCGGTTTACTTGTGTATGTTACACCAATCGATCACAGCACGAGATCCAAATCCGCAAACAGGACTCGGGATTATCATCATCGGGCCAACAAAACAAAATGCCAAAATAAGGAGATAAGAGATGACACTTTTTAGGTGTCTATAGTTAGCCCCACTTTGACCGAGTCTAAAAAGACGATGGGCCAAAGTAGACACTAAAGGGTCCTTACCTCGTTTTTTATAAGATATTATGTGATGCTTGGAATTGGTTGTAACCGGACTCGAACTCCAAAGCAAGATCTCGAACTTGATCGCGAGTGCATGCGTTCGAAGTTCGATAAAAGGATCCTAAGCTTGGCTTCATTAAAGCCTCGAAGCTTAGCGTATTCCGATGGTGAAACTTTGATCACTTTTTATCCGAAACTTGGCTAAATAATCTATTGTGCTAGCACAATTGTTAGTGCATAATTGAATTGACAAAAGTTTAGTGTTTTACCTGAATAATTCAATCAAAAACATATTGATAAAATTGTTTCGGAAAAGCTTATAAGTAGGCCCTCGAAGTTCCCACTTGCATGCAAAAGAGACAAAGAGCACATGCTTCGAGTAGACAAGGCTGCATGGACCAGGGAGGTGGGCTAGGTTGCAAAAACTATCACCGATTAGACTTCATGGTGCCTCGTAACCGATGCCGGCCAAGCATTTGGCGAGCGTGGCCCCAGATGTGTCCGGCCGGATTTCCTTGGTTCCCCACTATTTACTTGACTCTTGTTTTATGTTCTTGGATGCCTTGACCGAATTTGCTCATAAAACGGTGTGCATGGCGTATTTCATTTTGCACACCAACTCTTCTTCTTACTCTTGTTATCCTCTTGTGTTTTCTTGCGTTTCTCGCTCTTAAAAACTAGTTGGTTCTCAAGAATTCCTTATCTTTAAAATGTCTATAAGAAAAGCTCATCCTACAGGAAGAACTAGAGTAGAGGGTCTTAATCATTACTCTTTCCATGAGCGTGAATGGCGCCCTCAAAGTGAATGGAACCCAAGTGATCTTCTCGGTTGAAGCTGAAAACCACGTTTCTTCACTCGCTATTTCTTCTTCAAGTGAAGACTTATATTTTAACTCTAAGTCATTCCGAGTACCATATAAAGATTCGGTATAAATCTCATCCCTGCTAAGTTTTGATTTCAAGACATTCCAAGTGTTATAGAAACTCTAGTATAAGTTTTCATTCGTTTCGATCGACTCGGAACATACATTCTTGTATATCTTCCGCATTGATGTTTCGACTCACTCGGACATCACTCGGAACTATCGCATGTTAAAATAATTTCTCTAACACGTTTATTCCGAGTTCGACTACATATTTTAACGCAAAGTGAACTATAGAATTTAATTCTTTTTCTAAGTCAGTTTGTTTGTTTGAGAATTATTAGTCCGGATCAAGTATTTATACTTTAATGATTCTATTCCTTTTAACTTGATCATTCTTAGGATTGACCTTAATGGAATTTGAGTATATTGAATATTAGACTCGAAAATTCCACTTTTCTAGGCCTAAGATAATTATGTACTTAATTGTCTTAATTAAATTATTATCTCGTGCCTAATTTTGGACCAAAGTATTTTATACTTTGAGAACCAAAGTGGTTTACTTTCGTAGGTTATTCAAACAAGGTTATCTCATTTTTGAAATACAAAAGTAGCCGACTTCTAGCTGTCAAGCACCACCGGACAAGCCTTATCTACTTCGAACAGGGCTCGGACATCGTGTCGTGGTTGTTTGTTTTCAAAACTGAAAAACTTCAACGCTAAGCTCAACCATGGGATCCACCTTACTTTTCAGACATCACCAATTGTTTAGAGTACCTTTTGGAGCCAAGAGCCATTGTACAACATTCACATCTCAACGGATCTTTTCGAGTGACTCGGAAGAGCCGTTACAACGGCCAGTAAAGTCTTCTGTTCGGAACCAAGACACAACGGTCACTCTGCTTAGTCATTTATAAGTAAAAGCCACTTCACAAGACTTGAAGACTGCTGGAATTATTGCTGAAACACATTACTTAAGCAAAAATGATTGTTTTCATATTCAATCTTCTATTTATAACTCCGAATTTGTAATTATTACTTTTTGAGTTGTAAAGTCATGTAATAAGTTACATACTTTTCTTATTTTCTGAGTAAGGTCCCTTGACTGAGCTGTAAGGGTTAACTCAGCTTAGTTGTCCATAACTCGTAAAGGTTATCTCAGTTAGGAAGTACTAGATCGGATAATGGAACTTTTGAGTCTAGGAAAATATTGTAAGGAATTATCTAAGGGAGCAATTTTGGTAGAGTCGATCCTTTGTATTTTCGGGATTCAAAATAATGGATTTAACTTAATGCTTGGATTAGCACTGTCTCGTGGTTTTCCGCCCCAGCAGTGTTTCCACATATTTATGAGCATATACATTTGTGAGTCCAATCTAGACTCGGATCGAATTGTTTATCTTTTTCAAGCAAAAAGATTCGAAGTTTGTTCAAATTTCCTCATCACCCTATTCACCTACCCTCTAGGGTGACTTAGACTCTCCAGGAGCAAACCTTCAATTGGTATCAAAGCTTAGCCTTTCAAGAAGGATCTAACAATCTAAAGGTCTAAAGATCACATGCCTCGGAACATTGGAGAGTTTGATGAAGGAAGGTCTTCCACCAGATTACCAAAGTTTAAAGGATCAAACTTTGTGCTGCTGGACGAAATTGATGGAGTGTTTTTGTTGGACAACGATGAAGATGTCCGGAACATCATCCAAGAAGGCAACTACATTCCAATGAATATGGAAGGAACAAGATCTATGCCTAAAGAAAAATTTGAGTACACCAATGAAGAGTTAGAAAAGTTCGGAAAGAACTTCAAAGCAATGAACATTCCGATTTGTGCTATCAGCTCAAAAGAGTACAATAGAGTGTCGACTTGCGACACATCCAAAGATGTGTTGGACACTTTCGTCAACACATACTAACGAACAAGCCAAGTGAAACAGGCGAAGATAAGCCAATATCGTCACAAATATGAGCTGTTCAAGATGGAGCCTAAAGAAAACATAACTCGGATGTTTATTCGCTTCACTGAGATTACAAACAATCTCAAATCTCTAGGTAGAAAATTTTCTCACAAGGAAATGTGCAGAAAAATTCCGAGGACTCTACCAAAGAGAAGATGGGGTCCCAAGGTGACAACAATCGAGAAGCTCACCACCTCTCTCAACTAAAGCCGAAGAACCGATTGGGAAGCCGCTTACCCATGAGATTCACCTAGAAGAACAGGATACCGAGGTCGGCACCAAAAAGAACATTGCGCTAAAGGCCTCGGAAAGTAGAGGGAGAGTTTGAGTTCCTCAAACTCAAAGGAGGATCCAATGGCACTCATTGGCCGAGGCTTCAAAAGAATGATGAAGCATAAGAAATGGGAAAAGAGGCCAAAGGAAGAATTCTATAAGAAGGATAAGAAGGACAGAAAAGGTAAATATTCTTCCCCTTCAAAGTTGTCTTTAACTTAGAATTCTAGTTGTTTTGAATGTGGCAGCAAAGATCACATAGTCAAAGACTCGTCCGAAGAGAAAGAAGGACAGAAAGAAGAAAAAAGGCTATAATGGCCACATGGAGTGATGGCGACTCATCCGAAGAAGATGATGATTCCGATGACTCAAAGTGTCTCATGGCACTAACGGACTCGGAACCCGAATCGAGTCGATTCCGACAACTCGGACACCGAGGAGACAAGTCCTCGGGAGGTAATTGAATACTTTTGCAAGTTCTCCGAAGTTAATTTAGCTAAATATATTCACTTTAGAAGAAAAGTCCAATTCTAATTCTTCTCGGTTCAAAGAACAACTTAAGTCTCTTACGTCCGAGAGCAACGAGTTTAAAAAATGAATTAAAAAAGCCGAGAGTAACTTTGAAAGAACTCAAGATGAGTACTCAAGATAATGAGACCGAGTTTGAGTCACTCGGAAGAGAAAATGAGCATCTAAAAAGAAAGCTCAATGAGTCTTAAAGGTTTCCTTCCGGAGAGTCTAAGTCACCTTAGAAGACGGATGAATAGGGTGATGAGGAAATTTTTAACAAACTTAGAATCCACTATTTTGAATCCTCAAAATACAAAGGACAGAACTCAACCGAATTACTCCCTTAAATAATTCCTTACAATATTTTCCTAGACTCGAAGTTCCCTTATTCGATCTAGTACTTCCTAACTAAGGTAACCTTTACAGCTAGGGACAACTCAGCTGAGTTAACCCTTATAGCTCAGTCAAGGGACCTTACTCGAAAGTAAGAGAAGACTTTACAACTCGGAAAGTATTAATTACAAGTCGGGAGTTGTAAATAGAAGATTGAATATGAAAACAATTACTTTTGCTTAAGTAATGTGTTTCAACAATAGTTCCAAGCAATCTTCAAGTCTTGTGAAGTGGCTTTTATTTATAGATGACCAAGCAGAGTGACCGTTGTGTCTTGATTATGAACATAAGTCTTTATCGGCCGTTGTAACGGCTCTTCCGAGTCACTCGTAAAAGATCCGTTGGGATGTGAACGTTGTGCAATGACTCTTGACTCCTAAAGGTGCTCTAGTCAACTGGTGATGTATGAAAAGTAAGGTGGAAACCATCGTTGAGCTTAGCATTGATGTTTTCCAGCTTTGGAAACAGAACAACCATGGCACGGTGATCGAGCCCTGTTCAAAAAGTAGATAAAGCTTGTCTGCTAGTAATTGACAGTTAGAAGCCGGCTACTTTTGTAATTAAAAATGAGATAGCCTCGTTTGGACAACCTACAAAAGTAAACCACTTTGGTTCTCAAAGTATAAAATACTTTGGTCCAAAATTAGGCACATATAATAATTTAATTAAGATAATTAAGTGCATAATTATCTTAGGCCTAGAAAAGTGAAACTTTCGAGTCTAATATTCAATATACTCAAATTCCATCGAGTCAATCCTAAGAAAGATCAAGTTAAAAAGAGTAAAATCATCGAGTATAAAGACTTGATTTGGACAAATAATTCTCAAGTAAACAGATCGATTTAGAAAGAGGAATTAACATTTTAATTCACTTTGCATTGAAATATGCAGTCAAAACTCATAATAAAAGCGTTAAAGAAATTATTTGAACATGCAATAGATCTTAGTGTCTGTCTCGAGTGGCTCGAAACATCAATGTGACAGTTATATAAAAATGTGTATTCTGAGTCAATCGAAATGAATGAAAACTTATACGAGAGTTTCTATTACTCTCATAATGACTTGAAATCAAAACTTTGGAGGGATGAGGTTTATACCTAAGTCTTCATGTAGTACTTAGAATGTCCGAGTTAGAATCTGAGTCTTCAAGTCTCAAGAGCTCGTTTCGAAGTTTACTTAAGGTCAAAAATACCTTGACATGCTTTTAGGCTCTCATTGTATCTCCTTCATGAAAGAAGGACTTGGTTTTAACGAAGAGGAGGAATCTAATTCCTACTCATATCTTTTCAAAAAGTATTCTAGAACTGTGAAGTTCGGGAAGGTTAAGCATGGTCCCATTCATAAGAATGAAAGGAAGACTGAACCCGGACCAGTTTACAGGAGAAAACCTTCTCCACTTGTTCATAAAAGAAAAGATTTTCAAAAGAAAGAGACACGGACTCGGTTTTCTAGAAAAAGACTCAGAATTATACCAAACCCAAAGTCATTCAAATCTGGGTTCCCAAGAGTCTTCTTCCTAAGGAAAGGAGCACAAGTAAAGGGAATTACTAGGTTCATTAGAGGAAGAGAGAAGGGTTATTGTGTTTCTAACTTGCAGGTAACTCAGAAAAGGACGAAAGGTCATTGGTACTTAGATAGTGGATGCTCACGCCTCATGTTAGTAGATTCAAGACTCTTTTATGAGTTAGAAGATTTTAAAGGAGCCAAATTCACTTTTGGAGATGACAAGTAAGGGCAAAATAGTTGGAATTGGCAAGATTAGGAAAGGAGACAACTTGGACAGCCTAGTCTTTCTTATCAAGGGGCTAAAGTACAATATGCTCAAGCATCTCTCAATTTTGTGACAAAGGTCAAGAGCTAAGATTTACTCGGACCAACTACTATATTTCTAGTGCAACTACCAAAAAGACTAAGCTCTCGGGTAAGAGATCAAGTAATACCTATACTATTCCGCTTTTAAAATCCAAGTTAGAATCTATCCTATTTAAAAGCATCATTGCATGACGATTCTTGGACATGGCATCGTAGACTAAGTCATGTTAGTATGCACACTATCAAAAAGCTTTCATCTCATGGTTTAGTTAGGGAATTACCTAACTGTGCATTTAAGAAAGATAAAATCTGTGAAGCATACACAAAAGGGAAACAAGTCGGATCATCTTTCAAACATCTCAAAACTATTTCCACATCCAAAGTGCTTGAGATGCTACATATGGATTTATGTGGTGAAATCTCTCGTGAAAAGCCTCGGAGGTAAATCATATGTACTTGTGATTGTTGATGATTTGATGTGTAGTGAGGGCGGAAGCAAAAGAAAGGGGAAAACCGCAAGAAAGGCTACCCGGCCAGAATGTGACTTGCTGGCGCAGTCTTGGGAAAAAGAGTGAAAGGAGGGGCAAACGATGAAGGATGAAGCTGAAATTTGGTATGGAGCTTCTCAACTAGTTGAAGAAGCTCTGGTATTTTTTGGGATTTTTTGTGGCCGAGAACACCTTGATCTCGAGGGCTGAAAGTCAGGGTTCTGGGCTGACTGTCCAGGGTGATATCCTCTGTAATAATCAAAGGTGGGGGTCGGAGTTCCGCTTGGATGGAAGCGATTTTGGAGGGAATGAAGTGGACTCGCTGGGCTGGAGGTGGACAAAGTTTGGAGTGAAATGGATGAGCGGTTTGTGGAAGTGAAGGGATAAAACCAAGGCTATCTCTAGGATACGTAAACACCACCTAGAACAACCAAGGGGCACCTCTCGCCTTGCCGGATACGTAAACACCACCGGTAGGTTTAAGGACTCAAAGAACACCACCAAGTAGCCAATTTGGATATAGCATTGAGAATTTAAGGGGCCGAGAAATCCATCTCGAAAAGAGCAATCCAGCTCAAGGTTTATATATTCATCATCTTAGTTAATCTTTACAAAGTCGAATGCTAGTGCTATTTATAGGAGATAAAACATGCTGAAAATAAATCAAAATTAAAACATAATCTAAGGCCTAAAAGAAAGATTACAAGATCAATGGCCTAAAATGTATTAGCCCCTTGTCCAAGCCAACTTGGGAACATGTGGTTAAAATGAAAGTTCATTCTAGCCAAGTATTTCCTTCCCCTTGTGCAAGAAAGCTTGTCATAGGTCCAACACAAATACTAGTGCTCGGGAATTCTCCTTGATTCTCCTTTGTGCGAGCCTTGTATTATGCCACTTGAGGACCCATTCGGCTGGGCTAAAACAACCGAGACAGCATGTATCAAAATACTCATCATGTATCAAAAAATGTTCGGTTGATTTCCTTGTGTGTTTGGACCGACCTTTGTGACATATCTTGCCTCAACACTTATTTATGTACTAATTGTCATTAAAAGACAATTTTCATGGCCCTTAAGAATTCTCTTCCAACCTTGGCTCGGTTGCACTTTTGAACTAGCATAGGAGTTTTGGATGTAAAATTGATCTTGACTCCTTTTATGCCTTAGCTTGGAACCCCTTGACTTTTGGAATTTAAGTATGGATAGAAATATCCATCATGATTATTCATGATTTACCTGGGTTTGGTTTCTCAAGAACAAAAATGAAACTTTCAAAGAGCTCAAGCAAGCTCTGCAAGAAAATTCAAATAAAGTCTCGGACTCAAATCAAAAGAATTCGAACCGACCATGGAAGGGAGTTCGACTACTTAGCATTTGCAGAGTTCTCGCGACAAAAACGGTATCTCTCAAAACTTCTCACCACCTAGAACTCCTTAACAAAATGGGGTAGTGAAGAGAAAGAACCGAACTCTTGAAGAAATAGGAACAACGATGATGATTGAACATGATTTACCTTACTATTTCGGGCCGAGGCAATCAACACAGACAAACTACACGCCGAACGGATGCCTCATCGGACCCATCTTGAAGAAAACTCCCTACGAGCTTTACAAGGGAAAAAGCCCAACATCTCATATTTTAGACCCTTTGGATGTAAGTGCTTTGTGCACAATAACAGTAAGGATCACTCGACCAAATTTGATGCTAGGTTAGATAAAGGTATCTTTCCGGGTTACTCATCTCACAAGTAAAACTTATCGTATTTTTAATAAAAGAACTAACAAAGTGGAAGAAAGTATCCACGTCGTGTTTGATGAGATTGATCAGGGAAAAACAAGTGAGTCAACCTTCTCATATCTGAAACTTAGACGAGATGAAGATGATCTTGCTGAAGTTGAGCTCGAAAGAGTCGAAGAGAGCAAATCATAATGATGTAGCTCGGAACATCATGACTCGGATCGAAACAACTCAAGAGCCAGCTCAAAATACTCGAAGGACAAGCGAATGAGCAAACTCAGCAAGCTCACACTACTCGAAGATGAGCCATTTCAACCTACAAGCTTGGTAAACCGGAGAACAGGTAGAGCATTCAAATATGCTTCGAGCCACCCACTTGAGAACATTCTCGTCCGACATCAACGAGTGTGGTAAGAACTCATTCTTCTTTGCAAAATCTATGTGCATTCACTGCATTCATATCATTAACGGAACCCAAAAATGCACTAGAGGCCCTAAACGAACCTGAGTGGGTAGAGACCATACGAGAAGAGCTTAATTAATTTGAGAGAAACCAAGTCCGGACTTTGACCAAATGACCTTCTAACCACTCGGTTATAGGAACCAAATGGGCTTTCAAAAACAAACTAGATGAGGATGGGCTGGTAGTCGAAATAAGGCTAGACTTATGGCTCAAGGTTATAATCAAGAAGAAGGGATTGATTTTGGTGAAACCTTTGCACCAGCTTGCTAGGATCGAAGCAATTAGAATCCTATTGGCATTTGCATCAAGCATGAATATTAAACTAAATCAAATGGATGTTAAATGTGCTTTTATGAATGGTTTCATTTAAGAGGAAGTCTATGTTGAGCAACCCCTGGATTTGAAAACTCGGAATTTCCAAATCATGTTTTCAAATTGCAAAAGGCTTTATACAAGCTCCCGGAGCTTGGTATGAAAGATCGAGCGGTTTCTTGGTTGAAAATGATTTTAAAAGAGGTCGGATTGACAAAACTCTTTTCATAAAAACCAAGGGGAAAGATTTCCTTATAGCTCAAATTTATGTTGATGATATTATTTTTGGAGCTACTAATGAAACTCTATGCCGAGAGTTTTTAAGTTGATGAGACAGGAATTCCAAATGAGCATGATGGGAAAGCTCAATTTCTTTCGTGGTCAACAAATCGGACAAGATAAATATGGCATCTATGTCCATTAATCTAAGTATACCAAGGAGTTGTTAAAGAAGTACAAGCTTCAAGATATGAAACATACAAGCAACACCCATGAGTAGCAGAGCAAGAAACCGGACTCGGATGAAAAAGTAAAGCAAGAGATCGAAACTCTATAGATGTATGATTGGTTCTCTACTATATCTCACATCTAGTAGACCTGACATCATGTTTAGTGTATGCCTGTGTGCAAGATTTCAAGCTAATCCAAAAGAATCACATCTCACTGCAAAGTGAACGTAATTTTTAGATATCTTGCGAGAACTCGGAATCTTGGTCTATGGTTTTCAAGAGACTCGAACCGACCCTCACCTGGATACTCGGATGCTGACTATGTTGGTTAAAAGGTTGATAGAAAGAGCAAATTAGGAGCATGCCAATTTCCAGGTCAATCCCTCATATCTTGGCACTCAAAGAAATAGAACTCGGTAGCTCTATCAACTGCCGAAGCTGAGTACATTGTAGCTGGAGCTTGTTGTGCTCGGATTCTGTGGATTAAGCAACACTTGAAGGACCTTGGACTTTCATTTAGATCTATCCCAATCAAGTGTGACAATCGGAATGCATTCAACATCACTAAGAATCTAGTTCAAGCACTCAAAGACAAAGCATATTGAGGTTAGGTATCATTTTCTCGAGACACCATTCCGAGAAAGGTGATATTGAACTTGAATTCATTCCTACAAAATTTCAATTAGCTAATATTTTCACTAAGCCACTTAGTGAGGATCAGTTTTGTTTTATTAGGAATGGGCTTGGAATGATTAATGCATGGTGTGTTTTTATAAGTGAAATTTTTTTGCATGATTATGTGTTATACGTTTTTCTTTGTCTTAATAACAATTGGTTCAGTTGACCAAGTGAAATTAAGCTATGAATTATTAGGTCTCTCGAGTGTTCCGAGTCACTTAAAAATCGTACTAAGTTAGACTCGGCTTTTGAGCAAAATAGACATGAAACTTCTGAAATCATCTCTAGATAAATGGAGAATTTCAGAAATATTTTTAAAAAGTCTTTCTTTTCTCTCTCTGCCGCGCGCATCGATCGAGAGGAAACTAGCTGTTGCAAGATAGTCGCTGGAATTCTAACCGTTGAAGAGCGTAAACATCACACCTATCCGAGGTGGCCGTTAGAGGTTCAGGTCGGATCGAAGGTTGATGGACATTTCTTTTGCTATAAATAGCACCTCTTTACCTTCATTTCGCTACTTTACTCATTTCTTACTTACTCTCTAAGTATTCTCGCTCTCACTCTCTCGAATTCTAAGTGCTCTCTCTTCTCTCTATCTCTCTCTCTCTCTCTCTCTTTCATTTGTTCGTTCTCTTCAAAAATCCTCACCATGCCTAAAATAGGTTCTCGCCCATGATTTTCCGGGTCTGCGACCAAGAAACCCCGCACCAAAACTCCTTAAGAGGGTACCTCTAACCTTTCTAAATTTTTCGTCACCCAACACCTAACGTTGGATAAATTTTTCCCAACCACTTCATTTTCATGGCTACAACACATCGTAACCACTCGAAGTATACAATTTTCCGTGCTTTAGTGAGTTTATCTATTCTAAACTCGTTGCCGAGTTCTACTCAAACATGTCTTACTCGAATTTTCAAAGTATCTTCTCTATTCCTGAATTGCAATCCCATCCCCTTCAATGAGATTGCAGATGAGTTCTTCGAGAAATACGCCAAGGAGGTCCCCGAGTCACGCAAAACTTCTCCGTGACTCGGATGAGGACCGAGGCCAGATTACTCTGTTTTCTCTTTATGAGAACCTTCTTCTCTCATCACTCGAGCAAGGAGGAGCCCAACTCCAAAATTCTCAAAGCTCTTTTTGACATTCTAAAGGGCTACGATGTAGACCTCTTCCCAAGCAATTCTTGAGCAAATGGCTTCGTGCCAACTCAATCCAAAAAGTCTTCTCCTTTTCCCTTCGGAGCCCTTCTAACCGTTGTCTTCAAACAGCTTTAAGGTTCCCCTCCCCTCGGATCCAAATACGATGTCCGAGGCTGCCATAGTGGTAGGCGGGAAGAAGCGTCCGGGCTACGGATATCGGGAAATTAAGCCTAGTGTCCGGGTCTAAGGGTCCGAGTTAAAGCCCCATTCACCTCCTCCCACTTAGACTCGCATTCCTTTACAACTCCCTCCTCCATCGGGTGGTTCATCCACTTCGAACCACTTTCTGCAGCAATTGCTCGCTTTGTCTACTGCTTTGATAGACAAACTCTCCTCCGTGTCCAAAGAAGATTGGGGCACTCTCCGCTCTCTCAAGACTATCCTTCGTAGTCTTGTGATCAACCGAAGACGACCCGGCCTCGGATCCGGGAGCACCGAGATTTACTCATCGAGATGAAGGGTATCGTTAAGGAGCAGAACGAGTAACTCCAACTCCTCCAAGAATGCCGATCTAAGGCTGCCCAAGACCCGCAGCAGTTCGGACACGTCTAAGGAGTCCTCCAGCCTAGCCAAGTCCCCTCAGCTGAGGTTGAAGAAGAAGAAGTTGCGGATGAAGTAGCTTAGGTCGAGGAGGAGAAGGAGGAATAGAAGAAAGAGGAGAAAGAGAAAGAGGAAGTAGCTCAAACCGAGGGACAAGGTGGTGTAGTCCCTTAACCGTAACTTATTAGCTCAAATGATAGTCCGAGTGGGTCAAAAGAAGCTGCGGATTTTCGTCAGTCCACATTTGTCAAGTCAAAAGCACCTCCCTCTGCTTGTCTTCGAGGAGGATGAGCCCGAGGATGATATGGCCCCGGGTCGGACGACCGAATGCAGAGCCATCGCTAACATCCCCGTGTTGCTGCCACCACGATCATCAACTTCGTCTCAAGCTTACCATCGCCAGCCGCACCGCTCGTTCCTCCACCTCAGCACCGCAAGCCCATCTTTAGTTTATCTTCTTTATTTTCTTTTTTTTTTTGTCCAAGATCAAGTGTACCTTTTTGATATTTTTCCTCCTTGTTTTTGATGAAATGCAAGGGAGAAATACAGAAAATTGATGTTGTTATGTTTAGGGGAGCTCACCCTCTCTTTTTTTTTTTTTTTTTTTATGAATGAATGAATCTTCTATTTTCCGAACAAACTTATTTCGAGTTACTACTTTCCGAGTTTGATCTCTCATATCATTTTTTTCTTTTTGCTCCGATATAATCAGTTCATATCTCTATACTAATGTGTTATCCACATAAGTTTTATAAGTAATGATAGTATCTACAATGCATTCTCTAAGTATGAAATATTTCTCAATCATTACTTCCTGCTCCGATATGTTATGCTTACTGAGAATGAAAACTCATGTTTTATATTAACAAGTTTCTATTCGAGTATGGAATGCCTTTCATCAAAAAGGGGAGATTGAAGACTTAGATTCTAACTCTAAGTCATTCTCAGTACCACATGAAGATTCGGTATAAATTTCATCCCTCTTAAGTTTTGATTTCAAGACATTCTAAGTGTTATAGAAACTCTAGTATAAGTTTTCATTCGTTTTTGACTCGACTCGGAACATACATTCTTGTATACCTTTTGCATTGATGTTTCGACTCACTCGGACATCACTCGAACTATCGCATGTTAAAATAATTTCTCTAACACGTTTATTCCGAGTTCTAATTGCATATTTCAACGCAAACCGAATTATAGTGTTAATTCCTTTTTCTAAGTCTGTTTGTTTGTTTGAGAATTATTGGTCCGGATCAAGTATTTATACTCTAATGATTCTATTCCTTTTAACTTGATCATTCTTAGGATTGACTCCGATGGAATTTGAGTATATTAAATATTAGACTCGGAAAATTCCACTCTTCTAGGCCTAAGTTAATTATGCACTTAATTGTCTTAATTAAATTATTATATGTGCCTAATTTTTTACCAAGGTATTTTATACTTTGAGAACCAAAGGGGTTTACTTTTGTAGGTTATTCAAACGAGGTTATCTCATTTTTGAAATACAAAAGTAGTTGGCTTCTAACCGTCAATCACCAGCAGACAAGCCTTATCTACTTCGAACAGGGCTCAAACACCGCTTCGGGGTTGTCTGTTTTCAAAGCTGGAAAACTCCAATGCTAAGCTCAACGGTGGTTTCCACCTTGCTTTTCGGACATCACCAGTTGGCTGGAGTACCTTTTGGAGCCAAGAACCGTCGCACAACGTTCACATCTCAACGGATCTTTTCGATGACTCGGGCGAGCCGTTACAATGGCCGATAAAGTCTTCTGTTTGGAACCAAGACACAACGGTCACTCGCTTGGTCATCTATAAATAGAAGCCACTTCACAAGACTTGAAGATTGCTGGAATTATTGCTAAAACACATTACTTAAGCAAAAATCATTGTTTTCATATTCAATCTTCTATTTATAACTCCCAATTTGTAATTATTACTTTCGAATTGTAAATTCTTGTAATCAATTACATACTTTTCTTACTTTATGAGTAAGGTCCCTTGACCGAGCTGTAAGGGTTAACTCAGCTCAGCTTGTCCCTAATTGTAAAGGTTATCTTAGTTAGGAAGTACTAGATCATATGAGGGAACTTATGAGTCTCGGAAAATATTGTAAGGAATTGTCTAAGGGAGCAATTCTAGTAGAGTCGATCCTTTGAATTTTGAGGATTTAAAATAGTTTATTTGACTTGGTGCTTGGGTTAGCACTGTCCGTGGTTTTCTGCCCCAGGAGGGTCTCCACGTATTTACGAGCGTATATATTTCGAGTCCAATTTAGACTCGGACTAAGTCGTTTATCTTTTCAAGCAAAAAGATTCTAAATTTGTTTAAATTTCCTCATCACGCTATTCACCCCCTCTAGGGTGACTTAGACTCTCTAGGAGTAAACCTTCATTTAGTAAGCTAATTGGCTTAAGCATCTTCATTTTGCTCATTTAGAGTAACTCTTTAAACCAAATCTTATTGGATTTTGTTTTGTAGAAAGGCTAGATTTGGAGTAATGGAGCCATTCCCAAATTTATGGAGACATGCGAGAGGATGCATTTTCCTCTTGAGAATATCATGTACAATGTCGGGCTTGGTCCTCTCTACATTGCTTTACATCAACTTACCGATAGGAGGGGAGATATCCCATTAGAGCTATTAGTGAGCATTTTTGGGACACAACCAACACGTTCCACCTTTCTTTCGAGTGAGATGACAATAGCCCCTTTTGATTTTGCTTGTTTTATCTAGTTTAGGCTTTTCGAGGGAACCTCTAACGTATGACCGAAATTTGTATAAGAATCATGACTATCTCCGTCACCTTTTTGGTCCCATAGTACATAGATTTCCATATAGCAATCACTTTAAGTATACCGGTGATATCTTTGTCGGTAAGCTCACTCCTGCTAACATCCATATCCTAAGCCTGGACATGGACATTACTTTTCCTGGGGATCTCCTCATTTTATGAGAATTCCGAATCCCGGAAGAGGAATGTGTTGGGCATCCCTTTCCTAGGAATTGGCAAGGGGTAAGAGCTGTATGCTCTTTTCCTTTTAGTTGTATGCTAAAGATATCTCCTTTTGCTTGATTCCATCAAATAAACTTTGTAGTACAACCGGGAGCAATCACGAATCATGTCTATCGATTTTGAGTCGGCTCTTCGTGGAATCCAAAATTTCTTGACTCGCGATCTTTCTCTTCTTTCCGGGTAAATCCATGATTAGTGTAGTGCTAATTTCATTGAGCTTTTAGTGCCTTTAATAATCTACTAATAGCTTCTTTTGATCTTGTAGAGGTGTCGATCTAGAGCACCTCCTTCCAGTAATCTTCCTAGTGCACCCGAGACATCATCTTAAGCTCTCGGACAACGAATGCCTTCTAGTAGTAATGCTAGACAAGGCTCGTCACAGCGTTCTTCGAGGCGTGCTCATCATATTAGTACATCCGAGGCGGGACCTAGCGTTTCGGGCCTAGTGCTTCGATGCAGGACCTAGCCATTCCGAGGCGAGCATGAATATCCTTCCCCTGCAGGCCTCCGATCGTCACAAGAACTTCTTTACTTCCCTCGGTCTTCTTATAGTGGTCCATCTCATGAGGATTCTCAAGCTTGGGACCAAGGAGGTAACTCATATCAAGGTAATGAAGGTGGTCGATTCTCTACATCCGTTTTGGATGGCTTCGAAAACTACATCTTTGATGACGACTCGATGATGACGCGTAGAGGATTCCATGCCGCTTCGCCTGCTAGCTGATTCTTAGATCTAGTAGGATGTTTGTTTATTAATGTATTATTTATGTTGTAATGGAGACTCTTATGCAATGAGATTAAATTGCATGACTCAATTCTAAAAATGCACTCTTTTATTTAATATGATGCACAAAACTTAGGAAAAGTACAAATAAAAAAGAAAACAATGGCACTAGCCCCCATTTCCCTAAAAGAAAATAATAATTAAAAAATAGAAAATCTCAAGTGCATGGTCCAAAAGAATAACAAGGTACGTCACGAGCCGAACAAAGAAATAAAATGACCAAGCGGAATTTTATGTTCTGCTATACTTGGGTCTATACCCGGCATGTCTTTGTAGGACCATGCAAAGACATCAATAAATTGTTCAAAGAGTGAAGTGAATTGCTTCTACTCTTCTAGATTCAAAGTTTTCCAATATTTACTTCTTCGGGTTGATCAACCGACTCTAGATTAATTGTTATAGTTTCCTCTATTATTGGTGAGCGATTTTCATGATCTTCCATAGCTTTTATTAATTCTTTAGGGATTTCTTGTTTATCATTAGAGGAAAACAATTAAAAGAAAGAGGAGGAAAAGAGTAAGCGGAAAGGTTCACTTTATTGAAAAAAGCAACAAGTACATCAGATTTAGAAATAGAATTGGAAATGACTCGAATTGGGAAAAGAACTAGAAGCAATAGAAGGAGAAATACAAGCCCTAGCACTAGACTCAAAAGAGGATGTGCTCCTAGGCTAACAGACAAACTCTTAGCCCTCCTCAAGCATCAATCCATATAACATGCTTGGACCCTTCTATATTAGTGTCGGTGATGAACCCGAACGAGATCAAACTACGGGTGCGACATAGCTCACGATAGTACCGAGACCGAGTTCCTTTATAGATTACCCTCTTGGCCGAACGTAAGACCGAAAAGATTGTTTTCGGCAAGATTTATCCAGTTTGATGTGGATTGTCTCTCTTTGAGGATGTAAGGTGCCTCCTTTTCCAAAATATAGCAGTCATTGAAGATCTCTAAACCAGGTACTAGGATTCCCTTCTCCTTGATGTAATAAGGCTCAGGAAAACCGTAATAAGGAAAGTTGTCTCCTTCTCTCATAAAACTACCCATTCGGAGTATAAGGAAAGGGTTTAATAAAACAGATCGTGTGTGGTGCAGTCCTCTTCACTTGAATTTCCCACTTGGCTTGAGCTATTTCCTTAGTAGCAGGTTGATAACCTAGTCCAAAGTTGTAATTATTAGTGGCTTCAAGGGGTGGAAAAATAGGGTGGTATGTTATTTGGCTTGCAGCAAGGCTTGGAAAATACCCTTTCTTCCTAAGGATCGATTGCATACTAGGGCTGCCATAAGGGTTAAAGGTAAAAGGTGTTTCATCCCTTTCTAAGGCAACGACGGTTCCAAATCCATAATGTTCTTCATCATTCACATCATGCTCGATCTCCAATACGGACTCTTTGGAAGTGATAGTAACTCAAAGATTATCCCCATTAACAGTTATGACTTGACCTTTAATGATCATCTTGATATTTTGATGCAATGTAGAGGGCACTTGCTTGATGATCATGCAACCAAGGTCGACCTAGAAGCAAGTTGAAAATGGCTAGAATATCTAGGACTTGGAACTCAATATTCTTCTCCACAGGCCCTATGTTGATAGGCAAGGTCACCGTTCCTAAGACTGTTCTTCTAGAATTATCATAAGCTCGAAGATGAACAATCCGCTTAGAGAGTTATTGCTCCCTAATTCCTAACCTTTTAGCAATTCTCCAAGGACATACTTTTACTACTCGATCCATTGTCTACCAAGGTTAAAGGAACAAACTTGTTGATGCAAGTTACAGATTAAATAAAGGGCATTATTGTGTGCAATGCCTTCTTCTGGGAGATCCTTCTTATCAAAGGTAATGGTTCCGTCCCCATTATTGACCAATCCTTCTACTTTCTTTGGCGTGGTGTGAGGAGAAACTTTGATCTTGCTAAGTGCATCGATCAAGGCTTGCCTATGTCTCTCGGAAGCAAGTATTAATTAGCAAATTAAAATATCGGCTTTTAATTTTTGAATTTGCTTAATGATTGGGTCTTCTTCCTTTGTAGCTTCGGGCTCTTTTGGGGCTTCCTAAGTTTGTTGTGGACCCGAGGATGCATTGTGTCGTCCCGACCTAGTAAGAAACCGAACCGTAAGGTCGAAGGTTTTTACGATGATTCGAACTTGATCCTTCTCGGAGGGTCGATCAGCCATATGGGCTGCCTTTTCTCTCCATCTAGCAAGGAAATCCGTGAAGCTCTCCTTCTCACCTTGCTTGATTAATTCCAAGTCCGACGGTAGATCGGTGTTATAGGAGTATTAATGGAGGAACTCCTTGCACAAATCTGTCCAATTAGCAACCTTGCGTGGGTCAACTACATTGCACCACTTCATTACATCGGTATCAAATGTATAGGGAAGATGATGTGGTAAGTGTCTTCAAGAATGTTCTTAAGAGTCATTGTGTACATGATGATGGGGATTCTCCGAACCTTTGAACTTAATATTAGGCATGGTAAACTTAGGAGGTAGTTTACCCTTAGGGATTAAAGTGAATCCTTTATGATCAAAGTAATTATTACTAAACATACATGATTCCCTTAACATCATTCTATCTCGATCTATATGGGAGTCGGATCGAGATTTAGATTCAGGCTTAGGAGATTCAAGCTTGGGACTATTTGGAGGAGATGAAACATGTGGAGGTGGCTGAATCAAAGTTGCTTCCCTTTTCAAACACTCGGCTTCTTCGGCCTCTTTCTTCTTTAAACGTTCAGCTTCCTTATCTCTCTTACTAGCCTCGATAGCCCCGGTGACTTTATTAAGATCCCTTGATATTGACGATATATGCTCTTCTTAATCACTCAACCTGGTTTCTACCTTAGCTATATTTTCATTAAGTAGACTGAGGTAAACATATTGCTCTGGTTTGGGATCCATTGGAAGGGAATTCTTTTTAGGTACTTGTCTTAGAACAAGGAGTAGATTGTGACGGTGTAGTATGCACCGAAGCTTGTCGCACTCGATGTAGACCGCGGAGTATAATGAAAAGACGATGTGTCGGACTCCTTAGTGAGACATTATAATCTTTTAGAGCTCGGATTTTTACGATACTCGCTGCCGTAGACTTCCCTATTTTGCAGCCCAAAGGCTGAGGTTTTAGGAACATGTGAGAGAAGATCACTTTTAGGATGAAGAGACTCAAGCGCAAGACCCGAAGAGACTAAGGATGCTTTTTATTTGGATGCACATAAAGAATGTGATGATGATATGATGAATGACTTGATTGCATAACCCTTAGAGAAAAGATGCTTCCTATATAATAATGCATTTCCTTATCCGAGATGATTTTCGGACTAGATGCAAAATGAAGAGGACAAACTCATCTATCTTAATATGAAATGATTTTACTTGGCTAATGCAAATGGACTCACCTAATATGAGATGATTCTGTTTGGCTAATGCAAATGGATTCACCTAATATGAGATGATTTTATTTGGCTAATGCAAATGGACTCACTTAATATGAGAAGATTTCATTTGGCTAATGCAAATGGACTCACCTAATATGAGATGAATTTATTTGACTAATACAAATGGACTCGCCTAATATGAGATGATTTTGTTTGGCTAATGCAAATGCAAAATGAGAAATGAATAAAAAAGACTAGACAATAAAAGAAAAGGACTTCCGGTAAGACCCTTTTACAAATAACAACTACTTAGGCTATTCAAAGCAAAATTATTGGAATGACAAGAAAAGTTCATACAATGGACCAACCCTAATAGGAAACAAAAGACATTTTGACTTTTGGCTAAATGCACATAATGGACCAACTCTAGGAAATTCATTAGAGTATTTTATTTTCACCCATGCAAGGGTCTACTCAGCTCTCTTCACCTATTCCTAAAGGCTCATAAGCAAAAGATTAAATATAAAACACATACACCCATTCAAGCATGCACATGAAGTTTGGGAGGCACTGAAAAGTCCAAAAGTTCTATGGCCCAAGAATTCAAGAGTTTCGATACATGGTGACACGTAGTCCGAGAATTTGGTACTCCATGGGTTGCACGGATAAGGATACCAACCAGAATTCTGGTGACTCTTGGTGAACCAAAGGGTTTAGCCAAAGAGTGTGTGCTACAAGGGAGGAGGTATCGTTTCCTCGAGCAGATCAAGCCTAGTTGGGCCCGCCTAAAGGAACGAGTAGAAGCCTCTCTCCGAAAGGGTAAACAGGGGGTACAATAAAGCTTTCGTAAGGTCAAAAACAATATTTAAACTAGTTCAAAGGTTGTTAAATGCGGGACGTCGAATGCAAGCACATCATTAAAACACACTACTCAAATTTTCGAGTTTCGCCCTCTTAATAAATGATTTAGCCCTAGTGGAGTCGCCATTATAGGAACCACGGCTGGCCGACACTAGCCAAGCTTCCCCATTATGTGTCGGGTCTCCTTTTTTTGAGGATTGATTTTTGAAGATGGTTTTAGAAAGTCGATTTTGGAATGTGGGAATGAACCTTTTATTAAGATTTCCGAGTTTTATTAAATCTAATTAGTCAAAGCTTAAATGGCAATTTTATTAATTTATTTTATTTTAGAAATTATTTTAGAATTCTCGGGATATTATTTTCTAATTAAAGAATAAATAACATTAGGGTTTTCATTCTGCACGTGAGGCTTCGAGGCCAAATTGATATAAAAACAACAATATGCATCGAAGCCTTACTAGCCGACCCCACGGTGCGAGCGAGTGGCTTGCACCTAGGGGTGGCCGTGTCGGCTAGAGGCCGTGGCTGGTGGAACCAGCCTCGGTCTCGCCCGATGGGCGATCCAAAACCTAACGTTACGGCTCCCGCAACTAGAAAACACCGAGATGTAAATTTAAGTAGAATAAAGCATAAAATAAAGAAGTCGCCAATCGGCTTTTAGGAAAGAAAAACTAACAAAAAAATAAAATTTTCTCTTCCAATCTTAGTATGAGAAAACTAAGACTAAAATAGGGTAAAATTACTCCCTCGGTCTTTGAACCAATAATTGGATTCGGGGTGAGGGTACGAAACGTAGGGAAAACCCTTTTCGTTCCGCCCGTCCAACGACAGCCATTACTAATTCAAGTAGTATATCAATATAATGCAATGTAACAACATGCGAAGTGAAATTAAAGCAACCAAAACATAACAAGAAAAACAATAAAGAAAAGCGATATAGAAAGAGATAAAGAAAAGCGAGAAATATAAAAATTACATCGGTCGGGGAGCAATTTAAAGCGATTACATCTCTTAAACCACAATACGGAAAGCAATAAAAACAAAAATAAATAGAATTGTTTGAAGGCTTGAAAAATTGCCCTCAGGTTGCCGATCTAGATCTCCACATTGGATCTCTCGATGCAACGGCGACAATCAAAAGAAAAGGGCTTGTTTTGTGAATCGTGTATAGGGTGTAGTAATGATCAATTGAATGAGTGCCTTGAGATCGAATAACCGAATATTCTTTTTAGCTCTTTGTACGAATTCAAAGGTAGCTTAGCAAAAGATGAGTATTTTTATGGAAATTTCAGCAGAGTAACGTTTAGATGAGAGTGCTCTGGTTAGCTTTCAACGAGCATAATATTAAGGCGGGAACCGTATGGGAATGACAGTCATACGTCTCTATTTATAAGAGAGGACCTAGGTCATAAATGATCTAGGGTTTGCTTCCATCCAGACCTTCTAAACAACTGAACTAAAATCGGACCAAATGCTAAGAGATAGAACCGGATCGTAAAGGGATAAAACCGGATAGAACCGAATAAAAGAGGACGGTAGGCACCGGCCAACAGGACGCCCTAGGGTTTCGTGCCCTAGTTGTGCCTCCAAGGACTCTCCGAGCCAAAATGCAGCATTCCAATTGATGTTTCTTGAAGGCGAGCGCCGACCACGATGTCATTCCGGGAGGAACCTTCTAGTCTCGTGTGGACTGTCTTATGAAGCTTAAACGCAACACTTTGATGCTCCCGATCATGAAATGCAATGCTCTAATGCCGTCTTCAAGTCTTCAGCCCCTTGTGCTCTGGATGAAAGTAGAATGTAGTACTCTAGACTCGGAATTTCCTGGTTCAAAACATCGAACTCCACAATCTCTAAAGGCTCGGCTCGACTCTTGGATCGTCCGAAAGAAAAGAGGATTTGTGGACCGACCTAAGGCAAAAAGGCTATTTAGTTGGTGCTAGGGGTTCTTTGTGGTTTATTGGCTTATGTTGCACTAATCAATCACAGTCCGAGATCCAAATCCGCAAACAAGACTCGGGATTATCATCATCGAGCCAACAAAACAAAACGCGGAAATAAGGAGATAAAAGATAACACTTTTTAGGTGTCTACAAGACTAAGATGTTAACTATGATGGATACAAAGTTGATAGAAAGATCACATCAAGAGCATGCCAATCTCCGGGTCAATCACTCATCTCCCGGCATTCAAAGAAGCAAAACTTAGTTGCTCTATCAACTGCAGAGGCTGAGTACATAGCAATTGGAGCCTGTTATGCTCGGATTCTCTAGATCAAGCAACAGTTGAAGGATCTACGACTGTTATTCACATCTATCCCAATCAAGAGTAATAATCAAAGTGCCACCAGCATCACCAAGAATCCAGTTCAGCATTCTAAAATAAAACATATTGAGGTCAAGTATCATTTTCCGAGAGACCACTCTAAAAAAGGTGATATTAAACTTGAGTTTATTCCTACCAAATTTTAATTAGCTGATATTTTCACCAAACCTCTAAGTGAAGATCGGTTTTGTTTTATTAGGAATGAACTTGGCATGTTAATTACATGATTATTTGATTCATTGCATGAGTTATTGAGAACTTGATTGATTGTCTTTGCTTTCCGAGTGAATAACAAATGGATCGGTTAAACCAAGATGAGACTGGGCTATGAGTTGTTAGTTTTCTATATATGTTCTGAGTCACTCGGACATATCACTGAGTCGAACTCACTTTATGAGAAAAATGGACATTAAAATTCTGAGATCATCTCTAGATTAATTAAGAATCTTGGGAATATTTTTAAAAATTCATTTTTCTCTTTTGGCACGCGAACAGTCTGCAAACTAGCCATTAGAGAGAAGTAGTTTCGAAGCTAGCCGTTACTCATTAGAATACTCAACGGTCCGATAAAAGCTACTTTGAGGGCTAAGTCGAAAGGCTTTTGTTAATGAAAGCTCTTGCTCTATAAGTTGCACTCATTCGCTCTCATTTGATCACTTAGCTATTTCTTACTCTCACTCTTGCTCTCTTTGCTCTCATACTTAGAAACTTCTTGCTTTACTCTCTCTCTCTCTCTCTCTTGTTCACCCACTCTCTTCTCTCTTTTCATTCAACTCCTCTTACTCTTTATCAATCATGCCTAAGAGAGGAAGTGTCATGGAAGGAGGTTCAGCCAAAAAGAAGGCCAGAACCAAATCCACTCATTTTAAGAATCCTATGAAGGATCCATCTAAAGGAAAAGCCCTTACTTTTGATGACAACAAACTCATCGTAGCCCAAGCATTACTTTATCGATGAGAAATTCTTCTCCACCACCACTTTCTTTTGGATCAAATCCACTCTCAACACAGGTACTTTCAAGTATTTGTATTTCTGCGACTACATCTACCTAGAACTCTTCAATGAGTTTTATTCTCACATGACAACGAGAGATAAGATTATCTCTTCTATTGTCCAAGGCATAGTCATTCGCATTAATCTTGCTCTCCTTCACAATCTCTTCAATGTGAAGTGTCTTTTCCTTAACTCCAACCCCATTCCATTCAATGAAATCACCGATGATTTCTTTGATAAATGCACCAAAGAATTTCTTAAGTCCAGTAAAGAATTTTTCTATAACTCGGATGACCTCTGAAGCAAGATTTCTTTGCTTCATCTTGATAAGAACTTTTTTTTCCTTCTACCCTCAAAAGAGAACCCTAACAACAAAGTTCTTAATGTTCTCTACAATATCCTTGAAGGGTATGAGGTTGACCTCTTCCCTGTTATCTTGGAGCAAATTACGTTTGTCCCTTCGATCGCGAAGCCTCCTTACATTTTTTACGCTCTTATTTCTCGCTATCTTCGCCTAATTCAAGGTGGATCTCGCCTCTCATCCCCCAAATTTCTGGAGCCTATCATCCGTATAGACAGAGGTGAGCTCATGGGCTTAGGATACAAGGAAATACAAGTTGGTCTCTGGGTTCATACTTCGAACTTAACCCTCCTCCTCCTTCTCAAACTCGGAAAGATTCTAAGCCTCCTCTTCCGATCGATGGACCTTCATCCTCCCAGCCTGCCCCTTCTCTCAATTGCTTCGAAGGTGGCTACTCAATTTATTGCTCTCGCCAAAGAGTTATAATTAACTCTAGGATCCTTCCGGGCTTTCATGCCGATTCCGACTCGGTTCCAAAGCAAGGCTCGGACTTAGACTTATAAGAGTGAAGCCTTAGTTGGTGAGCTCAAGGAGGTGATCAAGCCCCAATAAGATCAGATTCACCGCCTCCAAGAGAAAAGATCCAAAGTTGCTGAGGACTCGGAACCCTCGGAAGAAGTACAACATTCGGAGTCCTCAAGTTCTTTTGATTATGAGTAAAGAAGAAGATGAAGAAGAAAGAGAAATTGGAGCAGCCCCAGCTAAGGGTCAAGAAGAGAAAGAACCTAAGGTGATCTTCTCATATCACACTCGGTATGCCTCGAAGAGGCCGGCGATGCAAGCCAATCTAAGGCCCCTCATCAATTCAACAACCTCCAGCTGAAGAGGCTGAGGGCTCAGCAGAAGAACCAGAGAATGTACACCCTCCGACTCACAGGAGTGTAATTCAAATCCCCGATTTGCCTATGTTTTTGCCTCCTCGCCCAGCCTACATCTACTCGGCGTTATAGGCGCAGACGCGGTTCTAGTTCTTTTACCTTAACTCGAACTGCTCCTCCTCCCTCTTAATTTTGATTTTTTTGTCCAACATCTTTATACTTTATTGTTAATTCCTCCCTATTTTATTTTGATGAAATAGGGGAGAGAAAAGATAGATATTTGGTTCGGGGGAGTTCCTTATTTAAGTTTTTTTAATATCTTTGTATAATCTTTTTTGACCTTTAATGAAATTTTCTTATTTTTGAGCATACATAAGATCTCTCTTATTGCTATGATATATTTCATCATTGCTCATAATTCCGTGATAAGTATGCTCTGATACTTCAATAAGTATGTTTTGAGTTGTATATGATCCAACGCACTCGATGTTGTTGTTTAATAGTTTTTTTTTTTTTACTTTGATCAAAATACAATGAAAACTTAACTTTCTGAACTGTTAGCTTCTATCTTAAGTATGGAATGCCTTCCATAAAAAAGGGGAGATTGAAGACTCAGGTATAACTCTCTATCTCTCTATGGTTTTGATTTCAAGTCATTCTAAGTATTTAATAAGAAGCTCATCTTTAAGTTTTCAACTCTATCTGACCCTCTTACAAACCATCTATTCAATATGTTACATTTAATTGAGCTTTTAACCTACTTAGAGACAACTCAGAAAGATAACATGAGTAAATAATTTCTCAAACACTTTATATTCTGAGCACCGAGCTTAATGTTCTACCTAAAAATGAATTATTGTGTTAATTCCTCTTTCTAAGTCAGTTTATTGAATGAAATTATTTACTTGATCGAGTTTATGCATTGTGATTATTCAACCTTATTAACTTGATCATTTAAAGGATTCACTCAACATGGAATTTGAACCTAATGAATATTAGACTCGAAAAATTCCATTGTTTTAGGTTGAAGATAATTCAAGCACTTATTTATCCCGAATTAATTATTATCTTTGTCTATTCTTGGACCAAATTATTTTTATACTTTGAGTACCATATTGATTTGCTTTTGCAGGTTGATTAAAGTATTTTAATCTTATTTTGAAAAGCAAAAGCAATCGGCTTCCTACGATTAAACACCAGCAGACAGTAAAAACACCTTCGCTGTACAAGGCTCGGACATTGTGTCGTGGTTGTTTGTTACCGAATCTAATAAACTTCAACTTTCAGTCTAACAGCTTGTTTCCACCCCGCATTTCAGTCACAACTGGTGAAATGGACTACTTTTCACACCAAGGACCAAAGAACAACGTTAACATTGCAACGGCTCCTTTTCCGAGTGGCTCGGACTAGCCGTTATAATGGTTCTAACTTTCCGAGTTGTAAAGAGAAAGTCTTGTTATCACTTCTACTCTTTCTATTCTATGTTAAGTCCCCGACCGAGCTATAAGGTTTAACTCAGCTCAGTTGTACCTAGCTGTAAAGGTTACCTCGGTTAAGAAGTACTAGATCCGGTAAGGAAATTTTTGAGTCTAGGAAAAACTTATAAGTGAATTGTCTAAGGGAGCAATTCTATAAATTCTCAGTCCTTGTAGTTTATGGATTGAAAATAGTGGATTTGACTTGGTGCTTGGATAAGCATTGTCCGTGGTTTTCTACCCCATGAGGGTTTCCACGTATTTTACGTGTTCGACACTTTCGAGTCAAACCTAGACTTAGAATTGTTTACTAAGTCTTTGCTATGCGGAATTGTTTGTTAATTCATAAAAATCTTCCATCACCCTATTCACCCCTCTAGGGTGACTTAACCTCTCCAAGAGCTAACCTTCATAGACCTTGGTAGCCAATTCTTGAAAAGTCCTTGGCTTACTTAGGCTGTAAAATATAAAACAAGTCCCATTTCGGACCTTAAGCACACATTTGCACAACAGATGCTTCACACAATCTATCTTTGCATTCGACACTAAGGGCTCTCCAACAATTGATGTAATCAAGAACTGGTTCTTCTTTCCATTGCCTTGTATTAGTTAGCTCTGTCATACTAACAATGCGTTGAGTGCTATAGAATCTATTAAGGAATTCTTGTTCCATTTGCTCCCAACTATTAATGGCTTTTGACTCTAAGCCCTTGTACCAGCTTAAAAGTAATTCCCTTTAGAGTTCGAACGAGCCGCTTCACCAACCTATCTCCTTCAATTCCATCATTCCTACAGGTTTCGATGAAGTGCATAATGTGTTGCTTAGGCTTGCCTTTACCATCAAATTGTTGGAACTTCGATGGTTGATAACCCTAAGGCACTCTTAAGGCATCAATCCTTTTAGTATAGGGCTTCGTATACAAGTGAGACTTATAAGACCCTTCTCCTAATTGATTCTAAACAGCCTTTGCGATTAAGTTCTAGATTTGTTCAACGGACATTGAAGTCAATAGAGTCTCCTTCTGTTCATCATTAGATTCTTCGTCGTGGTTGGACTCCTTATCGGACCCCTCATTGTCGAGCCTTTGCTAGAGGCTTCAGATGACCATTTCTCTAAATTCTTTGTCAAGCGAGCGATTTGCTTACTTTGAAGCTTGATCCGTGCATCTTTTTCTATGCTCTCTTTAGCAAGTCTTGTCGGTGCTTCCTTCATCTCATTTAGTTGTTCTTCAACGTTAATAGCTCCTATCACCATTACTGGCATGATAACGGTGTTCGAGGATTAAGCATCGGATTGAGAGAATAGCAAGTATTTGAGATACAGAGGTGCGGAATCTCCGCTTGTATAACCATCATCCCATTCACCAAAAATCATGAAGATAGGGTTGGTGTGATATTGAAGTTCGTCCATCCCACGTGGAATCCTCTGTTTTAAGTTGAAGATAGGAAAAACACTCTACTTCGGACTAGCATGCAACATAGTTTGATGGACTCCATTAAGCGAGTTAGAGTCAAGGCTTTGAATTGGACATAGCTGCAATTGTGCAGCTGTGATTGGTTCCTTCACAGTAACAACGCTAACGGCTCTTGCCATACTTCGATCGTCATTCTTCCGGATGCATTGCTAGCGTTGGTAGATCCTTGAGAAGTGGATCCAATTGTTTTGATCTTTGAAGATTGCGAAACGACATTCTTGATGTATCGGTTTGGTTTCCCTTCAATTTCGCCTTGGATTTCTTCTTCTCCGACACTGGGCTTTGATCTTTGCTTTTCTGTTTCTCCCTTTCTTTGTAGGAAGAACGGTGGTAACCATGGGGAGGTCGGAAGTTACAGCGGCGACCAAGGGAGATGATGGCAATATGGGGGTCGAGACGCCATCCCCTCTCGCTCTCTCCTTCTACGGCAGATTTAATCGAGTTGATGTTGAAGTTAGAGGCTCGTGGGGTTTTTGTGAAATTTAGTTCGAAGTTAAGGTCTAAATTGGTTTCAAACTCCGAATTAATTGTGAAGGTTTACTCTTGGAGAGTCTAAGTCACCCTAGAGGGGCTGAATAGGGTGATAAGGAAATTTAAATAAAATTGAACACTTTTGCATAGAATTTAGCTAAAGCATATTCCGAGTCTAGATTAGACTCGGAAAGATAAACACACGAAGTATGTGGAACCCTCCCGGCGCAGAAAACCACGGACAGTGCTAATCCAAGCACCAAGTCAAATCCACTAATTGAATCCTCAATTACAAAGGAGTGACTCTAACCTGAATTGCTCCCTTAAACAATTCTTTATAAGATTTTCCTAGACTCGGAAGTTCCTTTATCCGATCTAGTACTTCCCGACTAAGTTGACCTTTACAATCAAGTACAACCGAGCTGAGTTAACTCTTATAGCTCGGTCAAGGGACTTACAAAGAAAGTAAGAAAAGAATGTGACTAATTACAAGACTTTCTTTACAACTCGGAAAATATGAAATACAGATTAGGAGTTGTAAGTAGAAGATTGAATAAGAATGCACTAAGCAATTGTTATGCAATATGTTCAACAATAATTCCAGCGAATCTTCTAGTCTTGTGGAGTGGCTTCTATTTATAAGCATCCAAGCGGAATGGCCGTTGAGTTTTATTTCTGGATCGAAAACTCTACTAGTCATTGTAACGACTATTTTGAGTCACTCATAAAAGATCTGTTGCGATGTGAATGTTGTACAACCGCTCTTGGCTCCAAAAGATGGTCCAATCAACTGGTGGTGACTGAAAACCGAGGTGAAAACAACCGTTAGACCTAGAGTTGGAGTTTTCCAGTTTTGGAAACAAATAACCACGACATGGTATTTGAGCCTTGTCCGAAGTAGCTAATTCTTGTATGTTGGTGTCTAACGGCTAGAAGCATGTTACTTTTGTAATTCAAAAGTAGATTAGGCTTGTGTGAATAAACTATGAAGACTCGGATTTCAACGCTAAATATCTTATGGAAGATTCAGGTATATGCTTCTATCTCTCTTGAGTTTTGATTGCAAGTCATTTTGAGCTTCATAGAAACTCATATCCAAGTTTTCATCTTTGTTACGAGTGACTCAAATATCACCGTGTTCTATATCTTCTCTACTTGAGGTATTCTAACCTACTCGGAATATACTTGAACCATCACATGATCAAATAATTCTTTCAACACATCTTTTCTAAGTACTCGATCGTGTTTGCTAACTCGTAACCGAGTCTTTATCTACTGAGTTCGTCTAAGTCAATTTATTCCTTAAATGATTATTTGACATATCAAGGTCACTCTCTATGTTTGAATATTCTTCTACTTGATCTTTCTAGGAGTTATTCTGAGTTGAGCTTGAACCTATTTAATATTAGACTTAGAATATTCCACTCTTCTAGGCCAAAGATAATTAAGCATTTAAGTATCCTAATTTAATTATTATCTCGTGCTTAACCTTCCAAAGTATTTTATACTTTGAGAATCAATGTGGTTTACTTTTGTAGGTTATTCAAACAAAGCTAATATATCTTTTTGAATTTCAAAAGCAACCGGCTTCTAGTTGTTAAACACCAGCAGACAGCTTTAACCAATTCCGGACAGGACTCGGACACCTTGTCAAGGCTGTCTGTTTCCAAAACTGGAAAAATCCAACGCTAGGCTCAATGGTGGTTTCCGCCTTGCTTTTCAAACAACACCAGTTGATTGGAACACCTTTTGGAGTAAATAGCCGTTGCCCAACGTTTTCACTCCAATGGATCTTTTTGAGTGACTCGGAAAGGCCCTTCCAACGGCTAGTGAAGACTTCGGTTCGGAAACTAGACTCAACGCCTATTCCGCTTCGTCATCTATGAATAGAAGTCACTTCACAAGACTTAAAGACTCGCTGAAATGATTGATCAATACACTGCCTAATTCTCTTAGTGCATTCACTCAATCTTCTACTTACAACTCCAAGTTTGTACTTAATATTTTTCCGAGTTGTAAAGTCTTGTAATCAATTACATACTTCTCTTACTTTCGAGTAAGATCCCTTGATTGAGCTGTAAGGGTTAACTCAGCTCAGCTTGCCCCTAACTGTAAAGGTTACCTCGGTTAGGAAGTACTAGATCGGATAAGGGAACTTCGAGTCTAGGAAAACATTGTAAGGAATTGTCTAAGTAAGCAATTTTGGTATAGTCAGTCCGTTGTATTTTGAGGATTCAAAATAGTAGATTTGACTTGGTGCTTGGATTAGCACTGTCCGTGGTTTTCTGCCCCAAGAGGGTTTCCACGTATTTCCGAGTGTTTACTTTTCTAAGTCCAATCTAGACTCAAACTCAGCTATTTATCTTTTTAAGCAAAAAGTTTCTAAGTTAGTTCAAGTTAGGGTGACTTAGACTCTCCAGAAGCAAACCTTCAACCTACAAAAGCAAACCACATTGGTTCTCAAAGTATAAAATACTTTGGTCCAAGATTAGGCACAAATAATAATTAAATTAGAGTAATTAAGTGCTTAATTATCTTTGGCCTAAAAGAATGAAATTTTTTGAGTCTAAATTAGGTTCGGATTCCATCTTGAGTCAATCTTTAAATGACCAAGTTATAGAGAAAATATATCAAGATACATGAACTTGATCCATTCCAATAATTATCCATAAATATGCCGACTTAGACTAAGGAATTAATGTTATAATTTATTTTAAATTGAAGTACAAAGTCGAGTGCTCGGAATAAATGTGTTAGAGAAATTATTTGAGCATGTGATGGTTCCGAGTGATGTCCGAGTGAGTCGAAACACAAGTAAGAGATATGCGATAAAGTGCTTTACGAGTTAGTCGTAACAGTAATGAAAACTTAGATACTAGTTTCTATAAAGCTCATAATGACTTGGAATCAAAACTTAAGAGAGATGGAGAGTTATACTGAGTCTTCAAATCAAAACTCTAAATTTTGCATTTTAATTGGGAGTTGAACTCGAAGTGGGAGGCTCATGGAGACTTTAAATTGGACGCATCAACTGCATTATATTCGAATTGAACTCTTAAGTAAGAGGCTTGCAGAGAATGCGGGTTGAAGGAATCAAACCGAGTTCTCTTCGGAATGGGTTTCTCACACCTATTTTTTTACAAAAAGCTTCATGATAGGGAGGACACCACAAACCCGGACCCAACTAATACCGAGAGCCGACCGGAATCGAGTGATAATTCCGAGTCCTCTAACTTCATTACGGAACCCTCGAAACCATTGCTAGGTCTTCGTTGATAACGCAGGCATCAAGGGAGTTTTGGCCACACTCGAAATACTTGTCTGTCTCCTCGGACAGGAGTAAGACAGGAGTAAGGAAGTCGGACAAGTCGAAATATTCGGAGGAAAATAAGCCAAGGGATCTTTTTCCGAGTCCTCGGTTCGAACTCGGACGTCAAATGATCTTTTTCGAGTCCTCGGTTTCGAACTTAGACTACTTGATCATCATCTAGGCATCTTCAGCGGAGGCAGAAAAGGAAAGTTAAGGATCGGAAAGCAAAAGAATTTGGTGACAACGATCGTAGCCGTCACCGGACTCGAACCTGTACTACTCGTACTAGTGATTCCGTGGTCCCCCTCCTTTTCTCTGTCCTTTTCTGCTGTAATTATTTACCTTTTGTCCTTGTTTTTATCCTTTTATTTTGCTTGAATACATCACAACCATTGATTGTAAAAGGGATTTATAACCCTTAGATTAGAGTGATGTACCCTAGCTAAGAGGCCTATAAATATACATGGGCTCTCTCTTTGTAAATGATGATGATTTTGATATTGGCTATATGCTAAGTAAAGTTGAGCAAGTGCTCCTTTCAACCCCACAATTCTCTTTTGCTTGTCTAATTAGTGGCATAATTAGGTCTGTGTTCGAAGAGTCCGATTATACTTAGTGTGGTGATAGCTGTATCACTAAGTGTGATTAGTGCCCTAGTTTTATCCTTAGTGGTGATATCTCGTATCCTTGGATAGTTCTAGTTTATCTTGTTATTGTCCTATCGGTGCTTGGTTACCTTGCTAATCCTCTCCTCACGAGTGATTAGCTTAATCCTCGTTGTTTACTATTTCATTGGTCACTTCTAAGCCCCTTCCGAGTCTCTCGAATTACATTTGGCGCACTCTGTTTTCGGGATCGGTGTAGCCTTGCGTTTTGGCACATCACTTCGAAGTCTTTGAATAGCATACAAATTCTTATTTTTTATCTCTTTTATTTATCCAGAAAATTATCACTAATGTGAAGTGATAACACTTCAAGTAGTTGTAATTAGCTAAGACTTTGAAACTTGGGTTGGTGAAAGACTATATAAATGAACATATGTTCATTCTTCCCGGACATTCATTCTTCTTCCTCTATTCTCATATTTGGTTTGAAATTATTATTTTTTTTGTATCCGAAGCCTAAAAATCTTCTTCTCTTGTTCTTCAATTGAAACTAGCCTTCAACAATAGAACCCTAACTACTGATTGGGTTTTGTGTTGGTTCAAATCTGATTTTTTTAAACGGTAAAGCTTCAAATCTGGCATGGTCTTGCTTGGTTATTGATGATGAATTCTTCATGGCCATTGCTCTTTCTTTACTTTCTCTATTTTGCTATGACTACCCCTTTTTTTATTTGTTGATAGAAGAGTCTCGAGTGGGTTGAAAAATGGACTGTGTAGAGATCAATTTGGAGAAATTACACCCCAAGTGTCGTTGTGGGCATTGATACTATTTAGATCTTTTCCAATTAATTACGGCAGAATGACTGAATTTGGATGAGGATAACACTTCGAGTGTAATTTTTTAAAAGTTTATCAACTTGATGGAGATTCAAACTAAAAGGTTCACGTGAATTTTCCCATTTTTCTTTTTTTTAGGTCAATGTTCCACTAACTCGTTGACCAAAAATTTTTCACATGATTTTTTTAATGGTTGATCGTATGTTGACCGAAATTTTTCACATGTTGATCGAAACTATCGGCTTCTTCAACTTTTTTAAGCTAGCTGGAAGTAATATTACACCTTGAAGATTCTTGGCCCTTGGTTAACCCCTTGCATGTTTTGCCCCTCTTAGGGTACATGAACGGGTTAAACCTCGCTTAGCTGCATGTTTTAATGTTTTCACATGTTGATATATATATACTTTTGGGTAGGATAGCATGAACGATGTACGTAATGACTCAAGTTCTCAACGTGCGTTCCACGTGCTTCTAAGTGTTGTACCTTGCAATTAAGTTCATATAGTTTGTGTCATAAGCATCATGAACCATTTAGGTTGTTTTATGCCTTAATGTATATTGGCTAGACTCCGGCGTGTACCCGTTGAGTTGTATACTCCGAGCGTGTGGCTCGTTGAATGATATTGTGGTTTTTATGCAGGATTTTAAGGTTTCAAGCCTAGGGGATATACCATATTACAAACAGAACTCTGCCGAAATTTTTAGAAAATATCAAACTCTTTTAGAAATTTCCCTTTATTACCTTTATGTTGGAATTAGAAAGCAAAACCGACACTCGAATAAGCCTTGAGACTTCCTCTAATGAGGATTTCTCAACCGATAAAAATTTCCATAATTGAATGATAATCTCACATACAATTTGGTATTGCTTATTATATATAAACGCAATAAAAGTTGGAGTTAACTAAGTTTGGTTTATATTAGAAGTTGTTAACAATTTGTTTCATAGGAGAGGGAAAGGAAATTAATTAGGAAACTTTATATTTATATGATTCGGCATGTCTCAGCTAGAAAGAAATAACGTAATTTTGAATGAGAGCTGTAGAGTTGGGCAATGATTGAGGACTTGCCGAATAGGCGTTAGAAACTCCCCAATTCGCAACAAATCCTTAGTGAAACCCAATTCATACCCTTAGAGATTTTCACCGATACCATGGACCCAAACTATTGGAGGAATTTAGTGATAGAGTTAATGAAAATGATTTCTCTTACACCTAGTGAATCCACTTCCGAGTCCAACAAGTTAGCCGACAGAGTGACTCATCGTAATCCTAAGACTTACGATGGAAAGATTAATACAGATGGAATGAGAAGAATGTATTAAGAGAAAGAAAAAGACATTTGCGGTTGTTGAGGTACCTAAAGGAAAGAAAAAAAAAGAGTTTTTAGAATTGAAAATGGACAACATGACGGTAATGCGGTATGTTAGTAAATTTATGGGGCTATCTAGATTTGTCGGACTTTGTTGCTACTGATAGGATGAAAATGATAAGGTTTGAGGAGGGTTTGGCTTATTACATTCGACATTAACCCCTTGGCCAATCTATCAAGGATTATTAAGAATTATATGAGAGAGCAATAGAGGTTGAACGAGTAAAGAGCGAACTAAGGACCTTAAATCCCGGAGACTCAAAGGGAGGTCAACAACACAAGTGAGAGTATAGCTCAAAAGAAACATGTTTCTAGTTTTAACAAGGGTCACTCATTGATTATTTCTGAACCTTGGGGAAATGTTGCTAAACAAATCACACCCGCATCAGATTGTCGAAGGGGTAGTAATAAATGTATGTGGTGTGGTAGCCTTGAATATTTAGTAAACACTTTCCCAAGGGGACGCTAAGTTGTAGAGATAGGAGTTGCCAAGCCCCTAATGACACCATGTGAAAGACCCGCACCATCTTCCAAACCTGTGATTGTAGGACAAGTGTAAGTGATGTACAAGAAAGAAGCCGCAACTTTTGGAATGACGATTGTCACTGGTATTAAATTCACGAGTCTTTCGATGTTGTATTTGATTCATGCGCCACCCATTCATTTATAATTACTCTTAGTTGCCTCTCACTTAAATTCAGATGACCATAAGGCCGAATAGAGTACCAAATCGATTTTCCAAATGAAAAAGTGGTAGAAGGCTCAATTCTTTATCGGCATGTGCCAAGGTCATATGTGGGGAGTTACTTTTCACAGATTTAATCCAATTTAATATGTGGGAATTGAGGTAATGTTAGGAATGGATTGGTTGGTGACATTTGAAGTGAACAAAGCTTGTAAAGGTTGTAAGATTATTTTAAAGGGCCGGAAAAGAGAAAGAAGTGTGTCGGGAGGAAAAGATACAAAGGAGTATTTCATAACTTCGATCATGAAGGTTAGTTAATTATTAAGAAATGACTACATAATGTATTGATGTTATGCTATTAAGGATAGAAAAAACAAACAGACAGATACAAATGTTACACCTGTAGCATGTGATTTTTCAAATGTATTTCTTAAAAATTTACATGTTCTACCTCCTCAAAGGGAGATTGAGTTTGAGGTTGAACTAATTCCTGACGCATAATTCATTTTCAAAGCACCATATAGGATGACCCCAATGGAACTCAAAGTGTTGAAAGCCAGCCTGATGAATTATTATAAAAATGATTTATTAGGCCAAGTGTGTCAACTTGGAGAACTTCAGTGTTGTTTATGAAGGAGAAGGATGATACTTGGAGACTCTATATAGATTATACGGAGCTAAATAAGATAAAACCCTCCCCGAATAAGCATCCTTTACCCCGAATTAATGATTTGCTTGATCAACTTCAAGGGGTTGATATGCTTTATCAACTTGGAATTAAACAGAAAGATACTCCCAAAACTGCGTTTAGAATAAGATATGAGCATCATGAATTTAAGGTGATTCTATGTGGACTTACCAATACACCTGCTGCATCCATAAATTTCACAAATGGAACTTTTAAGCGTTATCTAGATAATTTGAGGTAGTAGTATTCATGATATTCTTATATACTCTAATAATAAGAGAAAATTATGTCTAGCATGCGAGAATAGTGCTACAACTTTGAGAAAACATCAAATGTGTGCCAAATTGCAAAAATGTGAGTTCGGCTAGAGGAAGAGACATTTTTAGGCATGTTGTTTCCAAGGAAGAGATTAAGGTCAATCCTCACAAGGTAAACGCAGATAACGGAATGATCCGGACCAACTAATGTCACGTAAATGAGGAGTGTTGTTGGGTTAGCAGATTACTACAAGAGGTTTGTCGAGAATAAGTATCCGCTACCCCGAATTGATGATTTGTTTGAACAGATACAAGGAGTTAGCATATTTTACCAACTTGGAATCAAACAGGAAATATTCCCAAAGCTGCCTTTAGAATTAAATAGGGACTCTACAAATTTACGGTAATGCCCGGAGGATTTACCAATGTATCTATTGCATTCATGGATCTTATGAATAGAATTTTTGAGGACTTATCTAGGTAAATTTGTGGTGGTGGTTGTTGATGATATTCTTATATACTCTAAGGATAAGAGAGAATATGACGAGCAGATTGTGAATAGTGCTACAAATCTTGAGAGAACATCGATTGTATGCTAAATGGCAAAAATATGAGTGTTGGTTAGAAGAAGTGACATTTACAGGCCATAATGTTTCTAAGGAAGGGATTAAGGTCAACTCTCATAAGATAAAGGTAGTAACTGAATACCCCATACCAACCAATGGTACAGAAGTGAAGAGTTTCCTTGAGTTCACAAGGTACTACAAAGGGTTTCTACATGATTTTTCAAAAACAACGTTACCTCTAATAATTTTGCTAAAGAAAACAACCTAATTTAAATGGTCGGATAAATGTGAAGAGACACTCTAGAAATTGAAGAAAAGGTTATCCACAACCCAAACTCTTACCTTACTCATGGAAGGTAAAAAGTATACCATCTATAGTGAGCCGTTTAAAAACGGGTTAGGATGCGTATTAATACAAGACGACAAGGTCATAGCTTATGCATCTCAACAACTCAAACCATGTGAAAAGACTTATCCTACTCATGAATTGGAGTAGGCTGTTGTTGTTTTGCTTTAAATATTTGGAGACATTACTTGTATGGGGTAACATGTAAGATTTATATTGACCATCGAGTTTGAAGTACATTTTTACCCAAAAGAAGATCAATATGAGGCAACGCTGCGAGTGGAATTACTTAAAGATTATGACTTACAAATATAATATCACTTAGTGAAAGTAAATTTAGTAGCAAATGCGTGGAGTACGGAGACAAAACACAATTTGAATGTAATAATGACAACTTAGCTCGTGGTTATACGAGATCTCCACATTATAAGTATTAAGTCAGTCTTGCGTGGACAAATGATTGGGTTCATAGCAGCGATAGAGGTATAATATATGATAATGAAGGAAATTCAATTAGGCCAAAAGGATGATGTCGGGATGGAAAGGATTAAGAAAAATATTAAAAAGGAAAAAAAAATTTCTCCTAGTTTCAAGAAATACACGAGGATGAAACCTTTCAATTTTGTGTACTCGAAGAAAGAGGAATTAAAAAGGAAAATTCTTGAGAAAACACACAATACACGATACTTGGTATATCCAGGAGGAACAAAATGTATATAGACCTCACAAAATATTTTGTTGGAATAATATGAACAAAGATATCATAGAATATGCAGATAAGGGCTTGACTTGTCAAGTAGTTAAAGCCGAACCTTGAGAGTATGATCTAAAAGGGACATCAACGTCCTGTTGGTAAGTTGAGATCGTTGGAGATTTCTATCTCGGAAAAGAGGTTCAATCTCAATGGACTCTGTCAGGATATTACCCCTTAACCGCTTCAAAGAAAATGCTATATGGGTGATTGTTGATCGATTTACTAAATCTATGCATTTTGTACCAACACATAACACGTGGAATGTGGAGATACCGACACGAGTGATACGTTAAAGAAATTATTAGGTTACATGGAATGCCGAAGAGCATCATATCAAATAGTGACAAGAGGTTTCACGTGAATTTTGGAAAGCTCTACGGCAAAATTTTGGGACTAAATTGAGTTTTAGTAGTTTGTATCATCCGGAACTAAATGGGCAAGCCAAAAAGTAAATCAAATATGAGAAGATATACTAAGAGCATGTATATTCGACTTTTAAGGAAAACGGGAAACCGATTTGTCTTTGGTGGACTTCTCCTATAACACGCTTATCAAATCATCGGTAAAATCACCCTATTTGGACCACCATATTGAAGGAAATGCAGAATCTCATTGTGTTGAAGTGAGTTGAATGAAGCATTGACTATAGGCCGAGTTGACCCAAAGAACAACCGAAATGGTTAGTAAGATTTAAGAACACATCAAGGCAGCCCAAAGTCGACAAAAGAGTTATGCGAGATAAAAGAAGGAGACCATTGGAGTTTGAGGTAGGAGATAAAGTATTTCGAAAGTGTTCCCGGTAAAAGGGGTCGACAGTTCAACGTAAAAGAAAGATCAAGTCCTAGGTATATTGAGCCATATGAGATTATAAAGAAGTTCAATCTAATATCTTATATATATATATATATATATATATATATATATATATATATATAGCTATGTCATTTGAACTCGAATATGAGAATAACATCTTTCATAATTAGCAGCTCAGAGCGGTATATACCCATTCTAAGCCATAATATTGTTACATAACCTCTTGAAATTGTCGAAAACTTAATATATGAGGAGCAACCAAGTGCAAATATTGGATTGTAGAGTCAAGAAACTCCGTAATAAAAGCATTCCTTTGGTGAAAGTATTGTGGACTAACCATACATCCTCGGAAGTCACATGGGAAACCGAGGAAGATATGAGAAATAAACACCGTCACTTATTTTAAGGTAAGTCTCGCAAACCTCATTGTCGAATGTGCAAGTTTCGGGGACGAAACTTATTTTAAGGGGGACGATCGTAACAACCCGACCCTAAATCACATTGTTTATCTTATTAATTGCAAGATTTATGTAATTGAGGGCGTGCACTTCAATTCGATATTTATATATTTAAATTATTTTTACATATGTGTTATGCAGCTAAGGCGACGAAGTGGCCCTAATAAAAATTTCATAATAATGATTATAATTTACGTATATGTTTAAAAGAGAAAATTCAAAAATTTACATGCAGCTAAGGTCGTTAATATTATATTTTAAGAAAATTGTTACAATTATAATTTGTAAACATCATTATTAAAATAAAATTAGAAAGTAACAAGTAACAATAAAACAAAAAAACAAATAAAATAAATATAAATAAAAAATAAAATAAATATATATAATAATAAAATAAATAAATCTGATTTTTTGAACGAAAAATCCGTAAATGGATTTCTCTCGGAAATTTTTACAAAAAAAAATAATAATAATAAAGTGAGAGATAAAAATAATCGGCAAAGCTTCAACTTCCATTTCCCTCATTTCAGTTTCCCTGCCTATGTTGTCCCCTACTTCTCCCTCTCGCTACCGTCGTCACCACCGTCGACCACCAAGCACAACGACGCCGGCCGACGGACCGGTGCCGACCATCCTTTATCCCCGTCTCTCTAGCGCTCTCGCTCTCCTCCCTCTCTTTCCCGAGTGGCCTGGCTCCTCTCGCTTCCTGTTTCCCTGCCGTGGCCACTTAGCAAGCAAACCACCAGCCGCAACGGCCGCCGGAGCTAGTCGCCGCCCTGCCCGATGGTAGCCGGTGCAGCCGCCACGCACCACCATCTCCGCCTCACCTCCCCGACTTTCTCTCTTTGTACTTGAAGGTAAAACCCCAAACCCTAGATTATTACACTTTGTTATTTACTCGGTTATTGTAGTTGCGAAATTGAATCATCCGATTTAGAAATATGTTGTGGAGTGAATTTAAAGATTAATTTGGGAAAATTCGAATTGGTGTGGATGATTGAGGTTTGGTATTTTGATGGATTGATTGTATGAATGTGAATGAATGTGATTCCTTTTGGGAAGTTATGAATTAGTGAATGAGATTGGGGATGTTTTATTATAGAAGTGAGCAATTTGATGGAATTGTTACATTTTGGAAATGGTTATATTAAGCAAACGAAGGGAAATGCGTATGTAGAAGTTGAAATTCGGTAATGTGCAAGTGTACAGGTGTGAGAAAAATTTGAGCTTTAAATACACCTAATTGTGGTTGTAAATGTGAATTGTGTTGAGAGAATAATGTTCATCACCTTAAAATGGTGTATGTATGAATTTTGAGTAATGCGGTAAATTGTGAAACCTTCCTATGGAAAAACATATGATGGGTTAATTAATTACTTAACTATGAGTTTTGGATGCAACGCAACGAGAAGTAAGGAGTTAAGCTAGGGACAAGGATTGCAACATAAGTTAGGCTTAGCAAATTAATCGGATTAGTTGTAGCAAATAGTAGTAATAATAATAATAATAATAATAATAATAATAATAATAATAATAATAATAATAATAATAATAATAATAATAATAATAGCAACAACAATGATGGTGATAACAACACTAACTACTAAGAACACATTTTGCGATTGTTAAACGTGGTTAACCGATTACGTAATAAGTATAGAAAATAAAATAAATTGTCAACGCCTATACAAATTCAATTATTAAAACTCAAGAGAAACATTATTAACAACATAAATCTATTCAAACAGAATTGAGGTCACTTCCGTTGCCGAATAACTAGCGACTCAAATTTCTATAAAAGGGGAGAAACAAAGGTTTCATTGCTCGTACCTTTCGAAAATTCACATATTTCAACAAATCTCAATATTTCTTATATATATATAATTAATAATGAATCAGTTACAAATCAAGTTTTGTCACCTAATTAAGTGGTCCCCAATCAATTATCAATTATCAAATATCGTGGCTTATGCCCTTCAATTCCACCAGCGCGACTTCAACTCGGGTTCTCGGACGGCCCGAGAGGTGTGCACCTTACTCAAAGATCGTATCAATTATACAAGGG
The DNA here is from genome assembly GCA_021018815.1 of Talinum fruticosum. Classification (NCBI taxonomy): domain Eukaryota; kingdom Viridiplantae; phylum Streptophyta; class Magnoliopsida; order Caryophyllales; family Talinaceae; genus Talinum; species Talinum fruticosum. Next base: position 1,956,985 of record JAITYX010000040.1, read on the forward strand.
GTTCCACTTTCGGATAATAACCGGCAAGCAAGTTTTACTCATATTCTCTCCCCATGATTTCGAACTAAAATGAATTGAAATGCGCGCGCTCAATTAAAATGTTTCAAAGCAGCTTTACAAGTGCGAGAATGTTCGTACTGAGTTTCGACTCATTTTTCGAAATATTTTACTATTTTTGTTTTTAGGGAAAGCACATGTGAAGAGCCCATTGCCTAAGAAGTCCGACGCAAGCAAGACTTAGCTGGACAAATCGTTATCACCGATCCGTGATGGGTCTAGAAGCTCACAAGTGATTTTTCTTCGCATCCGGTTTTGGGTTTGCCCTTGGAAGGTATTACATATGGCGCATTTTCAAATAGTCAATTGCAGGGGCTTGTATAATATATAAAATATCTCGTAACCGTATGTTGGGAGTTAGGCAAGTCACGTGGTATGGTTTAATTCTTTGGGGCATAAATGTTTACCTCTATCGTGGCTTGTTAAAGCGTAAGTGATTCACGCAAGTTTTTTTTCTTTTCTCTTATATGCATTCTATTTTAGCCTCGGTCCTATTTTTAGGAAGGCGGTAACGCCTTTGGTCGTTAACTTCCACTGCGACCATACTTCATACCCTCTAATTAGTGGATTATTAAGTAATGGTGATTGGGGGCGTTACATGAAGTGTAAATAACTCCGTTTTAAAAGATAAAGCCCAATCCGGCATTTCCTCTCGATAAGACTCGTAATGGTTGTGAAAGTCGAGAGCTCTCTAGGTGGATGGAAGTGTTATTGGTTTGGGACGTGTCATCAACATCCAATATGATCTTCTCATCCTTCGCCAACTACAATATACGCTCCTTGATCATGATACACTTCTCAAGAAGGTGACTAATAACCCTATGATATCGACAATATTCTGGATCGAAGTCTTCCCAGCTTCTTCCGGCCATTTTGGATCGTGAAGTTCAATCACCTTGTTTTCTAACAAGTCATCCAATATTCCCGACAAGTCTCGCGTCTCAAAATGGATACTTTTTCTCCCGAAGCTCCTTCAAGCATGGGACATTTCTTTACAACATCCTTAGAGTATGTGTTCTTCTTTTGCTCTAGCTTGGTCTTCCTAGAAATTTGCATGGGCACTCCAATTGAAATAGACATTGACTCTATTTTTAAAGACTTAGTACTCTTCTTATACTCGCCTTGATCCTTCCTTGGTTCGTATGAGAAGGAGGATTTATTGCGGTGACTTGTTATCATCATTTCAATGTCGTGGGCCTTGGTAGCCAATTTTTGAAAATTCCTTGGCTTACTCACCTATAAAACGTAAAGCGAGTCCCATTCCATGCCTTCAAGCACACATCTCCACGAAGCAAATGCTTCGGACAATCTATCTTTGCATCTCGACGCCGAGGGCTCTCCAAGTGATTGATGTAATCGAGAACCGGTTCTTCTTTCCATTACCTTGTATTAGTCGGCTTTGTCATACTAATAGTGCATTAAGTGTTATAAAACCTATTAAGGAATTCTTGTTCCATTTGCTCCCAACTATTGATGGCTTTTGACTCTAAGTGCTTGTACCGAGTCAAAAGTAATTCCCTTTAAAGTTCAAACGAACTACTTTACCAACCTATCTCCTTGCATTCCAACGATTGCTGCAAGTTTCAATGAAGTGCGCAATGTGTTGCTTAGGATTGCCTTTGCCATTAAATTGTTGGAACTTCGATGGTTGATACCCCGAGGAATTCTTAAGGCATCAATCCTTTTAGTATAGGGCTTCGAATACATATGAGACTTACGAGACCCTTCTCCTAATTGATTCTTAACTCGCCTTTGTGATTAAGTTCTGGGTTTGTTCAATAAACATTGAAGTCAATGGAGTCTCCTTCCGTTCATTGTCGGATTCTTCATCGCGGTTGGACTCCTTATTCCGTTCATCGTGATTAAGTTCGGATTTGTTCAATAGACAATTGTGCAGCTATGATTGGTTCCTTCACAAGCAACAATGCTAACAGCTCTTGCCATACTTTTGGTCATTATTCTTCCGGATGCATTGCTAGCGTTGGTGGATCCTTGAGAAGTGGATCCAATCTGTTTTGATCTTTGAAGATTGCGAAACGACATTCTTGCAAACCATGTGTTCTTCAAAGGAGTATAGTGTTGATTTTTTTTTTTTTGGAGAAAGAGGTGAGAGGCAGAGATATTCCACCAAGCGTGCCAAAATTTATAAACACAAATTTCAAGTCTAAAATAAATAAAGACAGGAAATTGAGAAACAAATTATAATTTGTATTTACTTTTGTTGAATGGGTACAATCTTTGTATCAAATACAATTGGTGTAATCCTCCGATTGAATCTCCCGTAACTTTAACGATTTGAGGGTGTTGTAGCTTGATGTTGAACATTGATGTAAAGCCGGATGATAAACGCTAGGGTGGTTCTTGATTTGGAAGTGATGAAAGTTTTGAATTTAAATTCTCGATTTTGATTTTTGAATCTGGAATGGTTGTAGATTTCGATCCTTGACGCTTAGTAGTTGGATACCTGTTTGCAATTTTAGCTCTTGATTTTGCATATGCTGAATGTGTGAAAAAATGAGGGAGAACCTCTATTTATAACTTTTTAGAGATAGGGTTTGAGTTGGGCTTTAAGCTCGGCCCCGGCCCCGGCCCCATAATTTAATGATTATTTCTTGAAAGAAATATTTACTATTTACTCGCATCAGTAGTGACACATGGCATCTTCTAATTGGTTAAAATTTAATTTCTTTCTATTTTAATTTTAAACGCCTTCCGAAGCCACTTTTGACACGTGAACATTTGCGATAGGTCAAATGCAAATAATTTGATTCTCAATGTGGCGGTATATAGTCGGCTAACGAATTTTTGCCTCCTATAGTGAGATTTATTAAGGTGGAGAGTTCAAAAGTAAAATTCCTAGATAGATCCTATAGGTCTTAGTTTGCGGCAATTGAATGTCCCTCGGTCCTATTATCCTTCCCGATTAGCGTTTTAAGGCAAGGTTTGATGAATTAACAATCCCTTAACATGAACCAAACTTGTTTATTGATCGAGTTGAAAATATAACTTAAATTTATTAATTTTTTAAAAGCTGGTTAATCTATTTACTAATTTACCTCGTTTAATATAAATGGATGAAGTTCAAAATATTCTGTTATCCATTTATACCCGCTTAATATTTCAATTAAGGAATAATTGCGGTTTCAATCTCACATCTCTTTCTCAATCTTTATCTCTATCTCAATCTCTCTCTCTACCCACGGCGAAACCCTAATACCATTGTGGGAGGTACTTGTTGCCCTCATCGACGACGTGGGGCGAGGTGGTTGAATCTGGGTTGCCTTTGGATTTTCTCGTAAGACGTAGTTAGTGACTCGATCCTACTTGTTGTTATCGTTTATCCCTTGGCAAACAAGTAAACGGTGAAACCATGGATGCAAGATTAGAGGAGTTGTGGAAAAATTTAACCTTGAGTGAGGAGGAAGAAATGATTATTTGTGAAGATGAGGCATCCGATAAGCGAGCGGAGCAAATAGCCTTATGCCTCCTAGGTCGGCTACATACCGATAGTAGTTACAATATTGGAGCAATGAAGACTATCATGAGGAATGTTTGGAGACCGGCAAAAGGCCCGGTTATTAAGGAATTAGGGAAACATCTCTTCTCTTTCCAATTCTTCTCTCGTTGTAGACAAGGAGTTTGTGTTGAATGAGGGACCATGGGCATTCAATGGACATATCCTTCTTTTAAAAACCCTAACAGGACTTGAGCAACCATTGGAGGTTGTGTTTAACACAGCCTAGATTCTACGTTCAAGCCCATGATGTTCTAGCAATAAAACAAATGTGTTCCTTTGCTAGGGTTCTAGCCTCAAAAATCGGAGAGTTCATAGGTAGAAATGAATTAAGTCTTAGATGTATGGACAAATCTCTAAACTAGAGTGGATATGGATATAACCAAACCTCTCAAGCGTGGAGTTAGGGTTAAAATTGATGAAAAACGATCCGGATCGCTTTTTGATATTTAAAACCGCCCGATTTTTGCTACATATGTGGGTGTATAGGGCACTTACTCGGTGAGATGTGATCATGTCGATCCCGATACATTGGAATAGGAACTTCAGTATTGTGAATGGCTTAGAGGAGTTAAGGGAGGAGAAGAAACTGGTGGAAGCTTTCCGATCAAGGCAAAGCGAAAAGAAAGCAAGAACAAAACTAAACTTTGGGACATCTCAACTTCAAAAGGAGGATGGAGGAGGGACAAGCAGCCCAAGGAGCATCAAGGGCATAACAAATGTGCTCATTGATGAGAATGTGGAGCTTGAACCTGGAAAGGAGACGTTCAAAAGAAAATAAGCCGATGTTAAAGGCTCCAGTTCGATTACATCAAAGGCGGCGATTGCTAGGCAACCCCGCTAGGAGCAATGAGTTACATTTTCTTAAACCGCCATGGGCTCGGTGACCCTTAGGCAATTTCTGATCTCCGCCTATTTTTGAGGCACAAATCACCGAGTTTTGTCTTTCTTTTGGAGACAAAGCTAGCTGCTAGGGAAATGAAGGATGTTAAGGATCGGTTGGGTAACTTCAAAGGAGTTTTTGTTAATGCTAGAGTGCGAGCTGGAGGGCTGACTTGCTTGTGGAGGAAAGGTATGACGAGTGTCCTTTTTATCTTCATCCTTTGAATTTTATTTTTCCGATTGAAAAATAGTGCTCTACTCCATTACTATTATTGCGAGAGGTGTCAAAGACAACGAGTGAAGAAAGCATAGCCACTAATTGTCCCCGTCAAGGTGAGGTTCTCTTGGTTACTAGAGTCTACTTTAATTGTTGTTCATTTCATATTACTTGCTAGCTAAATAAAGTACTAATTAACTCTCTCTGTATTGGGAATTTATTTTATTATTCTAGTGCCATAAACAACCGGAGAACGTGGAGCGTAGCTTCTACATTCTCCAAGTACATGAAAGAGATTGTGACCGAACTCGATTTAAATACTAGTCCCAAAGAGGTATAGTTGCACTTGTAATTGATTATATTCTTTTTTCAGCTTGATTAACACTTGCACTTGACCTAATTAATATGTGTTTTACAAGCATTGGTTACAATATTTCCTGGAAAGAAGCCACTCACTCCCTATATAGATGAAGTGATCAACGAGTTAAAACAAGGTTAGGCAGAGTTTATATATAACCGTATAAACAAATAGGTATATATTTACAGTTATTCTTCATTATTTGATTGGTCAAGTTTGTGATTTTAGTAGTTATACAGCTTATATAGGTATATATGTAGATAGGTATATATATTTTTACACTATCTTGTACCATATACCAAATGTGATGAGTATGTTATTTTGTATATATTCCGGTGAAGAGTGTCTTGAATTGTGGTTTGTATACGTCTTTGTATTTGTACTCGTATAGAGGGCAAGAAAATACGAGAAAAATTATTAAAAAAATTCAGAATTATTACTACGGTTCTTAAGGAAGAATCGTAATAAAAAGGTCTGGTTGGATCCTATGACTACGGTTTTTCACTCGAACCATAGTCATAGGCTCATATATAACGACGGTTCCTTCATTTGAACCGTAGTCATAGGTACTTTGTAATAAGTTTTTTCAACTACACAGAAGGCCTATGAAGACGGCTCGGATGAAGAAACCGTCATCATAGATTGACCTATGACTACGGTTTTGCCGACTCAATCGTCGTCATATATTAACTTATGACTACGGTTTTGAACCGTAATAAAAGATGATACATACAACGACGGCCACATACACAATGTCGGTTAACCGTAGTTAAATGTCGTTTATAACCGTAGTTAAAAGTGGTTCCTGTAGTAGTGAAATTATTTTTATTCGGCCTATTGCAAATTGCCACGTGTCAAAAATGGCTTATGAAGGTGTTTAAAATTATAATAAAAAGAAATTAAATTTCGACCAATTAAAAGTTGTCACGTGTCGCTAGTGATGCAATACATAGTAAATATCTCTTTCAAGAAATAATTATTAAATTATGGACTCGAGCCTAAAGCCCAACTCAAACTCTATCTCTAAAAAGTTATAAATAGAGGTTCTCCCTCATTCTTTTTATACATTCAAGCATATGCAAAATCCACAACTAAAGTGCAAATAGCATTCAACTAACAAGCGTCAAGGATCAAAATCTACAACCATTCCATATTCAAAAATCAAAATCGAGAATTTAAATTTAAAACTTTCATCACTTCCATATCAAGAACCACCCTAGCGTTCACCATCTCGCCTTTACATTAACATTTGACATCAAGCTAAAAATCCATCGAATCATTCAAGTTACGAGAGATTCAATCGGAGGATCACATCAATTGTATTTGATATAAAGATTGTACCCATTCAAAAAAATCAATAAAAATTATAATTTGTTTCTCTATTTATTGTCTTTATTTATTTTAGACTCAAAATTTATGTTTACACTCACCAAATAAACTATATCAAAGTGCATGAATGCATAAATGTGTTTTTTGAGTTCCAGGCACATATGATGATATAATGATTGCTAATATGTCCATTCATACGTTCAAATGTATTCCAATCACTAACACAAGTTCGTCCTAAAGCTATCACGTGCTTAATTGACTTCGGGCACATTTCAATAATGTCACAAAATCATTTTCAGCCAAAAGATAAATTTGTAAAGATAACGAAGATTTTCAACCAAAAGATAACCCATGAAAAGGAAAGAAACTAATTTTCATAAACCATCTCCTTCCACACGAACCAAAGCTACACCACTAATGCGTGTGAAGACAAGAAATCTGTGTCCTTTGCTGTAAAAGCGAACACACACTAGGCGTGCCGTGACTAGCACGGGCCGTGTGATTTGATGTTCAGCCTGAGCAATGTGCAATGCGAGCTAGCAACTGGCGAAGCATATTGAGCTAAATGAAGAATTTGGGACACACATTTAACACATACAATACTATAGTAAACCAATGAAGAGCGCTAAGGCTCCTACCAGATTGACGAAATTTCATCTACCCGATAAATAAGGGCTGCCATCAAAGGTACAAGGTCTGTCCAAATCGAAAAAATGATATGCGGCTAAAAAGTACTCCTTCCATCTCATCAAAATTGTCAAAATTGATATAAGAAGACATGTTGACCATTATCTTTTTATGTCCATTTACTCATAAAAAACTAATATCATAAAAACTACAATGACATTGTAATTTGACTATTTTAGTGGATGCAAATAATTATCTTGTTCATTTTAACGTTTATAATTAGCGATTATTTATTATAATTAATAGTTATTTGTTATGATTAGAGGTAAGAAATTATTAGTGTTTATCAGTAATTATTAGTGTTGCTAATAGTTATAATTAATGGTTATAGCATCATTAGTGAATAGTAGTTGTCAATGTTTACTAGTAAATATCAATTATGAAGGCCATCATAAATGTTGTAACGAGTAATTGCTCTTAAACATCACCACCCCACTAGGAAGATCCGCTTATATACTAATAAACGACAACCGAGAGCAAAACCACCTGATGCTGCAAACCCCTTCAAATTCTTGTGCGCAGTATATGCAAAATCTTACTTCCCTTCCATGATCCATCAATCATTCTTGTTTCCATAAAAGATCCTCGAACTCCGATATATCCTCTTGGTACATGAGTATGAAGTAACAAAGCTGGGCAACCTGACAAATTACTCACGGCCAGTCGGGCTTGGGACAAACATTCAAGTGTACAAGTGCAACAACTTCTTTATGCCAGCTACTACTAGGGATGAGCTTCGGATAAGTATGAAATATTGTCGTATACTTCCGGACTGGCTTCGAATCTCATAAAACCATCACTGGGTTCACTTAGCTCGGATGAGTGAACCACTTCAGCTTAGCTACCCTAAGTAGAAGTTACAGCAGGCCTGCTGTCAACTCTCACGTAGCATCCACAAGTAGTAGCAGAGATTTTTTTATTTTTTTTTTGGAGGGGGTTTCTTTAACCCCCATTTTTTCTAGACAATCACATTCCATAACATTCGGATTCTCCACATGCATTTTTCCAATTTAAGAAAGAAATTTGTAAAAGAAGTATTCAGGGAACAGAAAAAAGTACGAAATTTTGAGGTGAAACATTACAAGAATGGCACAATCAAGAACGTTTATAACTAGCAATATAAATGCACAGTAACATACTGAAGTCACATTACTATTGTACAAACCAAGGCGTCATTTCGAAAACAAAAATCCAACTTGTAGTGAATTTTTGAAACATAAAAGAAGACGCAAAGCGCAATCTATTGGAACATTTTGCTATGATCAACAATTATCCGGAAGTTGCAAATGTGATCCAACAATGAATCTTTCAGACGTACAAAAGTAAACACATTGCATCTACCAATCCAAAAGCTTTAGTGGTTTCCAGAAATACTTCATCCACAGTACTGCAAAAGAAAAAAAGAATGCATAAACCTCATAATTTCAGTTTCTTGTCTGTCTATCATCATCACAAGCTTGCTTTCAATCTTCAATGACAGAAAGAAAAAGACAATATATGTCGTGTAGCAAGTAAAAATTTCAATTAAAAAAGACTTCAACTTACTTTCTGCGGACAATGCATCACTCCATTTACTACAAATTCAATGAGCGCACCATAACTTTTTATATTTTACAGATATATACCCTCAGAACTCAGGCAGACGCTCAAATTTATGTCACAAATCTATAGTGAAGGTGAAAAGGGTGATCATCTATTTCTTTCCTTCATCTTCAATTTTTCTTCTTTCTTCTCTTTTCATTAGTGCCTCCATTATCCTCGTAATACTCATCTTCATCATAGTAGTATTCATCATCATCCTCATAAGAATAGTCATCGTAGAAGTAATCCTCACTTTCACTACCATCATCGACCTTTCCATTAGGTAGCAACCCTCTTGATTGCTGGCCCATCAATCGTTCTTGAATGTGGTCCCTAATGACAGTTCCCTGATAAAAATACGCGAAAAAGACTGAGTAATGCAATTTTAGTTTCTGAATTAGTTAGTAAAGATTTGTTTCTGGTCATTTGCAGTAAGCACTACCATTTTATGGAAACCTTCTTCAAACATCTCAAGAAATCCAGCAACCCAACGGTCTGCATTTTCTACCCATTCATCGCGATTGAACCGAGCAGTTTTTGCTACAGTTTGTATCTGCAAAAGCAGTCAACATGTAATATCACCCTATAACAAGTAAAACTTGCTTACAAGAAATAATGCAACACAGACAACTCATAATCACCCATGCACAAAGGCTCATTATCAATTAAAAAAATTGTGGATAATGAGAAAGAAGCAACTAGGGAAGCAATACTCATCAAAAAGAGAAAGAATTAACCCACCAGAATTGGCTACCTGCATGGATATTGACATAAGAAACACAGATAAATCATGCGAGAATGTGTCAAAATTGTCTACGAGTACTGTTGACTAGCTAATGCAACCCTCCCTTACAGGACTTCTAGCAGTGATGTATGCCAACAGATAATATGCTCATCCATGGAGAACAGAGAAAGGACATGAACCACTTCAATTGTGTTTCAAAATTTGCATTGGATCTTCACCAAAACTAGTGTTCAATAGATATGACCTCATACCAGGTATCTAATGAAAGACTCAAGAAAAACAGTCAGCTAAAGTGACAACTATGATTTGCTTCCCTGGTCATCAAGCAGTAGCATCATCAAAGATAAATTTCCTTCAAACCTGACTAACATTATCAATTATCAGATGTAGAACATTCTAACAGAAGCTACTGCATACCAAGCAGTTTGATTGACCTAGTTATCTTAGTTATTCACCTCAGTTATCCACTGAATAAAGGCCATATAGTTTAACTTCTGTCCAGCGTTGCAGTTTCAAGTTACTTCAAGTAAACAACCACCCCTCCCCCACCCCCTCCAAAAAAAAAAAAAAAAAAAAAACAACAGAGACCATGGAATCCAAATCAGACCTAATTTAATAACTCAAAAGCACTGAAATACCAGCCCAGAGCACAATATTTTACTGTAAATATTGGATCCTATTCAGCCAGCAAGGTCAAAATTCCTTTGAAAGGGCTATCAGCAATGTAGACTAGTTTAGATTTGATAATTATGGTTGAAAGTAAAAACCAGCTGTGTATAGAGGGCCAACCTACTCTGCAGTCCCACACATCCTAAAAGCATGGCTGTTTGCCGCTTAAGGTGATCTATAACCCTTTAATATGACACCTCCACCTCTCAAAAAAGATGAGAATAGGAAAGGAGGGGAAACTAAATTCCTCAAGCAGTTCCTGCAATAAATTGGTGAGCATTCAGTAATAAAATCAAGGGACCTCGAGGGATTTCAGTATCAAGCATCAACAACTTCCTTTGGATCATAGTTACCTTGTTTTCTGTACAATGCAGCGGAAGGACAAGTTTGGATGACCAATATGTCACCTAGAGGACAATCCAATAAGTGGGGTTACTATCCGTGGTTCATAGGTATGCCGTAGGGGTCAAGGTTCGCATTATTATTTGTCCTATTTGCTGGTTGAAATTGCTACACAATGTAACAAAATAGTTGTTTAATTATCTGGAAAACCAAAATTAAACGTTTAGTTATCACAAAATATATACTTAACCCGCTAATAAATGTCGCTTAGCTAAAATTTTTTGTCATCCAATTTTTTTACAATATCTAAGAGTCATTTCAGGTTTCTCCTCCCTTTCTAACAGGCTTCAACTAGCATCCACAATTGTTGCTTTCTCATCTCCAATTCACTCATCCCCTAGTTCCTCTAAATTGTTCTCTCTGTTTCACTTATAACTCCACATCTGCCTTGTCCCTTCCATATTTCTCAGGAATCTCAGCCTTTCCCTCTCTTATCTAGACTCTTTTTCATCTTCCCCTTCTCTTTTAACAACAAACATGCATGTTTCCAATTGTTCGCTGGATTATCCACTTTTGGTGATGTAGTACACAAATTCCACATCTTTTGGTTCAAGTGCATTGAGACACGGGTTTTGGGGCTAGGAGTAAGCCCGGTAGCAAAGCTTTCGAAATGGTTAAGTGTACTACTTGTATGCAATAACAAAAACTAATTAGTTTTTCTCAACCCCTCATTGCTTAAAACACAAATCCTCTGTGTCAAATTTTTTAATGGCTCACACCCTTGTCTATCCTATCTCTCTCATTAGTCTCAACCCTTCTGCTCTTTACTTCAGTCTTACTTGTAAATTCCCTTGTCTTTTGACAGAACATGTACGCTGCTAATTAGTTAACCAGATACGCAATGTTCGGCAACATGGTACACAAATGACCTGTCTTTCACTTCAAGAGGAACTAAGATGCAGTTCGCAGAGGTAGGAAGAAATCAAGTCACTTGTATTGGAAATGAATAAGTATACTAACTTCTCTGCAAGAACCAAAATTACACATTGATTATGATGTCCTTGTTGCTCTAAGCTCGTTTCCTCTATGTTTCCTCTTTTTAACTTCTCATCTCCCTTGTGTTGCTCGTCTTTCACAGAAGTCTCAGCCCTTCCTTTCCCTTCTTTAGTCTCAAAATTTCTTCTTCTCTCTTTTAACAGAGAAAATGCATGCTTCTGATTGCTTCACTGGATTTTGGTGATGTGGTATGCAAATGGCCCGTCTTTTGGTTCAGAAGATCTGAGACAGTTTGTGGGAGTTGGAGTGAATCCAGTCACTCACTGTCACTCACTAGCTTAAGATACAGTTATGCCAGAACCAATTACCAATTAGCATTCAGTCCTTGGATGTGCTCCACTTGACAAAGACCCACCATCAGTTGGCAAGTACACCAATATCATAAGATGACAGGACCATTAAAATCAAAACAATCAGGTTTGTCCTACTATGGGGATTCCCTTACTTTACCACTCCGGCCGCCAGATGCTTATTCATCAAGGAAAGTGCACCGAATGAGTGGGTCCCAAGCTTCATCCATGTTTTAATAACACTGGAGAAAACAACAGCTGCCTAAAACCTTCAAGGATGTATTTTGTCTAATATACACCACAAACAGAAGTTCATTCATAGAAAACAACCATGAGCTTGGTTCGACTACAGGGGATTCCCTTACTATACCACTCCAGCCACCAGACGCTTATTCATCAAGGAAGTGCACCGTATGTGAGTGGGTCCCAAGCTTCATCCATGTTTCAATAACACTGGAGAAAATAACAGCTGCCTAAAACCTTCAAGGGTGTATTCTGTCTAATATACACCACAAACAGAAGTTCATTCATAGAAACCCACAGCCAGATTGATGAATAGGTAAATGTAATAAGATTACAAAAACAAGATAAGTCATCTATCGTGACTGACCATAATGAAGCAAGGAAACCTCCAACCAGAAATAGATCTAAATTTCTTGACAAAACCAAATAATACATAATTGGAAAGACTACTAATAGCTAATCATTTGAGCATACAAGAGAGAACAGAAAAAAATATTAAACTGAATGAAAACTGACTGAAATATCTATGAGGCTGAACATAACGTCTAAAGATGAAAATTTCTCAATGAATAAACTATAACTAGATAGACATTGAGAAGATCATGAACAAAATACAAACACAGTATAATACACTGAATCCACAATCTCCCCTACCTTTTCTTGCTGCTCTTTTACTTTCTCGTGCAGTTTCTTTAACCTCATATTTACTCTTAGCCGCTTTTCCTAAGAAAAATATAGTAACAATAAACCTATAAAGAGTACGCAAAGGGCATTCTCAAAGATAGATAGATAAATAAATAAATAAACAAATAAAGAGAAATCAAAATACTAGCACCAGGATCTACAACTGCACTAATAGATTGGCATATGAAAACAAAGTGCTCAGATCACACCTTTACATAGCTAAGGTTTAGCTCCTTCCTTGTATATCCACGAGCCAAATTACGCATCACATATTGGTTATAGTCCTTAACAATCCTCATAATGATGTCAGAAGTAGAAATCCCATCTGTGCGCTTAGTTTCCTTGAATTTCCCCGCAGCTTTAACCTGTAATAAAGAGAATGAATTAATCAAAAGTGGCCCAAGGGTTCACACTTTGAAATGGCAGCCAAGCACAATTTTAAACAAGACAAAATGTCTTTCCACTCAAACTCACAAATTCATATACATCGTTCGCAGCTCCACTGGCATCGGCATACCTGTATAAAAGCTCACACGAATGATAATTTAGTGAGTCACTGCATAGTAAAAAACATGAATAGCAGAAGAAAGGAAAAAGATTACAAAAAATATGGAGGACAGCTCAAATAGAAAATTACACAAAAGTAAAACTAACTCTGGATAACAGATGACAATATAGCACCGGATGCTATTAACAATTAAAACTGTATAATATGACTCATGAAAGGAACTAGACTAACTATCCTAAATCATAACTTATTGTTAAGCTGAGTGATACACTTACGGAAGAGCGTCATGGGCTACAAAGTCAATCTTATGCTTGTCAAGAAATTCTTGATTTATTACCCAAGGTGCATCAGGAATAACTTCATCAACCCATCTAGACAGAAATAGGCAAACCAATCGGTTAAAATAGAAAAAAGATCCTTCTACAGCATTTCATTTTACTAGTATTAATAGCAAATAACATTTCTTTCTCGAGCAACCTATATCCAATGATACGACCCACTCATATCAGATTTCTTTACATCTTAAAAAACATTCATTTAGAATCCAAATGATAACTCCTAACAGTCTTCAGGAGAAACCATTTCAATCATATTTTTACAAGGTAACTGAAATCTACATCTGCATATAAGAAATGGGAGAGAAGAAATGCATACTTGCAATGACGAAGAGATTCATAGCGCTCCACCTCATTCATAACAGTTTTTCCCTTGTACTTGTGAGTGATCTCATCATTGCAGCATCCCACCAGCAAATAAGTATTTGGAAATCTTCCCACAGACAGAAATTCAATCAGACACACATAATAACAATAAAACAAGCACCATAATCAGTGAATTTCAAAACGGTAAGAAACCCATTTCCTCTACTTCAATTACAGCACAAAACCTCATCCTTTATCGACCCCATAACGCATATGATTCACAAACCGCCAAAACAACGATCATCGTAAGAGAGAGGAAGGAAGGAGCCAATACAAATCATTCTTTAAACCTACTCATGTAGCATAACGCATCAATCAAAAATTGAAAAACAAATATAAAAACACCATAATCATGTGATGTGATTCTTTAGAAGAAAAGAAAATCGCAGCATGACTAGATCGAAAGCAAAGTAGAAGAAAAAACGAAAGTTGGTTGATACTGACAGTTTTTGGCCTGTTCGAGGGAGCGGGCATGGCCGAAGTGGAAAAGATCGTAGATGCCATCGGCGTAGACCCGAAAAGGGCGTAGACCAGTCTGAGGATCCGAATTTGAATTCGGGTTTAGATTGGAATTGAAGTTATGGGAAATAGCAGTAGCAGACATGTTTTGTTAGAAGGGGAAGTAAACTGCTTCTTGATTTGGATCCCGCTTCTCTATTCATTGCCCCATTCCTCCTCCCTCCTTTCTCTCTCTCTCTCTCTCCCCCTCCCCTCGTACGCTTCTGCTGCTCTTCTTTTCTTGCTTTGCGAGAACGGAATTCAACGAGAATATCCGATTTCTCCCTCCCCGTCCTCCCCCACCCGTTATCTAAAGGTGTGTTGTGTGCGGTTATTTAAAAACAAAAATAAATAAATACATCAACTAATACGTAGCCTTTTTCGTAATTATATCCCTTGTTATGCAAAGGTATTAATTAATTTTATTTTGATAATTATTTATTTTTTTATTTTTATTATTTTTAATTAATTTATACCAATAAAACTAATAATAAATTAAAAGACCATAAGTGGATATACTTATTTTTAAATAGTTAATTTACAAATATTTGTTTTAATTTTTTTATAACTTATTATATTATGTGGGAATAGGGATAGCCATTGCTACTATGAGTAAATCAGATTACAGTGCATTAATGATATTGTAAATAAGTATTATTATTAATAAATTACACAATAAATTGAATATAAAAACATTTAACTCATTAAAAACATATAACATATATATTCATATTCAAGAGTTCAAGGGGGAAATATTAATAACAATTTTAAAAGTAATAATTTATATTAGTCATGCTAATAATATTTATATTAATCATGTTTGAGTATAATATTGAAGTATAAGTTTGGATCCAAAAAATATATTGAAGTAAAAGTTTGGATCCAAAAAAATATATTGAAGTATAAGTATTAATGTAATTTAATTTATTATTATCAAATTTCATCACTAAATTAGTGTATCACAATTGAAACAGTTTAATACTTTTGGATTATGTAGGTGGTTAGATAAATTTCAAACCAAAATGAATTTGAAAAAATTACAGTATACACTCTAATTTTATTATTAAATTATATTATTTTTAAAGTTAATCTTTTAATTTTTTTTTTTTGATTATGTAGTCGGTTACATAACTTACATATTGGAATGAGTTTGAAAATTTAAATTTTATACTCTACTTTAATTATTTTAAATTAGTTTAGTATTATAATATTATTGTAATTTTTATCATTAAATTTCATTATTAAGTTAGTTAAATTATTTTAAAATAATTTAATTTTGCAAATATTGAAGTATAATATCAATGTATTTTTTATCATCAAATTTCATGCCTAAATTAATATATCATAATTAAAATCTATGACATTTTTTTATTATGTGGTCGGTTACAAAAATTACATATTAAAATAATTTTTAAAAAATTAGATTGTATACTCTACTTTAATTATTAAAATAGTATAATATTGAAGTATAATATTAATATAATTTTTATCGTAAAATTTCATTACTAAATTAATATATCATTATTGAAAAAGTATAATATTAATGTTATTTTTACTAAATTAGTAAAGTTGTTTAAAGATAATTTAATTTTATAATTAATGGTATCGTCAAATAAGCATCCTACGTGTCGCTCCTACATTGCTTAGACCCAACTTTTAATATTATATATATGATACGATTGTGAGAAGAAGGAAGAAGAAGAATAAGGAAATTACAATGAATGGGATATATAAAGACCTACTTTTGCTACCCAATTCACAACCCTATTATTGAAATTAATGATTGATAAGTAAATTGCAACAATTCCTAAGGTAAAGATGTGTATCAGTCTAAATTTCGATGGTGGTTGACACTCTCCACGTAAACCCTTAATACCCAATTGGTTATCGCCCTTTATGGCAATAGAGCGAAATCTCGCTTGAATGGTCGCTTGAACTCCGTTCCTCATTTGTTGTGGCTTCGCTACCAAAACTAAGGCTAGCCCTAGAGTTGAAACTCCTGATTGAATAAATCTTCCACCCCAACTTATGATGACAAAACCTCCTGCTACAGCTAGTAACATGATTTTGATCCGTCAAAGTTAATTTTGATGAATCCCCTTGATGGTTTCTCCCATCCGATGTGATGTGTTGAGGTGGTAGGGAGATGAGATGATTGAGGTGAAGGTGAAGGTGAATACAATCCATTAAATCTTCCTCTTGCCCTCCATTCAGCCCAAGATCTTTTCGCTTTGATAATTGTGGATACTTGAACTATACCTTCCATTATTAAACACTCGTCATTTTTACTTTTTCATATGCTCCATATCAAATTAACCATCCGTATTATTTGGGTTGGTTTATTGAGGTTCCTAAACATTTGAAATATACCAGTCCTTAATAACGAGGCTTATGGAGAAAGGCTTTCTCCCAAGTCTCCTTAATAACAGGGCATCTAGTAAAGAGATGATCAATCGATTTTGTTGGCATATTGGGCAATAATTATCCACATTAATCCCTCTTCTCACAAGTGTATCACATGTGGTAATGGCATTATGATGTAGCTGCCAAAGGAAAAGTTTCGTTTTAGGCATAACATCCAGATTCCATATCCATCTAAATTCCCAATTATGGTTTTGACCTTCTAAGTTATGTGCGTTCCATGTTGCTGATTTTATAGTAAATTTTCCTGTACTTGATAATCCCCAACACACCATGTCTTCCATATCATGATTTGGAGTGTGCATACTTTTAATTTCCCTACATATGTCCATTGGAAGGAATGAGGAGAGAAATTGAATGTTCCATTATTTATCGGGCGTAATACATATATTGACGAGTGCATCAATAGATGGGATATCATTCTTGGTGTTATCATAATCTTGGAGCAATGATGTTTGTCCACACCAATTATCATGCCCAAATTTTGTGGACTTCCCATTCCCAATTTTCCATTTAAAGCCTCTTTTAAAAAGATCCCTCTCTTCGGGAGACATCTCCAGGCCCAAGAATCTAAAGGTTTAGGTTTTCGTAGAAAAATTTTTTTAGATAAAGGGTATTTGGATCGCATGATCTGTACCCAAAAATTATTCGGCTCATAAAGGTATTTCTATATAAGTTTGTAAAGAAAAGCTTGATTAACAGCCTCTGTTTTCTTAAGGCCTAGTCCCCCATCTTTTTAGGCATGTAGATTTTGTCCCAAGAAACAAGGGGAAGGCCTTTAATATCCTTTGCTTTGCTCCAAAAAAAATCCTTGTTCATTTTGTCCAAGCAACAAGGATGTGTTCTTTGGCAATTAAAACATTACATAGTATGCGTAGGTAGTGATTCCAAATTGGATTGAATCGAGCACCATCTATCTTGCTTTAGAAAACGAATTAGCCTTCCAATTTTGCAGTTTCTTATCTACTTTAGCGAGGATATCGAGTAAAAGTAACATTATTTGTCCTACCCTGAAAAACCGGACACCCCAAATATTTTCCAAAAGAATCTCTATGTGGCACATTAAAAATAGACGTGATCGTAGTTCTAATAGCGAGATGTACCATTTTAAGAAAAAACAAGGACTCGATGTATGGAAGTTGACGAGTTGACCAGATTGATTGCAAAACGCATTCAGAATATTGCTTGAGTTTAAAGCATGTTTCATTATTTGTTTTGCAAAAGAGTAAACTGTCGTCGACAAAAAGTAAACATGGAATTTTTGAGCTCTCGGTGAAATTTTAATCCCGAGTCCCAAATTTTGGTCGTAACGCCTCCCGATGTAGTCTATGAGCCAGAACATCCATGCAAATTATAAATAGATATAGAGACAAGGGGTCACCCTGTATAAGACCTCTAGATGGTCCGAAGAACCCACATGACTCATCATTGATGATCGAGAGTATGTGACGAGTAGAAATGTATTATCTAATCCAACTAATCCAGGTATCATGAAAGCCAAATTCAAGTCTAATCCAACTAATCCAGGTATCATGATAGGCAAAGATGAAGTCCCATTCAAGTCTATCATAAACTTTTTCCATATCTAATTTGAGTTTAATATATGTCTGTTTACCTTTTTCATGTTGCCAAATTATTAATGATTTCATGCGCCAAAAGGATATTATCATGAATATCTCTATCCGGAACAAATGCACTTTGATATGGACTTATTATTCTTTGTAGGACCAGTCGTAGTCCGTTAACAATGATTTTGGAAATAATTTTATACTGATCGTTCTATAAACCGATTGGTCTAAATTACACCGTTAAAGATGGGTTTGTCACTTTTGGGATAAGAGAAATAAAGGTATGGTTAACCTCTATAAGTAATTTGCCATTTTTAAAAAAATCTAAAACACATTGAATAACCTCATTACCAATGATATTCCAATATTGTTAAAAGAATCCTGCTCCAAAACCATGAGGTCTTGGCACTTTGGCGGGGTTCATTTGAAAGACCGCGGTTTTAACTTCGTTAGGCGTAACAGGTGCTATAAGATTAGCATTGTCAGCTCTCGAGATAAGAGCTTTAAATTAAGATTGATTGGTCCCGCATTACGTCTTTGCGTGAGGAATCGATTAGTTAAGTCTCGCAACAAATTTCGTTTGATAATGCTTTTGTCATTAATCCAAACTCCCGAGTCATCCTTGATTTGAGAGGTAATCGTTCTTTGTTTCCTAAATGTATAACATTTATGAAAGAATTTAGAGTTCCGATCACCCTTGGTTAGCTATTCTTTTCTATAGAACTTCCCCAATATTTCCGGTTAAATAAAAAGAGCTATGCGGATCGACGAAGGAAACCTCTAGAATTTCAAGTAGGGGATATAGTCTTTCTCAAAGTATCCCCAACCAAAGGAATCGAAAGATTCGGAATTAAGGGAAATTAAACCCTATATACATTGGGCCATATGAGATACTTCGGAAGTTGAACCCCGTGATCTATAAATTATCCTTACCAGTCGATCCGGAGAATATCCATGATGTTTTTCATACATCTCAACTTCGAAGTACATATCCGACCTAAGCAACATCATAGAGGTTGAACCAAGTGGCTATCGCCCGGAACTTAACACATGAGGAATATCCGGTCCAAATCCTAGATCGGAGGATTAAAACTATTCCTCGAGTCAAAGTTTATGGCCAAATCATACTTCAATCGCAACCACTCGGGAAACCGAGGAAGATATGAGAAACCAGTACCCACATTTATTCTAAGATAATATTTATACCATTTCACCTACAAGTTTCGAGGACGAAACTCATTCTAAGGGGGAAGACTGTAACACCCCGTCCTTAAGAAAATGATTAACTTTAAATACATTCAAGATTAGCATGAGCGCGTGCATTTCAAATTTCAAATATTTTCATATTACTCATGTGTATATACGTATGTGTATATATAAGTATATATGTCAATGTTGTTTAAAATGCAGGAACCGGATGATGACAACGACGACGCCTGAATATATTTTATAAATTTTCATGACTCATAAGATAATTAACATTATTATGTAGCTAATTTATTTTGAATTCTAAAAATCCTTAAACAAATGAAATTAGTATAATTTTTGTAAACTTAATATTACTAAAAATAAAATTCTTAGATTAAGATAAGTTTAATGAGAAAAACAATAATAACTTTAGAAGATTAAGAAAATATTGAGGATGAGTGAGTTGGGTTAGAATTAGCACTAATGAGAATTGGGCCGGATGATTTGAGTAGAGCCAACCGGCCCATTCGGAGGAAGGCTAGAGGAGGGGAGTATAAAAGCAAAAATTAACCTAAGAAGCTTCATTATTCTAAACCTAAAGCAGATCAAACTCAAAACCCTCTCCCTCTCTCTCTACCACCGAGCCCCCTCTACGTCCTTCCTGTTTCGCCGCCGACCGACAGCACCGGCGGCCCTCCGGCCACGCCGACAACCACCGCCGGCTAGCCACCACCACCACCATCACCGCATCTTCGTCGATTCCCTCATCAAACACCCAAAACCTATCCCTTCTTTCGCTTGCCTCCACCGTCTCCCTCTTTCCGTTCATCCCAGCCCACCGGAGACGCCACCCCAACACCACCGACAACCACTGTCACCTTCTACTACCCTATAGTCGTCGTCCCAGCCATCACACGCCAGCCCACCGCCGGCTGTACTTCGTTCCGCACTCTGCTCCCGCCTCGGTTTTGCCCAGCTCGTCACGGTGTCTTCGGCCTCGGCCGCCTCTCGTCGCCCACCGGCGCCGCTCACTGCCACCGACGACCGCCGCGACCGCAGCCATCCGCCTCATCTTCGGCCATCCTCCGATCTTCAACCCTTCAAACCCTCAAAATCATTACCCTTAAAAATTAACCCCGTTCACTGGATTTTAGGGTAATTTTTCAGTTTTGATTTAATTCCTTAGAGTAGATTTCAGTTTCAGTTTGTTTAATTAATTTCTAGGGTTAATTTTCGGATTCGGGTTTTCGAGTACTTTTAATTTAATTATTTGAGTTGTAATTGGTATTCTTTCCTATTTGGAGATTTAAACTGGATTATGGTTTAATTGTGACTCGATCCATGAAAGTTAAGAAAATCTGATGATAATAGGTATGTGTGGGATATAATGAAAATTGAAGAAAAACTATGGACAATCTCTCGTATAAGGAATCTCTGTGTGAATGACATTTATGGACAAAACCCTATATGAGGGATATTTGTGGACAAATCCCTGTATGAGGGATATTGATAGACAAATACCGTGCTTGCAAAGGACAGTCACAAATAATTCTGAATCAGAATATTTTTGGTTAGTTTAAGTTTTTAACCTAATAAGGAGATTAAGGAAAAGATTGAGGATGATATCTAAGTTTGGGCGCTTGTAAAACCGAAATGTGAGGAATTGGCATCTTTGGGGAATTAGTATGCCTTTATAAAATAAAATAAGGTTAGAAAGTGGTACATAAAGATTTGAGTAAAGGAGTTAAATGTTCAATATACCATTTAGAAGAAAATTATGTATATTTGAGGTTACCTCATGTATATATATAAATGTATACATGTATTTATATATGTGCTTAGAAGAAAGCTATATCTATATACTTTAAAGTTGCCAGTAAATAGATATATATATATATATATATATATATATATATATATATATATATATATACATATGCATACAGTTATACATGCATAGTATAAAATAAGATAAATAAATCGTGTGAATCAAGGATCTCATTAGTATTCCTTTGTAAAAGCTAACTTTATTAATTTTCATTTCAAGCATGTTTGAAATGATTTAATAAATAAATAAACCATAAAAATTCAGTTATTAATAAACTCCTATGTCCTTAATTAAGGTCATCAAACATCGGCGTCGTGCGTTCATCCGGATTCTCGCCGTAAAGAAAAAGGAGGAACATTAGCAAGGTACGTTCATTGATCGTGCCCTTCAATATTTTATTTACAAATTAAGGCCGGATATGGCCGACATTAACAACAATAAAGAATTGTTTGCAAATAATATTTGCCATCATTAATATGGACCCGCCCATCAAGTGCCATTATTTGGTACGCCCAATATCCAGAGTTGGTAACCCCGTAACGGTTAACCGCCTTCAACCGGACTATCCGATCGATATGGGTGTGTGCACATGCGTTTAGGGAAACCCGATGATCGTAAAGGGATCCATTCAGATAATCAATTAGCAACAGTTTTACATTGTTCACTCTCCTTCATTTACAAATGAATTGAAATGCATGCGCTCAACTCAATTACTTCATAACTATTATTTTACCGCATGATAGTGAACGTATTGAGCTTCGGCTCACATTTCGAAAATGTTTTCTTGTTTTGTTTTAGGTAAAGGTGTGGAAGATTTGAAGCAAAGGTCCGTTAAGGACTTAGAGGCTCGCAGATGACAACCTAGTTGGAGTATCAAGGGTTAAATGCCGTTGTCGTAGTTTATCGGATCGTAGTCTATACTTATGCTTAATCGTCGTACAAGTTAAAGTTTATGCCTTATCATGAGACACTTGCTATTAGTGGCAAAAGCAAGTAACCAGGGTTAGAAACGTATCTATTATTATAGCCTTGCCCTTTCCTCTCGGTAAGGGCGACGGTAATGCCCCCGACCTACTTTCCGCTGCGCTAATCATCGGCTAGCGGCTTGCTTAGTCTAAAACCTGTGATTATGGGTTTGGGGCGTTACACTAACTCTCCGAATTATTCCCTTGGACAATTCAATACAAGTTTTCCTTGGCACAAAAGTTACCTTATCCGCCCTAATACTTCCTAACTAAGATACCCTTTACAACTAGGTACAATTGAGCTGAGTTAAAACCACGAGTGAAGGGAAAATATAGAAAAGTTGTGTAGAAGGAAATGAGAGTAATGACAAATCTCCTTAATTTAAGTCGAAGTTGAGAATTCTAAGTACAGAGTTGAATGCTAGAAAATTGAGTATGAGATATGAGAGTTGTGTTCCAGCAATCTTGTAAGTCTTGTAACGTAGCTTCTATTTATAAGCAGCAGAGTAGATAGCTATTGTGCCTTGGGCTTGACTGTTGGAGACAACTAGCGGTTGTAACGGAAAGTATAAGTCCCTCGGAAAAAAAAACTGTTGTAAGGTAATCATTGTGCATATGTTCTTGGCTTAAAACATATTCCAACCCTTTTATTATGACTGAAATCTAGGATAGAGCCTTAGAACCAACAACGGTAAAGGTTCAAACACCTCCGTCGGGCTTCGGGCCCAACAACGGTCAAGGTTCAAACACCCCGGTCGAGTCTCAAACCCAAGCAATGGTCAAGGTTCGAGCAACCCCCATCGAGCTTTAGGCCCAACAATGGTCAAAGTTCACACATCCCTTTTCAAGCTTTAGACCCAACAATGGTTAAGGTTCACACACCATGCCAAGACTTCAGGACCTCCCAATTTGAAACATGATTTGGTTACATATCATTTTCAGGTAACACTTGAATTTATGTACATTTGATTATCGACTAACAAAACTATTATCGTAGAAAGTTTTAGCCAAGACCAAGAATGCTTAAGTTTAGGCCCCTAATCCGAGCTTTAAGACATTGATTGAGCCAAGCTCGGGATACCTAACCGAACTTCGGATCCAAGAAGTGGTAAAGTTTAGGCACCCTCATAGACTTCGGACTTTACTACCTGAGTCAAGTTCAAGCTCCCTGCCAAGCTTCGGACTAAGCATGTGGTCAACTTTAGGCACACCAATCCAAGCTTCAAGATATTAATTAGCCAAGTTCAGGAATTAACCACCCGGACTTTAGACTCGTTAGTTAAGTCCAGGCTCCCTGTTAGAGTTCAAGTCAAAAGAAAACTAATTCCATATGCATTCATTTAATCAAGCATCCGAAGCAACATGTAAGTACCCTTTAGTGTCTACTTTGACCTTTGTCTTTCGAGACTTGGTTAAAGTTGGACGGTATAAGTTGGGGCTAACTATAGACACCTAAAAAGTGTCATCCATTTTCTATCTATTTTATTCATTTTATGGGCCCAATGATGGAATCTTAGTCCTGTTTGCGAACTCAAATCATGGTCGGAGTCCGACCGGCATGACGAAAGCCAGTAAATCACAAAAACCCATTAGCACCTCAAAACCAGCGTTTTTTGCTTGGACCTATAGGAGACAAAAATTCAGTAGCCAACTATTTTCCGCCACGTGGAAAGTTAAATTATTTTAATTCGACCTATTGGAAATTGTCACACATAAAATTGGCTTTGAAAAGTCTTTAAAATTCAAATCGAAAAAATTAAATTCCGGCCAATTAGAAGATGCCATGTGTCGTTGATGACACAAGTATATAGTAAATATTAATAAATAATTACTAAATTATGGGTCTAGGCCCAAAACCCAATCCAAACACTAGCTCATTTTTCTTCACCTCATTTTTCACGAGATATTTAGCATCTATAAAATCCATAGTTCATATTACAAACAATATCCAACTATAAAGCGTCAAGGATCAAAGTCTACAACCATTCAACATTCATAAATTAGAGTTAAGAATGTAGATTCAATACACGTTTAGCATCTGTAAAATCCAAAGCTCGGACTACAATCAACATCCAACTACCAAGCGTTAAGGATCAAAGTTTGCAACCGTTCAAAAATCGGAGTCAAGAATTCGATTCAAGACTCTTAGCACATCCGGATGAAGAACCACCCAGCGTTCATATCTAAGTCTACATCAACGTTTGAGATCAAGCTACAACGCCCTCGAATCATTCAAATTTCAAGGAGATCAAATCGGAGGAGTACATTAATTGTATTCAATACAAAGATTGTACCCATTTAACAAAACTCAATACAAATTATATTTGTTTCCCGATTTCCTGTCTTTATTTATTTTAGACTCAAAATTTGTGTTTATAAATTTTGGCGCACCCGATGGGACATCTCTCGCCTCTCATCTCTTTCTCTAAATAAATCAGTACTCTACACCTTTGAAGAACACATGGCTCCCAAGAACGTCGTTGCTCAATCTTCAAAGAACAAAACTATTGGATCCAATTCTCAAGGATCCACCAACGCTAGCAGTACATCTAGCAGAATGATGACCGAAGTATGGGAAGAGCTGCTGTTGCTCGTTGCTTGTGAAGGAACCAAGCATAGCTGCACCATTGCAACTACGTACAATTCGAAACCTTGACTCCAACCCGCTCAATGGAGTCAATCACACTATGTCGCATGTTAATCTGAATGAGAGAGCTATTCCTGTCTTCAACTTGAAGTAGATGATTCCTCGTGGGAATGGACGAACTCCAAGCCCACACAAATCTTATCTTCATGCTTTTGGTGAAGAAGATGATGGTTATGCCAGCAGGGATTCCGCACCTCCATCTCCTAAAGACTTGTTGTTCTCCCATTCTCAAACCGAATCTTCTAACATTGTCGTTATGCCGTAATGGTGACAGGAGCTATTAACATTGAAGAACAACTCGAATGAGATGAAGGAAACACTAGCGAGACTTGCTAAAGAGAGCACAAAAAGGACGCACGGATCAAGCTTCAAAGTGAATAAATCGCTAGCTTGACAAAGAAGTTGGAGAAGAAGTCATCTAAAGCCTTTAACAAAGGCTCTAACAACGAGGGGTCTAATAAAGAGTCCAACCACGATGAAGAATTTGATGATGAACAAAAGGAGACTCCACCGACTTCAATGTCCACCGAACAAATCCAAAACTTAATTGTGAAGGCGGTTAAGAATCAGCTAGGAGAAAGGTCTTGTAAGTCTCACCTGTAGACGAAGCCCTATACTAAGAGGATCGTTGCCCTAAGAATGCCGCATGGCTATCAACCACTAAAGTTCCAACAATTCGACGGTAAAGGCAATCCTAAGCAACACATTGCGCACTTCATCGAAACTTGCAACAATGCTGGCATGGAAGGAGATAGGCTGGTAAAGCGGTTCGTTTGAACTCCGAAAGGAATGGCTTTTGACCGGTACATGAACTTAGAGCCTATCAACAACTAGGAACAGATGAAACAAGAATTCCTTAATAGGTTTTATAGCACCCAACGCGCTATTAGTATGACAGAACCGACTAATGCACGACAGCGAAAAGAGGAACTAGTTTTACATTTTGCAGGTGATAAATTGTCCGACTAATGCCCTCGGCCTCGAATGCGAGGATAAATTGTCCGAAGCATCTGCTATGGAGATGTGTACTCATGACATGGAATGGGACTTGCTTTACATTCTGCAGGTGAGCAAGCCAAGGATTTTCCAGGAATTGGCTACCAAGGCTCATGACATTGAAATGACAATAATAGGTAGTCGTAATAAGTTTTCCTCTTGATATGAATCAAAAAAGATCGAGGCGAGTACAAGAAGAGTACTATGTCGTCAAAAACAGAGTCAATGTATATTTCCATTGAAGAGGTGGTATGAATTTACGGGAAGCCCAAGCCGGAGAAAAGAAGACCGCATACTCTAAGGATGTTGCAAAGAAACGTCCCACGTTAAACGTGCTTCAGGAGAAGAAGTATCCATTTCCGGACTCGGACTTGTTAGGAATGTTGAATGACTTGTTAGAGAACAAGGTGATTGAACTTCCTGAACCAAAGCGGCCGAAGAAACGGGAAAGACTTCGATCCAAAATATTGTCGAAACCATAGGGTTATTAGTCACCCTCTTGAGAAGTGTATCACACTCAAGGAGCGTATTATGTAGTTCGAAAAGGATGGGAAGATCATATTAGATGTTGACGACACGACCGAGACAAATTGTACCTCCATCCAACTAGAGAGCCCTCCATTTTCACTACCATTCCAATCTTATTTAGAGAAAAGGTCTAATTGGGCTCCGTCTCCTAAACAGCATTTACTTGCACTTCAATTCGGAAGTTTAAAACCAGTGATCTTACCATTAATGGTATAAGCACTGCAGATAGAAGTCAATCCTATTGTAGATATTCCGGATGAAGATCAAGAAGGATGGACCCTTGACACTCGTCAAAGGCCAAGGAGACAAAGTCATGTTCGGTCATCACCTATCCATCATAGAAAAAAACGAAGCAAAAGAAAGAATCCTAGGCATGCAAAGAACAAGAGAAAGTAAAAGATAAGCAAGAAACAGGAAATTCAACGAGGTTGGCTTACTTGAACAAGAGCCACTTGTTCCCATCACCTTAGAGGAATTCTTCCCAACAACTTTATTTGAGAAAGTCATGGTGAACATGACTTTGTGTTTAGAGCTCGAAGATGAAGAAGAGGTGGGGGATAATGATGATGAAATGTCCAACCTACCGCAAGGTCCTCGGTGTTCGATAGGTTGTAGTCCTCTACCTCGGAAAGACACTATTCCGTGTTCACAAGAATAGGGAAGGCCAAAATCTCAAACCCTCGGTATTCTATAGAATAAAAGAAAATGGGCAATCAAGACCCTCAATCTTCAACGGAATTAAGAAAGAGAAGGATATGTCTAAGCCACCAACTCTTCGGAAGAAAGACTTGGTGTTCCATCGTCTTCGCGATACAAATGAAGTACAAAGTTTTATCCCCTCTCATATGAAGCGCATCTCAACAATGGATGTGAAAACAGATGGCTTCGTTGAGAGTAAAAAGACGCACCTTGGTCCTTACTGGTCAACGAGGTGACTCTAGTCCTAAAAAGGATGTAAAGTAAGACGAAGTGGCTTCATCGAACCATATCATAGTTCGAGAACGAGAAAATTCGGACTCGAAAAACTCCTCAAACTCCAAGATGAAAATCACAAGCTAAGCTGGGAGCCTCGAATGAAAAAGGACTTCGGGCCTAACGAAGTTAGAATGTTATCAAGCTCGCCTATCACGGGCATTCAACAAAGAAGTTCAACCGCACTCGTTTGAAGTAGGAGATCGGTACTTGCAATAAGAAGGTCGATCGTCATGTCTCACAAGACCGGAAGCAAGTTCACTTCAAAGTGAGATGGTCCCTATTTGGTGCGGGAAGTCTACACAAATGCTACCTACAAGATAGTCAACATCGAAGGAGTACGACTTGGTATCATAAATGGAAAATTTTGTAAGCTCCTAAGCAAGAGTCTAAACCGCTCATTCTTTCAAGTTGTCCAACCTACCGCAAGGTCCTCGGTGTTCGATAGGTTGTAGTCCTCTACCTCGGAAAGACACTATTCCGTGTTCACAAGAATAGGGAAGGCCAAAATCTCAAACCCTCGGTATTCTATAGAATAAAAGAAAATGGGCAATCAAGACCCTCAATCTTCAACGGAATTAAGAAAGAGAAGGATATGTCTAAGCCACCAACTCTTCGAAGAAAGACTTGGTGTTCCATCGTCTTCGCGATACAAATGAAGTACAAAGTTTTATCCCCTCTCATATGAAGCGCATCTCAACAATGGATGTGAAAACAGATGGCTTGCTGAGAGTAAAAAGACGCACCTTGGTCCTTACTGGTCAACGAGGTGACTCTAGTCCTAAAAAGGATGTAAAGTAAGACGAAGTGGCTTCATCGAACCATATCATAGTTCGAGAACGAGAAAATTCGGACTCGAAAAACTCCTCAAACTCCAAGATGAAAATCACAAGCTAAGCTGGGAGCCTCGAATGAAAAAGGACTTCGGGCCTAACGAAGTTAGAATGTTATCAAGCTCGCCTATCACGGGCATTCAACAAAGAAGTTCAACCGCACTCGTTTGAAGTAGGAGATCAAGTACTTGCAATAAGAAGGTCGATCGTCATGTCTCACAAGACTGGAAGCAAGTTCACTTCAAAGTGAGATGGTCCCTATTTGGTGCAGGAAGTCTACACAAATGCTACCTACAAGATAGTCAACACTCGAAGGAGTACGACTTGGTATCATAAATGGAAAATTTTGTAAGCTCCTAAGCAAGAGTCTAAACCGCTCATTCTTTCAAGTTGAAATCACATGTACTACTCCGGCCGGTAAGAGTATAAACTTTGAACGACGAAAAATTCAATAAAATAATTCATTCGCTTCAGTTTGAACTACGTCCGGCTTGATCTTTTAGGGTATTGTATTCCCTTGAGGAACATAGGCGGTTTAATAATAAACTTGAGCATAGCCTCACCAAAAAGAAAAAAAAAAATCTAAAGACTTCTAAGGCAATCATTAAAGATTCCCAAGTCCTTGAACTTACAAACTCTCAAGTCATCATAAAAAAAAAAAAATTCTAAAGACTTCCAAGTCAATCATTAAAGATCCCAAGCCATTAAATTTGCGGACTCTCAAGTCATTAAAAAATAATCTAGAGACTTCCACGTCAATCACTGATGACTCCTAAGTCATTAAACTTACAAGCTTCTAGATCACTCCTTACGGACTCCCAAGTTATCAAAAGAAAAAAATGAAGAATTCCAAGGTAATCATAGAAGACTTCCAAGTCATTGAACAGGACTCCCAAGTTGTTAAATTTATAGACTTCTACGTCGCTTTACAAAGACTTCAAAGACATTATACTCACAAACTCTCAAGTCACTCTTATAGACTTATAAGTTATCGAACTTGGTGACAACCAAATCACTTTGACTACCAAGTCATCAAGTTATCAACTTCCCAAGTATCAAATTGTCAAAATTAAAGTCACACCTCATAAACTTTTAGGTCATCTAAGGTGCAGATTATCAAGTTATGCTTAAGACTTCTAAGCCTTCAAGTTTTAAGACTTCTACGTGAGGCCTTGACTCATAAGTCTAACTTTGAAGTCTCCGATTTGAATAAGTGACTCGATTCGATTAGTGGCTCCGATGGCCCTAATTTGGATGAGTGGCGCTGATGGCTCTAATTTAGATGATTAGTATTGATTGCTCCGATTCGATGAGTGGCGATGCCGATGTCTCTAAGTCGAATGGCTCACTATGATGTCTCCGAGCTGGATGGCTCTCTCGCTCCGATCTCTCGACTCGGATAGCCTTCTCGGATGTCTCGAGTCGAATGGTTCATACTCGAGACTCTAAGTCGAATAAATCGCTCCGGTGTCTCCGAGTCGGATAAATCGGGTGACTCATTCCGAGACTCTCGGTCGAATAACTCACTCTTATGTCTCCGAGGCGGATGGCTCGCTCGCTCTAATGCCTTTGAGTCGACGCCGCTCTTTGATGTCTCCGAGTCGGATAAGTCGGATGGCTCGTTCCGAGACTCCGAGTCGAATAACTCGCTCCGATCTCTTTGAGTTGGATAAGTCGGATGGCTCGCTCGTTCGATCCTCCGAGTCGGATGCCTCTCTCGATGTCTCCGAGTTGCAGGGCTCGCTTGCTCGATGTCTCCGAATCGGATGGTTTGTTTTAAGACTCTAAATCGAATAACTCGCTGTGGTGTCTTTAAGTCGGATAAGTCGGATGGCTTGCTCACTCTAATGCCTCCGAGTCGGACGCCTCTCTTTGATGTCTTTGAGTCGGACGCCTCTCTTTGATGTCTTTGAGTCGGATGACCCGCTTGCTCCGATGTATCCGAGTTGGATGGTTCGTTACGAGACTCTAAGTCGAATAACTCACTCCGATGTCTCTAAGTCGAATAAGTCGGATGACTCGTTTGGAGACTACGAGTCAAATAACTCGCTCCGATGTCTTTGAGTCGGATGAGTTGGATGGCTCGCACCGATGTCTCCGAGTCGGATGGCTTGCATTGACGTCTCTCGAGTCGGATGTTGACTTGGATGATAGCGCACGAACATCCGCGACGAGATTCTACGTCAACTTCACTTCCTTTTAATTAAAGGAAGAGCTCTTATTTCGTAATTCCCTAAATCATCAGAATAAGTTTTAGCATTGGGACAAAGCAGCCAATTCATGTGAAGAATTTTTCATTCAACCGATTTCATTCAATACTCGGTTGATCATTAATTAAAAAAATGCCTTTTATAGCCAGGGTGCCTGGATAAAAGAAATCAGCTTTCACAGGGGGCACGATAAAAAAAAAAAGAGAAAAATCAGTTTTTGCCTTAAAAAATGCAAAGTTCGCAGAATGAAACTTCGGACAATATTTTGGTCAATGACAGCTCTTGGGTAAATTTCACTGACGTGTTATTCCAACCCAAGTTCAGACATTAAACTGCAATTGATTGGAGAAAACTAAATATTGTTGCTATTGAAAGGGGCAGCCTGTGTGATTCTTCGCTATGAATTTTGCCACAGCTGAAAATTAATTTTCATCATCACCGATTCAATTCTTCGCCATCAATGAAAATTTATACTTGGGCAAAACAACAGCAACGCCATGGCTGAATCTTGAATTTCAGTCATAATAAAATAAAAAAAGAGTTGCAAATCTGAATACATCAAGATTTTAACCATGGAAAGCTCCAGTTGAAGAGTAAGGAAAGTTTTCTGGTTGAAGAACAAGTGAAGAAGAAGAACTTCCAAACTTCGAAAATCTGGAAAGAGAACCTTCAAATTTTGAAAATCGGAGACTGAAATTCAAAAGAAAATTCTGAAGCATAGGGGAAAGCAAGTGAAGAAGAAGAACTTCCAAACTTCGAAAATTCGGAAAGAGAACCTTCAAATTTTTGAAAATCGGAGACTGAAATTCAAAAGAAAATTCTGAAGCATAGGGGAAAGGGAAGAACAGAGGCATGGGATGAATGACCAACAACATCTACGCTCATTTATTTAGTCATTCCGCAACCACAAGTTTCACATTCCCAATCAGTTACAAACACTGAAGTTTTATCCCTTCAAGCTTGATAATTTTTGGATAAGTAAAAAAGATAAAAAAAATCAGAATTTGTGTGCGATTCGAATACTTCTGCATCTTGCATTGAAAATAGGTGTCAGAGACAATTCCAAGTAGAATTCGGCTTGTGATTCGTCCAATTCAGAGTCTCCGTGAGCCTTCCACTTCAGAATTCGTCTTCCTTTGATTCTACTTTGACCACCATTGCCTCGAAGAGGAGAGACCCCGTGCAAAGTTAAACAGCAGAGGCACCGATGCCGAACAAGGAAGCCAACAGCCAACGGTGTCGTACAAGATGCCGAGCAAGCGGCGGTGGCGAACAACATCACCTCAGATGCAAAGCCGCCGTTGACGGATGAATGCAAGTTGAGATATGGTCTGGTGAGGGCAAAAACGGAGGAACCTTCTTCATCCCAAAACAATATATATATATATATATATATATCCAGAACCAAAATCGTGTTGAATCCGCATCCGCATTTGCTAAACCAAATTCATCATTGGAGGGGAAAGAGAACTGTAAAAGAGACAAGTTGGGGATAGATCTCATAGCGCTTCCCGAAGAAAAGAGAGGAGCGGTGGTCGGACCTCCATGGTTTTCCAGTGACTTTCTCTGTCACGAAGAGACGGGGAGAGAAGATGGTGAGCTGAAATCAGCCAAGAGGAACCTATTGAGGGATGTCTCGAACCGTGGCATGAATTCGGCGAAGGAGGAGATGCGCAGTGAAGATGGCGGCGACGTCAGACAAGGCGGCTCTTGCTGGACCTTCCGCTGCTGCGACGTTCTGGACGGCAAAGACTGCGATTGAGGCGAATTGCCTTGCCTGTTTTCCATTAGTTGAATGGGAAATAGATGGGAATTCTTGTTTCATTTTTGGAGGAGAGAGAGAGGGACCATGGCTCAATTGAAGAAATTTGAAAAGTCAGTGCTTTCAAAGTGACGTGAAAGCTCATATGTTCTTTCTCTCTGTTACCCCTGTTGTCACTAAATTCTGCTGTTTCCTAACAATTTTTCTAGATTAAAAATGATGGTCATTATATATATATTTTTTAAAAAATTTATATGACTCATCTATAAAAGAAAAAGAAGTGATTGGTGATTATATAATTGACCTTGTCAATCATCTTCCAAGTATTTGAGATCTAACCGCTCTAAGACTCAAAAATTTGTGCACGCAGTTGACTTTTGAAGGGCATTTGTTGGAAACAAAAATTCGGTAGGCAACTATTTTCCGCCATGTGGAAAGTTAAATTATTTTTATTCGACCTATTGCAAATTGTCATGCATAAAATTGGCTTTGAAAAGCCTTTAAATTAAAATTGAAAGAAATTAAATTTCGGCCGATTATAAACCGCCACATGTCGATGATGACACAATAAATAGTAAATAGTAAATATTTCTTTTAAGAAATAATTACAAAATTATGTGCCTAAGCCCAAAACCCAATTCAAATCCTATCTCCAAAAAGTTATAAATAGAGGTCTTCATCTCATTTTTCACGGACATTCAAGCATCCGTAAAATCCGAATTTAAACTACAAACAACATCTAACTACCAAGCGTCAAGGATAAAAGTTTACAACCGTTCGTAAATAAGAGTTAAGAATTCGATTCAAGACTCTCAAGCACATCCAGATCAAGAACCAGCCAGTGCTCATCATCTCGCCTCTTCATCAACGTCCGAGATCAAGTTACAACGCCCTCGAATCGTTAAAGTTACAAGGAGATTGAATCGGATGGCTAAATCAATTGTATTCAATACGGAGATTATACCCCATTAAACGTAAATCAATACAAATTATATTTGTTTCCTAATTTCCTCTCTTTATTTATTTTAGACTCGAAATTTTTGTTTATAGGACCGACCAACAAACCCATTTCATTTCGGCCAAACTAAGCTCGGTTTGGGCTCCCAACCAGAAACCCGAATCGACGTCGCGTTCCAATCAAACTTACACATCAAACGCAACGTTTCAGTGTGAGCGCTAAAGCGTGACACACAACTCAAGTGTTTGTATGACGTCGTCAAGACCGACACTCCATTTTCATTCTTAATTTACCATGATGCAATGTTTTGTTCGTAGTGACCGACCAAGGCACGATACCCAAGATGTCCATACGACACTCGCTTTAGATCGGCGCCACATTTATAGGATCAAACTGCCAAGATGCGAGTGTTTTATCTCTAGCGCCCAATCAACGCATGCAATCCAAGATGTACGTACGACATTGTTTTGAAATCGGCACCGGTATCTTGCCTTTCCTCATGGGATTTTCCGGTCTAGTAAGATTTTATATGGTTCACTCCCGTGATCCTCGCCGACAAGCCGAGCTCGACTCAGCTGCTTTAGACACTCGAATTGCAATTTAGGTTATTTTGTGACCTAATTTTCTTCTATAAATAGAGGCCTACTTCCCTCATTTGTGGTTGCTAAATTTTCGGTTAGGGGCTCCATTTTTAGCTAGCCAAACCCCCTAAGCTGAAAATACTCTCTCCCTCTCTCCACTCTTATCACTTTATCACGCAGTCACACATCTTCCTAACTCTCAAAATCCACAAATAGCCTACTTTTGTCCTCCGTTTGAGCTCACTACCCCGTCGTTACGTTGCCGGATTCAATTCGTGATCTAAGTTCAGCAGGTGGGACAACCCGAGGGCACTAGATATGCTTTTACTTCCTTTTACGGTTTTTTTATTTATGTCATTTATTGCTTTACGTATTGTGGATTAGAGATGTAATTGCTTTTAATTCCTCCCCACCCGTTGTAACTTTTAGTTTCTTTTTCGCTTTCTTTATCACTTTCCTATTTTCTTATTGTAGGAACCACCGGCCCCGTGCGAGTTAGCATCCAAAAGGAGGCCAAGGGGCAGTAACTAGACAAAAGTTTCCCTTTGAAGTGGCGTTGGCTCTTGTTTGGTTTTGGAAACGATCATTTTTAAAAGTGATGGGGTGTCTCTTATTGAGATTTTCGATTTTCGATTTTTATAATTTAATTTAAAATAATTTAGGCAAAGTAGTGATTGGCTATCTTATTAGTCATTTATTTTTAGAAATTAATTTTAGAAGGTCTTGTTATATTATTTCATAATTTAGGAAAATAGAAAAAAATACAATTTACCTTATGTAGCAAGCTTTTTAGCCAAAAAGGTGAAATAACATCGGTTGAGACCAAGAGCCAAGCTCGATCACTAGCCAGCGCCGGCTATAGGATGAGACCGAGGAGTTAGTCTCGGTCCATAGCCTCGACTATTAGAAATGCCGAAATGTGATTAGGAGAAATAAAAACGAGAAAGGGAGAGTCGCCACTTAGTTTTAGAAGATCAAAACTAACAAAAATAAAAAAGAAATCTCTTCCAAACTTAGTGTGGGAAAAGCTGTTGGAGTGAATTTAGGGAGTACAGGACGTTTGTTGAACCATAAAGATGGACTAAATTAAAACCAGGTTGCGAATTCAAAACTAACGATACTTAAAATCGAAACTATCCTATTAACTCGACCTATTAACCTAAATTCAAAAGTTAACCATTAACCTAATTTAAAGTAACATGAATTCATAAAGTTAATAAACAACATGATTGATTTGTCCGAGATTACTAACAATAAGAAAATAATAAGCATTCAATAACTCATTCCAACATAGATTCGAAACTAACAACCAATAACTAAATTCGATCGTCTACTAAATTTAACAAACACAATTCAATAGCTTACGGTGAATATCTAGAAGATTAAACCAACAAAATTAGAAAATTAAAGTGCAAATTCAGAAGATTATACCGTAAATTCAAATGTCCATGGTGCAATTCCACAACTCATAGTCCAACTTTGAATAACCAAATTCCCGGTTTCAGTAAGGCAAAGCGACAATCCACAAATCGAACCCAAGTTTGCAGAATTCCAAAACCAAAAATTGAAAACTAACAATTAAAATTCTAAGAACTAAAACTAAAACATGAGAACTAAGTATTGAAAATTGAAAAGTAAACCTAAAATATGAGAACTAAGAACTAAGAACTAAGAACTAGAGAAGAAAAGTGGAAAAATTTGGACCTAACTCACAACTCTAGCTTGTCATGCCATCACCGTTGGTCCGTTCGGCCTCCTCCTTGCTCTGTCTTGCTACTCTCTTTTAAAACTTTCAGTCTCGACATCCTCTTCTCTTTAGACCCCAAAAATCCTATGTTTAGGATAGAATTTGAGGGGAATACGGGAATTGGTTACCGGGACGAGAAGGAAAGTTTGAGTTTTTCGTGAGAGATGGATTTTTCGGGATGTTTGGATGAAGAAGAGAGAGAGAGAGAGAGAGAGAGAGAGAGAGAGAGGTAGAACTTGAGAAGGAGAGGATTTCTTCGTGGAAGGACCGACTGCAACAGATGCGGGAAAACGAAGAGGAAAGAAAGAGGGATTAGGCGTGAGGGAAGAGAGATGGAGTTAGGGTTTTTAGGTTAGAGGAGGAAGCTGTGTGAGGCAAAAGGAGAAGGGGACTTTAGGGTTTCGATTGAAAGGGGGCCAAGAGGAAGAAGCTAAGAGGTGTGAGGGTTTTGAATCTAGGGTTTATGGGGGTAGAAGGGCCGAAAGAAAGAGAAGTGAGGGGGAATGGAATGGGCCTAGTTTTGAGGGGAAAAAGGGCTCAAGTGCTCGGCGTGTGTGGGACCGAGAGAAGAGAACTTGGGCTTGGTTTGGCTTAACTCCAAATGGATGACCAAGTTCTTTAATTTTCCATCCTTATTTTTAAAATTTTTCACACTTCCTATGAAAATAAAATAAATTAAATTGGGCTTATTTTCGAGTCGGTGTAGACAATTGGGTCGAAGAATTGAACCAAATCGGTGGAGCGAGATTGAGGAAGAACATCAAGTGGGCATGTTTTGCAGCTTGCTATTATCATATATGGGCAGAGAGGTGCTATAGGATCTTTACTAACAAAACAAGCACACCACAAATTCTAATACGGACTATAAAAGGAGAAATCAAGACCAGAATTCAGCACAAACTACAAAGCAAAACAAAACGAGGAGACAAGGCATAGATGGAGTAGACTCTAGGCAGGCTTATACATACCAATAGTACCCTAATTTTAGACGGAGGCAACTCTTCCTAAAAGGTGAGTCTTTGTTTAAAAAGGGTGAAGTGTTTTTTACACATGTTATAGCAAAGTTATTTTAAGGTTTTGTTTTAAACCTCTTGTACAGTTTTGCCTCATTTGCAAAGGAAGAAATGGAAAGTCAATCTTCTTATCAAAAAAAAATCTTAATTTGATAATTATTATGAACAAAATAAGATGTAAAAAGGTATTAAAAATATTATTATTTTTGACTCAACAAAAACAAAGATTGAAAAAGGTTTAAAAAGTTACTCCATCGGCTTAGAACCGAGAATCAAGTGTTCGGGGTGAAGGTACAAAATGTAGGGATAATGTGAGACCCGAAATTTTGAGTAGATTAACTATATAGTTAAATTAAGCTAAGTAATACGTAGTTTATTTTATGCAATTATTATGTGCTTATATAGTTTAACTAATAAAGGCAATTGCTCTTTTCACCGACTAAATAAATAGAACACTGGGGCAACTTGTGATTAATTATTCGCATAAGATAAGCATAGCAAAAAAAGGGGAAAAAAGAGATAATGAAGGAAAAAGATAGGGATTAGCTACGTGTAGGATGATCAAACCAAGAAAGAGATTAGCGTAAGTTGGTGTTATATTGGCATTCCGGGATAAAGCCACAACAAAAAAGGAAAAAAAAGGGGGAAGGAAAAAGGGAAATTAAGGGGAAAGGAAAGGGGCAAAACCCAATGAAAAGAAAGAAGAAGGGATAGAAATGGAAGTAGGGGAAAACGAGAGAAAGGAGAGGAGAAGGAGAACGAGAGAGAGAGAGAGAGAGAGGGAGCGAGTGCGATAGCCGAGAGAAAGGAAGAGGAGGCCGGAGAGCGAGAGTACGGTGGCCGGCGAGCGGCGGACCCGAGGACAATGGCTGGCGAGCGAGAGCAAGTAATGCGCGAAGAGGAAGGTGGCGAAACAGGGTAGCGAGGAACCGGGTCGGGACTGGAAGAAGAGGAAGAGGAAGGAAGAAGAGAAGACTAACCTAGGCCTACTAATACAACAAACTTTCAATCTCTAAGGAATTAAGGTGGGTAGTCTTATACTATAAAATTAATAGCAATTTCGAAACCCAATTGAATTTTGTTATGAATGTTGAATATTTGTGCTATAGAATGAATTTAGGAAGTTTTTAGGGCTGAATTAGGACATGAGAGAATAAGATTGAGTGAGTTAGTTAAGGTCTTATGAGTGATATTAGGAGTTCAATTAGTAACAATGGAATACTTGTGATTTCGATTACAGATTATTAGTTGAGGTTGTAGTTGAATCATTGTGACTTCCTGAATTTTTGAGTTGAATTTTAAGTAATTACATTGTGAATTAAAGATTCGGAGTATAATGAGGGAGTACGTGAAGGTTTGCTCTTGGAGAGTCTTAGTCACCCTAGAGGGGGTGAATAGGGTGATGAGGAAATTTTAACAAACTTATAAACTTTAAGCTTGAAAAGAATGAACAAGATAATCCGAGTCTAGATTGGACTCGTAAAAGTGTATACTCGAGTTACATGGAAACCCTCTTGGGGCATAAAACCACGGACAAGTACTAATCTAAGCACCAAGTCAAATCCACTATTTTGAATCCTTAAAATACAACGGATCGACTCAACCGAATTGCTCCCTTAGACAATTCTTTACGAGTTTTCCTAGACTCGTAAGTTCCCTTATCCGATCTAGTACTTCCTAGCTGAGGTAACCTTTACAGACTAGGGACAACCGAGCCGAGTTAGCCTTTATAGCTCAGTCAAGGGACCTTACTTAGAAAGTAAGAAGAGTACGTGACTGATTACAAGACTTTACAACTCGTAAAAGTATTAAGTACGGACTTGGAGTTATAAGAAGAAAATTGAATGAGTATTATACTAAGAGATATAGTTTTAGTAATGTGTTCAGCAATTTGTTCAGCAATCTATTCAACAATCTTCAAGTCTTGTGAAGTGGCTTCTATTTATAGATGACCAAGCAGATTGGCCGTTGTGTCTTGGTTCGAATGTAAGTCTTTATCGGCCGTTATAACGACTCTTCCGAGTCGCTCGTAAAAGATTCGTTGGGATGTGAAAGTTGTGGAACGACTCTTGGCTCCTAAAGGTGCTCCAATCAACTGGTGATGTCTAAAAAGTAAGGTGGAAACCTCCGTTGAGCTTACATTTAAGTTTTCCAGTTTGGAAACAGACAACCCTAACACAATGCCCGAGCCTTGTTTAGAAGTAGATAAGCCTTGTTTGTCTGGTGATTGACGACTGAAGTTGGTTACTTTTGTAATTCAAAAATGAGATAACCTCGTTTGGATAACCTAAAAAGTTAACCACTTTGGTTCTCAAAGTATAAAATACTTTGGTCCAAAATTAGGCACAAATAATAATTTAATTAAGATAATTAAGTGCGTAATTATCTTAGGCCTAGAAGAGTGGAATTTTATGAGTCTAATATTCAATATACTCAAGTTAAAAGAGTGAAAACATCGAGTATAAGGACTTGATCTAGACAAATAATTCTCAAACAAGCAAAATGATGTAGAAAAGGAATTAACGAGTGTAATTCACTTTGTGTTGAAATATGCGATCGTAACTCGGATAAAAAGTGTTAGAGAGATTATTTGAGCATGCGATATATCCGAGTGCTCGTCTCGAGTGAATCGAAGCACTAATACGGAAGATATACAATAATGCATTTTCCGAGTTAGTCGAAACGAATGAAAACTTATACAAGAGTTTCTATAATACTCGAATGAATTGTAATCAAAACTTAGGAAAGATGAGGTTTATACCGAGTCTTCAAGTAGTACTCGGAATGGTTTAGATTTAGAGTCCGAGTCATCAATCTCCCCTTTTTGATGAAAGACATTCCACACTCGAGATAGAAACTTTGTTAGTAAAAATAGACACATTTAGCAAGGAAAAATTTGCACAGACTATATTAGAGCGGAACAAAAAAAATATGAATAGATATATCGAGTAGGAAATAACTAATAAGATATCGAACTCGAAAGAATTCTGCTCAAAGGAAGAAAATTCATTCATATATACATAGAAGAAAATAAAATACAAGAAAGAGGGTGAGCTCCCCTAAACATAACAACATCAATTTTTCTATTTTTCTCCCCTTGCATTTCATTAAAAAAAAAACAGGGAAGAAAACATCAAAAAGATACAATTGATGTTGGACAAAAAAAACTAAAGAAAAGAAATTAAGATGGGGGTGCTGTGTGAACCGAGGTGGATGAGCGTGCAGGTGCGCCGGTCCTGGTATGCTTGGGATGACGTTGAAGACCGTGGTGGCGGCAGCACGGGATCTCGTGGATTGGCTCGGTCCGACTAGCCGATCCAAAACTAAGTCATCTAGAGGCTCATCCTCCTAGAATACCGCGGAGGGAGGTGTTTCTTCCGGTTTGACCGTTGTGGATCGACCAACATCCACAGGGTCTTCGACCCACTCGGACTCGCTGTCCGAGCTAATCGGCTTTGGTTAAGGGACTTCGGCACCTTGTCCCTCTTCGCTGAGCGGCTTCCTCCTTCTTTTCTTCTTCTTCCTCCTTCTCCTCTTCCTTCTCTTCCTCCTTCTCCTCAAGTTGAGCCGCTTCGATCGCAGCCTTCTTCGCCTCTCGCGGAGGGGGACTTGGTCGGGCTCGAGGACTCCTCGAAGTTTCCGAGATGTCGGGGTCCCGAGTAGCCTTGGATCTCCTTTCTTGAAGGATCCGAAGTTGCTCCTGTTGCTCCTTGATCAGTCCCTTCATCTCGAGGAGCGAGATCTTGGTGCTCTCAAATCTAAGATCGAGCCGTCTTTTGGTTTATAACCATGCTCGAAGGACGTTTTTGTTGGATTCTCTTTGCTCGAGTGATGAGAGAAGAAAGTTCTCATCGAAGAAAACAAAGCAGCCTAGTCTCAATCTTCATCCGAGCCAATGAGATTTCGTGATTCGGGGACTTCCTTGGCATATTTTTTCGAAAAATGCATCTACAATCTCGTTGAAAGGGATGGGATTGCAGTTGAGAAAGAGAGAGGAGACTTTGAAAATACGATAGAGGAAGGAAAGGTTGATGCGCACAACCGTGTCTCGAACTCGTGAGGTGATGATTCCCTCGGAGCAAGACAGGTTAGAATAGAACTCAAGCAATGCGTTGTGGGTAAATAAACTCACCGAAGTAGAGAAAGTTGTAAACTGCAGTGGTTTTGATGTGAGCCAACCACGAAAACGATGTGGTTGGAAAGAACTTGTCATCCAACGTGAGATGTTGGGTGACGAAAATTTTGAGGGGTTAGAGGTACCCTCTTGTGTTTGTTTGGTGCGCGGTTTCTTGGTCGCAGACCTTAAAAATCTTGGGCTGAACCTCTTTTAGGCATGGCTGAAGATTTTAGAGTGAGAGAGAGAGTGAGCTCGAAGGAGAGAGAGAGAGAGAGAGATAGAGAAAGAGAGAGAGAAAGAGAGCGAGTAAAAGAGTAAGTACCGAGAGCTTTGAGAGCGAGACCAAGTAAGCAAGAAAGTAAGTGAACAGAGAGTAAAGTAGCGAAATGAAGGAAAAGGGATGCTATTTATAGCGAAAAGGAATGTCTTTCAATATTCAGTCCGACCTAAACCTCCAATGGTTGCCTTAGACAGGAGTGATGTTTTTGCTCTCCAACGGTTAGAATTCTAGTGACTTTCTCCCAACGGCTAGTTTACTCGATCGATGAGCGCAGTAGAGAGAGAGAGAAAGAGAAATTTTAAAAGAGATTTATGAATTCTCCACTTATCTAGAGATGATTTCGGAAGATTGATGTCCATTTTGCTCAAAAATTGAGTCCGACTCAGTATGGTTTCTAAGTGATTTGGAAAATGCAAACACATAATAACTCTAAGCTTAGTTTCACTCGATCAACTAAACCAATTGTTATTAAGGCAAAGAAAGAAAACATATAACACATAATCATGCATGATAATTTCACTTAGAACATCACATAATCATGCATTAATCATGCCAAGTTCATTCCTAATAAAACAAAACTGATCCGCACTAAGTGGCTTAGTGAAAATATCAACTAACTAACATTTTGTAGAAATGAATTCAAGTTCAATATCACCTTTCTCAGAATGGTCTCTTAGAAAATGATACCCGACCTCAATGTGCTTTGTCTTTGAGTGCTCGAACTAAATTCTTAGTGATACTGATTGCACTCCGATTATCACACTTGATTGGGATAGATTTGAAAGAAAGTCTAAGACCCTTTAAGTGTTGCTTGATCCATAGAATCCGAGCACAACATGCTCCAACCGCAATGTACTCAGCTTCAACAGTTGATAGAGCAACCGAGTTCTCGCTTCTTTGAGTGCCAAGATATAAGGGATTGACCTAGAAACCGGCATGGTCTTGATGTGCTCTTTCTATCAACCTTGTATCTATCGTAGTCGACATCCGAGTATCCAACGAGGGTCGGTTCCGAGTCTCTTGAGAACCATAGACCAAGATTCCGAGTCCCTGCAAGATATCTAAAAATTCTCTTCACCGCAGATGAGATGTGATTCTTTTGGATTAACTTGAAATCTTGCACACAGACATACACTAAACATGATGTCCGGCCTACTGGATGTGAGATATAGTAGAGATCCAATCATACCTCGATAGAGTTTCTAATCTACTGCTTGACCTTTTTGTTTGAGTCCAGTTTCATGCTGCTACTAATTGGTGTTATTGCATGTTTTGCATCTTGAAGCTTGTACTTCTTCAAGCAACTCCTTGGTATACTTAGATTGATGGACATAGATGCCATCTTTATCTAGTCCGATTTGTAGACCAAGGAAGAAATTGCGCTCTCTCATCATGCTCATTTGGAATTCCTGTCTCATTAACTTAGAAAATTCTTGACAAAGATTCTCATTAGTAGCTCCAAAAATTTTATCATCAACATAAATCCGAGCAATGAGAAAGTCTCTCCCCTTAGTTTT
The DNA here is from genome assembly GCA_021018815.1 of Talinum fruticosum. Classification (NCBI taxonomy): domain Eukaryota; kingdom Viridiplantae; phylum Streptophyta; class Magnoliopsida; order Caryophyllales; family Talinaceae; genus Talinum; species Talinum fruticosum. The sequence continues at coordinate 1,999,477 of JAITYX010000040.1, forward strand.
TATTAAAAGAGTTTTGTCAATCTGACCTCTTTTGAAATCATTTTCAACCAAGAAACTGCTCAGTCTTTCATACCAAGCTCTGGGAGCTTGTTTAAGATCATAAAGAGCCTTTTGCAATTTGAAAACATGATTTGAAAATTCTAAGTTTTCAAATCCAGGGGTTACTCTACATAGACTTCGCTTGAATGAAACCATTCGTAAAGGCACATTTGGCATCCATTTGATTTACAATTTAATATTCATGCTTGATGCAAATGCCAAGAGGATTTTAATTACTTCGATCCTAGCAACCGGTGTAAAGGTTTCCCCACAATCAATCCCTTCTTCTTGATTGTAACCTTGAGCCACAAGTCTAGCCTTAATTCCGACTATCAACCCATCCTTATCCAGTTTGTTCTTGAAAACTCATTTGGTTCCTATAACTAGGGGTTAGAAGGTCGTTTGGTCAAAGTCCGGACTTCATTTCTCTCAAATTGATTAAGTTCCTCTTGCATGGCCTCTACCCATTTAGGTTTATTTAGGGCCTCTAGTGCATTTCTAGGTTCAGTGAATTAAATTATTAAAAGTTAAGTGAAAGATTCGAAATTATTAAATTAAGTGAATTAGAATTCTTCCGAGTCAAAATTAAAAACCCGAGAATCGAAACCGAGCATGGGCTAGCTTATTGGGCCTATTGAAATTGAAGTTGGGCCCAATTAGAATAAAAAGAAAAGGAAATGAGAAATGAAGGATGAGTGGCATTAGAGGAAGATCCGCGGATGATTAGAGCAAGGAGGAAGGGGTCCAATGGGAAATAGGCAAGCAAAGCCCATTAGGTGTGATTAGGAAAAGAGGAGAGAGAAATTAGGATAGAGAACAAAAGAGGAGGAACGAAGAAGCGAAGCGTAAGGAGGGAAAGATTAGAACGAGAAAGCGAAACAGGGAAAGCGAGAGAGGGAGCAGGGAAAGCGAGAGGCCGTGGCCGCCTGAACGGCGAGGACGCCGCTGCCGGCCTCGGGAGGCCGAGCAGAGAAAAAGAAGAAAGGGGAACGAAAGAACGCAGAAGTAGAGGAAAGCGAGAGGAGGACGAGAGCCGGTGCAGGGACAGAGAGGCAGAGGAGCACGGCGTGCTCGCACGGCCGGCGAGCGCGAAGAGGGAGCCGGCGAGACCGAACAGAATCGAGGCTAGGGGTTTGAGAACCCGAAGACAACAGAAGCAGAGGGAGGCAGCGAGATTTTAAGCGAGGGTAGAAGCAGTGGGCGCCGGGAAGAAGAAGGAAGGGGGAACCGAGAGGAAGAAAGGGAAACAGAAATTGAAACCCAATTCAAAACCTTCCAAAACCGAAACTCTTAGAACCTCTAAGAATTCAAGGTGACTAATCTGAATTCATCCTCAAGAATTAAAATGAATTAGGTGGCTTGAACTCAAAATTGATCCATGAAATTGGAAACCCTAAGTTAATTGAAGAAGTTAGAGGCTTAAATTGAAGAAACTAGAAACTCATGAATTGAAAAGCATGTTGCGATTTATGCCTAGTTTATGAATTTAATGATATTTGAGCATTGTTGAGCATGATTATGGAGCTGTGTGATTGAGAATTTAGGGAAGTTAGCTTGAACGGAATTATTGAGAAAAATTAGGGAATTGAATTTCATGATTCATGTGCATATTTCTATGAATTAAGCATGCTGTCCGAATTTCTGTGAGTTCATGTGTAGCCTAAATTTCCTGTAATTTTTACTGCAGCTTCGTGGCAATTTATGGAAATTTTCTGTAAAATTTGGTATGCATTGGATGAGTAGATTGGGAGATATGCAATGTTAAGTGAAAGTGTGTCTGTTTTGGGCTAAATCGGAACTAAGTGAGTAACTGAATTAAGAATTGAGATTTAAGAAGTTATGTGGCTAGATTAAAAGATATATATTGATTAAGAAAGGATATAGAACCATAAACCACTTATACGCGATAATACGCGATCATGAAAACGATGAGTTCGTTGATTAGGAATCCTATTTGACATGTTTATGTGATTATGTGTTTATCCCGAATTAGATCGATTGTAAATGACATAAGCATGCATATGTGAAATGAATTGGTTATACTTGAGTTAGAACTTGCTTATGTGAATTGCTTGTTTTGAAGAAGTTACGCATGAACGTGCTAAGCATGAATTATATGAATTAAGTATATCTTATGTATAAGTAATAAGAAGATAAGAAACATAAAGAACTAAAGAAGGGAGAAAGGATTGTGTTATTGATCTAAGACCCCATGAATTAAAGAACCCTCTCGAAGCTATGGCCATAGAAGTGTCTCGTCAACCCGAAGCCACGAATTGAATTGCTTCCAAGAATTATTGACGATATGCGTCCTTCGGGGAGGGGAGGCCGCCTCGAGGCCACGAATTGTATGCCTCCGTGAGCCGAGCCCATGAATTGTTTTGGCTCCAAGAACTGGGTCTTTAGAGCGAGTGCATAAATCTTCTTTCCATTCGAAACTAAGAATACTTAAGGATTACGATATGAAGAAACGAATGATCGTGCATATCGAATAAGAAAGAAAGAACCAATGATTTATGAAATGCACAATTGAACTCAAGAAGAAGAGCGAATCCTGTTTTCGTAAGAAATGAATGCGATAAGAACTAAGATATGATTTATGTGATGAATGATTTGCATGATGAATGATTCTATGACTTACTTGCGTAGAAAGACGAATAAAGCATGTTTGATTGAATTCATGAGCCATTGATGCCATTGTGCTTCTCGGTAAGTTGGTAAGTTAGAATCTCGTATGTCTTAAGCATGTACGATCCGAATCGCATGTTATGAATGAATTGAGAACTTACGTGTGTTTGTTAATGAATTAATGTGCAAAGTGAAATTCGGGGTTGGGTTTGGGTTATTCACTGGGCTAGTGAGCTCATGACCTCACCAACATTTCGAGTACGAAGTTAAGACCGGGAGGAGTTGCCTTTGGCTTTTGGAAATAGCGATCGGATAGGAGATGCCGGACTTACTGCATGTTTATTTGTCTTTTGTTTGTAAGGATGTTATAAAGATCCGTTGTATGTGAACTTTGAAGACTCGGACATTGCTCTATATCTTTCCGAGTCATGCAAAAGGAATCGAGTATAATGATGTCATTCATATAGAGTTTTGATTCCAAGGCATTCTCTCGTGTCTTAGAAACTTACTTGAGTTAAATAAGTATCTTCTCTATGCGATTCGGTCTTCACATATCTCTTTCATCGCTTTCGCTAGCGCCTCGTAAAACCGGTTCTTTATTCCGAGTCCACTCTCACTCGATTAATCGCATTTTGAATATACCAAGTATTTCGCTGTTTCTCACTCGTAATCCGACTTGTGGTTATTTACTCTATTGTTTGCATAGTCAGCATTCATAGTTCATTTCATGCTTAGTCTATATCAAGTTCTTTCTCACTCGATATTCGCTATAGAACGTGTTTCTTTACTTAAGACTAAGTCATATGGAATTCCGAGTATCATGGATATTAGACTCGTAAAATTCCATTTCTTTTCCGACTCGTATAATCAATTGCGTAATTTTTCAAAATTATTTTGTTATCTCGTGTCTAACCTTGGACCAAAGTATTTTATACTTTGAGAACCGAAGGTGTTTTACTTTTGTAGGTTATTCAATCGAGGATATCTTTTCAAACTACAAAAGTAGCCGGCTTCGTAACGTCAAATCACCAAGCAGATATGGCTTTTCACCTTCCCTCGCTTTAGTCTCGTAAGATTGTGTCGAAGCCGTCTCGCTTCCATATCCGGAAAACTCGGAACGCCAAGCTTAACGGTGGGTCTCACCACATTTATCAAGACACAACCGATGGTTTTGGGACTTCCAAGAGAGTTAAACCGTTGTCCAATGTCCATATTTCAACTGGATACTTTCTCGAGTGACTCGTAAAGCCTTTCACAACGGTCACAGAGGACTCTCGGTCAGCAGATGAAGATAACGGCTACTCGCTCGGTCTTCTATAAAAAGAAGCCACTTCACAAGACTTGAAGGTTGCCGAATACATTGTCAATACACTTACTTGATCAAAGTTATTGTATTTACTTTCAATCTTCAACTTACAACTCCCACTCGCAATTCATTACTTTCGAGTTGTAAGGTCTTGTACTTAGTTACGTACTCTTCTTACATTCTTTGTGAGGTCCCTTGACTAAGCCGTAAAGGTTAATTCAGCTTAGTTGTCCCTAGCTGTAAGGGTTATCTCAGCTAGGAAGTACTAGATCGATAAGGTAACTTCGAGTCTAGGAAAACTTGTATAGAGTTGTCCAAGGGAGCAACTCGGGTTCGCCAGCTCACGGTATTTTGTGGACTCAAAATAGTGGATTTGACTTCGTGTCCGGATTGACACGGGCCGTGGTTTTCTGCCCCAGGAGGGTTTCCACGTAAAATCTCTCGTGTTCTCTTTCCGAGTTCATTTTAGACTCGCACAGCCCCGTCGTACTTGTTTATTCCGATTCATTGCATTCCGAGTTCAATATTTTATTACCCCGTGCTTAGACTCGGAATCTGTCTTTGCCTCTTCTCTCGTCAAAAGTGTGTGTTCTCGCAAAGATTTTTCCATCACCCTATTCAACCCCCTCTAGGGTGACTCGGACTCTCCCCGAGCAAACCTTCAATTGGTATCGAGCCTAGCCTTTCGTAAAGGATCTAACAGTCCAAAGGTTTAAAGATCGGATGGCTCGTAACACCGGAGAGTTCGACGAAGGTAGATCTTCCAACAGGCCACCAAAATTCAAAGGTTCAAATTTCGGTCACTCGGAAGAAGCTTATGGAATGTTTCCTTATGGATCACGATGAAGAAGTATGGGAAATCATACAACAAGGAAACTACATTCCAACAAAGACAGATGAATTCAAAATCCTTCCAAAGACAAAGGTTGAGTTCACGCCAGCAGAGCGCGAGAAGTTCGTAAAGAACTTCAAAGCCATGAACATCCTCATGTGCGCCATAAGCTCGAAGAATATAATCGAGTCTCCGCTCGTGACTCGCTAAAGAGGTGTGGGACACTCGGTCAACACCTACGAAGGTACAAGTCAGTGAGACAAGCAAAGATCAGCCAAGCATCTTCACAAATATGAGCTTTTCAAAATGGAGCCGAAGAGAACATTACTCGGATGTTCATACGCTTCACCGAGATCACCAACAATCTCAAATCTCTCGGGAAAGAAGATCTCCCATGAAGAAATGTGTCGAAAAATTCTCGAAGCCTACCCAAGAGACGATGGGGTCCTAAGGTGACTCGCCATAGAAGAGGCTCGTAACCTCTCACTCTTGAAGCCGACGAGCTCATCGGAAAGCTTCGACTCATGAGATACACTTGGAAGAAGAAGATGCCGAGGGTACTTCCAAAAGGAACATTGCGCTTAAAGCCTCGTAATCCAAAGAACCAATTCCAAGCTCCTCCGAATCGAAGATGATCCCATGGCACTCATTGCAAGAGGCTTCAAGAAAATGATGAAGCACAAAAGATGGGACAAAAGACCAAAAGAAGAATTCTACAAGAAAGACAAAAGAGATAGAAAAGGTAAGTTTTCTTCTTCTTCAAAGTTATCTCTGTCTAAGAATTCCGGATGTTTTGAATGTGGCAAAGCAAAGACCACATAGTCAAGGACTCGTCCAAAACGAAGACGGGACAGAAGAAGAAAAAGGCCATGATGGCAACATGGAGCGATGAGGAATCATCTCGAAGACGACGAGGATTCAGATGACTCAAAGTGTCCGATGGCAGTCACCGACTCGTAAGCCGAAAAGAGTCGACTCGCATCACGTACTCGCATAATGAGGAAACCGATCCTCAAGAGGTAATAAACTACTTCCTCAAATTCTCCAAAGTTGATTTAGCTAAATACATCTTTACTTTGGAAGAAAAGTCCAATTCCGATTCTTCTCATTTCAAAGAACAACTTGAGTCAATCACTTCGAGAGCACTTCTTTAAAAACGAATTGGAAAACCGAGACTCACACTCGGAGAACTCAAGACAAGTGCTCAAACTAATGAGACTAAGTCCGAGTTACTCGTAAAAGAAAATGAGCAACCGAAACGTAAGCTCACCGAGTCTCAAGATCTGGTTTTAAAGTTTACTCAAGGACGTAAGAACCTTGATATGCTCTTAGGTTCACAATGTGTCTCTTTTAGAAAAGAAGGTCTTGGTTTCAACAAGGAGGAAGAATCTAATTCTTACTCGTAATTGTTCAAAAAGGATTCCGTAACCGTTAAGTTCAAAAAGGCCGAGCATGGTCCCATTCACAAAAATGAAAGGAGGACTAAACCCGGACCTATTTACAAAAGGAAACCATTTTCCTCTCGTTACAAAAGGAAAGGTTTTTAAAAGGAAAGAGACACGGACTCGCTTCTCGAGAAGAAGAAGACTCGTAATCGACTAAACCCAAAGTCATTCAAATCTGGGTTCCGAAGCACCTTCTTCCTCGTAAAAGGACCACAAGTAAGGAATGTTACTCGGGTTCGTTAGAGGAAGTGAGAAGGGTTAGATTCTCTCTGCTTTGCAGGTCTCTCGTAAAAGATCAAAAGGGCACCGGTACTGGACAACGGATGTTCTCGACATATGTCAGTGACCAAGGACTCTTTTCCGAGCTGGAGTCATATAAAGGAGGAAAGGTGACCTTTGGTGATGACAAGCAAAGGCAAGATAGTGGGCATTGGGAAGATTGGTAATGAAAACAATCTGGTGAGCCCAGTCTACCTTGTCAAAGGACTAAAGTACAACTTACTTAGCATCTCCCGACTTTGTGACAAAGGTCAAGAGGTAAAATTCACTCAATCCAAGTACTACATCACGGATGAGATCACCAAAGAGGTAAAACTTTCAGGTAAGAGATCAGGTAATACCTACATCATCCCTCTTTCGACCCAAGTCGAATTTATCCTGTTTGAAAGTATCTCTTCAAGATGATTCTTGGACTTGGCATCGTAGATTAGGTCATATTAGCATGCATACTATCAAAAAGCTTCGCATCTCATCATCTCGGTTAGAGGATTACCTAACCGTGCGTTTGAGAAGGATAAAGTATGTGAAGCATGCACCGTAGGGAAACAAGTCGATCTTCATTCAAATCTCTCGAAGACAGCTTCCACATCCAACGTGCATGAATTACCGCATATGGACCTATGTGGCGAAATTCCCGTAAAGAGTCTCTGAGGTAAATCTTACATACTTGTTATCATTGATGATTTTTCAAGATTTACCCGGGTGTGTTTTCTCAAGCATAAGAATGAAGCCTTCAAGGAATTCAAGTAAGCTCGTAGAAAGATTCAAGTGGAGTCCTGCACTCGGATTCAAAAGATTCGAACCGACCATGGAAGGGAGTTCGATTACTCGTAATTCTCGTAGTTTTCGTGACAAGAATGGAATTTCTCACAACTTCTCAAAGACCCGTAACTCCTCAACGTAATGGAGTAGTTGAGAGAAAGAACAGAACCCTTGAAGAAATAGCAAGGACGATGATGATTGAACACAACTTGCCTTACTATTTCTCGGCGAGGCAAGTAAACACAACCAACTACACTCTCAATCGATGCCTCATCGACCCATTCTCAAGAAAACACCTTATGAGCTCTACAAAGGGAGGAAGCCAAACATTTCCTATTTCGGATCTTTCTGGATGTAAGTGCTTTGTCCACAACAATGGTAAGGATCATCTCGACCAAGTTTGATGCTCTGGTCGACGAAGGAATTTTTCTAGGTTACTCTTCTCATAGCAAAGCTTACCGTATCTTCAACAAGAGAACTAACAAAGTGGAAGAAAGTATCCACGTAGTGTTTGATGAGGTTGAACAGAAAAACCAAGTGAATCTTCATACTCGTAATCGAAGCTCGAAAGGATGATGACGAAGATGACCTTACAAAGACTCGTAAGGAGATCACTCGTAACGAGGAAGTTCGGAATGAAATAGCTCAAGAAGTCGCTCGTAGCGAGCAAGTCAATGGAGCCGATCACTCGTAACAAGCTTCGAAGATCAAGCTATTCACCCACAAACCTCGGTGAATCAAAGAACTGGTAAAGCATTCAAATTTACTTCCAGCTCATCCGCAAGAAAACATAATTTCGATATCAACAAGTGGGGTAAGAACTCGTTCTTCTCTTCATAATCTATGTGCATTCACCGCATTCATTTCACTAACTCGAACCCAAAAATGCACTAGAAGCCCTTAATGAACCCGAATGGGTAGAGGCCATGCAAGAAGAGCTGAATCAATTCGAAAGAAACCAAGTCTCGGACTCGACCAACCGACCTTCCGACCACCCAGCTATAGGAACCAAATGGGTTTTCAAAAACAAACTGGATGAGGGTGGAATAGTAGTCGAAATAAGGCTAGACTTGTAGCTCAAGGTTACAATCAAGAAGAAGGAATTGATTGTGGGGAAACCTTTGCACCAGTGAGCTAGAATTGAAGCCATTAGAATACCGTTGGCATTTGCATCCCGCATGCATATTAAATTATATCAAATGGATGTTAAGTGTGCCTTTCTCAATGGTTTTATTGAAGAAGAGGTCTATGTCGAGCAGCCTCCCCGGTTTTGAAAACTCGGAATTTCCAAATCATGTTTTCAAACTTCAAAAGGCTCTCTATGGTCTTAAGCAAGCCCCTAGAGCTTGGTATGAAAGACCGAGCAGACTTCCCGGTTCAAAATGATTTTAAAAGAGGTCGATCGACAAGACCCTATTCATAAAGACCAAAGGGAAGGATTTTCTTATTGTTCAAATATATGTTGATGATATTATTTTCGGTGCTACTAATGAATTTCGTGCCGAGAATTTTCTCGAGTTGATGAGTCAAGAGTTCCAAATGAGTATGATGGGAGAACTCAATTTCTTCCTTGGGCTGCAAATTAAACAAGACAAAGATGGAATCTTTGTTCATCAATCAAAATACACCAAGGAACCGCCGAAGAAATACAAAATTCAAGATGCAAAGCACGCATCTACTCCTATGAGCAAGCAAGTATAAAGCTCGACTCGGATGAGATAGGTAAAGCAAGAGATCGAAACTCTATCGGGGTATGATTGGATCACCGCTATATCTTACTTCAAGCGCACTGTATATAATGTTCAGTGTTTGCTTATGCGCACGATTTCAAGCTAATCCAAAAGAATCACATCTCACTCGCGGTGAAGAGAATATTCGGATATCTTGCAGGCACTCGTAATCTAGGACTATGGTACTCCGGAGACTCGTAACCGACTCGACCGGGTACTCGCACGCAGACTATGCAGATACAAAGTTGATCGAAAGAGCACATCCGGAGCTTGCCAATTTCGGGTCAATCCCTAATATCCCGGCACTCAAAGAAGCAAAACTCAGCAGCTCTATCAACCGCAGAAGCTGAATATGTTGCCGCTGGAGCTTGTTGCGCTCGCATTCTCTCGGATAAAACAACACTTGAAGGATCTTGGACTATCTCTCAACTCGGCCCAATCAAGTGTGACAATCAAAGCGCAATCGCATCACTAAGAATCCCGTCCAAAGACTCAAAAACAAAGCATATTGAAGTCGGTATCACTTCTTACGCGATCACTCTGAAAAGGGTGATATTACACTTGAGTTCATTCCTACTAATCTTCAATTAGCCGATATCTTTACTAAGCCTCTTGGTGAAGATCAATTCCGTTTTATTCGGAATGAGCTTGGTATGTTAAATGCTTAGTTTTGTGTTATGATTCTTGAATATTTCGTGCCATGTGCTTTCATTGTTAATAACCATTAGTTCAGCTTGATCACATGATACTCGGGCCGATAGTTATTTCGTGTTTTTGAGTCACTCGTAAACTTTTCTAAGTCAAACTCGGACGTAAGAGAAATTTGGACATCAAATTTTCTCGAAGCTATCTCTAGAACAATGGAGAGTTTCGGATTATAATTTCAAACCCTTTTTCTCTCTCTTTCTCGAGCGCCGCGATCGATCATAACCGCAGATTTTAAACCGCCGATATCTCAACCGTTGAAGAAGAACCGTCACACCGGCATTAATGATCGATGGACAAGGCTGAGTCGAACGGAGTTACTTAACGGATAGTGAACGGGCGCGCGTACTCACTATAAATAACGACTATCCTTCTTCATCTCGATATTCTAAAACTCCTTCCCTCTCAAACGAAATTCTTCTCGCGGAAGTTTGCTACGTGAATAGTGTTCCCCGATCGTCCGCGGACGTCGAAGAAGCTCTCTCTCTCTCTCGTAAGTTTTCGATCGCTCATCTCTCTTTCTTCTACCATTTTTCGTTATCTTCTCTTCTATACCTCATTCTCTTTCTCTTTCGAAAAGCTTCATCTTTTCTTCTCTCACCATGCCTAAAAGAGGAAACCATCCCGACTTTCGAGTTTCTTCAAGCTCTAAAAAGCCTCGCACCAATAAGCCGTAAAGCTCAACCCCTTCTAAACCCTTTGTCACCCAAAGATCTTGCGCTGGACGACAAGTTCTTCCCAACAACCAAATTCTCCTGGTTGTCCAACATTCAAACCACCGGAGTATACCCTTTCTTGTGTTTCAGACGAGTTCATCTATCCCGAACTCGTTTCGAGTTTTATACTCACCTCTCTCACTCGAAAATGTTCTAACCTCTCGGGTCCGTAACATTACCGTTCGTATCAACACCTCCCTTCTTCACGGACTCGTTCAAAGTTTCTTCTCTCTTCTTGAACAAGTAACCCTATCCCTTTCACCGAAGTCGCCGACGACTTCTTTGAAAAGTATGCTAAAGAATTCCTTGGGTCCGTAAAGAACTTTTCGTGACTCGCTGAAGTCGAAGCCGAGCTTCGTGTTTCCCGCCGATGAGAACCTTCTTCTCACAAAGCATTCTAGCAAGGAGAACCCCAACTCCAAGCACCTCAAAGCCCTCTTCGATATCCCGGAGGGATACAAAGTCGACCTCTTCCCCTCCATCATTGAGCGGATGGCCGCCGTGCCAGCTCAACTCCAAACCAAGAAGAACACCTCCCTTCCTTTCGGTGCTCTTCTCACCCTTGTTTTCAAACAATTCCAAGTTCCTCTTCCCTCCGACCCTAATGCGGTGTCCGAGGCGGCCATTGTGGTCGGCAAGAAGGAACTCCAGGGGTACGGATACCGAGAAACTAACCCCGGTGTCCGGGTTCACAACTCGTAGTTGAGGCCTCCTTCTCCACCTCGCACTCGAAATCAACCCCTCTTCCTCTTCCCTCTTCACCTGGTGGTGCCTCCACCTCCGGTGCTTCCAAAACTCTCTCTCGCCCTCTTGTCCCCTGTTCTCATGGACAAGATCAGCTCCGTGTCTTCCGAACTCGCAGACATGGCCAGTGGCTTTCAAATCTGTTCTTCGTGGTCCGACCATCAACCAAAAGACCGGTCAGCTCCCAAATCCGAGAGCAAGCAGCTCTCGTTCTTGAGATGAGGGAGCCGATTAAGGAGCAGAAGGAGCCGGCCGAGCTCCTCGGAGAAAGACTGTCCAAGGCGGCTCAGACCCGGATGACTCGTACACATCCGAGGCGTCTTCGAGCCTGAGCTTGACCTCCTCGGACAGCGAGGAAGCCGAGGAAGCAGAGGAAGAAGCTGCAGATGCAGCGGAGGATGCCGAGGAACCCGCGGCCGAGCAGGCCCTTTCGAGCAAAGGGAAGAAGAGGCCGTGGCGATCGCTCCCCAAGCTCAAATTGCCGTACTCAGCTCGCATGCTAGCCTCGAGTGGGTCGAAGATCTCGCTCCTCCAGACGAGTCAGCCAGAGCAGCCCCTCCAGCCCCGAGGTCCCAAGGGCGGAACCCCTCGATCCACTCTCTCCGGGTTAGCCCTCGTAGCCGAGCCTTTGAGAACTATTCCGGTTCTCCCTTCGCCGCGCTCAAGCACATCGTCAAGATCGTATCAGCGCCGGCGCACCTCCGCCTCCACTCGAAATCCCCTCCTTCCTAGTTAGAGCCATGCACCTGTCACAATTCCTCGGTGTCTCCGGACTTTCTTCTTTCAAATTTTCTTTTTGTCCGGACAACTTATGTGTATTATTTGTATTTCTCTCCATTCACTTTGCTTCTTGTTTTTGCTGAAAGGCAAGGGGAGAAAATGTAGTCGAAACTCGGTTGTCTTGTCTAGGGGAGTTCTTTCAGCCCTTGTAATTTTTTTTAAAAGAATTGATGCATTTCCTTATTCATTTCGAGTTCTTTCTTTTCGAGTTAATGAGTTAAAGCATACTTTAATTTGCTCGATATATTGTATATTGCTTCGATCTATTCAATATGCCTTACTTTTTATCAAACTACTCGTAATCAATCTATTTTCCTCTAACAAAGTTTCGTTTAAGTATGGAATGCCTTTCATCAAAAAGGGGAGATTGAAGACTCGTACACTCGCTCTATATCTTTCTCGAGTCATGCAAAAGGAATCAGGTATAACGATGTCATTCATATAGAGTTTTGATTCCAAGGCATTCTCTCGTGTCTTAGAAACTTACTTGAGTTAAATAAGTATCTTCTCTATGCGATTCGGTCTTCACATATCTCTTTCATCGCTTTTAGTTAGCGCCTCGTAAAACCGGTTCTTTATTCCGAGTCCACTCTCACTCGATTAATCGCATTTTGAATATACCAAGTATTTCGCTGTTTCTCACTCGAATCCGACTTGTGGTTATTTACTCTATTGTTTGCATAGTCAGCATTCATAGTTCATTTCATGCTTAGTCTATATCAAGTTCTTTCTCACTCGATATTCGCTATAGAACGTGTTTCTTTACTTAAGACTAAGTCATATGGAATTCCGAGTATCATGGATATTAGACTCGTAAAATTCCATTTCTTTTCCGACTCGTATAATCAATTGCGTAATTTTTCAAAATTATTTTGTTATCTCGTGTCTAACCTTGGACCAAAGTATTTTATACTTTGAGAACCGAAGGTGTTTTACTTTTGTAGGTTATTCAATCGAGGATATCTTTTCAAACTACAAAAGTAGCCTGGCTCGTAACGTCAAATCACCAGACAGATATGGCTTTTCACCTTCCCCGCTTTAGTCTCGTAAGATTGTGTCGAAGCCGTCTCGCTTCCATATCCGGAAAACTGGAACGCCAAGCTTAACGGTGGGTCTCACCACATTTATCAAGACACAACCGATGGTTTTGGGACTTCCAAGAGAGTTAAACCGTTGTCCAACGTCCATATTTCAACGGATACTTTCGAGTGACTCGTAAAGCCTTTCACAACTGGCCACAGAGGACTCTCGGTCAGCAGATGAAGATAACGGCTACTCGCCTGGTCTTCTATAAAAAGAAGCCACTTCACAAGACTTGAAGGTTGCTCGAATACATTGTCAATACACTTACTTGATCAAAGTTATTGTATTTACTTTCAATCTTCAACTTACAACTCCCACTCGCAATTCATTACTTTCGAGTTGTAAGGTCTTGTACTTAGTTACGTACTCTTCTTACATTCTTTGTGAGGTCCCTTGACTAAGTCGTAAAGGTTAATTCAGCTTAGTTGTCCCTAGCTGTAAGGGTTATCTCAGCTAGGAAGTACTAGATCGGATAAGGTAACTTCGAGTTTAGGAAAACTTGTATAGAGTTGTCCAAGGGAGCAACTCGGGTTCGGCCAGCTCACGGTATTTTGTGGACTCAAAATAGTGGATTTGACTTCGTGTCCGGATTGACACGGGCCGTGGTTTTCCGCCCCAGGAGGGTTTCCACGTAAAATCTCTCGTGTTCTCTTTCCGAGTTCATTCTAGACTCGCATGACTCCGCTCGTACTTGTTTATTCCGATTCATTGCATTCTCGAGTTCAATATTTTCCGACCCCGTGCTTAGACTTAGAATCTGTCTTTGCCTCTTCTCTCGTCAAAAGTGTGTGTTCTCGCAAAGATTTTTCCATCACCCTATTCACCCCCTCTAGGGTGACTCGGACTCTCCCCGAGCAAACCTTCAAACTTAAGTTTTGACCATGAATTTAAAAGCCCTATGTGAATACTCCGAGCGTGTGGCTCGTTGAGTTGTGTTGTGTTTCTCCGAGCGTGTGGCTCGTTGAGTTTAAGATTGTGTTTCGTGCGGGGTTAGGGCTTTAAGCCTCTGGGATTAGCCATGTTACGGAGGAAACTCGCCGAAATTTCGAAAAACCTTCGAAAACCTAGAACCGCGCTTTCGCTAATCCAAGAAAGGGTTAATAACCCCAAGTTGAGACCCTAAGCAGCCTTAGGGGTTCCTCTCGGGAACCCCGGCATGTAATACTCCTAGGGTGGGTGTAGGGGTGTTACATCTAGCCCTCATATAAACCCTACTAATATTGATAAACCTAGCACTAGCACTAGAATTTAATCAAATTAGAGCATTAAGTATTAGAAAAACATCATCTAGCACCTAATAATCATTCTACTAGCAAATTAATTTAAAAAGGATCCATGATAATTTCCTAATTAAAAGAGATGGGTATGAGTCATCCATGATTAACTAGGGTGATAATTATGTCTAAAACACCAAGCGATTACGTATTTAAACCCTTTAAACTATCATATGAATTTATATACAACTAATTAGCGTGCACTCTAATTAATTAAATATAAAAGCATAAACATTAAATACAAATTATCATAGAATCATGGACAAAATCAATAAGACAATAAAGATCCAAACTTTGTTTCAAAATAAATAATTTAACATGGTTTCAAATAGATTATACTAAGTATAAAAAAATTTACTCAAACATAATATAATTTGGGACACATAAACTAAATAAAAAAATCATCTTTAATATTAAACTAATAATAAAAATAGAGTCTTTAAAATAAAAATTACAATAATAATAATAATACCATAATAATCCTTGCCATGGTGATGATGGTTAAGAATATGATGATGATTAGATGAGAGATGATGATGGCGTGAGATAGTTGTGAGGCAGCAAGAGGCGAAGAGAAGATGGGTGTTGATGAGTAGCAGCAGGGGCGGTTGCCCATGAGGGGCTGAGTCCTTTTATAGTGATTCGTCTTTCTTCTCTTCCAAGTTTCCTTTTCTCATGCAACTCTAAGGAGGAGTCCTAGTGGGTTTAGAAGTATGATTATCTTCACTCTCCTCTTCAAATTAAGATTTCATAAAATAAATATTTTATGACAAATTATTTTTATAGACCGATTTCATATCTTTTCTTGGACGCTTGTCGGTAGCTAAAAATCCACTTTTAACTTCTTTTCTTTTCTTCCCCACTTTATTCGATAATTACCTAAAAATAGACAAAATAGGATAAATTATATAAAATAAACTAAATAACTACTAAAAATACGTACAAAATATGACTAAACAAATTCCCCACACTTAGACTTTGGATGTCCTCGTGCAAAAAAATCTAAGACTCGACCTAAAATTACGCTTTCTTCTAAGATATACATAAAACATATACACTAGGTTTGCCTTGCTTCCAAAAACAGTTTGATGAAAAATTGTCTTTCCTAAGCAAGTGAAAAACTAAACATTTCATTGTCATCGGAGAGTTTATTCATCAGCCTCACAATATCTCTTTCATTTAGGCAATAGTAAAAATTATTCATCTTTTTCAAACGTGTACATTCCGGTTTAAAAAATTTTAGGATAAGAAAAATTAAGGTGCAGTATGGTTATAGAGACACTAAATCAGCAGATAACTCACTAAAAATCGATAATAAACTTGTTTTGCAAACTTTTCTTCCAACTTATTTTTTTCTTTGTTTTTTTAACTCCATTCAAGCACATATTTGATGCCCATATAGGGTATTAGAAATATAACACTCCCTGTCTCCCACTCACCCAAATAGAGGTGCTGGAGTTAACACTTTTTTTTTTTTTTTCCATTAGTATGGTTCGAGCCGTTAATTGGCCCAAAAGGGGCATGACTCTACCATCATGGGTTATTCCATTCATAAAGGCTCAGCTTGAGCCGTAAACTTAAGGGGAAATGGTACCGAGCCACCAACTCCGACCCATGGTGGTAGACTAACATTTTTCTTTCTCTTTTTTTTAATTTTTAATTTTATTTATTGGCATATTTCGAGTTGTAAGCGACCCTTAATGGGATTGACTCTTCCAGACACAGGTCTTTTCCATACACAAGCCTCTAAGGGGAACAAATGTCGTACCACTTGAACTAATCTGTGTTGGTAAACCAACATATTCTAAACTTTAATAGGCAAGACAAGAAAAATCAAATTTTCAATTAGTCATTTTGCTAAGTTCGATAGTCTAGGTGAACAGCTTTAAGTCAATTTATGCCTCTATCACGATCATATTACATAATCAAATTGACAAAAAATTATGATTTGTCACTAATTGGAGAAATATGCAGTCATAACTCAGAATAAAAAGTTAGAGAAATTATTTGAATATGCACTAGATTTGAGTGATGTCCGAGTGAGTCGAAACATCAGTGTAGAAGATATACAACAATGTTATTTCGAATCGCTTAAAAACGTATGAAAACTTATACAAGAGTTTCTATAACACTCATAATGTCTTGAAATCAAAACTTAGAGATGATAAGATTTATACCTGAATCTTCATGTGGTACTCGGAATGTCTTAAAGTTAGAATTTGAGTCTTCGGCGTCGATCAAGAGCGTCTTCATTCGTAGGCCTAGTTGGTGGACCGGGAGTACAAGCTCATCAATCTAGCCAACAAGCACCCTTCGATGGTCCATCTAGAGTAAGTACTTCACGGCATTAATCACGATGTGCATATCGTCGAAGTACTTCGAAGTGGGGCCTAGCACCTCCGGGCCTAGTTCTTTTGCTGCGGGGCCCAATGTTGGTGAAAAGTGTCCGGATATCCTTCCTTTCCAAGCCTTCGATCGTCACGAAACCCACTTCACTTACCTCGAGCTTCGTACAGTAGACCTTCCCATGGAGCATCTCAATCTTGGGACCACGGAGCTAGCTCTTCTCAAGGTGGAGGAGAAGGCTGATTTTTCACATCCATCTTAGAGGACTTCGGGAATTACATCTTCGACAATACTTCCAATGAAGCGATTGGTGAATCCCTTGTAGGTGCTATTATCGCTTAATATTTATTAATTTGTAATCTTGTGACTTTTATGCAATGAGATGGAATGCAAAGACTCGATTTTAGAAATGCGTTCTTTTATTAAATATAATGCAAAAATTCTTAGGGAAAATTACAAAGACAAATCTAAAAAAATGCATTAGCCCCCATCCCCCGAAGAAAATAATAAAAATAAAAATGCGAATTCTTAAGTGCATGGTCCAAAAATAGTATGGCACGGACATAAATAAGCTCACGAGCTCGGGTCAAATCATGGCGGGCCGGCTGACTCAAGACAAGTGGCCGACACCTGCCACCCATGAAAACCTAGATGCTCGGCGAATGTAGGTGGTTTTAGTACAATAGGACTCTTGTGCTCGAAAAATCGCTATAAATTGGACCTGTGTTGAAGGCCAAAAATTGTGCCTTTGCAAATCCTTCGTAAACAAGAGAATTTCCCAGTGCCTTCTACTTCCTTCTAAAAAATGAACTTTATGATCAATTTATCTCGTTGGATGCATGAGATGGAAAATACGAGAGATAGTACGGTTGTCACAATTTCGAGTTGAATATGTTATTCGAGTATTCACCAAGTGAAAGTCTATTGGCCTTTCTTAAGAGTCGTTGTGGCCTTTTGGGATCCTCAACACCACGTCTTCAGGTTTGGGGATAAGGAATGGTGCCCCTACCTAAAGAATTTGATGCTATAATGGGCATCCAACGGCGCGCGAAACTAGTCATTCCCAAATCTTTCGAAAATCTGCGTGAGACCTATAAGCACCTTCTAAAATTGAGCAATAGGAATCTAGGGTGGATTCTTATTAGAAATGAGGTGAATCTGATGAACCTAATGAAACATTATCGTCAAATGTATGCATCCTCCGAAGCTATCATTATCTCGAGGCGACAAGCTATTATCACTTGCCCGATAGGTGGATTCCAGTTGGTAGGAGGCCGCGGGGATATGGTGTCGGCGGTGTTGCCGAGCTTAGTGGAGTAATCGGAGAATTATTGTTCCCCGACACTGCCGATAGTTGCCGATATTATAGGCCTAGACCAGGTTGAAGCTAATTCCGAGGAAGACTTCGCCGATAGCCCCTTGTAGTTGCCCGTAAGTAAATAATGGCCGACGAGATCAAACGGTATGCACTCGGTCAGCAGCACCAGCCACAAGGTGGCTATCTGCGCCGCCGAGGCCGAGACATCTCCGGTTTACGCCGAAAGTCCCTATTTTTGTCCTTTTTGCTATTTTTTGCTTTTCTCTCTTTCTTTTTTTTTTTTTATTTTTCTCCTGTTGGGCCTTAAAGAAAGGTTGAATTATGAAAATTTAGGACACTTATTTTTTATTATTTGTGGTGTGCGATTCGACTGATGGAACATCTTTAACTAATTCGAGCTCCCGCAGATGTGGACACATATCTAGTGATCACTTCTACCAAGCAAATACAGGTCATGGTGGTAATCGATCACCCAGCTTCCTAGTGGAAAGAATACCTCAGGAATCATAGTAACGACATAGAATGGTATATTGTGCACTTGAAAGTGTCCAAATTCAGGACATATACGAGACAACACCCTTTTGTACATCTCGTTGGGCCTAACAACTAGCACTTATTACTTCCTTGACCGTGTTTTGTGATAAATGGGATGAAAGCAAGTCATTCCCGGTTGGACTATATTAGGCCTACTAGATTCACGCTATTTGAAGGATTTAGCAACTCTATCGTGGCCCAAATACTGCATGAATCTGCCAAAGCTACTCGAAACGTGTAGGCAAGCTGAACACTGTTTTATCCGCCTATTATCTGCAGTGGATAATAGATGTGGATCCATAACATTGCAAGGCACCGTGAGCTAGAGAGATAGATCACGAAGAAGCCGTCCTCGCTACTGCACCACTCCAAAATCGCGAAGCAAACCCTTGAATAGCTGAACGTGTTTGTAGAAGAGAATTTAAAGCCTAGGAAGCTCAAGAAAGGAGGGCACGTAGGATTAAGGAGTTAAAGAAGCGCACCTAAGATGATGGGGCTGAGTTTAGTGACCCCAAAGGAAAAAAAGTGAAAATAGAGTAGAGCTCGAAATATTTAAATAAATGTTTTTAGGAAGGGGTAAAAGAATAGGTGGATTAGTTTTGCCTCTTTAGAACAATTATGTTTCATAAGTAGTGTGCTTGTTTCATTTCCCTTTTTATTAGCTATGTATTCGGGTAAGTAGTAGGCTTACCTTTTTATTAAATCAAAGTAGTATTTGTAGGAACTACGGTCGGGAAACGAACCTTTGGCGTAAGGGTTTTTGAAAATGGATTTGAAAATGATTTTTAGGATTTTGAAAGATGGATTTTAGAATGTGGGGATGAACCTTTTATTAAGATTGTCGAATTCTATTAAGTTGAATTAAAGATAAGTCAAGTTGAATTGATTGGCATTTTATTAATTATTTTATTTTGGCAATTATTTTCATAATTCACGTGATGTCATTTCTTACCCGAACAAGATGAAAAGAGATTAAATATTCACATATGTCGTGAGGCTTTAGGGCCATATTGGTGTAAAACCACCAATCCGGACGAAGCCACGGCCGTTGACCACCCGGTGTTGGCTAATAATCATCATGTTCAACCTATAATTTTAAAAAAATGAGATCCTATTATGGGTGTATGTGTATTTTTTAAGGGTTTGTGTAATAATTGAGTTAATGATGTTTTGGTGGGTTATATGTAGATATTTATATAGACGTCAATTAAGTCAAATTAGTATTGACTTTGTAGGGAGTTATGAGTTATAATTCGACAAAATGATATTTATTGTCATCTAATTCAATATCTACCAATCATATATTATGCCTTTTTCTACTAATATTTGTCTTTTGATACCCAAACATATTGTCACATTGTTCTTATAATTGTATGAATGAGGTTTATTTAAATTGTTTGATTCTTAGAGGGTCCGACTTCTTAATGTTTCAAATCACTAGTATAATCATAAAAACTTGATGATATTTTTTAACATTCTTTTTATTTATCATTTTAGATGAATGTGTGTTGAGCTCTAATGATTTTTATGTATTGAGTTCTGATAAAATTTGATGAGTTACAAAAGCATTTTCACTATGAGGGGATAACATGCAAAAGAATGTTGTTGAAGGTGAAACCATTCAATAAAATCAAATGATCGACAAAAAGAAACTCACCAAGTATAACATCGATCTATGATTCAATAATTTCTTAAGGTATACATTGTATTAATATTACTTTGTGTATAGCACGAGTCTAGAATCCTCGGTTCCTTTCAGTGAACCAAGCGGTTTGAACCAAGAACGCATGCTACGAGGGAAGAGGTATTGTTTCAGTTGGCAATCAAGCCTAATGGGGCTCGCTTGGGATTCAAGTGGGAGCCTTTTACCGTAAGGGTTAAACAGGGGTAAAATAAATTTTTCCTAGGGTTCAAAGAGTAACAAACTATTTTCAATGGTTGCTAAATGTAGGATGTCTAATGCAATAACATTAAAACGCACTCGCTCAAATTTTCAAGTTTCGCCCTCTTAATAAAAAAATTCATCCCCATGGAGTCGCCACTCGTAGGAACCATTGCCCGGAACCGGACCGGGCCGAGCTTCTCCACGTACCTTTGGCGGAATGGTTTTTTGGAAATGGGTTTGAAAATTGATTTTTAGGATTTTAAAAGATGAATTTTAGAGTGTGGGGATGAACTTTTTATGAAGAATGCCGAATTTTATTAAGTTCAATTAAAGATAAGTCAAGTTGAATTGATTGGTATTTTATTAATTATTTTATTTTGGCAATCATTTTCGAATTCCTGGATGACGTCATTTCTTAACCGAACAAGCTAACAAAATATTAAAGATTAAAATCGTCGTGAGGCTTTAGGGCCGGATTGGTGACAAAACACAAATGTGGACCGAAGCCACGGCCACGAGTCACGGCTGAAGGAATCATTCGTGGCCTTTGGCCCGGCCAGCAGATCTGGAAACCCTAAATTTTGTACCTTCGGTTAGAAAAACCGAGATGCAATTTTTAAGTAAAAATAAAGAAAAAGGAGTCGCGAGTCGGTTTTAAGAGAGAAAACTAACAAAAACAAAGATAAAATAAATTTTCTTTTCCGATCATAGTTTGGAAAAACTAAGACCAAAAAAGCTAAAATGACTCGATCGGTCTTAGAACCGAGAATTGAATTTGGGGCGAGGGTAAGAAACATATCGATAAACCCTTCTATTCCGCCCGTCCAAAGACGACCACTACTAGTTCGAGTAGTGAATCTAAATAATGTGAAAAACATAAGCATACAACAACATGCTAAGCGAAATTAAAGAAACCAAACATAGCAAAAAGAAAGCGGTAAAGAAAGTAAAAGCGGAAAGAAAAGAAAAGCGAGAAATAAAAATGATTACATTGGGTGAGGATGAATTAAAATGCGATACAACTTTGATCCACAATACGGAAAGCGATAAATAAAACATAAAATAAACACATAAATTGTTCGAAGGTCGAATCCTTGCCCTCGGGTTGTCCCACTTGCGGATCCGGATCTTCACACTAGATCTCTTGATGCGGTGGCGGGAAAGTGAGCTTGTAAGGAATAGGAAAGATCACTCGAATGAATAATGAGAGATCACAATAATTGAATATTTTTTAGCTCTTTGTAAGGATTAAGTAGAGATATGTAGAAAAATAGGAGTATTTGAGAATGCTTTTCACGAGATCTCTTGATGTGTAGCGCTAAGGAAATAAATCTGTGCTGAGATGAGAGCCAAGGCTCTCTATTTATAGATAGAGACCTAGCTCACAAATGACCTAGGTTTTCTCTCGGCCTGCCATCCAAAATAGTAAAAAGAAAATCGAGCTAATAAATCAGGAGACCGAACCGGATAGAAAGGATAAAACCGAATAGAAATCCGGTCGGGACCGCCAACCACACGGGCATACTTAGGGTTTCGTTCCCTAGCATGCCACAAAAAGAGTCTCCAAGCCAAAACGCTGTGCTTCACTCAAGAATTCACGGGTAGGGGCGTGGGCCACGACGCCATTTTGAAGGGAGCAGCTCCTAATCTCGTGTGGACTGTTTTGGAGCTTAAACGTGACACTTTGATGCTCATTATCATGAAATGCAGCGCTCGACGCCCGTCTTGAGGTCTTGAGCTGCATGTCTAATTGGACAAAATGTGAAATGTAGAACTCGAGCTTGGAAATTCTCGAGACGCGGCATTGGACGCCGTTGTCACCTGGAGGCTAGGCCCGGGCTTAGACCATCGAAAGAAAAGAGGATTTTTATCGACCCAAAGCAAAAGGCTATTTATATGGTGTCTGGGGGTTCTTTGTGGTTTAGTGGCTTCCGTCGCACTAATCAAACTCAGTATGAGATTCAAATCCTCAAACAGGACTTGGGATTTCATCATGGGTCGATAGAATAAAAACAGAATTAAATGAGATAAGGGACGACACTTCTTAGGTGTCTATAGTTAGCCCCCACATTGACCGAGTCTAAAAGAGCAAGGGTCAAAGTAGACACTAATCTCGTGTAGTGATTTTTATACTAATTGTTGTGTAATGTTTGGAATTGATTGATGTCGAACTCGAACCGCAAAAATGGGGCCTAGACTTGATCGCGATGCAAGTGTTCTAAAGTCCAAGAAAAGGGTCCTAAGCTTAGCTTGATCGAGCTTGATGCTTGGTAAATTTCGATGCTCGAAGCTTCGATGGTTTTTTATCCGAAGCTTGGCTAAATAATCTACTTTATTAACATGCTTGTTAGTAGATAATCATACTTACTATAGTTCGGTGTTTTACCTAAATAACTTAGTCGAAGACAGACTAAAAATTTGAGTTGAAAAAGCTGATTTTATGGGTCCAAGAGTTCCCACTTGCATGCATAAGGTGCCAAGAAGTCACATGCCACGGCTGATGGGACTCCATAAGCTATGCCACTAGCTAGGGTTGCAAAGTCGTCGTCGATGAGATACCACAGGTGCCTTGTGGCCGGCCCGGCCCCTGCATACTCTGCCGGACTCCCTTGGTCTCTCTTTCCTTTTTGACTCTTGTCTTGTGTGCTTGGATGGCTTGACCGAATGGGCCTATAAAAAGGTGTTTAGTGTGTTCATTTTGCACACTTACTCTTTCTCTTATATTCTTGCCTTGCTCTTGCGCTTTCTTGCTTTGCTCTTCTTGAAAAGTTGGTTTCCAAAGTCTTACTTCAAAAATGTCTAGAAGAAAAGCTCATCCTCGTCGGGAGGTCAAGAACCGAAATTTTGGTGGAAGTTGAAAAGGAATGGAACTCGAATGGGAATGGCGTTCACAAAACGAATGGAACTCGAACGACCTCTTGGTGGAAGTTGAAAACCACGTTTCTTCCCTTTCCATAACCCCTTCGATAAACTAGTTGGCTTAAACTTCTTCCTTTAGTCATTTAGCGTAATTCTTCAACTAAAATCTTCTTGAATTTTGATCTAGCGTAAGGGCTCAATTCGGTATAGTGGAGCTATTCCTAAGTTCATGGAGACGTGCCAAAAATGAACTACCCTCTTGAACACGTCATGCACAATGCTCGAGTTTGGTTCTCTTTTCCTTGCTGTAAACCACCTTTGTGATAAAAGAGAGTGGGATCCGATTAGGGCCATTAGCGAACGCTTTTGGGATACCACTAATACCTTCCACCTTCCCTTTGGGGAAATGACCATAACTTCTTTTGATTTTGCTATTTTGTCCGATTTAGGCTTCTTAGGGGAGCCTTTAGCTTATGACCGGAATTTGTATAAAGATCGTGGTTGTCTTCATCATCTTTCTAGCCCCGTAGTTGATAGGTTTCCTCAAGAAAATTTCTTTAAGTATACCATTCTTTTCGAGACTTTTGAGGATGTTAGGTTTTGACCTCGACATTCTCCACAACAAGAAGTTCAAATCGTGCCGACTCTCTTATTTAGTACGGTGCTCTTTTCCGACCAATCCTCTAAGGTTCATATTCACTATTTGGTGAACTTAGCAGACCTTGATAAAATAAAGGAGCTTAATTAGGGAGCTCCTGCAAATACTTGCCTCATTAGGGGTCTCGTGATGGTGTGCGACACACAAAACCTAAGAAGTACTCAACCAACTATCTACCATTGTGCGGTTTATGGAAGGTCATTGAGGTATGCTCTAATCCTTCATGTATTTCTATCTTGTGTGGATAAAAATTTTACTTGATTTGCAAAATGTAGCCATGGTTATACGAATACTTCCCACACCTTTCACCCGGCATAACGAATCGTCCCACATTTCCCACCTCTATATCATAGGCTAGGATCTACCTTCGACAGTCTAACCATGGTATAGAATTGTTGAGATCATCCCTTAACCGTGTGACCTCGACATGCCTCTTTAATCTCAAAATTGACCTCAAAAATTATTGCCTTGATTTGCTGGCTGCTCCTACCTACTAACCGTGGTGGACACCGGCCTTGGCTATGCACGGTTTATGCCCATTTTCTTGTTGTCTTTCATCCTTTTTTGCTTGTTTCTTGATAAATCCTGTATGTGTAGGCCAATTTTCATCCTTAGGCTGAACTCAATCTCCCTTTTAGTGTACTCATTGCACGGGAGTTGAGTGAAAGGAGGATCTTGTTTGAAGGTCCTTTAGGGTTCTGTTTGTATCTCGGTGAAAGGGTCATACCTCAAATCTGGGTCAACACATGGCCTCCATTTACTTTGGTTGATCCACCTAAAACCATGCTCCACCTTCTTTCTCTTCGTCAACAAGAGCAAGCAGTTGCTACCTTCGGGTATCCTTATACCTCACTCTTGAATTTATATGCATCCTATGCTCATCACTCTGGGCGGATCATGACTCAACTAGTGAGTTTTTACCTCTTCCTCTCCTTATCATAGTTGAATTTCTTACATGGAAATTAACTTCATCTTTTGGTAGCTTATTGCGGCGGATATTCACATTCCGAGCCTTGAGATGAATGTTACTCAACCTGGGGAATCTCCTCGTTATGTGAGAATTCCTAAAATCCCCGAAGAAGAATGTGTTGGGCATCCTTTCCCTAGGAATTGGTGAGGGGTAAAAGTTTCATGCTCTTTACGTTTAGTTACATGCTAAAAGCACTTTCACTCGATTCCATTGAATAAATTTTGTAGTACGACCAAGAACAATCATGAAACATGTCCATTAACCGTCAATCTATGCTTAGGGAATCCGAGATTTCCTCACTAAGAGAACATTCCTAACTTTTTGGGTAAGTCTTTAGTTAGTGGAGTGTTAACTTTATTGACCTTTTAGTGTATGCGCTAATTGCTCCTTCATTTTGTGTAGAGGCGGCGATCAAGAGCGTCTTCATCGAGAGGCTTCCTTGGTGGATCGGGAGCACATACCCATCGATCCGACAAACAAGCACCTTCGATGGTCCATCCGAGGTAGGTACTTCTTGGCGTTCATCACAATGTGCACATTTTCGGAGTACATTGGTAGCGGGGCCTAGCACCTTCGGGCCTACTCGCTTTTGGCACGGGGCCCAGCTTTTCTAAGGAGAGTCTCGGATATCGCCCCTTTAGGCTTTCAATCGTCATGGAAATCCTCTTCATTTCCCTTGGGCTTTTTATAGTAGACCGTCTTATGGAGCATCCCAATCTTGGGACCACGGAGCTAGGGCTTATCAAGGTGGTGGAGAAGGCTGGTTTTCCACATCTGTCTTGGAGGACTTTGGGAATTACATCTTCGATGACACTTCGATGGTGATGATTAGAGAATCCCTTGCCGCTTCCAATGTTGATGATTAGAAAATCCCTTGTAGGGTGCTATTGTTTGTTTAATATTTACTTTGTAATGGTGCGACTCTTATGCAATAGGATGAAATGCAAGATGAATCGATTTCTAAAAATGCATTCTTTTATTTAACATGACGCAAAAAAATTAGGAAAATTACAAAGACAAATCGAATAAATATTTACATTAGCCCCGTTCCCCCAAAAAGAAAATAAGAAAAATAAAACGGGGAGAACATAAGCGCATGGCCCAAAATAACATATGACGCGCACGTAATGGGTTAGGGCAAAGAAATATGGGCCAAGGAGTGCTTGGGCTCACAAAAAATGAAAACCGACCGAACCGAGTGGGTGGCGCCGGCCACCTGTGAAGACCAAGGTAGTTGCAATAGTTGAGGTATAGTAGGACTCTAAAGCTCCGGAAAACTCCTATAAATATGATCATCTCTAATGCTTGAAAAAATATGCCTTGCGCAAAATCTTCTGCGAATCAAATAGAAATACCTAGTGCCTTCCATTCTCTTCTAGAAAAAGATGAAGTTCATGATCGACTTGCATCGGCGGATGCATGAGATGAGCAATGCTTGAAAGATTAGGGTTATCAAATTATGGGCTTAATAGATTATTTAGTATTCTCCAAGTGAAAGTCTGTTGGACTTTCTTAAGGGCTGTTGTGGCCTTTGGGATCCTCAACACCATGTCGTCGGGTTTGGGGATAAGGAATTGTGCCCTTGCTCGAAGAATTAGATGTTATACTAGGCATCCAAAGGCGTTCGTAACCTGTCTTGCCAAAGTCTCCTGAAAATTTACATGAGACTTATAAGTACTTGCTGAAATTGAGCAATAAGAATCTAGGGTGGATTCTTGTTGGAAATCGAGTGAATCTAATGAACCTAATGAAACACTACAAGAACATGTATGCATAATCGAGGCGATCATTATCCCAAGACGTTGAGCGATTATCACCTACCCGATAGATGGATTCTTGTTGGTAGGAGGCCACAGGGATATGGCGCCGAGCAGACTACTAAGCTTAGTTGAGTAGTTAGAGAATTACTGTTCCCTAACACAACTAATAGTTACTCGAGATGATCATAGGTTTAGATCGGATCAAGGAAAATTCCGAGAAAGACTTCGCTGGGGAGCCCCTGTTGTTCCATGTAAGCAAATAACAGTTGACGAGACCGAACGGCGTAGACCGGTCGGCGGCGCCAACCACACCATGCTATCTCGGCGCCGCCGAGGCTGAATTGCCTTTGGTTCATGTCGAAAGTCTTAATTTTTCGCTCCTTTTGCTTTTTCGTTCATTTTTCTTTTTCTTCTCTTTTTTTTTTTATTTTACTCCTGTAGGGCCTAAATAGAAGTTGAATTTTGACCGTGCAAGACACTTATTATTGTTTTGTATTTGTGATGTGTAGATCTTGTTACTCGGAGCACCTCGAGCCGATCCAGGCTCCTTCGAATGTTGATGCATACTTAGCGGTGCACTTCGTCTAGAAAAGCGAGAACAAGTGGTAACCGATCACCTGACTTCCTAGTGGGAGGAGTACCTCGAGAATCATTGTAACAAAATGCAATAGTATATCGTGCACTAGAAATTGTCCCAATTTAGGACACATACCCTACAATATTCATATGTATGCCCGTTGGGTATAAAAGCGAGCACCTATTACTTCCCTCCTCGTGTGTTGCAGCGAGATGGGAAAAGAGCAAGTAATTCCTCTACTAGATCGTATCGGCCTACTACCTTCAACCTGTTCGAAGGATTTTGCGAGTACTAGGTGAGTAAAGTCATGGCCTCGAATAGTAGATGAACTTGTTTAGATTGTTGACACCTCTAGGGAAACCAAACATTATTGTATCTACATGTTATCGGGAGTGGATAATGAGGCGGATGCCCAATGGTATAAGGCATTGAGAGCTACAGAGATAGATCCTAACAAAGTTGTCCCTGCTACTCGAACCTCTCTAAATTCGTAAAGTAAACCCTCGGGTAGCTGAACATATTCGGCGAGAAACCGAAGAGAGGAGGGCCCAAAGAATTGAGGAGCTAAAGAAGCATACCTAGGATGATGGGGCTGAGTCTAGTGACCCCAAAGGAAAAAAAAAGCAAAGATAGACTAGGGCTTAGATTTTTAGATATAATTTAGGAAATAATAAAAGAATAGGAGGATAAGTTTTGCCTCTTTAGAACAAATTAATTTTTTCACAAGTAGTGTGCTTGTATTTATTTCCTTTCGTTATGTATTTAGGTAAGTAGTAGGCTTACCTATTATTAAATAAAAGCAAGTATTATGCTATACTTTTATGTTTTATTTTATCTCTCACTTAGAGGTAAAAATAAAAATTGGACCGATCTAATTGGATCGCTTTTAAAATTAATTAAAATAAAGAGTGAAGTGCATAAGTGGACCACCTAATTGGACTATCCAATAAATAAGGAAACCATCTAATTGGAGGGTAAAAACAATGAATTACAGAGTTAAGAATTAAAAGAGGGACATTTTAGCCCCGCCAGCCCACCTTTACTCGAGTGGTGACCGACGCCCGCCACGACATCGCTTAATTGGGCCGGGCTTAGTGCAACGTCCAGGTTCGTGCTAGCCGTAGTATTTTTTCAATTGATCCAAGTTTGTGTATTGAAAAATTTCTTCTCCATCTAAATCAATCGGTTTCACCGCTCCGCTCGGCAATATCCGACTAAGCACAAATGGGCCTTGCTAATTAAGCCTAAACTTCGCTCATGGATCCCGAATTGACACTCTAATCTCTTTGAGAACCAAATCTCCAATTTGTAGATTTCGAGGCTTCACTCTTTTGTTGAATGCCCTTGATATACGTGCCTGGTATATTTGGACATTGTGCATGGCATTGAGGCGCCTTTCATCCTATAGTACTATCTTTTCATATTGTGCTTTGGCCCATTTTGCTTCGGGATCCGACTTTCAGCAATTATCTTTAACGAGGGATTGACAATCTCTATTGGAAGGACTGCTTCCATGCCATAAACTAAGGACTAAGGTGTTGCTCCCGTAAAGGTTCTAATAGATGTTCGATATGCCCATAAAGCGAAACATACTTGAGTTTGAACGCTTACAGCATGACAGACCCATCTTGCTATCTTACCGCAAATGGTTGTTTGCTCAAGTATATAATTAAAGGAATTCATAGGTGCTACCACATGTACTGTGTGAGCTAACATGTAATGCCCGGGCTACTTGGTAGCCGAGACTAATGCCAATGATGTCTTCTCTAATGGAATATATCTAGTCTCATAATCAAGGAATTTCCTACTCGGGTAATAAACAGCGTGTTCTTCCTTCCCGGCTCGTTGAGCTAGCATGGCTCCCATAGTTGTCTCCATCGTGGTGAGGTACGTAGTAAAGGTTTCCCTAGTTAGGGTAGAACTAGCACTTGGAGGGTTAGCTAGATATTCCCCGACCTTCTCAAATGCTTGTTGGCACTAGGTATCCCAAATGGGCACATATCCTTTCTTCAATTTCTTGAAAATAGGTTCACGGACCATAGTCGGCTTTGATGTGAAACTACCGACGTCATCGTAAACATCCTTGGAAACCCCTTATTTCTTTTTCGTATTTGGCGAACGGTTCTCTTAAATGGCTTTGATCTTGGATGGATCAACTTCAATTCCTCTAAGATTGACAACATAGCCTAACAGTTTGCTTGAGGTTACCTCGAAGGCACACTTTTGAGGATTAACGGGCATGTTGTATTTTTCGAGTCTCTAGAAGAATTTTCTTAGGTCTGGAGAGGTGTCCTGTCCTATCCTTGAATTTTATGATCATGTCATCCATATAAACTACGACTTCCTTGTGGATCATGTCATACAAGTAGTGTTGTACCCATCCTTTGGTATGTTGCACCGACATTCTTGAGCCCAAATGAGATCACCACATAACAATACGTCCCCATTGAGTATTGAAGGTCGTCCTTTCCATGTCTTTTTAGCCATCTTCACCTAATCATACCTAGCGCTGCCGTCCATAAATGAAAGCAAGGCATGACCTGCTATGTTAACTACAAGGATGTCGATATGAGGCAGCGGGAAATCATCCTTGGGGTTAGCCTTATTCATATCTCTAAAGTCGACGCACTTGCGGACCCCGCCGTCTTTCTTCGGAACCAGTACTATATTTGCTATCCACCGAGGATAGTGAACTACCTTGATGAACCCAGCCTCTAACCTGTTTCTAAACTTCTTCCTTAATCTTCGAGTGCCCACTAAGGTTTCATCCTTCTAAATTTACGCTAATGAGTCTTAGCATCTTCAAAAAGTTGAATTTTATGTTCCACTATACATGGATCTATCCCGACATGTCTTCGTAGGATAATGCAAAGACATCCATGAACTTTGTAGGGAGTAAAGTAAATTGCTTCTACTCTTTCGGATCCAACGTTTTCCCGATCTTGACCTCCCGAGGTTGATCCACTTATCTTAGATTGATTGTTATTGTTTTCTCTATTATTGGTGAGTGATTTTCATGATCTTTCATAGCTTTTATTAGTTCTTTAGGGATTTTTTGTTCATCAATAAAGGCAAAACAATTAAAAATAAGAAGAGGCAAAGAGTTAGCGAGAAAGATTCACTTTATTGAATGAAGAGACGAGTACATCGGACTAAGAAACTCAAGATACGTAATTGGAAATAACAGAATTAGGAAAAGAGTTAGAAATAACAAAAGAAGAAGCCCTAGCACTACACTCGGAGGGGAATGCCCTCCTCGGTATCAATCCAAGTGATGTGCTTGAAGCCTTCATTATCAACGTCGGTGATGAACTTAGACGTATCAAACTCGCGAGTGCGACATGGCTTCCGATAGTACCGAGACCGAATTCCCCTCTAAGTTCTTCTCTTATCCGAACAATAGACGAAAAGATTGTTCCTGTGTAGGTTGCTCTAGTCCGGTGTGGACTGTCCCTTTTAGAGGAGGTAGGGTGCCTCCTTCTCGAGTATATAGGAGTCACTCGAATATCTCCACGTTGGGTACTAGGATGCCCTTTTCCTTGATGTAGTAGGGCTCAGTAAAACCATAATAAGGAAAGTTATCCCCTTCCTTTAAAAATTACCCATTCGGAGTATAAGGAAAGGGTTTGATAGAGCAGATCGTGTGAGGTGCGAGTCCTCTTTGTCCGAACTTCCCCTTGGCTTGGGCTACTTCTTTAGTAGTAGGTTTATAGCCTAGCCCAAAGTCTTAGTTATTAGTGGGTTCAAGGTGTGGAAAGATAGGGTGGTATGCCCTTCGACTGCAAGCAAGACCTAGAAAGTACCCCTTCTTCCCGAGCATCAAGCGGACGCTAGGGTTGCCATAAGGGTTGAAGTTAAGAGGTGATTCATCCCTGTCCAAGGCGATGATGATGCTGGAATCGATATAGTTCCTCGTCATTGGCGTCATGCTCGATCTCAACTACGGATTCCTTAGAAGTGATAGTAGCATAGAGATTATCCCCATTTTAACTTTCCGATGCGAGTATAAAGGGCACTCGCTCCATGATCATGCAACCAAGGGCGTCCTAGGAGTAAATTGAATGTAGCTGGGATATTGGAATTCGATGTTTCTTTCTACTCGGCCCTATATTGATTGGCAAGGTCACTCTTCGTAAGACTTGTTCTCTTAGAATTGTTGTAAGCTCGAAGATGGACGATCTGTTTAGAGAGTTGTTGCTCTCTATTTCCTAACCTTTTAGCAGTTCTCCAGGGTAGACATTCACAGATGATCCATTATCTACCAAGGTTAAGGGAACAAACTTGTTGATGTAAATTACAGCTTAAAGGTAATGGTTCCATCCCCACTGTTAACCAATTCTACTACTTCCTCTCGGTGTGCTTTTAGGAGAGATCTCGATTTTATTAAATGCGTCGATCAAAGCCTACCTATGTTTATGAGAAGCGGATATTAGTTGCCAAATTGAGATATCGACTTTTAACTTCGAAGATGTTTAAGGATTGGATCTTCTTCTTTAGCAGACTTCAGCTTTTTAGGGCTTCATGAGTCTGTTGTGGACCTAGGGGTGCGTTATGTCATCCAGATCCGGTAAGGAATTGGATTACCTTTAGTTTTTCCCCGAAAGTCAACCTCTTCTAAGGGTGGTGTGGCCCGAAGTCATCGTCGTTGTTGTCGTTGTTACTTCTCATTTCATAGACATCCTCTTCATCACTTACCCACAACCCATGGACTTACTGGGAGGCAAGCTAAGAAGTGGTTTGGACTCGTCAATATCTTGGATGAAGACGGACTGGTCCCACTCGACCGTGAGTGGGTTTAGTGAAAATAGCTAAGGTGCCACCGAAAGGATTTTTATTGTTACTAGGTTTCAGGGAGCCTTAGGTAAAGGGAGTTGGCAATTTTGAAACATTCTTTCTATTTTGTTCTTGAATGTCCAAGCATTGTTTGGTTTCGTGTCCTTATGCATGATGGTATTTGCAAAGTTTTCCTGTATTCCAGCTTTTGGACTATTTTGCGGTTTCGATTTTACTCTAATGGGTGGCAATTCTATCTTTCCTTTAGCCAAGAGATGGTCAAGGGCTTGAGTATAAATGGTGTCGATAGGAGTGTAGTTAGGATATCTCGTTGTCAATGCACCCTTGTTAGTATTGCCTATATTATAGGTTTTCTTATCTTTAGAATGATAATTACCTCTATACCATGTCACAAATTTTGTGGTCACGGTGGACAATTCTTCCTCTATCAGCAAGCCAACATCTCTAAGTGTTAAGAAGTTCATTATTGATGGGAACTTGAGATGTTGATTGTAATTAGGCTGAAGATTTTTCACGATGATCCCGATTTATTTCTTCTTGGAGGGTCAGTCTACCATGTGGGCAGCCTTTGCTCTCCATCTGGTGAGGAGGTCCGTGAAGCTCTCCTTCTCACCTTTTTGATTAATTCTAAGTCTCTAAGAGTGACTGAAAAATCAGTGTTGTAGGTGTATTGGTGGGAACTCCTTCAACGGATCAGTCTAGTTGGCAACCTTACAGGGGTCAAATGCGTTATACCACTTCATTACATCAGTATTGAAAGTCCATGGGAAGATAATGTGGTAAGTGTCTTCTAGAATATTCTTAAGAGTCATTGCTCCTAAGAAGTTGTGAACATGATGATGGGGATTCTCGGAAGCTTTGAATTTGATATCGGGCATGGTAAACTTTGGAGGTAGCTTACCCTTAGGAATTGAAGTGAATCCCTTATGATCAAAATAATGATTACTAAACATGGATGACTCCCTTAACATCTATTCTATCTAATCTACGTGAGGATTAGGATGAGGTTTGGATTCATGCTTAGGGGATTCGTGCTTAGGACTGTTTGGAGGACATAAGCTAGGTGGAGGTGGAGGTGGAGGACCTAATCTCTCTCCTTTTCTCAAATGTTCCGCTTCTTCATCTCTCTTACTATCCTCAATAGCTTTTATAATAGTCTTAAGATCCCTCAATATATAGATATTATCTTTTTATCTTGATCATCCATCCTAGTTTCCATCCTGGCTAAGTTTTTATTAAGCAAAGTGAGAATGGGAGACTGTTCTAGTGATCCATCCATTGGAAGGGAATTCTTTCTAAGTACTTGTCTTACGATAAGGAGTAGACTGAATTGGTGTGGTGTGCACCGAAACTTGGCGCACCGGTGTGAAAAGATGAGGGGTAATTTTACTTTTGGCTAAATGCACATAATGGACTGACTTTGAGAAATTTATTAAATTGTTTTATTTACACAAGTGCAAGGGCTAATCAGCACTCCTCACCTATTCCTAAAGGATCACAAATAGAGGATTAAATCTAAAAACACACACACTCATCCAAGCATGCAAATGAAGGCAAGAGACCACCTAATAGTCAAGAGATCTATGGTCAAAAGACGTTAAGACTAGGTAGGATACATGGTGACTCAAAGTCCAAGGATTTGCTCTTCCATGTGGGACACAACAAGAGAAAAATCCAGAATCCTTGGTGCCTCTCCGTGAACCAAACGGTTTGAACCAAGAGCGCGTGCTACAAAGGAAGAGGTACCGTTTCATTGGCAATCAAGCCTAATTGGGCCCGCCCGGGATTCAATGGGAGCCTCTTACCGTAAGGGTTAAACGAGGGTAAAATAAATTTTTCCTAGGGTTCAAAGTAGTAATAAACTATGTTCAAATGTTGCTAAATGCTCGGATGTCTAATGCAAGCACATTATAAAAACACACTACTTAAATTTTCAAGTTTCACTCTCTTAATAAAAAATTCATCCCAAGTGGAGTTGCCACTATGGGAACCACGGCCAGGAACCGAAGAGAACAGGATCGGACCGAGCTTCCCTACTTACCTTCGGTGTAAGGATTTTTTAAAAATGGGTTTGAAAATGATTTTTAGGATTTTGAAAGATGAATTTTAGAACGTGGAGATGAACCTTTTATTAAGATTGTCGAATTTTATTAATTTTAATTAAAGATAAGTCAAGTGGAATTGATTGGCGTTTTACTAATTATTTTATTTTGGCAATTATTTTCATAATTCCCGGGATGACGTCATATCTTAACTAAACAAGATAACAAAAGATTAAAGATTCATATATGCCGTGAGGCTTGAGGGCCATATTGGTGTAAAAACCAATCTGGACCGACGCCACACTACTACGTGAAACCACTTTTAACGACGGGTCTTTAACGACAGTTAAAAGGACAACCTGTCATGAAAACTAGACCGATGATATTTTTGTAAATAATCGGCATTCGAAGCGTATATGACAACGATTCGTACATTGGAACCATCGTCATATGTGTTGGGCATTTTGTGGACGATAGTTCTTTTCATGCAACCGTCGTCATATGTTACATATAACGACGGTTCTATGAAAGAATCATCGTCAAATTTCTTTCGTAACAGCATCTAAAAACCCGAGAATGTACTCGCTTTTCCACTCCCACTTTATTTGTTATTTACTCTCAGCCTTATCATTCTCCACCATTCACTTTCGTCCACAACTCATATGTAGATCCGCTCGGAGTCGCCGGTAAGTAATCGGCGTCGTTGTTCCTCTTGTTGTTTAATTTCCGTTTCGCTCACTCATCGTCTCTCCTCTTTCTTGTAGTCTGTCTTAGTATTTGCCGCCGGTGGTTGTGTGCGTCGCCGTTGTCACCGTTATTTTCCTCCTTCATTGTCGTCATTGGTTTCATCGTTCATTATCGCTGTTGTTTTCCTCATTCTTACGGTATGAATCTTTATCCTTCCTTATTTGTGTATTGAAAGATCTCCTCACCATCTAAATCGAGTTAATTTTACTCGCTCCGCTCGGTAATATCCGACTAAGCACAAATGGGCCTTAGCAATCAGGCCTAAACTTTCCTCATGGATCCCGAATTAGGGCTCTAATCTCTTTGAGGACCAAGTCTCCAATTTGCGGGTTTCGAGGCCTCACTCTCTTATTGAATGCCCTTGATATACATGCCTAGTATATTTGGACATTGTGCGGGCGTTGAGGCACCTCTCATCAAGCAACACCGACTCTTTGTAGTGTGCTTTAACCTACTCTACTTCGGAATCGACTTTCAGCGATTATTCTTAATGAGGGAATAACTATCTCTATTGGAAAGACTGCTTCCATGCCATATGCTTGGGGACTCACTACAAGAAATCATCACTTGTGCTACGAATTATGCCACAAGAGACATAAAGAGCGAGAGCCACCGGCCGGCCGTTTACAACCAAGAAAGGGGCCTAGTAGCCCGACTTCCACCCGGGCGCACCGCAAAAGGAGCTAAAGAGGGAGAGACAGGTGAGAGATTGAGGAGGGAGCGAGAGAGGTAGAGGGCGAAACAAAGATAAGGAAGAAAGCAAGAGCAAGAGACCGAGAAGGAGAGGAGTGCGAGAGCGAGAGTCCGACGCATACACGGACATGACATGGCAAGCGAGAGAGAGGGAGAGGAAGAGACCGACGAAAGCAAGAGAGGGCAAAACGGAGAAAGGCGACCGACAGGGACAGAGACAGAGAATGAGAGACAAGAGGCAGCAAGTGAGGATGGGAAACGAGCAGACACACGTAAGAGGAAGAGGAAACCAAGACCGAAATTCTTTCCATCATAGTTCAAATCATCCTAACCCTAAGATTTCGAGGTGAGTAATCTTTCAATCTAAATTATTAGTAATTTTAACCCGAATTATTTCAATATATAGAGTTCTTGATGCATGTGGTGTGGATGAGTTGAAGTATAAACTTGGAAGTTCTATGTGCAAGTGAGTAATTTTGAGAGATTTTTGGATTGGTAATTGAAGTCAAAATGTGGAAATTTGAGGAAGGAATGAGTAGAAGCATTTCTATGGTTGGACACATATGTGAGATATTGCCTGTGAATGTGATAGTTATTGTGAAATTGCTATTGGAAGGGAAAATACAAACTTTGGGGGTATTGACCAAATTTAATACGAATAATTTTCTTGGTCGGGAATAGAACGAACTTTGGGGTTATTTTCCAATATCATAACGCCACTAAGTTTTATAGGCGACTGACTCGTCGGGAATATGACATGGCAATATTTTTGGACATGTGTACAAGTGGAATCAATTGTTTGACTGAATTTGTGAGATTTAAGTGATAGCTATAAAAAAATTTCTTAAAAAATATTAAAAATTCTAATAACTATTAAGTCTACTATTTTCTCTCTCTCTTCCCCCGCTTATCCCTGCTCTCTCTCTCTCTCTCATCTCTTTGAAAACCAGCTCCGATTTCCTTCCTTGTCACTCTCCTCCCTCTCTATCACTCATCTTCCTTCTCGCTCTCCATCTCCGTCTTCCTCTCCATCGAACCCGTAAAGCTCTCTCATTTTCTTTTCCATCTCTCTCGCTTATCCTCCCTTAATGCTCCATCTCTCTATAAACGACATTTGCACTTTCCAAATCAAAACCTAGAAAACTCTTTGCCTGCAAAATTCCATCCCATGTCTAATTTTAGTTTTAATAGAGGATGATTAGATTATTTGGTCTTCAATTGGCCATTGTTGTTTCTTTTTGGGGCAAAGATAGAAAGAGAATTGCGTGAATTGAAATCATCGCTTCTCTCGCTCTCTCATCCGCAACTCTCCTTCTTCCTTAGGGTTTCCTAGTTTTGTTGTCCTACAACCGTGAGAGTTAAGTGGAAGAAAAATCGTATGAGGAGGTTGAAGAGAAAGTGTAGAAAGATGAGACAGAGATCTAAGTAGAAGTCGGCTATGGCTTCTTTTTTTCTCTAGTCTTCAAATAACAAATCGTTAGGGTTTTCTTTTCTCTAATTTTCATCTTTCCTTAAGTTATGATTTGTTAGTGTAATTGTTGTTAAACCTGAATTTTTAAGTTATTGAATTACAAGTTTTGCCTCCGTAAAAACTAGGGAGGAAAATGGCTTGGCAGCCATGGAGGACAATTAAGTTCCTTAAATTTGTTGATAATCGATACTTTTCATATATGGCTTACAGTCATTTTTTGCCTCATCTTCTTTTATATAATTTCAAACTTTTGATTTTCTGTTATCTCTAACTCCTCAATTTTGTTCCTAATTTGAGTCACCATGAAATTGAGTTAGTGATAGTGGACAAATTTTTTCGAGGGAGATAACCGAGGAGAGAGAATTATTGGAGGAAAATTTCTTATTCCCGACAAGAGGGAGACCTATTGAAGAAGAAGTTTTAGAGAGAAGGAAAATTTCTTATTCCTCCATATCAATCAATTATTTCCTTTTTTAATGATTTTCTCCGATGAGAGAAGGAAAAAGACTCGATGAGATGAAGAGAGAGGATGGGTAACTCGAATTTTAACATCATTAATTAAAGGGAAAGCAAGCTTTTTGATTCAAATTTTTTAAAAGATCCTTCCTTAACTGGCATTAAAATCTCACCGTTGTGCGTGGTATATTTAAATACCATCGCCTAAGACTCATCTCGGTAAAAATATGCTCTTATCTTCCATTTTCTGCTGTAAGAATATGATTGCATTATCATTCTCTCACCGTTGTGCAGGGTATATTTAAAGAAAATGTGTTTATGCATGTTTTTCACTAGGCTACTTGTAAAAAGTAGTTCTTCTTTTCCTATGCTTGTTGCTTCCATGTTAAGGATCAATAAGATTGTAGAAGGGACGAAATCCCGATAAATGTGTAACCATTACAAGAAATGAAACCGATGAATATGAGGGGGAAACTTACTTCTATATAGAATAGAGAAACTCATTAGAGAAGGAGAGGCATAATTGGAGCGAGAAGAAACCGGGCAGGCCCAGGCGTCACTAGAAGCTGCCTGGGTGGAGCAAGAAGAAACTGGGTGGCGTTTAAGTGAAATGCAAGACCAGGCGTCGCTAGCTCGTCGGCCAACGTTTCCTCGGCTTGAACACGGACCAACGAGATCCGGTCCATCTGCGTGTGAGTCCATAGAATCTCCACGCGGGCCCACAAACAGGGGGAGCAACCAAAATATTTCTAAGACTGATATTCCGAGCCGGGCAAGGCGCGAGAGGAAGTTCCTAAGCCATCTGCAGGACTATATTTGTTATACAGACTCAACCAAAAGACCCTCTTCACCTTCACCTCTACAAAAGGTATCCTTAGGTAAACCGTATCCCATAGCTAATTATGTCACTTGTGCTAATTTTTCAAATGCACATCAAAATTATCTTGCTGCTATTACAAAGATTGTTGAGCCTAGGTATTTTCATGAAGTCGTAAAAAGATGTTAGGTGGAGAGAGGCAATGGCGAAAGAAATCGAGGCCCCGGAATCAAATGAGACTTGGACAGAAGAAGATCTACCCATTAACAAAAAGCCGATAAATTGCAAGTGGGTGTACAAGGTGAAGTACAATTCAGATGGGTCCATTGAACGCTATAAGGCGCGACTTGTGATTCGAGGAGACGAAAAATCGAAGGATTTGATTCCCATGAGACCTTGACTCCGCTAGCCAAGATGGATAGTGTAAGGTGCTTTTTATCCGTAGCAAGCAACAAAAGGATAGGAACTACATCAGATGGACGTGAATAACGCCTTTCTACATGTAGATTTAGATGAAGAGGTTTAGATGAGAATGCCTCCTGGATTTAGAACTTCGGGTTCCAACAAGGTATGCAAGCTGAAGAAGTCTCTTTATGGACTTAAACAAGCGCCACGACAGGTGGTTTGCCAAACTCTCATCCAAATTACATGATTATGGTTTTGTTAGGTCATATGCAGGCTATTCCTTATTCACATACAATAAAGACAAGCATATTCATGGGACTTCTAGTGTATGTAGATGACTTGGTGCTTACAGGTAATAATTCCCAAGCATGTGCTGAGTTTAAATAATATCTCAACAATTATTTTCATATGAAAAACTTGGGTCACCTCGATTATTTTCTTGGGATTGAAGTTGCTAGAAGCTCAAAATGGCTACTTTTAAGTCAAAGGAAGTAGGCGCTTGAGATAATTGAAGAATGTAGGCTACTCGGGGAAAGCCAGCAGAGTCCCCGATGGAAACCGGTCATAAACTCGCATTGGCTAATGGGCCACCTATTGATGACCCGATAAGGTACGGAAGACTAGTTGGGAGACTTATATACCTAACCCTTACAAGATCGGAACCGTGCTATGCAAGTGCATATTCACTCACAATTTATGTAGGAATTGAAGGAAGAACACATGGAAGCAGCTTGT
The DNA here is from genome assembly GCA_021018815.1 of Talinum fruticosum. Lineage (NCBI taxonomy): Eukaryota > Viridiplantae > Streptophyta > Magnoliopsida > Caryophyllales > Talinaceae > Talinum > Talinum fruticosum. Next base: position 2,038,867 of record JAITYX010000040.1, read on the forward strand.
CGGGTCTTGAGATATCCGAAAGGACACCCGAACAAGGTATTTTGTTGAAAAGTGATTCGGATCTACAGTGTTTATGCCTACTGTGATTCGGACCGGGAAGCATGCCCTATTACTAGAAGGTCCTTAACAGGATACTTCATTACTTTATGTGGGTCACCTATTCCTTGAAAAACGAAAAGCGAGTACAGGTGTCTACGTCATTTGCGAAGCGGAATATCGAGCTATGGCGATGGTAACCAGATGAACTGATTTGGATAAAATCGTTCTTGGCATCTCTAGGAGTACTCAATAAAAGACCAATGAAGTTATACTTGTGATAATCAAGCTGCATTACATATTGCCAAGAATCTAGTTTTTCTTGAAAGGAGGAAACATATAGAAATTGATTATCATTTTGTTCGAGAACGCCTTATAGCTCTCGATTTATAGACAACATATGTTATATTAGAACTGGTCCTCCTAGTTTTACTAGGATTAGGAGTCCGAGTTATATTAGAAGTAGTCATCCAAATTTTACTAGGATTAGGAGTATGAGTTATATTAGAAGTGGTCATCCTAGTTTTACTAGGATTAGGCATCTTGTATGTATAAATAGCCGTTTGGCATCTTGAGAATAACACAAGTATGAGAGCAATTATATTTCACATCTAAAAGTTCCTCCATTATCTCAAATCTATTATCTCAAATTTTCTATATTAGAGATAAAATCTTCCAAAGTACATTAATTACATGTATCTGGGAAAACTAGCAAAGCCACTTGCACCAAATGATTCAAACTTATAATGAACCCATACAACCACATGCATGAACTCTCTTACCCTCTTCCCATATTTCATCCTTTAAACCTTTTTGTCTTTATTTTTTCAAAAATATGAATTATTGTAGTTGATAGCCAAATTATTCAATTACAATCTTTATATTGGTTTACAATATATCTTTAGTGAGAATAATCTTTGAATTGAATCAAAATAATTGTACTATGGATATTTATATATATGTATGTAATTGATATCAGATACAGAAATGTTGCATAACTTGCCATTGTCAAAAACAAAAAAGAAGAAAAAATCTTCATAATATAAGTGAGGAATTCATTTACTATACAATAAAAAGAATTTGATGCATAAATGGCATATATGTTATGTTACAAATTAGTAAAAAGAGATTTAATATAATGAGAAGAGAGAATCTTATATAAAACCATCTTATTCTTAGACAACAATGGTTTATGTACACAACAAATTCAATACATTGACTTGAAAAGCAACACCAAAATTATATCGCCACATGCTGGGATTTCACGCCTTGCAGAGTCTTTTATCCAAAAGTTGTGTCTCTTTTACTTGAAAGACATAATCTTTTTTTTGTCCTTTTCATTTTTTTATTCTATATTTTGTGGTTACCCCAGTGACCTGATCGAGGGTATTAATTGTTTCTTTTTTATTGTGATAATTGTAGTAAATTTTGATTGGTTATTGGTCATTTGGCTTTGAAGGGAGGATGATGATGATGTTGATGATGCTTAGTTGACTAATTTATTAGTAATTTCGTTGAAATTGGCTAAAGTAGATAATGTGTACTGTATACATTAGTTTTGGTTTAGTTTGTTCTGTAGTTTGGTGTGGTTTGGATGAGTAAATAAGTTACTGTTTTCTTAAATGCCATATTCAATTACTGGTAGTTCTATTAAATTATATTTTATATATATTTTTAGTAATTATTTAGTTTATATTATATAGTTTATTTTATCTAATTTATCCTATTTTGTCTATTTATAGGTAATTATCGAATAAAGTGGGGAAGAAAAGAAAAAGACTTTAAAAGTGGGTTTTTAGCTACCGACAAGTGTCCAAGAAAAGATATGAAGTCGGTCCATAAAAATAATATGTCATAAAATATTTATTTTATGATATTTTATTTTATGAAATCGTAATTTGAAGAGAAGAGTGAAGATAATTATACTCCTAAACCCACTAAGACTCCTCCTTAGAGTTGCATGATAAGAAGGAAATTTGGAAGAGAAGAAAGAGGAATAACCTAACTCCTTCACCTCCTTGCTTTACCATGTATATATATTTTAATCACTTACCATCACCTTCAACCTCTCTTGGCTGGCAAAACTTCACGCCATCTTCATCTCACATCATTAACCATCATCACCATCAAAACTCTTTCTCGCCACCTTTCAATAATCATCTCTCATCACCTCTTCAAATTATCATCCTCTTCAAATTAACACACCACCTCAAGCAGCCGCCTTCGCAAGCCCTTCCTTAATTCATCATCATCTTGATCATCACCACTATGGGTATGAATATTATAGTAGTAATATTATCATTGCAATTTTTATTTTAAGACTTTATTTTTATTGTTAGTTTAATATTAAAGATGTTATTTTTACGTCTCCTAAATTATATTATGTGTGAGTAGTTTTTATACCTAGTATAATCAACTTGAAACCAAGTTAAAGTATTTATTTTGAAACAAAGTTTCGGTCTTTATTGTCTTATTGATTAGATGCATGGTTCTATGATAATTTGATTTTAATGTTTATGATTTTATGTCTAATTAATTAGAGTGCACACTAATTAGTTTTATATAAATTCATATGACAGTTTAAAGGGGTTAAGTACGTAATCGCTTGGTCTTTTAGACGTAAGTATCACCCTAGTTAATCATGGATGGCTCATACCCATCTCTTTTAATTAGGAAATTATCATAGATCCTTTTTAAATCAATTTGCTAGTGGATTGGTTATTAGGTGTTAGATGATGTTTTTCTAGTACTTAATTCCTCTAATATGATTAAATTCTAGTGCTAGTGCTAGGGTTATCAATATTAGTAGGGTTTATATTAGGGTTAGGCCTAATTAAACTAATAACTAAGGAAAAACGGGGAAGATTCGCTATTGGTTGTCTTCTACAGTTTAGCTCATGGATAGATCAATTTGTGTATTAATGATAAATAATAATTTTCATGGTGGATGTAGATTATACTATGTGTTTTTATAAATTTGATATCTTTGATAACTATTATTTGCTTTTTAGTAGTTTTCTTTAGTTTAATAATTTTTATTTACAAAGTTACAATCTTTTATTATTAATTTCATTATCCCTCCCCCTCCCCCTTAAATATCAGTATTTTACGTTAGTTTTAGGAATTTTATTTTAATTTAATTTTGAGTCTTTATATATTTTAATTTTTAGATTATTTTTCTATCGGTTTTTATTATTTTTGAGTCAGTTTGTTAGAAATTAATTTTAAAATTTTTTATTTTATTATTTTTTGTGTTTTATCTTATTTTATGGTTTAGATAGAGTCCTAGTTTGATGTGATTAAACTTTAGAATTTTTGGAATTAATTTGGTAATTTTTTAGATTTAATTCTTGAATTTAATTACTGCAGTTTTTTAGTTAAATAATTTCGTAAATTCGGTTTTAAATTTTATTTTTATATTTTTAGGGTCTGGTTAGGTCTAGAAAATTAGTTTTAATATTCTAGGTAATTTTAGTATTTATTTTTGTAATTAATTTAGTGTAGAATTTTAGTTATTTAATTTTCTGTTTTAGAATCTGTTTATTTTCTGCCTTAGTTTTCTGTTTTAATTGTTTTAATATATATAAAAATACTTATGGGTTATTATAAATTTTATATTATGTCTAGATTATTTATTTATATTGTTAGATAATTTTCTGTTATTTTTATATTATTACATTTTAGAATTTTAGTAGTTTAATTTGATTTGTTTGAGTTTTTACAAAGATAAATAAATAAAATAACTAGAGTAGTAAGTTTAATTGGATTGAAATTTTGATTTTTACATTATCTTTCCTCGTGGATTCGATCCTTACGTTCCTATGCTATATTGTTTATTATAAACTAAGTAGTGGTTTAATTTAGTAATCGTACGACAATGCTAACGAGGTTCATGTTAAACAAAAAAAAAAAAAATGATCTTTATTATCATATTCATGCTTGTAGCTTTCCTATCGATTCTACTTTGATTTTTGTGGAAAGTCATGGCGGTTGCGTTGTTGCCCACCAGCTATTTGATTTTATTGTTTGATTTTATTACTCTGTGAATTTTTCAAGTTATCTTTCTTGATATCTTTGTCGGCCATTCACCTTTTGGATATAGTTATAGCTAAGAAGACAAAATTTATCTTATAACCTTATGTAGAAGGGTGGAAAAGAGAGGAATTTGTTCCCCTGCATTTGTCCAAGCTGATAAACTCACAACAGGTACAAGGAGGGGGCACGGAAGAGAGAGAGAGAGGTTGTGTGAAAGGGAAGCGCAATAAAAATGGGCTACAGAAATAGAAGAGCATTTTTAAGAGTGGGTTTCAGAATCACATATTCATATTCTTTGGCCACGAAACAACCCAATTAAGATTATGCCTTTTTAGATAAATACCTTGGAATGTGGCTGAAAATGGTTATCGTAATGGAATATATGTAAGTTTTCACGTTCCTTCTATTCCTTTTTGATAAGTGGATGAAATTATTTAAAATTCAATGATAATATGTAGTGGTTTCTTGATCGGAGCCCGTTGTCCGAATTCCTTTTTTAGGGGGTTATAACCTATTATGAAAGTGGTGATGTTAATATTTTAGATAAATAAGAAAGGACATATAAAGAAAGAAGGCAAAAAAACCAAGGGACTTTGGGGGTTGACTTATAAGCCTTTGATGTTGATAAAAATCTCACATTTTATTGATGATTTATTAAATTGCTTCAAATTTGGTTTTTTAAAGGATACTAATTTTGCTATTTCTATGTTTTTGTTTTGCAGGATAATAGTGATCGATGTCAAGCATCTCGTAAAGTTGAAGTCGGGTATCTTTTTACATATATTTATTTTTCTAGGATGATTTATTAATGTTTAGATTACATATGGTGTAATGCCTGAAAATTTGAGGTGCTTGCTTAATAAAAGATTTAAATTATTAGAAGTTAAATTAATTTGAAGTTATTGAATTAGTGAGTTATAGTTTTCCTGAATCAAACATAAAACCCAAAATTTGAAACCCGAATGTGAATTCATTGAAATAGCGTTGTGAAATTAGTTGGGCCCAATTATTTATCACTACACAAAATACAAAATGAACAAAAGATAAAGAAAATACAAAAAAATATAAATGAAATTGACAGCCAATCACTTAAAATCCATAGAAAATGGAATTAAAAGAAACAAAAGAAAAGAAAGAAGCATGCTGGCATTTAGGGGAATTGGTGGCCATAAATGAGTAAAAGAAATCAAGGGGTCCAATTAAAATTGGGCACCAAAGTTACTAAGGTGTAAAAGGGAAAGAGGAGAGAGAAGCCTAGAATGGGGATTAAGTGAGCTCGGTCAGAGAGAGGAATGAGGGGAGAGATAGAAACTGAAACAGAGGAAAAGAAGTAGAAACACAAAAGAAGAAAGAGCAAGAGAGCCCGAGGGGAAAGAAAGAGAGTAGTGGGCAGGAGAAGGAGAGATGTAGCAGAGGAAAACGAGAGGGAGATTCGAGTAGGCAGTAGAACTAGAAGTAGAGATTGAGAGGAAGAACAAGAGATTGAGAGGAAGAGCAAGAGGAATCGAGACCCAGAAGCGAAAGCCAGAGAACGAGAGCCAAAGAGAGACCGAAGGGAGGCAGAAAGGAATAGGAGGCACTTCTGGCGTGCTTGAATGCATGGTGCACAAAGAACGACGGCCGATGGCCAGCGCTTGAGACGAAGGATGATTTTGAAGATGGTTTTGAAAGTCGATTTTAGAATGTGGGATATTATTTCTTAACCATTTTATTTTAGTAATTATATTCGAAGTCGCTGGATATTATTTCTTAACCAAAAGATAAATAAAATTAAGGTTTTTAATATGCCATGAGGCTTTAAGGCCATATTAGTGTGAAAACACCAATTTGGACTAAAGCCCCGCCTACTCGACCACTCGGTGCAGGCGGTGACCTACACCTAGTGGTGGTCGGCCCCGACTAGAGGCCATGATTGAGGAGATCAGCCTCAACCTCCGCCCTAGCTTGGTAGACGCAGACCTCGTTTTCCTATCGTGCACTCAAAAATAGTCCGGATGCATAATTAGAAGAAATAAATAAAAGGGAGTCACCAGTAAGTTTTTAGGAAAGAAAAACTAACAAAAATAAAAGTAAAGATTTGCTCTCTCAATCTTAATATAGGAAAACTAAGATAAAAAAAAGGCTAAAAATGACTCCATTCGTCTTTGAATCGAAAATCGGATTCGGGCGAGGGTACGAAACGTAGGGATGAACCCTTCTATTTTGCCCGTCTAAAGACGACAATTACTAGTTTGAGTAGTGAATTAAAATAATGTAAAACAAGAAAGAAAGCAACATGCAATGTGAATTAAAGCAACCAAGACATAATAAAGGAAAGCGATGAAAGCGAAAGTAAAGAAAGCATTAAATCAAGAAACAAAAAGTGAAAAAACAAAAGAAAGCAAGAAATCTAAAAATTGCATCGGCTCGGGAAGAATTGAAAATGATACATCGTTTGTCCACAATGCGGAAAGCAATAAAGAAAGAATAAAATAAAATGAACCATTGTGAAAACTGGATTTGTGCCCTCGGGTTGTCTCACCTATTGATCCGGATCTCGGATTTGGATCTCTTTACGTGATGGTGGTGAATTAAAGGGGGCTTTTGTGAGTATTTGTTGAGATAGATCAGCAGATGTGTGACTGATGTAGTTTAGGGATGGGATGTAGGGAGTATGATAGGAATAGAGAAAGAATGGGTTGAAAAGGGACCAGGAGAACACAATACCAAAGAGAGTATTCGATAGCTCTTACGCGAGTTTCGTAATCGTGATGCTAAGGTAGGAAGCCCTGTGGGAATGAGAGGTAAGGTTCTCTATTTATAGGGAGAGGTTAGGTCAAGGAAGTGACCTAGGGTTAGCTTCGGCCAGCCGTCCAAAAGGAGCAAGCAAAATCGGGCAGGATATCAAAGTGATAAGATCGGATAGAACTGGGATAAAGAAGGAATAAGACCCGATTCACGGCGCCGGCCACAAGAGGTTGCCTACGGTTTTGTTCCCTAACGTGCTTCCAAGGGAGTCTTCGGGTAAAATGCAGCGTTCCACTTAACATTTTGAGGTAGTAGGGGCCAGCTATAACACCTTTCCAAAAATGAAAAGTTTGCATTTTGGGTAGGTTTCCATTTTAGGTGGGTTTTTATTTTTAGCGAGTTTCAATTTTGATGCGGGATGCATGGTCCTAGTCTCAGGTGGACTGTCTTGGAGCCAAAACGCAACACTTTGATGCTTGTGATCATGAAATGCGGCGTCTAACGTCGTCTTGAGTTCTTCAACTCCTTGTCGGGCTAGAGTAAAGTGAAACGAAGGATTCCGAGCCCGGAATTTCCCGATACGCGGCACTAGACTCATTTGTCTCTGGAGGCTTGACCCGTTTATAGATAATCCGAAGAAAAGGGGATCTTTAGATCGACCCTGTGCAAAAGGCTATTTATGTGGTGCTCGGGGTTTCTTTGTGCTTTATCGGCTTCCGTCACAGAGAATCGATTAAAGTATGAGATTCAAATCCTCAAACAGGACTCGGGATTTCATCATTAGGCCAACAAATAAAAACAGAGAAAAGGACGACACCTTTTAGGTGTCTACAGTTAGCCCCCCACTTTGATCGAGTCCGAAAGACGAAGGTCAAAGTAGACACTAAATGGTACTTACTTGGTACTGGCATTGCGTCGAATCCGACCGAATTGACGTGTCCGAAATTAGGTACCTTGTGGCGTGAACTCCTAATAGAGGGGCCCGAACTTGAATGGCGAGTCCGAAGTCGGGTTGTTGATTCATGAACTTGGCTACCTAGAGACCTAAAGTTCTTATTGGTGGGCTCAAACTTGACCATGTGCTTAGTCCGAAACTTGGCAGGGAACATGAACTTGACTTGGGTAGTAAAATTTGAAGTTTAGCTAGGGTTCTTGTACTTGACCGTTTCTTGGATCTAAAGTTCGACTCGGGTGTCCCGAGCTTGGCTTAATCAATGTCCTGAAGCTAGGATGAGGGGCCTAAACTTGACCATTCTTGGTCCGAAGCTTGGCTGAAATTATCTACACTAATAGTTTTGTTAACTAATAATCGAATGTAAATAGTTTCAAGTGTTACTCGATGATGATTTGTAACCGCGATCATGTTTCGAGGTGTTCTCTCAACTTGGCCATGAGGAGCTCCCGAAGTTTTGACGTTGCATTCGTGAACCTTGACCGTTGTTGGGCCCGAAGTTCTATGGAGGGACGTCCGAACCTTGACCACGCCTAGGCCTCGAAGCTTGACGGAGACGGAGATGTTGTCCGAACCTTGGCCGCTGTTGGGCCTAAAACTCGAATAAGGTGTGTCTCGAACCTTGACCGTTGCTGGGCCCGAAGCTTGACTAAGTTGTGTCGTAACCTTGACCGCTGGTGGGCCTAAAGCTCGATGGGGTTTGTCTCGAACCTTGACCGCCGCTAGGCCCGAAGCTCGACCGAGTTGTGTATGAACCTTGACTGTTCGCTGGACCCGAAGCTCGACTTCTATCCTCTTTCGTCGAAATAGGGACGGATACTTATCTTTATGTATAAATTCTTGCAAAGACCCGGTCGTTGGATGACTCGAGGTCTAGGGAACTCTTGGTTGAAAATGTGATGTTCCCCGAGGTTATGTGCCTCATTCTAAATTTGAGCTTTTAGTTTGTGTGCTAATAACTCCTTTGTGAGGTACATGATTTGTGTTTTCCCCGAGTTTTCTTGGAGTTCTTGTGGTTGTATAAGCCTTTTGATCTTGAGCCCCCATGTTCTTCTTGGGTGCTTGTTTCTAGCTCTTCTTGAATGTTAGAGTGTTGATGAGCTTTAATTAGTTGATAGAAGATCCTCTTTGAAGGTGACGGTGCTCGGTGACCTCCTTGATGCCGATATGATGCTTGATGCTCGATGCTTCTTGATGCTTGATGCTTGATTAAATAATTTCTTGTAGGGTTCTTTGTTATTAATTTTTGTATATTTAGGGGTTTGACTCATGCAAAGGAGATGAATGTAAGACTCTATTCTAAGAACAAATGCATTCTTTTATTAAAATGGTGCAAAAGGATTAAAAAGACAAAGACAAAAACCGCACTTCAGCCCCCACTCCCTAAAATAGAGCCTAAAGAAGGAGGTCGCTTGAACTACGATGTGTTGTTACCGACGGTGAACCATGGACAATGAACCCGGCGATTTGGTGCTGAATCGGACTAGCATGCTACTTGACGTTTCGATGCCTTTTCCCGATTAGTTTTTGCTCCTTTGGATAGGGCAAAGTGGCTTTGATTTTTGGGAAATTGGAAAAGGGAATTGGAAATTCTGTTCAAGATTAGGATTGGAGCCGGACCTTGTGGGCTTCCTACGTTTCGCAATAATGGAAATCAAGCCTTCGTAGTTCGAAAAGAAGGTAATTTGGGTTTGGTTTATTGGAGGATGATTGCACTTAGACCTTGAGCGAGTGCACTAGTGTCACAAGTAAGGGTGTGGGATGTACTGCCGTGGTACGTACTAATATGGGACGTATCAATGTTGACCATTTCAGTGTTGAAGTAGATTTCTTACTTCCTAGACGCTTCGTGCCAGGACTCCCGACTTGCATAGGATTTCCTATCCCGTATCCCAAAAGAGTATGTTCAGGATTGGCTCGTGGAAGAACTTCTAGGGGAGATGGGGCTTAAGTGCTAGACTCGAGGAAGATTGATCCTAGGAGAAAAGAAAATGATATGCTCTTTTATTTGGATGCTGATAAAGGGATGCAAAACAAATGGAAAGGAATGTATGCAATGGTGCTCATGACTTAATCTAGGATGATTATGATTTGGCTAGTATAAAACCGAAATGCGTAGATGATTATTTCTAATGGAAAATAAATTTCTTTTGGCAAAGTGAAATATGAAAATGGAAGACAGACTCACCTAATTTGAGATGAATTTTAACTTTGGCTAATACATAAATGAAATGAACGCACTCACCTTACTTGGGATGGATTTTTGTTTTGGCTAATGCAAATGAAGGACTCTCCTAATTAGAGATGAATTTAATTTTGGCTAATGTAAGAATAAAATGAATGGACACCTTAATTGGGATGAATTTATTTTTGGCTAATGCAAAATGAAATGAATGGACTCACCTAAATTGAGATGATTTTAATTTGGCTAATGCAAAAACGAATGCAAATATGGACTCACCTAGATTGAGATGATTTTAATTTGGCTAATGCAAAATGAAATTAATATACTCACCTAAATTGAGATGATTTTAATTTGGCAAACGTAAAAAGGAATGCAAATATGAACTCACCTATTTTGAGATGACTTTGACTTTGGCTAAATGCAAAAAGAGGAATGCAAATACGGACTCACCTATTTTGAGATGACTTTGACTTTGGCTAAATGTACAAAGAGGAACGCAAATATGGACTCACCTATTTTGAGATGATTTTGAATTTGGAAAAATGAAAAAAGGAAATGCAAATATGGACTCATCTATTTTGAGATGAAATTTATTTTTGGCCAAAAGGAAATGAAATGGATGGACCAACCTTAAGAGGGATGATTTTTGATTAGCTAATGCAAATATGGAATGAATGGATTGACTTAAAACGGGAATGTGATTTTGGACTTTTTGGCTAGAATACACTTAATTCGATCGACTCAAAAAGTTTTATTTTTATTTTATTTTTGCAACCATGCAAGGATTATTCAGCGCTCGTCACCTATCCCTAAAAGTTCACAAGAAAAAGATTAAATCTAAAATACACACACTCGCTCAACCATACAAATGAAGTCAAGGGATCACCTAAAAAGTCCAAAAGTTCTATGGTCAAAGAGTTCAAGAGTTTGGATACATGGTGACACGTAGTCCGAGAATTTGATCCCCATGGGTTGCATGGATAAAGATACAAACCAGATTGGGTCTTCCTCTTTAGCAGCTTTCGGTTCTTTTGGGTCTTCCCGTGTCTGTTGTGAATCTAGGGGTGCATTATGTCATCTAGATCTAGTAAGGAATTGGATTTCTTGACCTTTAGGTTCTCCCCAAAAGTCTTCTTCTTGTAAGGGTGGTGTGCCCTAGAAGTTGTCATTGTTATCTTCACTATTGTTTCTTGTTTCGTAGAAATCTTTTTCATCACTTACCGACAACCCATGGACTTTTGGATATAGAGGAGGCAAGTTAAGAAGTGGTTTGAACTCATCAATCTCTTAAATGAAGACGGACTGGTCCCACCGACCTAAAATTGGTTCGAGTAAAGATAGCTAAGGTGCCGCTAAAAGGATTTTTGTTGTTACTTGGTTTTGGGCAGCCTTAAGTAAAGGGAGTTGACCATTTCGAAACATACTCTCTAGTTTGTTCTTGAATGTCCAACATTCGCTGGGTATCGTGTCCTCACACACGATGGTATTTGCAAAATTTTTCTCGCGTCCCAATTTTTAGACTATTTCACGGCTTTTGATTCCGCTCTAATGGGTGGCAATTCTATCTTTCTCTTAGCCAATAGGCGGTCAAGAGCTTGAGTATAGGTAGTATCAATAGAAGTGTAGTCAGTACACCTGTTGAGGGCATTGACATCTACACCCTTGCTAGTATTGCATGCATTGGAGGTTTTTTTAATTTTTGGATTGATAATTACCTCTATACCTTGTCATGAATTTTGTGGTAATGGTGGACAACGCTTCTTCCAGCAGTATGACAACATCTCTAAGGGTTGAAAAGTTCATCATAGGTAAGAATTTGAGATGTTTATTGTAGGCGGGCTCAAGGTTCTTCAAGATGATCCCGACTTTGTCCTGCCTGGAGGATCGGTCTACCATATGGGCAGCTCTTTGGCAACCTTAAAAATGCACCTTCTTTGCACCGAAGTTGTTTTTCTTGGATAAATTGTCATGGCCAATGGTGTGAAAGTAGATGAAAGCAAAGTGGAAGCCATTCAATCATTGTCAATTCCTACTAGCATACATGATGTGAGGAGTTTCCATGGCCTAGCTTCTTTTTACCGAAGGTTTATTAAGAACTTTAGTACCATCACGGCCCCCATGACCGAGGTACTAAAAGGAAGTTCATTCAAGTCAAATGCTAAGGCCCAAGAAGCCTTTGAGACAATCAAGCACTTGCTCACACAAGCCCCGGTCCTAGCTTTGACAAAATTTTTTAGGTTGAATGTGATGCTTCGGGTGTTGGAATTGGAGGAGTTCTCTCTCAAGAAGGGCGGCGTCTTGCCTTCTTAGTGAGAAACTTTGTGAATCAAGGAGGAAGTATTCAACCAATGATAAGGAGTTCTATGCCATTGTGAGATCTTTGGAGCACTCGGAGCCATTATACTCGTGGCTAATGAGTTCATCTTACATTCGGATCATGAGGCTCTAAAATACATTCAAGGGCAACATAAGATCAATCCAAGGCATGGAAAATGGGTAGAGTATTTACAAACTTTCCATTTTACCATCAAGCACAGATCGGGAAAAATGAACAAGGGAGCGGATGCACTTTCAAGGAGGTATCTCTTGTTATTTCAATTGCAAGCTCAAGTTCTTGGTTTTGAGCATTTAAAATCTTTGTATTCTAATGACCAAGATCTTGGTGACGTATTTCATGTTGCCTTAAACATCCCAAGGGAGAATTTCAAGTCCTAGATGGATACCTTTTAAGGGAGTTCGGCTATGTGTGCCTCATTGTGGCGCTAGGGAGTTGCTAATCCGAGAGGTTCATAATGGAGCCTTAGCTGGCCATTTTGGCGTGAACAAGACAACAAGCATGTTGAGAGAGCATTATTATTGGCCGAACATGGAGAAGGATGTGCAAGACATCTTGAAGAGGAGTGCGCTTTGTCAAGAAGCAAAAGGCCATTCCCTTCCTCAAGGGTTCTATACACCTCTTCCCACACCTACTTAACCATGGGAGGATATGAGCAAGGATTTTATTTTGGGGCTGCCGAGAACACAGAGGAAGAAAGACTCCATTCTTGTGGTGGTGGACCGTTTCTCGAAAATGGCTCACTTTTTTCCTTGCAACAAGACCAATGATGCCACTCAAGTAGCCGATTTCTATTTTAAGGAGATTGTAAGGCTACATGGCATTCCAAAGTCCATAGTTTCGGACCGAGACAACAAGTTCCTAAGCCATTTTTGGATCACTTTGTGGAAGAAATTGGGGACCAAGCTAAAATTTAGCACTACGTGTCATGCACAAACGGATGGACAAATGAAGGTTACAAACCGAACGCTAGGGTGCTATTGAGAGCTTTGATCAAGATGAATGCCCAGTGCTTGGGACCAACTCTTATCTCACGCTGAATTTGCTTACAATGGAGCACCTAGTAAAGCTATGGGAATGAGTCCATTCAAAGTGGTCTATGGAGTAGAGCCATTAACTCCCCTCGATTTGACCCCTAGAGGACTCGAACGAGAAGCCAAGCATTGAGGCTACCAAGAGGGTACATGAGATACAAAAGATGCATGAAAAGGTAAGGGAAAAGATTGAGACATCTAATGCCACCTACAAACAACAAGTTGATAAGGGACGGAAAAGGAGGGTTTTTTAACCCGGGGACTTGGTGTGGATCCACTTGAGGAAGGAGCAATTTCCTTCAAAACGGAAGACCAAGCTAATGCCAAGAGCCGATGGACCGTTTGAGGTGTTAGAAAGAATTGGTGACAATGCTTACAAAGTTGACTTGCTCGGAGAATATGGAGTCTCGGCTAGCTTCAATGTAGCCGATTTATCCCCGTACTTTGAAGATGATACTCTTGAGAATTTGAGGACAAATTCTTCCCTACAATAGGAGAATGATGGAGAGCTACTAGCAATGCTACAAGGAGAACCAAGTGTGTGCGAGAATCAAGTGTGGACACCTAAATCTTCCATTTTAGTCCATGCGGTTCAAAATGAGCCCGGCACGATGAGCCGTGAAGTGCTACCATTTTATGTCTTTTTGAACATAAATAAAGTTGTTACTAAATCAAGGGCGGTCCAAAGTCCGAAGGGTCCATAATTGAGATAGCCTAATGAAGCATCAAAAGGAATAATTCTAGAAGAATCTTCAAGCACTACTCTTATTGGAAGGAATCGTGCTAGGTGGACCAATAAGGAGCTAGCTTGTGCAAAAGGAAAGAAGATAGTTAGCCATTCACATCCGGCCACCCATCTTGGCTTAGTGAAAAGGGTAGCTCAATCTAAGCCTTTAATCTTGTTCTTACCTTAGATTATGCTATTGTAATTGAGCATTACAAATATCATGTATTCGGCCTTGTACAAGGCAGACTTTTGAATATGGAATGAAAATTGAGCTTGTAATGCTCTTACCCCTTTGAATTCTCAAATGCTTTATCCAAGTGTGGCATACTTGGCGGTGCTCTTTTGAGTCCTTAAACTTTGCTAGTGGTGTATCTCGTATCTAGCTAGATTTTTGGTGCCCTAAGATTTTCAAGGTGGTGATTTACGTATCCTTGGAAGCCTTAGTCCTACCCGGTTACTTGATTTCAAAAATCCATATTTCCCAAACCAGCAATCCCCTGCACTCTAAATTTCACCCATCAACCCCTGGATGAGTTAAATTATCGCCTGTTAAATTTCAACTCAATCCGAGCCATATCCTGCCCCCTCCTTCAAAACAAACAGAACATATCATCCTCGGATTCCAGTTCATGTGGGACAGCTTTTTCGTCATTTGTTTGAGGTGATCCAGACCCGAATCATCCTGTCTTTTTACCAGCTCTTCCTAACTCGTCCAAGAGTTCCCCTCCCCCAAATTTCACCTCCAAATTCTAGTGTTATCACCCTCCATCACCTCGTTTTCCCCAAGACTCGCACAAACAGACTCCGTTATGCTCTGGTGCTCCTTCTAGTGCTTTGCATTCTCTTTTGCCATTTACCCTAGCTATACATCATGGAAAACCTTCCTTCTTTTTCCTTTGTCAAACCTTTGCTTGTAGGTGGCATTGGTGAGTTCAATTTTGCTTTCACTTTCTCATGCAATTTTTGGATTTTATGAACTCACTTGGCAGCCTCCACATTGGGTTTTTCTTCCAGTCCCTCGGTGTTAAGTCTAGTGGAGTTAGTGGTTTAACTCCATAGACCGCTTTTAAAGGGCTAACACCCGTCGCCTTACTTGGTACACCATTGTAAGCAAACTCAGCATGGGCTAGGAGTTGGTCCCAAGCCTTGGTGTTGGTCTTGATCAAAGCTCTTAGTAGCACACCCAATGTTCGATTTGTAACCTCTGTTTGCCCATCCATTTGAGGATGACAAGTGGTGCTAAATTTCAGCTTGGTTCCCAATTTCTTCCAAAGATTGATCCAAAAGTGGCTTAGAAACTTGCTATCCCGATCGGAGACTATGGACTTCAGAATGCCATGTAGCCTCACAACCTCTTTGAAATACAAATCGGCCACTTGCGTTGCATCATTGGTTTTGTTGCATGGAATAAAATGAGCCATCTTAGAGAAACGTTCCACTACCACAAGAATAGAGTCTTTGTACAACTTCCTTCATCCACAATAATAGAGCACACCTTGCCTTGCACCGTGACTCTAGTGTGAAAAATGTTCTCACACTCGCTCTTCTTTGGGGTCTTTGAATCCTCTTAAAGCCCTTCTCAAAACCAACAATTCTCCTTCATCCACCTCCTCAACCACTTCCTCCATTCCATCCACCAAGTATAGCTCCTTCTCAGCCTCCTCTTCTTCCATGCATTGTTCTTGGAATTCCACCAATGTTACTACTCTCCTATTAGGACACTCCGAGGCAATATATCCTAGGCCATGACACTTGAAACATCTCCACTTGTCGTTGGCGTTTGGCGTGGGTTTCGGACGATTTTGTAGCTATGGGTTTGTGGGATGTGTTTTAGGAAATGGTTACTCCACCAAGGAAACTGAACTAGCTCTATGATGGATATGTGCCCAGCAGTAGTCACATACTACAAACCCAAATCCATCCTAGACAAGAATGAGTTGAGCAAGACCTATTTTGAGCCTCATTACAAGTGCTAGAATATTTCAGCCCTACCCGGTGTTTCTAAGGCTGAATGTTTTAGCTAATTAATCACTCATTTCTTGGCATTTGGACCTCAAACTTTGCATGGCAGCACCTAAAGATGTCCTCTATCTAGTCCAATAATGGGCATCTTGGTATTTGGCGGAGATAATAAATGAGGAAGACTTTTGTTAAAGCTGGCAGCTTGCTCATCCAAGATGACACCTGCACTTTGTTTTGATCATATCTTCTGATCCAGAACTACAACCACAACTCATGATATATGTTTATAAAGCTGACATCCTAAGCTTTCTATCCATACTAAGAACAACTAAATTGGAGCTGGGAATCCCAAGTTATGAGCATTTGAATTTGACTCAAAAACTAGAAGTTACAAATCCAGACCGGCACTTAAAGGTCAAATTCAAAAAGGTGTTCGATCAACCTTGGATTAGTTTTTGGTCTCCAATTTTCAGAGGGGTAATCCTAGACATGTCTATATTAATATTAAATTATGGGCATTGTCCTTTAGGCCAAAGATAATAAAGAAATTGGTCCAAGTATCAAACCGGGTTTTCTACTCGACCCAGCCTGACCTATGCTAAATGTTCTGGTCATAACGTTTTGCTCACAGCTTCAAATGGGTCGAGCCACTTATGGTTGGAAAGCTTATTCCCCCAGCTTTCCAGGCATATCTATCACGTTCAATTTGGAGAAGGTAATCGAAAGTTACAGCCAATCAAACTCGGAGCATTATCTTTAGTGGAAGAATCTTATGTCTGGACCAATAGAAATCAAGCTTGGAGAAGGGGCAAGCAAATACTTGGCCAAAAATCAATCTTCAAATTCGGCCACATGTTCTAGCTTGGAGAAGGGGATAATGCAATCTAAGCCATTGATCTTGTATATACTCTTAGGGCTTAGATTATGCATAGATTTAATTTTAAGCATTATAAATACTCATTGTATTCATCTTTGTAAAAACAACTTCGATGAATATTAAATGAGAATTTGAGTTGTGTGCTCGTTCCCCTTTGAATCCTCAAATGCCTTATCCAAGTGTGGCATACTTGTTGGTGCTCTTTTGAGTCCTTAAACTTTGCTAGTGGTGCGTCTATATCTAGTTAAAGTTTTCGGTGCCCCAAGAATCCCTAAGGTGGTGTATCTGTATCCTTAAGGACCTTGGCTCTATCTTCCCTACTTATCACCTCACTTTCGAAATCCATATCTCCCAATCCACAAATCCCCTGTACTCCAAATTTTACCCACACCTTCTTGAACGAGTTGAGTCATCCCCCTCAAATCTCAACTCAATCCAAGCCTTAGCCTCGACCCCCTCCTCCGAAACAACCAAAGCCTCGTCAACCTCGGACTCCTGCTCGGTGAGACAGTCTTTTTACCCTTAGTTCGAGGTGATCCCGATCTCGAATGAACCCCCAATTTTACCACCTCTTGCCAACTGCACAAGTTCCCCTCCAAATTTCAGCTCCATCCAAGCCATATCCGGACCCCCTCCTCTAAAACCATCGACCGCACCATCTTGGACTCCGGTTCAGCGGGTGATGGACATTGACCAAAGGCTACAACATACTTGTTCATGATCTCCTTACATGCCAAAAAGCCAAGAGCCATGAGTTTATGTCAAGGCTACAAAAGGACCCTAAAATCGAAGGAGATCAATTTTTGGCGCATAAAGTCTACTTTCATGGTTTGACTTTTACAAGCTTAATTAAAGCTTGGTGATTGAGACAAATTATCTTTTATGTCTTGAGGTACATAAATAATTCATGCTTATGAGTTAAGGCCAAGATAATCCACAAAGAGAGGTCCAAAAATGCCAAAGAGCTTAAACCGTGCGCCTTGACCACAATCTAGCCGAATGTGTCAAGGTCCAACAAAGCCATGACCGGACCATCCAAATGAGCTACAAAGGAAGGGAATACGTGGACAGCCAAAGGAAGATCCTAGAAGAATTCCTAAGCACTAGCATTAGTGAAGAGGAGCATGTGATGATATCTTATGCAAGGGGAAAGAGATACATGGCTGAAAATACACTATGCATTTTCCACCACATGTTCCCTAGAGTTTCAAAGCTTGGCCTAGATTGCTTCCCTACATCCGACCCTCCATCTTTGCTTGAAGAAGGGGAAGCTCAATGTAAGCCTTAGATTATTATTTTGATTTAAGCTTTATGTTATTTTCAGCTTGCCTTTTATTTCCTATAAATACTCCATGTATTTAGCTTTGTAGGATGGACTTGATAATGAATATATGAATGGACTTTGAGTCTGGATAGCTCGTCCCCTCTTAAATCTCAATTGCTGTATCCAAGTTGGCTACTTGGTGGTGTTCTTTGAGTCCTCTAATCTACCAGTGGTGTTTCTATATCCGGCAAGGTTAAAGGTGCCCCTTGGCTTCCTCTTGGTGGTGTTTCACGTATCCAAGAAGAAACCTCGGTTTTATCCATCGACTTTCCATATCCATAACTCCCAATCCACTTATCAACATCGCCCCAAGTTTCACCCAAATCATTATACATGAGTTGAGTCCATTCCCTCCAAATCTCAGCTCAATCCAAGAAGAACTCCGCCCCCACCTTCGAATCTTACAAACGGAGTCATCCCGGACAGTCACTGAGAACCCCGAATTTCAGCCCTCCGATCAAGGTGTTTCTAGCCTCCGAAAATTCCCCAATTTTTACCAAACGTTCTTGGCCCAGTCAAGAACCTTCCCACCAAATTTTAGCTTAAAGCTCCTCCATTTGCCCCCTCATTCACCCATTCTCCCGTAACCGCACCTGCAGCCTCGCATTCCGTCCGGTTGCTTGTTTGCGGTTTTTCCCTTTCTTTTGCTTCCGCCCTCACTACACATCAGCGGGACAGTATTTTGGTCAATAGTTCGTGGTGATCCCGACCTTGAACAAACCCCCACTTCTTAATACCCCTTCCTAACCTCCCCAAGAGTTCCCCCTCAAATTTCACCTCCAAATTCCACCGAAAACATCCCTTTTCACCCATTTCCCCAAGATTGCACTCGAAGAGCACCATTCTCGCCCAATTGCTTTTCTTTAAACCTTAACCACTTTCTCCACTCTCTTTTACCTCTTTCCTTACCTATACATCAGCTTGGTATCGGAGCAAGTTCTGATTTCTTGCGGTGAATTACCTCCATCTCCTAAACACAACCTTTTTAACCCAAACACATTAGTCCAAAAAAACCCAAAAACAGTTTTTGCCCATTTTTATTTCACCATCTTGAGCATCATTTTACAGTTGGTTGTGAGAGCTTAAATGGCCTATTCTAATCTTGAGTTGGCTAATCTACTTGTGCCCAAATTTTATGGCCAACAAGATCGATTTTCTAGTTGGTTTGTCAAGGTTGAAGAAGCCTTTGCAAATTTGAGCATAAAAGAGTATGAGAAGGTTGAGATTATTGTGTCTATGTTGAGGAGTCATGCCCTCACTTGGTGGACAACCTACAAGATGAGAAGGAAGAAGAGAGGCAAAGAAAAAATGAACACATGGAGAAAGTTGAGAGGAAAATTGTTGAAAACGTTTGGTCCATTTAACTATAAAACTCCTCCAAACCTCCACAAAAGCCGTCACCTCTTTTTCTTCACCAAACCAGCCCTCCTTGCCACCTCAAAATATCCCAATGTGTCACAAAAAGAGCCACCACATTCCTCCACCAAAGCCCTCGGACCAGCCCCTCTTTCCCTCACCCCAAAACACCAAATCAAGCCTCCACAAAAGCCACCAACCTCCCTCACTTACCCCTACTCGTCCAGCCCCTTTTACCTCCACGAAAACCCACACCCCTCTAAAAAGAACCCCCAAATAACCTCACCAAAATCTGGTGGTTGCCCCTCCTTTCCACCACCAAATTTCTCAACCCTACATCCCACAAACCCTCTTGGGCCAATGCAAAACAGAATGTTTTCTCTTTGCCACGAGATGAATTACCATGAGTTGGAGTACCCACAACCAAGCCTTATTTTGGTTGAATGTGAAGAGCTCTATAAGGAGCAAGAAGAGAATGAGCCCAACTTTGAATTGCCTCCAAAGTTTGATGGGTATGATGAGGAGCAAAATGAGCAAACGGAGCTAGAGGATAGCTTAGACATGGTGGAACCCTTGAGCCTTCAAAACCCTGTCCACTCACACCCACTTGACTTCCAATGTTCTTTTCAAGGTAAAGGATTCCAATCAAATTCTTGGTGTCCTATTTCCTTTGGTAGTGACAAGAATCATCTTGGTGAATTTTGGAGTGATGTTATGATTCTAGATACTTGTTACTTATTGTTGGATAGACTGTGGTTGTATGATTGGTTAGTCATTATATACGGTTGTCAAGCACCGCTAGTAGCTACATGAGTTCAATAGCCCAAGTTTCGGAGCCCCACACTATGCAATCTGTTTTGATGTCTCATGATGATATTTTGGTGCCTAACAAGATTATGGAAAAATGGGAGCCCCCAACCGAGAGTATTTTATTAATTGCTTGGCAAACTACTTTGAGAAGTTAAGTATTGTTGAGTTATGGAATGTTGCCATGATTGTGAGCGTTTGCTTTGTCTTTTGGGAATGGCCTTTATTGTTTGATAAGAGAATAGCCCATGATGGGTTTAGTGCATCAAATCTGTCCAAAAGGCCCTTAGTCAAAGGCCTCTCACACTCAATCAAATGGCTCTCAATCAGCCCTCAACAAAGTCTTCCCTTGGAAGATTTAAACCCCATTCTTGCCCCACCACTTAAACCTCCTTTACCCCAAGTCCTTGAGCCATGCAGCCAAAAAAATAAATTTTTTTACCTCTTGAAATTAGCCTCACACAAAGCCATCCTTTATTGCTTAGTGAAGCAAACTCAAGTGTTTGATCCTAGAGGTTTTTATTGTGTCCTTGGATGTGATGCAAATTTGAGGACAAATTTTTCCCAACAAGGGGAGTATAATGGATATGTGCCCATCAGTGATTACATACTACAAACCCAAATCCATCCTAGACAACAATGAGTTAAGCAAGACCCGTTTTGAGCCTCATTGCAAGTACTAGAATATTTCAGCCACGCCTGGTGTTTCTAAGAGCTGAATGTTTTAGCTAATTAATCACTCATGTCTTGGCATTTGGACCTCAAACTTTGCATGGCAATGCCTAAAGATGTCCTCTATCTAGTCCAATAATGGGCATCTTGGTATTTGGCGGAGATAATAAATGAGGAAGACTTTTGTTAAAACCGGCAGCTTGCTCATCCAGGATGACACCCGCACTTTGTTTTGATTATATCTTCTAATCCGAACTGCAACCAAAACTCATGATGTATGTATGGAAAGCTGACATCCTAAGATTTCCATCCATACTAAGAAAAGCTAAATTGGAGTTGGGAATCTCAAGTTATGAGCATTTGAATTTGATCGAAAAGCTGGAAGTTACAAATCCAGGACTAGCGCTTAAAGGTCAAATTCAAAAAGGTGTTCAGTCAACCTTGGATTAGTTTCTGGTCTCCAATTTTCACAAGCGTATTCCTGGACATGTCTCTATTAATATCAAATTATGGGCATTGTCCTTTAGGTTGGAGATAATAAAGAAATTGGTCCAAGTATCAAACCGGGTTTTCTGCTGACCCAACCTGACCTATGGTGAATGTTCCGGTCATAACTTTTTGCTCACAGACTTCAAATGGGCCGAGCCACATATGGTTAGAAAGCTTATTCCCCAAGCTTTCCAGGCATATCTTGCATGTTTAATTTGGAGAAGGAAATCGAAAGTTAAAGCCAATCAAAGTCAGAGCTGATGTATAGTGTCACGCTCTAATACCAAGTTGGTGTATAGCTGGGGTAGAAAAGTGGTTAAGGTGTAAAGAAGAAAAACCGGGCAGAATGATTCTCTTCGATGTAGCCTTGGGAGATTGAGGTGGTGGAGGGGTAAATGGTGGAGTTTGGAGGTGAAATTTGAGGGGGAATTCTTGGGGAGGTTAGAAAGGGCTGGTAAAAAGTGGGGGATCATTCGAGGTCGGGGTCACCTCGAACTAGGGGTAAACAGAATGCCTCGCTGGTTGGAAGTCCAAGTTGACTGGTCCGGGCTAATGTGGAGGTGGGGATTGTAATATGGCTTGAATGGAACTGAAATTTGGAGGGGGAACTCCTAGGTGAGTTAGGAAGAGGTAGTAAAAAGTGGGGAAGTGTTCAAGGTCGGGATCATCGCAAACTAATGGCTGAAATTCTGTCTCGCTGGGTTGAAGTCCATAGTGACGAGTTTTGGGTGTTTTGGTGGCGGGGGTCAGAGGAGTGCTTGGATTGAGCTGAGATTTTAGGGGGATGGCTGAACTTGTGTAGGTTGGTGTGGGTGAAATTTGGGACGAAGGTGATTTGTGGATTGGGAGATATGGGCATGGAAAGTAGCTAGATAAAACCAAGGCTCCTAAAGGATACATTGAACACCACCTAAAGGAACTTTGGGGCATCTTTCACTTTGGCTAGATACAGCGAACACCACTAGCTAAGCTCAAGGACTCAAAAGAACACCACAAAGTTGCCAAACTTGAATACGTAATTTGAGGATTCAAAAGGGGAACGACCTATCCACTTCAAATTCTCATTTCATATATTCATCATCAAAGTTGTGATTACAAAGCTAAATACATTGGGTATTTATAGGAAATAAAAGCATGCTGAAAATAAATAAAGCTAAAACATAATCTAAGGCCTAAAAGAGTGATTACAAGATCAATGGCCTAAAATGTATTAGCCCCTTTTCCAAGCCAACTTTTGGAAACATGTGGCTAAAATGAAAGCCAATTTTCAGCCAAGTATTTTCCTTCCCCTTGTGCAAGCAAGCTTGTCATTAGTCCAACACATACTTTCCTCCACTAATGCTAGTGCTTAGGAATTCCTCTACAATCTCCTTTTTTTCCATGCACATTCTCAGCTTGTTGATTCATTGGGATGGTCCGGCCATTGACCCTTGGCCGAGCATGAAACCTTCGGCCATAAAATTCAGTTTGAGCAAAATGCGCCTAAAATACCCTTTAGGCATTTTTGGACCGTCCTTGATGCATGCTTTGCCTTAGCTTGAGAAACCCCATGACTCTTGGAAATTAAGTATGGATAGAAATATCCATCATTCTCCCTTGTTGAAAAGAATTTGTCCTCAAATTTGCATGAACAATATCTTCCAAGTGAGAAAAATCAAGAACAATATAGCACAACTCTTGTCATCATAGGGGTAATGCCTCTTATTTTCAGTTGATGAAGACATGCCTTGTGTGGGCATAAAACCGATTGTTCACCATAAGATCCTAGCAAGTGCTCTCCATGTGATTCTTCAAGTTGAGACAAGCATGACCAATGGAGCCTAGGATCATAGTGAGGCTCACATTGCTTTTTCCTCCTTCGATGCTTATAGGGCAAGTCTCTAACTTGGCTAAGACCTAGTTGGTTTGGTTTGTGAAAGACACAATCATTCTCGAACAACGATGTGGAAGTAAGAGCTCCAGGAAAAATATCCATACTTAAGCTCACAATAATGGCACAACTTCAATGGTATAAGTAGGAGCTTGCTCTCCACATACTTGGCATAAACACATAGGAGCGTTAGGTATTTCACATGAAACTCACAAGCTGTCGAGGGAGAATAAAAATTATGCTCAACTTCATGCACTTTGGACAGCTCACACACGGCCGGAATAGCCATTCCTCGGTTGGGAAATTTCGATGCAAAATACTCAACTCCTTGGCTCCTAAAACACCTTCGGTTTGAGCTGGGGACATGCTATATTTTGGGATGAGGAGTTGGGATTTTTGTGGGAAAATAGGGGCTGGACAGATTGGAAACAAGGCTGGACAGAATGTGTTTGTTGGTGGAATGGGGTTTCGGTTTTGGTTTTTGGTTTGTGGACTTGGGTTCTTTTGAGTAGGGTAAAAGTGGGAGGGTCTAAGGACATTTTGTAGGCAATTTTGGGAGAGGTATGAGAGTCTCCATCATGGGCTAATCTCTTGTCAAATAATAAAAGCCATTCCCAAAATGCAAAGCAAACACTCACAAGCATAGCAACATTCCACATCTCAATAATGCTCAACTTCACAAAGCTAAAATAGTTTAAGCAAGGATGAACAAAGTGGCTTATACCTTCATAATACCGTGGGATGTCACTTTGAGGAAAACGGTTTGTGGCTTGAATTTTCAAACTCCCATTGCTAGTAGGCTCTTCTACCTCACTAGGCAATGAATGGAAGATAATACCTCCATACTTCTCAACTTCAAGAAATTCTTGCCCATAGTCATCAACGATGGGAAGTAGTTCTTCTTGGCTTTCCTCATTGTTTGTAAGAGCTAGGTTCACAATTTGCTCCATTTGTGGTGGGTTGGACACACCCAATATTTCTTGCTCAGCCACAACTTCACATGAAAAAGGGTCATTGATTTCTTCCTCATTAGAAGATAAAGAAGTTTCTTCCAAAACATCTCCATCATGCTCATCAAACTTAGGAGGCAAATCAAAATCATTTGTTGGTTGGCAAATATCCTCCAAGTCACTTTCAACATACTCATCAAACTTTGGAGGCAAACCAAAGTTGAGCTCAATTTCCTTTTGAGTAGAAAAAGAGCAACGGCTATGGGTTTAGGTAAGGGAGGGCTGGGCCGAGGGCTTTTGTGGAGGAGTGTGGTGGCTCTTTTTGTGGTGGGGTGTGGATTTTTGTGGAGGTAAAGAAGGCCGGCTGGTGGGTTTTGGTGGTGGAGAAGAAAAGATGGTTGAAGGCTTGGAAGGAAGGGAAGAATGACTCCCCTTGTTTAAGGTTTTGGTCTTGGTTGGAGGAATTTTGTAAATAAGGGGGCCAAATTTTTTAACAATTTCCCTCTCAACTTTCTCCATGTGCTCACCTTCTTTTTGCCTTTCTTCTTCCTTCTCATCTTGTAAGCTTTCCACCAAATGAGGGCATGACTCCTCAACTTAGACTCAACAATCTCAACCTTCTCATGCTCTTCTAATCTCAAATTTTCAAAGGCTTCTTCAACCTTGATGAACCAACTAGAAAAGAGATCTTGTTGGCCATAAAATTTAGGCACAAATAGATTAGCCAACTCGAAATTAGAAGGAGCCATTTTAATCTCACAACCGAATCCTCAATGATGCTCAAGATGGTAAAATAAAATGGGCAGAAATTTTTTTGTGGTTTTCGGGTTTTTGTGGGCTAATGTGTTTGGGGTAAATGGGAAGTTAATAACCCAAGGAAATCAGAACTTGCTCTGATACCAAAGTTGATGTATAGTGGCACGCTCTAATACCAAGTTGGTGTATAGCTAGGGTAGATGGGGAAAGGGGGTAGAAAAGTGGTTAAGGTGTAAAGAAAAAACCAGGCGGAATGGTTCTCTTCAATGCAACCTTGGGAGATCGAGGTGATGGATGGGTAAATGGTGGAGTTTGGAGGTGAAATTTGAGGGGGAATTCTTGGGAAGGTTAGAAAGGGCTGGTAAAAGGTCGGAGTCACCTCGAACTAGGGGTAAACAGAATGTCTCGTTGGTTAGAAGTCCGAGGTTGACAGTGTCCGGGCGATGTGGAGGTGGGGGTCGAATATGGCTTGGAAGGAACTTAAATTTAGAGAGGGAACTCCTGGGTGCATTGGGAAGAGGTGTAAAAAGTGGGGAAGCGTTTGAGGTTGGGATCACCTCGGCTGAAATTCTATCTCGCTGGGCTGAAGTCCGGAATGACGAGTTTTGGGTGTTTTGGTGGTGGGGGTCGGAGGAGTGCTTGGATTGAGCTGATATTTTAGGGGGATGGCTCAACTCGTGTAGGATGGTGTGGGTGAAATTTGGGATGAAGGAGATTTGTGGATTGGGAGATATGGGCATGGAAAGTAGCTGGATAAAACCAAGGCTCCTAAAGGATACAAGTGAACACCACCTAAAGGAACTTTAGGGCACCTTTCACTTTGGCTAGATACAACGAACACCACAAGCTAAGCTCAAGGACTTAAAGAACACCACCAAGTTGCCAAACTTGGATACGTAATTTGAGGATTCAAAAGGGGAACGAGCTATCCAACTCAAATTCTCATTTCATATATTCATCATCAAAGTTGTGTTGACAAAGCTAAATACATTGGGTATTTATAGGAAATAAAAGCATGCTGAAAATAAATAATGCGAAAACATAATCTAAGGCCTAAAAGAGTGATTACAAGATCAATGGCCTAAAATGTATTAGCCCCTTTTCCAAGCCAACTTTAGGGAACATGTGGCTAAAATGAAAGCCAATTTTCAGTCAAGGATTTTCCTTCCCCTTGTGCAAAATCGCCTCCATCCAAGCGAGTCCTCCGACCCCCACCTTTGATATTTATAAAGGATATCATCCCGGACAGATCAGCCCGAACCCCGATTTTCAGCCCTTTGATCAAGGTGTTCCCGGTGATAAAAATCCCAAAAAATACCAGAGCTTCTTGGATCGGTTAAGAAGCTCCATACCAAATTTCAGCCCCAAACTCCCCGTTTGCCCCTCCTTTCACCCATTCTCCCAAGATTGCGCCTGCAGTCACAATCCGCTCGGGTAGCTTTTCGTGTGGTTTTCCCTTTCCTTTAGCTTCCGCCCTCACTACACATCATCTTTGATAGTTGTTGCATTTGAAATATAGCAGTTGGTCTAAGTGAATCTTACCTCTTGACCTTTGTCACACAACCGAGAGATGTTGAGTAGATTGTACTTTAGTCCTTTGACAAGATAGACTCGTGCTCACCAAGTTGTCTCCTTTCTCAATCTTGCCAATTCCAACTATCTCGCCCTTGCTATCATCTCCAAAGGTGACTTTGCCTCCTTTAAAATCTTCTAACTCGGAAAAGAGTGTTGAATCTGCTGACATGTGGCATGAGCATCCACTGTCTAAGTACCAATGACCTTTCGTCCTTTTCCGAGTTAACCGCAAATCGGAAACACACTAACCCTTCTCACTTCCTCTCACGAATGATGGAGAGTGAGCTGCCTTAAAAATATGAGCTGAAGGAAACTCCTCCGAAGGAGTTTAAGGAGATATGCATGCATGACAACCCACCGAGAAATGCTTGAAAATGCTATGTTCAATCACATGATGCAAATTGAACCCGGTGGATGAGGAACCAAGATTAGTATGATTTATGATCTTATGTTCATAAATAATTGTCTAGCCAAGGAGCTAGGTAAGATAGCCCAAGAGAATCAAGCTAGCCGCCTAAATTCTCCACGTTGAAGCATGATGAGTTCAGCCTTGTCAATCCGTAAATGGCTACAAGTGCTACCGTGTTATGTCCATAGATAATCAAGGGTCGGTCCAAGAGTTCAAGGTTTATGTTTATGCGCCTAAGGAGAACAACAATTGAAGCCTAAGTGAAGAGCATTCTAGAAGCACTAACCATAGTGGTTGTTAGAGGAAGAAGCTTGGCAAAGGGGAAAGGTAGCCACGGTCACATGTTCCCAATTCCAAATACTTGGCTAGAATTCATCCTAGCTTAACTTGGAGAGGAGGAAAACATCTTTATTATTTTTAGTTTAATTTTCAGCTTAGCTAAATGTTATTTTCATTGCTTATAAATTCAGCTTGTAATAGCATTGTAAAAACAACTTTGATTATTATATGAATGAGTGTTATACTATTGAGCTGGATTGCTCACCCTTTTGAATCTCAATTGCTGTATCCAAGTTAGCTACTTGGTGGTGTTCTTTGAGTCCTTAAACCTACCGGTGGTGTTTACGTATCCGGCAAGGTGAGAGGTGCCCTTTGGTTGCTTCTAGGTGGTGTTTACGTATCCTAGAGATAACCTCGGTTTTATCCCTTCACTTTCCATTTCCATATCTCACAAACCGCTCATCCATTTCACTCCAAACTTTGTCCACCTCCAGCCCAGCGAGTCCACTTCATTCCCTCCAAAAATCGCCTCCATCCAAGTAGAACCCCGACCCCCACCTTTGATTATTACAGAGGATATCACCACGGACGAGTTAGCCCGAACCCCGACTTTCAGCCCTCGGTTCAAGGTGTTCCCGGCGACAACAAAATCTAAAATAAATACCAAAGCTTCGTCAACCAGTTGAGAAGCTCCATACCAAATTTCAGCTCCAATCTCCATCATTTGCCCCTCCTTTCATCCTTTTTCCCAAGACTGCGCCTGCAGTACCAATCTGCCCAGGTTGCCTTTCTTGTGGTTTTCCCCTTTCTTTTGCTTCGGCCCTCACTACACATCATATTTGGTATCAGAGCAAGTTCTGGTCCTTGGTGATTGTGTCCATTCCCCATAAACCCAAAAACTACAAAAATAGCAAGCTCCACAAAAAACCCGAACCAAAACACAAAAACATTTTACTGCCCATTTTTCTTCACCACCGTAACCACCGGTTCACATTTGGGATTTGAGTGCTGAAATGGCTCCATCTATCTTTAAAAAAGAGACACGACACAAATGAGAAAGCTCGGCGGGCCCCAGCTGATCTGTGGTTCCTACATTGAGACACTTAGCAAGAACGAGGTGTCTCCTAAAACCATGCCCGAGGAAGTAGTAGGATCGGTTAACTATGGGGATTGAACCATTACTTTTGATCAAAAGGATCTCCTCGAAGAAGGCGTTGCACACAACAATGCTCTTTAATTAAGCTGTAACTTACATCAACAAGTTTGTTCCCTTAACCTTGGTAAACAATGGGTCAGCTGTGAATGTCCGTCCCTGGAGGATCGCCAAAAGGTTAGGAATTAGAGAGCAAAAATCTCTAAATAGACTGTCCATCTCCGAACAAACAACAATTCTAAGAGAACAGTCTTTGGAACACTCGACCTTACCAATCAATATAGGGCCAGTAGAAAGGAATATTGAATTCCAAGTCCTAGATATCCCAGCTACATTCAACCTACTCGTAGGACACCCTTGGGTGCGTGATCATTAAAAAGTGCCCCAACACTCGCATCGGAAAGTTAAGATGATCATCAAAGGTCAAGTTGTAACTATCAACGTGGATAATCTTTGTGCTACTATCACCTCCGAGAGAATCTACGATCGAAATCGAGCACGATGCGAACGATGAAGAGTTATATGGATTTGAGACTATCGTCTGCCTTAAACAAAGATGAAGCATCTCTTAACTTCAATTCTTATGGCAACCCTAGCGTCCATTTGTTGCTTAGAAAGGACGGGTACTTCCTAGGCCTTGTTCCGGGAAGAAGGGCATATCATAATTCTTTAAGTCATCCTAGTTTCAAATAGAAAGAAGATTTATGTCCCGCTCTAAAGACCTAGTTATTGGAGGCAAAATAATTTGTGGGCTTAGTTCTTGGAGGCAAACTAATTCGTGACCTCGAGGCTTGCCTCGGACTCTAAAGGACGCATACTCAATAATTCGTGGAAGCAAAATAACTTGTATAGACATGCTCATATCATTTATAATCAATGTACTTTAAGATAAACACATCATCACATAAACATATCAATTAGGATTTTTAATTAAAGAACTTATTGTTTCATGATTGCGTATTATTGCGCATAGGTGGTTTATTGTTCTATAACTGTCCTTAATTATTACATATCTCTTAATTTATCCATATAACTTCATAAATTTCAATTTCGACCAAATTATGCAATCAGCCCCAATTTCTCCCAAAATAGCACATTTGCACTCAAAAATTCATATCTTCCAATCCATTCATCAAACACTTATCAAACTTTACAGGAAAATGTCATACATTATCATAAAGATACGATAAAAAATTCAGGAAGCAACTCATGGAAGCACAATAATTCGGACAACATGCTTAATTACGTAAAAATCTACACCTAAATCATGAGTTCAATTTTTTGATTTTTTCTCACTAATTCTATTCAAGCTAATTTCATCAAATTCTCAATATACAGCTCAATAATCATGCTCAACAAGTACTTAAACATCGTTAAATTCATGAATTAAACCACATAAATCGCAACATGCTTTTCAATTTGTGAGTGGCTAATTTCATGAATTTAGGCCTCTAACTTCTTCAATTAAACCTAGGGTTTCAAATTCGAGCATAAATTCCCCTAATTGGTTGACCTAATTTGTTTTTACTTTTAGGAGAAAGGTTGAATTACTCGCCTTTGATTCTTAATGGTTCTAAGAATTTCAGTTTTGGATTGAATTTTGAATTGGGTGTTTTTAACTTCCTCATCCTTCCTCTCGATTTCCCCACCTTCTCTTTGCTTGGAATCCTTGCTACTCTCCCCAATGTTCTCGGTTCTGTCTCGCCTTTGAGTTGGTCTATCTATTGGTGCCTAAATTTTATGGCCAACAAGAACTATTTTCTAGTTGGTTTATTAAAGTTGAAGAAGCCTTGGACAACTTGAGATTAGAAGAGCATGAGAAGGTTGAGATTGTTGAGTCTAAGATGAGGAGTCATGCCCTCACTTGGTGGAATGACTATAAGTTGAGAAGGAAGAAGAAAGGCAAGAAGAAGGTAAATACATGGAGAAAGTTGAGAGGAAAATTGTTAAAAAGTTTTGCCCACTTATTTGCAAAATTCCTCCAACCAAGCTCAAACCCTTTTACAAGGGGAGTCGAGTCTTCCCTTCCATCCAAACCTTCGGCCATGTCTTCATCTCCATCCCCTCCACCACCAAAAAACCTCTTTTACTTACCTCTACTGTCCAGCCCCTCTTACCTCCACAAAAACCCACATCCCCTCACCAAAAGAACCCCCAAATACCCTCACCAAAATTTGGTGAATGTCCTTCCCTTCCACAACAAAATTTTCCAACCCCACAACCAATAAACCTTCTTGAACCAAGGCCGAATGCAATGACTTCTCTTTGCCAAGAGATGAGTTATGAGAATGAACCCCACTTTACCTTGTCTCCCAAGTTTGATGAGCATATTGTGAACAATTTGGAGGATGAGTGTTAACCAAGTGAGATTGAGTTGCATCCAATGTATGATGAGATGCTTGAGGAGCAAGATGAGCAAGAGGAACTTGAGGCTAGCGTTGACATGGTGGAACCGTTGAGCCTACAAGTTTCGGCCACCCTTCACCCATTTGATTTCCAATGGTCCTTGCAAGCTCATGTGGACAGCCGTGTGTTAGCTCTAGCGGACATCCCATACTTTGTGCCCCTTGATGAAAGTCAAGAGCAATGTGAGCCTCTACATGGAGCTACACAAACCATTGATGAGTTGTTATATAATGGCCCTTGGAATGTGTATGAAAAGAGTGGCGATAGTCTTACACAAATGGCATATAAACATTTGACAAAGCACAAATTCAAGAAGAGGTCTATGCTTTTATCTCAATTGGAAATTTGTGAAATTAATTTTGGGCTATTGATGATTTTGTGTATCTATGCCAAAAATGTGAAGAGTGTTTTTGTTCTTGTGCCAAAGAAGTTGTGCCATGGCATTTGGGAGACCTTCAAATCTGATTGTGAAGAAAACTATGGAGAGCACACTTGGCACCGAATCTCCTACATTCCGCCCCCAAACAAATGCCCACAAACCCATGTCCCCTACGTCCACATTCTGTCCAGCCCACATACCACCACCTTCAAAGCCCAAACAAAATACTAGAGCTTCTTCAACCAGTTGAGAAGCTCATACCAAATTTCAGCTCCAATCTCCATCATTTGCCCCTCCTTTCATCCTTTTTCCCAAGACCGTGCTCGCAGGTACCAATCCGCTCAGGTTGCCTTTCTTGTAGTTTTCCCCTTTCTTTTGCTTCCGCCTAACTACACATCAACGAACCCAAGTAACTCCCTTTACTCGTGGTCCTTTTATGAGGAAGAAGACTCTTAGGAACCCAGATTTGAATGACTTTGGGTTTGGTCCGATTCCGAGTCTTCTTTCTAAAAAATTGAGTCTCGTGTCTCTTTCTTTTGAAAATCTTTTCTTTTATAAATGAGTGGAGAAGGCTTTCTCCTATAAGTCTGGTCTAGGCTCGAGTCCTCCTTTCATTCTTATGAATAGGAGCATGCTTAGCCTTTTTGAACTTTATAGTTTTGGAATCCTTTTTAAAAGATTTGAATAGGAATTAGATTCCTACTCTTCGTTAGTCCTTCTTTCCTGAAGGAGACACACCGAGAGCCTAAAAGCATGTTAAGGTTTTTCCGACCTTGAGTAAACATCAAAACAAGCTCTTGAGACTCATTGAACTTTCTTTTCAAATGTTCATTTTCTCTTCGAGTGACTCAAACTTAGTCTCATTAGTCCGAGTACTAGCCTTGAGTTCTCTAGGAGTTAGTCTCGGTTTTCCAATCCATTTTTGAAACAATTGCTCTCGAAGTAAGAGACTCAATTTGTTCCTTGAACTTAGAAGAATCGAATTGGACTTTTCTTCCAAAGTCTAAATATATTTAGCCAAATCAAATTTGGAGTACTTGAGGAAGTATTCAATTACCTCCTGAGGACTTGTCTCCTCGAGTGTCCGAGTTGTCAAAGTCCGACTCGGATTTACCTTATGAGTCCGTTAGTGCCATCGGACACTTTGAGTCATCGAATTATCATCTTTTTAGACGGGTCTTCATCGCTCCATGTGGCCATCATAGCCTTCTTCTTGTTTTTGTCCTTCTTTCTCTTCGGACATTCTCTCGACTATATGATATTTACTACCACATTCAAAACAACCAGAGTTCTTAGTTAAAGATTACTTTGAAGGGGAAGAATATTTACCTTTTCTCGTCCTTCTTATCTTTCTTATAGAACTCTTCCTTTGGCCTCTTTTCCCATTTCTTATGCTTCATCATTCTTTTGAAGCCTAGGGTAATGAGTGCCATTGGATCCTCTTCGAGTCTAAGGAACTCGGACTTTCCCTCTACTTTCCGATGCCTTCAAGCACAATGTTCTTTTTGGTGCCGACCTTGGCATCCTCTTCTTCCAGTGAATTTCATGGGTAAGCGGCTTCCCAATCGGTTCGTCCGGCTTTAGCTGGGAGAGGTTCTCGGCTTCCTCGATAGCTGTCACCTTAGGACCCGATCTTCTCTTTGGTAGACATCTCATAATTTTTCTACACATCTCATCGTGAGAAATCTTTCTACCTAGAGATTTGAGATTGTTTGTAATTTCAAGTGAAGCGAATAAAAATCTAAGTGATGTTTTCTTCCGGCTCAATCTTCAACAGACTTATATTTATGAACATAGTGGCTTATCTTCCCCTCTTTCACTTGGCTTGTACCTTCATATGTGTTGACAAGAGTGTCCCACACATCTTTGGTCGTGTCGCAGTCGACACTCGTTGTACTCTTTTGAGCCGAGAGCACACATCGAATGATCATTGCTTTGAAGTTCTTTATGAACTTCTCCGACTCCTCATTGTTGTACTTGAACTTTTCTTTAGGCACAGATTTTGTTCCCTCTATCTTCATTGGGATGTAGTTGCCTTCTTGGATGATGTTCCGGACATCTTTGCCATTGTCCAACATAACGCACTCCATCGGTTTCTTCCAAGTGCATGAAGTTTGTTCCTTGAAACTTTGGTGGTCTTGTGGAAGACCTTCCTTCATCGAACACTCCAATGTTCCGAGCCATCTGATCTTTAGACCTTTGGATTGTTAGATCCTTCTTGAAAGGCTAGGCTCTAATACCAATTGAAGGTTTGCTTTTGGAGGGTCTAACTCACCCTAGAAGGGGGTGAATAGGGTGATGAGGAAATTTGAACAAACTTAGAAACTTTATGCTTGGACTAAAAATTGCTTTTGGAGGGTCTAACTCACCCTAGAAGGGGGTGAATAGGGTGATGAGGAAATTTGAACAAACTTAGAAACTTTATGCTTGGACTAAAAATGTATGCACTCGTAAATACGTGGAAACCTTCTTAGGGCGAGAGAACCACGGATAGTACTAATCCAAGCACCATGTCAAATCCACTATTTTGAATCCTCAAAATACAACGGACTAACTCTACCGAATTGCTCCCTTAGACAATTCCTTACAATGTTTTCCTAGATTCGAAGTTCCCTTATCTAATCTACTACTTCCTAACCGAGGTAACCTTTATAGTTAACTCTTACAGCTCAGTTAAGGGACCTTACTTAGAAAGTTAGAGAAGTATGTAACCGATTATAAAACTTTACACTCGGAAAATAATAATTACAAACTGAGAGTTGTAAATTCAAGATTGAATATGAAAACAATGATTTTTGCTTAAGTAATGTGTGTCAACAATGGTTCCATCAATTGTCAAGTTTTGTGAAGTGGCTTTTATTTATAGATGACTAAGCAGAGTGACCGTTGTGTCTTGGTTCCGAACGAAGTCTTTATCGACCGTTGTAACGACTCTTCTAAGTCACTCGAAAAGATCCTTTGGGATGTGAACATTGTGCAATGGCTTTTGGCTCCTAAAGGTACTCTTGTAAACTGGTGATGTCTTAAAAGCAAGGTGGAAACCGCCGTTGAGCTTAGAGTTACAGCTTTTCCATTTTTGGAAACGGACAACCCTAAGTAGGTAAAGCTTGTCTGCTTGGGATTGACAGACTAGTAGCCAGTTATTTTTGTAATTCAAAAATAAGATGACCTCGTTTGAATAACCTACAAAAGTAAACCACTTTGGTTCTCAAAGTATAAATTTGGTCCGAAAATGAAGCACATATAATAATTTAATTAAGAAAATTGAGTGCATAATTATCTTAGGCCTAAAGGAGTGGAATTTTCTGAGTCTAATATTCAATATACTCGAATTCCATTAGGCTCAACCCTAAGAAAGCTCAAGTTAGAAAGAGTAGAATCATCGAGTATAAAGACTTGATCCGAACAAATAATTCTCAAACAAACAATGATGGATATTGACCAAGGGCTACAACATACTTGTTCATGATCTCCTTACATGCTAAAATTACAAGAGCAATGAATTCATATCAAAGCTACAAGGAAGCTCAAAGCTGTGTGGAGATCAACTTTTGGCGCCTAAAGTCTACTTTCATGGCTTGACTTTTACAAGCTTAATTAAAGCTTGGTAATTGAGGCAAATTATCTTTTATGAGTTGTGGTACATAAATAAGTGTTGAGGCAAGATATGTCACAAAGGTCGGTCCAAATACACAAGGAAATCAACCGAACATGTTTTTGATACATGATGAGTATTTTTATGCATGTTGTCCGGTTGTCTTAGCCCAGCCGAATGGGTCCTCAAGTGGCATAATACAAGGCTGGCACAAAGGAGAATCAAGGAGAATTCCTAAGCACTAGTGTTAGTGGAGGAATCTATGTGTTGGACCTATGACAAGCTTTCTTGCACAAGGGGAAGGAAATACTTGGCTAGAATGAACTTTCATTTTAACCACATGTTCCCAAGTTGGCTTGGACAAGGGGCTAATACATCTTAGGCCATTGATCTTGTAATCTTTCTTTTAGGCCTTAGATTATATTTTAAGCTTTATGTATTTTCAGCTTGCCTTTTATTTCCTTATAAATAGTCTAAGCATTTAGCTTTGTAAAAATGACGAATGATGATGAATTTATAAAACCGTGAGTCTGGATTGCTCTTTCGAGATGGATTTCTCGGCCCCTTAAATTCTCAATGCTGTATCCTAGTTGGCAGCTAGGTGGTGTTCTTTGAGTCCTTGAATCTTCCGGTGGTGTTTACGTATCCGGTCATATTGAAGGTGCCCCTTGGTTCCCTCGGTGGTGTTTACGTATCCGAGTAAGAACCTCGGTTTTATCCAGCTACTTTCCATATCCATAACTCCCAATCCACACATCAACTTCGGCCCAAATTTCACCCACACCATTATACATGAGTTGAGTCCATTCCCTCCAAATCTTAGCTCAAACCAAGAAGAACACCATCCCCCACCTTCGATTTTCACAAAGAGTATCATCCTGGACGATCAGCCTAGAACCACGACTTTCAGCTCCGTGATCAAGGTGTTCCCGACCTCCAAAATTCCCATATTTTTACCCAACCTTCTTGGCCCAGTTAAGAATCATCCTACCAAATTTCAGCCACAAACTCCTCCATTACCCCTCCTTTCACCCATTCTCCCGGAACCTCACTCGCAGACTCCGCAATCCGTCCGGGTAGCTTGATTGCGGCTTCCCTCTTCTTTTGCTTCCGCTCCCACTATACATCAACTTTGGTATCATAGCAAGTTCTGATCCTTGGTGGATTGTATCTATCCCATAAACCCAAAAACACAAAAATAGCCAGCCCCACAAATACCCCAAACCGTTCATCCACAAAAAACCACAAAAAAATTTTTCTCGCCCATTTTCCCTTCACCACCGTGAACATCACTTGATATTTGGGATTTGAGTGCTGAAATGGCTCCATCTAATTTTGAGTTGGTCTATCTCTTGGTGCCTAAGTTTTATGGCCAACAAGAACTATTTTCTAGTTGGCTTATCAAGGTTGAAGAGGCCTTTGACAACTTGAGGTTAGAAGAGCATGAGAAGATGGAGATTATTGTGTCTAAGTTGAGGAATCATGCCCTCACTTGGTTGACAACATACAAGATGAGAAGGAAGAAAAGAGGTAAAGAAAAGGTGCACACATGGGGTAAGTTGAGAGGAAAGCTGCTAAGAAAATTTTGCCCATTTGCTTACAAACTTCCTCCCACCGAGAGCAAACAAGGTAACAAGGGGAGTTCATCTTCCTTTTCCCTAAACTTTCAGCCTCCTCTTTTTCTCCTTCCAAAACCCCAAATGTCCAGACCCACTCACCTCCACTCACCTCCACAAAACGCCCCAACACACCACAAAAACACCCCCACATTTCCCCACCGAAGCCAACAAACCAGCCCCTACTTCCTTCACCTCAAAACACCAAACCAAGCCCCAAAAATCCTCACCAACATTCGGTGACTACCCTTCCTTTCCACCACAAAATTTCCCAACCCCTCAACCAAGTTTTTCTTTGGTTGAATGTGAACAACTCTATGAGGAGCATGGAGAGAATGAGCCACACTTTGCCTTGTCTCCCAAGTTTGATGAGCATATTGAAAACAAATTGGAGGATGTGTGCCAACCAATTGATTTTGAGTTGCCTCCAACGTATGTTGAGTTGCTTGAGGAGCAAGATGATCAAGAAGAGCATGAGGCTAGCTTTGACATGGTGGAACTCGTGAGCCTCCAACTTTCGGTCATCCTACACCCACTTGGCTTCCATTGGTCTTTGCAAGGCAAAGCATCCCAACACTACTAGAAAAAGGGTTCTAACGACGAATAAATTGGTCGTTAAAAGTACATTTTATCGTCATTAAAAGTGATTAACGACCAAAAAATTTTGGTCGTCGATGCGTCGTTAGTTGTTCCCTCGTTAATACTTTTAACGATGTCTTTAAAATTTTTGTCGTCGCTTAGAATAACGATAAAACAAGATGTCGTCGTAATTAGTTGATTGAATAACGATGAACTACATATCATTAACGACAAAATTTTTCGTAGTAGATTTAAAAGAACCATAAATACAAAAATTAAAATCATGATCATTAACAACCAATTTGGTTCATCATTATTTCTTTAACGATTAACATTTTTATCGTTAATAATATTATGGATAACCTAAATATATAATTTTGCCAATTATCTTTAAAATAATCTAATAAACTATTGATCACTAATATATAGTAACAAAAAACTCAAATTGATATGTATTAATTCCTTTGAATACCACTGGTTTGCGAATACACAATATAAAACATAACCTAATACCAAAAGCATCCTAAAACACATAATTTAAAAAACAATCGAGGACACTAGAAGTTCTCATAGTAATTGATATCCGAGTACTAGCAATATTAACGAAAAACTATAAAAAAAAAATGAAGTCCTCCAAATGATTTAGAAAGTATAAATCTTCATCAACTACTCATAAAAGGTAAGGAAGTGTTGGAACTTGAATGAGCAGATCCACATATGCAAAAAATAGAGAACTATTAGAACTTTTACAAAATTGTAAAAGTATTCAACTTCTTATCAAACAAACATATGTAACTCAAACAAACCAACATACCAAGTGCCGAAATGACGGTCTATCGGACCATGGCATACAAGACTTCTTCCCCGATCCGGTGGAATTAATCATCTTCCTACAATATGTTAAAAGCAAATAAAATTAAATCATTTCCCAAAATAAACATGCCAATACAAGATTTACAGACAAATGGCTGCTCCGGATAGTCTGTAGATGGTCTGCTCCTGGCTACTGCAGATAGTCGCTCATCTGCAGCTGGCTGCAGTAAGCCAACAGCAGCAGACCATCTCGCTGCAGATAAGTATTCTCCCATGTAGTATTAGTTAGAGTTCACTTGTGCGGAATCTATGGATTCTATGTAGTATTTTCCTAAGAAGAAAAAATCCACAGGCTCAACCCACCAAGCGGAATCAAGAATTTAGGAAGGAAAAACAGATCGAGAAAACTAAAACGAATTTGCTCCAGCTAAAACTTGAAATTTCGTGTCACAGTGGCCTCGGTAAACACCTAGTACATAAAATCCTTATTTTCTCAATTCCCAATAGCAGCCTCCTAAAGGTCACATCCCAAGAAGTCCTATGAAAAAGCTTGCACGAAAAACTTCAAAAGGTACGATTACAAGAACACAAAAAAGAAGAGTAAATGAACTGTCATGAGTAGATGTCCAAATACGAGAACGTACGTGCCACTTGGGAAAACAATGACCATGATAGATGCTCCCAAAGCCATAATTGCTAATACAGACTTCCATTGACAAGTAAATTTGCAGCCATCGGTGCAACCTGTCGGGACCAATGCCGCAGTCACACCCACCAAAATTGGATTGGAGGTTATTCTTCCCACTTGCCGAATGATACCACCATATCTTGAGATTCACTTCAATGGAGCACTTATTTCCATGAAAACATAATCATTTCACCTATGAGATGCTTAAATACGCTGCCATAGCTTAAGGTTACTAAAAGTTAGTTTCTAGCCTTTTATATTTACCACATATGATTTCCATTTGCCAATAGTGCGCGAATCTATGATACTCGAATTCCTCATTTGACCTCAAGAAGAGTATACAACACTCGAACAAGGAGAAAGGCACTCAACCCTTTATTTTAGGCTACAAAAAGCAAGATTTCAGGAAACAACAAAGTCCCATATCTTGACATGCACCCGTGAAAGACACTTGTAACCAATTCCAACAAACATATCCCCAAATGATGTGTTTCTTATGTGTAGCCTTAATAAGATCGAGTCACCAAATTCACACATGTGATTCCCTTTGTTCACCCATATAAGGAGTAATAGTGATAACTTCCCTTTCTTTGTATTACATAAAACTCACATGCCTTTCTCCTTAAAAGATACAATAGACAGTAACCTACATGCGGTATTCTCCATTTCGAATCAAAAAATAGAGGAAAATAAATTTCAAGACCACCGAGCAGAGACCACAAAAGCCACAAGTATTTCATTACCGATATAGAAAAAGTTGGGCAAAAAAGATCATCTACTTAAAGATATCCCAATAAGCATAGATAAGTTTCTTTTAAATTTCATTTTAAACGGGTATGACCAAGATGAATTTCTTTGGGAAAGCAAAGGAACAACTACTCATAATTGAAATTTGTAAAAGTCGGACATGAAAATGTACAACAAACGTGAAACGTAAATATATACCCTTTAAAATTAGCCTCTACTAGAAAAGGAGAGATATTCAACTGTTACTACCAAAAGTTACATAGGGAATATCTTACCTAGCAAAGCCAAAGTCACCTATTTTCAGCAATGGAGTCACCCCTTACCGGACAACGGGTTACGAAAGTTCAAAGCATGTTATTTCAACGAACATACTTTAGGGTTCAAAAAATAAAAAGCGTGCATAAACAATCGACCACTAAATGTAATATTATAGAAACCAAATACATCCATTATATTACTCCTCCAGCATAGATAATAGCAATTGATAGCTACGAGTGAGTTCCGGTAATGTTCAATATGTAGTCTTAAGATTCCACAATGCAGATAACACACTTGGGGTTTCAAATCTCTATAAATGATTTTCTAATTGTGCTTCTTTCTATGTTTATTGCTATTTGACTTGAATTTCCAACTCTATCTCCATTTCCATTAAAATGAATATTAAGAGCATGGAAATTTTGCAATACTACTGACCTCTAATTGTGCTATAATCCCACTAATGATGGATCTTTGGATTGAATTCATCTCCTGAGAACATTTTGACAATGAGAACACTCTTTGCAATCCAAGTGAACATCTCGCCCTAAACAAGGTGAATACTCAAAATTACATACTTTTCCACTATGTTTTTGGGTTTCCATAACCTACAATACAAGAACTACTACATGGTTTGAACTAGCAAGCAAGTCACCGATACAAAACTTTTAACACATTATACTTTTCAAAATATGATACATCCGACAGACAAATCCTATAATATATATTTTAGTTGTGTTTTTTTTTAGTATTAGCTTATTCGATAT
Source organism: Talinum fruticosum (assembly GCA_021018815.1). Lineage (NCBI taxonomy): Eukaryota > Viridiplantae > Streptophyta > Magnoliopsida > Caryophyllales > Talinaceae > Talinum > Talinum fruticosum. The sequence continues at coordinate 2,079,222 of JAITYX010000040.1, forward strand.
TATCAGTTCTCTAAAGAACTTGTCTTTCACGAGAATGAACACAAAATTGATAGTAACTACTGGTAATAGTGTAAACCTTGGTTAGATAAATAATATAAAACAAAAGGCACATACACAATTTCTTGTGCCTTTGACATAAGACCAAGAACGTCGAAGAGTGCTTCTATAGTCCTAGAACTATACAGCCCATTCAATTTGGTCCTCAAGCAACAATGTGAAGTCACCATTTTTCACAGCAAGATTTGAGCAATTATTGTTTAGTTAATAGGAACGTGAAGGGAATTATAGTTGAAGAAGAAACCATTAGAAGGTTGCCAAGTAGAACAAGGGAGAAGGGTGGAACATACTCCAAAAAGTGCCATATGAGACTTGTGTAATGGGAATTCTATTTAACTAGACAATGTCTCTCACAGTCTACTAGTTCTAAGTAAATTATATGTGCTGCTTCTGTCAATCTCTCATCTTCAACACCATATGAATTTTTGCTGCCAAGGATAGGCAACAACAGAGAAAGCAAACACATGGCAAAATTATCACTACTATTAATTAACTAATATATCTCTAACTCAACCTCTTTTTAATCATTAGTAATATAAAAAATCAGATAAAAAAATAAGACATTGAGATCATCACAACAAAAAGGAAACTGGACTCTAAACAAACCATCGGCTAGCTAAACGAAACACAAATGGCTAAACAACTCTTTCTGTGCCTCTCTCAACTATGCCAAGCTCACCAAATGACACAATTCGACATAAGCTACCAAAGTTCATAATACTAAGAAACAACAGTGATAAGCTATTTCAAACCTCCAATTTCACCCAACAATAATCAAAATTGTGGACGCACAATCGCACAAAACATAAAAGTAGTAAAGATTACAAATCAAAGCAGACATCAACTACAAAATTAGGGGATAATTTTCAAAACAGAAACCCTCATACTTAGATGTAATGCCAAGGAGTATCGGAACAAATCAAAGCAAAAACTTAGATGACCAAAGAGAAATAAGAGGCCAGCAATTCGGGGCTGCAATAGTTGGTAGGAGGCGAGTGTCAAGGAGTACAGTCCAGCGAGTCGTTAATAGTAGAAGGTTGAACCCATAATTAAAATTCTATCAAAATTCTATCAAAATTCAATCAAGTAAACCTAGAATTTGATTCCATCCTCAACACAAACAAAAAACCCATAACAAAATTCAACATAAACAAAAAAAATGTATTAAAAGGACCTGTCTAAACTTCGAGATCGGGCAAGGGCGGGGCTTCCTCGGTCGGCGATTGAGCATCGGTGGCCACTTGTGAATGGGGAGGGTGGAGGGTGAGAGGGTAAGAGCGAGAGAGGGGTAGGTAAGAGCGAGCGAGGGGTGGGTTTTCCACTGGGAATGAACTCCCGTTGGTAATTGAGTGTTGGAGAGAGAGCGTGCGAGAGAGAGAGAGCGCACGAGAGCGAGAGCGAGCGACAACTACGATTGAGGGCGGAAGGCGACGATCGGCGATGGCCAGCGGTTGAGACTCGGCGTTAGTAGTGGAAACCGAACGAAGACCGGAGAGCAGAGATGGAAGACAACCGAACGAGAATTAGGAGGGCTAATTTTGATTTTCCAACTTAAAATTTTACCTTAGAAGGAAAAATTTTAATATATTTTTAAAAAATTTATTTTTAAAAAGGAAATACTAATTATAATTAAATTTTTAATTCTAATAGTATTAACGACCAACATACTAAAAGTAATAACGACCAATTTTTTTATTCGTTGTGTAATAATAGTTATTTGATAAAATTAAACGACGAAAAATTAATTCCATCGTTATTAGTAACTTTTAACGACCAATTGTATGATTCGTCGTTAAAGTGTGGTCGTTAGAAGCCTAATTTCTAGTAGTGTAATCACATTTTTGGTGTCCTAATTTCTTTGAAAGTAACAAGAATCATCTTGGAGAATTTTGGAGTATTATCATGATTTTAGATGCTTGTTACTTGTTGTTGAAAAGACCTTGGTTGTTGGATTGGCTAGTTATTCCATATGGGTTGTCAAGCACTCCGAGTAGCTACATGTGTTCTAATGACCAAGTTTGTGAGCTCTACAATGTGCAATCTGTTTTGATGCCTCTTAATGAAATCTTGGGTGTGAAAATAAGAGGTTTGATAGCTCAATTTGGCAGCCGAGAGTTAGCTCAAATGGACAACTCACTAGTTCATTTCATGGAAAATTTATGTGAGTCCATTTTGAGAGCAAACCGAATGTTTATGGACAGCCCATATTTTGTGTCCTTTGATGAAGGCCGAACACTCTTGGAACCTCTACATGAGGCTACACAAATTGTTGTTGAATTTTTGGGAAAAGTCCCTTGGCATGAGCACTTGAGGAAAAATGAAACTCTTGTACAAATGGCTAGTAGATGTTTGACAAAGCACAATTCCAAGAGGATGTAAATGCTTTTATCTCTATTGGAAACTTGTGAATTTAATTTTGAGCCATTGATGATTTTGTGTTTCCATGGCAAACATGTGAAGAGTGTTCCTATAATTGTGCCAATGAAGTGGTGCCATAGCATTTGTAAGACCTTCAAATATGTTTGTGAAGGCAATTATGGAGAGCATACTTGGCACCGAATCCCCTACATTCTGCCCACCAAACAAACGGCCACAACATAATCTGCCCAACCCATGTTCCAGCCGCGTTCTCATGCTGTCCAGCCCCTATTTCTCCCACAAAAATTCCCACAAAAATCCCAACTCCTTCTCACAAAAGGTGTCATGCCCGGAGGTATTTTCATGCCAAGGAGTTGAGCATTTTGCCACAAAAATCCCACACTGAGTACTTGCTCCTATTCTGGCCGAAAGAAAGCTGTCCCATGTGCATGAAGTTGAACATAATTTCTATCTTATGGAGAAGCTTGAATTGATGATCAAAGTAGTACAAGGAAAGCCTCTAGACTTGATTGATACATTTGCTATGAGGAGCTCCTTTCCTTTGTATTTGGAAGATTGTGGAGTTTTCAGATTTGATAATGGTGGTCTTGTGCAAATTATTTGTGGACACTTGACAAAGTGTGACTTCAAGAGGAGACACCCCTTTTACTCTCTAACGGCAGCTTGTAGAGTTGATTTAGAGCAATTCACATTTCTATGTGTTTATGCCAAGCATGTGGAGAGTACTCTTATACTTGTGCCCATGAAGTTGTGCTATGATATTTCCAAATCTAGTTGTGCATTTATGAGGCCAAGTAAACGTGATGTGTAGTGGCGGAAGCAAAGAAAAAGATGGAGAAACCGCAAAACACACAAGCTGGCCAGAATAGGACCTGCAGGTGCGGTTCTGGGGAAAAGGGTGAAAAGAGGGGTAAATGTTCTTGGATTTGGACGAAACTTGGAGGGGAGTGAGATAACTGATGGAAGAAGGCTGTGGCCAAGTTTCGTGAATTTTGGATAAGGAGAACTACCTGAACAGATAGCCTGAAGTTGAGGTAACCGGCTGGCTGTACAGACAGACACCCTCTGTTTGATTTCGGTGTGGAGGATGGAGTTGTTCTTGGATGGAGCTGAAAATTGGAGGAATGGTAGTAGATGGACTGGAAGGTATGTGGTTAAAATTTGGAGTGAAATGGCTGGGTAGATTGTGAGATATGAATTGATGAAGTGAGGGGATAATTCCAAGGTCCTAGCTCGGATACAGAAAACACCACCGAGTAAGAACCGAGGGGCACCTTCAATCTGTCCGGATACAGCAACACCACCGGGAGATTGGAAGGACTCAAAGGACACCACCTAGCTGCCACACTAGGATACAGCAATGAGAATTCCAAAGGTTGAGAAATCCATCTCAAGAGCAAAGCTCAAATTCATATATTCATCAAGGGTTCTTTTTACATGAGCTAGCTTAGCTGAATTTATAATGCTTCATATGAGCATTTACATAACTGAATCCAAGCTGAAAAATATGAAAAATAAAGCAAAACAAAAATGCTAACTAATTAGATGCTTTCCTCCTCTCCAAGTTTAAGCTAGGATGAATTCTAGCCAAGCATTTGGTGAATTGGGAACATGTGGCCATTGTTTGATTTCCCCTTGGGCAAGCATCTAGTAACCACCTTCCACCATGGTGAGTGCTTCTAGAATGCTCCCCTTTAGGCTCCCTTGAGTGCTCTCCTTAGGCGTGTGACCTTATGCTCTTTTGGACCTTTGGACCGGCCAGAACATGCAGCAAATTATCCCTTGGACCGGCCAGAACATGCATCAAATTATTTATGTTCAAATGACCCTTCACGGTTTTGACAAGGCTAATCTCATCTTGCTTCAACGTGGAGAATTTGGCTAGCTTGATTCTTTTGGACTATCTTACTTAGCTCCTCGGACGAGCTTTTATTTATGAACATATAGTCATAAAGATCAACCTCTTGGCTTTGCATCCTCCCGGATCAAAAATAATTAAAACAAACTCAAGCCATTTTGGTTGATTCATAAGCATGCTCGGCCCTTTTGAAAGTATATCTTTCAGCTCATATTTTAGGGCGGTCCACTTTCCATCACTCTCCCCTTGTAGAGAGGAATTTGACCTCAAATTCTCGGGGATACTCTTTTTCAAACTTGGAAAAAATTTGGTTGTGTTGAGGTTTGTTGAGAGTTGAGTAATGGAATGCTGATTTGTGTCTTGGTAACCCGCCAAGTCCTTGAGACTATTCGGCCAGAAGTGGTACTCAAGCATGCTTATGATAATGTATGGGCAGAATGGTCCCATTGAAGCTCCATAATGAGTTACACAAAACTTGTTGTCAATAAGGAGGAAGTCATTTTGCTCAAAAAGACTAAGCACCTTCCATGGACTTCCTAAACCTTTTTCCATCAATTCTTCAATTTGTTTTTGGGCTCCATGAACGCTTGTGGGATTCTTGATGCCTACGGCTTGATTGGGCAAGAAGAATTTTGGACTTTGGTGTTGTGAGGTTTTTTGTGGAGGGAGGTCAAAAGAATTTTTGTTTGGAGAAATATGGGCAGATTTGGCTTGTGGTTTTTTGTGGAATAATTTTGGGTTAGGCTCAAAACCGGTTGGTATGTGACCTTGGCCTCAATTTCTTCCAAAGTTAGATGAACCTTGATCACCCAACAAACAAAGGCTCTCATGAGTTCTCCAATTACAAGGACAGCAAAAACATTCACACACCACACAAGTTGAATTAATTCAAGCCAAAACAGAATGGCTTCCGTTCTGCCCCTAGCGGTTCTAGTTTCTTGGACAGATTCGGTGCAGCCCAAAAACAAGGCTTCATGGCTGAGAGAAAGGTGTTTGTGGAGGGTAAGGATGAGCTTCGACAAGACCTTTCGCTCCTTAAAACAAGTAGTAAGGCAGCCAAGGTAGGTGAGTTGAGAGCACAACGCACTAGCAACACCATTTGATGCACTAAATTGTGCCTCCTTGAACAAATGCACTAGTAGCTCTCCAAAGTCATGATCAACACCATACAAATACATTAGTTGGTCAAAATGGAAAACACAATTTTCTAGTGGAGAAAATGAGTTATACCTCCTTGCCAACTTATGGACTTTTTGCTTACACTCCTCGTTTTGCCAATAGGTTGTGAAAGAAAACAACCATGGAGATTCAACTCCATAACAACTCACTAATCGTTGCTCTTGGCAACTCATCAAGCACAATAAAGTCCTTTGATCCACAAAGTAGTAGCTCCAATATGTATGTGTGAATAAGATGGTCAAAACTTCTTTTGGGCGCTTCACACAATCCGGATACAATCTTTGGAGACTTCTTTCAACAATACATGCCCATGTAAATTGCTCAAACACAATTTTACAATCTTCCAAATGTAAAGGAATAGAACACCTCATAGAAATGGCACCATTTAATTTTTGAGGTTCTCCTTGTTCTATCACTTTTAATTTCATCTCAAGCTCTTCCTCATGCTCAACTTCATGATCATCATTGTGCAATTTGGGCAGTCCACTCACGGCCAGAATGGGAACAGAAATGGGGAATGGATTTTTGGGAGGAAAATGGTCAAGTGAGGTTAAGGGTTCTTTGGTGATGGAAGGGGTATTTTGTGGGGGCTCAAAGGGCTGGACAGTAGGTGGTTGGTGGCTATTTGGAAGGCTTGGTTTGGTGCTTTGGGGTGGGGAAAATGGGGGCTGGTTGGTTGGCTTTGATGGGGAAATGTGGGGGCTCTTTTTGTGGAATGTTGGGGCATTTTGTGGAGGTGGAGAGGGCTGGGCATTTGGTGTTTTGGAAAGAGAAGAGGGGGCTGAAAGTTTAGGGGAAGGAGAAGACAAACCTTCCTTGTCATGGTGTATTCTTTCGGTGGGAAGGGAGTTGTACTTGAATGGACAAAACTTCTTTAGCAACTTCCCTCTTAGCTTGCTCCATGTATGCACTCTTTCTTTACCTCTTGTCTTTCTTCTCACTTTGTAGGTTGTCCACCAAATGAGGGCATGACTCCTCAATTTTGACACAACAATCTCAACCTTCTCATACTCCATTAAGCTCAAGTTTGCAAAGGCTTCATCAACCTTGACAAACCAACTAACAAATTGATTTTGTTGGCCATAGAATTTAGGCACAAGTAGGCTAACCAACTCAAAGTTAGAAGATGTCATTTCAGCTCTCCAAAATCCAAATGTGAAGGGTACGGTGGTGGAGAAAAAAAATTGGACAGAAAAAATTTTTGTGGATGAACGGTTTGGGATTTTTGTGGAGCTGGCTGTTTTTGTGTTTTTGGTTTATGGGGAAATGAACACAATCACCCAAGGTTCAGAACTTGCTCTGATACCAAAAATGATGTGTAGTGGCGGAAGCAAAGAAAAGATGGAGAAACCGCAAAACACACAAGCTGGCCAGAATAGGACCTGCAGGTGCGGTTCTGGGGAAAAGGGTGAAAAGAGGGGTAAATGTTCTTGGATTTGGACGAAACTTGGAGGGAGTGAGATAACTGATGGAAGAAGGCTGTGGCCAAGTTTCGTGAATTTTGGATAAGGAGAACTACCTGAACAGATAGCCTGAAGTTGAGGTAACCGGCTGGCTGTACAGACAGACACCCTCTGTTTGATTTCGGTGTGGAGGATGGAGTTGTTCTTGGATGGAGCTGAAAATTGGAGGAATGGTAGTAGATGGACTGGAAGGTATGTGGTTAAAATTTGGAGTGAAATGGCTGGGTAGATTGTGAGATATGAATTGATGAAGTGAGGGGATAATTCCAAGGTCCTAGCTCGGATACAGAAAACACCACCGAGTAAGAACCGAGGGGCACCTTCAATCTATCCGGATACAGCAACACCACCGGGAGATTGGAAGGACTCAAAGGACACCACCTAGCTGCCACACTAGGATACAGCAATGAGAATTCCAAAGGTTGAGAAATCCATCTCAAGAGCAAAGCTCAAATTCATATATTCATCAAGGGTTCTTTTTACATGAGCTAGCTTAGCTGAATTTATAATGCTTCATATGAGCATTTACATAACTGAATCCAAGCTGAAAAATATGAAAAATAAAGCAAAACAAAAATGCTAACTAATTAGATGCTTTCCTCCTCTCCAAGTTTAAGCTAGGATGAATTCTAGCCAAGCATTTGGTGAATTGGGAACATGTGGCCATTGTTTGATTTCCCCTTGGGCAAGCATCTAGTAACCACCTTCCACCATGGTGAGTGCTTCTAGAATGCTCCCCTTTAGGCTCCCTTGAGTGCTCTCCTTAGGCGTGTGACCTTATGCTCTTTTGGACCTTTGGACCGGCCAGAACATGCAGCAAATTATCCCTTGGACCGGCCAGAACATGCATCAAATTATTTATGTTCAAATGACCCTTCACGGTTTTGACAAGGCTAATCTCATCTTGCTTCAACGTGGAGAATTTGGCTAGCTTGATTCTTTTGGACTATCTTACTTAGCTCCTCGGACGAGCTTTTATTTATGAACATATAGTCATAAAGATCAACCTCTTGGCTTTGCATCCTCCCGGATCAAAAATAATTAAAACAAACTCAAGCCATTTTGGTTGATTCATAAGCATGCTCGGCCCTTTTGAAAGTATATCTTTCAGCTCATATTTTAGGGCGGTCCACTTTCCATCAAAACGGCAAGCATCCTACAACTTCAGCCCTAAAATGCAAAGCAAGCGCATGGTTGTCAAACCGGGAGGCTTGAATGGATGCAAGCTAGGAAGAAATGGCCACCATCCGTGGGATGGCCGAAGCTAATGCCAAAGGACCAACCAAAATGGTGAAGTGCTACAAGAAGTATGTTGTGGATAGCTTTATTACTCACTCTCCTTTTCATTTGGATCACCCCGAATTTAAGGACAAATTCTTTCTAACAAGGGGAGTATGATGGATATTGACCAAGGGCTACAACATACTTGTTCATGATCTCCTTACATGCTAAAATTACAAGAGCGATTAATTCATATCAAAGCTACAAGGAAGCTCAAAACCGAGTGGAGATCAACTTTTGGCGCCTAAAGTCTACTTTCATGGCTTGACTTTTACAAGCTTAATTAAAGCTTGGTAATTGAGGCAAATTATCTTTTATGAGTTGTGGTACATAAATAAGTGTTGAGGCAAGATATGTCACAAAGGTCGGCCCAAATACACAAGGAAATCAACCAAACATATTTTTGATACATGATGAGTATTTTTGATGCATGTCTGTCCAGTTGTCTTAGCCCAGCCGAATGGGTCCTCAAGTGGCATAATACAAGGCTGGCACAAAGGAGAATCAAGGAGAATTCCTAAGCACTAGTGTTAGTGGAGGAATCTATGTGTTGGACCTATGACAAGCTTTCTTGCACAAGGGGAAGGAAATACTTGGCTAGAATGAACTTTCATTTTAACCACATGTTCCTAAGTTGGCTTGGACAAGGGGCTAATACATCTTAGGCCATTGATCTTGTAATCTTTCTTTTAGGCCTTAGATTATGTTTTAAGCTGTATGTATTTTCAGCTTGCCTTTTATTTCCTTATAAATAGTCTAAGCATTTAACTTTGTAAAAATAACGAATGATGATGAATTTATAAAACCGTGAGTTGGATTGCTCTTTTGAGATGGATTTCTCGGCCCCTTAAATTCTCAATGTTGTATCCTAGTTGGCAGCTAGGTGGTGTTCTTTGAGTCCTTGAATCTTCCGGTGGTGTTTACGTGTCCGGTCAGATTGAAGGTGCCCCTTGGTTCCCTCGGTGGTGTTTCTATATCCGAGTAAGAACCTCGGTTTTATCCAGACTACTTTCCATATCCATAACTCCCAATCCACACATCAACTTTGGCCTAAATTTCACCCACACCATTATACATGAGTTGAGTCCATTCCCTCCAAATCTCAGCTCAAATCAAGAAGAACGCCATCCCTCACCTTCGATTTTCACAAAGAGTATCGTCCTGGACAGTCGGCCTAGAACCCCGACTTTCAGCTCTGTGATCAAGGTGTTCCCGACCTCCAAAAATTCCCATACTTTTACCCAACCTTCTTGGCCCAGTTAAGAACTAACCTACCAAATTTCAGCCACAAACTCCTCCATTTACCCCTCCTTTCACCCATTCTCCCGGAACCACACCTGCGGACCCGCAATCCGTCCGGGTAGCTTGATTGCGGCTTCCCTCTTCTTTTTGCTTCCGCTCCCACTATACATCAAACAAATAGACTTAGATAAACGAATTAACACTACAATTCACTTAGCATTGAAATATGCAGTCGGAACTCGGAATAACGAGTTAGAGAAATTATTTGAACATGCGATAGATCCGAGTGTTGTTTGAGTGAATCGAAACATCAATGTAGCGAGATATACAAGAATGTGTTTTACGAGCCGATTAGAAATGAATGAAAAATTATATAGGAGTTTCTATTACACTCAAAGTGATTTGAAATCAAAACTTAGGAGGAATTAGGTTTATACCGAGTTTTCGTGTAGTACTCGGAATGTCTTAAAGTTAGCCCGCTTTTAGTAATTTAAAGATAAATAAAGTTAAGATTTCGATTTTGCCGTGCAACTTTAGGGGCAAATTGGTGTGAAAACACTAATCTAGACACAAAGACTCTCTCGCTGAACCCACGGTGCGGGAGTGGCCCACACCTAAGGATGGCCGGTGCTCGACTAGAGGTCGTGGGCTGATGGAATCACCTTCGACCTCTGCGTAGTTAGAAGATCTAGAACCTTAATTATTGTTTTATCCTGCAAATCGGAAGACAGGTGGAGGTGCGAGATTCAATAAGAATAAAACATAAAATAAAGGAGTCGTTAGTCGGTTTTTAGGAATGAAAAGCTATCAAAACAAAATAAAAGATTTGCTCCTCCGATCTTATTTTGGGAAAACTACGACCAAAAAGGTTAAAATGATTCCATCGGTCTTTAAACCGAGAATCGGATTCGGGGCGAGGTACAAAGCGTATGGAAAACCCTTCCATTCTACCCATTTGTAAACATCCATTACAAATTCGAGTAGTAGATTAAAACAATGTAAAATAAACAAGCAAGTGGCATATTACGGCAAATAAATAAAATCAACCAAACATAATATAGAAAGCAATAAAGAAAAGCGATAAAGGAAAGAAAAGGATTACATCGGTCGGGAAGGAATTTAAAGCGATTACATTTCTAAAACCACAATACGGAAAGCGATAAAAACACAAATAAATAAAACCGTTCGGAGGTCGAATAGTTTGCCTCGGGTTGTCCCACCTTATCGATTTGGATCTGCACACCGAATCTCTCGATGCAACGAGTAATAATAAAAAGAAAAGGGGCTTGTTTTTGTGAATTGTGCATAGGGTATGCAATGATCAGTTGAACAAGTGCCCGAGAGATCAGAATAATTGAATATTCTTTAACTCTTTTCATGGATTCAACGGTAGTAAGTAAAAAGGTGAATGTCTTATAGAAATTTAAGTAGAGTAACGTTTAGATGAGAGGATTCTGGTTAGCTTTCTGCAGCGTGATGGTAAGGCAAGAAGCCATATGGGAATGAGAGCCAAGGCTCTCTATTTATACGAGAAGACCTCGAGTCACAAATGACCTAGGGTTTGCCTCCATCTAGCCATCCAAGCAGTAGGAAATAAACCAGGCTAAATCGTAAGAGATAGAAACATATTAGAAAGAGATAAAACCGAATAAAACCGGGAGGCGAGGCATCGGTCAACGGGACGCCCGGGGTTTTGTGCCGTAGTTGTGTCTCCAAAGGACTCTCCTAGCCAAAATGCATCATTCCCCTTGATGCTTGTAGAAGGTAGGCGCCGGCCATGACGTCGTTATGAGAGGGAAGTTTCTAGTCTCATGTGGACTATCTTGTACGGCTTAAAAGCAACACTTTGATGCTCCCGATAAAAAATACAATGTTTTAACGTTGTGTTTAGGTCTTAAGCTCCTTGTGCTCCGGATAAAAGTAGAATGCAGTACTACGAACTTGGAATTTCCTTGCACACAATATTGGACTCCACAATCTCTAAAGGCTTGGCCCGACTCTTGGATCGTCCAGAAAGAAAAGAGGATTTGTGGACCGACCCAAGGCAAAAGGCTATTTATTTGATGTTGGGGTTTTTTCGGTGTACTGGCTTATGTTGCACCAATCGATCATAGTTTGAGATGCAAATCCTCAAATATAACTCAAGATTATCATCACCAGGCCAATAGAAAAAAAAAACCACAAAAATAAACAGATAAGAAACGACACTTTTAGGTGTCTACGGTTAGCGCCCACTTTGACCAGAGTCTAAAAGATGAAGTGTCAAAGTAGACACTAAAGAGTACTTACCTCGATTTTTATAAGATATTGTGTGAGACTTGGAATTGGTTGTAATCAAACTTGAACTCCAAAGTGGGACCTGAACTTGATCGTGTTGTATGCGTTCGATGTTCGGTAAAAGGATCCTAAGCTTGGCTTGATCGAGCCTGAAGCTTGGCATATTTTGGTGCTGAAACTTCGATTGTCTTTTGATCCGAAGCTTGGCTTAATAATCTGTTGTGCTAGCACACTTGTTAGTATATAATTGAATTGACAAAAGTTCGAGTATTTTACCGAGTAATTCGAGTTGAACACAAGCCGACAAAAGCTGTTCGAAAAATTTGATCGGTAGGCCCGGGAATTCCTACTTTCATGCACAAGGGACAAGGATCACATCCTTGGGTTAGACAAGGCTGCATAGACTTGGGAGGTGGGCTAGGCTGCAAAGGTTGTTGCCAATTGGAGCCTCGGCACCTCATGGCCAGCGCCAACCAGGCTTTGGCGGGCGTTGCTCTGGCGTGCCTCTGCGGATTCGCTTAGTTCCCTACTACTTGCATGACTCTTGTTTGACGTGCTTGGATTAATTGATCGAATTTGTCTATAAAAGGGAATGTATGGTGTGTTTCATTTTGCTCACTAACTCTTCTTCTTACCCTTGTTATTCTCTTGTAATTCCTTGCTTTGCTCCTTCTTGAAAAGTAGTTGGATCTCAAAAACTTCTTGTCTTCAAGATGTCTAGAAGAGAAGCTCATCCTGCTTGGGAGGACTAGAGCGGAGAGTCTTACTCAAGACTCTTTCCTTGAGCGAGAATGGCGTCCTCAAAGGGAATGAAATCTAAGTGACCTTCTAATTGAATCGAAATCCATGTTTCCGCATTGGCTATTTCTTCTTCGGTAAGACCAGCCGATGTTCAAGGGCCTACGTACAGCTGTTTTTCCCCTAAGCTCTACCTTTCTCCCAAAATCGGGGTTTGGCTACAATAAATAAATAGGCTGAAGTAAAGCCCCACTTAGTCTCGTCGTATGAGAGAGAGTATACTAATAGCAGGAAGAAAGAGGCCTCCGGAGGCACGTATAACCGAATTCGAAGAAAATGTCTTGACTTCCCTATTTAGAGTAACTCTCTAACAAAAATCTTGTTGGATTTTGTCTTGTAGAAAGGCTTGATTCGAATTGGTTGAGCCATTCCCAAATTTATGGAGACATGTGGGAGGATGAACTTTCCTCATGAGAACATCACGTACAACGTTGGATAAAGACCTCTTTACATTGCTCTATACCACCTTACAGATAGGAGAGAGAGATATCCTATCAAAGCTATTAGTGACCGCTTTTGGGATACTACCAACGCCTTCCACCTCCCATTCGGTGAGATGACCATAACTCCTTTTGATTTTGCTATTTTATCCGGTTTGGGCTTTTCAGGAGAACCTTTAGCCTCGTGACCGAAACTTGTACAAAAATCATGACTACCTCTGTCACCTCTTTGGTCCTGTAGTCGACATATTTCCCCATAATAATCACTTTAAGTATACCATTCTTTGTGAGGCTTTTGAGGATGTTGTTTTCTAGCCTCAACATTCTCCTCAACAACAAATTAGGATCGTGCTTGCTCTTCTCTTGAGTATGGTCCTCTTTTCGGATCAGGCTGCTAAGGTTCATGTTCACTATTTGGTTTACCTAGTGGACCTTGATAAATTAAAGGAGCTTAATTGGGGCGCTTCCGCATACACTTGCTTATTAAGGGTCTCCGTGCTGGTGTGTGGCACACAAAATCGGAGCCAGACTCCACCAACTGTCTTCCTTTAAATGGCTTATGGGAGATTATCGAGGTATGGTCAAGTTCTCCTTTTCTCCAATATTTGTACTTTTATCTTGTATGGATTAGAAAAAACCTTACTTGGTTTGTCGAAATGCGATCGTGGTTATACGAATATTTTCTATATCTCTCTCTGGCTTAACGAATCGCCCGTACTCCGGGGTCCACATCATGGGCTAAAGTACATCTTCAACGCCCTAAGATTCATGATATAGACTACTTGAGGTCAACCCTTAACCATGTAAACTCGGTAGGCTTCTTTTACGTTAAAGCTTTTCTCCAAAATATCGTTGAAGAAAGCTTTATGCCACATTTTGAGCCTTCTAACCTTGCCCACAGCCTGTACCACTACCTGTGGGGCTGTCCGTGGTGGACTCCAACCTTGAATATTTACTTGTTTGTCATCCTTTCTCTTGTTGCTCTTAATTCTTGCTAGTTTGTTTCTTGAAAATTCTTGTACGTTGGTGAACTTCTATCCTTGGGCCCAGCTTCAACTTCCTCAAAGTGTCCTTGAGGCACAAGAATTAAGCGAAATAAGGATTTTGTTTGAAGGTCCTTTTGGGTTTCGTTGGTATCTTGGGGAGAGGGTCACTCCTCAAATCCGAGTCAACATGTGGCCTCCGTTCGTTCCGGTCGATCCACCTCCGACCATGTTCTATTTTCGTTCCCTTCATCCAAATGAGCAAGCGGCGACCATGGTGGGTGATGGAAAGTGACCGGCCTTGTGATTTGAGCTGAATAAATGTTCATTCCGAAAAGTCATGTGTGCTTAAAGTTCAACCGGAAGAGCTTGACTATTCTATGAACAACCGGAGATGCTTAAGGTTTAGCCGCTTGGTGCAAACTGAGCGCGGAGGCTAAAAGGCCGAGATGATCTTATGTGCATAAATAAGTGTTTAAAGAAGATTAGTCAAGAAGAGCTTATCCAGCCATGCCTAAAATCTTCCTTGTTAAAGCTATGTTAAGTTCGGCCATGTCTAGACGTGTGGAGATGTTTCAAGTGTTACATTTTATTTCCCTTGCATATAAATAAATCAAGGCGGACCAAGGGACCAAGGCTTAAGATCATGTGCATAATAGAAGACCAAGAGTAGCCTAAATGAAGAGCATTCTAGAACCACTAACTATAGTGGAGGAAGGTGGTTACTAGATGCTTGCCCAAGGGAAATCAAACAATGGCCACATGTTCCCAATTCCCAAATACTTGGCTAGAATTTATCCTAGCTTAGCTTGGAGGAAGGGAAAAGAATCTTGTTATTTTGTTAGCATTTTAGCTTTAATTTTCAGCTTTGTAAATGCCATTGTTAGGCATTATATATTCAGCTCTCGTGCTCATTGTAAAGACACTTTTTGATGAATATACAAACCTTGAGTGTTATACTCTTTTCGGGATGGATTTCTCGAGCCTCTAAATCCTCAAAGCTGTATCCTAGGTTGGCATCTAGGTGGTGTTCTTTGAGTCTCCCAAACCCCGGTGGTGTTTCTGTATCCGGACCGTTTGAGAGCGCCCCTTGATTCACTCGGTGGTGTTTACGTATCCGAGCTTGGGTCAAGGTACTATCCAGCGACTTTGCCATTCCATATCTCCCAATCCACGAATCATATCTTTCCCAAATTTCACACACTTCATCATACATGAGTTGAGTCCATTTCCACCAAATCTCAGCTTAAACCAAGAATCCCTCCGTCCTCCACATCAAAACCAAACAAAGGGTATCAATCAGTACGTCCAGCCAGCAGCATCAACTTCTGGCTATCTGTTCAGGTAGTTAACCTTATCCAAAATTCACGAAACTTGGCCACAACCTTCCTTCATCAGTTACCTCACTCCCCTCCAAGTTTCGTCCAAATCCAAGCACATTTACCCCTCTTTTCACCTTTTTCCCCAGAACCGCACCTGCAGGTCCTATTCTGCCCGGTTGTGTGTTTTGCGGTTTTTCCATCTTTTTCTTTGCTTCCGCCACTACACATCAGTGGGGTATCCTTTTACCTTGTTTTTGAACTCGAACGCATCCTATGCTCATCATGCAGCACATATTATGACCCAATTGGTGAGTTCTCAACTTCTTCCTTATAACTTTAATTTCTAGTATGGAAATTAATCTTTCTCTTTAGGCAGGTCACTCCACCGATATCCATATCCCAAGTCTCAAGTGGATGTTACCCTTCCTGGGGATCTCCTAGTTTTGTAAAAATTCCCGAAATCCCGGAAGAGAAATGTGTTTGTAATCTCTTCCCTAGAAATTGGTGAGGGATAAGAGTTATATGCTCCATTTCCTTTAGTTGTATGCTAAAAATATTTCCCTTGCTGATATCATTGAATAAACTTCTTGTAGTACGATCGGGAGCAATCTAGTGTTATGTCTATCATATTTCGGTTGGCTGTTAGAGGAATCCAAAACTTCTTAACCGGGCGATCCTTCCCTACTTTCCGTGTAACTCCTTGATTAGTGCTACGCTAATTTCATCAAGCTTTTAGTGTTTTTAGTGATTTGTTAATCGCTCTCTTGATCTTATAGAGGCATCGATCTAGAGCACCTCCCACTAGTAGTATATGTGGTGTACTCGAGACCGATGCTTCGATCAACAAACACCTTTTAGTAGTAATACTAGATAAGGTTTTTCATGACGTTCTTCGCGGTGTGCTCACCATAGGAGTGCTTCCAAAGCGGGACCGAGCACTTCCAAACCTAGCGTTTTCCAATGCGGGACCTAGTAATTCGAGAGGAAAGCTTAAAAATCCTTCATTTGTAGGCCTTTCATCGTCATGGGAACCCTCTTTACTTCCTTTGATCTTCCGATAGTGGTCCATCCTCCGAGGCTTCTCAATCTTCGGACCAAGGAGTTAGCTCGTATCAAGGTGATGAAGGTGGCCGATTCTCTAGATCCGTCTTGGATGACTTTGGGAATTACATCTTCGATGATGACTCGTAGAATACTCCTTCTTGCTTTCGTTTGCTTGCTGATTAATGAGTCCCTTGTAGGGTATTTGTTTTATTAATGTATTATTTATTTTGCAATGAATACTCTTATGCAATGGCATGAGATGCGGGATTCGATTCTAAAAATGCATTATTTTATTTAATATGATGCACAAAACTTAGGAAAAATACAAAGACAAATAAAAAAATTTTGCACTAGCCCCCATTCCTACCTAAGAAAATAATAAAAAGATGAATGGAAAATCTGAAGTGCACAGTCCAAAAGAACAAAATAGTGTGCGCCATGGGCCAGGACAAAGATTAAAATGGCCAAGGATTGCTCGGACCCAAGAGAGCAACGAAACGGGCTGGACCGAGGCGTGGCCGGTGCCAGCCACGTATGAATCCTGTGCGGTTTGTGATTGCTTGATATACAAATTGCAATGGGACTCGAAGAATTCCAGGAAAACACCTATAAATAGGATTGACGTGCGGCACAAAAGAAATACCAACATCAAAGCTTGCCCTGAATCGCAACATATTTCTTTCTTCCAAAAATTTAACCATAAACTACACGATCGAGTTGGTCGGGTGGATGCATGAGATGAGTAACATGGATAGGTCTTAGCTAACTAAGTATGGGCTAAATGTCTTATTCACCATTCGACAGGTGATGATCTATTGGCCCATCCTAAGAGCTACTGTGGCCTATTGGGATCCTCACTACGATGTCTTTAGGTTTGTCGATAAGGAATTATGCCCCCTGCTCGAAGAGTTCGATGCCATACTAGGCGGTTTCGGGTGAACAAATCTAGTTGTACCCAAATCCTCAAAAAACCTTTATGGAAAGTACAAATACCTACTAAAAGCTGAGCAATAAGAATCTAGGGTGGATTCTTATCGGGGACCGAGTGAGTTTGATGAACTCGATGAAGCATTACCAAAACCTATATTCCTATGTCAAATCTATTATCATCCCGAGATGATGAGTCATTATCACTTGCATGATAGGTGGGTTCCTGCTAGTAGGAGGCCACGAAGACTTGGCACCAGCAGCTCTACTAAGCCTAGAGGAACAGTTAGAGGATTATCGCTCAATAACTCCACTAACGAGTAGCTGAAACAATTATTGGCTTAGGCCGAGTCGAGGCCAATGCTGAGCGAATTTTCATGGAAGCCTCTTGTTATTGCAGGTAAGCATGAAACATCAAATAGAAGAAAACAACCGTGAACTAGTCGGCGGCGCCAGCCATAAGGCGGCGATCCGGCGCCGGCGAGGCCGGTTTTACGCCTAAAATCAACTTTTGTTTCTACCCTTCTATCGCTATTTATTATTATTTTAATTTTGCTCCTGTTGAGCCTAAAAAAATTAGACTTTGACCGTGCGGGACACTAATATTTGATTTTGCATCTATGATTTACGGATCCGGTTAATGGACCATCTAAAGCTTATTGATGCTCCTCCAAAGTTGGATATATACGTAGCGACTCACTTCTACCAGCGAAAATGAAAGCTGGCGGAGGCTTAGTATTCGACTTCTCGGTGGGAGGAATACCTTAGAAATCACGAAACTATATTCTATGGTATATTAAACATTGGAAGGTGTCCCAGTTCAAAACACACATTACACGACTCCCGTTCATACGTCTACTTGGCCTAGAAGAGAGCACGTATTACTTCCCTAGCCATTTCTCTGGGGCAAATGGGTAGAGAGCAAGTAATACCGCTTGTTGAATTGCATTTGGCCTCGCTACCTTTGACTTGTTCAAACGACATGGTCGTTTTAGGCGAACTAAGTTTCGGCACGAATACTAGAGAGGTCTGCCGAAATTGATGACTCCTGTAGACATGCTGGCACCTAAAGGCAAACCTAACATCACTTGTCTCTTCCTATTATCCGGAGTGCATAGTAGAATTAGATCCCAAACGATGAATGGCCATGAGACTTAGAGAGATGGATCTCGAACAAGTTGTTCGTGCTGCCGCCCCTCTGCAAATTCGGGAAATAAACCCTCGTATGGCTGCATACGCCCATCGAAAAGAAATTGAAGACAAAGAACTTGAAGAAAGAAGGGCCCGTTGGATTCAAGAACTAAAGGAACGCACCCGAGAAGAAAAAGCTGAGTCTAGCAATCCTAAGGGAAAGAAAGTCAAAATAAACTAGGGCTTAGACTCTTAGGAGTTAGGATAGAATAAAAGAAAAGGAGTAGTTTCACCTCTTTAGAACAGGTGTTACAAGTACTATGCTTGTAATTAATTTCCTTTTATTAGCTATGTATTTAAGTAAGTAGTAGGCTAACCCTTTATTAAATAAAAGCAAGTAGTATGCTATACTTTCATATTTTGTCACTCACATAGAGATTAAAAAAAAAGGGTAAATTTGACCGCCTAATTGGACTGCCCTTAAATAAAAGATATTGATGGATTGCCTAATTGGGCCATCCACTAAAACAAATGAACCAGATAATCCAAGGAAAACCAAATAAGGAAAACTACGGTCTAGCCAACCCACCGTTGTGCGGGTGGTGGCCGGTGCCCGCCTTTGCCTAGCCTAGATAGGTCTGGGTTTGACCTAGTACCTAGGGGAATGCTATGCGTAGTACTTGTTTTAAGCTGATTCAAGTTGGTGTACTTGGAAAATCTCTTCTCCATCTAAATTAGTTAATTTGATCGCTCCGCCGAGTAAAATTTCACTACTACAAAGCTGTAAAATAGTGACGAAATTGGCAACGGAAACCATTCCGTCGCAACTTAGCAACGGAATCGGCGACGGACATTGACAAAAATGACACCTGATTCGGACAACGACGGAATTAGCGACGGAACATGGCATCCGTCGCTATTTTGGGATCAACGACGGAACATGCCGTCGCTATTCCGTCATCGAGACGATTAGCGACGGAATATTCCGTTGCTAAGCCGTCGCCGATGAGCGTCCGATATTTTGAATATTACAAAACCCAAAAAAAAAAGAATTAAATTAATTTAGTAATTAGCGACGGAATTTTCCGTCGCTGGTCCGTCGCCGATGAAATTTTTTAATGAGCGACGGATCTGTCCGTCGCTAATTACGAATATATTCGGATCGGCTTCGGCCGGACTAAATTTCGCAGCGCAAAGAGAGAGAGAGAGTCGAGGTTCCGAGCCGAGCGTTAACCCCGCCGATTAACCACCGCCAACACCCACTCCCGCCGGCGACTCCGCCCCGCCCGCACGGCCGTCCCCTACTGCCGGCCGCCGCCCTTCCTCCGCCACTTGAGGAACACAAAGGCCGAAGTAACCAGCGTTGTCCTTGGTTTCGCCCGACCCGTGTCCCGCCGCTGCTGCCGCCTAGGTGGAGGACGCCGCCGACGCACCGCCGCCGCTACCGCCACACGCCTGTCCTTCCGCCGTCGCCGCCTGTTCCGCCGCCGGTGCCGCCCATAGTTTTGAGGTATGATTTTGTTGATTTTTTTAGATTTATGGTTTTATAAAATTGAAATTGAAATTGATGAATATATGTAATTTGTTGGAAATTAATGTTGTTTGTGAATGAATTTGAGAAGAAAAATGTGCAATTGTGTTGTTTATGGAGTAAATGTTATTGAAGTTAAATTTAGGGTTTTAAAAAATGTAACTTGAAATTGACGAATATAAGTAATTTGGTGGAAATTAATGTTGTTTGTGAATGAATTTGAGAAGAAAAATGTGCAATTGTGTTGTTTATGGAGTAAATGTTATTGAAGTTAAATTTAGGGTTTTAAAAAATGTAACTTGAAATTGACGAATATAAGTAATTTGGTGGAAATTAATGTTGTTTGTGAATGAATTTGAGAAGAAAAATGTGCAATTGTGTTGTTTATGGAGTAAATGTTATTGAAGTTAAATTTAGGGTAATGACAAATGTAACTTGAAATTGATGAATATATGTAATTTGGTGGAAATTAATGTTGTTTGTGGATGAATTTGAATAGAAAAATGTGCAATTATGTTGGATTTGTTGGACATTATTGTTGAAGTTGAGGGAAATGATTTTTGTGATTTTGTTGTG
Organism: Talinum fruticosum; assembly: GCA_021018815.1. NCBI lineage: Eukaryota > Viridiplantae > Streptophyta > Magnoliopsida > Caryophyllales > Talinaceae > Talinum > Talinum fruticosum. The sequence continues at coordinate 2,099,710 of JAITYX010000040.1, forward strand.
TAATTGTTTGTTGTTTATTTGTGTGAGGTTGTTTATGCTAATTAGGTATGATTATAGGTATGATTATAGGTATGATTAGTTTAATTATATTTATATGAGTTTATTTATGCTAATTAGGTTGATTAGTTTAATTATGATATAAATATTTACGAGTAAAATATAGAAATTAAAGAAATTTATGTATAATAAAAAAATATATAGATGCATAATGGTTATATATAGATTATGTTCGTTATAGAAAATATGTAATCATATAACATCTCCATGTATTGGTATTATTAACTAATAATTTAATAAATTGTTAAATGTCAATCAGAATATATATGGACGGGCCTACGCATCGTAGATGGATGTATCGTAGGTTATTACCCGTTAGAGTTGGGTATAGACAAGAGTTTCTAGACGGGGTTGAGGAGTTTGATGCACATGATAGAAGCCAATCAGAATTTGTACATAATCAACAATATAGGTGTCCATGTCGCAAATGCGGAAATCGGAATTATAAGGATCCCGATGAAGTTAAGTTGCACCTCTATCAATATGGTTTTCTTCCAAACTATTAGTATTGGACTAGTCATGGAGAAATAGATCCTCATTTACATGAGGATCAAACAATGGTTTCTAACATATTCAACGACGAAAGTGGCGCCAATCATATGAACTACGGCGATGTAGAAACAAATATCGACCGTATGAATGATATGGTCACGGATGCCATGATCTCAAATCAAAACTCTACAAGTGAGCCTCCAAATACCCATGCCCAAAGTTTCTTTAATATGGTTGAGGCTGCGCAACGACCTTTGTGGGTAGGAAATGAAACTCACACTTGAGTTGTCCGCCATCGTTAGAATGTTGAGCATTAAGTCCGACTACAACATGCCTCAAAATTGCTTTAATGAAATTGCTCAACTTATGAAGGAGATTTGTCCGCCTGATAACCTAGTTCCTCGTGACATTCACCATGCAAAGAAGGTCATTAAAAATCTTGGGATGGATGTTCAAAAAATTGATTGTTGTCGACAAGGTTGCATGTTGTTCTACAAAGAGGACAGCGACCTTGATTCATGCAAGTTTTGTGGTCATGCGAGATGGAAGCGTCAAAGGGAAAGACAAGGCAAAAGTCAAAGAACTCCATTTGCAAGGATGCATTACTTGCCATTAATACCAAGACTTTAGTGCTTGTTTGCTTCAAAAACCATGGCAGAGCACATGAGATGGCATTATGAGAATGTAAGAGAGGATGATGGCCTCTGTCATCCTTCGAGATGGTGAAGCATGGAAACATTTTGATAGAGTTCACCCCGAATTTGCTACTGAACCTAGAAACATAAGACTTGGTTTGTGCGCGGATGGGTTTAATCCATTCAGCCAACCTGCAAGGTCTTATTCAATCGGCCGATTGTTGTTACGCCTTATAATCTACCACCGAGTTATGCATGACGACACCTTATATGTTCTTGACATGTATCATACCGAGGCCGACAAATCCGAAAAATAAAATTGATGTGTACTTGCAGCCTCTTATTGATGAGTTGAAAACACTATGGGAAGATGGTGTTGAAACATATGATATTTCAAAAGGTGAGAACTTTCTCATGAAGGCTGCGTTGATGTGGACCATTAATGATTTCCCGGCCTATGGTATGTTGTGCTGGATGGAGTACGCATGGTGCCATGTCATGCCCGGTATGTATGAATAAAAAAAAGCATTGAAACTTAGAAATGGCCGAAAATTTTCATGGTTTGATTTCCATCAGCGGTGTTTGCCCTAAAGTCACGCATTCCGAAGGAATAGCACATCATTTACAAAAGGAAAAACCGTACATTCGGGTCCTCCTAGTCGTTATACATGTGAAGAAATAAAACAATGGGTTGAAAGCTTTCCCAAAGTAACGAAGAGCAAGAAATTAACATTTCGGGGTTCAAAAGGATCATAATTGGACAAAACAAAGCATATTTTGGGAGCTTCCATATTGGAAAGATCAATTGCTTCGCCACAACTTAGATGTGATACACATTGAGAAGAACTTTTGAAGAATATAATTAACACTCGTTATGGATATTCCTGGTAAAACAAAGGATGACATCAAGGGAAGAATGGATTTGGAAGAGTTGTGTGATCGTGTAGAGTTGAATTTAAAGCATGGAGTCAATGGTAAAATTCTCAAACCGTAGGCAAAATATATGTTCACGTTGGAGCAGAAGAGGGCAATATGTGAATGGGCAAGAGAGTTGAAAATGCCGGATGATTACTTGCTCTAACATTTCATACCTTGTCGACCCAAACTCCACTAAGTTCCATAGCATGAAAAGTCATGATTGTCATGTTTTCATGGAGAGCCTTCTTCCAATAGCATTTAGTGCACTCCCGGATGAGGTTTTATCGCCTCTCATTGAAATTAGTGAGTTCTTCAAGAACCTTTGCTCATCTGTTTTACGGGATGCGGAGTTAGAGCAAATGCATCGAAATATTTCAATAACACTTTGTAAATTGGAAACAATATTTCCTCCCGGGTTCTTCAATGTGATGGAACACTTGCCGGTTCATTTGGCGAGAGGAAGCAAAATTGGGTGGTCCGATACAATACTGGTGGATGTATCCATTTGAGAGGTTCTTTGGCCGATTGAAGAGATCCATCGGAAACAAATCGAAGCCTGAAAGGAGTATCGCTGAAAAGTACGCCCGATTTGAAGAAACACACTTTGCATCTTATTATTTCGGCTCTAACGTGCCTTGTATGCGCACTAGAAGTTGACGGAATGAAGACAACGAAGTTCCAAACCACAATCCTACTCTTTCGGTATTCATGCCGGAAGGTGCTCCAATTGGGAAGTGTAATCCGCGTTTCCTTGATGATAAGGAAAAGACGGCTGCACATGTGCATGTTTTACTTGAAGCTGTTCCGAAGTTAAACCTTACCTTGAGTGAGTGTATCTTGTCATATTCAACACTCGTTTGCAATAATTTTATAGTTTTATTCAAAACGATGATGTCATCTTAATAAAATCTTTGAACTCGGCCTCTTCGAACACCAAAAACGAACTATGTATGGTGATGTTAGTGATGCTTGCAATTGATGCAATGGTGGAAAGTGAGTTCGAAGAGTGGTTCAAAGGAGCTGTGAGTATCATATATTAATACTTATTGCTCGTGCCTCAAATTTATTAGTATTGGTTGTTCCATTTTAATAAACTAAACAAACACTATGTTATTGACACAGATTCATTGTTATCAAGTATATCATGATGAAAAGCATGTTTACTTGATGCAATTAGCTCAAGGTCCTTTAAGGAGAGTGAAAACATGGACAGCATACACGGTGAATGGAATGTTATTTCATACGAGGCTCGAAATGAAGGGAGGATGACCTTCAATTGTGGTGTCTTTGTGAAAGGAACTGATGGAGGACATGTTCAAAATAATTACTACGAGCATCTTGCAAGAGGTTGTTGAAGTTGAATATGTTGGTGAACCAATAAAAAGGTGTGTCTTGTTTAAATGCGATTGGTTTGACCCTAGTCGTCCTCGGGAACTCGGTGCCATAAATTTAGTTCGTATGTTGAAGTGCATCGTACAAGGCGTTATCGTAAGTACGATCCTTTCATATTTGCTAGCACTGCAACTCGGGTGTATTATATGTCAAATCCACAAGGGGTCCCTAGAGAAAAACTAAATTGGTTCGTCGTAGTGGCATCAAAACCAAGGGCTGGAGTTGATGACCAATATACTATTCCTCTTCCATTCCAAGAGGATAGTATGGGTACAGATCGTTCCAATAATAGAAAGTTTGCCGGACACCTTGGTTGATAACTCAATCTCAGCAGAAGAATTAGTTGATGATGTTATTCTAAACCGAGAAGATGAGATTGAGGATGTTAGTGAAGAGGAGGATGGTGAAGAAGATGAAGAAGGTGAATGGGATGATGATAACATCACCGATGACGAAGAAGAACATATCCTATTCAATGATGTCTGAAGAGGATAGTGAAGAAGATGATGATAACACTCGATGATGAGGATGATGGCTAGTTGATAATGTTCTTTTTTTGGGTTTGTTTTATATTGTATAATTTTCATTTATGTTGTAATCAAATGAATTCTTATTAATGTAATGAAGGTGAAACAATTGAAGCGTAATTTATTCATAGAAGAATATTTATATCTAACGCTTACATGTTTATATGTTTACTATTGTTTATATGTTGTTTTATATGAAATCACTAGAACCGTTGGATGTTTACTAATAGTGTGAATTACTTGTTTATGTTCAGAAAAATGGAGAGAGGTAGAGGCAGGTCCAAAAGATCGGCTACTCGGGGAAGGGCTAGAAACACCACTACCGATGGGGAAGGTAATGATGTGAGCACTTCTACCCCCTTTCAAAACCCTCATAACCTTCAATCTCCTATAGGTGGAGCACTATCTCCACCTCCCCTCACAACCAAACTCCATTGGGGGGTCATTTATTCCCAACCCTCCTTTTTCTAACCCCCAAACTTCCCACACATGCAAAACCCAATGGGTGGGTCTTTCTTCCTAAACCCTCCATATTCTAAGAAACCCCATATGTACTCAAACCCATCTAATACATATGCATATCACCAATATGGTACAAATAATGTACCACGCATCTACGTTGGTGCCGAACAAAGGGCACCATAAAGGCCTACAAATGAAGGACCAACTGATGAAGGGAACGAGCATCCTAGTCTTGAATCAAGCAGTGCTAGTAGCCGAGAAAAGATTCGAATTGAGCCGGATGGTGAAGGGTAAGTGTGATAATAAGTAATAAAATAAATTAAGCATATTGGTTATTAGTAGAACTAACTATTTTATATGTTTCTTGATTAGGTTCTTCCCCATTAACAAAGTTGTGGGTACCACATCTTCCAAAGCAAGTATAACGGAGCTTGGCCTACATGGGGTAAAGTCCTCGATCACAACGTGATTAGTGGTTTTTTGAGTTTAAGGTAATGACAAATCTTTAGTTTTCTGAATTTTAGATAACATAATGACTTATTGTGCATGCTCGAACATTATATTATAATTTCATAACTTATAAACTACTTTTTATTTATATAGAAATTTTTCACTTGGTCTCCAACCGATGAAGTCCAAATCGAAGAAATTTTGAAAAGAAAGGCAAGTGATCGATTCAAGGACTTCATGCTCAAGGCGAGGAAAAATAAGAAGAAGCCGAAATGGTTGGGTGACAACTACTGGCGCGAGTTGCTCGAATATTGGGAAGCTGCCGACTACAAGAAGTTACGTGAGCAAGCTCGGAAAAACCGCCATGTTGATCAAGAGGGACTTAGTTCATCGCTCCATACTTGTGGCTCAATCCCTATGACGGAGCATAAGCGGCGATTGGTACATACCCCTTTCTTATTGATTACGCATGCAACTATTAACATGTTCATATTAGTAAATTGATTCTCTACTAATTTGTTTTTTATTTAGATGAAGGAGCTTAAAGGAGTTCAGCCTCTACCGACCCAACTATTTTCACGTACGCACAAAACAAAAAAGGACGAATGGGTGGACAAAAAATCCAAGGCCATTTACGTGAGTAACCATATATATGAATTTCGCATATTTTTCTATTTATTGTTTTCGTTAACAACCTGTGATATTTACATGGCTCAAATATTTATATTATATTATTCAGGACAAGTTTCAAAAAGAGTGGGAAGAGTTGCAAAACACTCAACCCACTCAAACTTCCAGATGATGACCCCAACTCTTCCGAGGATCATGTCTCCACCCCTTCACAACATGAGTTGTGGGTCAAAGCCAATGCAAACAAGAAAGGTCACATTTATGGACTTGGATCCGAGGCTAGAAACTTGAAATCAACCATGCCCTTCAAATCACCGAAACCTTCTACTGCAGATGACTCGAATTGAGATCAATAGTGCATACTTTAAATTCTGAGTTACAGACAATGGATTGAGCATGCTCGGATGCTTGAGTTGCAAAATAGGCATCTTAAAGAAAGGTCGACAGGTTCAGCTGAGCCAATAGCACGTATAAATGAATTTCTGCAGTCTCGGCAAGCATCCGGATCTCACCATCAACCAGCACAACCACAAGAGGAAGAGGAAGAGGAAGAGGATGAGGATGAGGATGAGGATGAGTGAGGACCATGAATTCATATGTCAACTTTTGTATATATTGGTGATCATCACTTTGCGAACTGTTTAGATGTGTTTAAGGTTTCTTGTGAGCTATTGTTTGCTTGTTGTGTTGAACTTGTGAATTTGTTTTAAGTATGTTATGGTTGTTCATGATGTTGAACATGTAAGTTGGATTTGTATATCCAACTTTGATGAATTATTTGTGGCCGGCATATGTAAATGCCAAATGTAAGTGTCACATATGTGAATGTTGGATTTGTATATCCATTCACAATTTTTATACTAGGGTAACGAATAATTAGAAAATAATATTCAGAATTTTTGATAGAACAGCGACGAAACCGCGACGGATCGGCGACGGAATGATTTTTCCGTCGCCGATTTCGGTCGGCTACGGATGCTTTTTCATCACCGATTCGTCGCTGAAATTTAGCGACCCGCTTTTAGCGTCGCTAAATCCGTCGCTAAGTTCGAAATTCCATCGCTATTAGACGATATTCAGTCGCTATTTCCGTCGCAGATTGGCGGTTTTCTAGTAGTGTTTGGCCGAGTTTGAACAGGACCTTGGTAATTGGGCTTAAACATTCCCCGCGAGTCCTGAATTGGTGCTCTTATCTCCTGAAGGACCAAATCCCCAATTTGCAAATTTTGAGGCTTAACCTTCTCATTAAATGCCCTGGATATATGAGCTTGGTATATTTAGACATTATGTAAGGCATTGAGGCGTCTCTCATCTAATAATACTAACTCCTCATATCGTGCCTTGGCCAATTCGCTTACGGAATTTGGCTTTCGGCAATTATCCTTAATGAAGGAATGACAATCTCGGTTAGAAGGACTACTTCTATGCCATAGACTAGAGAATAAGGTGTTGCTCCCGTAGAGGTTCTAATAGAAGTTCTAAAACCCCACAAAGTGAAAGGTAATTTATCCGGCCAATCCTTATAGGTCACAACCATTTTCTCCACTATCATCCAGGATATTTTATTAGCGGCCTCAACTACTTCGTTGATCCGAGGGCGATACGAGGAAGATTTGTGATACTTGGATTTTATACTTATCCAGCAAATCCGCTACTTCTTTCTTAAAATGGCTACCATGGTCACTTATTAACTCGTGGGACACCTCGTAACGACAAATAATATTTTAGGTAATGAATTTGGCTACTCGCTTTGACGTCAAGGTTTCATAGTGTGAGACCCCGAAATTTCGAGTGCTTGCACGGTAGTGAATTATTAGAATTTTTTTGAGTCGGAATTAGGAACCCGAGAAGCTGAAACCCGAGCTTGGGCTAACTTAAATTGGGCTTATTAAAGTTGAAGTTGGGCCCAACTAAGCTAAAAAAAAAAAAGAAATGGGAATTGAAGGATGAGTGGCATTGTGTTGGCAAAGAAAGAAGTAAAGAACTAAGGGTCCAATTAGAATGAAACACCAGCCCATTATGTGTAATTAGCTAAAGAGGAGAGAGAAATTGGGATTGAGAACAAAAGAGGAGGAACGAAGAAGCGAAGCAGAAACAAGGAAAGAAAAGAAGAAGCGAGAGGCGAGAGCGAGAGAGGAAGCGAGAGAGAAGCGGGGGAAAGTGAGAGGGAGGCGAGAGCCAAGAGGCCGGGGCCGGTGGCTACCCGAATGGCGAGGTCGCCGCCGCTGGTGGGCAAGGGAGAGCTCGGGCTTGAGAGGCCCAACAGAGCGGAAGAAGAAAGGGAACGGAAGGACGCGGAAGCGAGGGAAAGCGAAAGGGACGCCGGAAATCGGCAGCCGGCAAGCGAGAAGAGGATGGGCAGCGGAGCTGGGTAGAACCCGGTCGGAATCGAGACCGGAGGGCGAGAACCGAGAGGAACCAAAGCAGAACGAAGGAGCAGGGGTCAAGAAAGAAGGAGGAAAAGGGAACCGAGAGGAAGAAAGGGAGACAGAACTTGAAACCCAATTCGAAACCCTTCAAAGCCGAATTCTTAGAACCTCTAAGAATTTAAGGTGAGTAATCTGAATTCATCCTCTAGAATAAAATGAATTAGCTGGATGAAACTTGGAATTGATTCATGAAATTGGAAACCCTAAGTTAATTGAAGAAGTTAGAGGCCTAAATTCACGAAACTAGAAACTCATGAATTGAAAAGCATGTTGCGATTTATGCCTAGTTTATGAATTTAATGATATTTGAGCATTGTTGAGCACGATTATTGAGCTGTGTGATTGAGAATTTAGTGAAGTTAGCTTGAACAGAATTATTGAGAAAAATCGGGAATTGAATTTCATGATTTATGTGTAGATTTTTATGAATTAAGCATGCTGTCCGAATTTCTGCGAATTCATGTGTAGCCCAAATTTCCTGAAATTTTTACTGCAGCTTCCTGATGATTTATGAGAATTTCCTGTAAAATTTCGTATGCATTGGAAGAGTAGATTAGGAGATATGCAATATTAAGTGAAAATGTTCTGTTTTGGGCTAAATCGCATATAAGTGAGTAACTGAATTAAGAACTGAGATTTAAGAAGCTTTATGTCTAGATTAAGAGATATTTATCGATTAAGTAAAGTTATAGAACCATATACCACTTATACGCAATAATACGCGATCATGAAAACGATGAATTCATGGATGGAGATCCTAGTTGGCATGTTTATGTGATTATGTGCTTATCTTGAATTACATCAATGATAAATGACATAAGCATGCGTATGTGCTATGAATGGATTGTGTTGGAGTCGGAACTTGCTTATGTGAATTGCTTGTTTTGAAGAAGTTACGCATGAACGCATTGAGCATGAATTATATGAATTAAGTATTTCTTATGTATAAGTAATAAGAAGATAAGAAACTTAAAGGACTAAAGAAGGGAGAAAGGATTGTGTTATTGATCTAAGACCCCACGAATTAAAGAACCCTCTGAAGCTATGGCCATAGAAGTGTCTCGTCAACCCGAAGCCACGAATTGAATTGCTTCCACTAAGAATTGACAGTATGCGTCCTTCGGGGATGGGAGGCTGCCTCGAGGCCACGAATTGTTATGCCTCGAGGCCACGAATTGTATGCCTCCGTGAACCGAGCCCACGAATTGTTTTGGCTCCAAGAACTGGGTCTTTAGAGCGAGTGCATAAATCTTCTTTCCATTCGAAACTAAAAAGAATTATGCTTTGAAGAATCAAATGATCGTGCATACCGAACCGAGAAAGAGCGAATCGATGATTTATGAAATGCACGATTGAACTCAAGAAGAAGAATAAGAAGAAGACCGAATCTCGATTTCATAAGAAATGTGTGCCGGAAGAACTAAGATATGATTTATGACGATTTGCATGATGAATGATTCTATGACTTACCCGAGCAGAAAGACGAATGATGCGTGCTTGATTGAGTTCATGAGTAAATGATGTCATTGTACTTCTCGGTAAGTTGGTAAGTTAGAATCTCGCATGTTTTAAGCATGTATGATCCGAATCGCATGTTATGAATGAATTGTGAACTTACGTGTGTTTGTTAATGAACTAATGTGCAAAGTGTAACCTGGGGTTGGGTTTGGATTATTCACTGGGCTAGTGAGCTCATGACATCACCAACATTTCAGGTACGAAGTTAAGATCGGCGGGAGTTGCCTTTGGCTTTTGGAAATAGCGAGACGGATAGGAGATGCTGGACTTATGGCATGTTTTATTTGTGTCTTGTTGTAAAGATATTTGTAAAGACCAGTTGTACTTGAACTTAAGTTTGATTATGAATGTAAAAGCCCTATGTGAATACTCCGAGCGTGTGGCTCGTTGAGTTTTAGATTGTGTTTCGTGCGGGATTAAGGCTTTAAGCCTATGAGTTTAGCCGGTTTACAGAGGAAACTCTACCGAAATTTCCGAAAACCCTTTGAAAACCTAGAATTACGCTTCCGCCAATCCAAGAAAGGGTTATTAACCCCAAGTTGAGATCTTAAGCGGCCTTAGGGATTCCTCTCGGGAACCTCGGCATGTAACACTCCTAGGGTGGGCCTAGGGGTGTTACACATAGGAAATTGCCTCTACCCATTTGGTAAAGTAGTCGATTGCTACTAACACAAATTCATGACCACGTGTTCCTTTAGGAGTCACCTTGCCATGGTATACCTGTAAAAGCCAAGCCTCTTAACCTTCCGGACCAACATCCTACTGTTCATATGAGGTCTAGACTCCCACCATAAATCTCCTCCATGATGCACTTTGCTTCATGTTGATTGACATAAAGTAAGTTAATTCAAGAATTAGTTTTCTTGAACAATCGCCCTTGATTGATGAAGAATTGGGCAGCCAACAACCTAATGGCTCGTTGGGCTCTTGGTGTGGAGTCCAAGGGATACTCTTGCTTATCCAAGTACTTATAAATATCATGATATCACTTGGTGTGGTCAATATTAGAAATTTCTAAGGTGCAAACGTGTGCGAGGCTAACTCCGTCGCTTAATGCGAACGGGCATTAAGTGAATACCGATAGGGATATTGATCATGGCCGCTAACTTAGCTAATGCATCTACTAATTGATTATCATCCTTAGGAAGATAAGTAAAAGAGATGCTCTTAAAGTGTTTGGATAATTCTCGTCAAATATGCTTGGTAGGGTGCCATGGCTTCACTACGTACCTTCCACTTCGCAAAATCTAGTTGATGATCAAATTAGAGTCACCAAAAACCCCGATATTCTTAACCCCGATCTCTCGTTGCGGCTTTAAGTCCTGTGAAGCAAGTCTCGTACTCTGCAGCGTTATTAGTGACCTTGAAGTCTCGTTTGATTGAAATGGGAGTGTGTGTTCCCTCTTATAAGACTAAAAGAATTCCTACTCCAAAGCCCTTTTGATTAGAAGTGCCATCGAAGTACATTGTCCAAACGTCCAACTCTATTTGCAAAATATCCTCGTCTAGAAAGTCAAGGTGTTCGGGTCACGATTAAAGCACAAGCGGATAAGCTAAGAATTCTGAAACTATCCTTCCTTTGATCGCTTTTGAGGGACGAACTTGAGTTCGAATTCGGATAGCATGACGAGTCCATCGCTCTATCTTATTGCTTATAGTCGGTTGCTTAAGTACGTACTTAATAGGATCTATAGGTGCTACTACATGTACCTTGTGGGCTAACATGTAGTGTCTAAGCTTCTTGATTCTAAGCTTCTTGATAGCCAAGACTTATGCTAATGATGTCTTCTCTAATGGCGTGTACCTAGTCTCACAATCCATGAACTTCTTGCTTAGATAGTAGATCGCGCGTTCTTCTTTCCTTTCTCGTTAAGCTAGCATGGCTCCCATAGTTGTTTCCTTTATGGTAAGATATAGAAGTAAAGGTTTCCCGATTGGGGTGGAACTAACACTCGGAGGATTAGCAAGGTATTCCTTAACCTTCTCGAATGCTTGTTATCACTCAGTAGCCCAAATGGGCTCGAGATCCTTTCTTAATAGGTTCACGGACCATAGTTCGTTTTGATTTGAAACGACTAATGTACTCGCAAACGTCCTAGGAAACCCGTTATTTCCTTTTACGTACTTGGTGAAGAGATCTCTTGAATGGCTTTCATCTTGGATGGATCAACCTCAATTCCTCTAAGACTCGACAACATAGTATAACGAGTTTAGTCGAGGTTACCTCTAAGGCACACTTTTGAGGATTAAGGTGCATGTGTACTTCCTGCGTCTATGGAAGAATTTTCTCGAGTCGGGTAAGTGCCCCGCCCTATCTTTGGATTTTATGATCATATCATCTACATATACTTCAGCTTCTTTGGGGATCATATCATGCGGTAGTGTTGTTGTTATCCTCAAATGCGCCGCACCAACATTTTTAGCCCAAATGGCATCACCACATAATAGTAAGTTCCTCATTGAGTGATGAAGGTCGTCTTCTCCATATCTTCTTCGGCCATCTTTACATGATTATACCCCGCATAACCATCTATGAACGAGAGTAGAGCATGACCTGTTGTATTATCTACAAGGAGATCGATATGAGGCAGCGGGAAATCATCTTTCGGACTGGCCTTATTTAAATCCCCGAATTCAACGAACATACGAACCCCGCCATCCTTCTTCGGGACTGGAACTATGTTTGCTACCCACCGAGGATAGTGAGCTACCTTAATGAACCTAGCCTCCAACCGCTTCGAACATCTTCCTTAATCTTCAAGGCTCATTCTGGATTCATCGTCTTCAACTTTTGATTGATCGGCTTGGCATCTTCGTGAAGCGGAATTATGTGTTTTGCTATACTCGGATCTATACCCGGCATGTCTTTTTAGGACCATGCAAAGACATCAATAAACTCGTAAGGAGCCAAGTGAATTGCTTACGCTTTTCTAGATCCAAAGTTTTCCTAATCTTAACTTCTTGGGGTTGATCAATTGACCTTAGATTAATTTTTATTGTTTCCTCTATTATTAGTGAGCAATTTTCATGATCCTCTATAACTTTTATTAGTTCTTTAAGAATTTCTTGTTCATCATTAGAGGCAAAACAATTAAGAATAAGAGGAGGAAAGGAGTAAGCGTAAAGATTCACTTTATTGAATGAAGCAATGAGTACATCGGACTCAAAAAATAATTACAAATGACGAAGTGGGAAAAGTACTAGAAACAACAAAAGAGGAAGTACAAGACCTAGTACTAGACTTAGAAAGAGGATGCGCTTCTAGGGCGACAGCGAATTCCTAGCCCTCCTCGGCGTCAATCCAAGGGACATGCTTGGACCCTTCTATATCAACATCGGTGATGACCTAGATAGATCGAATTGTGGGTACGATATAGCTCGTGATAGTATCGAGACTAAGTACCCTTCTAGATTACCCTCTTGGGTGAACAAAAGATTGAAAAGATTGTTTCCGGCAAGATTGGGCCAATCTGATGTGGAATGTCCCTCTTTAAGGAGGTAAGGTGCCTCTTATTCTAGAATATAACAATCACTAAAGATCTCCGGACTAGGTACTAAGATACCCTTCTTGTTAATGTAAAAGGGCTCAGGAAAACCATAATAAGGGAAGTTATCTCCTTCTTCGAGAAATTGCCCGCTCGAGTATTAGGAAAGGGCTTTATCGAGCGGATTGTGTGTGGTGCAGTCTTCCTTGTTTGAATTTCCCACTTGGCTTGAGTTATTTCTTTAACAGTAGATTGGTAGCCTAGTCTAAAGTTATAGTTATTAGTGGGTTCTAGGGGTGGAAAAATAGGGTGGTATGCCCTTCGGCTTGCAACGAAGACTCGAAAAATATCCCTTCTTCCCAAGCATCGAATGGACACTAGGATTGCCATAATGGTTAAAGGTAAAAGGTGCTTCATCCCTTTATAAGGCAAGTAATAGTTTTAAATCCGTAAAGTTCTTCATCATTAGCATCGTGTTCGATCTCCACTACGGACTCTTTAATAGTGATAGTAACACAAAGGGTATCCCCATTGATGGTTGTGACTTGACCTTTAATAATCATTTTGACCTTCCGATGCAATGTAGAGGGCACTTGCTCGATTATCAAGCAATCAAGGGCGTCCTAGAAGTAAATTAAAAGTAGCTGGGATATCTAAGACTTAGAATTCGATGTTCCTCTCCACCGGCCCTAAATTGATTGGAAAGGTTAATCTTCCTATGATTGTTCTTTTAGAATTATCATAAGCTCAAAGTTGAACAGATCTGTTTAAAGAGTTGTTGCTCCCTAATTCCTAACCTTCTAGCAATTCTCCGAGTGGCATACATTCACTACTGATTTGTCTACCAAGGTTAGGGGAACAAACTTGTTGATGCAAGTTACAATTAGATAAAAGGCATTGTTGTGTACAATACTTGCTTCCGGGAGATCTTTTTGATCAAAAGTGATGGTTCTATCCCCACTGTTAGCCAATCCTACTACTTCTTCCGGCGGGGTTTCACGAGAAACGTCGATCTTGCTGAGTGCATTGATTAAAGCCTACCTATGTTTATGGGAAGCAGATATTAATTGCCAGATTGAGACGTCGACATTTCATTTCCGGAGTTGCTTAAGGATTGAGTCTTCTTCCTTTATAGCTTCGAGGCTTTTTGGGGCTTCATGAGTCCATTGTGGACCCAAGGTTGCATTGTGCCGTCCGGACCTAGTAAGAAACTAGATTACAAGGCTCTTAGTGTCTACTAAAAAGTCTTCTTCTTCTAAGGGTGGTGTGCCCCAAAAGTCATCACTATTGTTATCGCTATCGCTTCTTACTTCATAGACATCTTCTTCATCACTTACCCACGACCCTTAGAGTTATGGATCTAGCGGAGGTAAGATAAGAAGTGGTTTCGGCTTGCAAACATGTTTGATAAAGATAGACGGATCCCACTATCCTGGAATGGGTTCGAGTGAAAATGGCTAAGGTGCCGCTAAAAGGGATTTTGTTCTTGCTTTGTTTCGAGCACCCTTAGCCAAGGGCGGTTCGCCATTTTGAAACATGCTTTCTAGTTTGTTCTTGAATGTCTAACACTCGTTTAGTATCATGTCCACATGCACAATGATATTTGTAAAATTTTCCTACATCCCAATTTTTGGATTGTTTCGCGAGTTCCGATTCTCGCTCTAATAGGTGGCAATTCTATCTTCGCTTTTTCCAAGAAACGATTAAGAGCCTTGGTCTAAGTAGTATCAATAGGAGTGTAGTTACTATACTGTTAAAGGCATTGACATCCGGACCCCTGGTAGCATTGCCAGCATTAGAGGTTTTTTTATCTTTGGAATGATAATTTCCTCTATACCTAATTGCGACTTTTATAGTTGGGGTACACAACTCTTTTCTATCAGCAAACCAGCATCTCTAAGGGTTGAAAATTTCATCATGGGTAGAAATTTGAGGTGCTTATTATAATTGGGTTGAACGTTTTTCACAATGATTCGAACTTGGTCCTTATCGAAGGGTCGATCAACCATATGGGCTGCCTTTGCTCCCCATCCGGTAAGAAACTCTGTCAAACTTTCCTTCTCTAAGAGTAATTCCAAGTCTCTAAGAGTAACAGGTAGATCGGTGTTATACAAGTATTGATAGATGAACTCCTTGCACAAATCTATCCAATTGGCAACCTTGCGTGGGTCAACCATATTATACCACTTCGTTACATCACTATCAAATGTCCAAGGGAAAATAATGTGGTAAGTGTCCTCAGGAATGTTCTTAAGAGTCATTGCTCCCAAGAAGTTCCGTACATAATGATGGGGATTCTCGGAACCTTGGAACTTAATATCGGGCATGGTAAACTAAGAAGTAGCTTACCCTTAGCGATTTAAGTGAATCCCTTATGATCAAAATAATGATTATCGAACATGGTTGACTCCCTCAAAATCCATTCTATCTCGATCTATATGGGAATCGGACCGAGATTTGGATTCGAGCTTAGGAGATTCTCGTTTGGGACTCGCTCGGAGGAGATTGGATAGGTGGAGGTGGCGGAATCAAGGCTGTTGCCCTTCTCAAACATTCAGCTTCTTCGGCCTCTTCCATTTTCAAAAGTTGAGTTTCCTCATCTCTTTTACTAGCCTCGATAGCCCTTATAACGTTTTTAAGATCCCTCGATATAGATGATAACTGTTCTTCCGGATCACTCAATTTGGTATCCACCTTAGCTATATTCTCATTAAGTAAAATGAGGTTGAGATACTATTCTGGGTTGGGATCCATTGGAAGGGAACTTTTTCTGGGTACTGTCTTAGAACAAGGTGTAGATTGTGACGGTGTAGTATACACTTCAGCTTGTCGCATCGATGTAGACCGTGGAGTAGAAAGAAAAGACGATGCGCCGGACTCCTTGGTAAGACGTTCTAATCTTTTGGATCTCGGATTTCGACAATACTCGGTTGCCATAGACTTCCCTATTCTATAGCCCAAAGGATGAGGATGAGGACCATGTGAGAGAAGATCACTTTTAAGAGGAAGGGACTTAAGCATAAGACATGAAGGAACTAAGGATGCTTTTATTTGGATGCATATAAAAAATGCGATGATGATATGATGAATGGAATAACCGAGATAAATACATGATCCTTAAAGAGAAGATACTTCCTATATGATAATGCATTTCCCTATTTGAGATGAATTTTTGTTCGGCTAATGCAAATGCACTAAGCAAATATGAGATGATTTTATTTGACTAATGTAAATGGACTAACCTAATATGGGATGACTTTATTTGGCTAATACAAATGGACTCACCTAATATGAGATGACTTTATTTGATCGATGCAAATGAACTCACCTAATATGAGATGACTTTATTTGATTAATGCAAATGGACTCAATTTGGCTAATGCAAATGGCTCATGTAAATGGAATGTGAAAAAATGTAAAGGAATGAAAATGACTAGACAATAAGAGAAGGGGACTTCTGTAAGACCCATTATGAAATAACAACTACTTAGGCTATTAAAAGAATAGTTTTGGGATGACACAGAAAGTGCAGACAATGGACCAACTCTAATAGGTAATGGGATTTTGACTTTTGGCTAAATGCACATAAAAGACCGATTCTTAGGAAATTCATTAATGTGTTTTATGTTCACCCCTACAAGGGTCTAATCAGCACTCCTCACCTATTCCTAAAGGATCACAAACAGAAGATTAAATCTCAAAACACACACATTCATTCAAGCATACACATGAAGTCCGGGTGATACCTAAAAATCCAAAAGTTCTATAGCCCAAGAGTTTCAAAAGTTTGGATACATGGTGACACGTAGTCCGAGAATTTGATCCCCTATGGGTTTCACGGATAAGGATACCAACCAGAATTCTCGAGTGCTCGATAGAGAGTGGACAACATTGCAATTTGACCTCAAAGATGTTCATATTGAGAAGCTTTGTATGTCTAAGGTTCCACCAAAAATACTTGATTATTTCATGATTAAGGGGAAAAGCTTGCAATTCAACCAAATGGTGCTCATGGACCCCGGAGGGTGACAAGTCCAAAACTTTGAGTTTTTACGTTTTGGTTCATAAATAATTGGTTATTAATTTAGCCAAGAAGGATAGTTGTAGTTAGCCACCCAAAAACCTCCAAGGTAAAGCAAGTGTGCGTGGTCAAGTCAAACCAAGGAACATTGCCATTTTATGCTCTTAAGTACATAAATAAGATGATGCTTGAATATGGGCGGTCCATATTTACATGGGGTGAAGCCTAGCCGGTTATGAAGCAACAAGGAAAAAGGATGACAAGGCATTCTAGAAGCATCAAAGAATCAAGAAGCTTGAAGAAGGGGAAAACAAGCAAGGCCACATGTTCCCAATTTTGTAATACTTGGCTAGGATTTACTCTAGCTTAACTTGGAGGAAGGGAAAAGAATATTGTTTGTTAGCATTTTGTTTTGCATAATTTTCCAGCATGAATTCGGTTATGTAAAATGCCAACATGAGGCATTATAAATTCAGCTCACATACTCCATGTAATGACACTTTTTGATGAATATATTTGAGTTAATACTCTTGAGCTGGATTACTCGTTTTTGAATCCTCAAAGCTGTATCCGTACTTGGCCTCACGGTGGTGTCCTTTGAGTCTCTTAAGTCCTGGTGGTGTTGCTGTATCCGGATCGCTTAGGAGCGCCTCTTGGTTCGCTCGGTGGTGTTGCTGTATCCGAGCCGAACCTTGGTACTATCCCTCACTTTGCCAGCCCATAACTCACAAACTACTTAGCTATTTTTCTCCAAATTTTAACCACCTTCTTTCCAGTCCATCTACTTCCGTTCCTCCAAATTTCAGCCGCATCCAAGAAACCTTCCATCCTCTACATTAAAACCAAACAAAGGGTGTCATTCTGCTCATCCAGCCGGTTACATCAACTTCTGGCTATTTGTTCAGGACGTTCCCCTTATCCAAAATTCACGAAACTTGGTCACAACCTTCCTTTACTAGTTACCTACCTCCCCACCAAATTTCAGCCAAAACCAAGCACTTTTACCCATCCTTTCACCCGATCTCCCAAGACTGTGCAATCGGACCCTATTCTGCCCTGCTGCACTTCTTACGGTTTTTCCCATTTGTTTTTGCTTCCGCCTCACTACACATCAGTGCCCCTTGGTGAACCAAAAGGTTTAACCCAAGCGTGCGTGCTACGAGGGAGGAGTTACCGTTTCCTCCGGCAATCAAGCCTAGTTGGGCCCGCCTAAAGGAACCAATGGGAGCCTCTCTCTAGAAAGGGTAAATAGGGGTATAATAAAGTTTTCCTAGGGTCCAAAATAATATTTAAACTAGTTCAAAGATTGCTAAATGCGGGATGCCTAATGCAAGCACATCGTTAAAACATACTACTCAAATTTTTAAATTTTTTAATAAATGATTTATCCCCAATGGAGTCGCCACTTTAGAACCACGACCTCGGGCCCCTACACCAAGGCACCCCGGCCAAGCTTCCCCACAAATTGGTTTTGGCGTTAGAGTTTTTGAAGATGCACTTTAGAAATTGGAGATGAACCTTTTATTAAGACTTTCCGAGTTTTATCATATATGATTAGTCAAAGTTTGAATGGCGGTTTTATTAATTGTTTTACATTAGAAATTATTTTCAGAATTCTCGAGATGTGGTTTTAATAATTTGAAGATAAATAAAGTTAAGATTTTGGTTCGCCTTGAGACTTTAGGGACAAATTGGTGTGAAAACACCAATCTGGAACGAAGCCTCTCTCGGTCGAACCCACGGTGCAGTAGTGGCCCACACCTAAGGATGGCCAGCACCGGCTATAGGTCGTGGGTGATGGGTGATGGAGTCAGCCTCGATCTCTACCCGGTTAGTTGATCCAAAACCTTCATTTTTTTATCCTACAAATTAGAAGACAGCCGGGATGCGATTCAATAAGAATAAAGCATAAAATGAAGGAATCGTCGGTTAGTTTTTAGAAAAGAAAAACTAACAAAAACAAAATAAAAGATTTGCTCCTCCGATCTTATTTTGGGAAAACTACGACCAAAAAAGGCTAAAATGACTCCATCGGTCTTTAAACCGAGAATCGGATTTGGGGGCGAACGTACGAAACGTAGGGAAAACCCTTCCGTTCCGCCCGTCCGTAAACGACCATTACTAATTCGAGTAGTAGGTTAAAATGATGTAAAACAGACATGCAAGCGGCATATTATGAGAATAAATAAAAGCAACCAAACATAATAAAGAAAGTAATAAAGAAAAGTGGTAAAGATAGCAATAAAGGAAAGAAAAAACCGAGAAATAAAAGGATTACATCGGTCGGGAAGGAATTTAAAGCGATTACATTTCTTAAACTAAACAAAATGCAATGTTTTAACACCATCTTAAGGTCTTCAGCTCCTTGTGCTTTGGATAAAAGTAGAATGCAATACTTTACACTTGGAATTTCCCAGCACACAATATTGGACTCCACAATCTCTAAAGTTTCAGCCCGGCTCTTAGATGGTTAAAAAGAAAAAGGATTTATGGATCGACCCAAGGCAAAAGGCAGTTTGTTTGGTGTTGGGGGTTTTTTGTGGTTTACTAGCTTAGGTTGCACCAATCTATCACGATCCGAGATCCAAATCCTCAAAACGAACTCGGGATTATCATCATCGAGCCAACAAAACAAAACACGTAAATAAAGAGATAAGAGATGACGCTTTTACGTGCCTAGAGCATAGCATTTAATTGTTCATGTTGTTTCATGAACATACATGCACCAATAACTCGAAAAAGTTATAAAAAAAAAAAACAAAGTGAAGCAAGAAATATAGAATTAGAATCAATAGAACTATTCAAGGTTTTTCTAAGTTCACCTTCTCGTCAATCCCTAGGGATGATGTCTTGGCAAAAGATTATATCCAAGTAGCGACCAGTGCCCAAGAAGGTCTTATTAGGTACAACCATTATAGTTTTCTCTATTAGCTCTTGCCGATGAAAGAGTGATGAACTTAGAAGGGGTTTGGAAAGGGATGTTAAAAGCACACCATCTAGCCCAAGCCCCTTTCCCCTTCCCGATAGAGTGGTATGTGCTGACCTTTTAAAATTAGAGGACTTAAAATATAGGAATTCTTATAGACTTGTTGTGGACCTTGACAGATATTCTACATAAGACACGTGGTTGGATTCATGAAATGTGCCTTTTCGACTAGCATTTTAGATTGTACTCGGGCTCTTTTACCGTATACTAGTGTAAAACTATGAAGCATTAGTTGGGTGCCTCAAATATATAATGTGCTCGTGTTGTGAGCTATGAGAATTGTTATGGATTAAAATTCTTTACCATTTAGCACACGATCGGTTTAACCGCCGATTCTTGTGAATGCCTTGTTAGTTGTTCTTGAGCACATAAAAACTTTCGTTGGATAAGTGTCGAAATTCTTTGCTGCTTATGGATTATATCCGGTATGATGTTGCTGCCTATGATAACTATGTTGGAAAGTTGCTTTGAGAATCAATATTAATGTTGTGATGGTTGATCCTGTTTTAGAATCTCGGAGACTTTGATTGATGTGCCTTAAGTCATTTATGTTGCTTTTGAGGCTTTTTTTTTTTTTTTTTGTCTAATCCCCTCAAAGTAGTTAATTTCGAGACACTAGTTATGCTCATTGAGTTTGAAATATGACATATTTTTTAAGGTCATTTATTGGATTTTATCTCAAGATCAATGTGTTATGCTTAGAAATCCATCCTCATCTACTTCATATGTTTTTAGTGTAGAATGCATTCAGGAAGATGAAAATTATCTTTCTTGGAAGTTCATATAATATAATTTCGATTAGCTGAAACTTGTTGAAGTTTTTGAGGCAACTTAGTGGCTGAAACTTGTCTTCTCGAGTTGCACCTTCTTCACTCGGGGTATAATTGAATACAACTAACATATTAAAACTTAAGAAAATGACTCACAATTATTATAGATAATCTTTTAAAAAATAGCAAAATACTAAAGAATTTTACTACCGAAAAGAACTAAAGTCTGTCAAAAGTTGGAACCAAGCTTGGACAACTCTTTTCTTGATTGAAATCCTTCCTAATTTTATTTTAGACTACTCAATGGCCCTGATTGTTTGAGAATTAACTTCCTCCAAGTTTTATGCGGATCACTTTGAACTTTGAACTGGTTCTTTCATGACTTAGTCAGAAATTCTTCCACCTAGTGGCAACTATTAAGGATGGATTTTGTCCATGTTAAAGTGTCTAAATCAACTAAAAACTATTTTTAATATTACAAACCCAAATTTTAGTAAAAAAAATAGCCAAAAAATAAAAAATGCTACTAATGGAAAGAACTAAAGGTGTCAAAAGTTTAAACTAAGGTCTGGACAGCTCTTTTCTTGATTAGATATCCATCCTAACTTTATTTTAAGACTAGTTCATGGCCATGACTGCTTGAGAATTAACTCCCTCCAAGTTTTATGCAGATGATTTTAAAGAGTTTTTCCATAACTTAGTATGAAATTCTTGAACCATAAGGATGGAATTGGTCCATCTTAAAGTGTCTAAAATCAACTAAAAACTATCTTAAATATTACAAACCCAAAGTTTAGTTAAAAGTAGCTAGAAAATTCAAAAATAATCCACTACATGAAAGAATTGAAGGTGTCGAAATTTGGAACCAAGTTTGGACAACTCTTTTCTTGATTAGATATCCTTCTTAACTTTATTGTAGACTAGTGCATGGCCTTGTCTTCTTGAGAGTTAACTTCCTCTAAGTTTTATGCACTGGTTCTTTCATGACCGAGTATGAAATTCTTCAACATGATGGCAGTTATTAATGATGGATTTTGTCCATCTCAAAGTGTTTAAAATAAACTAAAAACCTTGGTTGAAACTTGTCGGCAATTTAGCTACTAAATACTCTCTGTGCATGTAAACTTGGTGGTAATAGAAACTTTTAATTGAAATGAAGTTATAGATGAAGTATTTATAAGAATTTCCCCTAGGTTGGTTGGCGGGATTAAATGTGTTGGATGAAACATTTAAGTTAGAAATGCAATATTTTGGGGTAACATTATCTTCTTTTAGGGAGGGCTTTACTTGACAACACTTGGCAGCATATCATAATAAAAGTAATTATTATGAAAGTAAAATTCTTACAAATGGTCATAAATCAATACCTAAGTCAAGTCGGTGGTGTATAATCGTTGAAGTTCGTAATTTATATGTATTCATTGGTAAGTTTTTTTGTTTGGCTATAGCTTCAAATAATACGCAACAATTCAAAGTAATCTGATCCATCTCCTAATCAAGAAGACCCTTCAAGTATATGCTTACATACTATTACTCATGCTATACTTTTTATATATGCTTTCATAGTATTAAGTATTTAGTTTATTATTATTGACTCATTCCTCTTCTTAATGGGAAGGTCTTCCACCGAAAACTACCTTGATAATCGATACTATTGGATTGAAGGTATATGCTTACATACTATTACTCCTACTATAGTTTTTATATATGCTTTCATGGTACTAAGTATTTAGTTTTCCTCCTCTTCATGAGAAGCCCTTGCACGGAAAACTACCTCGATAACTCGGACCGGTGCTTCGAATGCTTCAAGTGTGCTAGAGCAACCATTGAGTGATCATCATCAATGTCTTACAACATAGTGTAAATTAGTATATTTTTGTTTTTGGTTTTTCCTAATTCCTATACAAAGGGTTGTTTACATATGTGTCATTCCTATACAAGGGGTTGTTTACATATATGTCATTCAAAATTGATTAATTTTTTCTAATTCCTAGAAGGGATACGACGTAGTCCAACGCACACTTGTCAACAACCTAATCACCATGAGTTTGTAGAGGATGATGTCTGCGGGTGAAGGGGAACAAAATGAAGGGGGAGAAGATGAAGACAATGACCCATATGAAGAATAAGATTATATAGTATAGTTTGTATTTTCATAATTAACTAATTGTATGGTTTGATTTTTATCAATAATTAGTATGCTTTTGTAAAGACTAAACGATCATCATTTATAAACTTTTATAGTCCAATTGTGATAAGAATCCAAATTATTGTGTTACGTTTTTTATTTCATGTGTATAATGTGATCTTAAGCTAAAAATAGGGACAGGTTTTAACATTACCATTTCCAACAGTTTGTAATAAATTTTTCGTACTAGATATTTTTTATTGAAAAATCGAATTTTACCAACAGATAACGTGTTGATTGAATATCTATGTTAAGAGAACCGGCCCGGTGATCGACCCGGTCAACAAAGCGAGTCAAGGGTTCGACCGGTCGAACTATTTAGCTCGGATTAAACCGGTTAACCAGGTTGATAATTGAACCAGGTTGGACCAGTCAAACCCGATATATATATATATATATATATAATATTAGATTTATGAAAATAATGAGTATCTAACATGGGCCCTTTATAGGCTTTCTTAAGTTTGCAAATTTAGAAACCCTAGTTGCTTACTTTTAAAAACTCCCTAAGTTAATTATATGTGTATCGTAGCCGCCCAACCCCCTTCAATTGGGACTGGAGAGAGAGGGCGACATAGAGAGGCATAGAGAATGAGAGAGTTGTGTAGAATGAGAGCAGATGAGAAAGACGCAGCCCCCTCTTCAATTGATGTTCGTCCTCAAGTAGTACATTTCTATTTCATCTCTTCTCGTTCATCCTCTATTCCTCCATCTCTTCCATTTCATCTTGTATTGAAAGCAAGAATCTACTCATCCTCCTCCTCTAGCAACTAGCGTGAAAAAATTTCTCCAAGGGCAAAGCCATGGATGAAGCCGGCCATTGATGTGAAGATTTGAGTTTTTCTATTCCTTTTAAATTAAGATCTATAAGACTTAGAAGATTGTTGAATTCTACTCTCAACTCATGTACTCAATCTTTCCACCTTTTAACATTGTATATAGTTTTTCTCAACTTTTTAGTTGAAACAAAAGGTCTTATAATCATTCATATTGTTACTCACTCTATTCTTGTATAATTTCCCTTAACTAAGTTGTAAGGGGTAACTCAGCTCAATTGTACTTGGCTGTAAAGGTTAACTCGGTTAGGAAGTACTACGATAGATAAGAGATCTTCTGTGCCTAGGAAAACCTTATATTGAATTGTCGGAGGGAACAATTTAGAGAATAAGTCATTTGTATTTTGTGGATTCAAAATAGTTGATTTGACTTTGTGTCCGGATTGACATTGTCCGTTGTTTTCCGCCCTAGCAGGGTTTCCACTTATAATATTTTGTTCGAGTTCTTGGCTCCTTTTGCCATTATATTTTATGTTTTTTCTATTTTTCCACTATATTTATGTTTTATAGAGCATGTCACTAGATTGTAGGATTTTTATCCAAAATACCAATTCCAAATTTTTTATTCATATTTTACATGGATAAATGTAAATGAAAAATCAAACTCAGTGGCATTTAGGATAAAAAATCTAGAATGTGTGACATTTAGGATTAACATCTATAACATAGTGACATAGAGATTAAAAAGTATGCGATTCACAAGAGTACAAGTCAAGTAAGGCAGGCAAAGATAAGTTAGTACCTCCACAAATACGAGATGTTCGAGATGGAGGTCGATGAGAACATAACTCATATGTAAATCCGCTTCACGGAGATTGGTAATAATCTTAAATCCCTAAAGAGTCCCCATGAGGAGATTGTCGGAAAGATGTTGAGAAGTCATCCAAAGAAGAGATGGGGGCTAAAGATGACAACTGTTCAAGAAGCTTAGGACCTCACTCAGCTGAAACCAAATGAGCTTATCGATAAACTACTCACCCATCGGTTACATCTAGAGAAAGAAAAATCTAAGGCAAACACAAAATGAAACATTGCTCTTAAAGCCTCAATGGAATCTGATCCATGTCTAATCTCCTCATATTCTAAAGAAGATCCCATGGCACTTAGGAACTGTTGATTCATAATGATGATGAAATACAAAAAGTGGCGGAAGAAGCCAAAGCGAGAAAGTCTTCAAGATGGAAAGGAAAGATAAATTCTCATCCCCTTCAAATTTGACATTGACTAAAAACTTCAGTTGTTTTGAATGTGGAAGCAAAGAGCACATTGTGAAGGATTGTCGAATAAGAAGAAAGGATAGAAAGAAGAAAAAGGCAATGGTAGCCACATTGAGTGATTATTAGTCACAAGAAGATGAAGACGTGGATAATGAATCTAAATGTGTCATGGCTCTAACAAACTCGGAAGCTGGACCTAAGTTAGAAAGTGAATTAGCAAACGCCGAGGAAACTAATCCTTAAGAGGTAATCAACTACTTTCTTAAGTTCCCCATGCATGATTTTGCTAGATACATTTTTACATTGGACGAAAAGTCGATTCTAATTCTTCTACTTTTAAAGGGAAACTAGAGTCTCTTACTTCTAAGTACAAATCATTACAAAATGATTTCGAAAAGCCGAGACATAATCCGAAAATACTATAGACTTGTTATTAAGATAATGAGATTGAGTCAAACCGCCTCGGAATAGAGAATGAGCAACTAAAATAGAAGCTCACTAAGTCTCGGGAGTTTGTTTTCAAACTCACTCAAGGTTAGAAAAACCTTAACTTACGTCTAGGTTCTAAGTGTGTTTCTTTTCAAAAAGAAGTTCATGGCTATCATGTTGAACAGGAGGACAATTTCTACAAAAATATTTTCAAAACTGATTCCGGACCAATCAAGTTTAGAAACGCTAAGCATGGTCATATTCATTTATAAAAGAAAGGGACCGAGCCTAGACAAGCTTTTAAAAACATGTCTTCACAACCTATTATTTCAAAAGAAGGAGACTCGGACTCGGTTTCCTAAGAAGAAGAGTTAGAATCATACCAAGCCCAAAATTATTCAAATTTGGGTTTCCAAAAGTGTTCTTCGTCAAAGAATGACCGTAGTAGGAACAATTACTTTGTTTATAAGAGGAGGTGAGAAAGGTTAGTTTGTTTATGTTTTACGGACAACTTAGAAAAAGATAAATAATTTATACTTAGACAAGTGGTTGCTCTTGTCAAATTTTTAGAGACTCAAGACTCTTCTTTGAACTAAAAGAGATAAAAGGAAGAAAGCTCACATTTGGAGATAATAGCAAGGGTAAGATTGTAGGTATTGATAGAGTTGGTCATGGTGACAACTCGGTGAGTTCGATCTATCTTGTTAAGGGACTCAAATATAATTTACTTGGGGATCTCTAAATTGTGTGACAAAGGTCAAGAGGTAAGATTCACTTAGATTAATTGCTTCAATTTCTTATGCTACCACAAATGAGACGAAGCTCTTTGGTCCGGGGTCGAGTAACACCTAGACGATTCTTTTTCCGATTTTCCTCGGAATGTATTATGTTTAAAAGCTTTAGTTAATGATGATTCATGGACATTGCATCATAGATTAGGTCACACAAGTATGCATACTCTTATGAAACTTACATCTCAAGGGTTAGTATGAGGATTACTTAACTACACCTTTTAGAAAGATAAAATATGTGATTCTTGTACAAAAGGAAACACAAGTCGGATCATCATTTAAGCAACTCAAAACTGTTTCTACATCAAAACAGTTTGAATGGATTTATATGAAATAGTGCGGTGAAATCCTTGTTAAAATCTTACAAGGTAAATCATATGTAGTACTCATAGTTGATGATTTCTCATGGTTTACGTGGATTTGTTTTCTAAAGAACAAGAATGAAGCCTTTAAAGAGTTCATTAAGATTTGCGGGAAAAATCAAGTGGAGTCTAAGACACATATTAGATAAGTACGAATTGACCATAGGAGGGAGTTTGATTATTCAGAAAGTTGCACACTTTTATGACAAGAATTGTATCTCCCACAACTTCTTAGCACCAAGAACTCCTCAACGGAATGGAGTAGTGGAGAGAAAGAACAGAAATCTTCAAGAAAAACGAAGGACTATGATGTTCCAAAACAATCTTCCCTACTATTTCTAGGTTGAGGTAGTGAACACAGACAAACTATACACTTAATAGTTGCCTCATTTTACCCATGTTAAAGAAAACACCCTACGAGCTTTACAAGGGAAAGAAGCTTAACATTTCTTACTTCAAGCCTTCCGGGTGTAAATGCTTTATGCATAACAATGGTAAGGATCATTTAACTAAGTTTGATGTAAGGTTAGATGAAGGTATTTATTTCTTGGTTATTCATCTCAAAACAAAGCTTATCGTATTTTCAACAAAAGAACTAACAAAGTGGAAGAAAGCATCCACGTTATCTTTGATGAAGTGGGCAATGGACGGATAAGCTTAGAATGATTGATTACAGTGAACCGAGCCAACTTAGAATGAGTCCGCTCAAGAACTAGCTCGGACCACAAAAGCACAAGGAAAGGAAGAGATACAACCAGATGAACTAGTTGAAGAACCGTCGGCATTCAACCATCAAATCTAATAAACTAGTGAATTGGTAAAGCTTTCAAATATGGATCAAGTCACCCACCCGAGAACATCATCTCGGACATCAACTCCGGGGTAAGAACTCGTTCTTCTTTACATAACTTATGTGCATTCTCTACATTCATCTCATTGATTGAACCTAAAAATATATTAGAAGCCTTACTTGAACCTTAATTAGTAGAGACCATGTAACAAGAACTATCATAATTTGAAAGAAACCAGATTGGGACCTTAACAAAACAACCTACTTTCCACCCAATTGTAGGAACCAAATGAGTATTTATGAACAAAATGGATTAGGGAGGTTTGGGAGTAAAAAATAAGGCCACACTTATTACTCAAGGATATAATTAAGAAGGAATCAATTGTGGGGAAACCTTTCCACTTATTGCTATGATTGAGGCAATCGGAATTCTCTTAGCATGTGCATCCAAGCATGAACGAGTAAATTATACCAAATGGATGTTATGTATGCATTTGTTAATGGTTTTATTCAAGAGGAATTCTATGTTAAGCAAGCTCCGGTATTTAAAAACTCCCAAATTCCTAAACATGTTTTCGAGGCTACAAAAAGCTTTATAAAGATTGAAACAAGCTCCAAAAGCTTGGTATGAAAGATTAAGTAGTTTTTGGTTGCAAATGGTTTCAAAAGAGTTCTAGTTGACAAATCTCTTTTCACAAAAACCAAGGGGAATGACATTCTCATTATTCAGATTTATGTTGATGACATAATTTTTGGAGCTACTAATCAAATTCTATATTAAGTGTTTTATGAGCTTATAAGATAGGAATTTCAAATGACTATGATGAAAGAACTCAACTTCTTTCTTGGATTGCAAATCAAGCAAAAAAGGATGCAATCTTTGTCCATCAGTCCAATTACACAAAGCGAGTTACTAAAGAAGTACAAGCCACAAGATGTCAAACATGCAACAACTCCAATGGGAAGAGATACTAAGCTGCACTCGGATGAGAAAGGTAAAGTAGCGAGATCGTAAACTCTACAGAGGTATGATTAAATCTCTACTTTATCTTACATTTAGCAAACCACATATCATGTTTACCATCTATCTTTGTGTAAGATTTCAAGTTAATCCAAAGGAATCACATCTCACTCCGATGAAAAAATTTGCGAGATATCTTGCGAGAACTCACACTTGGTCTCCGGTACTCGAAAAACTAAAATCGACCCTATTGGATACTTAGATGCTAACTATGTTGGATACAAGGTTTGTAGAAAGAGTACCTCATAAGCATGTAAATTTCTGCTGTCAATCACTCATCTCCTCTTACTCAAAGAAGAAAAATTCGGTTGCTTTATGAACAGCTAAGGTTAAGTACAAACCAACAGGAGCTTGTTGTAATAAGTTATTATAGCCAAAGCAACACTCGAAGGATTTGCGACTAACATTCTCATCCATTCCTATCAAGTGTGATAATCAAAGTGTTATCAACATTACAAAGAATCTTATTCAAGCACTAAAAATGAAACCATATTAAGGTTAGATATCACTTTCTAAGAGACCATTCTGAAAAAGGTGATATTGAACTTAAATTTATTCTTACTAAATTCCAGTTAGCTTATATCTTCATTACACCATTAAGTAAAGAACGATTGCGTTTTATTAGGAATGACTGATGGAAAGTGGCCAGCCTCGGAATATGAGCCGAGGGATATCCATCTTGAACGTGCAAGCATGCCCGGGAGGCAACCGAAAATACTTGAATTCCCTACGGTACAAATTGACCCTGGAGGGTAGAGGTCCAAGAGATTGTCTTTTTATGATCTTATGTTTATAAATAAACATGTCACTAAAGGAAAGTCAAGAAGAGCCTATGCTCACCACCTAAATCCCTCCGTGTTAAAGCAAAGATGAGTCCGGCCATGAATTGCTTCAAGTGCTACTATTTTATATCCATTGTGCATAAATAACCAAGGGTCGGTCCAAGGGTCCAAAAAGCCTATGTTAAGCGCCTAAAGGGAGCATCCAATGAAGCCATATTGAAAGGGCATTCTAGAAGCACTACCGAAAATGGAGAGGAAGATGGTTTGTTAGACAAGAGAGGAGGAAGCTTGCCAAAGGGAAATCAAACCACGTCCACATGTTCCCAAAATCTCAAATGCTTGGTCCAAATTCATCCTAGCATAACTTGGAGGAGAGGAAAGAATCTTTGTGATTTTTGTTTTAATTTTCAGCTTTGTAAAGTGCCATTTTAGAGCACTATAAATTCAGCATGCATACACTATGTAAAAACACCCTTTTGATGATATATATGAGTTTATACTTGAGCTGGATTGCTCGCCCTTCTTGAATCTCATTGCTATATCCAAGTTGGCAGCTTGGTGGTGTCCTTTGAGTCCTTCCAATCTTCCGGTGGTGTTTTTGTATCCGGCCAGATTGAAGGTGCCCCTTGGTTCCCTCGGTGGTGTTTACGTATCCGAGTTAGGACCTTGGTTTTATCCCCTCACTTCACCAATCCATATCTCCCAAACCGCTCATCCATTTCACTCCAAACTTCACCCATCCCCAGCCCAGCAAGTCTATTCCATCTTCACCAAAAATCGCCTCCATCCAAGAAACCCTCTATCTCCCACCTTTGATTGTTACGAGATGATATCATCCCGGACAGTCAGCCTGAAACCCTAACTTTCAGCCCTCGGATCAAGGTGTTCCTTGCGACAGAAAAATCTCAAAAAATCCTGGAGCTTCATCAATCAGTTGAGAAGCTCCACACTAAAAATCAGCTCCAAATTCGTTCGTTTGCCCCTCCTTTCACCCATTCTCCCAAGAACACTACCGCAGGCCCGCAATCTGCCCGGGTAGCCTACTTGCGGTTTTCCTTCTTCTTTTGCTTCCGCTCTCACTACACATCGATGACTTAGTATGTTGAACGCATGATTACTTGTGTTATTGCATGAAAAATTATATGGTTATATTGTTTATACATTCTTTGTCTCGTATAACTAGTGGTTCGATTGATATTTCATGAAACCGAACTACAATTATTCGTTTCTAAGTGTGTTTTGAGCAACTTAGACAATCTATTGAGTCAGACTTAATTAAGAGAAAATGGAGAATCATCTCTAATTTAATAGAGAATCTTGGAAATATTTTTAAAAATTTCTTTTTCTTTCTCTAGCACATAAATAGTCAAGAAACTATAGGTTGGAGAACCTATTTCCAAAGATAACCGTTGCAAGGACGTTGGAATGCCAAACAGCTTTAGAGTTTGTTTCTAAACACCAATCCCATTCCTTTTCCTGAACTGGCAGTGGAATTTTTCGCTAAGTATGCTTGAGCACCTCCTAAATCTTGCAAAAATTTTTCTCGTTAGTCAACCGAAGTCTAAGGGAAGACTTATGTGTTTCCTTCCGATGAGAACAATGTTCTTATTCTTTCCTTCTAAAGAGAACCCCAACAACATGGTTCTTAAAGTTTTATTTGATTGATTGCTCGTCTTTCACATGAGACAACCCCTTTTATTGAACTTCTTCAAAAGGTGGCTTCACAATGTGCAGCTTTTGCCATAGAGTTATAGTGAACTCGTGGTGCCTTCCAGTGCTTTCATGCCTATTCCGAACCGAGCTTTAGATCACGGTGAGAAGCAAATAGATGAGAGTCCGTGGGAACCACGACCTTGGGTCCACCAGGACTAGACCGAGCTTCCCACGAATGGTTGGTGTTTTACAAAGATTTAACGAATGATTTAGGGTTTTGAAGATGGTTTTGAAATGCGAGGATGAACCTCTTGTTTAGAGTTTCGAAATTCATTAAATCTAATTTAAAGCAAACTAAGTTTGAATGGCGGTTTTATTAATTATTTTATTTTAGAAATTATTTTAAGAAGTCTCGGGATGTTATTCCCTGACCGAAAAATAAAGAAAGCTAGGGTTTCTATTTCTGCATTGAGGCTTTAGAAATAAGCTGGTGTGAAAACACCGGTTTCAACTCGAGCCTCGCCATCGACCACTCGGTGCAGCGAGCAACCTGCACCCGGGGTGGTCGACGCCCGCCAAGGACCAAGGCCGAGACAGTCAGCCTTGGCCTCCGGCCTGGCTTAGCAGATCCGTAACCTATTTTTCTTATTATTCAATCAAAAATAGTCGGGAAGCAAATCTAGAAGAAATAAATTAAAAGGGAGTCGTTAGTTAGTTTTTAGGAAAGAAAAATTAACAAAAACAAAAGTAAAATTTGCTCTTCCCATCTTAGTATGAGAAAACTAAGACTGAAAAAGGCTAAAAGTGACTCCATCGCCTAGAACCGAGAATCAAATTCGAGGCGAGGGTGTGAAACATAGGGATAAACCCTTATGTTCCGCCCATTCGAAGACAGGCATTGCTAGTTCGAGTAGTGAATTTTCATAATGTCTAAACACAAGCACACAACATGAAGTATGAAATTAAATCAACCAAATGAAGATAATAGAAGCGATAAAAGAAAAAAAAAGATAAAGAAAGCGGTAAAGAAAGAAAACAAAACGCGCAAAGAAAAGGAAGCAAAAACTATAAGATTACATGGGGCTGGAAGAAATTAAAAGCGATACATCGTTTCTCCACAATACGGAAATAAATAAATAACAAAAAATAAAATAAACTGTTGTGAGGATCGAATCAATGCCCTCGAGTTGTCTCACTTGCTAATCTGGATCTTGAATCTAGATCCGGTGATGCGACGGTGGTGAATTGAGAAAGGATTTTTGTGAGTTTTGTGAAGGTGAGTTTATAAAGAGTAAGAAAGATCAATCGAATGAATACGAAGAGCTCATAATAACTAAATACTCATTAGCTCTTAGTAAGGAATCGGTGACGTAGTGTTTAGGAAAAAAGGTTATTTGAGGTTAAGGTTTGGCAACGTAGCACTAAGGAGAAAAGTCGTGTTGGAATGAGAGCCCTGACTCTATATTTATATGGAGAGGTTAGGTGAAGGAAAAAACTAGGGTTGATACTTGGCCGGTCGTCCAAAGGAAGGTATAAAACCGGGTCAAGATAATGTGAAGATTGAACCAGGATAAAACCGGATAAAATCGGGTAGGGGTGTCAGCCACAAGGGTGCTGCCTAGGGTTTCATGCTCTTCCGTGCTTGGCAAGGGAGTCTTCAGGCCAAAACGCAATGTTTAGAGGCGAAAATGGTGGTACGGGGCACCGGCTATATACTTGTCTTCCTAGGGTTTTATGCCCTTTCCGTGTCTGTGACAGGAATCTTGGCCAAAACGCAACATTTTGAGTGAAATAAACCGGTGGGGATCGCCAGCCACACAATGTCATCTTGGGGATTTT
Source organism: Talinum fruticosum (assembly GCA_021018815.1). Taxonomy (NCBI): domain Eukaryota; kingdom Viridiplantae; phylum Streptophyta; class Magnoliopsida; order Caryophyllales; family Talinaceae; genus Talinum; species Talinum fruticosum. Next base: position 2,132,390 of record JAITYX010000040.1, read on the forward strand.
GAGCTCCTAATCTCGGGTAGACCATTTAAGAGTAAAACACAGCACTTTGATGCTTGTTATCATGAAATGCGAGTGCCTAATGTTGTCTTAAGGTTTTCAACTCCATGTCCGGTGAGATAAAATAATAAAACGCAGAATTCTTAGCTTGGAATTTCCCGTATGCAACACCGGACTTACGTTGACTCAATTGGTATCATTGCTTAGCCTTTCAAGAAGATCTCACAATCCAAAGGTCTAAAGATCACATGGCTCGGAGCAATGGAGAGTTCGATGAAGGAAAAACATCTACCGGACCACCCAAGTTCAAGGGGTCAAACTTTGCATAGTAAAAGAAGATGATTGAATGCTTCCTACTAGACAATGATGAAGAAGTATGGAGCATAATCAAGAATGGGAACTTCATTCCAATGCGGATGGAAGGAGTCAAATCTGTGCCCAAAGAAAAGTCGAGCACACTATCGAAGAGAATGAGAAGTTGAGAAACAACTTCAATGCCATGAACATTTTGATGTGTATCAGCTCATAAGAATACAACAGATTGTTTGCTTATGACACAGTCAAAGAGGTGTGGGATACACTCGTTAACACCTATGAAGGAACTAGTCAAGTGAAGCAGGCAAAGATAAGTCAATATCTTCACAAGTATGAGCTGTTTAGAATGGAGCATAACGTCAACATCACTCGGATGTACGCTCGTTTTACTGAGATTACTAACAATCTCAAATCTCTAGGTAGAAACATCTCTCATGAAGAAATGGTAAGAAAAATTCGAGAAGTCTACCAAACAGGAGATGGGGTCCCAAGGTGATAACAATTGAAGAAGCTCAGAATCTCTCTCAAATGAAGCCGGATAAGTTCATTAGGAAGCTACTTAATCACAAGCTGCACCTAGAAGAAGAGCATGCCAAGGTCAACACCTAAAGAATATTGTCGTTGAAGGCCTTATAATGCAGACGAAAAAGTCCGAGCTCCTCATATTCGAAGAGGATCCCATATCACTCATTGCTTGAGGCTTCAAAAGATGATGAAGTACAAAAAGTGGCAAAAGAGACCAAAGGAAGAGTTCTACAAGAAAGACAAGAAAGGTAACTACTCATCCCCTTCTATGTTGTCCTTAACTAAGAACTTTGGGTGCTTTGAGTGTGACAACAAGGAGCACATTGTCAAGGACTGTCCAAATCAAAAGAAGGGCGAGAAAGAAGAAAAAGGCTATGATAGCTACCTGAAGGGATGATGACTCATCCGAAGGTGATGATTCTGATGAGTTAAAGTGTCTAATGGCACCGATAGACTCATAAACCGAATCCGAGTCGATATCGAAGACTCGGATGTTGAGGAAACAAGTCCTCCGGAGGTAATTGAATTCTTTATTAAGTTTTCCAAACTTGATCTTGCTACATATATATGTTTACTTTGTAAGAAAAGTCCAATTCGACTCTTCTAATTTCAAGAAACAACTTGAGTCTCTTACTACCGAGAGTACTTGTTTTGAAAAATGAGTTAGAAAACTTGAAACAAATTCTGAAAGTACATGAGACCAATGCTCAAGACAATGAGACTAAGTCCGAGTGCCTCGAACATAGAATGAGCAACTAAACTAGAGCTTAATGAGTCTTAAGAGCTAGTTTTAAAACTCACTCAAGGTCAGAAAAACCTTGATCTTTTACTTGGCTCTCGGTGTGTCTCATTTAGAAAAGAAGGTCTTGGTCACAATGTCTGAAGAGGAATCTAATTCTGTTCAACTCTATTCAAAGTTTATTCTAGAATTGTAAAGTTCGGAAGGCTAAGCAAAGTCCCATTCACTCACACGGAAAAGGGACTGAGTACATACAAGTTTATAGGAAAAAGCCTTCTCAACCTGTTTATAAAAAGAAATGTTTTCAAAGAAAGGATACACAAATTCAGTTTTCTAAAACGAAGACTAAGGATCACACCAAACCCAGAATTATTTAAATCTAGATTCTCAAAAGTGCTCTTCCTCAAATAAGAACCACATTAAAGATATTTACTAGGTTTGTGAGAGGAAGTGAGAAAGGTTAGTTTGTTATGTTTTACGGGTGACTCATAAACGGAAGGGTGACTAGTACTTAGAAGGTGGTTGCTCATGCCATATATATGGAGACTCAAAACTCTTCTTAGAGTTAGAGGATTTGAAGGGAGGAAAAATCATATTTGGAGATAACAACAAAGGAAAGATAGTTGGGATTGGCAAGATTGGTTAGTAAAACAACTCGGTTAATCTAGTCTACCTAGTCAAAGGTCTCAAGTACAATCTCCTGAGCATCTCTCGGTTATGTGATAAAGGCCAAGAGGTAAGATTAACTCGGACCAACTGCTACATTTCGATGCGAGTCACCAAAGAGATAAAGCTCTTAGGTCCGAGGTTAGGTAACACTTATACCATTCCTCTCTCAAATTCTAGTCAGAATTTAAGTTGTTTGAAGGCATCTTTGAATGATGATTCATGGACAGGGCATTGTAGACTAGGTCATATTAGCATGTATACCATCAAGAAACTTGCATCTCATGGATTAGTTAGGGGTTTACCTAATCGTGCATTTAAGAAAGATAAAATCAGTAAAGCATGAACAAAAGGAAAGCAAGTGAGATCATCTTTCAAACCACTCAAAACTATATCTACATCTAAAGTACTTGAATTGGTTCATATGGATTTGTGTGGTGAAATTCTCGTGAAAAGCTTATAAGGTAAATCATATGTGCTACTTATTATTAATGATTATTCACGATTTATTTGGGTGTGTTATCCGAAGAACAAGAATTAAGCCTTCAAAGTGTTCATTAAGATCTTTAGGAAAATTAAAGTAGTGGTTAAGACTCGGATCGGAAGAATTCGAACCGAGCATGGAAGGGAGTTCGATTACTCATAATTTGCACACTTTTGTTACAAGAATGACATCTCCCACAACTTCTTTGCACCAAGAACTACTAAATATAATGCAAGTAGTGCAAAGAAAGAAAAGAACTCTTAAAGAAATAGGAAGGGCCATGATGATTGAAAATGATCTACCTTACTATTTCTAGGATGAGGTACTCAACACAACAAACTATACACTCAACAAATGCCTCATCGGACCCATCCTAAAAAAGACACCCTATGAGTTGTACAAGGGAAAGAAGCCTAACATTTCCTACTTGCGACCATTAAGATATAAATCCTATGTGCATAACAATGGTATGGAACATCTCACTAAGTTTGATGCTAGGTGAGATGAAGCTATATTTCCGGGTTACTCATCTCATAATAAAGCTTATGGAGTTTTTAACAAAAGAACTAACAAAGTGCGTAAAGAATCGATGTTGTGTTTAATGAGATTGACCTTTGCAGGAAAAGTGAACCCACCTTCTCGGATCTCAAGCTTAATAGAGATTAAGACGACATTGCTTAAGCCGAGCTCATAATGAATCAAAAGAGAAGAAGTGAGGCAACTCAAAACAAGGTAGCTCGGAATGAGCCACCTCCAATGCTCTCACTCAAAATGAACAAGTTCAAGAGCCAGCTCATAATCGTCGAAGAACAATCCAATGCGAAGTTCAGTAAGAACAACCAACCGATGATAAACTTATTTAACAAACAAACTTGGTAAACTAGAGGATAGGTAGAGCTTTCAAATATACATCCAAGTCACCCACCCGAGAATATACTTTCTAATATCAACAATGGGGTAAGAACTCGTTCTTCTTTGCAAAATCTATGTGCATTTTCATCTTTCATATCCTTACCCGAACCTAAAAATATACTAGAAGCCTTAGTTGAACCTAAATGGGTAGAGGCCATACAAGAGGAACTGAATCAATTTGAAAGAAACCAAGTCTTGACTCTAACTAAACAACCTTCGACCACCAAGTAAAAGGAACCAACTGGCTTTTCAAGGACAAACTAGATGAGAAAGGGATGGTAGTTAGAAATAGGGCTAGATTAGTTGCTCGGGGTATAACCAAGAAGAGGGAATTGATTGTGAGGAAACCTTGTACCTATTACTAGGATTGAGGTAATCAAAATTCTCTTAATATTTGCATCTAGCATTAACCTCAAGTTTTATCAAATGGATGTTAAGTGTACCTTTCTCAATGGTTATATTCAAGAAGAAATTTATGTTGAGCAACTCCCTTGATTTGAAAACTCTCAATTTTCAAATCATATTTTCAAGTTACAAAAGGCTTTATATGGTCCGAAACAAACTTACAGAGCTTGGTATGAAAGACTAAGCAGTATCTTGGTTAAAAATAATTTCAAAAGAGGTTAGTTTGACAAAACTCTTTTTATAAAAACCAAGGGGAATGATTTTCTTATCATTCGGATCTATGTTAATGACGTTATATTTGGAGCTACTAATGAAACTCTATGCCAAGAGTTTTCCGCATTAATTAGACAGGAGTTCTAAATGAGCATGATGGGAGAACTCAATTTTTCCTTGGTCTGCAAATCAAAAAAGGGAAGGATGGTATCTATGTCCATCAATCAAAATACACCAAGGAATTATTGAAGAAATACAAACTACAAGATGTGAAGCATGCAACAAAACCCATGAGTAACAGTTTAAAACTACACTTAGATGAGAAAGGTAAAGTCTGTAGATGAGAAACTCTAGAGAGGTATAATTGGATCTCTACTTTGTCTCACATCTAATAGGCCAAATGTCATGTTTAGTGTTTGCCTTTTGTAAGATTTAAAGCTAATACTAAAGAATCACATCTCACTACAAGTAAAGAAAATTTTTAGATATCTTATAAGAACTCGGGATCTTGGTCTCTAGTATTCAAAGAACTCGAACTAACTCTCATTGGATACTCAAATGCTGACTATACTAGGCACAGAGTTGATAGAAAGAGCACATCAGGAGCATGTCAATTTCGGGTCAATCACTCATCTCCTGGCACTTAAAGAAGTAGAACTCAATTGCTTTATCAACTGCCGAGGCCGAGTACATTGCAGCTGGAGCTTGCTGTGCTCGGATTCTCCGGATCAAGCAACACTTGAAGGATCTTGGACTATCATTCACATCTATTCCAATCAAGTGTGACAAGCAATGTGCAATCAGCATTACTAAGAATTGAGTTCAAGCACTAAAAGACAAAACACATTGAGGTCGGTATCATTTTCGGAGGCACCATTATGAGAAAGGTGATATTAAATTTGAGTTTATTCCTTCGAAATTTTAATTAGCTGATATTTTCACTAAGCCTCTAAGTGAAGATCAATTTTGCTTTATTAGGAATGAGCTTGACATATTAAATGTATGATTATTTGAGTTATTGCATGAGTAATTCTATTATGATTTATTGTTATATGTTTTGAGTAGATAACAAATGGATTAGTTGACACATAATGAGATTGAGTTATGAGTTATAAATTTTATGAGTGTATTTTGAGTCACTTAGACACATTATTATGTCCGACTCAAATTTGTAGGAAAATGGACATCAAAATTTTAGGATCATCTCTAGATAAATGGAGACTCTCATAAATATTTCGAAAACTCTTTCTTCTCTCTTTCTCTCTGTCGTGTGAATAGTCGGGAGAGCTAGCCTTCTTGATTTCGGACTCAGTTTTCTTTATTTTTTTGTCTAACACCTTATGTATATCCTTGTTCTTTCCTCCCTCATACAATGAATGAAATTCACTTTTTTTTTGTCCAACATCTTATGAAATGCATAGGGGAGAGAAAAGATAGAAAAATAGATGTTTGGTTTAGGGGAGTTTTTCCCTTAGTTGTTTTATGAGTTTATTTGTTATTTTCTTTTCTTACAATTGATGGAGAGTCGCTAGTAAGTTGGATACCTAAAACATGTTCCCTAGTCACCATGGTGCAAAGCGAAACTCAAACGTGCTAAGACCAAAGGAGTGTTGCAATTTTATGATGATGAATATATGAACCTTGAAGCTGGATTGCTCTTTCGAGATGGATTTCTCGGCCCCTTAAATTCTTAATGTTGTATCCAAGTTGGCTATTTGGTGGTGTTCTTTGAGTCCTCAAAACCTACCGGTGGTGTTTCTGTATCCGGCAAGGCGAGAGGTGCCCCTTGGTTGCTCTAGGTGGTGTTTACGTATCCTAGAGATAACCTCGGTTTTATCCCTTCACTTTTTATTTCCATATCTCACAAACAGCTCATCCATTTCACTCCAAACTTCGCCCACCTCCAGCCCAGCGAGTGCACTTCTTTCCCCCAAAATCGCCTCCATCCAAGTAGTATCCCGACCCCCACCTTCGATATATACAAAGGATATCATCCTTGATAGTCGACCCAGAACCCCGGCTTTCAGACCTTTGATCAAGGTGTTCCCGGTGACCAAAAATCCCAAAGAATACCAGAGCTTCTTGGATCAGTTGAGAAGCTCCCTACCAATTTTCAGCTCCGAACTCCATCATTTGCCCCTCCTTTCACCCATTCTCCCAAGATTGCGCTCGCAGGTCACATTACGGCCGGGTAGCCTTTCTTGTGGTTTTCCTAAATCTTTTGCTTCCACCCTCGGTACACATCAACAATGAATGAAATTCGCTTATTTCTCAGCATATCTGTTTCGAGTATATACAGTTCATATTCACTGTGATACATTATTTATTACTCTTTAACAACTTTGTTCTAAGTATTTCAAGAATCATGTTTTGAGTTATGTTTTGATCCGAGCTGAACCGATAAATATTCATTATTATTTTTCTTGCTCTTCTTAATACTCTATGGTTTGATGAATTCTCTATGAAAACTTAACTCTCTGAACTGATTAGTTAAAGTATGGAATGCCTTTCATAAAAAAGGGGAGATTGAAGACTCGGGTGTAACTCTCCATCTCTCTATGGTTTTGATTCTAAGCCATTCTTGAAGGTTTGCTCTTTGAAAGTCTAAGTCACCTTAGAAATTGGTGAATAAGGTGATGAAGAAATTTAAGTAAAATAAAACACTTTTTGCACATTGCGTAGCTAAATGATGTGTAGTGGGAGCGGAAGCAAAAGAAGAAGGGAAAACCAAAAAAGGCTACCCGGGCAGATTGGTACTTGCAGGCGCAGATCTTGGGAAAAAGGGTGAAAGGAGGGGCAAACGATGGAGGATGAAGCTGAAATTTGGTATGGAGCTTCTCAACTGGTTGAAGAAGCTCTGGTATTTTTTGGGTTTTTGTCACCAGGAACACCTTGATCTGAGGGCTGAAAGTCGGGGTTCTGGGCCGACTGTCCATGGTGATATCCTCTCGTAATAATCAAAGGTGGGGGTCGGAGTTCTGCTTGGATGGAGGTGATTTTTGGAGGGAATGAAGTGGACTCGTTGGGCTGGAGGTGGACAAAGTTTGGAGTGAAATGGATGAGCGGTTTGTGAGATATGGAAATGGAAAGTGAAGGGATAAAACCGAGGCTATTTCTAGGATACGAAACACCACCTGAAGCAACCAAGGGGCACCTTTGGCCTTGCCGGATACGTAAACACCACCGGTAGGTTAGAGGACTCAAACAACACCACCAAGTAGCCAACTTGGATACAGCAATGAGGATTCAAGGGGCCAAGAAATCCATCTCGAAAAGAGTATAACACTCAAAGTTTATAAATTCATCAAAGTTCGGTTTTTACAATGCTATTACAAGCTGAATTTATAAGCAATGAAAATAACATTTAGCTAAGCTGAAAACTAAACTAAAAATAATAAAGATGCTTTCCTCCTCTCCAAGTTAGGCTAGGATGAATTCTGGCCAAGTATTTGCAAAATTGGGAACATGTGGCCGTGGCTTGTTTTCCCCTTTGGCAAGCTTCCTTCAAACCATCTTCCGCCATGGTGAGTGCTTCTAGAATCCTCTTCACGTGGGCTTCATTGGATGCTTCATTTCTGGCCAAGCTCATTACAAGGAATTATGGACCGACCATAATTAATCACTCATTTATTTATGGACATGAAATAGTAGCACTTCTCGGTTTAACATGGCTGGACTCATCTTTGCTTCAACGTGGAGAATTAGGCAACTAGTTTGATTTCTTCTAACCTTCTTAGCTCCTTAGATAAATATTTATTTATGAACATGAATTCATAAAAGATCAAACTCTCGGCTTCTCATCCTCTCGGGATCAAATATAAACAAAGGAAATTCAAGTATTGCTGGTTGATTTCCATGCATGCTTGACCCTTCAAAATGTATTTCCTTCAGCTCATATTTTAGGGCAGTCCACTTTCCATCACTCTCCCCTTGTAGAGAAGAATTTGTCCTCAAATTCTCGGGAATACGATTTTCCAAGTTTGAAAAAAATTGATTATGTTGAGGCTTGTGGAGAATGGAGAAATGGAATGCTCCTTTGTTCTTTGATTTGGCCGAAGTGGTACTCAAGCATGCTCATAGTAATGTATGGGCAGAATGGGCTAGTTAAAGTTCCACAATGGGGTATACCATTTCGCTTGTCGATGAGGAGAAAATCATCTTGCTCAAAAAGGCTAAGCAACTTCCATGGACTTCTTAGGTCGTTAGCCATCAACTCTTCAATTTGCTTTTGGGCCTCTTGAACAACTTTGGAACTCATGATACATGCAGCTTTGTTGGGCAAAAGGGTTTTTGGACTTTGGTGTTGTGTGGTTCTTTGTGGAGGGAGGTCAAAAGGATTTTTGTTTGGAGGAATATGGGCAGATTTGGCTTGTGGAGTTTTGGTGGAAGAATTTTGGGGTAGGCTTAAAACTGGCTGGTATGTGATCTTGGCCTCAATTTCTTCCAAGGTTAAATGAACCTTGATCACCCAACAAATTAAGGCTCTCATGAGTTCTCCAATCACAAAGACAACAAAAGCATTCAAACACCACACAAATTTAGCTATTACAAGCCAAAACAGATTGTCTTCCATCATGTCCTCATTGGTTTTAGCTCCTTGCACAGATTTGGAGTAGCCCAAAAACACGGCCTCATGGCTAGGGAAATGACATTCTAAGAGGTCAAGAATCTCCTCTTTGGGTTTCAACAAAACCATTTGTTCCTTAAAACAAGTAGGAAGGCAGCCATGGTATGTGGATTGTGAGCACAACTCACTAGTATCACCGTTTGATGCACTAAATTGTGCTTCCTTGAACAAATTCTCCTTATGCACTAGTAGTTCTCCAAAATCATGCTCAACACCATACAAGCACATTAGTTGATCAATATAGAAAACACAATTCTCTAATGGAGTAAATGAGATATACCTCTTTGCCAAGTTGTTGGCTCTTTGGTTACTCCTTTGAATCACAAAGTAGAAGCTCCAACATGTAGATAAATACATGAAAGCCTAATCTTCTTTTGGACGCTTCACATAACCCGGATATAGTCTTTGGAGATTTTTTCAACAACAAATGTCCATGTAATTTGGTCAAAAACATTGTCACAATCTTCCAAATGTAAAGGAAAAGAACACCTCATGGAAAATGCTCCATTCGATTTTTGAGGCTTCTCTTGTTCTATCACTTTTAATATCATCTCAAGCTCTTCCATAGAACAAAACTCATGATCAACGATATGCATAATGGACAGTCCACTCACGGCCAGATTAGGAACAAGCATGTGGGATGGAATTTTGAAGCCAAATGGTCAAATTCGGCCAAGGGTTCTTTGGTGATGGGATGGGTATTTTGTGGAGGACTTTCAGCTTCGGGTGGTGTCATAATCTGCTCTCGTGAGGACCGAAGCTCATGTGGTTTTGTTTCTGGAATTTGGCTAGGTGACAAGGGAACCAATGTGATCCTCTTGCCATCTTTGGTGAAAGCATAAGTATTCAAGAACCCATCATGTATAACTCTCCTATCAAAGAGCCAAGGTCTACCAAGCATTAAATGGCATGCATCCATGGGTAGCACATCACACCATAACTCATCTCGATAATGTTTACCAATGCTAAATGAAAGAAGGCATCTAGAATTGACTAGAAGATTTTCACCTTGATTTAGCCATTGGATGGTGTAAGGATGAGGATGAGGTGAAACTTGAATTCCAAGCTTTTCTACCATAATTGTTGAGGCCACATTTGTGCAACTACCACTATCAATAATGATAGAGCACACCTTGTTGAGCACCGTTCCTCTTGTGTAGAAAATGTTCTCACGTTGATCTTCATTTAGCTCCTTGAAACCGCTCAAGGTTCCTCTTATGAGTAGGCTTGCATTCATGGTCGGGCTTTCGTGGGGCTGGCTGTTTTTGTGGTTTTTGGGTTTATGAGGAATGGACACAATCACCTAAGGACAAGAACTTGCTCCGATACCAAATATGATGTGTAGTGGGAGCGGAAGCAAAAGAAGAAGGAAAACCAAAAAAGGCTACCCGAGCAGATTGGTACTGCAGGCGCGATCTTGGGAAAAAGGGTGAAAGGAGCGGCAAACGATGGAGGATGAAGCTGAAGTTTGGTATGGAGCTTCTCAACTGGTTGAAGAAGCTCTGGTATTTTTTGGGTTTTTTGTCACCAGGAACACCTTGATCCGAGGGCTGAAAGTCGGGGTTCCGGGCTGACTGTCCAGGGTGATATCCTCTGTAATAATCAAAGGTGGGGGTCGGAGTTCTGCTTGGATGGAGGCGATTTTTGGAGGGAATGAAGTGGACTCGTTGGGCTGGAGGTGGACAAAGTTTGGAGTGAAATGGATGAGCGGTTTGTGAGATATGGAAATGGAAAGTGAAGGGATAAAACCGAGGCTATTTCTAGGATACGTAAACACCACCTAGAAGCAACCAAGGGGCACCTTTAGCCTTGCCGAATACGTAAACACCACTGGTAGGTTAGAGGACTCAAACAACACCACCAAGTAGCCAACTTGGATACAGCAATGAGGATTCAAGGGGCCGAGAAATCCATCTCGAAAAGAGTATAACACTCAAAGTTTATAAATTCATCAAAGTTCGGTTTTTACAATGCTATTACAAGCTGAATTTATAAGCAATGAAAATAACATTTAGCTAAGCTGAAAACTAAACTAAAAATAATAAAGATGCTTTCCTCCTCTCCAAGTTAGGCTAGGATGAATTCTGGCCAAGTATTTGCAAAATTGGGAACATGTGGTCGTGGCTTGTTTTCCCCTTTGGCAAGCTTCCTTCAAACCATCTTCCGCCATGGTGAGTGCTTCTAGAATCCTCTTCACGTGGGCTTCATTGGATGCTTCATTTCTGGCCAAGCTCATTGCAAGGAATTATGGACCGACCATAATTAATCACTCATTTATTTATGGACATGAAATAGTAGCACTTCTCGGTTTAACATGGCTGGACTCATCTTTGCCTCAATGTGGAGAATTAGGCAACTAGCTTGATTTCTTCTAACCTTCTTAGCTCCTTAGATAAATATTTATTTATGAACATGAATTCATAAAAGATCAAACTCTCGGCTTCTCATCCTTTGGGATCAAATATAAACAAAGGAAATTCAAGTATTGCCGGTTGATTTCCATGCATGCTTGACCCTTCAAAATATATTTCCTTCAGCTCATATTTTAGGGCAGTCCACTTTCCATCACTAAAGTAGATTCCGAGTCTAGATTGGACTCGGAAAGATAAACACACGAAGTACATGGAAACCCTCATGGGTAAGAAAACCACGGACATTGTTAATCCAAGAACAAAGTCAAATCCACTAATTAAATCCTTAATTACAAAGGACTTACTCTAACCAGAATTGCTCCCTTGAACAATTCCTTACAAGCTTTACCTAGACTCGAAGTTCCCTTATCCGATCTAGTACTTCCCGACTTAGCTAACCTTTACAATTAGGGATAACTGAGTTGAGTTAACCCTTAAAGCTCAGTCAAGGGACTTACAAAGAAAATAAGAAAAGAATGTAACTAATTACAAGACTTTCCTTACAACTCGGAAAATATGAAATACAAATTAAGAGTTGTAAGTATAAGATTGAGTAAGAATGCGCAAAGCAAATGTTAGGCAATATGTTCAAGCAATAATTTTGGCAGGCTTCTAGTCTTGTGTTATGGCTTCTATTCATAAGCATCTAAGCAGAGTAACCATTGAGTCTTGTTTCGAACTGAAATCTTTAATAGCCATTGTAATGGCTATTCCGAGTCACTTATAAAAGATCCGTTGGGATGTGAACATTATGCAACGGCTTGTGGCTCCAAAAGATGGTCCAATCAACTGGTGGTGACTGAAAAGTGACGTGGAAACAACCACTAGACCTAGAGTTGGAGTTTTCCAATTTTGGAATGAACAACCCCGACACGGTATCTTAACCTTGTCTAGAAGTAGCTAATTCTTATCTCGCTGGTGTTCAACGGCTAGAAGTTGGTTGCTTTTGTAATTCAAAAGTAGATTAGGCTTGTTTGAATAACCTACAAAAGCAAACCACATTGGTTCTCAAAGTATAAAATACTTTGGTCCAAGATTAGGCATAGATAATGATTAAATCGGAGTAATTAAGTGCTTAATTATCTTTGGCCTAAAAGGATGGAATTGTCCGAGTCTAATATTCATTAGGTTCAAATTCCATGTTGAGTCAATCCTCAAATGGTCAAGTTAGAGAGAAACATATATCGGGATACATGAACTTGATCCATTCAAATAATTCTCCATAAATAAACTGACTTATAATAAAGAATTAATGTTGTAATTCATTTTAACTTTAATTAAAAAGTTAGTGCTCAAAATAAATGTGTTAGAGAAATTATTTGAATATGTGATTATTCCGAGTGATGTCCGAATGAGTGAGAAACACAAGAGATATGCAATAAAGTGCTTTCGAGTCAATCAGGATAGAATGAAAACTTACATACTAGTTTCTATAATGCTCGGAATGATTTGGAATCAACACCTAAGAGAGATAGAGAGTTATACCCGAGTCATCAATCTCCCCTTTTTGATAAAAGACATTTCATAGTTAAGATGGAAACTTGTTAGTTGAAAGAATGAGTTTTCATCATGAATTGATAGAAACAATAGTGTCTTAAGTTAGACTTAAGATACTTATAAAGTGTAGCTCAAATCATGACATAACTCGGAACGAGGTTTGCGGATAAAGAATAAGAACAATGAAAAATTTTAACCAAAGCGAGATATGTTAAAGAGTTAAGTACCGAGAACAAAAAAATATGTAACTCGAAACGAATATGCTCGAGAGAAATAAAATTGCATTAATTACTCGGAAAATAAATATGTACACAGACATAAAAATTTGATAAACTCAAACAAAAGGGAAAACGACTCCCCTAAACCAAACATGATATGAAGAGATTAGTTCTAGCTCTTTGTAGCCCTAGCCCTCGGGTTAAGCAGCCGCTTCTCCTTGTTTTTCTTCTTCCTTCTTCTCGGCTTCTCCTTCTTCGGCCTTGGCTTCTTCTTCGATTGCTTCTACTGACTTCTTTTCTGCTGAAGTTGAAGCCGACTTAGTCAGCTGGAGAACTCCTCAAAAGTGTCGGATGTTTCGAATCCTTAGCAGCTTTTGATTTGTACTCTTGAAGGAGATTGCGCTGTTCTTGGATGATCCCATTGAGCTCGGACATTAGCTCTCGGTTCTCCCGAATCTTAGATTGTGCGGTTTTCTCGAGTAGAACCAAGTTGGGAATAAAAGACTTGAAGGTTTTACCATTTCGGGATCTCGATCAAGTCTGTTCTTGGATGATCCCATTGATCCCAAGCAAATTTGTTTACCATTTCGGTAAACACCGTAGGAGAGGGAGGAGGTTGAGAAGTTAAAGGATCAACAGATCCGTGATGGAGCTGTCTGGTGGAGTCTAAGTCCGAGGCGAGAGGAGATAACTCGGACTTATGAACCCGGACACAAGGTTGTACTTCCTGGTATCCTAGACCCGATAGCTCTTTCCTAACCGGAAAAACGGCAGCTTTTGAGCAAGCGTTAGTGTCAATAGGAATAGGGACCTTGAACTGCTTGAAGATAGCGATCGAAGGGCTTCGAAAGGAAAAGGACTGGATTTCTTGGAATGACCTAGCATAGAAGCCATTTGCTCTAGAATTCCTAGGAAGAGGTCTACTTTGTAGTCTGTTTAGAATGTGAGACAGAACTTTAAGAAACTTAGAATTGGGATTCTCCTTGCTAGAGAGATGAGAGAAGAAAGTTCTCATCAAGATGAAGGAAAGAAACCTTGCTTCCGATCTCATATGAGACACAGAGAAGTTTTTGCATGACTCAGGCAGACTCTTTGGTGTTGTTATCAAAGAAATCATGAGCGATTTCTATGAAGGATATGGGGTTGAGTTAAGAAAGAGAGATTTGACATTGAAGACTCGAGTCAAGAAGAGCGAGATTGATGCAAAAACCTTCTCTTAAACAACGGAAGATATGACGCATTCGGAGACGATCGTATTGTAATAGAACTCGAAATGAGTTACGGATAAATGTACTCACAAAAGATCAAGTAGTTGTACACATTAGTATCTTTGTTGTTTTGCAACCAAAAAAAGAAATAGAAGAGAAGAATTTGTCATCCAACGTTAGATGTTAGACAACGAAATGTTTAGGAGGATCAATGGTACCTCTTTGAGTAGCTTTGGTTCGAGTTTTCTTTGTGTATGAACCCATTTCTTGAATGGTTCCTCTCTTCGGCATGATGAATGATTGGAGAAAGAGAGAAATTGTAAGTAGAGAGAGTAGAGAGTAGAGAGATGAGAGGAAAGAGAATTGGGAATACAGAGAGAGAGAGAATCCACAAGTGAGCAGAGAAGTCAAGAGTGGAGAGAACAAGTAGTTGGTAAAGTGAGGAAAAGAAGGTGAAGGGGTGCTATTTATAGCGAAAAGAATGACTTTCAACCTTTGTTCCGACCGGAATACCAAGCAATGCTCTCGGACCATTGTGTCATTCTCGCATTCTAACGACTAGTTTTCCAACAGACTTTCTTGCAACGACTAGTTTCTTCTGATTGAAACACGTGGTAGAGAGAGAGAGAAGAAAGAGTTTTCAAAAACATTTATGAGATTCTCCATTTATCTAGAGATGACCTCGGAATTTGATGTCCATTTTGCTCATAATTGAGTCCAACTCGAGTATCTTTTCGAGTGACTAACAACACTCAGAAAAACTAATCACTCATAGCTTAGTCACACTTTAAGTCAACTAATCCATTTGTTATCAAGACATGTATAACACATAATCATGCAAAAATAATTCAGGCAATAAATCACATAATCATGCATCAATCATGCCATGCTCATTCTTAATGAGCTAAACCGATCCTCACTATGAGGCTTAGTGAAAATATCAGCTGATTGAAACTTAATAGGAATTAATTAAAGGTCAATATCACCTTTCTCAGAATGGTCTCTCAGAAAATGATACCCGACCTCAATATGCTTAGTCTTTGAGTGTTGAACTCGATTCTTAGTGATACTGATTGCACTCGATTATCACACTTGATTGGGATAAATGTGAATCAAAATCCAAGATCCTTAAGGTGCTATCTCGATCTATAGAATATAAGCACAAGCAAGCTCCAGCTACAATGTACCCAGACCTTAGGAGTTGATAGAGCAACCGAGTTCTATTTCTTCAAATGCCATAAGATAAGGGATTGACCCAGAAATTGACATGCTCTTGATGTGCTCTTTCTATTAACCTTGTATCCGGCATAATCAGCATTTGAGTATCCAACGAGAGTCGGTTCGAATCTTTTGAAAACCATAGACCAAGATTTTGTGTCCCTGCAAGATATCTAAACATTCTCTTCACCACGAGTGAGATATGATTCCTTTGGATTATATTGAAATCATGCACAAAGGCATACATTGAACACAATATTTGGCCTACTCGATGTGAGATATAGTATAGATACAATTATACCTCTATAGAGCTTCTAATCTACAGACTTTACCGTTCTTGTCCGAGTCCAGTTTCAAACTGCTACTCATAGATGTTGGTCCACACTTCACATCTTGTAGCTTGTACTTCTTCAATAACTCCTTGGTATACTTACATTGATTGATGGACATTGATCAAGGGCTACAACATACTTGTTCATGATCTCCTTATATGCCAAAAGCCAAGAGCCATGAGTTCATGTCAAGGCTACAAAAGGAGCCTAAAACCGAAGGAGATCAATTTTTGGCGCCTAAAGTCTACTTTCATGGTTTAACTTTTACAAGCTTAATTAAAGCTTGGTGATTGAGACAAATTATCTTTTATGTCTTGACGTACATAAATAATTCATGCTTATGAGTTAAGGCCAAGATAATCCACACCAAAGAGAGGTCCAAAAATGCCAAAGAGCTTAAACCGTGCGCCTTGACCACAATCCGGCCGAATGTGTCAAGGTCCAACAAAGCCATGATCGGACCATCCAAATGAGCTACCATGGAAGGGAATACGTGGACAGCCAAAGGAAGATCCTAGAAGAATTCCTAAGCACTAGCATTAGTGAAGAGGAGCATGTGATGATATCTTGTGCAAGGGGAAAGAGATACATGGCTGAAAATACACTATGCATTTTCCACCACATGTTCCCTAGAGTTTCAAAGCTTGGCCTAGATTGCTTCTCTACATCCAGCCCTCCATCTTTGCTTGAAGAAGGGAATGCTCAATGCAAGCCTTAGATTATTATTTAGATTTAAGTTTTATGTTATTTTCAGCTTGCCTTTTTATTTCCTATAAATATTCCATGTATTTAGCTTTGTAGGATAGACTTGATGATGAATATATGAATGGATTTTGAGCTAGATTGCTCGTCCCCTCTTCAATCTCAATTGTTGTATCCAAGTTGGCTACTTGGTGGTGTTCTTTGAGTCCTCTAATCTACCGGTGGTGTTTCGTATCCGACAAGGTTAAAGGTGCCCCTAGGCTTCCTCTTGGTGGTGTTTCTATATCCAAGAAGAAACCTCGGTTTTATACATCGACTTTCCATATCCATAACTCCCAATCCACTAATCAAATTTGCCCCAAGTTTCACCCACATCATTATACATGAGTTGAGTCCATTCCCTCCAAATCTCAGCTCAATCCAAGAAGAACTCCGCCCCCACCTTCGAATCTTACAAAGGGAGTCATCCCGGACAAGTCACTCGAGAACCCCGACTTTCAGCCCTCCGATCAAGGTGTTTCCAGCTTCCAAAAATTCCCCAATTTTTACCCTACCTTCTTGGCCCAGTCAAGAACCTTCCCACCAAATTTTAGCTTAAAACTTTTCCATTTGCCCCCTCATTCACCCATTCTTCTAGAACCACACCCGCATTCCGTCCGGTTGCTTGTTTGCTCGTTTTCCCTTTCTTTTGCTTCCGCCCTCACTACACATCTTTGATGAACGTAAATACCATCCTTATATTGTTTGATTTGCAAACTAAGAAAGAAATTGAGTTCTCCCATCATACTCATTTGGAACTCCTGTCTTATTAACTTAGAAAACTCTTGGCATAGAGTTTCATTAGTAGCTCCAAAAATGATGTCATCCACATAAATTTGAATGATAAGGAAATTATTCCCCTTGTTTTTTGTGAAAAGATTTTTGTCAATCTAACATCTTTTGAAACATTTTCAACCAAGAAACTGCTAAGTCTATTATACCAAGCTTGGGGAGCTTGTTTAAGACCATATAAAGCTTTTTGCAATTTGAAAACATGATTTTGAAATTATGAGTTTTCAAATCCAGGGGGTTGCTCAACATAAACTTCTTCTTGAATAAAACCATTCAGAAAAGCACATTTGACATCGATATGATAAAGCTTGATGTTCATGCTAGATGCAAATGCTAACAAAATTCTAATTGCCTTAATCCTAGCAACATGTGCAAAGGTTTCCCTACAATTAATTCCTTCCTCTTGGTTGTAACCCTGAGCAACTAGTCTAGTCTTATTTTTACTACCAACCTTTCCTCATCAAATTTCTTCTTGAAAACCCATTTGGTTCCTATGATTGGGTGTTAGAAGGTCTTTTGGTTAGAGTCCGAATTGATTTCTTTCAAATTGATTAAGCTCTTTTTACATGGCCTCTACCTATTCAGATTCATTTAGGGCCTCTAGTGCATTTTCGGATTCAATTAATGATATGAATGCAAAAATGCACACATATTATGCGAAGAAGAATGAGTTCTTACCCCACTCGTTGATGGCAAAAAGTATGTTCTCGGGTGGGTGACTCGGGTCCATATTTGAAAGCTCTACTTTTCCTCCGATTCACCAAGTTTGTTGGTTGAATAGGTTGATCTTAAATTGGTTGATCTTGCTTGAGTCTCTATATTGACTTATTCTTCAGACATTTTGAGCTGGATCGTGAACTTGTTCGATCCGAGTCACAACATTATGAGTTGCCTCATTCTAAGTTTCCTCGCTTTTCTATTTTGATTCTTTTTGAGCTCAACTTCAGCAAGATCGTCTTCATCTTTGTTAAGCCTCGAGATAAGAGAATGTGGATTCACTTATCCTGCTAAGATCAATCTCATCAAAGACAACGTGGATCCTTTCTTCCACTTTGTTAGTCCTTTTGTTAAATAAACGATAAGTTTTACTATGAGATGAATAACCAAGAAATATACCTTCATCCGACCTAGCATCAAACTTAGTCGGATGTTCCTTACCATTGTTATGAACGAAGCACTTACACCCAAATGGTCCGAAATAGGAGATGTTGGGTTTCTTTCCCTTGTACGGCTCATAGGGTGTTTTTTTCTCCGGAATGGGTCCGATGAGGCATCTCGTTGAGTGTGTAGTGTGCTTGTGTTGATTGCCTCAGCCTAGAAATAGTAAGGTAGATCATTTTCAATCATCATGATCCTTCCTATTTCTTCAAGAGTTCTATTCATTCTTTCTACTTGCTCCATTTTGTTAAGGGATTCTTGGTGTAGAGAAGTTGTGGGAGATGTCATTCTTGTCATAGAAATCTGCAAATTCTAAGTAGTCGAACTCCCTTCCATGGTCGGTTCGAATCCTTTTGATCCGATTCTCGAGACTCCACTTGAATTTTTCTGCAGATCTTAGTGAACGCTTTGAAGGCCTCACTCTTGTTCTTGAGAAAACAAACCCAGGTAAATCGTGAAAAATGATCAACAATGACAAGTACATATGATTTACCTCGAAGGCTTTTCACAAGAATTTCACCACACAAATTGATATGAACTAATTCAAGTACTTTGGATGTAGACACAGCTTTGAGTGGTTTGAAACATGATCCGACTTGTTTTCCTTTCGTGCATGCTTCAAAAATTTTGTCTTTGTTAAATGCACAGTTAGGTAATCCCCTAACCAATCCATGAGATGCAAGTTTCTTGATCGTGTGCATGCTAATATGACCTAATCTACGATGCCATGCCCATTAATCATCATTCAAAGATGCTTTCAAGCAAAATAGATTCTAGCTTGAATCCGAGATAGGGATAGTATAAGTGTTACCTGATAGCTTATTCTCTTTGGTGATTGGATCGAAATATAGTAGTTGGTCTAAGTGAATCTTACCTCTTGGCCTTTGTCACATAGCTGAGAGATGCTAAGGGAATTGTATTTCAGCCCTTTGACAAGGTAGACTAGACTAACTAAGTTGTTTCCTTCACCAATTTTGCCAATCCCTACTATCTTGCCTTAGCTATTGTCTCCAAATGTGACTTTGCCTCCTTTCGGATCTTCTAACTCATAAAAGAGTCCGGAATCTCCCGACATATGGCATGAGCATCCACTGTCCAAGTACCATTGACTCTTCTTCTTCCGAGTTACGTACTGAGCAAAAATGAACTAACCCTTCTCACTTCCTTTTACAAACCTGATAACTTTGTTTACTATGGTCCTTTTCCGAGAGAAGAGCACTCTTGGGAACCCAAATTTAAATGATTTTAGGTATGGTCCGATTCTCGAGTCTTCTTTCTAAAACCCGACTCGTGTTGAACACTCGGACTCGAATCTAGATCATTCTAAGCATTACCTAAGGACTCGGGTACAAACCTCATCCCTCTTAAGTTTTGATTACAAGTCATTCCGAGTGTTATAGAAAATCCCGTATAAGTTTTCATTTGATTCCGATCGACTCGGAAATCACATTATTGTTTATCTTCTCACGTTGTTGTTTCGAGTCACTCGGACATCACTCGGATTTATCGCATGTTCAAATAATCTCTCTAACACCTTTTATCCGAGCTCGATCTGTATATTTTGAAGTCAAGTGAATTACGAGTGTTAATTCATGTTTCTAAGTGAGTTTGTTTGTTTGAGAATTATTTGTCCAAATCAAGTTCTTATACTCCGATGTTTTCAGTCTTATAACTTTATCTTTCTTAAGATCGACTCTTATGGAATTTGAGGATAATGAATATTAGACTCGTAAAATTCCACTCTTCTAGGCCTCGAGATAATTATGCACTTAATTATCTTAATTAAATTATTATATGTGCCTAATCTTGGACCAAAGTATTTTATACTTTGAGAACCAAAATCATTTACTTTTGTAGGCTATCAAAACAAGGTTATCTCATTTTGAAATACAAAAGTAACCGACTTCAACTTGTCAATCACCAGCAGACAAGGCTTTTCTACTTCGAACAAGGCTCGGACGCCGTGTCGGGGTTGTCTGTTTCCAAACCTCGAAAACCTCAACGCTAAGCTCAACGGTGGTTTCCACCTTACTTTTCGGACATCACTAGCTGACTAGAGCACCTTTAGGAGCCAAGAGCCGTTGTACAACATTCATATCCCAACGGATCTTTTTGAGCGACTCAAAAGAACCGTTATAACTGGTACTGAAGGACTTCGTGCGAAGTTAGTCACAACGGCTAATCTACTACCTATATAAATAAAAGCCACCCCTCAAGACTTAAAGATTGCTGGAAGTATTGTTGAAACACATCACTTAAAGCAAAAGTCATTGTATTCATATTCAATCATCTATTTACAACTCCCAACTTGTAATTCTTACTTTCGAGTTATAAAGTCTTGTAATCGGTTACATACTCTTTTTACTTTCCGAGTAAGGTCCCTTGCCTAACCTGTAAGGGTTAACTCAGCTCGGTTCTCCCTAACTCGTAAAGGGTACCTCAATTAGGAAGTACTAGATCAAATAAGGGAATTTCGAGTCTAGGAAAACTCGTAAAGAATTGTTTAAGGGAGTAATTCGGTTGAGTTAGTCTGCTGTATTTTATGGATTCAAAATAGTGGATTTGATTTGGTGCTTGGAGTAGCACTGTCCGTGATTTTCCGCCCGGGAGGGTTTCCACGTATCTCCGAGTTTACACTTTTCCGAGTCCAATCTAGACTCGGATTATCTTGTTCATTCCTTTCAAGCTTAAATTCTCTAAGTTTGTTAAAATTTCCTCGTCACCCTATTCACCCCCTCTAGGGTGACTAAGAGTTTCCAAGAGCAAACCTTCAATTGGTATCGAGCCTAGCCTTTCGGAAAGGATCTAACAATCCAAAGGTCTAAAGATCAGGTTCACATCTGTCTTCTTGAAAAAGGAATACACAAATAGGACATCTCACCAAGCAATCTCTACATTCATTTATTATTGGATTCTCTTGTATTTATTCTTGGAAAATTGAGCTGTTCGTTTGTTGTTGTAAGTTGTGATGTATTGGAGTGTACTTTGTACGGGGTGACGGAAAAAACAAAAACAAACCCGAAACAATTTGGCAAATTTCTAGGGGACTTATGACGACGGTCTCGTCAAATAGAACCGTCATCATATGTAAATATATGACGGCGATTCTGCTCTAGAAGGCCATCGTCATAGAGGACCTACGACGACGGTTTTAACATAAGAACCGTCATTAAATATGCTGCATACAACGATGCCCAAATACACTATGCCTATTAACCGTCGTTAAATGTCGTTTTTAACTATAGCTAAAAGTGGTTCCTACGATGAGTGTAAAAACTCCGGTTGCTTTGAATGTGGCAAGCAAGGAGCACATAGTTAAAGATTGTCCTAAAAAAAGAATGACACAAAGAAGAAGGTTATGATGGCTACATGGAGTGATGATTACTCATCTAAAGAAGATGATTCTAATGACTCAAAGTGTCTTATGGCACCGATAGAGTTAGAAGTCGAATCCGAGTCGACAATGAGAACTCGGATAATGAGGAGTTAATTGAATACTTTCTCAAGTTTTCGAAAGTTGATTTAGCCACATATATTTATACTTTGGAAGAAAATTCCAATTCTAACTCTTACTATTGAGTTAGAAAACTTGAGCTAAAATCGAAAGTACTCAAAATAATGAAACCGAGTCCGAGTCGCTCGTAACGGAGAATGAGCAACTGAAAAGAAAGTTCAATGAGTCTCAAGACCTTATTTTGAAACTCACTTAAGGTTAGAAAAACCTTGATCTTTTACTCGAACTCTCCGTTACAAGAATTCACAAGAAACATTACAATTATTCACAAGAAACATTACAATTATTCACAAGAAACGAGTACAAGAATTCACAAGAAACATTACAATTATTGACAAGAAACATTACAAGAATTCACAAGAAACATTACAATTATTGACAAGAAACATTACAATAATTCACAAGAAACATTACAATAATTCACAAGAAACAAGTACAAGAAACATTACCTAAATGATGTCCCTCATCAAATGATGATCTTCTACCCTTCCAATTGGATAGCTTATAGTTCTTATTTTTATCCTCATCGGATAAAATCATCTGTTTATATGAATTGTACAAGTCAAAAATAATGACTAGCATGCTACAATTTCTAAAACAAGCAACAATATTGGATATCATCCGGAATAAAGTTAATGTTCTTATCGAGTTGATATAATTATATGGTTTATGCCTTTTCCCCCTCCTTTAGGCTTATCTTCAATATATATGCCCTCTTAATGGTAAACCCTTAAATATGATTCTTCAAAATTGGGATCCTCATTTTCGACGTGCATTCCTAAGGAGAAGGGTAGGGTCTCCTCAACAAATTCACACATCTTCACCATCCGCACTAGTAATGTGCCTCTTCCCTTGAAGAGCAATAAACCATCGTGAATCCCATCTCATCAACTCCGACACCGTTCTTATTGTTAGCCCATTTGCACCGAAAACGGGCTCACATAAGTCAATATAGTCTAGCTGCCATATATCCTCAATGACATGTAATATGCCATTTAAGCTATAACAGGATTTTTGTGCTTAGAGCTAGACACATGAAGTGCATGAACCTTCAATATGACCCCACTATTTTGCGTGGTGCTCCTATTGTCCTAACTCTTTGTGTAGAAAGAGTATCCATTGATGTTATACCCAAGGTAAGATATGACTTCCAAATGCAGCCTTCAAGCTAAGTCGACTAATATTTGTGAGATATGTTCTCATGATTATTCCAATTGGCTAGTGATCACTCTATCTCCGAACCGGTTGATAAATGTGCGATTATGATGAGTCGGTACCCACGTCTCTTTTTTACTCGTGCATCGTGTCCTTATGAGGGGTTTGTGCTCATCAATGAAAGGCTGCAATTCATCGCTGTTTTGTAAAATATAAAGATGTGCTTGATCCCTCATATCCCGACCGATTGTTAGAATCGTCGGACCCAATTCCCCGCCCCGATCTTCCCATGAATCGATGTTTGGGAATACCAATTTCTTCCATTTAGGGGTAGTATTCACAATGGAACTCGACACACTACTCACTGTGTATGCCTCAACAATGCACACTTCGGTTGTACCAATTTCTAACATACTCTTTAAGAATTTTCATGAAACGATAAAAGGGTACATCTATCGGTAAAAATCGAGCCACAAAATCGCACTTCTTTTACCAAATGGACAACGAGGTGCACCATGACATCAAAAAAGAAGGTGGGAAGTACATTTGATGTTGGCACAACGTAACGATCACGCCGCTCCGAAGATCATCCAATTTCTCCAAACAAACTACTTTGCTGCATATGGCATTGAAGAAGAAGCAAAGTCTTGTGATCACATGTCTAATATGTTTCGAGCATCACTCGCTCGGATAGCAACCGGCAGTATTTGTTGCATCAAAGCATGATAATCTTGAGATTTAAGACCGACTAGTCTATAATCGGACATTGAAACGAGTCTATCGATGTGACACTTTGAGTTTCTTCAAGGTCTCACACAAATGTTGTTTTTCCCTTCTACTCAATGTGTAAGATGCCGGAGGCAAATATGTTCTCTTCTCCTTTGGTTGTGGTGCTAATTCCTCCCGTATTCCCATTTCATACATATCGAGTCGTGCTTTCTCTCCGTCCTTGGTCTTCCCTGGTATGTACGGAAGAGTTCTAACGAGACTTTCACAAATGTTTTTCTCAATACGAATCACATAAAGACTATGTCTCACATACAACTCTTTTCCAATATGGAAGATCAAAAATATTGATCTCTTTTTTCACACACCGTTTTGGATTGATGTCGGCATGGCTTGCCGAACTCCACATCAAGATCCTTCACTTGCTCATATATTTGATGTGTTGTTAATGGAGTTGGAGCAGAATCCATCTCGGTTTTATCGTTGAAAGCCTTCATTTTCTTATAATATTGATGGAAAAAGGGAAGAAACTTTCGGTGTCTAAGATAGGCCGTCTTTTTCCGTGCTTGAGTTGATAGAAGCAAGTACCCTTTGCACAAATGGGGCATGCCTTGTGTCCTTTGACGAGTGTATCTGGACAAGTTTCCGTACGTGGGGAAGTCATTCATTGTGGTGAAGATCATAGCTCGCAATGTAAATTTCTCTTGACGGTATGCATCGTAAACCGGTACACCTTCATCCCACAAAAGCTTGAAATCTTCAACGAAAGGGGCCAAGTACACATCTATATCATTTCCGGTTGTTTACGCCCGTAAATGAGCATTGACAACATAATGTACTTGAGTTTCATACACAACGACGACGGTAGGTTGTAGATAACCGAAAGAATGGGCCAACAGTTGTGCTCGAGAGAATCGATCTTTTTCATTAAGGAGAATCGGCAGGGTGACGTATCTTGTCATCATAGACTCTTCCGTCGGCATGCCATGTCATGTTCTTAGCATCGGTTGCACTTGAAAAAGGCGCTTAAATCTCGGTATTATCGGCAAGTACCACAACACATTTGAGGAAGGTCCCTCAACACTCTCTCCATTAATGTTTTTCATTTTGTATCGAGGTACACCACACTTAGGACATTCATGTCTATGTGCACATTTTTTTCCATACAACATGCAATCATTAGGGCAGCCATGTATCTTCTTATACCCCATGCCCATAGGACACAAAATCCTCTTCGCCTCATATGTACGGTTGGGAAGGACATTGTATTCGGGAGTTTATCTTTCAAAGCACACCCAACGAAGTCCATGAAACTTTTGTCACTCCAGTCGTTAGTTATTTTCAAGTTCATCAACCTCAACATAGCCGATAGACAGGTATATTTATCACACCCCAAGTAAAGAGGCTTCTCCAAATCGGCTAACAATTTCTCTAATACGTGTGGTTAATCAACAAAATCACATTCTATTCCACGAACTAGATCTTCGAGTCGATCTTCTAATTCCGTACTACTGCTTGCTTCATTTTCATCAAACCCTTCATCTTCCTCTTGTACGAGTATATTCACAAACTCCTCTTCCACATGCCATACCTACACCTTATAAGTTGTGTCGAACCCATGTTGATATAGGTGACCTTTTATAACCTTATGTAGGAATCTTGAGGAGTTGAAACACCTTAAACATGAACAGAATATGGACTGTTCTCCAAATTTGGCGGCATGTTCAATGGTAATACTTAGAAAGTTGTTAACACCATCACAATATTCTACACTCCTACTATCTCTATAAACCTACGCTCGATTCATACCTTACCCATAAACACGAGAAGCAATTCACCAAATATAGTTTGAGAAATATGTATTTACGCACAAATAATATGACATGAGCCTAATATCCTTCTACAGGGATAGATGGTCCTAAACCCATTCAAGAATAATATGACCCTAGATCGTGTAGCAAAATCTTATCATACATTTGGAAAAATTCCGGTAGCATTTCCCTTAGTTATTCAAGTACAACATATGAAAACGAATTGGCTAATGTGTATATCCTTACTTAATTGTATGGTAACACAAGTAAAGATACACACATCAAACCCATTATCATCATAATTGCACCCGAATGACGAGAGGAAAAATGAGCACCGTGATATCTTGTCAAATTTATGATAAGATTATAATAGCCACACAACCTATTATCATATTATTCTCAAACTGTCCAACATGGACAATTCAAAAACCTATACATACCAAGCTAATATCCTAAATGCTATACGCGCATTTATGCACTTACCGCGACCTAGGATAACTTGTTATGTACAAAGTTTGAACGGTTTCTCTAATCTTATAAAATGCATACGATAATTTAATGAAGCATGTCATTAATCGAATTATATGAAAAACAATAAAGGCCTATATCCAAAAAAGATTCGACATTTCTCAAAATTAAAATCTTATAAATTAAATCCTAAAATCCTAAACCCATTTCTCAAAATGTATAACATTTCACGAATTTCCAACCTAATAAACTAAACAAATGTTACCCACATTCTCAATGTTCACACATTCTAAATATTCAACATTTTTCAACAAAGATTCAACATTTCAACAATCTCTAACATTACCCACATTCTCAACATTCACATCATTACTATAAATACGTTTACCATTTAACTATATTAAATCTTGTAAATAACTTAAAGAGGAAATATAAGAAAGGATAAAGATTCATACCATAAGAACGAGGAAAACAACGACGACAATGAACGAAGAAACCAATGATGACAATGAAGGAGGAAAACAACGGCAACGGAGACACACACAACAACCGGCGGCAAATACTAAGATAGCTACAAGAAAGAGGAGAGATGATGAGTAAGCAAAACGATTAAACAACAAGAGGAACGACGACACCGATTACTTACTAGGTGACACCAAGCAAATTTAGATCTTAGTTGTGGACGAAAGTGAATGGTAGAGAACGATAAGGTCGAATGTAGATAGCGAGATGAAGTGGGCGTGGAAATAGCAAGTACGTTCTCGGGTTTTTAGATCTTTTGTGGAAGACATTTGATGACGGTTCTTTCCACGTAACCATCGTCAACAAAATTCCCAACACATATGACGACGGTTGTAATGTAGGAATCTTCATCATATGTGCTTCGAAGGTCGGTTATTTACAAAAATTCCATCGGTGCGGTTTCATGACGGTTTGTTTTTTAACCATCATTAAAGACCCGTAGTTCAAAGTGGTTTCGGAGTAGTGTTAGTTAAAGATAATTTTAAAGGACATGAGTATTTACCTTTTCTCGTCCTTCTTATCTTTCTTGTAGAACTCTTCCTTTGGCCTCTTTTCCAACATTTTATACTTCATCATTCTCTTCAAGCCTCGGGCAATGAGCGCCATAGGATCTTCTTCGATTCTAAGCGGCTCGGACTTTGACGTTTGCTTTCCGAGGCCTTAAGCGCAATTTTATTTTTGTTACTCGACCTTAGGACCCCATCTTCTCTTTGGTAGACTTCTCAAAATTTTTCGACAATTTCCTCTTGTGAAATCTTTTCTACCTAGAGATTTGAGATTATTAGTAATCTCTATGAACCGACCATACATCCGAGTGATGTTCTCTTTTGGCTCCATTTTGAACAGTCTCATAATTGTGAAGATATTGACTTATCCTCACCGCTTCGCTTGACTTTTTCCTTCATAGGTGTTGACAAGGGTGTCCCACGCCTCTTTGGCTCTGTCACGTGTAGAGACTGTTGTATTCTTCCGAGCTGATGGCACACATTAATCTGTTAATAGTTTTGACGTTCTTTCTAAACTTCTCGGTCTCTTCCACGGTGAACTCACATTTCTCTTTAGGCACGGATCTTGCATCGTCCATCTTCTTTGGAATGTAGTTACTTTCTTGAATGATGTTCCGGACATCTTCATCATTGTCTATCGAAAGCATTCTATCATCCTTTTCCGATGTGCAAAGTTTGACCCTTTGAAGTTTGGTGGTGTGGTAGATGAGCTTTCATTATCATACTCTCCATTCTTCGAGCCATCCGATTTTGAAACCTTCCGATTGTGAGATCCTCTTGAAAGGCTAGGCTCTAATGCCAATTGAAGGTTTGCTTTTGTAGAGTCTATGTCACATTAGAGGGGGCTAAATAGGGTGATGAAGAAATTTAAGTAAAATCAAACACTTTTTGTGCAGAGCTTAGCTAAAATATATTCCGAGACTAGATTGGACTCAGAAAGATAAATGAAGACTCAAATTCTAACTCTAAGTCATTCTGAGTATTACACAAAGAACTCAGGTATAAATCTTATTTCTCCTAAAGTTTTGATTTCAAGTCATTCTTAGCATTATAGAAACTCTTCTATAAGTTTTCATTCGTTTCGACTAACTTAGAAAGCACATTATTGTATATCTTCTACACTTATGTTTCGACTCACTCACAACTATCTTCTACAATGTTAATTCCTTTTCTAAGTCGGTTTTATTTTGTTCGAATTATTTGATCGGATCAAGGTGTTATACTCGATGTTCTATTCGGTTAACTTGATCATCCTTAGGACTCACTCGATGGAATTTGAAGACATTGAATATTAGACTTAGAAAGTTCCACTCTTCTAAGCCTAAGATAATTAAGCACCTAATTATCCTAATTTAATTATTATATGTGCCTAATCTTGGACCAAAGTATTTTATACTTGGAAAACCAAAGTGGTTTACTTTTATAGGTTATTCAAACGGGCTAACTTATTTTTGACATACGAAGTAGCCGGCTTCTAGCTGTCAATCACCAGCGAGACACGCTTTATCTACTTGTAAACAGGGCTCGGACACCGTGTCGTGGCTGTCTGTTTCTAAAACCGGAAAACTCCAACGCTAGGCTCAACGGTGGGTTCCACCTTGCTTTTTAGACAACGCCGGTTGATTGGACTATCTTTTGAAGACAAGAGCCATTGCACAACGTTCACATCCCAACGGATCTTTTACGTGTGACTCGGAAGAGTCGTTACAACGGCTAATGAAGACTTTCATTCGTAACCAAGAATCAACGGTCACTCGCTTGGTTGGATATAAATAGAAGCAACCTCACAAGACTAGAAGATTGCTAAACATCGTTGCAAAGCACATTACTTAAGAAAAAGTTATTGTTTTCATATTCAATCTTCTATTTAGAACTCCCAGTTTGTATTTAATATTTTCCGAGTTGTAAAATCTTGTAATCGGACACCTTCTTCTATTACTTTCTAAGTAAGGTCCTTTGACTAAGTTGTAAGGGTTAACTCAGCTCAATTGCCCCCGATTGTAAAGGTTACCTTAGTCGGGGAGTACTAGATCGAGATAAGGGAACTTCGATTCTAAGAAAACATTGTAAGGAATTGTTAAAGGGAGCAATTCGGTAGAGTTAGTCCTTCGTATTTTGAGGATTCAAAATAGTGGATTTGACTTGGTGCTTAGATTAGCACCGACCGTTGTTTTATGGCCCAGGAGGGTTTCCATGTATTTATGAGTATTTGTATTTCGAGTCCAATCTAGACTTAGATTCAGCTATTTATCACTTTCTAAGCAAAAAGTGTGTAATTCTTTTAAATTTTCTCATCACTATATTCACCCCCTCTTGGATAACTTAGATTCTCCAGGAGCAAACCTTCAATTGGTATCAAAGCCTAGCCTTTCAAGAAGGATCTAACAATTCAAAGGTCTAAACATCAGATGGCTCGGAACATTCGGGAGTTCGATGAAGGAAGGTCATCTACTAGACCACCAAAGTTCAAAGGGTCAAACTTTGTGCATTGGAAGAAACCGATGGAGTGCTTTCTGCTGGACAACGATGAAGATGTCCGGAATATTATCCAAGTAGGCAACCACATTCCAATGAAGATGAAAGGAACAAGATCTATGCCTAAAGAAAAATTTGAGTACACCAATGAAGAAGCAGAGAAGTTCAAAAAGAAGTTGAAAGCAATGAACATACTGATATGTGCTATCGGCTCGGAAGAGTATAATAGAGTGTTAGCTCGTGACACGGCCAAAGATGTGTGGGACACTCTTGTCAACACATACAAAGGAATAAGCCAAGTGCAACAGGCAAAGATAAGCCAATACCTTCACAAATATGAGCTGTTCAAGATGGAGCAAGAGGAAAACATTACTCGGATGTATAATCGCTTCATTGAGATTACAAATAATTTTAAATCTCGGGGTAGAAAAATTTCTCACGAAGAAATGTGCGTAAAAGATTCCGAGAAGTCTACCAAAGACCAGATGGGGTCCTAAGGTGACAAGCATTGAGGAAGCTCAGAACCTCTCTCAACTAAAGGTAGACGAACCGATTGGGAAGTCTGCTTACCCATGAGATTCATCTCGGAAGAAGAGGATGCCGAGGTCGGCACGAAAAGAATATTGCGCTAAAGACCTCGGAAAGTAGAAGGGAAAGTCCGAGCTCCTCAAACTCAAAAGAGGATCCGATGGCACTCATTGCCCAAGAGGCTTCAAAAGAATGATGAAGCATAAGAAGTGCGAAAAGAGGCCAAACGAAGAGTTTCACAAAAAGATAAGAAGGATAAAAAGGTAAATATTCTTCTCCTTCAAAGTTATCTTTAACTAAGAACTCGGCTGTTTTGAATGTGGCAACAAAGATCATATAGTTAAAGACTCGTCCAAAGAGAAAGAAAGACAGAAAGAAGAAAGCTACGATGGCCACGTGGAGCAATGATGACTCATCTTAAGACGAACATAATTCCGATGACTCAAAATGTCTAATGGCACTAACAGACTTAGAAACTAAATCCGAGTCGGATGTCGACAACTCGGACACTCAAGAGACAAGTTCTTAGGAGCTAATTGAATACATTGTCAAGTTCTCCAAAGTTGATGTAGCCATATATATTTACACTCGGAGGAAAAGTTCAATTCTAATTCTTCTCGGTTTAAAGAACAACTTGAGTCTCCTATTTCGAGAGTAATAGTTTAAAAATAAATTGTAATAACCGAGACTAACTCTAAAAGAACTCAAGGCCAGTACTCAAGCTAATGAGACTGAGTTTGAGTCACTCGAAAAGAAAATGAGCATCCGAAAAGAAAGCTCAATGAGTCTCAAGAGCTTGTTTTGCAATTAACTCGGGGTTAGAAAAACCTTGACATGCTTTTAGGCTCTCAATGTGTATCCTTCAGGAAAGAAGGACTTGGTTTTAATGAAGAGGAGGAATCTAATTCTTACTCTAATCTCTTCAAAAGGATACTAGAACCGTGAAGTTCAGGAAGGCTGAGCATGGTCCCATTCATAAGAATGAAAGGATGACTTAGCCCGGACCAATTTATAGAGAAAAACCTTCTCCACCTGTTCACAAAAAAAAGATTTTCAAAAGAAAGAGACACGAGACTTAGTTTTCTAGAAAGAAGACTCATAATTAGATTAAACTCAAAATCATTCAAATATGGGTTCCCAAGAGTGTTCTTCCTTAAAAAGGACCATAGTAAAGGGAGTTACTAGGTTCGTTAGAGGAAGTGAGAAGGGTTAATTTGTTTCGACTTGCGGGTAACTCGAAAAAGATGAAATGTCATTGGTACTTAAACATTGGATGCTCACGCCACATGTCGGCAGATTCAAGACTCTTTTCCGAGTTAGAAGATCCGAAAGAAGGAAAAGTCACATTTGGAGATGACAGCAAGGGCAAGATAGTTGGGATTGGTAAGATTGGTAAAGGAGACAACCTAGTCGAGTCCAGTTTATCTTGTCAAGGGATTAAAGTACAATCTTCTCAAGCATCTCTTAGTTATGTGATAAAGGTCAAGAGTTAAGGTTCACTAAGACCAATTGCTACATTTCGATCCAATTACCAAAGAGACTAAGCTCTTAGGTAAGAGGTCAAGTAACACCTATAGTATTCTTCTTTCTGATCTAAATCAGAATTTATCTTGATTAAAAGCATCGTTGAATGATGATTCTTGGACATGGCATCGCAGACTAGGTCATGTTAGCATCCATACTATCAAAAAGCTTACATCTCATGGTTTAGTTAAGGGCTTACCTAACTGTGCATTTATGAAAGATAAAATCAGTGAAGCATGCATAAAAGGGAAACAAGTCAGATCATCCTTCAAACCTATCAAAATTGTTTCCACATCCAAAGTGCTTGAATTGCTTCATATGGATTTATGTGGTGAAATCTCTGTGAAAAGTCTCGGAGGTAATAGTATGTACTTGTGATTGTTGATGACTCTCACAATTTACCTGGGTTTGTTTTCTTAAGAACAAGAATGAAGCTTTCAAAGAGTTTAGTAAGCTCTATAGGAAAATTCAAGTGGAGTCTCGGACTCGGATTAGAAGAATTCAAACCGACCATGGAAGGGAGTTCGACTACTCAAAATTGTCGAGTTTTGTGACAAGAATGGTAGCTCTCACAACTTTTGAGCAACCAGAACTCCTCAATAAAACGGAGTAGTGGAGAGAAAGAACAGAACTCTTGAAGAATTAGGAAGGACAATGATGATTGAAAATGATCCACCTTACTATTTCGGGCTAAGTAAGTCAACACAAAGCAAATTACACACTCAACAAATGCCTCATCGGACCCATCTTGAAGAAAACTCCCTACAAGCTTTACAAGGGAATGAAACCCAACATCTTATACTTCAAACCTTTAGGATGTAAGTCCTTTGTTCACAATAACAGCAA
Organism: Talinum fruticosum; assembly: GCA_021018815.1. Lineage (NCBI taxonomy): Eukaryota > Viridiplantae > Streptophyta > Magnoliopsida > Caryophyllales > Talinaceae > Talinum > Talinum fruticosum. The sequence goes on from JAITYX010000040.1 coordinate 2,164,923, forward strand.
GGATCACTCGACCAAGTTTGATGCTAGGTCGGATGAAGGTACATTTTTGGGTTACTCATCTTATCGTGTTTTGAACAAAAGAACTAACAAAGTGGAATAAAGTATCCACGTTGTGTTTGATAAGATAGATCATGGAAGAACAATTGAGTCGACCTTCTCGGATCCGAAACTTAGTCGAGATAAAGATGACCTTGAAGCTGAGCTCGAAGGAGTCAAAAGAAAGGAACTCAAGCAACTCGGAATGAGGCAACACGGAACATTGTGACTCAAACCGAACAAGCTCAAATGCCAGCTCGGAATGCTAAAGGACAAGCAAATGAGGAGACTCGAGCAAGCTCAAACAACTGAAGATCAGCCAGTTCAACCAACAAATTTGGTGAACCGAGAGGAGAGGTAGAGCATTCAAATATGCATCTAGCCACCCACTCGAGAACATTCTACTTGACATTAACAGTCGGGTGAGAATTCGTTCTTCTTTGCAAAATCTATGTGCATTCACTACATTTATATCATTCACAAAAACAAAAAATGCACTAGAGGCCCTAAATGAACCTGAACGGGTAGACGCCATACAAGAAGAGCTCAATCAATTTGAAAGGAACCATGTCTAGACTCCGACCAAATGACCTTCTAACCACCCAGTCATAGGAACCAAATGGGTTTTCAAAAACAAACTGGATGAGGATGGTTTAGTAGTCGAAATAAGGCTAAACTTGTGGCTCGGGGTTACAATCCAGAAGAAGAAATTGATTGTGCGGAAACCTTTACACCTGTTGCTAGGATCGAAGCAATCGGAATGTTTTTGGCATTTTCATCTAGCATGAATATAAAGTTGTATCAAATGGATGTTAAATGTGCTTTTCGAGTGGTTTCATTTTAAAGGAAGTCTATGTTGAGTAATCCCTGGATTTGAAAACTCAAAAGTTCCAAATCATGTTTTCAAGTTTCAAAAGGCTTTATATGGTCTTAAACAAGCTCCAAGAGCTTGGTATGAAAGACTCGAGCAGTTTCTTGGTTGAAAATGATTTCAAAAGAGGTCAGATTGACAAAACTCTTTTCATAAAAACCAAGGGAAAAGATTTCCTTATTGCTCATATTTATGTTGATGATATTATTTTTGAAACTACTAATGAAACTCTATGTTGAGAGTTTTCGAGTTGATGAGACAGGAGTTCCAAATGAGCATGATGGGAGAGCTCAATTTCTTTCTTGGTCTTCAAATTAGACAAGACAAAGATGGAATCTATGTCAATCAATCTAAGTATACTAAGGAGTTGTTGAAAAAGTACAAGCTTCAAGATGTGAAATATGCAGCCACACCTATGAGTAGCGAGTATGAAACTGGATTCGGATGAAAAAGGTAAAGCGAGTAGATCGAAGCTCTATAGAGGTATGATTGGATCTCTACTCTATTTCATATCTAGTAGGCCAGACATTATGTTTAGTGTCTGTCATCGTGTCCAAGATTTCAAGAATCCAAAAAATCACATCTCACTACGGTGAAGAGGATTTTCGAGATATCTTGCGGGGACTCGGAATATTGGTCTCCGGTTTTCAAGAGACTCGGAACCGACCCTCACGGGATACTCGGATGCTAACTATGCTAGGTACAAAGTTGATAAAAAAGGACATCAGGAGCAAGCCAATTTCTTGGTCAATCCCTCATATCTTGGCACTCAAAGAAACGAACTCGGTTGCTCTATAAACTGCTGAAGCTAACTACATTGTAGCGAGGAGCTTATCGTGCTCGGTTTTGTGGATCAAGCGACACTTGAAGGATTTTGGACTCTCATTCAAATCAATCCCAATCAAGTGTGACAATCAAAGTACAATCAACATCACTAAGAATCTAGTTCAGCACTCAAAGACAAAGCATATTGAGGTCGGGTATCATTTTTTAAGAGACCATTCGAGAAAGTTGATATTGAACATAAATTCATTCCTATGAAATTTTGGTTAGGCGATATTTTTACTAAGCCACTTAGTGAGGATCGGTTTTGTTTTATTAGGAATAAGCTTTGCATGATTATGTGCTTTCTAAGTGAACTTTCCTTGCAAAATTATGTGCTAAATGTTTTCTCTTGTCTTAGTAACAAATGAATGAGTTGACCGAGTGAAATTGAGCTATGAATTATTAGGTCTCCGAGTGTTACGAGTCACTCGGAAACCATACTGAGTCGAGCAGTTTTTGAGTAAAATGGATATCAAACTTCTAGAATCATCTCTAGATAAATGGAGAATTTCATATATATATTCGAAAAGCTTTTCTTCTCCTCTCTCTCTACCGCGTGTTTCGATCGGAGAAAACTAGCCGTTGGAAGAAAGTCTGTCGGAATTCTAACCGATAGAGAGCGAACGTCACATCGCTTTGAGACGGCTGTCGGAACTTCGAGGCCGGACCGAAGGCTGAAGGTCATTTCTTTTCGCTATAAATAACATCCCTTTACCTTCATTCCGTTACTCTACTCATTAGCTTCCGTTACTCTACTCACTTGCCTTCTTACTTTCTAAGTAGTCTTGCTCACTCGAATTGTCTCTCTCTCTCAAATTCTAAGCACTATATCTCTCTCTCACTCTCTTTGCTCTCACTCTCACTCTCTTTGCTCTCTCTCTCTCTCTCTTGTGTCCTCTCAACTTCTCGGAAATTCTCACCATGCCTAACGGAGGTTTAGAACCCGATTTGCTTGGGGTCTACTACCAAGAAGCCCTGCAGACAAAACTCCTCAAGAGGGTACCTCTAATGCCTCTAAGATCTTCGTCACCTAATATCTTACATTGGATGACAAATTCTTTCTAACCACTTCGTTTTCTTGGTTGTGGCACATAAAGAGCACTTGGAGTGGACAATTTCTTGTGCTTCGGTGAATTTATCTATCCCGAACTCGTTGTCGAGTTCTACTCAAATATGTCTTATTATGAGGGAGTCATTACCTCACGAGTTCAAGAGAAGGTTGTTTGTACTTCCCATCTACGGAGATTGTGGATGAAGTCTTTGAAAAGTACGCCAAGGAGGTCCCTAAGTCATGTAAAAATTTCTCGGTGACTCGGATGAACACCGAGGCCGGACTACTTTGTTTTATCTTGATGAGAACTTTCTTTTCACATCACTCCAAGTAAAGAGAATCGCAATTCCAAGATTCTCAAAACTTTATTTGATATTTTGAAGGGCTACGATGTAGACCTATTCCTCTCTATTCTTGAGCGAGATGGCTTCTATGCCTGCTCAATCCAAAAATCTGCTCCATTTCCTTTCGGAGCCCTTATGACTATAATCTTCAAACAGTTCAATGTTCCCCTCCCTTCGGCTCCCAATGCGGTTTCGAGGCTACCATAATGGTTGGCAAGAAGGAGCTTCGGACTACGGTCATCGGAAGTCAAGCCTTGTGTTTGGGTCCAAGGGTCCGAGTTGAAACCCCTTCACCCCGTCCCACTCAAACACCGATTCCCCTACCACTTCCTCCTCCATCCACCGATCCCCGCACTTCTCGGCCATCCAACTCAAGGGCATCGTGAATGAGCAGCACGAGCAGCTCTAACTTCTCCATGAACGCCGATCCAAAGCTGTCCAAGACCTAGAAACCTCACATACCTCCGAGGAGTCCTCAAGCCCAGCCAAGTCTCCTTCGACTGAGGCCGAAAAGAAGAAGCTACCACTGAAGCAGCTCAGCTGAATAGTAGAAGGAAGAAAAGCAAAAAGAGAAAGAGGAGGCCGCTCAACTCGAGGAACAAGGTGCAACAGCCCTCGAACTAGAATTGATCTCCTTAGATGAAGATCCGAGTGGGTCACAAGAAGTCGGGGACATTGGTCGGTCTACATCTATTAAGTCCGAAGGACCTCCCTCCGCTGTCTTCCAAGAGGATGAGCCCGAGGATGATATGCCCCTAGTTCGGACGATGAGGACCGAGCTACTTCCGGACATCCCTATACTACAGCTGCCACGATCATCCACGTCGTCTCAAGCATATCGGTGCCAGCACACTCGCTTGTCCCTCCACCTCCCGATAGCAAGGCCCCCTTCTTAGTCTATTTTTTCCATTTTCTTTTGTCCAACATCAATTGTACTTAATTGATAGTTTCTTCCCTGTTTTTGATGAAATGCAAGGGGTAGAAATATAGAACTTTTGATGTTGTGTTTAGGGGAGCTCACCCTCTCTTTCTTTGATAAAAGTTGAATGAATGAATTGTTTTTGTGAACATACTTATTTGTGAATTAAATATTTCTTATTATCTTTTTCTCGCTTCCGATATAATCTGTTCATTTCTTTACTCTAATGTGTTGTCCACATAACTCGTTATGAGTGATGATAGGATCTGCAATGCATCTTATAAGTATGGAATTCTTCTCATTCGTCACTCCTTGCTCGATATGTTCTACATAGTGAAAATGAAAACTCATGTTTCGCACTAACAAGTGTCTATCTAACTGTGGAATGCTTTTCATCAAAAGGGAGAGATTAAAGACTCGGATTCTAACTCTAAGTCATTCCGAGTACTATATAAAGAAGTTAGGTATAAATCGTATTTCTCCTAAGTTTTGATTTCAAGTCATTTTGAGCATTATAGAAACTCTTGTATAAGTTTTCATTTGTTTCGATCGACTCGTAAAGCACATTATTGTATATCTTCTACACTAATGTTTCGACTCACTCAAAACTATCACATGCTCAAATAATTTCTCTAACACTTTTATTCCGAGTTATGACTGCATATTTCAACGCAAAAAGAATTACGAGTGTTAATTCCTTTTCTAAGTCGGTTTTATTTTGTTGAGAATTATTTGACTAGATCAAGTTGTTATACTCGATGTTTTATTCGTTTAACTTGATCATGCTTAGGATTCACTATGATGGAATTTGAGTATATTGAACATTAGACTCCGAAAATTCCACTCTTATAGGCCTAAGCTAATTAAGCACTTAAGTATCCTAATTTAATTATTATCTCGTGCCTAATCTTAAACCAAAGCATTTTATACTTTGAGAACTAAAGTGGTTTACTTTTGTAGGTTATTCAAACGAGCCTAACTCATTTTTGAAATATAAAAGTACCCGGCTTCTAGCTGTCAATCACCGAGCAGACATGCTTTATCTACTTCGAACAGGGCTCGGACACCGTGTCGAGTCTGTATGTTTCCAAAGCTGGAAAACTCCAACACTAGGCTCAACGGTGGTTTCCACCTTGCTTTTTAGACAACACTAGTTGATTAGACTATCTTTTGAAGGCAAGAGCCATTGCACAACATTCACACCCCAACGGATCTTTTCCGAGTGACTCATAAGAGCCGTTACAACGGCTAGGAAGACTTTCATTCGAACCAAGACTCAACGGTCACTCTGCTTGGTTGGATATAAATAGAAGTCACCTCACGAGACTAGAAGATTGCTGAACATCATTGCAAAACACATTACTTGAGCAAAAGTTATTGTTTTCATATTCAATCTTCTATTTGGAACTCCCAGTCTATATTTAATATTTTTCGAGTTGTAAAGTCTTGTAACAAGTCACATTCTTCCGTTAATTTCTCAGTAAGGTCCCTTGACTGAGTTGTAAGGGTTAACTCAGCTTAGTTGCGCTTTATTGTAAATGTTACCTCGGTCAGGAAGTACTAGATCGAGTAAGGGAACTTCGAGGCTAGGAAAACATTGTAAGGAATTGTTTAAGGGAGCAATTCTAGTAGAGTCGATCATTTGTATTTTGAGGATTCAAAATAGTGAATTTGACTTGGTGCTTGGATTAGCACCGATTGTGGTTTTGTGCCCCGGGAAGGTTTCCACGTATTTCGACTTGTAATAAGTCACCATAGAGGACTCGGACTAATTGAGTCCTTTATGGTGACTTAGAATCTCCAAGAGCAAACCTTCAATAAACACACGGAAGTGCATGGAAACCTTCCTAGGGCAAAAAACCACAGACAGTGCTAATCCAAGCACCAAGTTTAATCCACTAATTGAATCCTCAATTACAAAGGACTGATCTGTAACTGAATTGCTCCCTTAAATAATTCCTTACAGGGTTTCCTAGACATAGAAGTTCCCTTGTCCGATCTAGTACTTCCCGACTAAGTTAACCTTTACAATCGTGGACAACTAACCTGAGTTAACCCTTACAGCTTAGTCAACATACCGACAAAGAAAGTGAAAAATAATGTAACTGATTACAAGACTTTCTTTACAACTCGGAAAATATGAAATGCAGATTAGGAGTTGTAAGTAGAAGATCGAGTAAGAATGCTCTAAACAAGTCTTAGGCAATATGTTTAGCAATAATTTCAGCAAGCTTCTAGTCTTGTTGAGTGGCTTCTATTTATAAGTATCTAAGCAGAATAACCATTGAGTCTTGTTTTTAGATTGAAATCTTTGCTAGACGTTGTAACGACTATTATGAGTCACTCGAAAAGATCCGTTGGATTGTGAACATTGTGCAATGACTCTTGGCTCCAAAAGATGGTCCAATCAACTGGTGGTGACTTATGTGGAAACAACCGTTAGACCTACAGTTTGAGTTTTCCAATTTTGGAAACAAACAACCCCGACACGGTGTCCGAGCCTTGTCCACAACTAGCTAATTCTTGTCCGGTGGTGTTTAACGGCTAGAAGCCGGTTGCTTTTGTAATTCAAAAGCAGATTAGGCTTGTTTGAATAACCTAGAAAAGCAAACCACATTGGTTCTTAAAGTATAAAATACTTTTGTCCAAGATTAGCCATAGATAATAATTAAATTAGAGTAATTAAGTGCTTAATAGCCTAAAAGGATGGAATTTTCTAAGTCTAATATTCATTAGGTTCAGATTCCATCTTGAGTCAATCCTCAAATGATCAAGTTAGAAAGAAACATATATCAAGATACATGAACTTGATCCATTCAAATAATTCTCCATAAATAAATTGACTTAGAATAAAGAATTAACGCGGTAATTTATTTTAACTTGAATTACAAAGTGAGTGCTCGGAATAAATGTGTTAGAAAAATTATTTGAACATGCGATGGTTCCGAGTGGTGTCCGAATAAGACAGAAACACAAGTAAGAGATATGCAATAAAATGCTTTTTGAGTCGAGTCATAACGAGAATGAAAACTTAGATACTAGTCTATAAAGCTCATAATGACTTGGAATCAAAACTTAAGAGAGATGGGAGAGTTATACATGAGTCTTCAATTCTAAGCTTTTAAGAAACTCATATCTAAGTTTTCATTCTGTTCGACCTACTCGAAACCATTCATCAAGCATAACATTCTTAACTCGTGTTTCTTACCCACTCCGACACCACTCGGAACAATGGCATGAGTAAATAATTACTCTAACACTTTTATTCTCGACCACTAACTTCATGTTCAAAGTGAAAATGAATTGCTACATTAATATAATTTCTAAGTCAATTTATTTATTAAAAATTATTTACTTGATCTAGTTTATTTATTCTAATTATTTATTCTTTCTAATTTTATCACTTTAAGGATTGACTTAAGATGGAATTTGAACTTAATGAATATTAGACTTAGAAAATTCCATTCCTTTAGGTCGAAGATAATTGAGTGCTTAATTACTTTGAATTAATTATTATCTTTTCCTAATCTTAGACCAAAGTATTTTTATACTTTGATTACCACTTTTATTTGCTTTCGTAGGTTGATTAAACAAGCCTAATTAACTTTTAAAATACAAAACCAGCCGATTTCTAACCGTTAAACACCAGCAGGAAAGAAAATCACTATTTCAGGACATGTCTCGGACACCGTGTGAGGGTTGTTTATTTCCAAATCTCGAAAACTTCAACTTTGAGTCTAATGGTTGTTTCCACCCCGTATCTCAATCTTCACCAGAGTGATGAACAATCTTTTGAGCCAATGACCACCATATAATGATCATATCTCAATGAATCTTTTTCGAGTGATCGAGACTAGCCGCTACAACGGCTATTGAAGCTCACTAGTCCGTAACAAGTCTCAATGGTCATTCTCGCCTTGATATGTATAAATAGAAGCCACTCCACAAGACTTGGAGATTGCTGGAACCGAACATATTCTACTCTTACTCAATCTTCTAGCTTTTATAACTCCAACTCTATTTTTCTAACCTTCTAAGTTGTAAAGAAAGTTTTGTAATCACTTATACTCTTTCTACTTTTTTCAAAGTCCCTTGACCGAGTTGGAAGGGTTAACTCAGCTCAATTGTCCCGAAATGTAAAAGGGTATCTCAATTAGGAAGAATTAGATTAGATAAGGGAACTTCGAGTCTAGGAAAACTTGTAAGGGAATTGTCTAAGGGAGCAATTCCAGTAAAGAGTCGATCGTTGAAATTGTGGATTCAATTAGTGGATTTGACTTGGTGCTTGGATTAGCATTGTCCTTAGATTTCTACCCCAGGAGGGTTTCCACGTACTTCTCTATGTATTCCACTTTCTTAGTCCAATCTATACTCAAAATTAGTTTCTAAGTCAATTCAGTGCAAACTAGCTTATATTTTCTCAAAAATCTTCCATCACACTATTCACCCCCTCTAGGGTGACTTAACCTCTCTAACGTAAAGCCTTCATCTCTTATTGATATTTTCGATTTTTGTAATTTAATTTTGAATAGTTTAAGTAAAAGGTGATTGGCGATTTTATTCATCTTTTATTTTAGAAATTACTTTAGAAGTCTCGAGATATTATTTCATAATTAAGAAAACAGAAAAATTCAGATCTACTTTCTTTGGACCAAGAGTTAAGCCCAGCCATTGGCTAGTGCTCGGCCATAGGCCGAGATTAAAAATCAATCTCGATCCTATACCCTTGGCTGTCAAAAAATAAATGAAATTTTCCATCTTTTATTAGAAATACCGAGATGCAATGAGGAGAAATAAAATAGGAAAAGGGAGTTTCCGAGTTAGTTTTAGGAATAAAAACTAATTAAAAAATAAAAAGAATACTCTATAATCTTAGTATGGAAAGATTAAGGTTAAAAGACGTTTAAAAATGACTCCATCGGTGTAGAACCGATAATCTAGGGTTGTCGAACCTCGCTAATCATGATCTCGAATCGGATCCGGAAGGGTGACCGTGGATGAACAAGACTAAAGTAGCCTTTTCCGGATATTGTGAAGGTAGAGTAGTGTATGAAAATGATGGAGGTTAGGAAATGGAATGAGATGATGGTATTGTTCTACGGATGAGGATTAATCGAAAAAGAGCCAAGAGATCAAAATACTAGTATAGCATTCAATATAGCTCTTAGCTAGATTTCAACAAAGCATGTAGTTAGGTTATTGACCTCTTCCACCAAAGTGAAGGGTTAGGCTCTCTATTTATAGAGGATAGCTAGGTAACAAAATGACCTAAGAGAAGCAACAAGTAGCCATCCAATGCAAACTGAACTAAACTGGCTAAAATCTAGAAAAAGTGGACAAAATCCTATCGAATCGAAAATCCCTTAGAGAGGGCTGAGATGCGTGATGCCTGTCTCCAACGGTGTCATTTGAGTTAACTTGGTTTCCGTGTCTCGACTGGTCTCTCGGAGTCAAACATAGCGCATTGGCAAAATATGCCTCCAAATACAAGTGCCGGCTTTGTACGGTGTCATTTGGACTTCTCGCGTTTCGTGCCTCGCTTAATAGCTGAGTGAAAAACTGAAACGATGTGTTTTTTCCCTAAATAGAGAAGATCGACGCCGGCCATAGCTGCTTTCCATTCTCGGAAGCTTCCATGTTTGGAAGGTTTCTATTATTTGAAGGTTTGGGTTTCTTGGTTGGGAGCCCGACTCGGGCTTGGTCCGGCCAAAAGAAAATGGGTTTGTGGGCCAGTTTAAAGCAAAAAAACAATTTTTTGGTGCTAAGGGGTTTTCACGTGGTTTATCGGCTTTCGACGACCAATTAGACTTTGATCGTGATTCAAATCCACAAACAGGATCGGGATTTCATCATCAAGCTAACAAAATAAATAAATAGAGAAGGGATGACACGTTTTGGTTGTCTACAATCAGCTCCCTCTTTAACCGAGTCTAAAAGACGAAGGTCAAAGTAGACACTAAAAGTTACTTACTCGTTTAGCTACCACCGCTTCGGATGTCGATGTGAATCACTACGTCCGGAATTAGTTGTCACTTCACTTGAACTCTAACAAGGGAGGCTGGACTTGACTAACCGAGTCCGAAGTCCGGGTGGTTGTTTCCTGAACGTGGCTAATTAAAGACCTAAAGCTCGGATTGGTATTCCTAAACTTAACTAAGTACTTAGTCCGAAGCTTGCAGTGAGCTTGAACTCGACTCGGATAGTAAAGTTTGAACTCTAAATGCGAGCCTTAACTTGACCACTTCTTGGATATGATGTTCGGCTGGGTAACTTGAGCTTGGCTCGATCAATGGTTTGAAGCTCGGATATAGGGCCTAAACTTGACTGTTCTTGGTCTAAAGCTTGGCCAAAACTTTCCACACTAATAGTTTTGTTAACCGATAATCGAATGTAAATAGATTCAAGTGTAACTCGAAAATGATCTATAACCACATCACATTCAAATTTGCTTCCTTAACTTGGCCATGGGGAGGTCCTCGAAGTCTTGGCTTGGTGTCTTAACCTTGACCGCTGTTGAGCCCGAAGCTCAATGGAGGGATGTCTAAACCTTGACCATGGTTGGGCTTGAAGCTCAACGAAGGGATGTGTGAACCTTGATCGATGTTAGGCCCGAAGCTCGATGAGGGTGTGCCTTAACCTTTACCGCTCCTAGGTCCGAGACTCAATTGGGTGTCCGAACCTTGACCGCTATTGGGCCCGAAGCTTGATGGAGTGTGTGTCTAAACCTTGAGCACTTCTAGGTCCGAGACTTGACTAGGGTGTCTTAACCTTTTTACCGCTGATAGGCCCGAATCTCAAGGAGAGATGACTTAAACTTGACCGTTGTTGGGCCCGAAGCTCAACGCAGCATCCGAACCTTGACCACTCGTTGGGTTTGAAGCTCGACAGAGATGATGTCCGAACCTTGAATGTTGTTGGGCATGAGACTCCACTAAGGTGTCTAAAAGTGTGACCGCTGTTGGGCATGATGCTCGATGTTTATCCACTTTCGTCGAAATACTTATGTAGAAATTTTCGTTTGGACTTTGTCGTTGGATAACCTAAAATCTAGGGAACGGCATGCTTGAAAATTTGATGTTCTATGAGGTTATATGCCTCATTCTAAATTTGAGCATTTAGTTTGTGTTCTAATAGCTCCTTTGTTTTTATTCTTGGAGTTATATGACCCTTTTGATCCCGAGCCCCCACGTTCTTCTTGGCTGCTTGTGTCTAGCTCTTCTCAAATATTGGATAGTTTGTGAGCTTTGAAATTCTTGGTTGAATTTCTTTGAAGGTAGCATTATCGGTGACCCTCTTAATGGTGACTTGACGAATGTTGCTTGGTTGAATAATTCCTTCTAGGGTGCTTTGTTATTAATTTTTGTATTTTTAGAAGTTTGACTCATACAATGGAGATGAATGCAAGAATCTATAGTAAGAACAAATGCATTATTTTATTAAGATGATGAAAAAGTTTCAAAAGACAAAGCAGAAAATTGCACTTTTATCTCCCATTCCCCAAAGTAGAGCCTAAAGAAAAGCAGGCCGCTTGTACTACAATGTACTGCTGCTGGTAGTGAACCAGTGAACCTAACGAATTGGTGTCGAATCGGAATGGCATGCTTCCCGATGATTTGATGCCTTTTCCTGGTTGATTTCTACTCCTTTGAGTATTGCCAAGTGCCTTTGAATTTGGAAATAGGGAATGGGAACAAGATTAGGATCGGGGCTAGACTTATGTGCTTCCTACCTATCTGCTATAGCGAAAATAAGGAATACTGATTTGGGTTTTGTTTTTGGAAAATAGGAAAAGGAAATATATCTAGGATGGATCCGAAAAAGGAAATGCATACTTTATTAACATCCTTGATGAGTGATGGGCTCATGTAGGAACCACAGCCGGCCGGGGCCCGCTGAGCTTCCCTACTTGTGTTGGGACTCCTTTTAAAGAATGATTTTGAAGATGGTTTTAAATGTCGATTTTGGAATGTGAGGATAAAACTTTTATTAATATTTTTGAGTTTTATTAAATCCGATTTAAAGCGAATTAAACAAAGTTGAATGGCGATTTTATTAACCTTTTTATTTTAGTAATTATTTTTAGAAGTCCCGGGATATTATTTCTTAACCGGAAGATAAATAAAATTAGGGTTTCTATTTCGGCCATGAGGCTTTAGGGCCGAATAGTGTGAAAACACAAGTCCGAACCGAAGCCTCACCCACTCATTGTCCGGCGCCGGCTAGTGGCCTTGGCTAAAGTAACTCAGCCTTGGCCTCCGGCTTGACCGACAGATCCAGAATCCCTTCTTTCTTTTATCCTGTAGCGAGAAAAATCAAGATGTAATGTAATAGAAATAAAGCAAAAGAGGAGTCGCTGGTCGGTTTTAGGAAAGAAAAACTAACAAAAACAAAAGCTTGCTCTTCCAATCGTAGCATGGGAAAACTAAAACTAAAAGAGTCCAATTCTAGAATTAACGTACTTTATGTCAAACAACATGAAACAATGTGCATCATGGAGGAGGTTCGTGGTGGGGAGTGAGGACCTCATATGAGTGGTAGGATGTTGGTTCGAAGGTTCAAAGACTCGGTTATTACTGGTTAACCATGACGTCGGACTTTCATGACTTTGTTAAAAGGTGCCATAAATGTAAAATGTATGCAAATTTACAACACCAATTGGGGTATAGACATTATTGGCAAGGTGACCCCTAAAGGAACAGCCGGTTGATGGGGTGGACACCACAAACCCGGACCCAACTAAGACCGAGAGCCGGCCGGAACCGAGTGATAATTCCGAGTCCTCCGACTTCATTACGGAACCCTCGAAACCATTGCTGGGTCTTCGTTGATAACGCGAGCATCAAGGGAGTTTTGGCCACACTCGAAATACTTGTCTGTCTCCTCGGACGAGAGTAGGATAGGAGTAAGGGAGTCGGACAAGTCGAAATATTCGGAGGAAAAATAAGCCAAGAGATCTTTTCCGAGTCCTCGCTTCGAGCTCGGACGTTAAATGATCTTTTCCGAGTCCTCGGCTTCGAGCTTAGACTACTTGATCATCATCTAGGCATCTTCAGCAGAGCCGAAAAGGAAAGTTAAGGATCGAAAGCAAAAGAATTTGGTGACAACGATCGTAGCTGTCACTGCACTCGTAACCGTACTACTTTGTACTACCGATTCCGTGGTCCCCCTCCTTTTCTGCTGTCCTTTTCTCGCCGTAATTATTTACTTATTGTCCTTGTTTTTATCATTTTATTTTGCTGAATACATCACAACCATTGAATGTAAAAGGGATTTATAACCCTTAGATTGGAGTGATGTACCCTAGCTAAGAGGCCTATAAATATACATGGGCTCTCTCTTTGTAAAGGATGATGATTTTGATATTGGCTATATGCTAAGTAAAGTTGAGCAAGTGCTCCTTTCAACCCCAAAATTCTCTTTTGCTTGTCTAATTAGTGGCATAATTAGGCTGTGTTCTGAAGAGTCCGATTATACTTAGTGTGGTGATAGCCGTATCACTAAGTGTGATTAGTGCCCTAGTTTTATCCTTGGTGGTGATATCTCGTATCCTTGGATAGTTCTAGTTTATCTTGTTATTGTTCTATCGGTGCTGGTTACTTTGCTAATCATCTCCTCACGAATGATTAGCTTAATCCTCGTTGTTTACTATTTCATAGGTCACTTCTAAGCCCATTCCGAGTCTCTCATAATTACATTTGGCGCACTCGTTTTCGGGATCGGTGTAGCCTTGCGTTTTGGCACATCACCGGTCATGAATTTGTGTTAGTAGCAATCGACTACTTCACAAAATGGGTAGAGGCAGCTTCTTATGCAACTTTGACGTCGAAATAAGTAGCCGAGTTCATTACCCAAAATATTATCTATCATTATGGGGTGCCCTACAAGCTAATAAGCGATCATGGTAGCCATTTTAAGAAGGAAGTAGCATATTTGTTGGAAAAGGACAAAATCCAACATCATAAATCGTCCCCATATCACCCTCAAACCAACGGACCGGTTGAGGCCGCTAATAAGAATATTCGTAAAATAGTGGAGAAAATGGCAGTTACCTATAAGGATTGGCCCGACAAATTGCCTTTTGCCTTTTGGAGTTATAGAACTTGTATTAGAGCCTCTATGGGAGCAACGCCTTACTCGTACTTTATAGTATGGAAATAGTCTTTCTAATCGAGATTGTCATTCCCTCGTTAAGGATTTGCTGAGAGCCAAATTCTAGAAGCGAGAATGGGCCAAAGCACGCTACGAGGAGTTAGTATTATTGGATGAGAGGCGCCTCAATGCCTTACATAATGTCCAAATATACAAGGCTCGCATGTATAGGGAATTTAATAACAAAGTTAAGCCTCGAAATCCGGAACTTGGGGATTTGGTCCTTAAGGAGATAAGAGCACCAATTCGGGACCCATAAGGAAAATTTCATCCCAATTGGCAAGCCCGTTGGTACTTAGTTAGATCTTACCTAGCAGAGTGGTCAAATTAACTCGATTTGGATAGAGAAGAGATTTTCTAGTATGCCAACTTAGATCAATTGAAGAAGTAATATGTCTAGCATGACCTAGGAAGTTGGCCGAGCCTAGCCCATCTAGGCTACGCCATGGCAGGCGCCGCCACCACCCGGACAACAGTGGGCTGGCCGGGCCATGGTTTTCCCTTTGATTCTAGTATTCATCTTCAAAGTGTCGGATTATCCGGTTCCCTCATTTATCTAATGGATGGTTCAGTTAGGTGGTCCATCAATGTCTCTTATTTATCTTAAGGGCGGTCTAATTAGGCAAGTACAATTTATCTATTTTTATTTTTACCTCTAAGTGAGCGATAAAAATATAAAATTATAGCATAATACTTCTATTTAATAGAAGGTAAGCCTACTACTTACCCAAATACATAGCCGATAAAAGGAAATAAATATTTGCAAGCATATTACTTGTAAAAATACTAATAACACTGCTCTAAAGAAGCAAAACTAAACCTCCATTTCTTTTATTCTATCCTAACTTCTATCCTAAGAGTCCGAGCCCTAGTCTATCTCGTACTTTCTTTCCTTTAGGATCACTAGACTTGGATTCTTCATCCCGGTGCATTTCTTCGGCTCTTGAATCCGGCGATCTCTCCTTTTTGCAGCTTTTTGGCTTCAATTTCTCTTTCACGAGCCCGTTCATCCATCCGAGGGTTTATTTCGCAAATTTGGATAGGGAAGTAGTAGGGACAGATTTTTCAGGATCCATCTCTTTGAGTCTCAAAGCCTTCCGCTGTTGGGGTCTACTTCTATTATCCACTCTAAATAATAGGAAGAAATAGAGGTGTTGGGAGTGCCTTCGAGTGTCAACAAGTCTCGCAGTGTCGACAACTTCGGCAAACTCCTCGAATATTCGGGCCACGACTTGGTTCGTTTAGAGCTACCGTCCCCTTTAAACAAGTCAAAGTTAGTCGGCTAGATACAGTCCAATAAGACTCTTGGAGGAGCCTCGAATATGCTTTAAGTGCTCCATTAACCACATCCGCACATCACATATACAAAATCAAATATTAGTGTCCCGCACGGTCAAGGTCTAATCTTTTAGGGCCAACAGGAGCAAAATCAAATGAAAATAAAATTAGCGACAGCTAGACATAAACGAAAGTTAGAGTCTTTAGGCGTGAATCGGAAGTGTCTCAGCCTTGGCGACGCCGGACAAAGCTCCTTATGGCTGGCCCCGCCAACCGGTGCACGTTGTTTTCTTTCATTTGTCATTTTGTGATTACTTGCAATAACGAGCGGCTCTCGTAGAATTTTTCCTCGAATTTCCTTCAACCCGGTCTAAATCGATGATTGTTTCAACAACAATTAGATGAGTTAGGGAATAATAATCCTCTAATTGTTCTACTAGATTTAGTAAGGACGTTAGTGCCAAATCCTCATGGCCTCCGACCAGCAGGAACATGCCTATCGGACAAGTGATAATAACTCGGTGCCTCGGGATGATAATAGATTCAGCATAGGTGAACATGTTTCGGTAATGTTTCATTAGATTGGTCCGACTTACCCAGTTCCCAATAAGAATCCACCCTAGATTCTTATTGCTCGGTTCAGCAAGTATTTATATTTCTCTTGAAGATTTTATGAAGATTTGGATATAAGTGATTTTGTTTGCCTAAAACTACCTAATATGGCATTGAATTCTTCAAGTAGGGGCACAGCTTCCTTATCCCCAAACCTAAAGACGTGATGGTGAGAATCCCAATAGGCCACAACGACTCTTAAGAGGGTCCAATAGACCTTCACCTGGCAAATGCTAAAACGGACATTCAACCCATAATTAGTTAACCTGGATCTATCCATATTACTCATCTCACGCATCCACCGTGTTAACTTAGTCATAAAGTTCATGGTTTTATTTTTTATTGGAAGAAGGGGATACGGTATGCTCTTAGTTTGATTCGCCGAAGGCTTTGGCGTTTGAATCTCTTTAGCACCACAAGTGGATCCTATTTATAGGAGTTTTCCGGAGTTCTTAGAGTTCCGCTGCAACTCCATCACCGAGCAATCACAAACACCCTAGGATTTGCAGGTAGCAGGCGCCGGCTATGGCCCCGGTCCGGCCCGTTTTGTGGTTTTCTTCGGTCCGAGCATTCCTCGGACCATCCCCGACCCATCGCACACACCATGTTATTATTTTGGACCATGCACTTGAGATTTTCCATTTTCCATTTTATTATTTTCTTTTAGGGGAATGGGTGATAGTGCAAATTTTTTTATATTATATTTGTAACTTTTTCAAAATTTTGTGCATCATACTAAATAAAAGAATGCATTTTTAAACTCGACTCTTGCACCTCATACCATTGCATAAGAGTCCTCCTTACAAAGCAACTATTACATTAATAACAAAGCACCCTACAAGGGACCCATTAATCATCGGCGACGGAAGCGGCAAGGAGTATTATAAGCCTCGTCATCGAAGATGTAATTCCCGAAATCATCCAAGACGGATGTGGAGAACCGACCCCATTCATCGCCTTAATAAGAACTACCTCTGTAGTCCCAAGATTGCGAAGCTTCATGGGATGATCTGCTATAAAAATACCGAGGGAAATAGAGAATGTTCTCGTGACGGTCAAAAGCCTACAAGGGTAAGATGTTTAAGCTCTCCCTGAATAGTTAGGTCCTACATTGGAAGCGTTAGGCTGGGAAGTGCTAGGTCCTACCTCGAAGCACTCCTATGATGCGCATGCCGCGAAGAACGCCAACAAGAACCTTGTCTACCATTACTACTAGAAGGTCTTTGTTGATCGGAGGCATGAGATTATGTCTCGGGTACGCCAGGAAGACTACTGCGGGGAGGTGCTTTAGATCGGCTCCTCTACAGGATCGAAGGAGCGATTAGTAAATCACTAAAAGCTCAATAAAATTAGGACTCTACTAATTAAGAATTTACCCGAAAAATAGGAAAAGATCGCTCGATCGGAAGTTTTTGATTCCCCGGAGAGCATATTGAAATTCGATGGACATGGTCGTAGATTGCTCCTAGTTGTACTACAAGGTTTATCCTATGCTGTTAGTTAAAAATATTTTTAGCATACAACTAAAAGAGAAGAGCATCAAACTTTGACCCTCGCCAATTCCTATGGAAAGGATGCCCAACACATTCCTCTTCCGGGATTTCGAGAATTCTTACAAAACGAGGAGCATAAAACTTTTACCCTCGCCAATATTCGTACAACCACAGCTACATTTTGATAAATCAAGTACTGTTTTTATCCACACGAGATAAAAAGTATATATATTGGGGAAAAGGAGAATTTGAGCATACCTGAATAATCCTCCACAAGCCATTCAAAGAAAGATAATTGGTTGAATCTAGCTCCGATTTTGTACGGCACACACTGGCATAGAGGCCCCTAATGAGGCAAGTGTATGTAGAAGTGTAGACACCTCAAAAGTTTCGTCCTTTTATCTATTTTTTGTTTGTTGGCCCAATAAGGAAATCTCGAGTCTTGTTTGAGGATTTGGATCTCGGACGAGTGTTTAATTGGTGCGACAAGAGCCACTAAACCACAAAGAACCCCCAACACTAAATAAATAGACTTTTGCCTTGGGTCAATCCAAAAATCCCCTTTCTTTCGGATGATCCAAGAACCAGGCCAAGCTTTTAGAGACAACGGATGTCCAATGCTACGTACCAAGGAATTCCAAGCTTAGAACATTGCCTTTCACTTCACTCCAACTAGACAAGGAGTTAAAGACCTCAATCGAACGTTAGACATTGCATTTCATGATCACCAATATCAAAGTGTTTCATTTTGGCTCCTAGCCAGTCCCCGAGACTAGGAGCACGCATCCCGCACCAAAAATGAAACCCGCAAAAATAGAAACATGCCAAAAATGGAAACCTGCCAAAAATGAAAATTTTCATTTTGCGAAGCTTCTATGGCCAACGCTTGCCACCTTAAAATGTTAAGTGGAACAGTACATTTTGCCTCGGAGACTCCCTTGGAAGCACGCTAGGGCACGAAACCCTAGAAAAGCCTCTTGTGGCCAGCACTATGAACTGAACCTTATCCAATTTTATCCCTTCTTTATCCCTGTTGTATCGGGTTAAATCTCAAGATATTACTGCCCGGTTTTGTACCTTATTCTAAACGGATGATCGAGCATAAACCTCGGTTATCCTTGACCTAACCTCTCCCTATAAATAGAGAGCCTTGGCACTCATTTCAAGCACAACTTCATACCTTAGCATCACGTTGCTTGAAACTCGCCTAAGAGCTACTGAAAACTTTCTTTTGTATTCCGATCACTTTGTCCCTTTTCAGCTTATTCCTTCACTACTCCTATCATACTCCCTAAGTCCGATCCCTATATTTCATCAGTCACACATCTGCCTACCTATCACCACAAAAACTCACAAAACCCCCTTTCAATTCACCACCGTCACATCAAGATATCCAAATTCGAGATCTAGATTAGTAGGTGGGACAACCTGAGGGCACATATCAAGTTTTCACAACAATTTATTTTATTTCATGCTTTCTTTATTTCTTTTCGTATTATCGACAAATGATGTATCGCTTTTAATTCCTCCCCGCACAATGTAATGTTTTAGATTTCTCACTTTCTTTTCGTTTTTCGCTTTTCATTCGTTTTCACTTTTCGTTTCTGGCTTTACGGCTTTCCTTTACTTTCACTTTTATCCCTATGTATTGTACGCTCGCCCCGAATCCGATTCTCGATTGAAAGACCGATGGAGTCATTTTTAGCCTTTTATATCTTAGTTTTCCCTACTAAGATTGAGAGAGCATTTGTTTTGTTTTTGTTAGATTTTTTCCTAAAAACTTACCGGCAACTCCCTTTTATTTATTTCTTCCAAATTTGCATCTCCGCTATTTTTTGACTCGCAGGATAAGAAAACAGGATCTCGGTCTACCAAGCCAAGGCGGAGGCCGAGGCTGATCTCCTCAACCACACCCTCGACCGACCGCGGCCAACATTAGGTGCAGGCTGCCGCTGCACCATGTGGTCAATAGGTGGGGCTTCCAGTCCAAATTGGTGTTTTCACACCGACTCGACTCTAAAGCCTCACGGCAGATTTAGAACCCTAATTTTATTTGTCTTTTAGTTAAGAAATAGTATCCGGGACTTCCCAAAATAATTTCTAAAATAAAATGGTTAATAAAACTGCCCTTCAACTTTGCTTAATTAGCTTTAAATCAAATTTACTAAAACTCGGAAATCTTAATAAAGGGTTCATCCCTACATTCCAAAATCAACTTTCAAAACCATCTATAAAATCAAACTTTAAAAAGAGAAACCCGATACAACTAGGGAAACTCAGCGGGCCTCGACCAACCGTGGTTCCTATAAGGATCATCCCAATTGATCTCCTTTATTTTATCGAGATCCACTAAGTTCACTAAATAGTGATCATGAACCTTGGTAGCCTACTCGGAGAAGAGGATCGTACTAAAGAGAAAAGCAAGCACGATCTCGAACATGTTAAGGAGAAAGTTGAGGCCAAAAACTAACATCCTTAAAAGCCTCAAAAAGGACAATATATTTAAAGAAGTTATTATGTGGAAATCTAGCGGCCATAGGGCAAAAGAGATGACAGAGATAGTCACGATTTTTGTATAAGTTCTGGTCATAGGCTAGAAGCTCTCCTAAGAACCCCAAACCGGATAAACCGGCAAAATCAAAAGGAGTTATGGTCATCTCATAAAAAGGAAGGTGAAACGTGTTGGTAGTATCCCAAAAGCGTCGCTAATGGCCATAATAGGATCCCTCTCCCTTTTATCGGTCAGACGGTATAAAGTAAGGTAAAGAGGTCCAAACCCAGACATTATGAATGATTCCCTCAAGAGGAAAATTCATCCCCTACAAGTCTCCATGAATTTGGAAATGGCTCCACAACTTCGAATCGAGCCTTTTCGCAAGACAAAAATCCAACAAGATTTTAGTCAAAAAATTACTCTAAATGAGCAGTTGAAGAAGTTTAAGCCAATTAGCTTACCAAAGAGAAATAGCCAGCGAAGAAATGCGATTCTCGACCTCAACTAAAAGATCACGCGGATTCCATTCATTTTGTGGGCACCATTCTCGCTCGAGTAAGGAGTCTTGAGTAAGCTCCTCTGCTCTTGATCTTTCAGCAGGATGAGCTCTTATCCTATAAATATTGAAGACGAGAGATTTTGAGAATCAACTAGTTTTCAAATAAGGAGCATAGTGAGAAAGCATAAGAGGAATGCAAGAGCAAGAAGAGGAGTAAGTGTGCGAAATGAAACACACCATAGACCTCCTTTTATAGGCAAATTCGGTCAAGGCAGCCAAGCACACAAGACAAGAGTGAAGCAAGTAGTAAGGAACCAAGAGAATCCAGCAGAGTACGCCGGGGCCACGCTCGCCAATGGCTGGCTGGCGCGGCCACGAGGAACCGAGAGGTCCCATTGGCGACAACCTTTGCAGCCTAGCCTACCCACCTAACTTATGGACTTTTATCAAACGGAGGCATGTGATATTTGTCCCTTGTGCATGCAAGTGGCAGTTCCGGGCCAACTAATAAGCTTTTTCGAAATAGTTTTAGCAGTTTATTTTCGATCTGAATTACTCAAGTAGAACACTAAACTTTTGTCAATTTAATTATGCACTAACAAGTGTGTTAGTACAGCAGATTATTAAGCCAAGGTTCGGATCAAAGAACAATCGAAGTTTTAACATCAAAATATACCAATTAAAGTCATTAATTTTTTCTAAGTCCACTAAGTTCACCAAATAGTGGACGTACACTTTGAAGCTTGGTCCGAGAAGATGGACGTGTTTAGCATAAGGGCTAGCACTATCCGTACTTGTTGTTGTGGAGTGTGTTGAGCCTATAACTAAACATTTTCGAAGGCATAAAAAGAAAGGTGTATTTAAAGAAATTTTCCGAGGTAACCGACTAGCAATGGGATCGAAAAGGTGACACACAAATAGTCACAATTTTTATATAATCTCGGTCATAAACTAAAGGTTCCAAAGAGAAGCCCAAACTCGAAAGAATGGCAAAGTCAAGAGGCGTGATAGTCATTTCCCTAAATAGGAGATAAAAAGTGTTAGTGGTATCCCAAAACTACTCACTAATGGCTCGGGTAGGGTCACGCTCGTTCCAGTCACACAAATTGTTCAAAATAATAAAAAATGGACCAAACCTAGGCATTGTTCACGATGTGCTCCAAAAGGTATTTCATTGCTTGAATGTCCTGATGAATTTCTGGATAACACCGGTACTTCGAATAGTGCCCTTTTATAAAATGGAAATCCAATAGGATTTTAGTTAGAAGATGTACAACTTTAAATATACAAAGGAAGAAACTCAAGCCAACAAGCTTACCGAGGGAGAGATAGCAAGAGAGAAGAGATGGCTTTCGGCCTCTACCAAGAGCTCATTGGGGCTCCACTCATGGTGACGGCGCCATTCTAGTTCCAAGAAGTTATCATGTAATAGACATTCAGCTCTTGTCCTCCTAACAAGATGGGCAGGCCTTGTAGACATTTTTGAAGAAGTTGTGTAAGAAAACCAAAGTAGTTTTCTCAAGACAAGTATGAGAAAACTACAACAAAGATAGAGCAAGCAAGAGGAAGCAAAGATAGGAGTAAGTGAAGTTTGAAAATTGAACACACTAAGCTCCCTTTTATAAGAAAATAGGCCAAAGCTTGACAAGGATACAAGACACATGCAAAAAGCATGAGGTGACTAAGTACGGAATCTAAGAGCACGTGAGATAAGGCATGCCCGGAGGCTGGCCGGCGTCATCTCGATGGAAACTTTGTAGGTGTAGCTAGAGGCTAGGTTAGTGTAGTGCCATCAGGCGTACAAATGGCCCCTTAGAGCCTTATGCTTGCAAGTGGATCCGTAGACCCACAATTTCAACTTTATCGGATCAAATTTTTAGTCTGTCTTGGACTGAATTATTCACGTAAAATATTGAGCTTACGTGAATACGATTATCACTAACAAGTATGCTAGTATAGCAGAACTATTAAGCAAAGTTTTAGATCAAGAGACGAACAAAGCTTCTACGGAAAATCACCGAACTTTATTACTTTGATGACGCCAAGCTCAGGACCCTTTTACTCGGACTTCGGAACACACGCATTGAGATCAAATTCAACCCCTCATCACGGAATTCAGGTTCAACAGACAACCAATTCCATGCACTTGCTAATCAATTAGCATTTGAACCAATGTTCAAAAGCGAGATAAGTACCCTTTAGTGTCTTCTTTGACCGTTCGTCTTTCAAACTTAGACAAAGTGGAGGCTAACTATAGACACCGAAATTGTGTCACTCTTATCTCTTTTAGTTTCGTATTCTATTTTGTCAACCCCGTGATGAAATCCTAGTCCTGTTTATGGTTTCGGATAATGGTAGGAATTTCGTTGTGCATGACGGAAGCAAGTAAACAACAAAGAACCTTTTAGCACCAACATTCAACCTTATTTTCTTTGGGCCGGTCCAAGCACTGGGTCAACACTCAAGATCAAACTTTGGTCGACGCCGTGCATCAAGCCTCACTGCTTGGTTAAAACACTACTTTTTGTCTTTAACATCCAACCGACACATGGAGCTTTATTTGCCCGTACAATGTCATATTAGCTGGCACCGTGCTTCATATTTCGCGAAAGCGCTACGTCTTGTTCCAAGCATCCAACCGAGACATGAAAGCTAACTGCACAAAACGACACCATATTTGACCGACACGGCGCTTTAGGCATTTTTGGCCAAAGCACTACATTTTTCTCCAAAGACCGGATGCAACATGGAAGGCTGGTTTGACAAAACGACATCATTTCTTAGCCGGTCTTGTGATTCTCGACTTTGTCCGTGGGATCCCGGTTTTTCGATTTTCTAATCTATTCACTATTACATTTGGACGGTTGTTTCACTCTCCTTAGGTCATTTCGTGACTTACCCATGTCTCTATAAATGGAGACCTCAACCTTTCACTTTATCGATGGTTATTTCTTAGGCGAAACGCTGGTGAAATCTAGCTAAGGGCTATTGAATGCTTTACGTATTCCGATCTCTTGGCTTCCCTTCGGCTAATCCTCACTACAATACGAACATTCTATCGCTTAATCTTCATCGTTTTCATCCTTATACTTCATTCTACCTTCACTAAAATTCATAAAACCCGCTTTTAGTTCACCATCGTCACACTTCCTAATCCGATTTGAGATCAAGATAAGCAGCTAGAACAACCTGAGGGCTTTCATTATCTCCGGGCAAAGGGAAGAAGAGGTCGTGGCAAGCTGCTGAGGGTCGACCTGCTCCCAAGCTCAAATTGCTGTACTCGGCTCAAACAGCAGCCTCGAGTGGGTCGGAAGATCTCGCTCCTCCAGCCGAGTCGGCTAGAGCAGCCCCTCCAGCCCCGAGGTCCCAAGGGAAGAACCCTCGATCCACTCTCTCCGAGTCAGCCACTCGAGCTGAGCCCCTGCGAACAATTCCGGTTCTCCCTTCGCCGCGCTCAAGCACATCGTCAAGATCGTATCGGCGCGGCGCACCTCCGCCTCCACTCGAAATCCCCTCCTCCCTAGTTGGAGCCATGCACCGAGTCACACTTCCTCGGTGTCTCCGGACTTTCTTCTTTCAAATTTTCTTTTTGTCCGGACAACTAATGTGTATTACTTGTACTTTTCTCCCTTCTTTTTGTTTCTTTGTTTTTGCAGAAAGGCAAGGGGGAGAAATGTAGTCGAAACTGGTTGTCTTGTTTAGGGGAGTTTTTCCGCCCTTGTAATCGCTTTTTAATGAAGTGATGCATTTCATTATTAATTTCGAGTTCTCTATTTTTTTTGAGTTATTGTTAAAGCATACTTTATTTTATTTTGCTTTGATATATTATATACTTGCTCCGATTTACTCACTATGCCTTTCGATGAGCAAACTACTCGGAATCAATCCATTTTCCTCTAACAAAGTTTACTGTTTAAGTATGGAATGCATTTCATCAAAAAGGGGAGATTGAAGACTCGAGACATCGCTCAATATCTTTTCGAGTCATGCAAAAGGAATCGGGTATACCGGTGTTATTCATGTAGAGTTTTGATTCCAAGGCATTCTCTCGTGTCTTAGAAACTTACTTGAGTAAAATAATATTTTCTCTAAGTGATTTGGCCCTCACTTATCTCTTTTATCGCTTTTCGGTTAGTGACTCGTAAAATTGGTTCTTTATTCTAAGTCCACTCTCACTCGGATTAATCGCATTTTGAATATACCAGTATTTCGCCGTTTCTCACTCAAAATCTGACTTATGGTTTTCTATTCTATTGTTTGCATAGTCGGTATTCGTAGTTCTTGTCATGCTTAGTCTATATCAAGTTTTTCCCACTCGATATTCGTTATAGAACTTGATTCTTTGCTTAAGACTAAGTCATATGGAATTCCGAGTATCATGGATATTAGACTCGTAAAATTCCATTTCTTTTCGACTCGGATAATCAATTGCGTAATTATCATAATTATTTTATTATCTCGTGTCTAACCTTGGACCAAAGTATTTTATACTTTGAGAACCAAAGTTGTTTTACTTTTGTAGGTTATTCAATCGAGGATATTTTTTCAAACTACAAAAGTAGCCGGCTTCGAACGTTAAATCACCAAGCAGATATGGCTTTTCACCTTCCCTACTTTAGTCCCGGAAGATTGTGTCGAAGCTGTCCGCTTCCATATCCGGAAAACTGGAACGCTAAGCCTAACGGTGGTTTCCACCTCATTTTTCAAGACACAACCGATGGTTTTGGGACTTCCAAGAGAGTTAAACCGTTGTCCAACGTCCATATTTCAACGGATACTTTCGAGTGACTCGTAAAGCTTCTATCAACGGTCACAGAGGACTCTCGGTCAGCAGATGAAGATAACGGCTACTCTGCCTGGTCATCTATAAATAGAAGCCACTTCACAAGACTTGAAGATTGCCGATTCTATTGTTAATACACATACTTGAGAAAAGTCATTGTATTTACTTCCAATCTTCTACTTACAACTCCCATTCTGTAATTCGTACTCTCTGAGTTGTAAGGTCTTGTACTCAGTTACAAACTCTTCTTACATTCTTTATAAGGTCCCTTGACTAAGCTGTAAGGGTTAACTCAGCTTAGTTGTCCCTAGCTGTAAGGGTTATCTCAGCTAGGAAGTACTAGATCGGATAAGGTAACTTCGAGTCTAGGAAAACTTGTATAGAGTTGTCCAAGGGAGCAACTCGGGTTCGTCAGTTCACGGTATTTTGTGGACTCAAAATAGTGGATTTGACTTCGTGTCCGGATTGACACGGGCCGTGGTTTTCTGCCCCAGGAGGGTTTCCACGTAAAATCTCTCGTGTTCTCTTTCCGAGTTCATTCTAAACTCGACATGACCTTACCGTGCTTGTTTATTCCGATTCATTGCTTTCGAGTCCAATCTTTTCTAACCCCGTGTTTAGACTCGTAAACTGTCTTTGCCTCTTTTCTGTCAAAAGAGTGTGTTTTTGCGAAGAATTTTCTATCACCCTATTCACCCCCTCTAGGGTGACTCGGACTCTCCCCGAGCAAACCTTCAATTGGTATCGAGCCTAGCCTTTCGTAAAGGATCTAACAATCCAAAGGTTTAACGATCGGATGGCTCGTAACACCGGAGAGTTCGACGAAGGAAGATCTTCCAACAGAGCCACCAAAATTCAAAGGTTCAAACTTTGGTCACTCGGAAGAAGCTTATGGAATGTTTCCTCATGGATCATGATGAAGAAGTATGGGAAATCATACAACAAGGAAATTACATTCCAACGAAGACAGATGAATTCAGTAATCCTTCCCAAGACAAAGGCCGAGTTCACGCCAGCAGGCGCAGAAGTTCGTAAAGAACTTCAAAGCCATGAACATCCTCATGTGCGCCATAAGCTCGAAGAATATAATCGAGTCTCTGCCCGTGACTCTGCTAAAGAGGTGTGGGACACTCTGGTCAACACCTACGAAGGTACAAGTCAGGTGAGACAAGCGAAGATCAGTCAAGTATCTTCACAAATATGAGCTTTTCAAAATGGAGCCGAAGAGAACATTACTCGGATGTTCATACGCTTCACCGAGATCACCAACAATCTCAAATCTCTGGGAAAGAAAATCTCCCATGAAGAAATGTGCCGGAAAATTCTCGAAGCCTACCCAAGAGACGATGGGGTCCTAAGGTGACTCGCCATAGAAGAGGCTCAGAACCTCTCACTCTTGAAGCCGGACGAACTCATCGGAAAGCTTCGACTCATGAGATACATCCGGAAGAAGAAGATGCCGAGGGTACTACCAAAAGGAACATTGCACTTAAAGCCTCGTAATCCAAAGAAGCAAGTCCGAGCTCTTCTGACTCGGAAGATGATCCCATGGCACTCATTGCACGAGGCTTCAAGAGAATGATGAAGCACAAAAGATGGGACAAAAGACCAAAAGAAGAATTCTACAAAAAGGACAAGAGAGACAGAAAAGGTAAGTTTTCTTCACCTTCAAAGTTATCTTTGTCTAAGAATTCTGGATGTTTTGAATGTGGCAGCAAAGACCACATAGTCAAGGACTGTCCAAAACGAAGAAGGGACAGGAAGAAGAAAAAGGCCATGATGGCAACATGGAGTGATGAGGATTCATCTCGAAGACGACGAGGACTCGGATGACTCGAAGTGTCCGATGGCAATTTCGACTCGGAAGCTGAAAGAGAGTCGACTCGGACTCGGACAACGAGGAAACCGATCCTCAAGAGGTAATAAACTACTTCCTCAAATTCTCCAAAGTTGATTTAGCTAAATACATCTTCACTTTGGAAGAAAAGTCCAATTCTGATTCTTCTCATTTCAAGGAACAACTTGAGTCAATCACTTCGAGAGCACTTCTTTAAAAACGAATTAGAAAAACCGAGACTCACACTCGGAGAACTCAAGACAAGTGCTCAAACTAATGAGACTCGAGTCCGAGCTACTCAGGAAAGAAAATGAGCAACTAAAACAGAAGCTCACCGAGTCTCAAGATCTGGTTTTAAAGTTTACTCAAGGTCGAAGAACCTTGACATGCTCTTGGGATCACAATGTGTCTCGTTTCGAAAAGAAGGTCTTGGTTTCAACAAAGAGGAAGAATCTAATTCTTACTCAGAATTGTTCAAAAAGGATTCTAGAACGGTAAAGTTCAAAAGGGCTGAGCATGGTCCCATTCACGTAAATGAAAGGAGGACTAAACCCAGACCTATTTACAAAAAGAAACCATTTTCTCCTGTTTCAAAAGGAAAGGTTTTTAAAAGGAAAGAGACACAGACTCAGTTCTTTGAGAGGAAGACTCGGAATCAGACAAAACCCAAAGTCATTCAAATCTGGGTTCCGAAGCACCTTCTTCCTCGTAAAAGGACCACAAGTAAGGAATGTTACTGGGTTCGTTAGAGGAAGTGAGAAGGGTTAGATTCTCTTTGTTTTGCAGTGTCACTCGGAAAAGATCAAAAGGACACCGGTACCTGGACAGCGGATGTTCTCGACACATGTCAGGTGACCAAGGACTCTTTTCTCGAGCTGGAGTCATATAAAGGAGGAAAGGTAACTTTTGGTGATGACAAAGAAAGGTAAAATAGTGGGCATTGGAAAGATTGGAAAAGGAAGCAATCTGGTGAGCCCAGTCTACCTTGTCAAAGGGCTAAAGTACAATCTACTTAGCATATCCCAGCTATGTGACAAAGGTCAAGAGGTAAGATTCACTCAATCCAAGTGCTACATCACAGATGAGACCACCAAAGAGGTAAAGCTCTCGGTAAGAGATCGGGTAATACCTACATCATCCCTCTCTCTCGACCCAAGTCGAACTTATCCTGTTTAAAAGCATCTCTTCAAGATGATTCTTGGACTTGGCATCGTAGATTAGGTTATATTAGCTTACATACTATCAAAATGCTTGCATCTCATAGTCCGGTTAGAGGATTACCTAACCGTGCGTTTGAGAAGGACAAAGTATGTGAAGCATGCACCGTAGGGAAACAAGTCAGATCTTCATTCAAATCTCTCGAAGACAGCTTCCACATCCAACGTGCTTGAATTATCGCATATGGACTTATGTGGTGAAATCCCAGTGAAGAGTCTCGGAGGTAAATCTTACATACTTGTTATTATTGATGATTTTTCAAGATTTACCCGGGTGCGTTTTCTTAAGCATAAAAATGAAGCCTTCAAGGAGTTCAGCAAGCTCGTAGAAAGATTCAAGTTGAGTCTCGGACTCGGATTCAAAAGATTCGAATTGACCATGGAAGGAAGTTTGATTACTCGGAATTCTCGGAGTTTTGTGACAAGAATGGTATCTCTCACAACTTCTCAAGCACCTGAACTCCTCAACAGTAATGGAGTAGTGGAGAGAAAGAACAGAACCCTTGAAGAAATAACAAGGACAATGATGATTGAATAACCTACAAAAGTAAAACACTTTGGTTCTCAAAGTATAAAATACTTTGGTCCAAGGTTAGACACGAGATAATAAAATAATTATGATAATTACGCAATTGATTATCCGAGTCGGAAAAGAAATGGAATTTTCGAGTCTAATATCCATGATACTCGGAATTCCATATGACTTAGTCTTAAGCAAAGAATCAAGTTCTATAACGAATATCGAGTGGGAAAAACTTGATATAGACTAAGCATGAGAAGAACTACGAATACCGACTATGCAAACAATAGAATAGAAAACCATAAGTCGATTTTGAGTGAGAAACGGCGAAATACTGGTATATTCGAAATGCGATTAATCCGAGTGAGAGTGGACTCGGAATAAAGAACCGAGTTTTCGAGTCGCTAACCGAAAGCGATAAAAGAGATAAGTGAGGGCCAAATCACTTAGAGAAAATACTATTTTACTCAAGTAAGTTTCTAAGACACGAGAGAATGCCTTGGAATCAAAACTCTACATGAATAACATCGGTATACTCGATTCCTTTTGCATGACTCGGAAAGATATTGAGCAGATGTCCGAGTCTTCAATCTCCCCTTTTTGATGAACGGCATTCCATACTTAAACAGAAACTTTGTTAGAGGAAAATAGATTGATTCCGAGTAGTTTGCTCATGAGAAAGGCATAGTGAGTAAATCGGAGCGAGTATATAATATATCAAAGCAAAATAAAATAAAGTATGCTTTAACAATAACTCGAAAAAAATAGAGAACTCGAAATTAATAATGAAATACATCACTTCATTAAAAGCGATTACAAGGGCGGAAAAACTCCCCTAAACAAGACAACCAGTTTCGACTACATTGCTAGAAAGCTCAACCCCTTCTAAACCCGTTGTCACCCAAGCAACTTGCGCTAGACGACAAATTCTTCCCAACAACCAAATTCTCCTGGTTGTCCAACATCCAAACCACCGGAGTCTACCCGTTCTTGTGTTTCAGCGAGTTCATCTATCCCGAACTCGTCTCCGAGTTTTATACTCATCTCTCCCACTCGAAAATGTTCTAACCTCTCGGGTTCGTAACATTACTGTTCGTATCAACACCTCCCTCCTTCACCGTCTCGTTCAAAGTTTCTTCTCTCTTCTTGAACAGCAACCCTATTCCCTTCACTCGAAGTCGCCGACGACTTCTTTGAAAAGTACGCTAAAGAATTCCCCGGGTCCGGAAAGAACTTTTCGTCACTCAGTTGAAGTCGAAGCCGAGCTTCGTGTTTTCTGCCGATGAGAACCTTCTTCTCACAAGCATTCCAGCAAGGAGAACCCCAACTCCAAGCATCTCAAAGCCCTCTTCGATATCCCGGAGGGATACGAAGTCGACCTCTTCCCCTCCATCATTGAGCGGATGGCCGTCGTGCAAGCTCAACTCTAAACAAAGAAGAACACCTCCCTTCCTTTCGGTGCTCTTCTCACCCTTGTCTTCAAATAATTTCAAGTTCCTCTTCCTCTCGACCCTAACGCGGTATTTGAGGCGGCCATTGTGGTCGGCAAGAAGGAACTCCGGGGTACGGATACCAGGAAACTAAGCCCGGTGTCCGGGTTCACAACTCGGAGCCGAGGCCTCCTTCTCCACCTCGGACTCGAAATCAACCCCTCTCCCTCTTCCCTCTTCACCTGGTGGTGCCTCCACCTCAGGTGCTTCCAAAACTCTCTCTGCCCTCTTGTCCCCTGTTTTCATGGACAAGATCGGCTCCGTGTCTTCGAACTCGGAGACATGCTCGGGGCTTTCAAGTCCGTTCTTCAGTGGTCCGACCATCAACCAAAAGACTGGTCGGTCCCAAATCCGAGAGCAGCAGCTCTCGTTCTTGAGATGAGAGAGCTGGTTAAGGAGCGAAGGAGCTGGCTGAGCTCCTCGAGAGAGACGGTCCAAGGCGGCTCAGGACCGGGATGACTCGAGACGCGTCCGAAGCGTCTTCGAGCCCCGGCCCGACCTCCTCGGACAGCGAGGAAGCCGAGGAAGAAGAGGAAGATGCTGCAGATGCAGCGGAGGATGCTCGAGGAACCCGTGGCTGAGGCGAGCCCTTCCGGCAAAGGGAAGAAGAGGCCGTGGCAACCGCCGAGGGTCGACCTGCTCCCCAAGCTCAAATTGCTGTACTCGGCTCGGACGGCAGCTCCGAGTGGGTCGAAGATCTCGCTCCTCCGGCGAGTCGGCCAGAGCAGCCTCCTCCAGCCCCGAGGTCCCAAGGGAAGAACCCTCGATCCACTCTCTCCGGGTCGGCCACTCGGAGCCGAGCCCCTGCGAACAATTCCGGTTCTCCTTCGCCGCGCTCAAGCACATCGTCAAGATCGTATCGGCGCCGGCGCACCTCCGCCTCCACTCGAAATCCCCTCCTCCCTAGTTGGAGCCATGCACCGAGTCACACTTCCTCGGTGTCTCTGGATTTTCTTCTTTCAAATTTTCTTTTTGTCCAGCACAACTAATGTGTATTACTTGTACTTTTCTCCCTTCTTTTTGTTTCTTTGTTTTTGCTTGAAAGGCAAGGGGGAGAAATGTAGTCGAAACTGGTTGTCTTGTTTAGGGGAGTTTTTCCGCCCTTGTAACTCTTTTAATGAAGTGATGCATTTCATTATTAATTTACGAGTTCTCTATTTTTTTTTCGAGTTATTGTTAAAGCATACTTTATTTTATTTTGCTTTGATATATTATATACTTGCTCCGATTTACTCACTATGCCTTTCGATGAGCAAACTACTCGGAATCAATCCATTTTCCTCTAACAAAGTTTCGTTTA
Organism: Talinum fruticosum; assembly: GCA_021018815.1. Lineage (NCBI taxonomy): Eukaryota > Viridiplantae > Streptophyta > Magnoliopsida > Caryophyllales > Talinaceae > Talinum > Talinum fruticosum. Next base: position 2,196,641 of record JAITYX010000040.1, read on the forward strand.
AGTATGGAATGCCTTTCATCAAAACGGGGAGATTGAAGACTCATACACTCGCTCAATATCTTTATGAGTCATGCAAAAGGAATCGAGTATACCGGTGTTATTCATGTAGAGTTTTGATTCCAAGGCATTCTCTCGTGTCTTAGAAACTTACTTGAGTAAAATAATATTTTCTCTAAGTGATTTGGCCCTCACTTATCTCTTTTATCGCTTTCAGTTAGCGACTCGTAAAACCGGTTCTTTATTCCGAGTCCACTCTCACTCGGATTAATCGCATTTCGAATATACCAGTATTTCGCCGTTTCTCACACAAAATCCGACTTATGGTTTTCTATTCTATTGTTTGCATAGTCGGTATTCGTAGTTCTTCTCATGCTTAGTCTATATCAAGTTTTTCCCACTCGATATTCGTTATAGAACTTGATTCTTTGCTTAAGACTAAGTCATATGGAATTCGAGTATCATGGATATTAGACTCGAAAATTCCATTTCTTTTCCGACTCGGATAATCAATTGCGTAATTATCATAATTATTTTATTATCTATGTCTAACCTTGGACCAAAGTATTTTATACTTTGAGAACCAAAGTTGTTTTACATTTGTAGGTTATTCAATCGAGGATATCTTTTCAAACTACAAAAGTAGCCGGCTTCGAACGTCAAATCACCAGCAGATATGGCTTTTCACCTTCCCTGCTTTAGTCCCGGAAGATTGTGTCGGAAGCCGTCCGCTTCCATATCCGGAAAACTGGAACGCTAAGCCTAACGGTGGTTTCCACCTCATTTTTCAAGACACAACCGATGGTTTTGGGACTTCCAAGAGAGTTAAACCGTTGTCCAACGTCCATATTTCAACGGATACTTTCGAGTGACTCGAAAGCTTCTATCAACGGTCACGAGAGGACTCTCGGTCAGCAGATGAAGATAACGGCTACTCTGCCTGGTCATCTATAAATAGAAGCCACTTCACAAGACTTGAAGATTGCCGATTCTATTGTTAATACACATACTTGAGAAAAGTCATTGTATTTACTTCCAATCTTCTACTTACAACTCCCATTCCGTAATTCAGTACTCTCTTAGTTGTAAGGTCTTGTACTCGATTACAAACTCTTCTTACATTCTTTGTAAGGTCCCTTGACTAAGTCTGTAAGGGTTAACTCAGCTTAGTTGTCCCTAGCTATAAGGGTTATCTCGGCTAGGAAGTACTAGATCGAGATAAGGTAACTTCGAGTCTAGGAAAACTTGTATAGAGTTGTCCAAGGGAGCAACTCGGGTTCGATCAGTTCACGGTATTTTGTGGACTCAAAATAGTGGATTTGACTTCGTGTCCGGATTGACACGGGCCGTGGTTTTCTGCCCCGGGAGGGTTTCCACGTAAAATCTCTCGTGTTCTCTTTCCGAGTTCATTCTAGACTCGAGCATGACCTTACTCGTGCTTGTTTATTCTTATTCATTGCTTTCGAGTCCAATCTTTTCTAACCCCGTGTTTAGACTCGAAATCTGTCTTTGCCTCTTTTCGTCAAAAAGAGTGTGTTTTTGCGAAGAATTTTCTATCACCCTATTCACCCCCTTCTAGGGTGACTCGAGACTCTCCCGAGCAAACCTTCATAATTTATTTTTATCGACTTTCCTTTATTGCTTTCTTTAATACTTTTCTTTTATTGCTTTCTTATTTGTTTTATTGCTTTATTCGCATTTCTTGGCTGATTTAAATTCTAGTATTCATATGTTGTAGACTTTATTGAAACACGTTTCTTAAACTCACATCTCAAATTAGTAAAGGTCGTTTGTTCACAAGGGGAATGGAAGGGCTTATCCCTACGTTTCCTACCTTCGCCTCGAATGTAGATTCTTGATTTTAAATCGATGGAGTCAAATTTAAATCTCGTCCAAGCTTAATTTTTCCATCCTCATATTGGAGGAGTCTTTTATTTATTCTTGCTAGTTTTTATTTCTCAAACCTCATTAGTGATACTCATTTTTCATTTTATATATCCTTCAATTGCTCCTCGACATTTCTGATTTAAATTAGCAAAAACTACATTTTATTATAACCGTTTAAGTGATCGATCGAGACCGATCACCTCGATCCACGGCCCATGCCCGGTGTTGGCGACCCTATGCTGCTTGCTCTTGCCGCCCGGAAGGCCACCGGGTAAGACTTTGCTCCAAGCCGATCACTTGCTTATGCCCATAAGCCTTGGGGCGAAGTAAACCTAATTTTTGTTATTTTCTTAAATCATGAAATAGTATCCCAAGGCTTCTAAAGTTAATTTCTAAAATAAATGATTAATAAAACCGTGAATCATTGTTTGATTAATCTGTTTCAAATTAAATTACAAAAATCGAAAATCTCAATATGAGGTACATCCCCATTTCTAATAAATTTTAGAAACCGTCTTTCAAAATCATCTTAAACAAAAGAGACCGACATTCGTGGGGAAGCTCGGTCCTCAATCTGTTTCTCCCTCTACGGAGGGGACAAATGGGTCGGTAGTTCCTAAGAGGTAGTGGAAAGTCGTCCTTGGGGATTGCCATATTCAAATCCACTGAAGTCGACGCACATCCCGACCCTTCCATCTTTCTTATAGACTTGCACTATATTTCTTGTCCATTAAGGGTAGTGAACTACATTATTGAATTCGACTTCTAGTTGCTTCGAACCTCTGGTTTGATCTTTAGGGCCAACTCAGGTTTCATCCTCCTAAGTTTCTTCTTAACTAGCTTAGCTTCTTCATAGAGTGGAATTTTTATTCCACTATGCTTAGATCTGTTCCCGACATGCCTCTATATGACCAAGCAAAGACATCTATAAACTTTGTAAGGAGCGCTCTTACGGATTTTGAGTTTTCCCATTCTTGTTTTCTTGGGGTTGATCTGCAGACCCTAAGTTAATAGTTATTGTTTCATTTATAATTGGTTAGCGATTTTCATGATCTTTCACAGCTTTTATTAGTTCTTTAGGGATTTCTTTCTCATCATCATAAGCAAAATAACTATGAACATGAGGAGGAAAAGAGAAAGCGGAAATATTCATCTTATTGAATGAAGAAAGGAGAACGTAAGACTAAAAAATAGAAAGCTGCAAAATTGGAAGATGAACTAGCGAGAATTAGAAAAAGAAACCTAGCAATAGACTTAGAAATAAAGCTGCTCTCCGAAGATGACGAGGAACAGTTGGCCCTCTTCGGCGTCAATCTAAGTGATATGCTTGGACCCTTCTTTGTCAACGTCGATGAGGAATTTGGAGGGGTGGAATTTCGGGTGTGACAGGGCTTGGGACATGATGGATATTGACCAAGGGCAACAACATACTTGACCAAGATCTCCCTACATGCCTAATTGTCAAGAGCTACGGATTAATGACAAGGTTACAAAAGAAGCTAAATTCATGTGTAGATCATTTTGGCGCCTAAAGATGAATATTCTAGTTTGACTTTTACAAGTTAAGGTAGAGCTTGATCATCATCTTTTATATCTTATGGTACATAAATAATTGTTGCCTCAAGAGTGGAAGTGAAATGAAGCACAAAGGTCGGTCCAAAATACCCAAAACACCTAACAGGGTATTTTCTTTACAAGCTGTCCGGATAATTTCAAGGACCATCAAGACCATGTTTTATGCCTTAGCCAAATGGGTAATGCGTGGCCAGCAAAGGGAAGATTCTAGAAGCATCTCCAAGCATCATCCCTAGTGGAAGAATCTATGTGTTGGACCTATGACAAGCTTTCTTGCACAAGGGGAAGAAAATACTTGGCTAGAATTAACTCTTATTCTAGCCGGATGTTCCCAAGTTGGCTTGGAAAAGGGGCTAATACATTTTAGGCCATTAATCTTGTAATCTCTCTTTTAGGCCTTAGATTATGTTTTAGTTTTGATTTATTTTCTGCATGTTTTATTTCCTATAAATAGCACTAGCATTCAGCCATGTAACACAACTTTTGATGATGAATATATGAACCTTGAGTTGGATTGCTCTTTCGAGTTGGATTACTCGGCCCCTTAAATTCTCAACTGGTGTATCCAAGTTTGGCAACTTGGTGGTGTCTTTTGAGTCCTTAAGCTAGCTAGTGGTGTTTCGTATCTAGCCAAGCGAGAGGTGCCCCAAGACTTTTCAATGTGGTGTTTACGTATCCTTAAGAACATTGGTACTATCCGGTTACCCAACTTCAAAAATTCAAAACTCCAAAAATATAAATCCCCTTCATTCCAAATTTCACCCACACCTCTCTGGACAAGTTGAGGCACCCCCTCAAATCTCAGCTCAATCCAAGCATCCGTCGACCTCCTCCATCAAAAAACCCGGAGCATGTCATCCTGGACACCAGCCCCACGAGACAAACTTTGAGCCAGCAGTTCGAAGTGATCCCGACCTTGAATGAAGCCCCACTTTTTACCACCTCTTCCCAGATCCCTCCAGAACCATCCCTCCAAATTACAACTCCATCCAAACACTCCTCCAACCCCAACCACAAAAACAAACAAAGAGCCTCAACCCGGACAGCAGCCCAACGAGACTTTCTGTTTGCATTTTGTTTAAGGTGATCCCGACCTTGGATGAATCCCATCTTTTTACCAGTCCATATTAACATCCCCAAGAACCTTCCCTCCAAAGTTCACCTCCAAACTCCACCATTTACCCCTTCTGCACGCTGATCTCCCAAGACCCCACCTGCAGGTATCATTATGCCCAGTTACCTTTTTGGTGTTTTTGTCATCTCTTTTGCCATCTACCCTCACTCTACATCGTCTTGGTATTAGAGTGTGGCACTATACATCAGGACAATACCGAAAGTGAATCCTCTTCTAAGCATTTCTCTTGCCCAAACAGCAAGCTAAAATATTGTTATCTACTAGGTTGGTCCGAGTCTTACGTGGGTTGTTCCTTCTTAAGAAGGTAAGGTGCCTCCTTTTCTATTATATCGCAATCATTGAAAATTTCTAAACCGGTGAAGAGGATGCCCTTCTGCTTTAGATAATAGGGCTCAGGAAAACTATAGTAAGGGAAGTCATCCCCTTCTTTCGAAACTTCCCATTTAAGGTGCGATGATAGGGCTTATTAGAGCGGATTGTGAGTGATATAGTCCTCCTAATCTGTGTTTCCCACTTATCATTGGTCACTTCCTTAGCAGTTGCACTGTAGCCTAGACCAAATTTGTAATTATTGGTAAGCTTAAGGGGTGGAAAAATCAGGTGGTATGCCCTCTTGCCTATATAACTAATCTAGGAAAATATCCCTTTTTCCTTAGCATTGAATGAACAAGTAGGGTTAACATAAGGACTGAAGTTAAAATGTGCATCATACTTTCCCATAGTAGCTACAATCTCGAATTTGTAAAGTTCTTTGTCATTAGCATCATGCTTGATTTCGACGAAAGACTCTTAAGAAGTGATAGTGATATAAAGATTATCCCCTTAATAGTTACCACATTATCTTTGACAATCATTTTAACATTTTGGTGTACTATAGAGGGCACTCGTCTAGTGATCATGTAACAAAGGGCTTCGTAGAAGGAGATTAAAAGTAGAAGGACCGTCTACGACTTGGAAATAAATGTTCTTCACCACTACCTTGAAGTTAATTGGAAGAGTCAATGTTCCCGAAATTGTTTTCTTGGAGTTGTCAAAAGCTCGGAGGTGAACAGGTTTGCTTAGAGAGTTGTTGCTTTATGATGCCTAACCTTTTAGCAGATCCTCCAAGGGTAGACATTGTTGATGCGAATGTTATGTGAATGTCTACTTTTGGTGAATCCTTCATGGCAAATATGATGGTTCCATCATAAGTATTGACCAATCCGACCACCACCTCAAGCGCGACATCGGGAGAGACCTCAATCTTACTAAGGGCATCGATTAAGGCTTGTATGTGCTTTTGGGAGGCGAGATATTAGTTTCCGGATGCAAATGTCGGCTTTCGAGTTTTTAAGTTGTCTAAGGATTGGGTCTTCTTCTTTAGCGACTTCTTTTTCTTTTACGGCTTTCGAACTTTATTGTGGACTCATTGGCGCATTGTGTCATCCAAATCTAGTAAAGAACTGAATTTCAGCGAGTGTTTGATTCACCCTAAAAGTCATCATCTTTCAATGGTGGTGTGTCCCGAAGTTGTCGTCACTATCTTTATTGGTCTCGTAGATGTTTTGCTCATCGCTTACCCACGATCAATGGACTTCTGCGTCTAAGAAAGGTAAGCCAATTAATTGTTTGGGTTCATTGATATCTTGAATGACAAAAAAGGATCCCACTGACCTAAAATTAGTTCATAAAAGATGGCTAAGTTTCCACTGAATGGATTCTTGCTATTATTGGGCTTTTGAACGGCCTTACAAAGAGGAAGTTGACCATTGAGGAACATGCTCTCTGATTTGTTCCTGAAAGTAGAACATTGATGTGTAGTGGCGGAAGCAAAGGAAAAGATGGAAAAACCACAAAACACACAACCGGGCGAGAATAGGACCTGCAGGTGCGGTTCTGGGAAAAGGGTGAAAGGAAGGGTAAATGGTCTTGGATTTGGACGAAACTTGGAGGGGAGTGAGGTAACTGATGGAGGAAGGTTGTGGCCAAGTTTCGTGAATTTTGGATAAGGGGAACTACCTGAACAGATAGCCAGAAGTTGATGCTTGCTGGCTGGATGTACAGATTGACACCCTTTGTTTGGTTTTGATGTGGAGGACGGAGGGGTTCTTGGTTTAAGCTGAGATTTGGTGGAAATGGACTCAACTCATGTATGATGAAGTGTGTGAAATTTGGGAAAGAGATGATTCGTGGATTGGGAGATATGGAATGGCAAAGTCGCTGGATAGTACCTTGATCCAAGCTCGGATACAAAAACACCACCGAGTGAATCAAGGGCGCTCTCAAACGGTCCGGATACAGAAACACCACCGGGGTTTGGGAGACTCAAAGGACACCACCTAGATGCCAACCTAGGATACAGCTTTGAGGATTTAGAGGCTTGAGAAATCCATCCCGAAAAGAGTATAACACTCAAGGTTTGTATATTCATCAAAAAGTGATTTTACAATGGAGCATAGGTGCTTGAATTTATAATGCCTTGCCTTGGCATTTTACATAACCGAAAACCATGCTGAAAATAATGCAAAAAATGAAAATGAAACTAATTAGATTCTTTCCTCCTCTCCAAGTTAGGCTTGGATAAATCCTAGCCAAGTATTTGAACTTTTGGGAACATGTGGATGTGGTTGAATTTCCCTTTGCCAAGCATCCTTCTAACCAACTCCCACTAAGGTGAGTGCTTCTAGAATTCTCCTTCATATGTGTCATTGGCTGCTGGATATTATGTGCTTGACTTCGGTCATGTTGACCCTTGGACCGACCCTCTTGATTATTTATGAACAAGGGAAAAATAGTAACACTTGAAGCAAGTCATGGCCGGACTTCTCTTTGCCTTAACATGGAGGGATTTAGGTAGCTAGCTTATATCTTCTCTAACTTGAGTCCATCGATAAGCAATTTATTTATAAACAAGATCATAAGAAATTGATGTCCATGAACCCTCATCCTCCGGGACTCAAATGAAATATGAGAAATATGATTGAAACCATGGATATTCCGGTTCTTCCTTGATCATGCAAAGCTCATTAGGATGGACATCTTTCAGCTCAAACGTAGGACTGGCCACTCTCCATCAAACATTGTTCCGGATTATGCCCTAGTGCGGTGAAGGTTTGCTCTTGGAGAGGTTAAGTCACCCCGGAGGGGGTGAATAGGGTGATGGAAGATCTTTGAGAAAATACAAACTGTTATGCATATAATAGACTTAGAAATAGAGTTTGGGTCTAGATTACACTCGGAAAAGTGAAATACACAAAGAAGTACATGGAAACCCTCCTGGGCGAGAAAACCATGGACAGTGCTAATCCAAGAACCAAGTCAAATCCACTAATTGAATCCACAATTACAAGGACTGACTCTTTACATAATTTCTCCCTTAGACAATTTTGTTACAAGTTTTCTTAGACTCGAAGTTCTCTTATCGGATCTAGTACTTCCTAGCTGAGATACCTTCTAAACTCGAGGGCAAGCGAGCTGAGTTAACCCTTACAGCTCGGTCAAGGGACTTAGAAAGAAAGTAGAAAGAGTGTAAGTAGTTACAAGACTTTCTTTACAACTCATAAAGTAAGAAATACGAGTTGGAGTTATAAAAGTTAGAAGATTGAGTAAGAGTAGAATATGTTCGGTTCTAACAATTTTCAAGTCTTGTGGAGTGTCTGCTATTTATACACAGACAAAGTATAATGACCATTGAGACTTTACTGGATTTAGAAAGAAGCAACACCGGCACGATCTATGAGCCATGTCCAGAAATGGTTAGTTTTTGTCTGTTGTTGTTTATTGGCTAGAAACCAGCTACTTTTGTGTTTCAAAACTAGATTAAGCTTGTTTAGTCAACCTATAAAATCTAATCAAGCTGGTACTCAAAGTATAAAAATACTTTGGTCCAGAGTTAGGCAAATATAATAATAAATCGAGTAATTAAGCACTTAATTATCTTCAGTGTAAAAGAATAAAATTTTCTGAGTCTAATATTCATTAGCTTCAAATTCCATCTGGAGTCAATCCTTAAAATGATTAAATCATAAAGAATAAAATATCAGAATACATAAACTTGATCAAGTAAATAATTATCAATAAATAAACTGACTTAGAAATAAGAATAAACTCTGTAATTCATTTTCACTTGAAACATGAAGTGCTCATAATTAAAGTGTTAGTGAGATTATTTATGCTTGATGAGTGGTTTATGAGTGGGTCAAAACAGGATGGAAACTTAGATATGAGTTTCTTAAAAGCTTAGAATAACTTAGAATCAAAATAATAGAGAGATAGAGAGTTATACACGAGTCTTCAATCTCCCCTTTTTGATGAAAGGCATTGCATACATAAGATAGAAACTAATTAGTTCGAGAGAATTAAGTTTTCATAGAGAATTGATCGAGCATTAAGTATTAATCAAAGCAAGAAAAAATAATGATGAATATTTATCGGTTCAGCTCGGATCAAAACGTAACTCAAAACATATTTCTTGAAATAATCGAGCAAGTTGTTAAAAAGTAAGAAATAATACATCGAGTAAATATGAACCATCTATTCAGAGACGGATATGCTCGGAAATAAGTGAATTTCATTAATTGCAAGAAACATTTATACAAAAATAAAAAAACTCGAGAAAACAACTAAGGGAAAAACTCCCCTCCCTAAACCAAACATCTATTTTTCTATATTTTACTGTCCCACTATGCATTTCAGCAAAAATAACAAATGAGGAAGAAGAACAAGTAAATACATAAGATGTTGGATAAAAAATAAATAAAAAGAAAGCCGAGTTTGAAATTAGGAAGGAGGGGCGATCGGCAAGAAGTTGAAGATCGAGTTGTGCGTCTGCGTCTGTATGCTTGAGTGGAAGTAGTTAGGCGAGGTGGCATCGGTATAGGTAGATATGGTAGTGGAGGGATCCGGGTTTAGTGAACCAAAGGTAGATCTTCCTCTTCTTTTTCCTCCTCGAGCAAAGATTACTACAGGCTGAGTTTCGAGGCGGGGGCCTTAGACTGGTCGACTTCACCAGCCTCTTCTAAGGCACTCTTAGTGTGATCGAAGAGATCACCTTAGGTTCTTTATTGCCTTGCTACTCAGGTTTAGCAATTGCATCCTCCTTTTCTCCTTCTTCTTCTCCTCCCTCTCCTTCGACCTCTCCTTAGCCTTCTTCTTCTTCTTCTTCTTCTTCTTCTTCTTCTTCTTCTTCTTCTTCTTCTTCTTCTTCTTCTTCTTCTTCTTCTTCGAGCATCTTCGATTCAAACTCGGAAGAGCTGGAGGACTTCTCAAATTTGTCTTCACTAGATTCCGAGTCCTCGGTTGCCTTTGATCGTCTCTCTTAAAGGTGGCGAGATCCGATCACCTCCTTCGACTCAACAATCAGCACTTGGCTCTGTTGAAGCGAGTCCGAGCCTGGCTTTGCATAAGAGTCGAGTGGGGATGAAAGCACTGGAAAGATCTTAGAGTTGATTTCAACTCTAAAGCTAGAGAAGTAAGTTTATTCCCCACCTTCTAAAGAAGCTCTATAGAAGGAGCAGGTAGAGAAGTGGATGGTCCAAAAGTTACAAATGGGACCTCAAGAGTATTTTTAGTCCGAGGAGGAGGAGGATGAGTGGTAACTCGGACGAGTGAATCCGGACACTAGGCTTGACTTCCTGGTATCCTATACCAATAATCTCATTTCTTCCAAAACAAACAACGAGGCTCTAAGAAAGAGTGAGGGTTAGAAGCGAGAGGGACCCCAAAATGAGTGAAAACAGCGAGTAAGAAGGACTCCGAAAGGATATGGAGTCTTCTTAGTGTCGGATGGAACAGAAGCTATCTGTTCCAGAATGAATGGAAAGAGGTCTACATTGCAGCCCTCTAGAATGTCATAGAAAACCTTAAGAACTTTTGAATTGAGGTTCTCTTTTAACGGATAGTAAGAGAAGAAAGTGCAGAGGAGTCCAGCTTCGAGGTAATCCGAATCACGAAAAGTTCTTTCTAGACTGAGAAGGTTCTTTTGCATACTTGGCAAAGAAGTCATCACCGACTTCATTGAAAGAGATAGAATTGGAGTTGAGAAAGAGGGACTTCATATTGAAAAGTTTGTGAAGTAAAGTGAGATTGATTCGAATGGTCTTACCTTGAACAATAGAAGAGATTATGTTATCGCTCGCCATCATGTGAGTATAGAACTCGAAACAAGGTGCAGGTAAATATACTCACGAAACACATATAGTTGTACACACCAGTTTTGAAGATGTGTTTCAAAGAAAAAGATGTTTTTGGGAAGAATTTGTCATCCAGGATGAAGTGTTGGGCGACATTGTGTTTTGGGTCTTCCGAGGCGGGCTCTTTGCCTTTGCCTTTGCAACCTCGGATCAAGTGGACTTGGTTCTAGCCTTCTTTGTGGCCAAAATCTCCATCCATAGCGAGATAGACTAGAGAGAGTTTGACGAAACGAGAGAAAGAGTAGAGAACGCAGAAGATCGAGAATCGAGAGAGAGAGTGAGTGCGAGAGTGAATGAACTTTGAGAGCAAAGAGAACAAGAGAGCAAGCAATAAGTAGGTAAAGTAAAAGAAAGAAAGTGAAAACGGTGCTATTTATAGAGAAAGAAAGATTTTAAGCGACTTTCTTACTCAATTACCAAGCAACGGTTATCGGACCGTTGAGTACTTATTGCAGTAATGGCTAGTTTCTCCAACAACTATGTTTCGACGTCTAGTTCTGCTGATTGTTTGCGTGACACACACGAGAGAGAGAGAGAGAGAGAGAGAGAGAGAGAGAGAGAAGAAAGAGTTTTCGAACTTATTTCTAAGATTCTTTATTTATCTAGAGATGATCCCGAAATTTTGATGTCCATTTTACTACAAATTTGAGTCCGACTCTATAATGTATCCGAGTGACTTAGAACACACTCAGAAAATTCATAACACATAGCTCGGTCTCGTTATGTGTCAACTGATCCATTTGTTATCAACTCAAAGCATATAACAATCAATCATAATAGAATAATTCATGCAATAACTCGGATAATCATGCATTTAACATGCGAAGCTCATTCTTAATAAAGTAAAACTGTTCTTGACTCGGAGACTTAGTGAAAATATAAGTTAATTGAAATTTTGTATGAATAAACTCAAGTTTCATATCATATTTCTTATAATGGTCTCTCTAAAAATAATACCTTACCTTAATGTGTTCTGTCTTTGATTGCTGAACTGGATTCTTAGTGATGTTGATTACACTTTGGTTGTCCCACTTGATTAGAATAGATGTGAATCATACTCCAAGATCCTTCAAGTATTGCTCGATCTTGAGAATCCGAGCACAGCAAGCTCCGGTTCCAATGTACTCAACCTCAGCAGCTGACGGAGCAATTGAGTTCCGCTTCTTTGAGTGTAGGAGATGAGTGATTGACCCGAAATTGGAATGCTCCTGATGTGCTCTTTCTATTAACCTTGTATCTAGCATTATCATCATATGAGTATCCAGTTAGAGTCAGATCTGAGTCCTTTGAATACTAGAGACTAAGATTCTAAGTCCCTACAAGATATCTAAATTTCTCTTCACCGCACCGAGATATCATTCCACAAGATTAGCTTGAAATCTTACACAAAGGAAAACACTAAATACGATATCTAGCTTACTAGATGTGAGATAAAGTAGAGATCCAATCACACCTCTATAGAGTTTCGATCTATAACTATATCTTTCTCGTTTGAGTCCAACTTTAAATTGCTACTCATAGGTGTTGTTGCATGCTTTACATCTTGTAGCTTGTATTTCTTCAGTAATTCCTTGGTGTATTTTGATTGATGGACATAGATGCCATCCTTCTCTTGCTTGATTTCAAGTCCAAGGAAGAAATTGAGTTCTCCCATCATGCTTACTTGGAACTCCTGTCTCATTAACTCGAGAAAACTCTTGGCATAAAGTTTCATTAGTAGCTCCAAATATAATATCATCAACATAGATGTGAATGATAAGAAAATCACTCCCCTTGGTTGTTATGAAAAGAGTTTCGTGAATCTGACCTCTTTTGAAATCATTTTCAACCAAGAAAATGCTTAGTCTTTCATACCAAGCTCTCGGAGCTTGTTTCCGATCATATAAAAGCCTTTTGCAATTTGACAACATTGTTTGGAAGTTGAGAATTTTCAAATCCATGGGTTACTCAACATAAACTTCATCATGAATATAACCATTGAGAAATGCACACTTAACATCCATTTGATAAAAGCTTGATGTTCATGCTAGATGCAAATGCTAAAAGAATTCTAACTACCTTAATCTTATCAAAAGGTGCAAACAATCAATTCCATCTTCTTGGTTATACCCCGACCAACTAATCGGCCTTATTTTTTACTACCAAGCCTCTTTCATCCAGTTTGTTCTTGAAAACCCATTTGATTCCTATTACTTGGGTGGTTAGAAGGTCATTTGGTTAGAGTCTAGACGTGGTTTTTTCAAATTGATTCAGTTTCTCTTACACGGCTTCTACCCATTCGAGGTTTAGTTAAGGCTTCTAGTACATTTTTAGGTTCGAGTTAATGATATGGATGCTAAAAATGCACATTGATTTTGCAAAGAAGAATGAGTTCTTACCCCACTATTCATATCGGAAAGTATATATGTTCTCGGGTGGGTGATCTGGATGCATATTTGAAAGCTCTACCTGTCCTCCGATTTAAAAAGTTTGTTGGTTGAATAGGTTGATCTTCAGTTGGTTGTTCTTGCTGAACTTCGCATTAGATTATTCTTCAGCATTTTGAGTTGTGATGTGCCAAAACGCAAGGCTACACCGATCCTGAAACAGAGTGAAATTATGCGCAGTTCTTAGTGGGTCGAATGACTCAATAACTAGTTCCGAGGACTCGGAACAACTCGAAAGTTGGAACCGAGGACTAAGCCGGACTCGGACGACCGGAACCGAGGGCTCGGACTAACTAGACAACTAAAATTGGGGACTCGGACTAACTCAGCACAACTAAAATTGAGTATTAAGTCGGACTCGAAAAACCGGAACAGAGGACTTAGAATACCGAATCCGAGTGGCTCGGACGACGGATGGTCGGTTTCGGAATAAAGATGGTGGCTTCAAAAGAAGCTGGATTTTTGTGGGATGATGGTTAAGGGGTTAAGGAAGATGAGGGGAACATGTTTGGGCAGAATGGTGAGGGATAAATATGGAGAATGTTTATGAACATCCACTACAGATGCACATAACCAAGGGATAGTCTAACTTCACTTGGATACAGATTTCACCACCAAGCTTAGCTAGGGCTCAAAGGCTTGCACCTGGATACGGATATCACCACCAAGCTTGCCTAAGACTCTTTTGAACACCACCTAGTTAGCCAAACTAGGATAAGCAAAATGAGATTTAGAAAGGATAAAGGAGCTTAGCTCAACTTTGATGCATTAGCATTCATGGATAAACTTGTCTCGATTTTTACATGCAGCACTCTACATATATATAGAGCTAAAAACTAGGGTTGCTACTTCAATCTAAGGGCTGAAAATAGCCTTACATAATCCTAGGGCTGTCACTACATTCAGCCAAAATAAAAGAAGACAAAAACAGTGGCCAATGAAGATAAAATGATCAGAATAAAAGGACAACTGCAAATGGTCCCCCTTGCCGTCGTTTTCAGTGCATCTTCCTGCAGCAGAGCCAACTTAAAATGGTGATATCTCTTGATTTACAGCTCCAATTGTGATGTGTAAGATATGCTTGGAAAGCTTGAGGAATAAGCTTTTCAACCATATGTGGCTCGACCCATTTGAAGCTGTGAGCAAAACGTTATGACCAGAACAATCAGCAGAGGTCAGACTGGTCCGTAGAAATACCCGGTTTGATGTTCGGACCATTTTCTTTATTATCTCCAACCTAAAAGACAATGCCCATAACTTGATATTAATCTGGACATGTCCAAGAATACCCTTGTGAAAATTGGAGACCAAAATCTAATCCATGGTTGACTGAACACCCTTTTGAAGATGACCTTCAAGCGTCATTTTGAGTGCGCAACTTCCAGTTTCTGAGTCAACTTCAAATGCTCATAACTTGAGATTCCCAACTCCAATTTAGATGTTCTTTATATGGTCAGAAAGCTTAGGATGTTAGCTTTCCATCCATACATCATGAGGTGATGTTGGAGCTCTGGATCAGAAGATATGATCAAAACAAGGTGTAGGTGTCATCCTGGATGAGCAAGCTGCCAGTTTTAACAAAGGTCTTCCTCAATTATTATCTCCGCATTTATTCAAGATGCCCATAAGTTTTTAAGCTTGAGGACATCATGAAGTACTTGTATGAATAATTTGGTAAGCAAACTCATAGCCGTTTGTGACTGAATGGCAGAACTTCCAACCCTTACAACACGAAAGAATTCTGAGTCACTCGAAGCTTATGGAAAGGGGGAAATAAGTGTGCTACCCAACTCAGTTTGATCGTGGATGGCTTTGGGCTTGGAGTATGTTGTAGCCCATGGGTCTAGGTCCATCAAGTTGGCTCTTGAGCTTGTTCATTCTGAGTTACAGCATTTTGAGTTGGCTTATTCTGGGTTGGCTCATTCCGAGTTGCCTCGGTTCTTCTATTTTGACTCATTATGAGCTCAGCTTCAGCAATGTCGTCTTCATCTTTGTTAAGCTTGAGACCTGAGAAGGTGCATTCCCATATCCTGCCAAGGTCAATATCATCAAAGATAAAGTGGATGCTTTCTTCCACTTTTTTAGTTGTTTTGATAAAAACTCGATAAGCTTTAGCATGAGATGAGTAACCCGGAAATATACATTCATCCGACCATTGTTATGTACACAACATTTACATACGAATGGTCCGAAGTAGGTGAAGACTCGGATCTTAACTATAAATACTGAGCTACATGGAAACTCATATCTCAGTTTTCATCACTGTTTTGAGTGACTCGGATAATACTTTGTTTTATATCTTCACTACTAAGACATTCGACCTACTCGAGTCTACTTAGAACCATTGCATGATTAAATAATTCTCTTAACGTACTTTTTCTTAGTACTGATTGTGCTTGCTAAAGTAAACTTAATTATAGTGTTAATTCACTCCTCCAAGTCAGTTTATTTCATAGATGATTATTTTATAGATCTAGTTCACTTTCTCTCGTTGATTATTCTTCAACTTGATTTTTCTAGAAGTTATTCCGAGCTGAATTTGAACCTATTCGATATTAGACTCGAGAATATTCCACTTCTCTAGGCCTAAGATAATTACGCTCTTAATTACTCAAATTTAATTAATATCTTTGCCTATCTTTAGACCAAAGTATTTTATACTTTGAGAACCAATGTGGTTTACTTTTTTAGGTTATTTAAACAAAGATAATCTATCTTTTTGAATATCAAAATCAAACAACTTGTAGTCTGTTAAACACCATCAAACAGTTTTAGCCAATTCTGGACGGGATTCGGACACCGTGTCAAGGCTGTCTACTTCCAAAACCGGAAAACTCCAACACTAGGCTCAATGGTGGTTTCCATCTTACTTTTCAGATTACACCAGTTGATTGATACACCTTTTGGAGCAAATAGCCATTACCCAATGTTCACACTCCAACGGATCTTTTCGAGTGACTCGGAAAAGCTCTTACAACGGCTAGTAAAGACTTCAGTCCAGAAATTAGACTCAACGGCTTGTCTACTTGGACATCTATAAATAAAAGACACTTCACAAGACTTGAAGATTGCTGAAACTATTGATCAATACACTGCCTAATTCTCTTAGTGTATTAATAACTCAATCTTCTACTTAGAACTCCAAGTATGTAATTAATATTTTCCGAGTTGTAAAGTCTTGTAATCGATTACATACTTCTCATACTTTCTGAGTAAGGTCCCTTGACTGAGCTATAAGGGTTAACTCAGCTAAGTTGTCCCCGATTGTAAAGGTTATCTTAATTAGGAAGTATTAGATCATATAAGGGAACTTCCGAGTCTAGGAAAAAGCTGTAAGGAATTATTTTAAGGGAGCAATGCTGGTAGGATCAGTCCTTTGTATTTTGAGAATTCAAAATAGTGGATTTGACTTGGTTCTTAAATTAGTGTTGTCCGTGGTTTTCTGCCCCAAGAGGGTTTCCACATATTTCGAGTGTTCTCATTTCATAGTCCAATCTAGACTCGGAATAAGTTGTTTATCTCTTTCCAAGCAAAAAGTGTCTAAGTTCTTTTAAATTTCCTCATCACCACTGTTCACGCCCTCTCTAGGGTGACTTAACTTCCCCAAGAGCAAACCTTCAGTAGGAAATGTTAGGCTTCTTTCCCTTGTACAACTCATATGGTGTCTTCTTCAGGATGGGTCCGATGAGGCATCTATTGAGTGTATAGTTTGTTGTGTTGATTGCATAAGCCAAGAAATAGTAATGTAGATCATTTTCAATCATGATGGTCCTTGCTATTTGTTCAAGAGTTTTGTTTTTCTCTCTATTACTCCATTCTATTGAGGATTTCTTGGTGCGAGAGAAGTTGTGGGAGATGCCATTCTTGTCACGAAGTCACGTAAATTCCGAGTTATCGAACTCCCTTTCATGTTCGGTTTGAATTCTTCTTATCTTAGTCCGAGACTCCACTTGAATTTTCCTACGGATATTAGTGAACTCTTTTAAGGCTTCATTCTTGTTGTTTAGAAAACACATCTAGTTAAATCGTGAGTGAATAATCATCAATAATAACCAACACATATGATTTACCTCCTAAGCTTTTCGGAGGAATTTCACCACACAAATCCATATGAACCATTTTAAGTACTTTGGATGTAGACATAGTTTTGAGTGGTTTGAAAGATGATCTAACTTGCTTTCCTTTTGTGCATGCTTCAAATATTTTATCTTTCTTAAATGCACATTTAGGTAAACCCCTATCAAATCCATGAGATGCAAGTTACTTAGCGGTATGCATCTTAATATGACCTAATCTACAATGCCATGTCCATGAATCATCATTCAAAGATGCTTTCAAGCAAGATACATTCTGACTAGAATCCGAGAGAAGAATGGTATAAGTGTTACTTGACCTCGGACACTGAGACTTTTGTCTCTTTGGTGATTGCATCGAAAATGTAGCGATTGGTCCGAGTGAATCTTACCTCTTGACCTTTGTCGGACAACTAAGAGATGCTTAGAAGATTGAACTTGAGCCCCTTTGATAAGATAGACTAGATCGACTGAGTTATCTCTTTGACCAACACTGTCAATCCCAACCTTTTTGCCTTTGTCTGTTATATAAAAATATGACTTTTCCTCCATTCACATCCTCTAACTCCGAGTAGAGTTTTGAGCCTCCGGACATATGGCGTGAGTAGTACTACATAAGTACGAGTGACCCTTCCGTTTTTGAGTTATCTACAACACAGAAACAAACTAACCCTTCTGCCTTCCTCTCACAAAGCTAGTAACTATCATTACTGTGGTCTTTCTTTGAGGAAGAGCACTTTTGGGAACCCAAATTTGAATGATTTTGGGTTTGGTCCGATTCTTAGTCTTTCTTTTATAAAAATGAGTTTGAATCTCTTTTCTTTTAAAACCTTTCTTTTTGTAAACTGGTTGAGAAGGTTTTTTCCTGTAAATTGGTCCGTGCTTAGTCCCTTTTCCATGTGAGTGAATGGGACCATGTCTCAAGTACGTTTAGATTTCATCTCAAGTTTTCTAACATATTTTTCAAAATAGTACTCTCGGTAGTAAGAGACTCGAGTTGTTCTTTGAAATTAGAAGAGTCAAAATTGGACTTTTCTTCCAAAGCAAAGATATATCTAGCAAGATCAAGATTGGAATACTTAAGGAAGTATTCGATTACCTCCCGAGGACTTGTTTCCTCAAGCATCCGAGTTGTCTTTATCTAACTCAAATCCAGCTTCTAACTCTCATTATCGCCATTAGACACTTTGAATCATCAGAATCATCATCTTCCAAGGCTTCATCATCGCTCCAAGTAGCCACCATAGCCTTTTTCTTCTTTCTATCCTTCTTTCTCTTTGGACGAGTCCTTGACTATGTGCTCCTTGCTACCACACTCAAAGCAACCAAAGTTCTTAGTTAAAGACAACTTAGAAGGGGATGAGTATTTACCTTTCTTGTCACTCTTGTAGAACTCTTCATTTGGCCTCTTTTTGCACTTCATCATCTTTTGAAGCCTCGGCCAATGAGTGCCATGGGATCTTCTTCTAGATTCGAGGAGCTCGGACTTTGTCGTCCGCTTTCGAGGCCTTTAGTGCAATATTCTTTTGGTGCTGATCTCAGCATCCTCTTCTTCTAAGTGCAGCTCATGAGTAAGTAGCTTCCCAAGTAAGTAGCTTCCCAATGACCTCATCTTGCTTTAGTTTAAAGAGATTATGAGCTTCTTCAATTGCTATGACCGTAGGAACCCATCATCTCGTTGGTAGACTTCTCATAATTTTTCGAACATTTCTTTATGAGAGATCTTTCTACCTGGATATTTACGATTTTTGGTAATCTCGGTGAACCGAGTGTACATCCGAGTGATGTTCTCCTCATGCTCCATTCTGAACAGACTTATGCTTGTGAGGATATTGACTTATCTTTGCCTTCTTCACTTGGCTAGTTCCTTCATAGGTGTTGACCAGTGTATCCCACACTGTTTGGTCGTGTCACGAGCTTACACTTTATTGTATTTTTTTGAGATGATAGCACACATTAGAGTGTTCATTGCTTTGAAGTTCTTTCTAAACTTCTCATTCTCTTCGATGAGTGTACTCGACTTTATTTGGGCATAGATCTTACTCCTTCTACCTTCATTGGAATGAAGTTTCTATTCTTGATGATGTTCCTTACTTCTTTATCATTGTCCGAAGGAAGCATTCCATCATCTTCTTCCAGAGTGTGCAATGTTCGACCCGTTGATCTTGGGTGGTCTAATGGATGAGCTTCAGTCAACGAACTCTCCATTGTTCGAGAAATCTTCATGACTTCCGGAGTTGGCTCTATTTATACACAGCAAGGTAGAATGACCATTGAGACTTGTTCTTGGCTGGTGAGATTCAATAGCTCGTCAGTAACGGCTAGTCCGAGTCACTCGAAAAGAATCCATTGAGATGTGAATGTTGGGTTGTGATTCTTGGCTCAAAAAGTGGTCTAACCCTCCGCATGTGATTGAAATCTTGGTGGAAACAACCGGTAGATGCAAAGTTGGTGTTTAATGGATTTAGAAACACGCAACCACGACACGGTGTCCGAGCCATGTCCACAAATGGTTAATTTCTTTCTGCTGGTGTTGAACGGCTAGAAATCAGCTACTTTTGTATTTCAAAAGTAGATAAGCTTGTTTAATCAACCTACAAAAGAAAATCAAAGTGGTACTCAAAGTATAAAAATACTTTGGTCTTGAGTTAGGCAAAGATAATAATTAAATCAAAGTAATTAAGCACTTAACTATCTTCAACCTAAAAGAATGGAATTTTCCGAGTCTAATATTCATTAGGTTCAAATTTCATCTTAAGTTAATCCTTAAAATTATCTGTCAAAAAGAATAAAATATCAAAATACATAAACTTGATCAAGTAAATAATTCTTAATAAATAAATTGACCTAGAAATAAGAATTAACGTTGTAATTTATTTTCGGTTGAAACATGAAGTCGGTGCTCAAAATAAATGTGTTAGTAAGATTATTTACTCATGCCATTGTTCTAAGTGGTGTCCGAGTGGGTCGGAAGAGGATGAAAACATAGATATGAGTTTCTTAAAAGCATAGAATGACTTAGAATCAAAACCATAGAGAGATAAAGAATTATACCCGAGTCTTCATGCGCAATGATATTTACAAAATTTTCATACGTCCTACTTTTTACATTTTTGCAGTTTCTAATCCTCGCTCTTATAGGCAGCAACTCAATTTTCCCTTTAGACATTAAGTGGTTGACGGCTTGAGCGTAATTAGTATCTATAAAAGTGTAGTTAATTAGTATACCTATTAAGGGCATTGATATATACACCCCTACTAGTATTGCTCGTGTTAGAGGTTTTCTTATCTTTAGATTAGTAGTTACCTCTATAACCAGCCACGACTTTTGTTGTCACAACAGACAACTCTTCTTCTATCAGTATACCCACGTCTTTGAGGACTCGTGAAACTCATGAATGATACGAACTTTAGATGTTGATTAAAGGTGCGCTGAAGGTTCTTTACAATTATTCTAACCTGGTCTTTCTCGGTAGGTCGGTTTGCCATTTGTCCAGCCTTTGCCCTCCATTTGGTGTGGAAGTCGATGAAGCTTTTCTTTCTCCTCTTATTTGATCGGTTTTAAATCTCGAACGGTGACAAGTAGATCGTTGTTCTAAGAGTATTAGTGTAGGAATTCCTTACATAGATCAGTCCAATTAGTGACTTTGCATGAGTCAACTCGATATACCACTTCATTACGTTGTTGTCGAATGTCCATGGGAAAATGATGTGGTATGTATTTTCAGGTCCATTCTTAACGATCATTACTCCTATGAAATTATGAACATGATGGTAGGGATTCTAGAAAATATGAACCTTAATATTTGGCATAGTAAATTTAGGAGGTAGTTTTCCTTTGGAGATTAAAGTGAATCCCGTGAGGCCATAGTAGTGACTCTTGAACATGAAGGACTCTCTTAACATTATGTCTATCTAATCTATACAGGGATTAGTCTTACATTTGGGGATCGGTTTTGGAGGTGGTGGAAGAACTCTATTTTTATTTCCCTTCCTCTTCTTCTTTCTCCCTTTGTCCCTCTTTCTCCTCATTTTTCTGTTTTCCTCTTTCCTTTTCTTTCTCTTGATTTTTCACGTAGAGTCGTTAAAATAAGGTTGAGAGTTTCGGACATGGACTCTATTTTTTGATCTAGAGCCTCAAGCTGGGCTTCCATCTTAGATGAGGTTTCGTTGAGGAAGGTGATAATAGGAGATGGTTGTGGTTCTTCATCCATCGGAGGGGAATTACTTTTGGGTATTGTCCTACGATGAAAAATTGATTGAACTGATGTTATGTGCATCGAAGTTGATTAAATCGATGTGTTGAACAAGGAGATGCAGAAATGGACTCTTCACCGAAGTGCTCCAACCTTTTGGAACACGGATTCGACAAAACCTAGTTAAGGTAGGCTTCCCTATTCTATAGCCCAAAGGATAATTTCTCAGGACCATGCTAAGAAAACCAGCTTTTGGGGAGAAAGGACTCAAGTGATAGACCCAAAGAGACTAGGAAAAGGAAAGAAAATGCTCTTTAAATTTATTTGGATGCGCATAAGGGATACAAAATGACTAAAGGGAGATGTACTGATGCTAATTACTTTGATTGGGATGAATTTATTTGTCTAATGCAAAAGGAAAAGAAAATACATCCTGAATCAAAAGATGAAAGCAACATGAACTCCCTTGATTTGAGATGAATTTTTTTTTTTTTTGCCTAAATGCATAAATGGACTCTCCTAAGTTGAGATGAATTTTACTTTAAGCTAATGTATAAAATGGACTCACCTAATTTTGAGGTGAATTATATTTTGGCTATACAAAAAAATGCAAGCATGCTAAAACTCAAAAAGTCAAAACCTAAAAATAGGCCTAAAACCGATTGAAAAAAGAAAGAAAAAAAGAGAAAGAAGGGTCTCCTACATGACCCTCCTTGGTTGACCGTAGGAGGCCGGTGTAAGGTACGTTTGGTGGCTGAAGAAAAAATCAAGACTAAAAGAGAGATTTTTTTAGACTGACTCCGAATGCACTTAATGGACCCACCTTAAAAGGGATAGGAAAATTTGACTTTAGGCTAAAAGAAATGCACATATTGCACCCACTCAAGACAGGTTAACGATTGTATTTTATTTTCCACCCATGCAAGGGTTATTTAGTCCTTCATGCAAATAGAGATAAAGGGACCACGTTAACAACCAAGGATATATAGTCAAAAAGAGGGATAAATCTAGGTCAAATACACGGAGTCTTATAGTCTAAGAATTTAGTCCTTCATGGGGTGCATGACAGGAAATAGCATGAATCCTCCATGCGTCTTGCTAAAAACCAAGAAAGGCGTGATATGTGTGGAGAGTAACCACCATCCCAATAATCAAGCCTAACCGAGCCCACTAGATTAGTAATTCGACCTCTCCAAAAAAATGTTCTTAGGGGTAAAGCTTATGGTAGAAATTAAAAGCAACTATGTTCAAGGCTACCTAAATGCAACATGCCTAATGAAAAATACATTAAGAAAACTCACAATTAAAAATTTCAAGTATTAACCTCTTAATAAGTGATGCACCCAGTGGAGTCCCCACTCGTAGGAACTCCGCAACGCTGTGCCGGCCCTCCCGTAAGAGGGGACGGGCCGTAAGCTGGACCGAAGTTTCCCATGGAGCGATGTTGGCTCTTGTTTTGTGTTTTGGAAATAATGATTTTTGAAAATGGGTTGTGTCTCTTGGTGAGATTTCCGATTTTTGTAACTTAAGGCAAAGTGGTGACTGGTGATGGAGAGTGGGCAACTTGGAGTTTTGAGCAGAATGCTATTCATTTGGAGGAGCCATGGATGCTTAAGGATCAGCCGGAATGTTTCATTATCAAGGGAAAAGTTCACAACTCATCCGATTGGTGCTATTGGACCCCGGAGGGTGATGAGTCCAAAACATTAAAGTTCTTATGATTTTGTTCATAAATAATTGATTACCAATTTAGTTAAGAAGGTTAGTTGAAGCTAGCCACAAAAACCTCCGAAGCAAAGCAAGTGTGAAAGGTCAAGCCAAGTCAAGGGACATTACCATTTTATGCTTAAGTACATAAATAAGATAATGCTTGAATGAAGTCGGTCCATATTAATGTGAGATAGACCATGGCGGAGCAACAAAGGAAGATGATGACAAAGCATTCTAGAAGCATCAAAGAATCAAGAAGCTTGAAGAAGGGAAAACAAGCCTAGGCCACATGTTCCCAATTTTGAAATACTTGGCTAGGATTTACTCTAGCTTGGCTTAGAGGAAGGGAAAGGAATATTGTTTGTTAGCATTTTATTTTGCTTTTTTTTCAGCTTGAATTCGGTTATGTAAATGCTCACATGAAGCATTATATATTCAGCACCTATGCTCCATTGTAAAACACTTTTTGATGAATATACAAACCTTGAGTGTTATACTCTTTTCGGGATGGATTTATCGAGCCTCTAAATCCTCAAAGCTGTATCCTAGGTTGGGATCTAGGTGGTGCCCTTTGAGTCTCCCAAACCCCGGTGGTGTTTCTGTATCCGGACCGTTTGAGAGCGCCCTTGATTCACTCGGTGGTGTTTACGTATCCGAGCTTGGGTCAAGGTACTATCCAGCGACTTTGCCATTCCATATCTCCCAATTCCCTCAGCCATTTTTCGCCAAATTTTAACCACAATCCTTCCAGTCCATCTACTTCCATTCCTCCAAATTTCGGCCCCATCCAAGAACCCGTCCGTCCTCCACATCAAAACCAAACAAAGGGTATCAATCTGTACATCCAGCCAGCAGCATCAACTTCTGGCTATCTGTTCAGGTAGTTCCCCTTATCCAAAATTCACGAAACTTGGCCACAACCTTCCTCCATCAGTCACCTCACTCCCCTCCAAGTTTCGTCCAAATCCAAGCACATTTACCCCTCTTTTCACCCAATTTCCCAAGACTGCACAATCAGGCCCTATTCTGCCCGGTTGTGTGTTTTGCGGTTTTTCCATCTTTTTCTTTGCTTCCGCCACTACACATCATTTTTGGTATCAGAGCAAGTTCTGAACCTTGGTTGAGTGTATCCATTTCCATAAAAATCAAAAATCCAAAAATAGCCAGCCAACAAGTTTTTTTAGCCATGAACGCAAACTTATTTTTGAGAAGGTCTTTGTGCGGTTTCAATGAGCTAAGTGAAGATCAACGTGAGAACATCTTCTACACAAGAGGAACGGTGCTTAACAAGGTGTGCTCTATCATTATTGATGGTGGTAGTTGCACAAACGTGGCCTCAACAACCATGGTAGAAAAGCTTGGGATTCAAGTCTCACCTCATCCTAATCCATACACCATCCAATGGCTAAATCAAGGTGAAAATCTTCTAGTTGATTCTAGATGTCTTGTCTCCTTTAGCATTGGCAAAAATTGTCGTGATGAACTTTGGTGTGATGTGCTACCTATGGATGCATGCCATTTAATGCTTGGTAGACCTTGGCTCTTTGATAGAAGAGTCATTCATGATGGGTACTTGAATACTTATGCTTTCACCAAAGATGGCAAGAGGATCACATTGGTTCCCTTGTCACCTAGTCAAATCCCACAAACAAGGCCTCAAAATGACTCCCCTCAAACCGGTCAATGTCATGGAGAAAATGATGAGCCTCGGACCACACAAGACCCCCTCCTACTACCAAAGAACCCGTGGCCGAATCTGCCCATTTGACCTCAAAAATGCCATCCCACATTTTTGTGCCTAATCTGGTCATGAGTAAACTGCCCAATATGCATATTGTTGTTCATGAGTTTGGTGCTAAGGAAGAGCTTGAAATGAATTCCAAAGTGATAGAACAAGGGAGCCTCAAAAATTGAATGATGCATTTTTCATGAGGTGTTCTATTCCTTTACATGTGGAAAATTATGGAGATATTTTTGAGAAATTTACATGGACATTTATTGTTGAGAGAAATCTCCAAAGGTTATACCCGGATTGTGTGAAGAGGCCAAGGAGAGTTTTGACTATCTTGTGCATACTTACATATGGGAGTTTCTATTTGTTGATTCAAAGGAGTAACCAAAGAGCCAATAACTTGGCAAGGAGGTACATCTCATTTACTCCATTAGAAAATTGTGTTTTCTATTTTGATCAACTAATGTGCTTGTATGGTGTTGATCATGATTTTGGAAAGCTCCTAGTGCATAAGGAGAATTTGTTCATAGAGACAAAATTGTGTGCATCTAATGATGGAGCTAGTGCCGTGTTCATCCAACTCACTTACCATGGCTGCCTTACTACTTACTTCAAGAAGCAAAGGGCCTTATTGAGACCTAAGGAGGAAATCTTTATCCTCCTCAAGCGCACATTTCCCAGCCATGAGGTTTTGTTTTTGGACTGCCTCAACTCTGTCCAAGAAGTTGGAATCATGAAGGGAGCAATAAAAGCCAACCTGTTTTGGCTTGTGTTAATTAAGCTTGTGTGGAGTGTGAGTGCGCTTGCTGCCCACGTAATTGGAGAAGCCATGAAAGCTCTACTTATACCGTTAAAGTTGTGCCATTATTGTGGTACACAAAAGACATTTGAGCTTAGCTCCATTCATAAGCACATGTCACTACCCACAAGAGAACCCGCTAGCCTTCCATGGGCTGAAATGAACCCCATTATTACCCCACCACTTAAACCACCTTTACCCCAATTTCCCCACCAAAATCTGCCCATAACTTTCCAAATAAAAACCCTTTTGATCTCCCTCCACAAAAATTCCACTCCCTCACCACTACCCTACAAACCAAATCTATCCTTGTCCCTTCAAGCAAGAGTCCTTCTAGCCTACCCCCACAAAAACACCCAATCCGAATGCTATCTATCCCATCCGAGTAGGTAGTGATTTAAAGCCCATTGGAGATGAGTTAGGAGCAGAAGACCGAGAAGAGAAACCAGCAATTCAGGGGCAGAATTGATATCAACGAAGTGGTCTATCTTCCTCAATGCATGTGGTTTGATGTGCCTTATGTTGAAATGGTTGCTGGACAATATAATCCCTACACTATGAGCATACTAGTGGAGCAGCCGGACTGGCTGAAAGATCACCACCTCCACATACTAACTGGCTGCCTAGACATGGAAGGACATTCCATTTTGGTTCCCAACATAAGCTCCGACATGTCCAGAATTTTTCCCACCCAGCGCATATTATTTGTGCGAATTTGAGGACAAATTCTCTCCTACAAGGGGAGAATGATGGAGAGTGGGCAGCTTGGAGTTTTGAGCAGAATGCTATTCATTTGGAGGAGCCATGGATGCTTAAGGATCAGCCGGAATGTTTCATTATCAAGGGGAAAAGTTCATAACTCATCCGATTGGTGCTATTGGACCCGGAGGGTGATGAGTCCAAAACATTAAAGTTCTTATGATTTTGTTCATAAATAATTGATTACCAATTTAGTTAAGAAGGTTAGTTGAAGCTAGCCACAAAAACCTCCGAAGCAAAGCAAGTGTGAAAGGTCAAGCCAAATCAAGGGACATTACCATTTTATGCTTAAGTACATAAATAAGATGATGCTTGAATGAAGTCGGTCCATATTAATGTGAGATAGACCATGGCCGGTTATGGAGCAACAAAGGAAGATGATGACAAAGCATTCTAGAAGCATCAAAGAATCAAGAAGCTTGAAGAAGGGGAAAACAAGCCTAGGCCACATGTTCCCAATTTTGAAATACTTGGCTAGGATTTACTCTAGCTTGGCTTGGAGGAAGGGAAAGGAATATTGTTTGTTAGCATTTTATTTTGCTTTATTTTTCAGCTTGAATTCGGTTATGTAAATGCTCACATGAAGCATTATATATTCAGCACCTATGCTCCATTGTAAAACACTTTTTGATGAATATACAAACCTTGAGTGTTATACTCTTTTCGGGATGGATTTCTCGAGCCTCTAAATCCTCAAAGCTGTATCCTAGGTTGGCATCTAGGTGGTGTCCTTTGAGTCTCCCAAACCCCGGTGGTGTTTCTGTATCCGGACCGTTTGAGAGCGCCCCTTGATTCACTCGGTGGTGTTTCGTATCCGAGCTTGGGTCAAGGTACTATCCAACGACTTTGCCATTCCATATCTCCCAATTCCCTCAGCCATTTTTCGCCAAATTTTAACCACAATCCTTCCAGTCCATCTACTTCCATTCCTCCAAATTTCAGCCCCATCCAAGAACCCCTCCGTCCTCCACATCAAAACCAAACAAAGGGTATCAATCTGTACATCCAGCCAGCAGCATCAACTTCTGGCTATCTGTTCAGGTAGTTCCCCTTATCCAAAATTCACGAAACTTGGCCACAACCTTCCTCCATCAGTCACCTCACTCCCCTCCAAGTTTCGTCCAAATCCAAGCACATTTACCCCTCTTTTCACCCGATTTCCCAAGACTGCACAATCAGGCCCTATTCTCGCCTGGTTGTGTGTTTTGCGGTTTTTCCATCTTTTTCTTTGCTTCCGCCACTACACATCAACTGATGATTTTATTAATCGTTTATTTTAGAAATTAGTTTTTAGAAATTAATTTTAGAAAGTCTAGAGATATTATTTCATAATTTAGAAAAATAGAAAGACTAAAATTTACATTCGCACGCAAAGACTTTTGGGCAAAAAGTGTGAATAACACCAGTTTGGACTAAGAGCCAAGCCCGGTCACTAGATGACACCGGCGAGAACCAGCACTGTTTGCTCACCGATGCCGGCTATTGGTCGAGACCGAGGAGTCAATCTTGGTCTATAGCCTTGGCTGTCAAAAAATAAATCAATTTTTATGCAATTTTAAATTAGAAATGTCGAGATGGAATTAGGAGGAATAAAAACAGAAAAAGAAGAGTCGCCAATCAGTTTAAGAAGATCAAAACTAAAAGAAATAGAAAAGAAAACTCTTCCAAACTTATTATGGGAAATCTAAGTCTAAAAAGATTTTAAAAATGCCCCCATCGGTATACAATCGAGAATCTGGTGCTTTGGGGTGAAGGTACGAAATGTAGGGATAAGCCCTCCATTTCGCACGTCAACAAGCAATCTTTACTAATTCGAATTATTGGTCAAAAAATAATGTGTTTTTAATCAACCATACAACATGCGAATGCAGAAAATTAAATTATTAAAAGCATGTAAAGAAAGTATTAAAATCATATAGGAAAGCGATAAAGAAAGCGGTGAAAGAAAGGAAAAAGGAAAGGAAGAAAATTAAAAATTACAGCGGGTGGGGGAGGAATTTAAGTACGATTGCATTTTGATCTTCAATATGGAAAGCAAAGAATAAAATAAATAAAACCATAAAGGAAGCAAAGATTCATCATACGTCCTCGAGGTTGTCCCACCTACTAACTTGGTTCACGAACAGAATCTTAAAGTGTGACGAGTGAGTAGTGAGCTTAAAGTAGGCTATTTTGTGGAATTTATGAGGTAAGGTGGTGTGGGAAAGTGATGAGGACATTTGGTAGCATAGTAATGACTAGTTGAAAATTAGCTAAGAGATCGGAATGCACCTTTTAGCTTCAAGTGTAACCAAATAGCTTAGCATTCGGTAGCTCTTAGCTCAAATTCGATATTGAAGGTTAGAATTAGCTTCTAGCTTTGAAAAAAATATATTTTAGCTAGAAACTCAATAGCCTAGCTTAATATGCAGCAACCAAAAAATGGAGGAAATGGTCTTCTTTTACAGAAGCGAAGCTAGGTCAAAAGAATGACCTAAAAGAATGTAAATAGCAGTCCAAGAAGCTGAACCGAGCCGGACTACGGTGACAATCATAAGGAAAATCTGAACCAAATCAAGCTAGACCAAAAATCCCATGGAGGGGGCCAAGATAAGCCGTGTCGGCTTCTTGATGACGCCGTTTGGAGATCCCGACTTCCGTGCCTCGGTTTGGCGTTGGAACAAAATGCAGCGTGTTGGCAATGTAAGCCATGAAACACGAGCCTTGGTTAAAATAGTGTTGTACGGACGACTTAGAGTTCCGTGCCTTGGTTGGTCACTGGAGGAACAAAACGCAGCATTTTGGTAGTGTAAGCCATGAAATGCGATGTTGGTCAAAACGTAGTCGTACGGTCACTTGAGCTCCATGTTAAGTTATAATGTTAAGAATGAAACATTACGTTTAAGGCACGGTTTAGGCTGGAACCAGGCGCCCACCTTCTCTCCTGATTGGGATCCTGCCCGGGCTTGGTTCGGTCGAAATAAAACATGGGCCCAAGCAAAAATGTTGATTTTGCGATGTTAATGGATATTTTGTGGTTTACTCGACTTCTATCATGCCAATCGACTTCGAGCATGATATGAGCTCGCGCACAAGACTGGGATTTCATCACCGGGTCGAGATTATAAAATTACTTCTACTTCAAATGCAAGCCACTTGCTAAAAACTAATTGAGCAACCAAAACTAGGATTAAGGAACTACATGAGATGTTTCGAGGTGCTGAAATCACCCTCAGAAGCCTTCATCTCAGCGAGTAAGTGTAGACACCTAAAACGTGTCATCCCTTTTTTTCTTATTTATATTGTTGGCACAATGATGAAACCCTAGTTTAAGGATTTGGATCACGAGACAATATTTGATTGGTGTGAGGGAAGCCAAGAAACCACAAAGAACCCTTTAGCACCAAATAAATTGCCTTTTACTTTGGGTAAGCTCTAAAATAATTTCTTTTGGATGGTCCAAGCGCAGGTCAAACCTCTAGAGTCAATCGAAGTCCGGCACCACGAATAGGGAAATTCATGGCTCAAAACATCGCGTTTCACCACTAGCATCCAACTCGGACATGGACCGAAAGACGTCAAAATGACATCATGGACCGCGCCGCGTTTATGGTCGAGAATCACCAAAATGCAGCTTTTTGCTCGAAACAGTCCAACCGAGACATGAAGTTTATCTTCCTTAAAATGATGATGTTTATATCCGGGCGTCGCATACCACGTTCCAGTTCACCTAAAACGCTACATTTTTCCCACAGTCTTGCTGCAACATGCAAGAAGCTGGAGTACCAAACGATGGCGTTTATGGCCGGCGTCACGCATCCCGGGATCTATTTCTATCTCTCATCTTTTAGTCCGTCTTTTTATGATTTTCCAGCCAATTGATGCTTATTTTGGACAACTGCATGAGCTGCTAACCTAGGCCATTTTAGGACCTACTCATTTCCTAGCTCTCATTTCAACGACTTCTATACTAAGCGCCACGTTGTCGAACTAACTAAAGAAAGCCTTTCCCAGAACATTATGTCGTAGAATCTTGACTAAGAGCTACTAAATATTCAGTTATTCGACCTCTTCGTTTCCCTTTAGCTGATCTTTCCAACTCTCCCCTCATTCTCTTATTCATTTCCACAAAAACATGATAAAAACCCCTCCAATTCACTACTATCGCACTTTGTCGGATCCGGATCCGAGATCCGGATCACCGGGTGCAACAACCGAAGGTCACCAATTCGGCTTTCATGACAGTTTAATTATTTTATGTTTTATTGCTTTCCATATTGTGGAGAAAAGTTGTATCGCTTTAATTCCTCCCCGCCCGATGTAACCTTTTCTTTCTTTATTGCTTTCATTTATCGCCTTTCATATTTGCTTTACTACTTTCGTTAGCATGCTTTGGTTAACTTTATTTTCACATCTAATTATGTTGCGTTCTTGTGTTTAATATGTTATTGAAATTCGGTACTCAAACTAGTAAAGGTCGTCGTTTGACAGAGTGAACGAAAGTTTTATCCCTACATTTCGTACCGTCGCCCCCAAATCTGGATTCTCGTTTCTAGGCCGATGGAGTCATTTTTTGAAATGCTTCCAAGCTTAGTTTTACCATACTAAGATTGGCGAGTATTTCATTATTTTAATTTTGTTAGTTTTTATTCTTAAAACTAACTAGCGACTACCTTTTCTTATTTATTGTTATCAATTTGCTTCTCGACTTTTCGACTAGAAATTAAAAAAAAGGTTTATGGATCTGCCGGCCAGGCCGGAGGCCAAGGTTGACCACCTCAACCATAGCCCTTAGCTGGCGCCGCTGACCACAAGGTGCTGGCTTTCGCCGACGCCGAGTAGTCGATGGGTGAGGCTTCGGTCCGAACCGGTGTTTTCACACCAATTTGGCCTTAAAGCCCCTCGACAAAATCAATAAACCCTAACTTTTCTTATTTTTCAGTTGTGAAATAATATCCCGGGATTTCTAAATATAATTCCTTAACTAAAAACAATTAATAGCCTTGTTTAATTTATTTTAACTTGTAAAATTCAGAAATCTAAATAAGAGATTCATCCCCACTTTCAAAAATCAATCTTCAAAACCCTAA
Source organism: Talinum fruticosum (assembly GCA_021018815.1). Lineage (NCBI taxonomy): Eukaryota > Viridiplantae > Streptophyta > Magnoliopsida > Caryophyllales > Talinaceae > Talinum > Talinum fruticosum. Next base: position 2,228,169 of record JAITYX010000040.1, read on the forward strand.
ATCATTTCCATCTTCAAATAGAAAATTTAAAAACCGCCAATTCCTCGGAAAGCTCGGTTATTCCTGGTTGGGACAGGTCGTGGTTCCTATAGTGGAGATTCACTGGAGATAATCACATATTAAGAGGGCGAAACTTGAAAATTTGAGTAGTGAGTTTTAATAATGTATTTGCATTAGGCATCCCGTATTTAGGCAACCTTGAAAATAGTTTATTTTTATGTTGTTTGACCATTAGGATTTACCTTCTAAGAACAAATTTTGGAGGATGTTCGAACTGCTATCCCAGACGGGCCCAACTAGGCTTGATTGTCAACAAAGGTGGTACCTCTTCCTTCATAGCACATGCTCTTGGCATACCGAGAAGCACCGAGGATCCATGTTATTTCCTATTGTGCACCCCACGAGAGGACAAAATCCTCAAATAATAAGACACATGTATCCTATCTAGATTTAACCCTCTTTTGACCATAGACCCTTAGTTAGTGGCACCTTGTCTCTTCATCTCGCATGCTTGGATTAATGTGGTTGCTTTTAGATTTAACTTTCTACTTGTGAGCCTTTAAGGATAGCCGAGAAGCTGTTGTTTAGCCATTGCATGGGTGCAAATAAAATATCATAATAAATTCCTTAGAGCCTTATCGGGGACCCCTTTATCTCTTCGGTCGAGTCAATCTTTAGATTTTGACCTTTTTATTTTCTACATTTCCATTTTGCATTGTCATTTTCTCATTTAGCCAAAAATAAAATTCATCCCAAATTAGGTAAGTTTAGTTCGCATTTTTTTATTTTTCATCTAGGGTATTGTATTGAGGAGGAAAAGGAAGGGAATCGGATAACACGCCGAGGAGGAGAAAGCAGGTGGCAGTCATGCATTGATGCATAGAATATATGGGGCAAAGAATATATGGGTTACATCTGTAACTCTCTAAAGTAGGTCTAAATACATGACTACAACAGCAGCAGACGAATAAATCGAAGCCACCATTTGTCTTTTATTTTTCCTCTTTACGATTGATTGAATTGTCCAAGGCTCTAAATCGAAGCAAAAGTAAATAAGTACTAAATCAAAAGCCATCAAATATCAAGTTTTTCAGTGGGAGTCGGCAACATAAGCTTATACGAGAGACAATATGGAAAGAAAGAACTAGCACCACCACAACAACCTCAATAGCACCACAACACACATGCATAACCTAAAAATATGGGCTAGAACACATAAGCATATATCCATCCTCTGTCTCCTCTCTCCATTTCAATGAGAAAGAAAAAAAGGGAGGATAAAAAAGTCTAACATGATCACTAGCCTTGTTTAAGGTCGAGTCAGCGAGCATTAAGGAAATCATCCGGAATATGACAACTCCGTATCGCCTTCAATACAAGTACGAGCATTTCCTTCTACGATGCTAACTCCTGTTTGACATGCTTGAGTTCCACATTATTGTTGTCCGAATAGGTATAACCCATTTTGTTAAGGATACCACTTACACCAAAGATGTCACTTCGATCCACTCCAAAGCCAAAATCAAATGGTCGTTTAAGTGTTTATTCTTCATAGATGAGCTCATCAAGTATTTCATTTTTAATTTCAACTTGAGTCTTTGAGGGGGAAGAGTTACGCACTTGTCTCATTTTATAACACATATGAAAGCAAACAGAATAAATATCATAATAAGAAAAAAAAACCCAAAAATGACAAGTAGTGGAATAGGAACATCTATCAGAAAACATTCGAGTGAATGTGTCACTTACAAAGCCTCCACCATCTTTTTTATGTGTGCCTTTAAAGAACTCCAAGTGTGTTGGCTCTCTTTTGTTAGCTTCTACCTACGATTACAAATCGAATAAGCAAGTGTATATCTAGTTGATCAAGTTTAGAGTATTGAGGGGATCTAAATTGGTAAACAAAACATACAAAGTTAGCTCATTTATTTGCATAACTAGTTGAACCAGTTGTGTGACAATGAGTTTTCAAAGCTCCTGTATCTCTACCCATTTTAGCCAAAGTCTTCGTATGTATCAAACTATCAGCCAAAGTACATAAATATCAAATATCCAAATATTTCTACCAAAGGCTACATATATCTACCTTTTTCAGCCAAGCACATGCAAAGCTCATTTATCGAGAATGCATGGATTTATTAGCTAAACATAATACATATTACATAAATTTAAACATAAATAGCATTTATATATCAACTATAATAAAAGAGAACTATCAAAATTCATAAATTTGTTATTTAAACTTAAATGACATTTATCTATACCTTACTCTTGTCCGAAAACCAATAGTTAACCAATCGTATCCATCCATCATGAGTGTGCCCATCGGGACCGATGTTATACATGTCCTAGTTTGTTTTCTCTCCGGGTTTGAAGTAGTCTCTTTTCATCTTATGTATATATTCTTTAAAATGCTTCGCAACATGTTGAAGGACTTCTTTGTCAAATAGTTTGTTGTTTCTCCATGGTGGAAGCGAGGTTGCACATGTGGTTTCGGATTAGTTTGTAAAGGTGGTGATGTGCCAAAACGCAAGGCTACACCGATCCCGAAAGCAGAGTGCGCCAAATGCAATTCGAGAGACTCGGAATGGGCTTAGAAGTGACCAATGAAACAAGTAAACAACGAGGATTAAGCTAATCACTCGTGAGGAGATGATTAGTAAGGTAACCAGCTTTGATAGGATAAGAACAAGATAAACTAGAACTATCCAAGGATACGAGATATCACCACCAAGGATAAAACTAGGGCACTAATCACACTTAGTGATACAACTATCACCACACTAAGTATAATCGGACTCTTCAGAACATAGCTTAATTATGCCACTAATTAGACAAGCAAAAGAGAATTTTGGGGTTGAAAGGAGCACTCGCTCAACTTTACTTAGCATATAGCCAATATCAAAATCATCATCCTTTACAAAGAGAGAGCCCATGTATATTTATAGGCCTCTTAGCTAGGGTACATCACTCTAATCTAAGGGTTATAAATCCCTTTTACAATAAATGGTTGTGATGTATTCAGCAAAATAAAGGATAAAAACAAGGACAAAAGGTAAATAATTACGGCGAGAAAAGGACGACGAGAAAAGGAGGGGGACCACGGAATCGGTAGTACAAAGTAGTACGGTTCGAGTCCGGTGACAGCTATAGTCGTTGTCACCAAATTCTTTTGTTTTCCGATCCTTAACTTTCCTTTTCGGCTCTGCTGAAGATGCCTAGATGATGATCAAGTAGTCTAAGTTCGAAGCCGAGGACTCGAAAAAGATCATTTGACGTCCGAGTTCGAAGCGAGGACTCGGAAAAGATCCCTTGGCTTATTTTCCTTCGAATATTTCGACTTGTGTGACTCCCTTACTCCTGTCTTACTCATGTCCGAGGAGACAGACAAGTATTTCGAGTGTGGCCAAAACTCCATTGATGCTGCGTTATCAATGAAGACCCAAGCAATGGTTTCGAGGGTTCCGTAATGAAGTCGGAGGACTCGGAATTATCACTCGGTTCCGGCTGGCTCTCGGTCTTAGTTGGAGTGCAGGTTTGTGGTGTCCTCCCCATCGGGTGGTTCAGCCCCTTCGGTAGCGGAAGTTTGATGAAGAGTCGGTTGAGGTGCTCCGGATCCTGTTGCTAGTGTGTGCATAGTTCTCTTGCTCCTATAATTCATCTTTTAAACTTCAAACCTGTACCTAATAAGAGTTGGAAAGAGAACTTTTTGTTGATTAGTAACATTAAATAACATATAATACGACTAACAAAAGATAAATTAATGAATGCCGAATGTTACATAAATAATCAATAAGCCAATAGTGATATAGAAAATAAAGTCATATTTCTCCAACACATTGTCACCTTACACAAAAACCAAAGCAATTAAAGTCACAACTCAAACACAATGTTTATATACTAAATAATAAAAGATCGATGCCAATTCCTCGACTAAATCAAATAAGTCCCTAGCCTTGATTTTAATTACATGTAACCATCCTTTCTGTTTTTCATCTTCAACAAAGAAAACTTGTTTTGCTTGAGATGAGAAGACAAATGGATCATCACGTAAATATCGACCCGTATGCATGAGCTTTGAGAAGTTAACACAAGCATCACCATTTCTAAAAGTTTTCAAACCTTTATTTATAGCTACCCAAACGCAACGAAAGACCACAACTTTATATACTCCATAATAATCTACTTCATAGATGTCAGTAAGTTTTCCATAGTATGCTTGCCCATCCGCTTACCTGTAACTCCGAAATTTTTGCCTCTTCAAGTATCGCTCACACTTGGATTGTTTGAAATTTATACCGATTACCAAAAGGTTTTTAGCCTTTTAGCTATAGGGTTTAAACCACTAGCTAAATCTTTTCTTAACTCTCCTCCTGGTGTGCTCACGTTAATGTATTGCACCTATAATACCGAGTGGAAAATTAAGTTATACACTAGAAGATACAAAGACATAGTAATAGCTAATCTTATTAGAGAAAGAATATAACCTGATTTTGTAGCCATTCATCGAATTCATTAATTATCCAATCACTTCTAATAGTTTCATCCGCTATTGAAGAACCTTGAATAGAAGCTTCCTTTTGATTTAAAAATTCCCTATCATAACTAGAAAAGTGGTTTTCTCTTTGGTTATCATGTTTAAATTGAAAACGTAATTGGGTAAGCGTCATAATAATTTATACATACTTAAGAAGATCTTTCATATCATCGGAATAAAGCAATAAATAACGATGGGCTCGCCTTAAGCTTTTGTCATCGAGACGACAAGTTACCTCCATCCCTACCACTCGACCACCTGAGTTAAACAAGTAGGTACTCTTATTAGCATTATAATCATCATTACTTTTCCTCCTACAAAAGATGGTCTCAACCCCTTCTAAGAAGCTTAAACAAAAGGAAATAGTCTCTTCAAGAATATAGCCTTTAGCCATGCATCCTTCCGATTGGGCTTTATTATTGACATAAGATTTCAAATGGGCCAAGTACCTTTCAAAGAAATAGTAATTAATAAAATATAATTTAAATAGAAAAAGGAAATAAATAAAATTATAATAGATTTTTACCTTTCAATAGGATACATCCACCTATATTGAACAGGACCACCAAGCTTAACTTCATCTACCAAATGAATAATGAGATAGAGTTCTTTTTCCAAATCACAAAGAGTCAAATAAGCCTTGATTGAACTTGCTCCAGTTCCTCCACATCAAGGGTAGGAGAGCACACATACTTAAAAAAATGAGCAAAGGTCAGAAAGTAGGTCAATCACTTTCATGGCATGTGATGCTCGTAAAACTACAGGAAGGATATCTTGTATTAAAACATTATTATCATGGCTCTTAAGATTTAAGAGCTTTCGTTGTTTCATATCGACACATCTAGAGATGTTAGATCCATATCCATCTAGAACTCTATATTTTTGTAGAACTTTCAAAAATCTATCTTTCTCATCTAGAGACATGGAATATGAAGCTAGAGGCATGATTCGATCTTGACCAGGACGAATTTGAATCCATAGGTGAGGATTTATCCCTACCGATGGAGATCTCCCTACTCGACCAAGCTAAAATTCAAGCGAGCTATCTTTGAGTAATGATCAACTTTGGGCTTCTAACAAGTTCCCAATGGAGATAAAAGGGTGTACCTCTTCTCGGAATTGTGTCATTTCAAGTGCTCACAAGCCATTGGTGCAAGATGATCATGTTTCTTTAAGTGCTCATGCCAAGGGACCTTGCCCAAAATTTCAACAACAATTTGTGTAGCCCCATATGGGGACTCAAACGGCTTTCGGCCTTCATTCAAAACAGAATAGGGGCTGTCCATACACATGGCAAACATTCGGCTGTCCAAATGAGCTTGCAAAGACCATTGGAAATCAAATGGGTGAAGGGTGGCCAAAACTTGTAGGCTCAATGGTTCCCCCATGTCATAGCCTCAAGCTCTTTTCGCTCATCTTGCTCCTCAAGCAATTCATCATACTTTGGAGGCAACTCAAAATCAATTGGTTGGCATACATCCTCCAAGTCGTTCTCGTTATACTCATCAAACTTGGGAGACAAGGCAAAGTGTGGTTCATCTTCCTCTTGCTCCTCATGGAGCTCATAACATTCAACCAAAACAAGGCTTGGTTGTGGTAACTCATGGTAACTCAACTCTTGGCAAAGGGAAGACATTCCATGTGGCCTTGTACCACGAGGGTTTGTGGGTTGTGGGGTTGGGAAATTTTGTGGTGGAAGGGAAGGGTATTCTCCAAATTTTGGTGAGGGTTTTTGGGGATTGTTGTTGTGAGCAGGTGAGGGGTTTTGTGGAGGTAATGATGGCTGGACAAGTGGGAGTAAGTGAGGGAGGTTGGTGATTTTTTGGTGGTTCAGTTTAGTGTTTTGTGGAAGGCAAAGGGGCTGGACATTTAGGGTTTTAGAAAGAGAAGAGGGGTGGTCCGAAAGTTTAAGGGAAGAGGAAGACAAGTTCCCCTTGTTAATAGGTTTGGGCTTGGATGGAAAAGTTTTGTAATGAAGTGGACCAAACTTTCTCAACAATTTTCCTCTTAGTTTTCCTCATGTGTGCACTTTTTCTTTTCCTCTTTTCTACCTTCTCATCTTGTATGTTGTCTACCAAGTGAGGGCTTGATTCCTCAACTTAGATACAACAATTTCAACTTTCTCATGCTCTTCTAATCTCAAGTTTTCAAAGGCTTCGTCATCCTTGATAAACTAACTAGAAAATTAATCTTGTTGGCCATAAAATTTAGGCACAAGTAGACTAAGCAAATCAAAGTTAGAATATGCCATTTCAGCTCTCAAAACCCAAATACAAAGTGGTGCTCACGGTGGTGAAAGAAAAAAGGGTAGAAAATTTTTTTTTTTTTGGTTTTGGTTTTTTGTGTGGATGGATGTGGTTAGGGAAGCTATTCACCCAAGGAATCGAGAACTTGCTCTGATACCAAATATGATGTATAGTGGCATGCTCTAATACCAAGTTGGTGTTTAGCTAGGGTAGATGGAAAAGGGGGTAGAAAAGTGGTTAAGGTGCAAAGAAGAAAAACCGGACAGAATCACCTTCATCGGTGCAGTCTTGGGAGATTAGAGTGACGGAAGGGTAAATGGTGGAATTTGGAGGTGAAATTTGGAGGGGAGTTCTTGGGAGGTTAGGAAAAGGTGGTAAAAGTTGATCATTCAAGGTCGGGATCACCTTGAACTAAAAGCAAACAGAAAGTCTCGCCGGGTCGTTGTCTAGAATGAGGCTCTTTGTTGGTTTTGGAGGTGGGGGTCGGAGTAGTGTTTGGATGGAGCTGAAATTTGGAAGGGAAGTTCTGGAAGGAGTTGGGAAGAGGTGGTAAAAATGGGGCTTCATTCCAGGTCAGGATCACCTCGAACCGATGGCTCAAAGTCTGTCTCGTTGGGCTCGAGTCCGGAATGACAGGCTCTGGGTGTTTTGATGGAGGGGGTCACACGGAGGCTTGAATTGACCTGAGATTTGAGGGGGATGACTCAACTCATCCAGAGAGGTGTGGGTGAAAGTTGGAATGAAGAGGGTTTATATTTTTGGAGTTTTGGATTTTTGAAGTTGGGAAATCGGATAGTACCAAGGTTCTCAAGGATACGAAACACCACCTTAAAAAGTCTTGGGACACCTCTTGCTTGGCTAGATACAGAAACACCACTAGCTAGCTTAAGGACTCAAAAGGACACCACCAAGTTGCCAAACTTTGATACAACATTTGAGAATTCAAAGGGGAACGAGTAATCCAACTCGTACGATCAATCCGACTTCAATGTTCATATATTCATCATCAAAAGTTGTGTGTACATAGCTGAATGCTAGTGCTATTTATAGGAAATAAAACATGCTGAAAATAAATCAAAACTAAAACATAATCTATGACCTACAAGAGAGAGTACAAGATCAAAGGCCTAAAATGCATAACCCCTTTTCCAAGCTAACTTTGGGAACATTTGGCTAGAATGAGAGTTAATTCTAGCCAAGTATTTTCCTTCCCCTTGTGCAAGAAAGCTTGTCATAGGTCCAACACATACTTTCCTCCACTAATGCTAGTGCTTAGGAATTCCTTAGAATCCTCCTTGAGTTTTGATGGTCCGGCCATTGACCCTTGACTAAGCATGATACTTTCGGCCATAAAATTCAGCATGAACAAAATGCACCTAAAATATCCTTTAGGCATTTTTGGATCGCGTCTTGTGGATTATTTTTCTCCAACTCTTAAACAACATTTATTTATATACCATATGATAATTCTCATCATTCACCAAGCCCTAGTTTAACTTGTAAAAGTCAAACCAGAAAAGAAGACTTTAGGTGCCAAAAATGATCTCCACTCAATTTTAGCTCTTCTTATATCCTTGTCATTAATCCATAGCTTTGGGCATTTTGGCATGTATGGAGATCTTGACCAAGTATGTTGCAGTCCATGGGTCAATATCCATCATTGTGCTTCAGTGTTGGAGCGACTACCTTGTGGTTCAAGGGATCCTATTGCATTTGAACACTAAGTGATGTACCTCTCTAAGCTCCGATACCAAATATGATGTATCCTTGGAGCAAAAGGAAAAAGGACGGCAAAGAAGGGTTAAGGCACAAAGACACACACCAGGCGGAATTGGTGTTTACGTGCGCAGTTCCGAGGAAATGGATGAATGGGTATTTGTGACGAGGTAAGGCTTAAGGGGATGGATAAGACTTGGTAAAAAGAAGGCAATTAATGGAGGTGCTGGAGCACCCTTAACCGAAGGTAAACAGATCGGCTCTACGCGTCCGGAATTCCAAGATGATACACCTTGATGGTTTTGGAGGAGGGGGCGAGGATAGAACTTAAATTGAGCTGAAACTTAGCACACATCAACTTAAGACCTTGATAATGAAGTGGTAAAAAGATGGATAGCAAACGAGCTATATTGTGAGAGAGGGGAATTTGTAAGTTGAGTAACCTGGATAGAGCTAAAATTGGATTAGGATAAGAAACACCACCTAATATGGTTTTAGGGCACCAAAGCAAGAATGAGATAAGAAACACCACTCACACTCACCATAGACTTGTAAGATCACCACTCAGCTTGCCAAAGCCAAGATAAGCATACAAGAATTTGGGATAAAGAGCACACAACTCATTCCGTTTTCATTCATAAACATAAGCTTCTTCTTTACAAGGGTGAAGCCACTAGTGTATATAGTGCTTCAAAGTAGGATAGCTATGTACAATCTAATGGTTATTAGAGCCTTACAATATCAAGGGTGGGGATTACACAAGGAATAATCAAAAGAGGACAAAAAGAAAAGGCTTTAGCTAAGGAACATGTGGTTCTCAATCTTGGAGCAATTTTGGCCAAGTATTGTTTCCCCTTCCTTAAGCTGTAACTTTTGATTCCCTTCTCCAAATTGGGCGTGTAAGATATGGATGGAAAGCTTGTGGAATTAAATTTCCAACCATATGTGGCTTGACCCATTTGAAGTTGTGAACAAAAAGTTATGACCAGTAACAATCAGCATAGGTCGAGCTGGGTCAGCTGAAATACCCGGTTTGATACTTGGACCATTTTCTTTATTATCTCTGGCCTAAAAGACAATGCCCATAATTTTATATTAATCTAGACATGTCTAGGAATAACCTTGTGAAAATTGGAGACCAAAAGCTAATCCAAGGTTGACTTAACATCTTTTTGAACTTTACCTTTAAGCACCATTCGAGTCCGTAACTTCCAGTTTCGAGTCCATTTCAAAATATCATAACTTGAGATTCCTAACTCTAATTTTGCTGTTCTTAGTACGGTTCGAAATCTTAGGATGTTAGCTTTCCATCCATATATCATGAGTTGTCATTTGAGCTCTAGACCAGAAGATATGATCAAAACAATGTGTAGGTGTCATCTTGGATGAGCAAACTACCAATTTTAACAAAGGTCCTCCCATAATTGTTCTAGATAGAGGACATCTTTAGGTGCTTCCATGCAAAGTTTAAGGTCCAAACTCCAAGACATGAGTGAGTGATTAGCTAAATCATTCATCCTTTGAAATACCGGGCAGGGCTGAAAAACATTCTAGCGGTTACGATAAGGCTCAAAACGGGTCTTGCCCAACTCATTCTTATCTAGGATGGATTTGTGTTTGTAGTATGTTGTCACCTTTGGGCACATCTCCATCACTAAGGCCCTAATGCACGTTCAAGGGTAGCAAGAGTTAAGCTCTCGCCATAACGAGGGAGTAGAATCCCTACGGATGTTTCCTCTTCCAACCACATGTCAATCCGAGAGGTGCAACTAGGAAGCCAATGAGTTGGCAAGGAGGTATATCACATTAAGACAATTGGAAAGTTGTGTTTTCCACTTTGATCACCTAATGTGCTTGTATGGTGTTGATTATGATTTTGGAGAACTTTGTTCTATGACACTCCAAACCGAAGTGTTGCTAGTTTATGGAGAACTCCATTGTGCATCAAATCTATCCAACAATCCCTTGACCAAAAGTCTTTCACACTGTATCCAATGGCCCTCAACCAACCTTCAAGAAACCTTTGAACTAATGAAAGTCATAGCCTCATTTGAGAAGCCTCGCCCGTGTTTTCTTTATTTGAGTTGCACTTATGGCCAAGTGTGTATGAAGTGTGTTTGGACAGCCCCTATTCTGTCTCCTTTGATAAAAGCCAAAACCAATTTAAGCCTCTACATGGAGCTATAGAAATCATTGTTGAGTTGTTAAACAAGGCCCTTTGGCATGAGAACTTAATCTATGTGATGATTGGAATGAATGTGAGACCTTCGGATTTAAGAAAGGTGATGATCTTACACAAATGACTTGTGAGCACTTGAAATGGTGTGACTCCAATAGGAGGTATATCCATCTATCTCAATTGGAAGCTTGTGAATTTGATTTTAAGCTATAGAATGTGGAGTGTTATTTCATACTTGTGCCAATGAAGTTGTACCATCCTACTTGTGAAACCCCCAAGCCTAGTTTTGAATTCGATTAGGGAGAGAATTCATGGTACCAACACTTCCGATTGAAAGGATTTGAGCATATATGGTCCTTGTGTGCTCATGAAGATTTGCATTGTGAGCATCCAAAGAGTAAGAAGCAACGGGAGCATCACTATGATCCTAGAATCCATTGGTCATGTCTCAAAATGAAGAATCGCATGGAAAGTATTTGTTAGGACCTAATGGAGCATAATCAATTTTATGCTCATTCAAAGCACATCTCTACTGGCCGAGAATAAAAGAAGACACCCCTATGATGACAAGAGTTGTGCTACACACCACATTGATCATGATGTTTTCCCTCTTTTGGAGGAAGTTATCCATGAGAATTTGAGGGCAAATTCTTTTCAACAAGGGGAGGATGATGGAGAGCTCCACACCACTACCTCAAATTCAATCAATAAGAGTCATGGCTTGATGTCTAAAATACAAGAGGTGCTAATCTTGAGTGAAGCTCAAACCAAGGGAAGCAAAAACACCTCTTCTGGTTCGGATTGACCAAGCATGCTAGGATTAGTAGTGCCCTAAAACAATTTGTTATTAGGTCCACAATAAAGCTAAGAAGTGGTCCTTTGAAGCAGAAACAGAGATAATAAGAGAGGAGCCTTATTTTTGCCAAACTCTCAAACCGGTAGTTTTGGCAATTCTACACACTTGAACTTGTGAGGCCCATATCTTTTTGCTCGGAGGTCCAATGGGTTTGACCAACATATGAGTGGAAAGCTAACTCTCTAAGATTTCCAACCATATAGAGAAAGCCAAATTTGGAGAGGGGAATCAAATGTTATGGCCAATTAGTGCATCTTGAGGAAGGGAAACAAATGCTTGGCCGTAAATGCTCCAAAATTGAGCGAAGCACATGTTCCCTAGTTGGAACCTTTTCTTTTTGTCCTCTTTTGATTATTCCTTGTGTAATCCCCACCCTTAATATTGTAAGGCTCTAATAGCCATTAGATTGTACACCGCTATCCTATCTTGAAGCACTATATATACTAGTGGCTTCACCCTTGTAAAAGAAGCTTATGTTGATTAATGAAAACCGAGTGAACTCGTGTGCTCTTGACCCCAAATTCTTGTTTTCTTATCTTGCCTTTGGCAAGTTGAGTAGTGATCTTACAAGTCCATAGTGAGTGTGAGTGGTGTTTCTTATCTCATTCTTACTTTGGTGCCCTAAAATCATATTAGGTGGTGTTTCTTATCCTAATCCAGCTTTTAGCTCTATCCGATTACCGACTTTCGAATCCCCTATCTCCCAAACCCCTAGCTATCTGCACTTCACATTTTGCGCATGAATTAATCATTGAGTTTAGTTTCCCTCCCTAAATTTCAGCTCAATCCAAGCCTTGTGTCATCCCCCACACCTGAAACAATCGGGAGTATCATCCTGGAATTCCGGATGCATTGAGCTGACTGTTTGCCTTCGACTCAGGGTGTTCTAAAATTCAATTGATTCCCCTCTTTGCACCACACTTTCCACATCCCCTTAAGCCTTGCCCCTCGAAAATCAACCCAAAACGCTGCGGAAATCATCCCCATCAATCCAATTCCCCAAAACTACGCACGTAAGCATCCATTAACCCTTCTTTGCCCTCTTTTTCTCACTTGCTCCAAGGATACATGAGGCAAGTTGAAGAGTTGGTGTCTAAAGGTCTGGTGAGAGTGACTAAGAGTCCTTGTGTTGTACAAGCCCTGTTGGTACCTAAGAAGGATCGTTCTATGAGGATGTGTATAGATAGCCATGCTATTAACAAGGTCAGTATCAACTATAGGCATCCTATACCACGATTTGACGATATGTTTGATAAGTTACATGATTCTAAGGTCTTTTCTAAAATTGACTTCAGAAGTGGATATTTTCAAATCGGAATCGAGAGAAGGAGATGAATGGAAAACTACTTTGAAAACCAAGGGAGGTTTATATGATTGGCTTATCATGCCATTTGGTTTGACCAATGCTCCAAGCACATTTATGCGACTTATGAATCACATTTTTAGACAATTCATTGGGAAGTTTGTTATGGTCTACTTTGATGACATTTTGATCTACAGTTAAAATGAGCAGGAACATTCTAACCACCTCAAATAGATTGTCCAACTGCTGGAAAGAGAAAAGCTATTAGGGAATCTAAAGAAGTGTTCATGCTTCAACTCTAAAATCGCATTTCTAGGTTATGTTTGAGCTGAAGGAGTTAAAGTAAGATTGAGGCTATTTTGTCATGGCCTACTCCTAAGAGCATACATGATGTGTGAAGCTTTCATGGGTTTGCATCATTCTATAGAAGATTTATCAAAGATTTCAAGCACTATCACTGCCCTATGATCGAGGGGCTCGAAACAGCTTCTTTTATTTATACACCTTAGGCTCAAAAGTCTTTCGAAGCTGTGAAGAAATAATAATAACAAGATAAAACTAGAGTACCTAAGAATACGAAATCACCACCAAGGATAAACTAGGGCGCTAACCACACTTGGAGATACATATATCACCACTCTAAGTATAAGCAAGACTCTTTAGATCACCACTCAAGGTTTGCTCTTGAAGAGTCTTAGTCACCTTGGAGGTGGGTGAATAGGGTGATGAAGAAATTTTAACAAACTTGGAAGATTTAAGCTTGAAAAGAGTAATCAAGACAATCCGAGTCTAGATTGGACTCGGAAAAGTGTAAACACGGATATACGTGGAAACCCTCCCGGGCCGGAAAACCACGGACAGTGCTAATACAAGCACCAAGTCTAATCCACTATTTTGAATCCACAAAATATAGCAGATCGACTCAACCAGAATTGCTCCCTTAAACAATTCCTTACGGAGTTTTCCTAGACTCATAAATTTCCTTATCCGATCTAGTACTTCCTAACCGAGGTAACCCTTACAGCTAGCAACAATTGAGCTGAGTTAACCCTTACGGCTTAGTCAAGGTACCTTACTCGAAAGTAAGAAGAGTATGTGCCTAATGACTTTACAACTTGGAAAGTATGAATTACAAGTCGGGAGTTGTAAATAGAAGATTCAAGTATGAATACAATGACTTTTGCTTAAGTAATGTGTTTCAATAATAGATCCAACAATCTTCTAGTCTTGAGAGGTGGCTTCTATTTATAGATCACCAAGCGGATTAGTCGTTGTGATTAATTTATGAACGAAGTCCTTTGTGACCGTTGTAAACGGTTCTTCCGAGTCTTTTAGAAAAGATCCGTTGAGATATGAACGCTATGCAACAGCTCTTGACTCCTCAAGGTGCTCAAATCAACCGGTGATGTCTAAAAAGTAAGGTGGAAACCACCGTGGAGCTTAGCGTTGAAGTTTTCCATATTTGGAAACGAGCAATCCCGACGCAGATGTCCGAGCCTTGTTCGGATGTAGCAAAGTCTTGTCTACGGGTGATTGACACCTTGAAGCCGGTTACTTTTGTAATTCAAAAATAAGATAACCTCGTTTAGATAACCTACAAAAGTAAATCATTTTGGTTTTCAAAGTATAAAATACTTTAGTCCAAGATTAGGCACAGATAATAATTTAATTAAGATAATGAAGTGCATCATTATCTTAAGCCTAGAAGAGTCTAATATTCATTATACTCAAATTCCATCGGATTCAGTCATTAGAAAGAACAAGTTATAAGAGTGAAAATATCGGAGTATACGTACTTGATCTAGACAAATAATTCTCAAACGAACATGCTGACTTAGAAAGATGATTTAAAGTCTGTAATTCACTTTACTTCAAGATATTCAGTCATAACTCGGATATGAAGTGTTAGAGAGATTATTTGAACATGCAATAAATCTAAGTGATGTCCGAGTGATGGATATTGACCAAGGGCTGCAACATACTTGTTCATGATCTCCTTACATGCTAAAATTACAAGAGCCATGAATTCATATCAAAGTTACAAGGAAGCTCAAACCGAATGGAGACTCGTTTTTAGCGCCTAAAGATGATTATTCTAGTTTGACTTTTACGAGTTAAGCTAGAGCTTGATCATTAGCTTTTATGGTGAAGAATTATCTTTTATGTCTTATGATACATAAATAATTATTGGTCATAAGTTGGAGCAAAATAATCCACAAAGAGAAGTCCAAAATGCCAAACCGAGCACCAAGCACAAATCTGGCCGGTTTATGTCAAGGGCCGAATGAACCAAGTTTTACCCTCCTCCGAATGGGTCATGTGTGGACAGCACAAAGGAGGTTCTAGAAAGCATTTCCAAGCATCATCTCTAGTGGAAGAATCTATGACAAGCTTTCTTGCACAAGGGGAAGGAAATACTTGGCTAGAATTAACTCTCATTTTAGCCACATGTTCCCAAATTGGCTTGGACAAGGGGCTAATGCATCTTAGGCCATTGATCTTGTAATCTTTCTTTTAGGCCTTAGATTATGTTTTAGTTTTGATTTATTTTCAGCATGTTTAATTTCCTTATAAATAGTCTAAGAATTCAGCTTTGTAATTACTTTTGATGATGAATATATGAACCCGTGAGCTGGTTTGCTCTTTCGAGATGGATTTCTCGGCCCTTAAATTCTCAATGCTCGTATCCAAGTTGGCTACTTGGTGGTGTTCTTTGAGTCCTCTAACCTACCGGTGGTGTTTCTGTATCCGGCAAGGTGAAAGGTGCCCCTAGGCTTCCTCTTTGATGTGTAGTGGGGCGGAAGCAAAATCGAAGGAAAACCGCAAGAAACACAACCAGGCGGAACAAGGCACTGCTTGCGCAATCTTGGCAGATCGGGAAATGGAAGAGTAAATGAGCTTGGTTTTGGCTGAAATTTGGTGGGGGTGAGGTAACAGGTGAAGGAAGGTTGTGACCAAATTTCGTAATTTTTGGTAAAGGGGAACTCCCTGAACAAATAGCCAGAAGTTGATGTAACCGGCTGGATGTACAGTTTGACACCCTTTGTTTGGTTTTAATGTGGAGGGCGGAGAAGTTCTTGGATGCGGCTGAAATTTAGAGGAATGGAAGTAGATGGACTGGAAAGAAGGTGGTTAAAATTTGGAGAAAAATGGCTGAGTAGTTTGTGAGTTATGGGATGGCAAAGTGAAGGGATAGAACCTTGACCCGGGCTCGGATACAGACAACACCACGAAGTGAATCAAGGGGCGCTCTTAAGCGATCCGGATACAGCAACACCACCAGGACTCAAGAGACTCAAAGGACACCACCGTGAGGCCAAGCACCGATACAGCTTTGAGGATTTAAGAACGAGCAATCCAGCTCAAGAGTATAAACTCAAATATATTCATTCAAAAGTGTTTCTACAATGAGCATGAGAGCTGAATATATAATGCCTAGTAATGGCATTTACAAAGCTGAAAATATAAGCTGAAAAATAAAATAAAATGATAACAAAACTAACAAGATTCTTTTCCCATCCTCCAAGCTAAGCTAGAGTGAATTCTAGCCAAGTATTCCGAAATTGGGAACATGTGGCCATGGCTTGTTTTCCCTTCTCCAAGCTCCTTAGTTCTTGATGCTACTAGAATGCCTTGTCATCCTCTTTCCTTGTTGCTCATCATTCGGCTAGGGTCTTCTCATTTGTAAATATGGACCGAACATATTTAAGCACCAACTTATTTATGTACTTAAAAGCATAAAAAATGGCAATGTTCCACGGTTGAGTGCTGAAGTGGCTCCTTCTAATTTTGAGTTGGTCAATCTATTGGTGCCTAAATTTTATGGCCAACAAGAACTCTTTCTTAGTTGCTTCATCAAGGTTGAAGAGGCCTTTGAAAACTTGAGATTAGATGAGCTTGAGAAAATGGAGATTGTTGTCTCTAAGTTGAGGAATCATGCCCTCACTTGGTGGACAATATACAAGATGAGGAGGAAGAAAAGAGGCAAAGCAAACGTGCACACATGGGAAAAGCTAAGAGGAAAATTGTTGAGAAAGTTTGGTCCACTCCATTACAAGACTCATCCATCCAAGACCAAGCCTATTAACAAGGGGAGTTTATCTTCCTTTTCTCCTAAACTTTCAGCCCCCTCTTTTTCTCCTTCCATAAACCCAAATGTCCAGCCCCACTCACCTCCGCAAAACGCCCCAACAAACCACAAAAACAGCCCCCACATTTCCCTACCGAAGCCAATAAACCAACCCTCACTTCCTTCACCACAAAACACCAAACCATGCCACCGAAAAAATCACCCACCTCCCTCCTTAACCCCTACTGTCCAGCCATCTTTACCCCCACAAAACCCCACATCCCCTCACAAAGAAAACCCCCAAAACCCTCACCAACATCCGGTGATTACCCTTCCCTTCCACCACTAAATTTTCCATCCCCTCAACCAAGTTGTAATTTGGTTGAATGTGAAGAGCTCCATGAGGAGCATGAGGAGAATGAACTACACTTTGCCTTGTCTCCGAAGTTTGATGAGTATATTGAAAACAAATTGGAGGATGTGTGCCAACCAATTGATTTTGAGTTGCCTCCAAAGTATGATGAGATGCTTGAGGAGCAAGATGAGCAAAAAGAGCTTGAGGCTAGCTTTGACATGTTGGAACCTTTGGGCCTACAAGTTTCGGACTACCTTCATCCCCTTGGCTTCCAATGGTCTTTGCAAGGTAAAGGATTCCAATCACATTTTTGGTGTCCTATTTCCTTTGATAGTAACAAGAATCTTCTTGGAGAATTTTGGAGCATTATCATGATTTTAGATGCTTGTTACTAATTGTTGGATACACCTTGGTTGTTGGATTGGTTAGTCATTCCACATGGGTTGTCAAGCACTCCTAGTAGCTACATGCGTTTTAATGATCAAGTTTGTGAGCTCCACAATGTGCAATCCATTTTGATGTCTTTTTCGGTGTGAAAATGAGCCGTGTGAGAGTTCACTTGGACAGCCATGTACTAGCTCATTTGGACAGCCCCTATTCTGTCCACTTTGATGAAGGCTGAAAGCAACTAGAGCCTCTACATGGGGCTACACAAATTATTGTTGAGTTTTTGGACAAGGTTCCTTGGCATGTACACTTGAAGAAAATTGATAGTCTTGCACAAATGACTTTTGAGCGCTTGAAATGGTACAATTCCAAGAGGAGGTATATGCTTTTATCTCAATTGGAAATTTATGAAGTTGATTTTGAGCAATTGACATTTTTGT
The DNA here is from genome assembly GCA_021018815.1 of Talinum fruticosum. Lineage (NCBI taxonomy): Eukaryota > Viridiplantae > Streptophyta > Magnoliopsida > Caryophyllales > Talinaceae > Talinum > Talinum fruticosum. Next base: position 2,246,257 of record JAITYX010000040.1, read on the forward strand.
GTGTGTATGCCAAGCATGTGGAGAGTTATTTTATACTTGTCCCAATGAATTCGTGCCATAGCACTTGTGAAGCCTCCAAATCTGGTTGTGAATGCTATTATGGAGAGATTACTTGGCACTACATTCAGCCCATAACCAACCCAAGTAAAGTGCAAGCATCCATCCGCTTTGGTGGTCATAACATACGAGTGCCAACAAGCGGTTCCTAAACTCGGAAGGTTGGAGTGGATGCGTGCTAGGAAGAAATGGCCACCATCTTTGGGTTGGCCTAAGCTAATGCCAAGAGAAAAGAAGCCAAAATGGTGAAGTGCTACAAGAAGTATGTTGTGGATAGCCTTATTACTCACTCTCCTTTTCATTTGTATCACCCCGAATTTGAGGACAAATTCTTTCTAACAAGAGGACTACGATGGATATTGACCAAGGGCTACAACATACTTGTTCATGATCTCCTTACATGCTAAAATTACAAGAGCCATGAATTCATATCAAAGTTACAAGGAAGCTCAAACCGAATGGAGACCCGTTTTGGCGGCTAAAGATGATTATTCTAGTTTGACTTTTATGAGTTAAGCTAGAGCTTGATCATTAGCTTTTATGGTGAAGAATTATCTTTTATGTCTTATGATACATAAATAATTATTGTTCATGAGTTGGAGCAAAATAATCCACAAAGAGAAGTCCAAAATGCCAAACCGAGCACCAAGCACAAATCTGGCCGGTTTATGTCAAAGGCCGAATGAACCAAGTTTTAACCTCATCCGAATGGGTCATGTGTGGACAGCACAAAGGAGGTTCTAGAAAGCATTTCCAAGCGTCATCTCTAGTGGAAGAGTCTATGACAAGCTTTCTTGCACAAGGGGAAGGAAATACTTGGCTAGAATTAACTCTCATTTTAGCCACATGTTCCCAAATTGGTCGGGACAAGGGCTAATGCATCTTAGGCCATTGATCTTGTAATCTTTCTTTTAGGCCTTAGATTATGTTTTAGTTTTGATTTATTTTCAGCATGTTTAATTTCCTTATAAATAGTCTAAGAATTCAGCTTTGTAATTACTTTTGATGATGAATATGTGAACCCCGTGAGTCTGGTTTGCTATTTCGAGATGGATTTCTCGACCCCTTAAATTCTCAATGCTGTATCCAAGTTGGCTACTTGGTGGTGTTCTTTGAGTCCTCTAACCTACCGGTGGTGTTTCCGTATCCGGCAAGGTGAAAGGTGCCCCTAGGCTTCCTCTTGGTGGTGTTTCGTATCCAAGGAGAAACCTCGGTTTTATCCATCTACTTTCCATATCCATAACTCCCAATCCACACATCAACTTTGACCCAAATTTCACCCACATCATTATGCATGAGTTGAGTCCATTCCAAATCTCAGCTCAAACCAAGAAGAATTCCGTCCCACACCTTCGATTTTCACAAAGAGTATCATCCCGGACAGATCGACCCGTAACCCCGACTTTCAGCTCTATGATCAAGGTGTTCCCGACCTCCAAAAATTCCCATAATTTTACCCAATCTTCTTGGCCCAGTTAAGAACCATCCTACCAAATTTCAGCCACAAACTCCTCCATTTTCCCCTCCTTTCACCCTTTTCCCCAAGATCGCACCTGCAGACACCAATCTGCCTAGGTAGCCTTTTTTAGGTTTTTCCTTCTTCTTTTGCTTCCGCTCCCACTATACATCACTTAGTGACTCGAAACATCAATGTGAGAAGATAAACAAGAAAATGTGTTTTGAGCCGGTTAGAATCGATTGAAAACATATGCAGTAGTTTCTATAAAAGTCAGAATGGCTTGTAATCAAAATTTAAGAGGGATGAGGTTTGTACCTAAGTCTTTGGTAGTACTCATAATGATCTAGTTTCAAAGTTTGAGTCTTCAATCTAACCCTTTTTGATAAAAGGCATTCCATACTTAGATAGAAACTTTATTAGTAAAATAACCATGAGTTTTCATTCTTACTTAGTGGAATATCTCAGAATATAGAGTAATGAGTGAAGGGATACATACGTTGAATATTTCGCGAGATAACTCATATGGCGAAGAATCGTGAGTAATTATATTAGAGCAAAATAGGGAAAAAGAAATGCGAGCTGATATATAAGATTAAAACTAAGTAATAAGAAATTCAAACTCGGAAAGAGTAAACTCGAAATCAGTATGCTCCAAAATAAAACTTCATTCATATATATACGGAAAACACAGATAATACACATAAAATAAGGTCGAAAACTCCCCTAAACAAAACAACAATTTTTCTAGTATTCTCCCCTTGTCTTTCAACAAAAACAAAAATAGGGAAGAATGTATCAAGCTGATACAATTAATGTCCGGACAAAAAAATAAAAACAAGAGAAAAAGAAATTAAGATGGTGGATGAGCGTGCAATGCGCCTGCGCTCGTATGCTTGTGATTATGTTGAAGATCCGGGCGGCGGCAGCAATGGTATCTCTGGAAGTGGCTCGGTTCGAGTGGCCGACCCGGAACTAGGTCATCCGGAGGCTCATCCTCTTGGAACGGTACGAAGTGGGTGCTTCTTCTAGCTTGACTGCTGCGGATCGTCCAACATCCGCGAGGTCTTCGACTCACTCGGACTACCGTCCGAGCTTATCGCTTTGGTTGAGGAATTGCAGCACCTTGTCTCTTGGCTTCTTCCTTCTTCTCTCCTTTTTCCTCCTTCTCCTTTTCCTTCTCTTCTTCCTCCTTCTCCTCGAAGGAACCGCTTCGACCGCAGCCTTCCTCTTCTTCTTCTACTGCCTCTTCGGAAGGAGACTTGGCAGGGCTTGAGGACTCTTCATACGTGTTTGAGTTGTCCAGGTCCCGAGCGGCCTTCGATCGCCTCTCTCGGAGGAGCTCAATCATCTCCTGTTGCTACTTAACCAGATTCTTCATTTCGAGGAGCACATCTTGTTGCTCTCGAATCCGAGATCGGGCCATTTTCCGGTTGATGGTCATGTTCGAAGAACAATTTTCCTGGTATCCGTATCGAAGAAGCTCTTTCGCCAACGACAATGGCAGCCTCGGACACTTCGTTTCGACTCGAGGGGAGCGAAACCTTGAATTGTTTAAAAAGAAGGGTAAGAAGGGCTCGAAAGGAAGAGGGGTGGATTTCTTTGACTAAGATGGCACGGCGGCCATCCGCTCGATTATAACGAGAAAGAGGTCCACGTCGTAGCTCTCGAGAATGTTGAATAAACCTTTAAGAATCTTTGAGTTGGGATTCTCTTTACTCGGAATGATGAGAGAAGAAAGTTCTTACGTGACTCGGGGATTTCCTTGGCATATTTTTCGATGAAATCATCAAGCAACTTCGTTGAAGTGGATGGGGTTGCTTGTTGATAAAGATAGAAGAGACTTTGAAAAGTAGATGGAGAAGAGAGAGATTTATACGAACCACGAGTGTTACGAACTCTTGAGGTGATGATCCCCTCGGAGCAAGAAAGGTTTGAATAGAACTCAAGCAACGAGTTCCGGGTATATGAAGTCACCGAAACATAGAAAGTTATATACGCCGGTGGTTTTGATATGTTTCAACCACGAAAAGGTTGTGGTTGGAACGAACTTGTCATCCAACATAAGATGTTGGGTGACTAGGATTTTGGAGGGTTAGAAGGACCCTCTCGGTTCTTAGTTCCGGGCTTCTTAGTTGCGGATCCTAGAAAGTCCGGAGGGAACCTCTCTTGGGCATGGTTGAGAAGTTTTAGAAGAAAGAGAGTGAACTCGAAGAAACGAGAGAGAGAGAGAGTGTGTTGAGAATGCTTACAAGCTTAGATTGTAAGAATGAGTACCCGAGAGTTTAGGTTAATTGAGAGTAAAGTAGCGAAATGAAGGAAAAGGGACGCTATTTATAGCGAAGGGAATGTCCTTCAGTATTTGTTCTCACCCAAACCTCCAACGGCCGCCTCGGACCACTGTGTATCGTTATGTTCTCCACCGATTAGAATTCCGAGTGTCTGTCTCCCAAAGGCTAGTTCACTTATCGATGCGCGCGATAGAGAGAGAGAAAAGATAAATTTTAAAAGAAATTTCTAAAATTCTCCATTAATCTAGAGATGATTTTAGAAGTTTGAAATCCAATTTTCTCAACAACCGAGTCCGACTCAGTAAAGTTTCCGAGTGACTAAGAAAACACAAACAGATAATAACTCCTAGCTCAGTATCACCGGTCAATCGAACTAATTGTTATTAAGACAAAGGACAGAACATGTAACACATAATCATGTAAGATAATTTCACTTAGAAGAACACAATCATGCATTTATCATGCCAAGTTCATTCCTAATAAAACAAAACCGATCCTCACTAAGTTGCTTAGTAAAGATATCAGGTAATTGAAATTTTGTAAGAATGAATTCAAGTTCAATATCTCCTTTCTCGAATGGTCTCTCGGAAAATGATACCCGACCTTAATATATTTTGTCTTTAAGTGCTTGGACTGGATTCTTAGTGATGCTGATTGCACTCCGATTATCACACTTGATTGGAATTGATTTGAATGAATGTCCAAGGTGTTTCAAGTGTTGCTTTATCCATAGAATCCGAGCACAAGCATGCTCCAACTGTAATGTACTCGGCTTCAGTAGTTGATAGAGCAACTGCGTTCTACTTCTTTGAGTGCCAAGATATAAGGGATTGACCCGAAATTGGTATGCCCTTGAGGTGCTCTTTTTATCAACCTTGTATCCAGCATAGTCAGCATCCGAGTATCATATGAAGGTCGGTTTGAGACTTTTGAGAACCATAGACCTAGACTCCGAGTTCCTCCAATATATCTAAAAATTCTCTTCACCGCAGTGAGATGTGATTCTTTTGGATTAGCTTGAAATCTTACACACATACATACACTAAACATAATGTCTAGCCTACTGCATGTAAGATATATAACGGAGATCCAATCATATCTCAATAGAGTTTCGATCTATCGCTTTACTTTTTTCGTCCGAGTCCAATTTCATGCTCCTACTCATTGGTGTTGTTACATGTTTTGCATCTTGAATCTTGTACTTCTTCAGCAATTCATTGGTATACTTAGATTGATGGACATAGATGTCATCTTTTTCTTGTTTGATTTGTAGACCAAGAAAGAAATTGAGCTCTCGCATCATGCTCATTTGGAATTCCTGTCTCGTTAACTCAGAAAAATCTCGACAGAGATTTTGATTACTAGCTCCGAAAACTATATCATCAACATAAATCTGAAAAGTAAGAATGATGTGTAGTGAGGGCGGAAGCAAAAGAAAGGGGAAAACCGCAAGAAAGGCTACCCGGCCAGAATGTGACTCGCAGCGCAGTCTTGGGAAAAAGGTTGAAAGGAGGGGCAAACGATGGAGGATGAAGCTGAAATTTGGTATGGAGCTTCTCAACTGGTTGAAGAAGCTCTGCTATTTTTTTAGGATTCTTTTGTCGCTGGGAACACCTTGATTTGAGGGCTGAAAGTCGTGGTTCTGACTGACTGTCCGTGGTGATATCCTCTGTAATAATCAAAGGTGGGGGTCGGAGTTCTGCTTGGATGGAGGCCATTTTTGGAGGGAATGAAGTGGATTCACTAGGGTGGAGATGGACAAAGTTTGGAGTGAAATGGATGAGCTGTTTGTGAGATATGGAAATGGAAAGTGAAGGGATAAAACCGAGGTTATCTCTATGATACGTAAACACCACCTAGAAGCGACCAAGGGGCACCTCTCGCCTTGCCTGGATATAGAAACACCACTGGTAGGTTTAAGGACTCAAAGAACACCACCAAGTAGCCAACTTGGATATAGCATTGAGAATTTAAGGGACCGAGAAATCCATCTCGAAAGAGCAATCCAACTCAAGGTTCATATTTTCATCATCAAAGTTAATTCCTTACAAAGTTGAATGCTTAGACTATTTATAAGGAAATAAAAGGCAAGCTAAAAATACATAAAGCTTAAAACATAATCTAAGGCCTAAAAGAAAGATTACAAGATCAATGGCCTAAAATATGTTAACCCCTTTTCCAAGCCAACTTGGGAACATGTAGCCAAGTATTTCCTTCCCCTTGTGCAAGAAAGCTTGTCATAGGTCCAACACATGGATTCCTCCACTAATACTAGTGCTTAGGAATTCTCCTTGATTCTCCTTTGTGCTAGCCTTGTATTATGCCACTTGAGGACCCATTCGGCTGGGCTAAAACAACCGGACAGCATGTATCAAGATACTCATAATGTATCAAAAAATGTTCGATTGATTTCCTTGTGTATTTGGACCGGCCTTTGTGACATATCTTGCCTCAACACTTATTTATGTACCAATTGTCATTAAAAGACAATTTTCATGGCCCTTAAGAATTCTCTTCCAACCTTGGCTCGGTTGCACTTTTGAACTAGCATAGGAGTTTTGGATGTAAAGTTGATCTTGACTCCTTTTATGCCTTAGCTTGGAACCCCTTGACTTTTGGAATTTAAATATGGATAGAACTATCCATCATATTCTCCCCTTGTTGAAAAGAATTTGTCCTCAAATTCGCATGGACAATATCTTCCAAGTGAGGAAAATTTCAAGATCAATAAAGCACAACTCTTGTCATCACAGGGGTAATGCCTCTTATTTTTGGTTAAGGAAGGTATGCCTTGCTTGGGCATAAAACCGATTGTTCGCCATAGGATCCTAGCAAGTGATCTCCATGGGATTCTTCAAGTTGAGATAAGCATGACCAATGAAGCCGGGGTCATAGGGTTGCTTATGTTGCTTCTTCCCTTCGGCTAGATCATAATGTTCTCCAAACAAATCTCCAACTTGATTAACACGCAAGTGCCATAGATGCTCATAGTTACAACAATCTTTTGATTGGAAAAATTGGTACCAAGTTCTCTCGGACAGCAAGTAATAGCAAGAATGCCAAGCCATTTCTCCTCGATTTCGCTCAACTTCATGCACCTTGGACAGCTTGTGGAAGTAAGAGCACCAAACAAAATCTTCATACTTAAGCTCGCAATAATGGCACAACTTCAATGGTATAAGTAGGAGCTTGCTCTCCACATTTTTGGCACAAACACACAAAAGCGTTAGTTGCTCCATGAGACAAAAATTACATTCAGCTCTAGTCTCCTTGGTGATGGGGAGCACACCACAAACCCAACACTAACTAATACCGAGAGCCAGCCGGAACCGATTGATAATTCCGAGCCCTCGGAATTCACTACAGAGCCCTTAGAAACCATTGCTGAGTCCTCGTTGATAACACGGACATCAAGGGAGTTTTGGCCACACTCGAAATACTTGTCCTGTCTCCTCAAACAGGAGTAAGGGAGTAAGACAAGTCGAAGTATTCGGAGGAAAATAAGCCAAGAGGTCTTTTCTAAGTCCTCGGCTTCGAGCTCGAAGCCAAGTGATCTTCTTCCGAGTCCCCGGCTTCGAGCTTAGACCAGATTGTAGATATACTCAAATCTATTTGAGCATCATCTAGACGTCTTCAGTAGACCCGGAAAAGGAAAGTTAAGGATCGAACGCAAAAGAATTCAGTGACAACGATTGTAGCTGTCACTGCACTCGAACCGTACTACTCGTACTACCGATTCTCGTGGTCCCCCTCCTTTTCTACAGTCCTTTTCTGCTGTAATTATTTACCTTTTGTCCTTGTTTTTATCCTTTCATTTTGCAGAATACATCACAACCATTGATTGTAAAGGGGATTTATAACCCTTAGATTAGGGTGATGTAACCTAGTTAAGAGGCCTATAAATATACATGGGCTCTCTCTTTGTAGAGGATGATGATTTTTATATTAGCTATATGCTAAGTAAAGTTGAGCAAGTGCTCCTTTCAACCCCAAAATTCTCTTTTGCTTGTCTAATTAGTGGCATAGTTAGGCTGTGTTCGAAGAGTCCGATTATACTTAATGTGGTGATAGCTGTATCACTAAGTGTGATTAGTGCCCTAGTTTTATCCTTGGTGGTGATATCTCGTATCCTTGGATTGTTCTAGTTTATCTTGTTCTTGTCCTACCAGTACTGGTTACCTTGCTAATCATCTCCTCACGAGTGATTAGCTTAGTCCTTGTTGTTTACCGTTTCATTGGTCGTTTCTAAGTCCATTCCGAGTCTCTTAGAATTGCATTTGGCGCACTCTGTTGGCGGGATCGGTGTAGCCTAGCATCTTGGCACATCGGTTTTGGTATCGTAGCTTTAGAGCCTTTCCTAGGCCGAGCTTCCTTAACCCCAAACACAACCCTTTTAGCCCCAAACACATCAGTCCACAAAGAACTTGTAAACCAGAATGAGTGGAAGCATGACATTGGAGGAACGTTTTGATATGCTCATGAACAACTATGATGAGATGCGTGCCCGAACATGTATCTAAAAAACAACTTGGAGACATGATGAAGAAGAAGCGGCATGAGTTAGAAGAGTCACCACCCGACTCACCACCTCATACCCACTCACACGGGGATGATGATGGGGAGAGCAACCCCTTTGCTTCTTCCAAGTGAGCGTGAACAAAGAAGAGGAAGAAGAGGGAGAAGGGATCGAGTCACCCCGACTCAACTCGGATTTCAAAGTTGAAATCCCGAGTTTGAAGGTCGCCTTAACCCGGATGAGTTTCCGGAATGGTTGCAAACAGATTGAAAGAATTTTTGACTACAAAGAGGTTAAAGATGAAAAGAAGGTAAAGCTTGTTGCTATCAAGCTCGGAGGGTTTGCCTCAACTCGGTGGGCAAATTTGGAGAAGAAGCGTCGCTGTGCAGAGGAAACCTAAGATCGAAGTTGAGAGAAAATGAGGTCCAAACCGAAAGTCCGGTTTCTACCCCCAACATACATCCAGGACAACAATTCTAAGTTGCACAACCCGCAACAAGTGATGTGCCAAAACGCAAGGCTACACCGATCCTGCAAACGAGTGCGCCAAATGCAATTCCGAGAGACTCGGAATGGGCTTAGAAATGACCAATGGAATAGTAAACAATAAGGACTAAGCTAATCACTCGTGAGGAGATGATTAGCAGGGTAACCAGACACTAATAGAATAAGAACAAGATAAACTAGAACTATCCAAGGATACGAGATATCACCACCAACGATAAAACTAGGGCACTAATCACACTTAGTGATACAGACTATCACCACACTAAGTATAATCGGACTCTTGAGAACACAGCCTAATTATGGCACTAATTAGACAAGCAAAAGAGAATTTTAGGGTTGAAAGGAGCACTCGCTCAACTTTACTTAGCATATAGCCAATATCAAAATCATCATCCTTTACAAAGAGAGAGCCCATGTATATTTATAGGCCTCTTAGCTAGGTTACATCACTCTAATATAAGGGTTATAAATCCCTTTTACAATCAGTGGTTGTGATGTTTTTAGCAAAATAAAAGGACAAAAACAAGGACAAAAGGTAAATAAATACAGTAGAAAAAGGACAGCAGAAAATGAGGGGGACCACAGAGTCAATAGTACAAAGTAGTACGGTTCCGAGTCCGGTGACAGCTACAATCGTTGTCACCAAATTCTTTTGCTTTCGATCCTTAACTTTCCTTTTCGGCTCTGCTCGAATACGAAGTAGAACTCATAAAGAGATCATTTGACTTCGAGCTCGAAACCGAGGACTCGAAAAAGATCTCTTATTTTCCTCCAAATACTTCTTACTTGTCCGACTCCCTTACTCCTGTCCGAGGAGACAGACAAGTATTTCGAGTGTGGCCAAAATTCTCTTGATGTCTCGTGTTATCAACGAGGACCCAAGCAATGGTTTCTAAGGGCTCCGTAGTGAATTCCGAGGACTTAGAATTATCAAGCGATTCTGGCTGGCTCTCGGTATTAGTTAGTGTTGGGTTTGCGGTGTGCTCCCCATCGTCCTCCCTAGCTTGAAAAGAATTTTCCCTCAAATTCTCGAGCGAATTATCTTCCAAGTAAGGAGATAAATCAAGCAACGTTGAAAGTAGCCGAGACATTGTATTCTCTCGGGTAAATTCACCTTATAAGCGTTGTCATTGATTCTCTCAAGTGCTTCAAATGGTCCATTTGCCCTTGGCATCAACTTAGACTTGCGCTTGGAAGGAAAACACTCCTTCCTCAGGTGGATCCAAACGAGATCTCCTGGTTGAAAAACCACCCTTTTGTGGTTTTTGTTAGCGCTAGCCTTGTAACTCAAATTAGCTTGCTCAATTGTGGCTCGACTTTCGCATGCAAGTCCCGAATCCGAGCATCTCTTTTCACAGCGTCGAGTATGAGGCTTTCCATCAAAAACTCTTGGGGTCGGATCAAGTGGTGACAGAGGTTCCACACCATAAACAATCTTGATGGGCGAAACATTGGTAGTCTTGTTTGGCGTGTGATTGTAAGCAAACTCAGCATGTGGAAGAAGTTGATCCCACGCCTTAGTATTCGAACCGATTAGCGTTCCGAGCAATACTCCCAAAGTTCCGTTTGTAACCTCAATCCGACCATCTATCCGAGGATGGCAAGTGGTGCTGTACTTCAACTTCGTTCCCAATTTCTTCCAAAGGGTAACCCGTAAATGACTCGAAACTTTGCATCTCTATCTCGAGACCATTGTCCTTGGGATCCCATGCAACCTTACCACTTCTCTAAAGTATAGGTCAGCAACCAGTGTAGCATCATTGGTTTTGTTGCAAGTAATGAAGTGAGCCATCTTAGAAAATCGATCAACAACAACCAGAATAGAATCTTTCCCTTTCGAGTCCGTGGTAGACCCAAAACAAAGTCTAGACTTACATCCACCCAGGGCTGAGTTGGGACAGGTAATGGCGTGTAAAGTCCTTGAGGCAGGGAATGGCTCTTGGCATATTGGCACACAACACATCTCCCGATGATGTCTTGAACATCTTTGTCCATGCTTGGCCGGAAATAATGCTCCTTGAGCATCCGAGTCGTCTTTTTCTCTCCGAAATGGCCAGCAAGTCCTCCAGAATGGACTTCTCTTATAATCAACTCTCTTGTGCAACAGCGAGGCACACACAATCTGATACCCTTGAATAAGTATCCTCCTTGTATTTGGAACTCACCCTTGGGTCGAGTTTGGCATTCTTGGTAGAGGGTTCCAAATTCCTTGTCATCCGCATATAGACTCTTCAAATGTTCAAACCCGAAGACACAAGTTTCTAACTCGAAACAACAGTAGATATCTTCGGACAGAGCATCAGCACCCTTGTTAAGTTGTCCCGATCTGTGTTTGATTGAAAAATGAAAGGTTTGAAGGTACTCAACCCATTTCGCATGCCGCGGATTCAACTTGTGTTGGCCCTGAATGTACTTGAGGGCTTCATGATCCGAGTGCGGAATGAATTCTTGAGTCACCAAGTAATGATTCCAATACTCTAATGATCGAATGATGGCATAGAATTCCTTGTCGTAGGTACAGTATCTTCGCTTGGTATCACACAGCTTCTCACCGAAATAAGCGATGGGACGACCCTCTTGAGTGAGAATCCCACCAATGCCTACACCTAAGGCATCACACTCAACTTCGAAAATCTTCTCAAAATTGGGCGAGGCTAGGGCGGGAGCCCGGGTCAATTTTGCCTTGATAGCTTCAAAAGATTTCCGAGCTCGAGGTGTCCAAACAAAAGAACCGTTTCGAGCACCTCGATCATAGGGCGATGATAGTGCTGAAGTCTTTTATGAACCTCCTATAGAAAGATGCAAGCCCATGAAAGCTCCGAACATCGTGTATGCTTTTAGGAGTAGGCCAAGACAGGATGACCTCAATCTTGCACTCATCTACCTTTACTCCCTCAGCTGAAACAACATAACCCGAAATGCGATTTCGAGCTAAAGAATGAGCATTTCTTCAAATTCCCGTACAGTTTCTCTCTCTCTAGCAGTTGGACAATCTGTCTAATGTGGTCAGAATGTTCCCTCTCATTCTGATCGTAGATCGAATATCATCAAAATAGACCACAACGAATTTCCCGATGAATGGTCTAAAAATCGATTCATGAGTCGCATGAATGTGCTTGGAGCATTGGTCGGACCAAAGGGCATAACAAGCCACTCATATAAACCTCCCTTGGTCTTAAAAGCAGTTTTCCATTCATCTCCTTCTCTTATTCCGATTTGATAATATCCACTTCGAGGTCAATCTTAGAAAAACCTTAGAACCATGTAGCTCATCCAACATATCTTCAAGTCATGGTATAGGATGCGTATACTTGATGGTGATCTTGTTAATGGCACGACTATCTATACACATCCTCGGAGAACTATCCTTTTTAGGTACCAACAAGGCTGGCACAACACAAGGACTCTTACTCACTCTTACCGGACCTTTAGACACCAACTCCTTAACTTGCCTCTCGCACTTCTTAGGTGTCTTTAGGGTTCATTCTGTAGGCTGGTTTGTTTGGCGAGTATAGATCCTGGGATAAGGTCAATGTGGTGCTTGGATATCTCTTTTGGGATAGGCCAAGAGGTATCTCATCAGGAAATACATGGATGTATTCGGTGATAAGTGTTTTGGCTAGTGGGTGTCCGAGTTCCGAGGACTCGGAATTGTCCCGACTCGGAAGAATCAATTCTCTCATGGGTCCGAGTTCATGATGCATGGACTCCGGATATGCCTCCGCTAGGGTCGAAGTAACTCGGACGGATTGGGTGTCCGAGGAGGCTTGGTTTTAGGCAGTTGTGAAGGGTCAAGTGGGGCTAAGATTATTTTCTTGCCATTCTGAGTGAGAGTGTATGTGTTTTTGAACCCATCATGCATAACTCTACGATCAAATAACCACGGTCTACCCAACAAGTAAGTGACATGCATCCATAGGTATAACATCACACCATATATCATCAACATAAAACTTCCCAATATTGAAAGATATTAGGCAATGAGAATTAACTCTAAGGCCCTTACCTTGACTCAGCCATTCTATGTTGTAGGGGTGAGGGTGCAACTCGGCTTGTAACTAAAGCTTCTCTACCATGCTTATAGAAGCAACGTTGGTGCAACTTCCTCCATCAATAATGATCGAACAAACTTTCCCTTTGATGGTTCCCCTTGTGTGGAATATATTCTCCCTCTCGAGCCTCACTTGGATCCTTATATCCATTCAAGGCTCTCACGATCACAAGTAGTTCTCCTTCATCAGCCTCTTCAACAATCTCTTCTATGCCCTCAGCAAGGCATAGCTCTCCTTCTGGCTCATACTCATCCCATATGGGTTCATCACTCTCGTAATAGTGATGACCCTTCGATTTGGGCACTCGAAGCAAAGTGTCTAAATCCCCGACACTTAAAACACTTGCGGCTCCGACCAGCATGAGGTTTGTTCCGAGTCCGAGTCCGAATAGTAGGTTGCTTAGACTCGTAACCGAGTTTCGGGCAGCAGACTTGGATCGAAACAGAGGGTTAGAATAACCCTTGCCAAATTGAGTTGGATTTGGTGGTTGAGTCCTAAAGACTTCTTTCTTGAAGGTTCCGACCTTCTTTGCTCGCTCCACCTTATGTGTCGAAGACACACCTCATCAAAGGTTGAGTACTGCTGCAGCTCAACAACATTAGCATACCTTGGGTCAAGTCCTCCAAGATACCCGACTATGGTTTAATCTTCCGACTCCCGAAGATCGCATTTAATCATTAGCCTTTCAAACTCTCGGGTATACTCCTCTACACTCATCGGACCTTGTTGTAGGTCAGTGCAACTTAGAATAGTTGTCCTGGATGTATGCTGGGGGTAGAAACCGGTCTTTCAATTTGGACCTCATCTTCTCCCAACTTCGATCTTAGGTTTCCTCTCGAACGGCACACTTCTTCTCCAGATTTGCCCACCAGGTTGAGGCAAACCCTCCGAGCTTGATGGCAACAAGCTTTACCTTCTTTTCATCTTTCACCTGTTTGTAGTCAAAGATTCTTTCAACTGTTTGCAACCATTCCGGAAACTCATCTCGGGTTAAGGCGACCTTCAAACTCCGGGATTCCAACTTTGAAATCTGAGTTGGGTCGGGCTGATTGATCCCTTCTCCCTCTTCTTCCTCTTCTTTGCTCACGCTCACCGGAAGAAGCAAAGGGATTACTCTCCCCATCATCATCCCCGTGTGAGTGGGTATGAGGTGGTGAGCTGGGTGGTGACTCTTCTAACTCATGCCTCTTCTTCTTCATCATATCTCCAAGTTGCTTTTTCGGATATATTTTTAGGCACGCATCTCATCGTAGTTGTTCATGAGCATATCAAAACGTTCCTCCAATGTCATGCTTCCACTCATTCTGGTTTATGGGTTCTTTGTGGACTGATGTGTTTGGGGCAAAGAGGGTTGTGTTTGGGGTTAAGGAAGCTCAGCCTAGGAAAGGCTCCAAAGCTCGATACCAAAACCGATGTGCCAAAATGCAAGGTTACACCGATCCCGCAAACAGAGTGCGCCAAATGCAATTCCGAGAGACTTAGAATGGGCTTAGAAATGACCAATGGAACAAGTAAACAACAAGGACTAAGCTAATCACTCGTGAGGAGATGATTAGCGGGGTGACCAGCACTAATGGGATAAGAACAAGATAAACTAGAACTATCCAAGGATACGAGATATCACCACCAAGGATAAAACTAGGGCACTAATCACACTTAGTGATACAGACTATCACCACACTAAGTATAATCGGACTCTTTAGAACACAGCCTAATTATGGCACTAATTAGACAAGAAAAAGAGAATTTTGGGGTTGAAAGGAGCACCGCTTAACTTTACTTAACATATAGCCAATATCAAAATCATCATCCTTTACAAAGAGAGAGCCCATGTATATTTATAGGCCTCTTAGCTAGGTTACATCACTCTAATCTAAGGGTTATAAATCCCCTTTTATAATCAATGATTGTGATGTTTTTAGCAAAATAAAAGGACAAAAACAAGGACAAAAGGTAAATAAATACAGCAGAAAAAGGACAACGAAAAGGAGGGGGACCACAGAATCGGTAGTACAAAGTAGTACGGTTCGAGTCCGGTGACAGCCTACAATCGTTGTCACCAAATTCTTTTGCTTTCTGATCCTTAACTTTCCTTTTCCGCTCTGCGAATACGAAGTAGAACTCATAAAGAGATCATTTGACTTCGAGCTCGAAACCGAGGACTCGAAAAAGATCTCTTTTTCCTCCGAATACTTCGACTTGTCCGAGGAGACAGACAAGTATTTCGAGTGTGGCCAAAACTCCCTTGATGCTCGCGTTATCGACGAAGACCCAGTAATGGTTTCGAGGGTTCCGTAGTTAATTCCGAGGACTCGAATTATCAATCGGTCCCGGCCGGCTCTCGGTACTAGTTGGGGTTGAGTTTGTGGTGTCCTCCCCATCAACAAGGTCCGATGAGTGTAGAGGAGTACACTAGGGAGTTCGGAAGGTTAATGATTAAATGTGATGTTCAAGAGTCGGAAGATCAAACCGTAGTCGGTATCTTGGAGGACTTGACCCGAGGTATGCTAATGTTGTTGAGTTACAGTAGTACTCAACATTTGATGAGGTGTGTCTTCCGGCACATAAGGTGGAGCAGCAAAAGAAGGTCGAGCCTTCAAGAAAGAAGTCTCTAGGACTCAACCACCAAAGCCAACTCGGTTTGGCAAGGGTTATTCTAACCCTCTCGTTTCAGCCTAAGTCTCGCTGCCCCAAAACTCGCTTCCGAGTCTAAACACCCTACTATTCGGACTCGGACTCAAAACAAACCTCATGTTGGCCGGAGCCGCAAGTGTTTTAAGTGTCGAGGATTTGGACACTTTGCTTATGAGTGCCGAAATCGAAGGGTCGTCACTATTACCGTGGCTAGTGAACCCATATAGGATGAGTATGAGCCAGAAGGAGAGCTATGCCTTGGTGAGGGGATAGAAGAGATTGTTGAAGAGGCCGATGAGGGAGAACTACTTGTGATCGTGAGAGCCTTGAATGGATACAAGGATCCAAGTAAAGCTCGAGAGGAGAATATATTCCACACAAGGGGAACCATCATAGGGAAAGTTTATTCGATCATTATTAATGGAGGGAGTTGCACCAACGTTGCTTCTCTCGAGCATGGTAGAGAAGCTTCAGCTACAACCGAGTTGCACCCTCACCCCTACAACATACAATGGTTGAGTCAAGGTAAGGGCCTTAGAGTTAATTCTCGTTGCCTAATATCTTTTAGTATTAGGAAGTTTTATGTTGATGATATATGGTGTGATGTTATACCTATGGATGTATGTCACTTACTGTTGGGTAGACCGTGGTTATTAGATCGTAGAGTTATGCATGATGGGTTCAAAAACACATACACTCTCACTCAAAATGGCAAGAAAATAACCTTAGCCCCACTTAACCCTTCACAACCGCCTAAAACCAAGCCTCCTAAGACACCCAATCCGTCCGAGTTACTTCGACCCTAGGGGAAGCCTATCTCGGAGTCCATGCATCATGAACTAAGACCCATGAGAGAATTGATTCTTCCGAGTCGGGACAATTCCGAGTCCTCGAACTCAGACACCCACTAGCCAAAACACTTATCACCCAATACATCCATGTATTTCCCGATGAGATACCTCTTGGCCTACCCCCAAAAGAGATATCCAAGCACCACATTGACCTTATCCCGGGATCTATATTGCAAAACAAACCAGCCTACGTGAATGAACCTTAAAGACACCTCGAAGTGCAGAGGCAAGTTGAGGAGTTGGTGTCTAAAGGTCCGGTAAGAGTGAGTAAGAGTCCTTGTGTTGTGCCAGCCTTGTTGGTACCTAAAAAGGATAGTTCTATGAGGATGTGTATAGATAGTCGTGCCATTAACAAGATCACCATCAAGTATACGCGTCCTATACCATGACTTGAAGATATGTTGGATGAGCTACATGGTTCTAAGGTTTTTTCTAAGATTGACCTCGAAGTGGATATTATCAAATCGGAATAAGAGAAGGAGATGAATGGAAAACTGCTTTTAAGACCAAGGGAGGTTTATATAAGTGGCTTGTTATGCCCTTTGGTCCGACCAATGCTCCAAGCACATTCATGCGACTCATGAATCGGATTTTTAGACCATTCATCGGGAAATTCGTTGTGGTCTATTTTGATGACATTCTCGATCTACAGTCGAATGAGAGGGAACATTCTGACCACCTCGGACAGATTGTCCAACTACTAGAGAGAGAGAAACCGTACGGGAATTTGAAGAAATGCTCATTCTTTAGCTCGTAAATCGCATTTCCGGGTTATGTTGTTTCAGCTGAGGGAGTAAAGGTAGATGAGTGCAAGATTGAGGTTATCCTGTCTTGGCCTACTCCTAAAAGCATACACGATGTTCTGAGCTTTCATGGGCTTGCATCTTTCTATAGGAGGTTCATAAAAGACTTCAGCACTATCATCGCCCCTATGACCGAGGTGCTCGAAACAGCTTCTTTTGTTTGGACACCTCAGGCTCATAAATCTTTTGAAGCTATCAAGGCAAAATCGACCCGTGCTCCCGCCCTAGCCTCGCCCAGCTTTGAGAAGATTTTCGAAGTTGAGTGTGATGCCTCAGGTGTAGGCATTGGTGGGATTCTCACTCAAGAGGGTCGTCCCATCGCTTATTTCAGTGAGAAGTCGTGTGATACCAAGCGAAGATACTCTACCTACGACAAGGAATTCTATGCCATCATTCGATCATTAGAGTATTGGAATCATTACTTGGTGACTCAAGAATTCATTCTCGCACTCGGATCATGGAGCCCTCAAGTACATTCAGTGGCCAACACAAGTTGAATCCGCGGCATGCGAAATGGTTTGAGTACCTTCAAACCTTTCATTTTTCAATCAAACACAGATCGGGATAGCTTAACAAGGGCGCCGATGCTCTGTCCGTAAGATATCTACTGTTGTTTCAGCTTAGAAACTTGTGTCTTCGGGTTTGAACATTTGAAGAGTCTATATGCGGATGACAAGGAATTTGGAACCCTCTACCAAGAATGTCAAACTCAACCCAAGGGTGAGTTCCAAATACAAGGAGGATACTTATTCAAGGGTATCAGATTGTGTGTGCCTCAGCTGTGGCACAAGAGAGTTGATTATAAGAGAAGTCCATTCTGGAGGACTTGCTGGCCATTTCGGAGAGAAAAAGACGACTCGGATGCTCAAGGAGCATTATTTCTGGCCAAGCATGGACAAAGATGTTCAAGACATCATCAGGAGATGTGTTGTGTGCCAATATGCCAAGAGCCATTCCTCGCCTCAAGGACTTTACACGCCATTACCTGTCCCAACTCAGCCCTTGGTGGATGTAAGTCTAGACTTTGTTCCGGGTCTACCACGGACTCGTAAAGGGAAAGATTCTATTCTGGTTGTTGTTGATCGATTTTCTAAGATGGCTCACTTCATTACTTGCAACAAAACCAATGATGCTACACTGGTTGCCGACCTATACTTTAGAGAAGTGGTAAGGTTGCATGGGATCCTAAGGACAATGGTCTCGGATAGAGATGCAAAGTTTCGAGTCATTTCGGGTTACCCTTTGGAAGAAATTGGGAACGAAGTTGAAGTACAACACCACTTGCCATCCTTAGATAGATGGTCGACCGAGGTTACAAACAGTAACTTTGGGAGTATTGCTCGTAACGCTAATCAAATCGAATACTAAGGTGTGGGATCATCTTCTTCCACATGCTGAGTTTGCTTACAATCGCACGCCAAACAAGACTACTAATCTTTCGCCCTTCAAAATTGTTTATGGTGTGGAACCTCTGTCACCTCTTGACCTCACCCCAAGAGCTTTTGACGGAAAGCCTCATACCGACGCTATGAAAAGAGCCGCTTAGATTCAGAACTTGCATGCGAAAGTCGAGCGAATTGAGCAAGCTAATCTGAGTTACAAGGCTAGCGCTAACAAAACCGCAGAAGGGTGGTTTTTCAACCAGGAGATCTCGTTTGGATCCACCCGAGGAAGGAGCATTTTCCTTCCAAGCGCAAGTCTAAGTTGATGCCAAGGGCAGATGGACCATTTGAAGTACTTGAGAGAATCAATGACAACGCTTACAAGGTGAATTTACCCGGAGAATACAATGTCTCAACTACTTTCAATGTCGCTGATTTATCTCCCTACTTGGAAAATAATTCACTCGAGAATTCGAGGGTAAATGCTTTTCAAGCCGGGGAGGACGATGGGGAGCACACCACAAACCCAACACTAACTAATACCGAGAGCCAGCCAGAACCGCTTGATAATTTTAAGTCCTCGGAATTCACTACGGAGACCTTAGAAACCATTGCTTGGGTCCTCGTTGATAACACGGACATCAAGAGTGTTTTGGCCACACTCGAAATACTTGTCTGTCTCCTCGGACAGGAGTAAGGGAGTCGGACAAGTCGAAGTATTTGGAGGAAAATAAGCCAAGAGGTCCTTTTCCGAGTCCTCAGCTTCCGAGCTCGAAGCCAAGTGATCTTCTTCCGAGTCCCCATTTTCCGAGCTTAGACCGGATCGTAGATATACTCGGATCTATTTGAGCATCATCTAGACATCTTCAGCGAGAACCGAAAAAGGAAAGTTAAGGATCGGAAAGCAAAAGAATTCGGTGACAACGATTGTAGCTGTCACTGGACTCGAACCGTACTACTCGTACTACCGATTCCGTGGTCCCCCTCCTTTTCTGCAGATCCTTTTCTGCTGTAATTATTTACCTTTTGTCCTTGTTTTTATCCTTTCATTTTGCTGAATACATCACAACCATTGATTGTAAAAGGGGATTTATAACCCTTAGATTAGAGTGATGTAACCTAGTTAAGAGGCCTATAAATATACATGGGCTCTCTCTTTGCTGAATACATCACAACCATTGATTTGTAGAGGATGCTGAATACATCACAACCCTTGGACAAGTATGCTCTCGGCCGGAATTGCATCAAGTGTGCGGTATGGGTTTTTTGTGACAAAATGATCAACCCCTTGGGATGTAAAGTACCTCCGGGCTGAATTGGGGCTATGGGAAATTTTGGGAGGTGGGTTTGGTTTATTTGTGGGAAAAATGGGGCTGGACAGATTGGGGATAAGGCTGGACGAGAATGTGTTTGGGAGTGAAATGAGGTTTGGTTTTTGGCTTTTGGTTTGTAGACTTGGGTTCCTTTCAATAAGGTAAAAGTGGGAGGGTCTAAGGACAATTTGTGGGCATTTTTGGGAGAAGTATGAGTGTCTCCATCATGGGCTAATCTCTTGTCAAACAATAATGGCCATTCCCAAAATGCAAAACAAATGCTCACATGCATAGCAACATTCCGCTTTTCAATAATGCTCAACTTTACAAAGCCAAAAGAATTCAAGCAAGGATGAATAAAGTGGCTTATACCTCCATGAGGCCGTGGGATGTTACATTGAGGAAGGTGTTTTGTGGCTTGGATTTCCAAACTCCCATTGCTAGTAGGCTCTTCTACCTCACTAGGCAATGAATGAAAGGTAACACTTCCATGCTCCTCAACTTCTAAACAATTTTGGCCATAGTCATCAAACATGGGAAGTAGTTCATCATGGCTCGCAATTTGCTCATCTTGAGGTGGGTTAGACATACCCAATATTTTTGCTCAACCAAAACTTCTGATGTGTAGTGAGGCGGAAGCAAAAACAAATGGGAAAAACCGCAAGAAGTGCAGCAGGGCAGAATAGGGTCCGATTGCACAGTCTTGGGAGATCGGGTGAAAGGATGGGTAAAAGTGTTTGGTTTTGGCTGAAATTTGGTGGGGAGGTAGGTAACTGGTAAAGGAAGGTTGTGACCAAGTTTCGTGAATTTTGGATAAGGGGAACGTCCTGAACAAATAGCCAGAAGTTGATGTAACCGGCTGGATGAGCAGGATGACACCCTTTGTTTGGTTTTAATGTAGAGGATGGAAGGTTTCTTGGATGCGGCTGAAATTTGGAGGAATGGAAGTAGATGGACTGGAAAGAAGGTGGTTAAAATTTTGAGAAAAATGGTTGAGTAGTTTGTGAGTTATGGGCTGGCAAAGTGAGGGATAGTACCAAGGTTCGGCTCGGATATAGCAACACCACCGAGTGAACCAAGGGCGCTCCTAAGCGATCCGGATACAGCAACACCACCGGGACTTAAGAGACTCAAAGGACACCACCGTGAGGCCAAGCACGGATACAGCTTTGAGGATTCAAAAACGAGCAATCCAGCTCAAGAGTATCAACTCAAATATATTCATCAAAAAGTGTCCTTACATGGAGTTTAGGAGCTGAATTTATAATGCCTCATGTTGGCATTTTACATAACCGAACACTAAGCTGAAAATGCAAAATTGATAATAAAACTAATTAGATTCTTTCCCCTCCTCCAAGTTAAGCTAGAGTAAATCCTAGCCAAGTATTACAAAATTGGGAACATGTGGCCTTGCTTGTTTTCCCCTTCTTCAAGCTTCTTGATTCTTTGATGCTTCTAGAATGCCTTGTCATCCTTTTTCCTTGTTGCTTCATAACCGCCTAGGCTTCACCCCATGTAAATATGGACCGCCCATATTCAAGCATCATCTTATTTATGTACTTAAGAGCATAAAATGGCAATGTTCCTTGGTTTGACTTGACCACGCACACTTGCTTGACCTTGGAGGTTTTTGGGTGGCTAACTACAACTATCCTTCTTGGCTAAATTAATAACCAATTATTTATGAACCAAAACATAAAAACTCAAAGTTTTGGACTTGTCACCCTCCGGGGTCCATGAGGGGTTGAATTGCAAGCTTTTCCCCTTAATCATGAAATAATCAAGTATTTTTGGTGGAACCTTAGACATACAAAGCTTCTCAATATGAACATCTTTGAGGTCAAATTGCAATGCTGTCCACTCTCCATCAACTTCACATGGAAAATGGTCATTGATTTCATCCTCACTAGTGGATAAAGAAGTTTCTTCCAAAACAACTCCATCATGCTCATCAAACTTAAGAGGTAAATCAAAATCATTTGTTGGTTGGCAATCCTCCAATGCACTTTCAACATACCCATCAAACTTTGGAGACAAACCAAAGTTGGGCTCAATTTCCTTTTGAGTAGGAAAAAGAGGGGTGGCCATGGGTTTTGGTGGGGGAAATGTTGGCTGGACGAGTAGGCTTCGGTGGGAAGCTCTTTTTATGGGAAGGTTTGGATTTTTGTGGTGGTGGAGAGGGTTGTTTTTGTGGTGGAGATGGTGGAGGAAAAGAAGTGGCTGAAGGTTTAGAAGGAAGGGAAGAATGACTCCCCTTGTTGATTGATTTGTTCTTGGTTGGAGGAAATTTGCAATGAAGTGGCCAAAAATTTTTCAACAATTTTCCTCTCAACTTTGTCCATGTGTTCACCTTCTTTTTGCCTTTCTTCTTCCTTCTCAACTTGTACTCTTTCCACCAAATGAGGGTATGACTCCTCAACTTAGACACAATAATCTCAACCTTCTCATGCTCTTCTAATCTCAAATTTTCAAAGGCCTCTTCAACCTTGATAAGCCAACTAGAAAATCGATCTTGTTGGCCATAAAATTTAGGCACAAATAGATGAACCAACTCAAAATTAGAAGCAGCCATTTAAGCTCTCACAACCGAATCCTCAATGATGCTCAAGATGGAAAAATAAAAAATGGGCAACAAATTTTTGTGGTTTCTTTTTTGGTTCTTTTTAGTGGAGCTGGCTATTTTTGTGTTTTTGGGTTTATGGGGAATGGACACAATCACCAAGGACCAGAACTTGCTCTGATACCAAATATGATGTGTAGTGAGGGCTGAAGCAAAAGAAAGGGGAAAACCGCAAGAAAGGCTACCCGGCCAAAATGTGACTTGCAGGTGCAGTCTTGGGAAAAAGGGTGAAAGGAGGGGCAAACGATGGAGGATGAAGCTGAAATTTGGTATGGAGCTTCTCAACTGGTTGAAGAAGCTCTGGTAATTTTTTGGGATTTTTTGTCGCCGGGAACACCTTAATTTGAGGGCTGAAAGTCAGGGTTCTGGACTAATTGTCCAGGGTGATATCCTCTGTAATAATCAAAGGTGGGGGTCGGAGTTCTGCTTGGATGGAGGCAATTTTTGGAGGGAATGAAGTGGACTCGCTGGGCTGGAGATGGACAAAGTTTGGAGTGAAATGGATGAGCGATTTGTGAGATATGGAAATGGAAAGTGAAGGGATAAAACCGAGGTTATCTCTATGATACGTAAACACCACCTAGAAGCAACCAAGGGGCACCTCTCGCCTTGCCGGATATAGAAACACCACCGGTAGGTTTAAGGACTCAAAGAACACCACCAAGTAGCCAACTTGGATATAGCATTGAGAATTTAAGGGACCGAGAAATCCATCTCGAAAGAGCAATCCAGCTTCAAGGTTCATATTTTCATCATCAAAGTTAATTCCTTACAAAGCTGAATGCTTAGACTATTTATAAGGAAATAAAAGGCAAGCTGAAAATACATAAAGCTTAAAACATAATCTAAGGCCTAAAAGAAAGATTACAAGATCAATGGCCTAAAATATGTTAACCCCTTTTCCAAGCCAACTTAGGAACATGTAGCCAAGTATTTCCTTCCCCTTGTGCAAGAAAGCTTGTCATAGGTCCAACATATGGATTCCTCCACTAATACTAGTGCTTAGGAATTCTCCTTGATTCTTCTTTGTGCTAGCCTTGTATTATGCCACTTGAGGACCCATTCGGCTGGGCTAAAACAACCGGACAGCATGTATCAAGATACTCATAATGTATCAAAAATGTTCGATTGATTTCCTTGTGTATTTGGACCGGCCTTTGTGACATATCTTGCCTCAACACTTATTTATGTACCAATTGTCATTAAAAGACAATTTTCATGGCCCTTAAGAATTCTCTTCCAACCTTGGCTCGGTTGCACTTTTGAACTAGCATAGGAGTTTTGGATGTAAAGTTGATCTTGACTCCTTTTATGCCTTAGCTTGGAACCCCTTGACTTTTGGAATTTAAATATGGATAGAACTATCCATCATATTCTCCCCTTGTTGAAAAGAATTTGTCCTCAAATTCGCATGGACAATATCTTCCAAGTGAGGAAAATTTCAAGATCAATAAAGCACAACTCTTGTCATCATAGGGGTAATGCCTCTTATTTGTGGTTAAGGAAGGTATGCCTTGCTTGGGCATAAAACCGATTGTTCGCCATAGGATCCTAGCAAGTGATCTCCATGGGATTCTTCAAGTTGAGATAAGCATGACCAATGAAGCCGGGGTCATAGGGTTGCTCATGTTGCTTCTTCCCTTCGGCTAGATCATAATGTTCTCCAAACAAATCTCCAACTTGATTAACACGCAAGTGCCATAGATGCTCATGGTTACAACAATCTTTTGATTGGAAAAATTGGTACCAAGTTCTCTCGGACAGCAAGTAATAGCAAGAATGCCAAGCCATTTCTCCTCGATTTCGCTCAACTTCATGCATCTTGGACAGCTTGTGGAAGTAAGAGCACCAAACAAAATCTTCATACTTAAGCTCGCAATAATGGCACAACTTCAATGGTATAAGTAGGAGCTTGCTCTCCACATTTTTGGCACAAACACACAATAGTGTTAGTTGCTCCATGAGACAAAAATTACATTCAGCTCTAGTCTCCTTGGTGATGGGAGCACACCACAAACCCAACACTAACTAATACCGAGAGCCAGCCGGAACCGATTGATAATTCCGAGTCCTCGGAATTCACTACAGAAGCCCTTAGAAACCATTGCTGAGTCCTCGTTGATAACACGGACATCAAGGGAGTTTTAGCCACACTCGAAATACTTGTCTATCTCCTCGGACAGGAGTAAGGGAGTAAGACAAGTCGAAGTATTCGGAGGAAAATAGGCCAAGAGGTCTTTTTCGAGTCCTCGCCTCCGAGCTCATCGGCCAAGTGATCTTCTTCGAGTCCCCAGCTTTTGAGCTTAGACCAGATTGTGACTCCTTTTATGCCTTAGCTTGGAACCCCTTGACTTTTGGAATTTAAGTCCGGATAGAAATATCCATCATGAACTGAAGGGTATTTATTTTGAAGAAGCAAACGAGCATGAGGATCAACCAAAGATACTTGAAATTCCTATATTCATTAGCATGGTGCAAGTTGATCCCGGAGGGTAAGAGGCTAGAAAATCACTTTCTTATGATCTTACGTTTATAAATAAATGTCTACCTATGGAGTCAAGAAGGATAATTAGAGAAGATACAAGTTAGCCGCCTAATCCTTCCATGTTAAAGCAAGATGAGTCCGGCCATGTCAAACCAAGAATTACTTCAAAGTGCTACCATTTTATGACCATTGAACATAAATAATCAAGGGTCCGTCTAAGGGTTCGAAAGACTTATGTTAAGCACTTAAAGGGAGCATCAAATGAAGCCTAATGAGGAGCATTCTAGAAGCACTAACCATTGTGGAAGGAAGATGGTTTGTTAGAGGAAGAAGCTTGCCAAAGGGGAAAGGTAGCCGTAGCCACATGTTCCCAAATGCATAATACTTGGCCAAGATTTATCCAACTTTAAACTTGGTGGAGAGGAAAGAATCTTTGTGATTTTTGTTTTAATTTTTAACTTTGTAAAGTGCCATTTTGAGGCACTATAAATTCAGCATGCATATATCATGTAAAAAACAACCTTGATTATTATATATATGAATGACAAACTTGAGCTGGATTGCTCTCCCTTTTGAATCTCAATTGCTGTATCCAAGTTGGCTACTTGGTGGTGTTCTTTGAGTCCTCAAAACCTACCGGTGGTGTTTACGTATCCGGCGAGGTCAGCTCAAACTCCATCGTTTACCCCTCCTTTCATCCATTCTCCCAGATTGCGCTGCAGGACACATTCGGCTGGGTAGCCTTTCTTGCGGTTTTCCTCAATCTTTTGCTTCGCCCTCACTACACATCATTTGAGGGGAAAAGACTTGAGAGTTTCTTTCTTGACAAACCGGGTTTTCTTTTGTTGTTCCACCTTGTGTGCCAAGTGACACACTTCATCAAATGTTGAGAAATGTTGTAACTCTACAATTTGTGCATACCTTGCATCTAAACCACCAAGGTATCTTACAATCATTTGGTCCTCATGCTCTTGTAAGTCACACTTGATCATCATCCTCTCAAACTCCCAAGTGTATTCTTCTACACTCATGCTACCTTGTTGAAGGTTGTGAAGTTGGAGGTAGCTATCTTGGACGTAGGTTGGGGGTAGAAACCGTGCTTTGAGTTTAGCTCTCATTTTCTCCCAACTCTTGATTTTAGCTTTCCTCTCCCTTACTCATTTGTGAACAAGGTTCTCCCACCAAGTAGAGGCAAATCCCTAAGCTTGAGGGCCACAAGCTTTACCTTCTTTTCATCCGGGACCTCCTTGTGGTCAAAAATTCTTTCCACGGTCCTTAACCAGTCAAAAATTCATCCGGGACCTCCTTGAAAATAAGGTAAAGCTTGTGCCCCTCAAGCTTAGGGATTCGCCTCTACTTGGTGGGAGAACCTTGTTCACAAACGAGTAAGGAGAGGAAAGCTAAACTCAAGAGTTGGGAGAAAATGAGAGCTAAACTCAAAGCACGGTTTCTACCCCAACCTACGTCCAAGATAGCTACCTCCAACTTCACAACCTTCAACAAGGTAGCATGAGTGTAGAAGAATACACTCGGGAGTTTGGGAGGATGATGATCAAGTGTGACTTACAAGAGCATAAGGATCAAACGATTGTAAGATACCTTGGTGGTTTAGAGGCAAGGTATGCACAAATTGTAGAGTTACAACATTTCTCAACATTTGATGAAGTGTGTCACTTGGCACACAAGGTGGAACAACAAAAGAAAACCCATTTTGTCAAGAAAGAAACTCTCAAGTCTTTTCCCCTCAAATGATGTGTAGTGAGGGCGAAGCAAAGATTGAGGAAAACCGCAAGAAAGGCTACCCGGCCGAATGTGTCCTGCAGCGCAATCTTGGGAAGAATGGGTGAAAGGAGGGGCAAACGATGGAGTTTGGAGCTGAAAATTGGTAGGGAGTTTCTTAACTGATCCAAGAAGCTCTGGTATTTTTTGGGATTTTTTGGTCGCTGGGAGGACCTTGATCAAAGGTCTGAAAGTCAAGGTTCTAGGCTGACTGTCCAGGATGATATCGTTTGTATATATCGAAGGTAGGGGTCGGGATACTGCTTGGATTGAGGTGATTTTGGGGGAAAGGAGTGGACTCGCTGGGCTGGAGGTGGGCAAAGTTTGGAGTAAAATGGATGAGCGGTTTGTGAGATATGGAAATGGAAAGGGAAGGGATAAAACCGAGGTTATCTCTAGGATACGAAACACCACCTAGAAGCAACCAAGGGGCACCTCTCGCCTTGCCGGATACGAGACACACCACCAGTAGGTTTTGAGGACTCAAAGAACACCACCAAGTAGCCAACTTGGATACAGCAATTGAGATTCAAAAGGGAGAGCAATCCAGCTCAAGTTTGTCATTCATATAATAATCAAGGTTGTTTTTTACATGATGTATGCATGTTGAATTTATAGTGCCTCAAAATGGCACTTTACAAAGTTGACAATTAAAACAAAAATCACAAAGATTCTTTCCTCTCCTCCAAGTTTAAAATTGGATAAATCTTGGCCAAGTATTTTGCATTTGGGAACATGTGGCTACAGACTACCTTTCCCCTTTGGCAAGCTTCTTCCTCTAACAAACCATCTTCCTTCCACAATGGTAAGTGCATCTAGAATGCTCCTCATTAGGCTTCATTTGATGCTCCCTTTAAGTGCTTAACATAAGTCTTTCGGACCCTTGGACTGACCCTTGATTATTTATGTTCAATGGTCATAAAATGGTAGCACTTTGAAGTAATTCTTGGTTTGACATGGCCGGACTCATCTTGCTTTAACATGGAAGGATTAGGCGGCTAACTTGTATCTTCTCTAATTATCCTTCTTGACTCTATAGGTAGACATTTATTTATAAACGTAAGATCATAAGAAAATGATTTTCTAACCTCTTACCCTCCGGGATCAACTTGCACCATGCTAGTGAATGTAGGAATTTCAAGTATCTTTGGTTGATCCTCATGCTCGTTTGCTTCTTCAAAATAAATACCCTTCAGTTCAAATCTTAGGGCTGTCCACTTTCCATCATCCTCCCTTGTAGAGAAGAATTTGCCCTCAAATTCTTGAAAATACCTTTTTCCAAGATTGGAAAAATTTTGGGCATGTGAAAGCTAGTGGTGAGATTGAGGATGGAATGCCTTTTTGTTGCCAATTTCTTGAAAATGTCTTGGAACATTTTCCTTCACATTCGGCCGGTTTGGGTGCTCTTCTAGCATGTCCATGGTGTTGTAGAGATAAACTCGGCCAACAAAAACTCTATAATGAGGTACATAAAACCGAGCATCCTTTGGAAGAAAAACAACTTCCTTTGGTACCAAAAAGATTGGCTCTACACACTCCTTTAAGTCCTCTAGAGCTCCCATGTTCAACATCAAGGGATGCTCCCTTGACATAGGCAAGATCATGTAATCACGTTCAAACAATCCTCCATTGTACATTCCTTGGCAAGATAATTCTTGTACACCACAATGAGAACTCCAAAACTGAGTGCCATTGTGAAGGAAGTCATCCTTCCTTGGCACCAAAGAAATTGGCTCCGCCCATGGACTCTCTTGTTTCTCTTCTTGGCATTTTAGCAATGATTCAATATCTATGGGTTTCAAGTCACAATCTGTTTGGATGGGAAAGATAGCATTCGGGATGGGCATTTTTGGGAGCTGTGGGTTTCTTTGTGGTGGTGGACAAGGAGGGTTTTTGCTTGGAAGGACAAGGACAAATTTGCTTTGTGGGGTTGTGGCGAGGGAATGGAATTTTTGTGGGGGTCTCTCGGTATCATAAGA
Source organism: Talinum fruticosum (assembly GCA_021018815.1). NCBI lineage: Eukaryota > Viridiplantae > Streptophyta > Magnoliopsida > Caryophyllales > Talinaceae > Talinum > Talinum fruticosum. Next base: position 2,274,982 of record JAITYX010000040.1, read on the forward strand.
TGGTGAAAGGATGAGTTTTGGACGGGCTTAAGCTCTCGTTGCTTGTCTTTGTGATGGAAAGTGGCCAGCCATGGGTAAGAAGACAGAAAATGTTCAGCTCAACATGAATGCAAAACAACCGGAATGCTTGTTATTTCTCATGCGCATAATGTCGATCGAGTCGGGAGGATGATCATTGATTATTTGTTCATAAATAAATCAAGGTGTTAAGGGAGATAGTTGAGAAATCAAGCTCACCAAATTTCCATGGTTAAGCTAGGAATGATCGGCCAAGTACAAACAAGCAATGATACAAATATTATTATCTTAAGTGCTTTGAACATAAATAAATTCATGTCATGAGGGTCGGTCCAAGGGAGGGCCGAAGGGCTTGTGGTCATGCATCACATGGAGCTGCCAAGAACACCAAGCTAGGAGCATTCTAGAAGGCACTACCACTAGTGGAAGGTGGTTAGAAGAGAGCTTGGAGAAGGGGCGACAAATCTTGGCCACATGTTCCCTATCAAACAATACTTGGCTAGAAATTCTTCAAGCTTAACTTGGAGAGGAGGAAAGCATCTAATTAGTTAGCATTTTGTTTTGCTTTAATTTTCAGCTTTGTTAACTTCAATTTCCAGCAAGGTTAGTTGTATTGGCGGGTCTATATGTTCAGCATGCACACTCCTTGTAAAATCACTTTTTGATTAATATACAAACCTTGAGTGTTATACTCTTTTTCGGGATGGATTTCTCGAGCCTCTAAATCCTCAAAGCTGTATCCTAGATTGGCATCTAGGTGGTGTCCTTTGAGTCTCTTAAGCCCCGGTGGTGTTTCTGTATCCGGACTGTTTAAGAGTGCCCCTTGATTCAGCTTGGTGGTGTTTACGTATCCAAGCCAGAATCCAGGTTCTATCCAGCGACTTCCATCAACCATATCTCCCAATCCATGAATCATCTCTTTCCCAAATTTCACACACTTCACCTTGCATGAGTTGAGTCCATTCCCTCCAAATCTCAGCTCAATCCAAGAAGAACTCCATCCCCAGCACCAAAAACAAACAAAGAACCTCATTCTGGACAGCCACCCAGCGGGGCTTTCTGTTTGCGTTTGGCTCAAGGTGATCCCGACCTTGGATGCTGCCCAAATTTTACCACAACCTTCCCCAACCAGTTAACTAACCTTCCACCAAATTTCGTCCAAAAACCCCATCATTTACCCCTCCTTTCGCCCTTTTCCCCAGAACCGCACCTGCAGGTCCTATTCTGCCCGGTTGTGTGTTTTGTAGTTTTTCCATCTTTTTCTTTGCTTCCGCCACTACACATCACTTTGAGAAGTAGTTCTCCAAGTGCAAGCAAAAGGTCAGTTTGTGGAGAAGAGCTTTGCGGTTTTGATTTGATGCATTGGCTTGGGGGCAAAGGAGCCAAGGTGATCTTCTTACCATCCTTGATGAAAAGTGTATGTGTTTTTGAAGCCGTCATGAGTCACCTTCCGGTCATAAAGCCAAGGTCTCCCAAGTAGTAAATGACAAGCGTCCATGGGAATTACATCACACCAAATCTCATCATAATAGTGCTTTCCAATGCTAAATGTAAGAAGACAACGAGAATTAACTTGAAGTCCTTTACCTTGATTGAGCCATTGGATGTTGTAGGGGTGGGGGTGAACTGAAGCATGGAGTCCAAGTTTTTCTATCATCATTGATGCAGCCACATTAGCGCAACTACCACCATCAATAATGATTGAACATACTTTATCAAGTACCGTTCCCCTTGTATGGAAGATAATCTCACGTTGCTCCTCTTTTGGCTCCTTGAATCCGCTTAAAGTTCTCCTTAGCACCAACAACTCTCCTTCATCCACTTTTTCAACAACTTCTTCTACCTCCTCCATCAAATACAACTCTCTCTCGGTTTCATTTTCCTCCATTAGTTGCTCTTGATACTCAACTAGAGTAACTATGTGGCGGTTTGGGCATTCCGAAGCAATGTGCCCAAATCCATGGCACTTAAAGCACCTTCTCGGATCACTTGGGTTTGGCATTGGTTTGGGAGGATTTGGGTTTGGAATGGCCGGGGTTGATTTGAGGAGTTTGGGATTTTTGTGGCAAAGGTTGGGGACTCCCCTTGTAGAAGGGTTGGCTCCTTTGATGGAGAGTGGACCGCCCTAAAGTTTGAGCTGAAGGAAATACACTTTGAAGGGTCAAACATGCTTGACAATGAACCGAAAACACTTGAATTTCCTTTGTTCATTTTTGATCCCGGAGGATGGGTAGCCGAGCATGTGATCTTTTATGTTCTGATGTCCATAAATAATTATTTACCTAAGAGCCTAGAAGAAGAATCAAAGTTAGTCACCAAAAACCTCCAAGGTAAAGCAAGTGTGTTCGGTCAAGTCAAACCGTGGAATATTGCCATGCTCATGGTACATAAATAAGTTGGTGCTTAAATATGGTCGGTCCATATTTACTTCAAAGGAGTCCCTAGCCGAATGAGGAACAACATGTGCAGCAAAGGAGAAAAGATGGCAAGGAATTCTAGAAGCATCAACAACTTGGAGAAGGAGCAAACAAAGCAAGACCACATGTTCCCAATTTTGTAATACTTGGCTAGAATTCAAGAGCTCATTCCACTTTCCCAAAACCCACAATTTCACACCAAAACTCCCCAAAACAAATCTGCCCAAACTCCTCCAAATAAAAACCCATTCGGCCTTCCTCCACGAAGAACCATACACCACCAAAACACAAACACCCTTACTGTCCAGACAAACCCGCTTGCTCCGCAAGTGTTCAAAAGGCCCAAAAGAAATTGAAGAATTGATGAAAAAAGGTTTAGGAAGTCCATGGAAGGTGCTTAGTCTTTTTGAGCAAAATGACTTCCTCCTTATTGACAACCGGTTTTGTGCATCACGTTATGGAGCTTCAATGGGCCCATTCTGCCCATACATTTCCATGAGCATGTTTGGAGACCGCTTCGGCCGAATAGTCTCAAGGACTTGGCGGGTTATCAAGGAACAAAGGAGCATTCCATTCCTCACCTCTCCACAAGCCTCAACATAGCCGAAATTTTTCCAAACTTGGAAAAGGGTATCCCTTAGAATTTGAGGTCAAATTCTTCTCTACGAGGGAGAGTGATGGAGAGTGGACCGCCCTAAAGTTTGAGCTGAAGGAAATACACTTTGAAGGGTCAAACATGCTTGACAATGAACCGAAAACACTTGAATTTCCTTTGTTCATTTTTGATCCTGGAGGATGGGTAGCCGAGCATGTGATCTTTTATGTTCTTATGTCCATAAATAATTATTTACCTAAGAGCCTAGAAGAAGAATCAAAGTTAGTCACCAAAAACCTCCAAGGTAAAGCAAGTGTGTTCGGTCAAGTCAAACCGTGGAATATTGCCATGCTCATGGTACATAAATAAGTTGGTGCTTAAATATGGTCGGTCCATATTTACTTCAAAGGAGTCCCTAGCCGAATGAGGAACAACATGTGCGAGCAAAGGAGAAAAGATGGCAAGGAATTCTAGAAGCATCAACAACTTGGAGAAGGAGCAAACAAAGCAAGACCACATGTTCCCAATTTTGTAATACTTGGCTAGAATTCACTCTAGCCTAGCTTGGGGAAGGGAAAGGAATCTTGTTAGTTTGTTAGCATTTTAGCTTTAATTTTCAGCTTTGTTTTCAGCTTTGTAAATGCCATTATGAGGCATTATAGATGGATTTCTCAACCCTTTGAATTCTCATTGCTGTATCCGAGCCTTGGCAAGCTTGGTGGTGTCCTTTGAGTCTTTACAATCCCCGGTGGTGTTTCTGTATCCGGCCAGATTGCAAAGTGCCCCTTGATTCAGCTTGGTGGTGTTTACGTATCCAAGCCGAATCCAGGTTCTATCCAGCGACTTCCATCAACCATATCTCCCAATCCACGAATCATATCTTTCCCAAATTTCACACACTTCATCTTACATGAGTTGAGACCATCTCCACCAAATCTCAGCTTACACCAAGAAGAACTCCGCCCTCCACCCTTGAAACAAACAAAGAGACTCATCCTGGACAGTCAGCATAGAACCCTGACTTTCAGCTCTGTGTTCAAGGCTTTCCCGACCTCCAAAAATTCCAATATTTTTACACAACCTTCTTGGCCCAGTTAATAACCATCCTGTCAAATTTCAGCTTCAAATTCATCCATTTGCCCCTCCTTTCACATTTTCTCCCAGAACCGCACCTGCAGGACCTGTTCGGCCAGCTTGCTTGTTTGCGGTTTTGCTTATTTTTTGCTTCCGCTCCCACTACACATCAACTTTGGTATCAGAGCAACTTCTGAACCTTGGGTGATTGTATTCATTTCCACAAAATCTAAAAACACCAAAAACAGCCAGCTCCACAAAAATCCCAAACCCGTCCATCCACAAAAAATTTTTACGCCCATTTTTTTTCCTCCACCACCGTGCACACCACTTGGCATTTGGATTTTTGAGAGCTGAAATGATGTATTCTAACTTTGAGTTGGTTAGTCTACTTGTGCCTAAATTCTATGGCCAACAAAATCAATTTACTAGTTGGTTTGTCAAGGTTGATGAAGCCTTTGCAAACTTGAGCATAAAGGAGTATGAGAAGGTTGAGATTGTTGTGTCAAAGTTGAGGAGTCATGCCCTCATTTGGTGGACAACCTACAAAGTGAGAAGAAAGACAAGAGGCAAAGAAAGAGTGCATACATGGAGCAAGTTAAGAGGGAAGTTGCTAAAGAAATTTTGTCCATTCAAGTACAACTCCCTTCCCACCGAGAGCACACACCATGACAAGGAAGGTTTGTCTTCTCCTTCCCCTAAACTTTCAGCCCCCTCTTCTCTTTCCAAAACACCGAATGCCCAGCCCTCTCCACCTCCACAAAATACCCCAACACTCCACAAAAAGAGCCCCCACATTTCCCCACCAAAGCCAACTAACCAGCCCCCACTTTCTCCACACCAAAGCACCGGACCAAGCCTTCCAAAAAGCCACCAACCACCTACTCGTCCAGCACTGGACCAAGCCTTCCAAAAGCCTCTAAACCACCAAGGTATCTTACTATCGTTTGGTCCTCATGCTCTTGTAAGTCACACGTGATCATCATCCTCTCAAACTCCTGAGTGTATTCTTCTACACTCATGCTACCTTGTCGAAGGTTGTGAAGTTGGAGGTAGCTATCTTGGACGTAGGTTGGGGGTAGAAACCGTGCTTTGAGTTTAGCTCTCATTTTCTCCTAACTCTTGATTTTAGCTTTCCTCTCCCTTACTCATTTGTGAACAAGGTTCTCCCACCAAGTAGAGGCGAATCCCCTAAGCTTGAGGGCCACAAGCTTTACATTCTTTTCATCCGGGACCTCCTTGTAGTAAAAAATTCTTTCCACGGTCCTTAACCAATCAAGAAATTCATCCGGATGGATGCAAGCGCCCTTCAAATTCTAGAATTTCTACTTTAAAGTCATTGGAGTGTGGTTTTGATCGCCTAGTGCTCCTCCTTGATCGTCTTTCACTATCCGAGGATGCGAAAGGATTACTATCTTCGTCATCTTCATGGAGGCTAGGGATAGACCGAGTAGGAGGTGAGTTGCTCCTAAGTTGATCTCGCTTAGCCTTCATGTCACGCCTAAGCTGCTTGCGGAGATACTCATTCTCCTTCATGAGCATCTCAAACCTCTCTTCTAAAGTCATGCTTGCACTCATGGCTGCGATGTTACGGGGCTAGCTATTTTTTTTGGGTTTTTAGGAAATGGGCAATCCACCAAGGGATCGAGAACTTGCTCCGATACCAAAGTTGATGTGTAGTGAGGGAGGAAGCAAGAGATTGAAGAAAACCGCAAGAAAGGCTACCCGGCCAGAATGTGTCCTGCAGGCGCAATCTTGGGAGAATGGGTGAAAGGAGGGGCAAACGATGGAGTTTGGATATGAAAATTGGTAGGGAGCTTCTCAACTGATCCAAGAAGCTCTGGTATTTTTTGGGTTTTTCTGGTCGCCGGGAGCACCTTGATCAAAGGTCTGAAAGTCAAGGTTCTAGGCTGACTGTCAAGGATGATATCCTTTATATATATCGAAGGTGGGGGTCGGGATACTGCTTGGATGGAGGCGATTTTGGGGGAAAGAAGTGGACTCGCTGGGCTGGAGGTGGGTGAAGTTTTGAGTGAAATGGATGAGCAGTTTGTGAGATATGGAAACGGAAAATGAAGAGATAAAACCGAGGTTGTCTCTAGGATACGAAACACCACCTAGAAGCAACCAAGGGGCACCTCTCGCCTTGCTGGATACAAAAACACCACCGGTAGGATTTGAGGACTCAAAGAACACCACCAAGTAGCCAACTTGGATATAGCAATTGAGATTCAAAAGGAGAGCAATCCAGCTCAAGTTTGTCATTCATATAATAATCAAGGTTGTTTTTTACATGATGTATGCATGTTGAATTTATAGTGCCTCAAAATGGCACTTTACAAAGTTGAAAATTAAACAAAAATCACAAAGATTCTTTCCTCTCCTCCAAGTTTAAAGTTGGTTCAATCTTGGCCATGTATTTTGCATTTGGGAACATGTGGCTACGGCTACCTTTCCCCTTTGGCAAGCTTCTTCCTCTAACAAACCATCTTCCTTCCACAATGGTTAGTACTTCTAGAATGCTCCTCATTAGGCTTCATTTGATGCTCCCTTTAAGTGCTTAACATAAGTCTTTCGGACCCTTGGACCGACCCTTGATTATTTATGTTCAATGGTCATAAAATGGTAGCACTTTGAAGTAAATCTTGGTTTGACATGGCCGGACTCATCTTGCTTTAACATGGAAGGATTAGGCGGCTAACTTGTATCTTCTCTAATTATCCTTCTTGACTCCATAGATAGACATTTATTTATAAATGTAAGATCATAAGAAAATGATTTTCTAGCCTCTTACCCTCCGGGACCAACTTGCACCATGCTAGTGAATATAGGAATTTCAAGTATCTTTGGTTGATCCTCATGCTCGTTTGCTTCTTCAAAATAAATACCCTTCAGTTCAAATCTTAGGGCTGTCCACTTTCCATCATCCTCCCCTTGTAGAGAAGAATTTTCCCTCAAATTCTCGAAAATACCTTTTCCAAGATTGGAAAAATTTTGGGCATGTGAAAGCTAGTGGTGAGATTGATGATGGAATGCCTTTTTGTTGCCAATTTCTTGAAAATGTCTTGAACATTTTCCTTCACATTCGGCCAGTTTGGGTGCTCTTCTAGCATGTCCATGGTGTTGTAGAGATAAACTCGGCCAATAAAAACTCTATAATGAGGTACATAAAACCGAGCATCCTTTGGAAGAAAAACAACTTCCTTTGGTACCAAAGAGATTGGCTCTACACACTCCTTTAAGTCCCCTAGAGCTCCCATGTTCAACATCAAGGGATGCTGCCTTGACATAGGCAAGATCATGTAATCACGTTCAAACAATCCTCCATTGTACATTCCTTGGCAAGATAATTCTTGTACGCCACAATGAGAACTCCAAAACTGAATGCGATTGTGAAGGAAGTCATCCTTCCGCGGCACCAAAGAAATTGGCTCCGCCCATGGACTCTCTTGTTTCTCTTCTTGGCCTTTTACCCATGATTCAATATCTATGGGTTTCAAGTCACAATCTGTTTGGATGGGAAAGATAGCATTCGGGATGGACATTTTTGGGAGATGTGGGTTTCTTTGTGGTGGTGGACGAGGAGGGTTTTTGCTTGGAAGGACAAGGACAAATTTGGTTTGTGGGATTGGGGCGAGGGAATGGAATTTTTGTGGGGGACTCTCGGTATCATAAGATGGTGAAAGGATGAGTTTTGGGACGGGCTTAAGCTCTCGTTGCTTGTCTTTGAAAAGTGGTTCTCCAAGCGCAAGCAAAAGGTCAGTTTGTGGATGATGGAAAGTGGACTACCTTAGAGCATGAGCTGAAAGATATTCATCTTGATCAGCCAAGCATGCCGGGGATCAACCAAAGTTGCTTGAATTTGTTGTGATTATTTTTGATCCCGGAGGACGAGAAGCCAAGAGTGTGAATCTTTATGACTTTATGTTCATAAATAATTACCTAAGGCCCAAGAAAGATCAATCAAGAGAGAACCAAGCTAGATAACAAAGCTCTCCGAGTTAGAGCATGAAGCTTCAGCCGGATATGTTAAAGCGTGCAATGCTACCTTCTTTCACACATAAATAAGTTGATGCATATTTTGGTCGGTCGAAAAATCCAAGTGCATTATGTTTAGACGTCCAAAAATGATGCACCAAAAGAAAGGAGTGAAGATATTCTAGAAGCCTCTTGGAATATGATGTGTTGGCCAAATAGAAATGAAGCTTGCAAAAGGGGAAAGGCCTCACAACCACATGTTCCTAATTCCCAAGATACTTGGCCGAAATTCACTCAAGACTAACTTGGAGAGGAGGAAAGCATCTTCATCATTTTAGCTTTAATTTTCAGCTTAGCTAGGAGCTATTTTTGTTGCTTATAAATTCAGCTTGTAATGACAATGTAAAAGGAACTTTGACGAATTTATAAACCTTGAGTATTATACTCTTTTTCGAGATGGATTTCTCAGCCCCTTGAATTCTCAATTGCTGTATCCTAGTTGGCAGCTAGGTGGTGTCCTATTGAGTCCTTCCAATCTTCCGGTGGTGTTTACGTATCCAGCCAGATTGAAAGGTGCCCCTTGGTTCTTGCTCGGTGGTGTTTACGTATCCGAGATAGAGCCTTGGATTTATCCCCTTACTTCACCGATCCGTATCTCACAATCCACTCGTCCATTTCAGCCCAAATTTCAGCCATCATCCTTTCAGCGTGTCTACTTCATCTCCACCAAAAATCGCCACCATCCAAGAAGCCTACCGTCCCCCACCTCTGATCCAAACAAAGAGTATCAGTCCGGACATCCAGCCCAGTACTGCTCACTTCAGGCGTGCAGATCAAGGTGTTCCCAAACTCAAAAATTCCCAAATTTTACACAGACCTTCCCAGGCCAGTTATCTCATCCCCCACCAAATTTCAGCAAAAATCTCCATCATTTGCCCCTCCTTTCACCCTTTTCCCCAAGACCGCACCTGCAGGACCTATTCTGTCCAGCTGCTGTCCTTGCGGTTTTCCTTTCTTTTTGCTTCGCATCCCACTATACATCAGTGGAGAAGAGCTTTGCGGTTTTGATTTGATGCATTGGCTTGGGGGCAAAGGAGCCAAGGTGATCTTCTTACCATCCTTGATGAAAAGTGTATGTGTTTTTGAAGCCGTCATGAGTCACCTTCCGGTCATAAAGCCAAGGTCTCCCAAGTAGTAAATGACAAGCGTCCATGGGAATTACATCACACCAAATCTTATCATGATCGTGCTTTCCAATGCTAAATGTAAGAAGACAATGAGAATTAACTTGAAGTCCTTTACCTTGATTGAGCCATTGAATGTTGTAGGGGTGGGGGTGAACCGAAGCATGGAGTCCAAGTTTTTCTATCATCATTGATGCAGCCACGTTAAGCGCAACTACCACCGTCAATAATGATTGAACATACTTTATCAAGTACCATTCCCCTTGTATGGAACATAGTCTCACGTTGCTCCTCTTTTGGCTCCTTGAATCCGCTTAAAGTTCTCCTTAGCACCAACAACTCTCCTTCATCCGCCTTTTCAACAACTTCTTCTACCTCCTCCATCAAATACAACTCTCTCTCGGTTTCATTTTCCTCCATTAGTTGCTCTTGATACTCAACTAGAGTAACTATGCGGCGGTTTGGGCATTCCGAAGCAATGTGCCCAAATCCATGGCACTTAAAGCACCTTCTCGGATCACATGGGTTTGGCATTGGTTTGGGAGGATTTGGGTTTGGAATGGTCAGGGGTTGATTTGAGGAGTTTGGGATTTTTTTGTGGCAAAGGTTGGGGACTCCCCTTGTAGAAGGGTTGGCTCCTTTGAGGGGAAAAGACTTAAGAGTTTCTTTCTTGGGTAAACCGAGTTTTCTTTTGTTGTTCCACCTTGTGTGCCAAGTGACACACTTCATCAAATGTTGAGAAATGTTGTAAGCTGTACAATTTGTGCATACCTTGCATGTAAACCACCAAGGTATCTTGCATACACTTCATCAAATGTTGAGAAATTTTGTGGCAATGGCACTTAAAGTATTTTGCATTTGGGAACATGTGGCTACGGCTACCTTTCCCCTTTGGCAAGCTTCTTCCTCTAACAAACCATCTTCCTTCCACAATGGTTAGTGCTTCTAGAACGCTCCTCATTAGGCTTCATTTGATGCTCCCTTTAAGTGCTTAACATAATTCTTTCGGACCCTTGGACTGACCCTTAATTATTTATGTTCAATGGTCATAAAATGGTAGCACTTTGAAGTAATTCTTGGTTTGACATGGCCGGACTCATCTTGCTTTAACATGGAAGGATTAGGCGGCTAACTTGTATCTTCTCTAATTATCTTTCTTGACTCCATAGGTAGACATTTATTTATAAACGTAAGATCATAAGAAAATGATTTTCTAGCCTCTTACCCTCCGTGATCTACTTGCACCATGCTAGTGAATATAGGAATTTCAAGTATCTTTAGTTGATCCTCATGCTCGTTTGCTTCTTTAAAATAAATACCCTTCAGTTCAAATCTTAGGGCTGTCCACTTTCCATCATACTCCCCTTGTAGAGAAGAATTTGCCCTCAAATTCTCAAAAATACCTTTTCCAAGATTGGAAAAATTTTGGGCATGTGAAAGCTAGTGGTGAGATGGTGAAAGGATGAGTTTTTGTGGAATGGAATTTTTGTGGGGGTCTCTCGGTATCATAAGATGGTGAAAGGATGAGTTTTTGGACGGGCTTAAGCTCTCGTTGCTTGTCTTTGAGAAGTGGATCTCCAAGCGCAAGCACAAGGTCAGCTTGTGGAGAAGAGCTTTGCGGTTTTGATTTGATGCATTGGCTTGGGGCGAAGGAGCCAAGGTGATCTTCTTACCGTCCTTGATGAAAAGTGTGTGTGTTTTTGAATCCGTCATGAGTCACCTTCTGGTCATAAAGCCAAGGTCTCCCAAGTAGTAAATGACAAGCGTCCTGATGGGGTGGACACCACAAACCCAGCACCCAACTAAGACCGAGAGCCAGCCGGAACCGAGTGATAATTCGAGTCCTCCGACTTCATTACGGAACCCTCGAAACCATTGCTGGGTCTTCGTTGATAACGCGAGCATCAAGGGAGTTTTGGCCACACTCAAAAATACTTGTCTGTCTCCTCGGACAGGAGTAAGACAGGAGTAAGGGAGTCGGACAAGTCAGAAATATTCGGAGGAAAAATAAGCCAAGAGATCTTTTTCGAGTCCTCGCTTCGAGCTCGGACGTTAAATGATCTTTTCCGAGTCCTCGGTTTCGAGCTTAGACTACTTGATCATCATCTAGGCATCTTCAGCAGAGCCAGAAAAGGAAAGTTAAGGATCAGAAAGCAAAAGAATTTGGTGACAACGACCGTAGCTGTCACTGGACTCGAACCGTACTACTTTGTACTACCGATTCTGTGGTCCCCCTCCTTTTCTCGCTGTCCTTTTCTCGCTGTAATTATTTACCTTTTGTCCTTGTTTTTATCCTTTATTTTGCTGAATACATCACAACCATTGAATGTAAAAGGGGATTTATAACCCTTAGATTAGAGTGATGTACCCTAGCTAAGAGGCCTATAAATATACATGGGCTCTCTCTTTGTAAAGGATGATGATTTTGATATTGGCTATATGCTAAGTAAAGTTGAGCAAGTGCTCCTTTCAACCCCAAAATTCTCTTTTGCTTGTCTAATTAGTGGCATAATTAGGCTGTGTTCTGAAGAGTCCGATTATACTTAGTGTGGTGATAGCTGTATCACTAAGTGTGATTAGTGCCCTAGTTTTATCCTTGGTGGTGATATCTCGTATCCTTGGATAGTTCTAGTTTATCTTGTTATTGTCCTATCAGTGCTGGTTACTTTGCTAATCATCTCCTCACGAGTGATTAGCTTAATCCTCGTTGTTTACTATTTCATTGGTCACTTCTAAGCCCATTCCGAGTCTCTTAGAATTACATTTGGCGCACTCTGTTTTCGGGATCGGTGTAGCCTTGCGTTTTGGCACATCGGTTTTGATATCGAGCTTTGGAGCCTTTCCTAGACTGAGCTTCCTTAACCCCAAACACAACCCATTTAGCCCCAAACACATCAGTCCACAAAGAACCCATAAATCGGAATGAGTGGAAGCATGACATTGGAGGAACGTTTTGAAATGCTCATGAACAACTATGATGAGATGCGTGCCTGAATATATATCCGAAAAAGCAACTTGGAGATATGATGAAGAAGAAGAGGCATGAGTTAGAAGAGTCACCACCCAGCTCACCACCACATACCCACTCACATGGGGATGAAGATGGGGAGAGCAACCCCTTTGCTTCTTCCAGTGAACGTGAGCAAAGAAGAGGAAGAAGAGGGAGAAGGGATAAATCACCCCGACCCAACTCGGACTTCAAAGTTGAGATCCCGGAGTTTGAAGGTCGCCTTAACCCGGACGAGTTTCCGGAATGGTTGCAAACAGTTGAAAGAATCTTTGACTACAAAGAGGTGAAAGATGAAAAGAAGGTAAAGCTTGTTGCTATCAAGCTCAGAGGGTTTGCCTCAACCTGGTGGGCAAATCTGGAGAAGAAGCGTGCTCGTTCAAAGGAAACCTAAGATCGAAGTTGGGAGAAAATGAGGTCCAAACCGAAAACCCGGTTCCTACCCCCAACATACATCCAGGACAGCTTATTCTAAGTTGCACAACCTACAACAAGGTCTGATGAGTGTAGAGGAGTATACCCGAGAGTTCGAAAGGCTAATGATTAAATGCGATCTTCAGGAGTCGGAGGATCAAACAATAGTCAGGTATCTTGGAGGACTTGACCCGAGGTATGCTAATGTTGTTGAGTTACAGCAGTACTCAACCTTTGATGAGGTGTGTCTTCCGGCACATAAGGTGGAGCAGACAAAAGAAGGTCGAACCTTCAGAAAGAAGTCTCTAAGACTCAACCACCAAAACCAACTCAGTTTGGCAAGGGTTATTCTAACCCTCTGTTTCAGCCTAAGTCTCGCTGCTGCAAAACTCGGTTCCGAGTCTAAACACCCTATTATTCAGACTCGGACTCAGAACAAACCTCATGTTGGCCGGAGCCGCAAGTGTTTTAAGTGTCGTGGATTTGGACACTTTGCTTCGAATGCCCAAATCGAAGGGTTATCACTATTACCGAGGCCGATGAACCCATATGGGATGAGTATGAGCCGAAGGAGAGGTATGCCTTGCTGAGGGCATAGAAGAGATTGTTGAAGAGGCTGATAAAGGAGAACTACTTGTGATCGTGAGAGCCTTGAATGGATATAAGGATCCAAGTGAGGCTCGAGAGGGAGAATATATTCCACACGAGGGGAACCATCAAAGGGAAAGTTTGTTCGATCATTATTGATGGAGGGAGTTGCACCAACGTTGCTTCGTGGACATGGTAGAGAAGCTTCAGTTACAAACCGAGTTGCACCCTCACCCCTACAACATACAATGGCTGAGTCAAGGTAAGGGCCTCGTAGTTAATTCTCGTTGCCTAATATCTTTCAAGATTGGGAAGTCTTATGTTGATGATATATGGTGTGATGTTATACCTATGGATGCATGTCACTTACTATTGGGTAGACCTTGGTTATTTGATCGTAGAGTTATGCATGATGGGTTCGAAACACATACACCCTCACCCAGAATGGCAAGAAAATAACGTTAGCCCCACTTGACCCTTCACAACTACCTAAAGCCAAGCCCCCTCGGACACCCAACCCACCCGAGTTACTTCGACCCTAGGGGAGGCCTATTTGGAGTCCATGCATCACGAACTCGGACCCATGAGAGAGTTGATTCTTTTGAGCCAGGACAATTCCGAGTCCTCGAACTCGGACACCCATTAGCCAAGACACTTATTACCCAAGTACATCCATATTTTTCCCGAGGAGATACCTCTTGGCCTACCCCCCAAAAGAGATATCCAACACCACATTGGCCTTATCCCAGGATCGATATTGCCAAACAAACCAGCCTACAGAATGAACCCTAAAGATACCTCGAAATGCAGAGGCAAGTTGAGGAGTTGGTGTCTAAAGGCCTGGTGAGAGTGAGTAAGAGTCCTTGTGCTTGTACCAGCCTTGTTGGTACCCAAAAAGGATGGTTCTATGAGGATGTGTATAGATAGTCGTGCCATTAACAAGATCACTATCAAGTATAGGCATCCTATACCACGACTTGAAGATATGTTGGATGAACTACATGGTTCTAAGGTCTTCTCTAAGATTGACCAAGGGAGGTTTATATGAGTGGCTTGTTATGCCTTTTGGTCCGACCAATGCTCCAAGCACATTCATGCGACTCATGAATCAGATTTTCGAACCGTTCATCGGGAAGTTCATAGTGGTCTATTTTGATGACATTCTGATCTACAATCAGAATGAGAGGGAACATTCGACCACCTCGGACAGATTGTTCAACTGCTAGAGTGATGGAAAGTGGACCATCTTAGACTTTGAGCTGAAAGCTATTCATTTTGAAGGACCAAGCACACCCGGAAATCAACCAAAATGGCTTGAATTTGTTTTAGTTGTTTTTGATCCGGGAGGATGCAAAACCAAGAGGTTGATCTTTATGACTATATGTTCATAAATAAAAGCTCGTCCAAAGAGCCAAGAAGGTTAGGCAACCAGAATCAAAACTAGCCATTCAACTCCTCCATGCTAAGCGCAAGGTGAAATCGGCCAAGACAAACCGTGAAGTGTTAAGGTCTTTTTGCACATAAATAACTTGGTGCCTAAATATGGTCGGTCCATATTGTCATAAGATGCTACCTAGGCCGAAAAGGGAACAACAAAGGAAGAGCATTACAAGGAAGTCTAGAAGCATCCATTTGAGAAGCTTGGGAAAGGGGAAAACAAGCCACAACCACATGTTCCCAATTTTGAAATACTTGGCTAGAATTCACTCTAGCTTAACTTGGAGGAGGGGAAAGAATCTTTATGGTTATTGTTTCATTTTAGCTTTAATTTTTAGCTTTGTTTTCAGCTTTGTAAATGCCATTATGAGGCATTATAAATTCAGCTAGTTAGCTATGTAAAAATCGGACTTGATGAATATATGAATTTTGAGCTTTGCTCTTTTGAGATGGATTTCTCAACCCCTTGAATCCTCATTGCTGTATCCGAGCCTTGGCAAGCTTGGTGGTGTCCTTTGAGTCCTTACAATCCCCGGTGGTGTTTCGTATCCGGATAGATTGCAAGGTGCCCCTTGGTTCAGCTTGGTGGTGTTTACGTATCCAGGCCGAACCCAGGAACTATCCAGCGACTTCATCAATCCATATCTCCCAATCCACAAATCCTTTCGTCCCCAAATTTCGCCCACACCATCCTACACAGGTTGAGTCCAGTTCCACCAAATTTCAGCTCAATCCAAGAAGTATCCCGTCCTCGGCACCAAAAACAAACAAAGGACCTCATCCTGGACAGCTGCCCAGCGTGACTTTCTGTTTGGCTTTGGTTCAAGGTGATCCCGACCTTCGATGCTTCCCATATTTTTACCAGCCCTTCCTAACATCCCAAATAATCTTCCCTCCAATTTTTAGCCAAAACCAAGAACATTTGACCCTCTTTTCACCCTTTTCCCCAGACCGCACCTGCAGACCCTATTCTGTCCGGTTGCATTTTCTTGGGTTTTTCCTTCTTCTTTGCTTCCGCTCCCACTACATATCATAGAGAGAGAAACTGTACGGAAATCTGAAGAAGTGTTCATTCTTCAGCTCGGAAATCGCATTTCGGGTTATGTTGTTTCCGCTGAGGGAGTAAAGGTAGATGAAAGCGAAATTGAGGCTAACTCCCAAAAGCATACACGACGTTCGGAGCTTTCATGGACTTGCATCTTTCTATAGGAGGTTCATCAAAGACTTCAACACTATCACTCGCCCCTATGACCGAGGTGCTCGAAACAGTTCTTTTGTTTGGACACCTCAGGCTCGGAAATCTTTTGAAGCTATCAAGGCTAAACCGTGCTCCTGTCCTAGCCCCGCCCAGCTTTGAGAAGATTTTCGAAGTTGAGTGTGATGCCTCCGGAGTAGGTATTGGTGGAATTCTCACTCAAGAGGGTCGTCCCATCGCTTATTTTAGTGAGAAGTCGTGTGATACCAAGCGAAGATACTCTACCTATGACAAGGAATTCTATGCCATCATTCGGTCATTAGAGTATTGGAATCATTACTTGGTGGCCCAAGAATTCATTCCGCACTCGGATCATGAAGCCCTCAAGTACATTCAGGGCCAACACAAGTTGAACCCGCGACATGCGAAATGGGTTGAGTACCTTCGGACCTTTCATTTTTCAATCAAACACAAATCGGGACAGCTTAACAAGGGCGCTGATGCTCGTCCGTAAGATATCTGCTGTTGTTTCAGTTAGAAACTTGTGTCTTCGGGTTTGAACATTTGAAGAGCCTATATGCGGATGACAAAGATTTTGGAACCCTCTACCAAGAATGCCAAACTCGGTCCAAGGGTGAGTTCCAAATACAAGGAGGGTACCTATTCAAGGGTATCAGATTGTGTGTGCCTAGCCGTGGCACAAGAGAGTTGATTATAAGGGAAGTCCATTCTGGAGGACTTGCTAGCCATTTCGGAGAGAAAAAGACAACTCGGATGCTCAAGGAGCATTATTTCTGGCCAAGCATGGACAAAGATGTTCAAGACATCATCAGGCGATGTGTGGTATGCCAATATGCCAAGAGCCATTCCTCGCCTCAAGGACTTTACACTCCATTACCGGTTCCAACTCAGCCCCGGGTGGATGTAAGTCTAGACTTCGTTCCGGGTCTACCAAGGACTCGAAAGGGAAAGATTCTATTCTGGTTGTTGTTGATCAATTTTCTAAGATGGCTCACTTCATTGCTTGCAACAAAACCAATGATGCTACACTGGTTGCTCGACCTATACTTCGGAGAAGTTGTAAGGCTGCATGGGATCCCAAGGACAATGGTCTCAGATAGAGATGCGAAGTTTCGAGTCATTTCGGGTTACCCTTTGGAAGAAATTGGGAACGAAGTTGAAGTACAAGCACCACTTGCCATCCTCGGACGGATGGTCAAACCGAGGTTACAAACAAAACTTTGGGAGTCTTGCTCGTAACGCTAATCAAATCGAATATTAAGATGTGGGATCAACTTCTTCCACATGCCGAGTCTGCTTACAATCACACGCCAAACAAGACTACCAATGTTTCGCCCTTTAAGATTGTTTATGGCGTGGAACCTCTCGTCACCTATTGATCCGACCCCAAGAGCTTTTGATGGAAAGCCTCATACCGACGCTCGTGAAAAGAGCCGCTCGGATTTAGGACTTGCATGCGAAAGTCGAGCTGAATTGAGCAAGCTAACTCGAGTTACAAGGCTAGCGCTAACAAAAACCGCGAAGGGTGGTTTTTCAACCAGGAGATCTCGTGTGGATCCACCTAAGGAAGGAGCGTTTTCCTTCCAAGCACAAGTCTAAGTTGATGCCAAGGGCAGATGGACCATTTGAAGTACTTGAGAGAATCAATGACAACGCTTACAAGGTGAATTTACCCGGAGAATACAATGTCTCGACTACTTTCAATGTTGCTGATTTATCTTCTTACTTGGAAGATAATCCACTCGAGAATTTGAGGGCAAATTCTTTCCAAGCTGGGGAGGATGATGGGGTGGACACCACAAACCCGGACCCAACTAAGACCGTGTGAGACCCCGAAATTTCAGGTGCTTGCACGGTAGTGAATTATTAGAAATTCTCCGAGTCGGAATTAGAAACCCGAGAACCGAAACCGAGCATGGGCTAGCTTATTGGGCCTTGAGAAGCTAGTTGGGCCCAATTAAAAAAAAAAAAAAAGAGAAAGGGAATGAGAATGGGGATTGCTGGCGAGTGAGGAGGAGCTGTCAAGATTAAGCAAAGAGAGAGAGGGGGTCCAATTGGAATTAGGCAACAAGCCCATTGTGTGTAATTAGGAGAAGAGGAGAGAGAAGGGGCTGAGACATTAGAAGAGGAACGAAGAAGCGAAGCGAGGGAAAGAAAAAGGGACGGGAAAGAAGCAGAGCAAAGAGGAAGCGGAACGGAGCGAAGACGAGAGGAGAGTAGAGAGACCGAGTGAGAGGGAGGCAAGAGCCAAGAGGCCCGGGTCGGTGGCTACCCGAACGGCGAGGACACCGCCGCCGGTGGGCGAACAAGAGCTCGGGAGGCCGAGCAGAACGAAGAAAGGGAAGAGCAGAGAGGCCGAGCGAACGAGGGGACCGAAGGGGTTCCGCGGCCAGCGAACGCGAGGGCCGAGGAAGGCGGTCGGTGGGCACGGAACAGCGGCCGACGGCCGGTGAGCGCGAGGAGGGGGACGAAGGGGACCTGAATCGGACCGAAACAGGGA
This sequence comes from Talinum fruticosum, assembly GCA_021018815.1. NCBI lineage: Eukaryota > Viridiplantae > Streptophyta > Magnoliopsida > Caryophyllales > Talinaceae > Talinum > Talinum fruticosum. Next base: position 2,293,410 of record JAITYX010000040.1, read on the forward strand.
AGTCGGAGACCGGGACTGAGGCAGCGAGAGGAAGAAGCAGAGGGTGAGGGAAGAAGAAGGGTTGAAAGAGCATGAGTTAGACTAGAAATTGAAAGGCGAAGAGAAATCGAAACCCAATCCGAAACCCTGTAGAACCGAATTCTTAGAACCTCTAAGAATCTAAGGTGAGTAGTCCGAATTCATCCTCCGAAATAAAATGAATTAGGTGACTTGAACTCGAAATTGATGCATGAAATTGGAAACCCTAAGCTAATTGAAGAAGCTAGAGGCCTAAATTCACTAAATTAGCCACTCACGAATCAAGAGCATGTTGTGAATTTGTGATGTTTATCTAGTTCTGAAATTGTGATGTTTAAATACGATTGAGCATGGTTAGTGAGAATTGAACGGGATTAGCTTGAACAGAATTAGGGAGAGAAATCGGGAAGTTAACTTCATGATTCGTATGCAGATTTTTCAATAAATAAGCATGTCTGTCCGAATTTCGTGAATTCATGTGTAGCCCGAAACTCCTGAAACTTTTACTGCAGCTTCCTGATGATTTATGAGAAATTCCTGTAAAATTTCGTATGCATTGGATGAGTAGATTGGGAGATATGCAATATTAAGTGAAAATGTTCTGTTTTGGGCTAAATCGCATATAAGTGAGTAACTGAATTAAGAACTGAGATTTAAGAAGCTTTGTGGCTAGATTAAAAGATATTCATGGATTAAGGAAAGTTATAGAACCATAAACTACTTATACGCGATAATACGCGAGCGAAAACGATAAGTTCATTGATTCCGAATCCTAGTTGGCATGTTCATGTGAATATGTGTTTATCCTGAATTACATTGATGATAAATGACATAAGCATGCGTATGTGAAATGAATGGATTATGCTTGAGTTGAAACTTGCTTATGTGAATTGCTTGTTTTTGAAGAAGTTACTCATGAACGTGTTAAGCTTGAATCATATGAATTCGAGTGCATCTCTTGATTAAGTAGTAAGAAGATAAGAAACATAAAGAACTAAAGAAGGGAGAAAGGATTGTGTTATTGATCTAAGACCCCACGAATTAAAGAACCCTCTGAAGCTATGGCCATAGAAGTGTCTCGTCAACCCGAAGCCACGAATTGAATTGCTTCCACTAAGAATTGACGAGTACACGTCCTTCGAGGGATAGGAGGCCGCCTCGAGGCCACGAATTGTTATGCCTCGAGGCCACGAATTGTATGCCTCCGTGAACCGAGCCCACGAATTATTTTGGCTCCAAGAACTGGGTCTTTAGAGCGAGTGCATAAATCTTCTTTCCATTCGAACTAAGAAAACTTAAAAGAACTATGATATGAAGAAACGAATGATCGTGCATATCGAATAAGAAAGAAAGAACCAATGATTTATGAAATGCATGATTGAACTCAAGAAGAAGAATAAGAAGAAGATCGGACCCTGTTTTCATAAGAAATGTGTGCCATAAGAACTAAGATATGATTTACGTGATGAATGAATTGCATGATGAGTGATTATATGATTTACTTGCGTAGAAAGACGAATGATGCATGTTTAATTGAATTCATGAATAAGTGATGTCATTATGATTCTCGGCAAGTTGGTAAGTTAGAATCTCGCATGTTTTAAGCATGTATGATCCGAATCGCATGTTATGAATGAAATGTGAACTTACGTGTGTTTGTTAATGAACTAATGTGCAAAGTGTAACCGGGGTTGGGTTTGGATTATTCACTGGGCTAGTGAGCTCATGACATCACCAACATTTCAGGTACGAAGTTAAGACCGGCGGAGTTGCCTTTGGCTTTTGGAAATAACGAGACGAATAGGAGATGCCGGACTTACTCGTTTGTTTTTCTGTCTTTTGTCCGTAAAGATGTTTGTAAAGACCAGTTGTACTTGAACTTAAGTTTTACCTTGGTATAATATGTAAAAGCCCTATGTGAATACTCCGAGCGTGTGGCTCGTTGAGTTGTGTTGTGTTTCTCCGAGCGTGTGGCTCGTTGAGTTTTAGATTGTGTTTCGTGCAGGGTTAAGGCTTTAAGCCTATGGGTTTAGCCAGCTTACAGAGGAAACTCTGCCGAAATTTCCAGAAAACCCTTTGAAAACCTAGAATTACGTTTCCGCCAATCCAATAAAGGGTTATTAACCCCAAGTTGAGACCCTAAGCAGCCTTAGGGGTTCCTCTCGAGGAACCCCGGCATGTAATACTCCTAGGGTGGGTCTAGGGGTGTTACGGACCGAGAGCCGACCAGAATTGAGTGATAATTCCGAGTCCTCCGACTTCATTACGGAACACTCGAAACCATTGCTTGGGTCTTCGTTGATAACACGAGCATCAAGGGAGTTTTGGCCACACTCGAAATACTTGTCTGTCTCCTCGGACAGGAGTAAGACAGGAGTAAGGGAGTCGACAAGTCGAAATATTCGGAGGAAAAATAAGCTAAGAGATCTTTTCGAGTCCTCGGTCTCGAGCTCGGACGTTAAATGATCTTTTTCGAGTCCTCGGCTTCGAGCTTAGACTACTTGATCATCATCTAGGCATCTTCAGTAGAGCCAGAAAAGGAAAGTTAAGGATCGAAAGCAAAAGAATTTGGTGATAACGATCGTAGTCTGTCACCGGATCGAGAACCGTACTACTTTGTACTACCGATTCTCGTGGTCCCCCTCCTTTTCTGCTCGTCCTTTTTCTGCTGTAATTATTTACCTGTTGTCCTTGTTTTTATCCTTTTATTTTGCTGAATACATCACAACCATTGAATGTAAAAGGGATTTATAACCCTTAGATTAGAGTGATGTACCCTAGCTAAGAGGCCTATAAATATACATGGGCTCTCTCTTTATAAAGGATGATGATTTTGATATTGGCTATATGCTAAGTAAAGTTGAGCAAGTGCTCCTTTCAACCCCAAAATTCTCTTTTGCTTGTCTAATTAGTGGCATAATTAGGCTGTGTTCGAAGAGTCCGATTATACTTAGTGTGGTGATAGCTGTATCACTAAGTGTGATTAGTGCCCTAGTTTTATCCTTGGTGGTGATATCTCGTATCCTTGGATAGTTCTAGTTTATCTTGTTATTGTCCTATCGGTGCTGGTTACTTTGCTAATCATCTCCTCACGAGTGATTAGCTTAATCCTCGTTGTTTACTATTTCATTGGTCACTTCTAAGCCCATTCCGAGTCTCTCGAATTACATTTGGCGCACTCTGTTTTCGGGATCGGTGTAACCTTGCGTTTTGGCACATCACGTCCATGGGAATTACATCACACCAAATCTCATCATGATAGTGCTTTCCAATGCTAAATGTAAGAAGACAACGAGAATTAACTTGAAGTCCTTTACCTTGATTGAGCCATTGGATGTTGTAGGGGTGGGGGTGAACCGATGCATGGAGTCCAAGTTTTTCTATCATCATTGATGCAGCAACGTTAGCGCAACTACCACCGTCAATAATGATTGAACATACTTTATCAAGTACCATTCCCCTTGTAGGAACATAGTCTCACGTTGCTCCTCTTTTGGCTCCTTGAATCCGCTTAAAGTTCTCCTTAGCACCAATAACTCTCCTTCATCCGCCTTTTCAACAACTTCTTCTACCTCCTCCATCAAATACAACTCTCTCTCGATTTCATTTTCCTCCATTAGTTGCTCTTGATACTCAACTAGAGTAACTATGCGGCGGTTTGGGCATTCGAAGCAATGTGCCCAAATCCATGGCACTTAAAGCACCTTCTCGGATCACTTGGGTTTGGCATTGGTTTGGGAGGATTTGGGTTTGGAATGGCCGGGGTTGATTTGAGGAGTTTGGGATTTTTGTGGCAAAGGTTGGGGACTCCCCTTATAGAAGAGTTGGCTCCTTTGAGGGGAAAAGACTTAAGAGTTTCTTTCTTGAATAAACCGGGTTTTCTTTTGTTGTTCCACCTTGTGTGCCAAGTGACACACTTCATCAAATGTTGAGAAATGTTGTAATCTGTACAATTTGTGCATACCTTGCATGTAAACCACCAAGGTATCTTGCATACACTTCATCAAATGTTGAGAAATTTTGTGGCAATGGCACTTAAAGTATTTTGCATTTGGGAACATGTGGCTACGGCTACCTTTCCCCTTTGGCAAGCTTCTTCCTCTAACAAACCATCTTCCTTCCACAATGGTTAGTGCTTCTAGAACGCTCCTCATTAGGCTTCATTTGATGCTCCCTTTATGTGCTTAACATAAGTCTTTCGGACCCTTGGACCGACCCTTAATTATTTATGTTCAATGGTCATAAAATGGTAGCACTTTGAAGTAATTCTTGGTTTGACATGGCCGGACTCATCTTGCTTTAACATGGAAGGATTAGGCGGCTAACTTGTATCTTCTCTAATTATCCTTCTTGACTCCATAGGTAGACATTTATTTATAAACATAAGATCATAAGAAAATGATTTTCTAACCTCTTACCCTCCGGGATCAACTTGCACCATGCTAGTGAATATAGGAATTTCAAGTATCTTTGGTTGATCCTCATGCTCGTTTGCTTCTTCAAAATAAATACCCTTCAGTTCAAATCTTAGGGCTGTCCACTTTCCATCATACTCCCCTTATAGAGCAGAATTTGCCCTCAAATTCTCGAAAATACCTTTTTCCAAGATTGGAAAAATTTTGGGCATGAGGACACCATTTGACATTGGGTTTTTGAGTGCTGAAATGACATCTTCTAACTTTGAGTTAGTTAGTCTACTTGTGCCTAAATTCTATGGCCAACAAGATCAATTTGCTAGTTGGTTTGTCAAGGTGGAAGAAGAAGCCTTTGCAAACTTGAGCTTAAAGGAGTATGAGAAGGTTGAGATTGTTGTGTCAAAGTTGAGTCATGCCCTCACTTGGTGGACAACCTACAAATTGAGAAGAAAGAAAAGAGGCAAGGAAAGAGTGCGCACATGAAGGAAGCTAAGAGGGAAGTTGCTTAAAAAATTTTGTCCATTCAATTACAAATCCCTTCCCACCAAGAGCAAACACCTTAACAAGGGAGTTTGTCTTCTCCTTGCCCTAAACATTCAGCTCCTTCTTCTCTTTCCAAATCCCCAAATGTCCAGCCCTCTCCACCTCCACAAAATGCCCCAACACACCACAAAAAGAGCCCCCACATTTCCCCACTGAAGCCAACCACCCAGCCCCCACTTCCCTCACCCCAAAGCACCAAACCAAGCCTTCCAAAAAGCCACCAACCGCCTACTTGTCCAGCCCTTTGAACTCCCACAAAATAGCCACCCTCTTACCAAAGAACCCATAGCCAAATTTGCCCTTGTTCTCCCAAATAAAATTCCTCCTAGCCTTCCACCACAAAGAACCCTCCGACATCTTGCAAACCCCATCCCGAGAGCCATCTTTCCTAACCAACCAGCCTATGGAGTGAATCCTAAAAGTGTTCAAGAGTACCAAAGTCAAATTGATGAATTATTGGCTAAAGGCCTAGGAGAGAAAGGGGAAAGTCTATGTGTGGAGCCTATTTTCTTGTTGCTAATGAAGGATGACTTCCTTCTTAAGAGTACTTGGTTTTGGAGCCCTTATTTTGGTACAACTTTGAGCATGTCAAATGAGCATCCCTTATGGCCGAACATGGTGGAAAAAGCTCTAAGCGTTGTAAAGGAGTATGTGGAACCTATTCTTTTGGTACCAAAGTGATGTGCCAAAACGCAAGGCTGCATCGATCCCGCAAACGAGTGTGCCAAATGCAATTCGAGAGACTCGGAATAGGCTTAGAAATGACCAATGGAACAAGTAAACAACAAGGACTAAGCTAATCACTCGTGAGGAGATGATTAGCGGGGTAACCAGACACTAATAGGATAAGAACAAGATAAACTAGAACTATCCAAAGATACGAGATATCACCACCAAGGATAAAACTAGGGAACTAATCACACTTAGTGATACAACTATCACCACACTAAGTATAATCGGACTCTTCAGAACACGACCTAATTATGCCACTAATTAGACAAGCAAAAGAGAATTTTGGGGTTGAAAGGAGCACTCGCTCAACTTTACTTAGCATATAGCCAATATCAAAATCATCATCCTTTACAAAGAGAGAGCCCATGTATATTTATAGGCCTCTTAGCTAGGTTACATCACTCTAATCTAAGGGTTATAAATCCCCTTTTACAATCAATGGTTGTGATGTTTTTAGCAAAATAAAAGGACAAAAATAAGGACAAAAGGTAAATAAATACAGCGAGAAAAGGACAGCGAGAAAGGAGGGGGACCACGGAATCGGTAGTACAAAGTAGTACGGTTACGAGTCCAGTGATAGCTACAATCGTTGTCACCAAATTCTTTTGCTTTCTGATCCTTAACTTTCCTTTATCGGCTCTGCTGAATACGAAGTAGAACTCGGATAGAGATCATTTGACTTCGAGCTCGAAACCGAGGACTCGAGAAAAGATCTCTTATTTTCCTCTCGAATACTTCGACTTGTCCGACTCCCTTACTCCTGTCCGAGGAGATAGACAAGTATTTCCGAGTGTGGCCAAAACTCCCTTGATGCATGCGTTATTGACGAAGACCTAGCAATGGTTTCGAGGGTTCCATAGTTAAATCAACAACGTTGAAAGTAGCTGAGACATTGTATTCTCCGGGTAAATTCACCTTATAAGCGTTGTTATTGATTCTCTCAAGTACTTCAAATGGTCCATCTGCCCTCGGCATCAACTTAGACTTGCGCTTGGAAGGAAAATGCTTCTTCCTCATGTGGATCCAAACGAGATCTCCTGGTTGAAAAATCACTCTTCTGCGGTTTTGTCGGCGCTAGACTTGTAACTCAAATTAGCTTGCTCAATTCCGCTCGACTTTTTCATGTAAGTCCCGAATCCGAGCGGCTCTTTTCACGGCGTCGGTATGAGACTTTCCATCAAAAGCTCTCGGGGTCGGATCAAGAGGTGACAGAGGTTCCATACCATAAACAACCTTGAAGGGCGAAACATTGGTAGTAGTCTTGTTTGGCGTGTAATTGTAAGCAAACTCAGCATGTGGAAGAAGTTGATCCCACGCCTTAGTGTTCGATTTGATTAGCGTTACGAGCAATACTCCCAAAATTCTGTTTGTAACCTCGGTCCGACCATCTGTCCGAGGATGGCAAGTGGTGTTGTACTTCAACTTTGTTCCCAATTTCTTCCAAAGGGTAACCCGAAATGACTCATAAACTTTGCATCTCTATCTCGAGACCATTGTCCTTGGGATCCCATACAGCCTTACCACTTCTCTAAAGTATAGGTCAGCAACCGAGTGTAGCATCATTGGTTTTGTTGCAAGCAATGAAGTGAGCCATCTTAGAAAATCGATCAACAACAACCAGAATAGAATCTTTCCCTTTACGAGTCCGTGGTAGACCCGGAACGAAGTCTAGACTTACATCCACCCGGGCTGAGTTGGGACAGGTAATGGCGTGTAAAGTCCTTGAGGCAGGGAATGGCTCTTGGCATATTGGCACACAACACATCTCCCGATGATGTCTTGAACATCTTTGTCCATGCTTGGCCGAAATAATGCTCCTTGAGCATCCGAGTCGTCTTTTTCTCTCCGAGATGGCCAGGAAGTCCTCCAGAATGGACTTCTCTTATAATAAGCTCTCTTGTGCCACAACTAGGCACACACAATCTGATACCCTTGAATAAGTATCCTCCTTGTATTTGGAACTCACCCTTGGGTCGAGTTTGGCATTCTTGGTAGAGGGTTCCAAATTCCTTGTCATCCGCATATAGACTCTTCAAATGTTCAAACCAGAAGACACAAGTTTCTCACTTGAAACAACGGTAGATATCTTCCGGACAGAGCATCGGCGCCCTTGTTAAGTCTGTCCCGATTTGTGTTTGATTGAAAAATGAAAGGTCCGAAGGTACTTGAGGGCTTCATGATCCGAGTGCGGAATGAATTCTTGAGCCACCAAGTAATGATTCCAATACTCTAATGATCGAATGATGGCATAGAATTCCTTATCGTAGGTAGAGTAGCTTGGTATCACACGACTTCTCACCGAAATAAGCGATGGGATGACCCTCTTGAGTGAAAATCCCACCAATGCCTACACCTGAGGCATCACACTCAACTTCAAAAATCTTCTCAAAGCCGGGCGGGGCTTCAACAGGAGCTCGGGTCGGTTTTGCCTTGATAGCTTCAAAAGATTTACGAGCTCGAGGTGTCCAAACAAAAGAAGCTGTTTACGAGCACCTCGGTCATAGGGGCGATGATAGTCTTGAAGTCTTTGATGAACCTCCTATAGAAAGATGCAAGCCCATGAAAGCTCCGAACATCGTGTATGCTTTTAGGAGTAGGCCAAGACAGGATAGCCTCAATCTTGCTCTCATCTACCTTTACTCCCTCGACTGAAACAACATAACCCGGAAATGCGATTTACGAGCTAAAGAATGAGCATTTCTTCGGATTCCCGTATAGTTTCTCTCTCTCTAGCAGTTGGACAATGCGTCCGAGGTGGTCGAGAATGTTCCCTCTCATTCGACTACATATCGGAATGTCATCAAAATAGACCACAACGAATTTCCCGATGAAGGGTCTAAAAATCTGATTCATGAGTTGCATGAATGTGCTTGGAGCATTGGTCGGACCAAAAGGCATAACAAGCCACTCATATAAACCTCCCTTGGTCTTAAAAGCGAGTTTTCCATTCATCTCCTCCGATTCCGATTTGATAATATCCACTTCGAGGTCAATCTTAGAAAAAACTTTAGAACCATGTACCTTATCCAACATATCTTCAAGTCGTGGTATAGGATGCCTATACTTGATGGTGATCTTGTTAATGGCATGACTATCTATACACATCCTCATAAAACCATCCGTTTTAGGTACCAACAAGGCTGGCACAAGCACAAGGACTCTTACTCACTCTTACCGGACCTTTAGACACCAACTCCTCAACTTGCCTCTGCACTTCGAGGTGTCTTTAGGGTTCATTCTGTAGGTTGGTTTGTTTGGCAATATAGATCCCGGGATAAGGTCAATGTGGTGCTTGGATATCTCTTTTCGGGGGTAGGCCAAGAGGTATCTCATCGGGAAATACATGGATGTATTGGGAGATAAGTGTTTTGGCCAATAGGTGTCTTAGTTATGAGGACTCGGAATTGTCCCGACTCGAAGAATCAACTCCCTCATGGGTCCGAGTTCATGATGCATGGAGTCCGAGATAGGCTTCCCTAGGGTCAAAAGTAACTCGGATGGGCTGGGTGTCCGAGGAGGCTTGGCTTTAGGCGGTTATGAGGGGTCAAGTGGGGCTAAGGTTATTTTCTTGCCATTCTGAGTGAGGGTGTATGTGTTTTTGAACCCATCATGCATAACTCTACGATCAAATAACCACGGTCTACCCAACGAGTAAGTGACATGCATCCATAGGTATAAACATCACACCATATATCATCAACATAAAACTTCCCAATACTTGAAAGATATTAGGCAACGAGAATTAACTCTAAGGCCCTTACCTTGACTCAGCCATTGTATGTTGTAGGGGTGAGGGTGCAACTCGGTTGTAACTGAAGCTTCTCTACCATGCTTACGAAGCAATGTTGGTGCAACTTCCTCCATCAATAATGATCAAACAAACTTTTTCTTTGATGGTTCCCCTTGTGTTGAATATATTCTCCCTCCGAGCCTCACTTGGATCCTTATATCCATTCAAGGCTCTCACGATCACAAGTAGTTCTCCTTGATCGGCCTCTTCAACAATCTCTTTTATGCCCTCGAGAACGCATAGCTCTCCTTCCGGCTCATACTCATCCCATATGGGTTCATCACTCTCGTAATAGTGATGACCCTTCGATTTGGGCACTCGAAGCAAAGTGTCCAAATCCACGACACTTAAAACACTTGCGGCTCGACCAGCATGAGGTTTGTTACGAGTCCGATTGTGAATAGTAGGTTGCTTAGACTCGGAGCGAGTTTCGGGCAGCGAGACTTAGGTCGAAACAGAGGGTTAGAATAACCCTTGCCAAATTGAGTTGGCTTTGGTGGTTGAGTCCTAGAGACTTCTTTCTTGAAGGTTCGACCTTCTTTTGCTGCTCCACCTTATGTGCTAGAAGACACACCTCATCAAAGGTTAAGTACTGCTGCAGACTCAACAACATTAGCATACCTTGGGTCAAGTCCTCCAAGATACTGACTATGGTTTGATCTTCGACTCCCGAAGATCGCATTTAATCATTAGCCTTTCGAACTCTCGGGTATACTCCTCTACACTCATCAAACCTTGTTGTAGGTTGTGCAACTTAGAATAGTTGTCTTGGATGTATGTTGGGGGTAGAAACCGGGCTTTCGGTTTGGACCTCATCTTCTCCCAACTTCGATCTTAGGTTTCCTCTAAATGGCACGCTTCTTCTCCAGTTTGCCCACCGAGGTTGAGGCAAACCCTCCGAGCTTAATGCCAACAAGCTTTACCTTCTTTTCATCTTTCACCTCTTTGTAGTCAAAGATTCTTTCAACTGTTTGCAACCATTCCGAAACTCATCCGGGTTAAGGCGACCTTCAAGCTCCGGGATTTCAACTTTGAAATCTAAGTTGGGTCGAGGTGATTGATCCCTTCTCCCTCTTCTTCCTCTTCTTTGCTCACGCTCACTTGGAAGAAGCAAAGGGATTGCTCTCCCTATCATCATCCCCGTGTGAGTTGGTATGAGGTGGTGAGTCGGGTGGTGACTCTTCTAACTCATGCCTCTTCTTCTTCATCATATCTCCAAGTTGCTTTTTCGGATATATGTTCGGGCACGCATCTCATCATAGTTGTTCATGAGCATATCAAAACGTTCCTCCAATGTCATGCTTCCACTCATTCTGGTTTATGGGTTCTTTGTGGACTGATGTGTTTGGGGCAAAGAGGGTTGTATTTGGGGTTACGGAAGCTCAGCCTAGGAAAGGCTCCAAAGCTCGATACCAAAGCGATGTGCCAAAAGCAAGGCTACACCGATCCTACAAACAGAGTGCGCTAAATGCAATTCGAGAGACTCGGAATGGGCTTAGAAATGACCAATGGAACAAGTAAACAACAAGGACTAAGCTAATCACTCGTGAGGAGATGATTAGCAGGGTAACCAGCACTAATAGGATAAGAACAAGATAAACTAGAACTATCCAAGGATACGAGATATCACCACCAAGGATAAAACTAGGACATTAATCACACTTAGTGATACAACTATCACCACACTAAGTATAATCGGACTCTTCAGAACACGACCTAATTATGCCACTAATTAGACAAGCAAAAGAGAATTTTGGGGTTGAAAGGAGCACTCGCTCAACTTTACTTAGCATATAGCCAATATCAAAATCATCATCCTTTATAAAGAGAGAGCCCATGTATATTTATAGGCCTCTTAGCTAGGTTACATCACTCTAATCTAAGGGTTATAAATCCCTTTTACAATCAATGGTTGTGATGTTTTTAGCAAAATAAAAGGACAAAAATAAGGACAAAAGGTAAATAAATACAGTAGAAAAGGACAGCAGAAAAGGAGGGGGACCACAGAATTAGTAGTACAAAGTAGTATGGTTCTGAATCTGGTGATACCTACAATCGTTGTCACCAAATTCTTTTGCTTTCTGATCCTTAACTTTCCTTTTCCGGCTTTGCTGAATACGAAGTAGAACACGAGATAGAGATCATTTGACTTCGAGCTCGAAGCCGAGGACTCGTAAAAGATCTCTTATTTTCCTCCGAATACTTCGACTTGTCCGACTCCCTTACTCCCGTCCGAGGAGACAGACAAGTATTTCCGAGTGTGGCCAAAACTCCCTTGATGCCTGCGTTATCGATGAAGACCCAAGCAATGGTTTCGAGGGTTCCGTAGTTAATTCCGAGGACTCGGAATTATCAATCGGTTCCGGCGGCTTTCGGTACTAGTTGGGGTTGGGTTTGTGGTGTCCTCCCCATCACAAAGGAAGATGACTTCCTTACCAAAAGCACTTGGTTTTGTACACCTCATTATGGAGATTCTACAGGCCAAGCTTGTTTGTACAACACCATGAACATGCTAGAAGAACACCACTTCGGCCGAACAAGGAGGAAAACATTCAAGTCACCCTCAAGAAGTTTGTGGATGTGCACTTTGATGACATTCTTGTGTATAGCAAAAAGGAAGAGGAGCATTTAAGCCAGCCCACATTCCACCATCCTCAAAGCCTTGGAGAGAAGGATGTTCAATCCGCAAGCCAAGTTTGTACTAAAAAATGGTGCAACAAATTCAGCCCTCCCCAAAGTCTTCCCTTGGCGGATTCGAACCCTATACTTGCCCCTCCACTTAAGCCTCCTTTACCCAAAGTCCTTCAGCCATACAACCCAAAAAGATAATTTTTTTACCTCTTGAAATTAGCTTCACACAAAGCCATCCTTTGATGCTTAGTGAGCCAACACAAGTGTTTGATCCTGGAGGTCTTTATTGTGCCCTTGGAAATGCTGTAAATTTGAGGACAAATTTTTTTCAACAGAGGGAGGATGATGGAAAGTAGCCCAGCAATGATCACATACTACAAACCCAAATCCATCCTAGACAAGAATGAGTTGGGAGAGACCCGTTTGAGCCTCATTGAAAGTGCTAGAATATTTCAGCTCAGCCCGGGTGTTCCCATTTGGACCTCAAACTTTGCATGGCAGATCCTGAAGATGTCCTCTATCTAGTCCAATAATGGGCATCTTAGTATTTGGCAGAAATAATAAATGAAGAAGACTTTTGTTGAAACTGCGGATTGCTCACCCGAATGACACCTGCACTTTGTTTTGATCATATATACTGATCCAGAGATCCAACAATAACTCATGATACATGGTTGGAAAGCTAACATCCTAAGCTTTCTATCCATACTAAGAAGAGCTAAATTGGAGCTGTGAATCGAAAGTTATGAGCATTGGAAGTTGACTCGAAAACTGGAAGTTACTATTCCGAGAATGGCGCATGAAGGCCAAATTCAAACGGGTGATCAGTCAATTTTGGATCAGCTTTTGGTCTCCAATTTTCATAAGGGTGTCCTTGGGCATGTCTACATTAATCTCAAATTATGGGCATTGTCTTTTAGGCCAAAGATAATAAGGGAAAAGATCCAAGTTCAAACCGGGTATTTTTAAGGCACATTCTGGTCGGTTATTTTCAATGTCCAAATGGTCCATGCCTAAGTATCCGCCTTCCCTAGTAATTTGCCGGGTATGAAGTGTTACCCTCCAATGTCATATGCACATAAATAAAATGATGCATCAAAGGAAAGGAATGAAAAATCTACAAACATCTTGAAGCATCATCAAAGATGGTTTGTTAGAGGAAGAAGCTTGCCGAGAGGGAAAGGTAGCCGTGGCCACATGTTCCCAAATGGAAAATACTTGGCCAAGATTTATCCAACCTTAACTTGGAGGAGAGGAAAGAATCTTTGTAATTTTTATTTTATTTTTCAGCTTTGTAAAGTGCCATTTTAAAACACTATAAATTCAGCATGCATACATGATGTAAAAACAACTTTGATGAATTATATAAACTTTGAGTGTTATACTCTTTTCGAGATGGATTTCTCGGCCCTTTAAATTCTCATTGCTGTATCCAAGTTGGCTACTTGGTGGTGTTCTTTGAGTCCTTAAACCTACCGGTGGTGTTTCTATATCCGGCAAGGCGAGAGGTGCCCCTTGGTTACTTCTAGGTGGTGTTTACGTATCCTAGAGATAGCCTCGATTTTATCCCTTCACTTTCCATTTCCATATCTCACAAACCGCTCATCCATTTCACTCCAAACTTTGTCCACCTCCAGCCTAGCGAGTCCACTTCATTTCCTCCAAAAATCGCCTCCATCCAAAGAGAACTCCTACCCCCACCTTTGATTATTATAGAGGATATCACCCTGGACAGCTTAGCCCAGAACCTTGACTTTCAGCCCTTAGATCAAGATGTTCCCGGCGACAAAAAATCCCAAAAAATACCAAAGCTTCTTCAACCAGTTGAGAAGCTCCACACCAAATTTCAGCTCCATCCTCCATCGTTTGCCCCTCCTTTCACCCTTTTTCCCAAGACTGCGCCTGCAGGTCACATTCTAGCCGGGTAGCCTTTCTTGCGGTTTTCCCTTTCTTTTGCTTCCGCCGTCACTACACATCATTAGCCAAAATCCAACTAATATTGAGAGACAACTAGTTCTGACAGATAATTCTGATCACTCAGGATCCACTATTGAGTCCTCAAAATTCACCACCGAGCCTTCACTGTTGATATGAGTTACAAGGGAGCCGGACAAGTCGAAGTATTCGGAGATAATAAGCCATGTTGATCTTTTCCGAGTCATCGGTTTATGAGCTTAGACCAGTTTTGTAGATACACGCAGGTCCACTTTGGCATCGTCTACGCATCTTCAATAGGGCCAAAAAGGAAAGTTTAGGGAGCATAATGTAGAAGAATATGGTGATAAGGATTGCACTGTCACCGGACTCGGAATTGTATTATGTCATACTGCTGATTGTATGGTCCCCCTCATTTTCTCGCTATCCATTTTTCTCGCTTTAATTATTCTACTTTTGTCCTTGTTTTTGTCCTTTTATTCTAATGAATATATCACAACCTTTGATTTTAAAAGGGGATTTATAACCTTCGATTAAAGTGATGTAACCTAGCTAAGAGGCCTATAAATAGGCATGGGTTTCACTTGTAAAAATCAACTTTGATTTTGATATTGGCTATATGCTAAGTAAAGTTGAGTTGTGCTCTTTTTAACCCTAAAATTATCTTTTGCTTGTCTAATTAGTGGTGTAATTAAGCTGTGTTATGAAGAGCCTAGCGTATACTTAGAGTGGTGATATTTGTATCTTTAAGTGTGGTTAGCGCCCTAGTTTATCCTTGGTGGTGATATCTCGTATCCTTGGGTATTCTAGTTTTATTTTGTTCTTATTATTTCAGTGATGGTTACCTTGCTAATAATCTCCCCTCGAGTACTTAGCCTAGTTCTTGTTGTTTACTATTCAATTAGTTATTTCGAGTCACTCATAATTGTGTTTTGCATATTCTATTTTCTAGATTGGTGTAGCCCATCATCTTGGCATATCGGTTTAGGTATCGAGCTTTGGAGCCTCTCCTAGGCTGAGCTTCCTTAACCTTAAACACAACCCTTTAAGCCCAAACACATTCGTTAATAAAGAACTCATAAGCCAGAATGAGTGGAAGGATGACATTGGAGGAACATTTTGATATGCTCATGAACAACTATGATGAGTTGCGAGCTGAAAACATCTATATGAGAAAGCAACTTGGAGATATGATGAAAAAGAAGCGGCATGAGTTAGATGAGTCACCACCCAGCTCACCACCTCATACCCACTCACATGGGGATGATGATGGAGATAGCAATCCTTTTGCTTCTTCTACTGAGCATGAGGAAAGAGGAGGAAGAAGAGGGAGAAGGCACCACTCACCTCGCCCAAACTCATATTTCAAAGTTGAAGTCACAAAGTTTGAAGGTCGCCTTAACCAAATTGGGTTCCCTGGACTGGTTGCAGATCGTTGAAAGGATATTTGACAATGAAGAGGTGAAAGATGAGAAGAAGGTAAAGCTTGTTGCTATCAAGCTCAAAGGTTTTGCCTCAACCTAGTGAGAAAACTTTGTGAAGAAGCGTGTTGTTCAAAGGAAACCGAAAATCAAAAGATGGGAGAAAATGAGGTCTAAGTTGAAGGCTCGATTCTTACCACCCACTTACATCCAGGACAATTATTCTAGGTCGCACAACTTGTAACAATGTTCGATGAGTGTGGTGATGTGTAGTGAGGGCGGAAGCAAAAGAAAGGGAAAACCACAAGAAAGGCAATCAGGCAGATTGGTACTGCAGCGCAATCTTGGGAAAAAGGATGAAAGGAGGAGCAAATAATGGAGATTGGAGCTGAAATTTGGTATGGAGCTTCTCAACTGGTTGAAGAAGCTCGTAGTATTTTTTTGGATTTTTTTATCGCCGGGAACACCTTGATCCGAGGGCTGAAAGTTAGGGTTCTGGGCTGACTGTCCGTGGTGATATCCTCTTATGGAAAATGGACTACCTTAGAACATGAGCTTAAAGATATTCATTTTGAAGAGCCAAGCATGCCCGGAATCAACCAAAGTTGCTTGAATTTGTTTTAATCATTTTTGATCCGGGAGGATGAAAAGCCAAGAGTGTGATATTTTATGACTTTATGTTCATAAATAAAAGCTCATCCAAAGAGCCAAGAAGAAGCCACACTAGCTACTTAATTCCTCCATGTTAGAGCAAGGTGAATTTCGGTCATGATACACCATGAAGAGAGGCCATTTCATGTCTTAGCACATAAATAAATTGGAGCATAATTCTGGTCGGTCCAAAGTCCAAGCACATCATGTTTAAACGCTTAAGGAGCAGCAAGAGAAGAGTATTCTAGAAGCACTATCCTTTGAGGTTTGTTGGACGAACGAGCTTGGCAAAGGGGAAACCACCGTAGGCCACATGTTCCCAATTTTGCAATACTTGGCTAGAATTCAACCTCACTAACTTGGAGAGGAGGAAAGCATCTTTAGCATTTTAGATTTAATTTTCAGCATAGCTAAATGTTACTTTTGTTGCTTATAAATTCAGCTTGTAATGCCTTGGTAAGTACAACTTTGATGAATTTATAAACTTGAGCTTTGCTCCTTTTGAGATGGATTTCTCAACCCCTTGAATTCTCATTGCTGTATCCGAGCCTTGGCAAGCTTGGTGGTGTCCTTTGAGTCCTTCCAATCCCCGGTGGTGTTTCTGTATCCGGCCAGATTGCAAGGTGCCCCTTGGTTTACTCGGTGGTGTTTCGTATCCGAGCGTAACCCAGGAACTATCCAGCGATTTCATCAATCCATATCTCCCAAACCACTTGTTCATTTTAGCCCAAATTTTAACCACCATCCTTCCAGTGAGTCTACTTCCATCCCTCCAAAAATCAGCCTCATCCAAGAAGCCTTCCGTTCCCCACCTCTGATCCAAATAAAGAGTGTCAGCCGGACGTCCAGCCAGGTACTGCTCACTTCAGGCGTGTAGATCAAGGTGTTCCACTTATCCAAAAAATCCCAAAATTTACCCAGACCTTCCCCAACCAGTTAACTCACCCTCCACCAAATTTCGTCCAAAACCAAGAACATTTGCCCCTCCTTTAACCCTTTTCCCCGTAACCGCGCCTGCAGGTCCTGCTGCAGCCAGCCGCTTGCTCACGCTTTTCCCTTCTTTTGCTTCCGCCTGCCACTATACATCATCCTCTCGTAATAATCAAAGGTGGGGGTCGGGGTTCTGCTTGGATGGAGGCAATTTTTGGAGGGAATGAAGTGGACTCGCTGGGTTGGAGGTGGACAAAGTTTGGAGTGAAATGGATGAGCGGTTTGTGAGATATGAAAATGGAAAGTGAAGGGATAAAACCGAGGTTATCTCTAGGATACGGAAACACCACCTAGAAGCAACCAAGGGGCACCTCTCACCTTGCCAGATACAGAAACACCACTGGTAGGTTTAAGGACTCAAAGAACACTACCAAGTAGCCAACTTGGATACAACAATTGAGATTCAAACGGGTGAGCAATCCAGCTCAAGAGTATAACACTCATTCATATAATAATCAAAGTTGTTTTTACAATGCTATTACAAGCTGAATTTATAGGAAATAAAAATAGCATTTAACTAAGTTGAAAATTAAATCTAAAATGATAAAGATGCTTTCCTCCTCTCCAAGTTAGTGAGGTTGAATTTCAGCCAAGCATTTGTGACTTTGGGAACATGTGGCCGAGGGCTTTTTCCCCTTTGGCAAGCCTTCTTCTCTCTTGTTCAACAAGCCTCATTTGGTAATGGTTCTAGAATGCTCTCATGTGTTTAGGCGACTAGGCATATTTGTATTTGAACCTTGGACCGACCGTAATTATGTACTAATTTATTTATGTGCAAAGACATGAAATGGCCTCACTTCACGGTTTGTCCCGGCCGAAATTCACCTTGCTCTAACGTGGAGGAATTAGTTGGCTAGCTTTGATTCTTCTTGCCTATCCTTCTAGGCTCCTTGGATGAACTTTATTTATGAACATTAAGCCATATAATATCACACTTTCGGCTTTTCATCATCCGGGCTCAAAAATGATTAAAACAAATTCAAGTAATTTCAGTTGATTCCTGGGATGCGTGACCCTTCAAGATGAATAGCTTTCGGCTCATTAGTCTAAGCCAGTCCACTCTCCATCATGTGGAGTATACTCGGGAATTCAAGAGGTTAATGATTAAATGTAATATCCAAGAATCCGAGGATAAAACCATAGTCGGATATCCGAGAGGACTTGACCCGAGGTATGCTAATGTTTTGGAGTTGCAGCAGTACTCGTATTTGATGAGGTGTGCCTACTAGAACATAATATGGAGTAGGAAAGGAAGTTAAGAACCTGATTGGGAGAACACCCCAAGCTAAACTCTAACTAATACCGAGAGCCGCCTAGTTATGCTTGATAATTCTAAGCCCTCAAAAATCACTACTAAGTCCTCTCGAATTCACTATTGGGCCCTCATTGTTGACCTAAGCTTTAAGGGAGTTTTGGCCATACTTAGAAATGCTTGTTTGTCTCCTCGGACAGGAGTAAGTGATGTGTAGTGGCGGAAGCAAAGGAAAAGATGGAAAAACCGCAAAACACACAACCGGGCGGAATAGGACCTGCAGAGTGCGGTTCGGGGAAAAGGGTGAAAGGAAGGGTAAATGGTCTTGGATTTGGACGAAACTTGGAGGGGAGTGAGGTAACTGATGGAGGAAGGTGTGGCCAATTTTCGTGAATTTTGGATAAGTGGAACTACTCGAACAGATAGCCGAAGTTGATGCTGCTGGCTCGGATGTACGGATTGACACCCTTTGTTTGGTTTTGATGTGGAGGACGGAGGGGTTCTTGGTTTAAGCTGAGATTTGGTGGAAATGGACTCAACTCATGTATGATGAAGTGTGTGAAATTTGGGAAAGAGATGATTCGTGGATTGGGAGATATGGAATGGCAAAGTCGCTCGATAGTACCTTGATCCAAGCTCGGATACGTAAACACCACCGAGTGAATCAAGGGGCGCTCTCAAACGGTCCGGATACGGAAACACCACCGGGGTTTGGGAGACTCAAAGGACACCACCTAGATGCCAACCTAGGATACAGCTTTGAGGATTTAGAGGCTCGAGAAATCCATCCCGAAAAGAGTATAACACTCAAGGTTTGTATATTCATCAAAAAGTGTTTTTACAATGGAGCATAGGTGCTGAATATATAATGCTTCATATGAGCATTTACAAAGCTGAAAACAAAACTGAAAATTAAAGCTAAAATGAAATAATAACCATAAAGATTCTTTCCCCTTCTCCAAGTCAAGCTAGGAGAAATTTCAGCCAAGTATTTGATGGTTAGGGAACATGTGGCTACGGTTTGTTTCCCCTTTGCCAAGCCTCCTTAATTCTTCTAGAATGCTCTTCATGTGGGCTGCTTTGGATGCTCCCCTTAGGCACCTAGGCATGTTGTATCTGACCTTGGACCGACCAGAATCAAATACAAATTATTTATGTGCAAAGACACTTTACTTCACGTTTTGTCATGGCCAAAATGCACCTTGCTCTAACATGGAGTATTTTAGGTTTGCTAGCTGATTCTTCTTGGCTCTCCTTCTTGACTCTTAGGTAAATGATTATTTATGAACAATCATAAAAAGATCACACTCTTGACTTCCCATCCTCCGGGATCAAAAATGATAATAAGAAACTCAAGTGTCTTTGGCTGATTTCCATGCATGTTTGATCTCTCTTGATGACTTGTCCTCGATCCATGATCAAGGGCTGTCCACTTTCCATCGATAAGGCAGCCAAAGAAGTATGAAGTATTCGAAGATAATAAGCCAAGTTTATCTTTTTTGAGTCATCAATTTCTAAGCTCGGACCCATTTTGTAGATACACTCGGATCTACTTAAGCATCATCTAGGCATCTTCACTAGAGCTAGAAAGGAAGGTTTAAGGATAGAGTACAGTAAGAATATGGAGATAACGATTGCAGCCTATCATCCGTCAGTATCGCTGATTTTGTAGTCCCCCTCCTTTTCTGCTGTCCTATTTCTATTGTAATTATTTTACGTTTGTCCTTGTTTTTTCCTTTTATTTTGCTGAATACATCATAGGCTTTGATTGTAAAAGGGGATTTATAACCCTTAGATTAGAGTGATGTAACCTAACTAAGAGGCCTATAAATATGCATGGGTGCTCTCGTTGTAAGCAACTCTAATTTTTATATTGGCTATATGCTAAGTAAAGTTGAGTTGAGCTCCTTTCAACCCCTAAATTCTCTTTTGCTTGTCTAATTAGTGGCGTAATTAGGCTGTGTTCTTAAGAGTCTAGCTTATACTTTGAGTGGTGATATCTATATCTTTAAGTGTGCTTAGCGCCCTAATTATCCTTGGTGATGATATCTCGTATCCTTAGGTACTCTAGTTTTATCTTGTTATTATTATCTCAATGTCTGGTTACCTTGCTTATCCTCTCCCCTTGAGTGATTAGCCTAGTTCTTGCTCTTTATTGTTTTATTAGTCATTTCGAATCCTTTCTTATTCACTCGTAATTGCATTTTGCGTATTAGAGCCGCCACGTCGGCTTTCTCAATTAGTGTAGCCTCGTCATCTTGCCACGTCGGTTTTCAGTATTAGAGCTTTGAAGCCTTTCCTATGCTAAGCTTCCTTAACCCCAAACACAACCCTTTAAGCCCAAACACATCAGTCCACAAAGAACCCATAAGCCTAAGATGAATGGAAGCGTAACATTAGAGGAATGTTTTGATATGCTCATGAACAACTATGATGAGTTGCGAGCTTAGAACATCTATCCGAGAAGGCAACTTCGAGATATGATGACGAAGGAACATCAGGAGTTCAAAGAGTCAACCTGCAGCTCACCACCTAATACCCACTCACATGGGGATGATGATGGAGATAACAATCCTTTTGCTTCTTCCAAGTGAGCATGAGCAAAAAGAGGATGAAGAAGAGGGAGAAGGCATCACTCACCTCGAACCAACTCGCATTTCAAAGTTGAATTCTCAAAGTTTGAGGGTTGCCTTAACCCATATGAGTTTCTTGATTGGTTGCAAACAATCGAGAGAATCTTTCATTACAAAGAGGTGAAGGATAAGAAGAAGGTAAAGCTTATTGCTATCAAGGTGAAAGGTTTGCCTCAACCTGGTGGGCCAATCTGGTGAAGAAGCGTGTTGTTCGGGGAAACCCAAGATTAGAAGTTGGAAGAAGATGAGGTCTAAGAGGAAAGCCTGGTTTCGCCCCCAACTTACATCCAGGACAACTATTCTAAGTTGCACAACCCGCAACAAGGCTCAATAAGTGTGGAAGAGTACAGCTGAGAGTTCGAGAAGTTAATAATTAAATGTAATCTGCAAGAGTTTGAGGATCGACTCGTAGTAAGATATCCGGGAGGACAGGACTCAAGCTATGCTAATGTTGTGGAGTTGCAATAGTATTCCACTTTTGATGAGGTGTGTTTACTAGCACACAAGGTGGAGCAACGAAGGAAGCTAAGAACCTTCAAGAGAGAGGTCCCTAAAACTCAACCAACAAAGTCTACTTAGTTTGGTAAGAGTTATTTTGACTTGCGATATCGATCTAAATCTATCGCCCCAAAACTCGCTTCCGAGTTCAAGCCTACTACTACTCGGACTTAGACTTAGAATAAACCTTCTACCGGTTAAAGCCGCAAGTGTTTTAAGTGCTAGGGATTTGAACACTTTGCTTCTAAGTGCCCAAATTGAAAGGCAATCACTCTTACCGAGAGTCATGAGCCAATATGGGATGAGTATGAGCCAGAAGGAGAACTATGCCTTGCTGAGGGTATAGAGGAGATTGTTGAAGAGGCCGATGAAGGAGAGCTACCGGTGATCAAGAGAACCTTGAGCGGATACAAGGATCCAAGTGAGGTTCGGATAGAGAATATATTCCACACAAGGGGAACCATCAAAGGGAAAGTTTGCTCAATTATTATTGATGGAGGGAGCTCCACCAACATTGCTTCCGAGAGCATGGTAGAGAAGCTTCGATTCATGATCGAATTGCACCCTCACCCCTACAACATACAATGGATGAGTCAAGGTAAGGGCCTCAGAGTTAATTCTTGTTGCCAAATATCTTTCAGTGATGGGAAGTCTTATGTTGATATATAGTGTGATGTTATACCTGTGGATGCATGTCATTTACTCGTTGGGTAGACCTTGGTTATGTGATTGTAGAGTTATGCATGATGGGTTCAAAAACACATACACCCGCACTCATAATGGCAAGAAAATAACCCTAGCCCCACTTGACCCTTTACAACTCGCCAAAATCAAAACCCCTCAAACACCTAGCTCATCCGAGTTACTTCGAAGCTAAGGGAAACCTATCTGCAGATCCATGTATCATGAACTCGGACCCCTAAAGGAGTTGATTCTTCTTAGTCGGATGAATCTTAGTTTTTCCCGATGAGATACCCTTGGCCTACCCTTGGCCAAAACACTTATCACACAATACATTTATGTTTTTCCCGATGAGATACCTTTGGCCTACACCCTAAAAGAAATATCCAACACCACATTGACCTTATCCTAGGATCTATCTTGCCAAACAAACCGGCCTATAGAATAAACCCCGAAGACACCTCGAAGTGCCGAGACAAGTCACGAGTTGGTGTCTAAAGGTATGGTAAGAGTAAGTCTAAGCTTGTGTGTTGTAACAACTTTGTTGGTACCCAAGAAGGATTGTTCTATGAGGATGTGTATCGATAGTCGTGCTATTAACAAGATCAAGTATCAAGTATATGCATCCTATACAACGACTTGAAGACATGTTGGATGAGTTTCATGGTGCTAAGGTTTTTTCTAATATTGACCTCGTAAGTGGATATTATCATATCGTAATCGGATAAGGAGATGAATAGAAAACTACTTTCAAAACCAAGGGAGGTTTATATGAGTGACTTGTCATGCCCTTTGGTTTAACTAATGCTCCAAGTACATTCATGCGACTTATGAATCGATTTTCGGACCATTCATGGGGAAATTTGTTGTGATCTACGTTGATGACATTCGATCTATGGTCGAATGAGCAACAACATTCTCGACCACCTCGCATAACCGGAACTTGAAGAAGTGTTCATTCTTTAACTTAGAAGTTACATTTTTGGGTTATGTTTTTTCACTGAAGGAGTAAAGTTGGATGAGAGCAAGATTGAAGCTATTCTCGACTCGGCCTACTCCTAAAAGCATAAACGATGTAGGAAGCTTCCATGGGCTTGCATCATTTTATAGAAGGTTTATCAATGACTTTAGCACCATCACTACTCTTATGACTCGAGGTGCTTAGACATAGCTGGTTTTTTTGGATACCTCGAGCTCATAAGTCTTTTGAAGCTATTAAGACAAAACCGACTCATGCTCCTATCATAGCCTTGCCCATTTTTTATAAGATCTTTGAAGTTTAGTGCGATGCCTCATGTGTGGGCATTGGTGAAGTCCTCACTTAGGAAGGACGACCTATAGCTTATTTCAGTGAGAAGCTATGTGATGTATAGTGAGGGGGAAGCAAAGACAAAGGGAAAAACCGCAAGATGAGCAACCGAACAGTAATGGTTTCGTAGGCGCAATATTGGGAGAATGGGTGAAAGGAGGGGCAAATGTTGGTAGTTTTAGCTGAACTTTTGTGGAGGATGAGGTAACTGGTAAAGGAAGGTCTAGGTAAAATTTGGGAATTTTTGGATACCGGAACACCTTGATCCGCAAGCCTCGAAGTTGGCAATACCGGCTGGACACCCGATCCGATACTCTTTGTTTGGATCAAAGGTGGGGAACGGAAGGCTTCTTGGATGAGGCTGATTTTTGGGGGAAGGGTAGACGCTGCTGGAAGGATGGTGGGTGAAATTTGGGCTAAAATGGACGAGTGGATTGTGAGATATGGATCGGTGAAGTGAGGGGATAAATCCAAGGCTCTATCTCGGATACGTAAACACCACCGAGCGAGAACCAAGGGGCACCTTTCAATGTGGCCGGATACGTAAACACCACCAGAAGATTGGAAGGACTCAATAGGACACCACCTAGCTGCCAACTAGGATACAAGCAATTGAGGTTCAAAGAGTGAGCAAATCCAGCTCGAGTATAACACTCATATAATTCAACAAAAGGCGTCATTACATGGTGTGTGTATGCTGAACTTATAATGCCTCACAATGGCAT
The DNA here is from genome assembly GCA_021018815.1 of Talinum fruticosum. NCBI lineage: Eukaryota > Viridiplantae > Streptophyta > Magnoliopsida > Caryophyllales > Talinaceae > Talinum > Talinum fruticosum. Next base: position 2,317,634 of record JAITYX010000040.1, read on the forward strand.
TTTACAAAGCTGGAAATTAAAACAAAAATCAAAACAAAAACCACAAAGATTCTTTCCTCTCCTCCAAGTTGAGCTAGAAGCATTTGATGGTTCGGGAACATGTGGTCACGGTTTCTTTCCCCTTTCTCAAGCTTCCCATTTCATGATGCTTCTAGACTTCTTTGTGATCTTCTTCTCTTGCTGCTCTATCCCCGGCCTAGGCTTCATCATATGGACATATGGACCGACCATATTAAGCACCAATTTATTTATGTGCAATGAACATGAAATGGTAACACTACACGGCTTGACAAGGCTTAATTCAACTTGCTTCAACATGGAGGTTTTAGGTAGCTATCTTGATTTCTTTCAACTATCCTTCTTGACTCCTTTATTTATGAACATAATATCATAAAAACATAATAATCTTGGTTCCTCACCCACCGGGTTCAATTTGCACCATGCGGTTGAACATGGGATTTTCAAGCATTTCGATTAAACCTTAAGCATACATGGCTTCTCAAGATGGACATCTTTCAGCTCAAAACACAAGGCTGTCCACTTTCCATCACTATGTGACACAAAACGAAAATACTCTACCTATGACAAGGAATTATATACTATCATTCGGTCATTAGATTGTTGGAGTCATTATTTAGTGGCTCATTTAGTTCATCCCGCACTCGGATCACGAGGCTCTCAAATATATTTAGGGCCAACACAAGCTGAACTCGAGGCATGCGAACTGGATTGAGTATAGTCAAATCTTCCATTTCTTGATCAAGCACAAATCGGGAAGCTTAACAAGGGTGCTGATGCTCTATCCGGAAGGTACTTACTATTATTTCAATTGGAGACTTGTGTTTTTGGTTTTGAACATTTGAAGTGTTTGTATGCGGATGACAAGGATTTAGGAACCTTATACAAAGAATGCCAAGCTCGACCTAAGGGTGAATTCCAAATCCAAGAAGGATACTTATTCAAGGGTATCAGATTATGTTTGCCTAGTTGTGGCACACGAGAGCTGATTATTAGAAAAGTTCCGGAGGACTTATGCCCATTTCGAGAGAAAATGATGTGCCAAGATGCAAGGCTAGACCGATCTAGAAAATAGAGTGCACAAAATGCAATTCGAGCAACTCGGAATGGGCTCAAAAATGACCAATGGAATAGTAAACAATAAGAACTAGGCTAACCACTCGAGAAGAGATGATTAACACCATAAATAGAGACTGAAATAATATAAGAAGATAAGACTAGAATATCCAAGGATACGAAATCACTACCAAGGATAAACTAGGGTGCTAACCACGCTTAGAGATACGAGATATCACCACTCTTAGTATTAGCTAGACTCTTAAGACACAGACCAAATTACGCTACTAACTAGACAAGCAAAAGAGAATTTCGGGGTTTAAAGGAGCACAACTCAACTTTACTTAGCATATAGCCAATATCAAAATCATAGTTCCCTTTAGAATGAGAGAGCCCATGCATATTTAGCTAGGTTACATCACTCTAATCTAAGGGTTATAAATCCCTTTTACAATCAAGGGTCGTGATGTATTCAGAAAAATAAAAAGGACAAAAATAGGGACAAAAGGTAAATAATTACAGAAGAAAAGAAGGGGGACCATGGAATCAGTAGTACAAGTTAGTAGGTTATGAGTCCGGTGACAGCCTACAATCGTTGTCACCAAATTCTTCTACTTTATGATCCTTAACTTTCCTTTTCCGGCTCGCTAAAGTCGCCTAGATGATGCTCAAGTAGATCCGAGTGTATCTACAAAACGGGTCTAAGCTCATAAATTGGCGACTCGGAAGAAGATCACTCGGGCTTATTTTTCCCCGAATACTTCGACTTGTCTAACTCCCTTATTCTTATTTGAGGAGATAGACAAGTGTTTTGGGTGTGGCCAAAACTCCCTTGATGCCTATGTTAACAATGAAGATCCAACGAGTAGTGAATTCCGAGTACTCGAATTATCAATCGAACCGGCCGGCTCTCGGCATTAGTTAGGGTTTGGCTTATGGTGTTCTCCCCATCGAAAAGACAACTCGGATGCTCAAGGAGCATTATGTCCGGCTAAGCATGGACAAGGATGTTTAAGACATCATCAAGCGATGTATGGTTGCCAATATGCCAAGAGTCATTCCTTACCTGAAGGGCTTTACACTCCATTACCCCATTCCAACTCGGTCTTGGGTGGATGTAAGTCCGGATTTCATTATGGGCGTACCTCGGACTCAAAGAGGGAAGGGTTCTATTCTGGTTATTGTTGATCGATTTTCTAAAATGGCTCACTTCATTGTTTGTAACAAAACCAATGATGTTACACTCGGTTGCTGATCTATACTTCAAGGAAGTGGTGAGACTACATGGGATCCCAAGGACAACGGGCTTAGATAGAGATGCGAAGTTTCTAAGTCATTTTTGGGTTACTCTTAGAAGAAATTGGGAACAAAGTCGAAGTACAAGCACCACTTGCCATCCTTAGACAGATGGCCAAACCGAGGTTACAAACAGTAACTTGAGGAGTCTTACTTAGAACGTTGATCAAATTAAATACTAAGGCATGGGATCAACTTCTTTCATATGTTGAGTTTGCTTACAATCGCATGCCAAGCAAGACTACCAATGTGTCTCCCTTCAAAACCGTTAATTGTGTGGAGCCTCTCTCACCACTTGATCCGACCCCAAGAGCTTTTGATGGGAAGCCTCATACTGATGCTATGAAAAGGGCTTCTCGGATTCGGGAGTTACAATAGAAAGTTAAAGCCGAATTGAGCAAGCTAATCATGCGTTACAAGGCTAGCGCTAACAAAACTCGTAGAAAGGTGGTTTTTCAACCAGGAGATCTCATTTGGATCCACCTAAGGAAGGAGCATTTTCCATCCAAGTGCATGTCGAAGCCGATGCCGATGGCGGATTGTCCTTTTGAGGTGCTTGAGAGAATTAATGATAATTCTTACTAGGTCAACTTGCCCGGGGACTAATCGGCCTCGGCTACTTTCAATATTTTTGACTTGTCTCCTTAATTGGAAGATAATTCACTTTAGAATTTGAGGGTAAATTCTTTTTAAGCTGTGAGGATGATGGGAAGAACACCCCAAACCAAACTCTAATTGATACCGAGAGCCAACCTGGTTCGCTAGATAATTCTAAGCCTTACGAAATCACTACTCGGTCCTCGGAATTCACTACCGAGCCCTAATTTTTAACCCAAGCTTCACGGGAATTTTGGCCACATTCGAAATGTTTGTCCTGTCTCCTCATACAGGAGTAAGGGAGCCAAATAAGTTCGAAGTATTCGGAGATAATAAGCCAAGTTGATGTTTTCTTTGTCATCGGCTTCGAGCTCGGACCCATTTAGTAGATATACTCGGATCTAATTGAGCATCATCTAGGCATCTTCAGCAGAGCCGAAAAGGAACGTGCAAGGATCGAATACGTAAGAATATGGTGATAATGATTACAACCTGTCATCGGACTTAGAATTGTCCTATTTTGTACCGCCGATTCTGTCGCCCCCTTCTTTCTCGTTGTAATTATTCTACTTTTGTCCTTTGATTTTGTTGAATACATCACGACCTTTGACCGTAAAAGGGAATTTATCCTTTGATTAGAGTGATGTAACCTAGCTAAGAGGCCTATAAATATGCATGGGTTATCTCGTTGTAAGCAACTTTGATTTTTATATTGGCTATGTGCTAAGTATAAGTTGAGCTAAGCTCCTTTCAACCCTTAAATTCTCTTTTGCTCGTCTAATTAGTTGTGTAATTAGGTTGTGTTCTTAAGAATCTAGCTTATACTTAGAGTGGTGATATATGCATCTCTAATTGTGGTTAGCGGCCTAGGTTATCCTTGGTGGTGATATCTCGTATCCTTGGGTACATTAGTTTTATCTTTGTTCTTGTTATCTCGAGTGTTGGTTACCTTGCTCGATCCTCTCCCATCAAGTGATTAGACTAGTTCTTGTTACTTACCTGTTCTATTAGTCATTTCCAAGTCCTTTCGAGTCATTCAAAATTGCGTTTTGCACACTCTGTTTTTGGATCGGTGTAACCTATAACCTTGGCACATCAAAACCTTCAAGGGAGAGATCCCTAAACTCAACCAACAAAGCCTACTCGGCTTGCTAAGAGTTATTATGACTGCGATATCAAACTAAGTCTCGCTGCCCCAAAACTCGCTTATGAATTTAAGCCTATCGCTACTCGGACTCGGACTCGAATAAACCTACTACTAGACAAAGCCACAAGTGTTTTAAATGTCGTGGATTTGGACAATTTGCTTCGAGTGCCCAAATCGAAGGGTAGTTACTATTAGTGAGAGTTATGAACATATATGGGATGAGTACAAGCTAGAAGGAGAACTATGCCTTGCTGAGGGTATAGAGGAGATTGTTGAAGAGGCCGACGAAGGAGAGCCTTAAGCGGATACAAGGATCTAAGTGAGGCTCGGAGAGAGAATATATTCAACACAAGGGGAACCATCAAAGGGAAAGTTTGCTCAATTATTATTGATAGAGGGAGCTGCACCAACGTTGCTTCTATGAGCATGGTAGAGAAGCTTCATTTACACACCGAATTGCACCCTCACCCCTACAACATACAATGGCTAAGTCAAGGTAAGGGCCTCGGAGTTAATTCTCATTACCTAATATCTTTCAGTATTGGGAAGCCTTATGTTGATGATATATGGTGTGATGTTATACCTATGGATGCATGTCATTAACTCTTGGGTAGACCTTGGTTATTTGATCGTAGAGTTATGCATGATGGGTTCAAAAACACATACAACCTCACTTAGAATGGCAAGAAAATAACCCTAGCCCCTCTTGACCCTTTATAATCGCCAAAATCGAAACCCCTCAAACACTCAGCCTATCCGGGTTACACATGACCTTGGGGAAAACCTATCTGCAACGTGCACATTATGAACACGGACCCCTAAAGGAGTTGATTCTTCCGAGACAGGATGAATATAAGTCCTCGTAACTCGTACACCCGTTGGCTAAAACACTTATCGCCCAATACATCCATGTTTTGCCCGATGAGATACCCCTTAGCCTACCCCCTAAAAGAAATATCCAACACCATATAGACCTTACCCCAGGATCTATTTTGCCAAATAAACCATCCTACATAATAAACCCTAAAGACACCTCGAAATGCAAAGACAAGTTGAGGAGTTGGTGTCTAAAGGTCTTATGACAAGTAAGCCCATGTGCTTGTGCCGGACCTATTGGTACCTAAGGATGGTTCTTTGAGGATGTGTATAGATAGTCGTGCGATTAACAAGATCTCTATCTAGTATAGGCATCTTATACCACGACTTAAAGAAATGTTGGATGAGTTGCATGGTTCTATGGCCTTTTCTAAGATTGACCTCGAAGTGGATATTATCAAATCAGAATCGGAGAAGGAGATGAATGAAAAATTGCTTTCAAGACCAAAGGAGCGGTTTATATGAGTGGCTTATCATGGCCTTTGGTCCGACCAATTCTCTAAGCACATTGGGAAGTTTGTTGTGGCCTACTTTGATGACATTCTAATCTACAGTTAGAATGAGTCGAACATCTAACCACCTCTGATGGAGACCACCCAACTAATCAAGCTACTAAGGGTCATGGCTTACTAGAAAGGTGCAAGAAGAGCTACTATGGAGTGATGATCATCTTTGGGTTGTTAAGTCACCTATTCTAATCCGATTTGAGCAAGCTAGAAAAGGGTTAGGAGAGCCCTAAAACTCCTATCATCAAGACCTTGTTAATACCAATAAAAGGTCCCTAGGAGTTGAACCAAGAATAAAAGTAGAAGAAGCTATAATGGGCAAAACAAGCAAACCAGTCGATTCGGTCCAAATATGCGCAACAGTCTTTGGAGGTAAAAAAGTTAATGGTCCAAGGGTCAAATGCAAGGTCAAGCTACATGGGTCCAAAATAAACTTGTGGAACATTCTAGAGAAATCGAAACCACTTCATTTGATGGAGGGAATCAAATTCTAGAGCCAATTAAAATGAAGCTTGGAGAAGAGGAAATCTAATACTTAGCTAGAATTGCTCCATGAATAGCATACACATGTTCCCTCTTAGTAGAAGTGTCTTCTTGGATTATTCTCTATGCTTAATGTAATCTCATCCCTTGATCTTGTAAGGCCTCTAATGGCCATTGGATTATGCATTGATATCACTCTTTGTATGCACTACATATATACCTTACACCTGGTTGTAAACATTGACTTTGATTGAATGTAAACCGAATGGGCTTAGTGCTCTTCACCCTTAAAACTCTTGATTGCTTATCTTAGTGTGGCAAACTAAGTGGTGACCTTTCAAGTCCTTGGAGCAAGCTAGTGGTGTTTCTTATCTAGCCCATACCTTGGTGCCTTAAGTTGACAATGGTGGTGATTTCTTATCAACCGAAAGCTTGATCTCTATTATCCTTCCGTGTTCTTCATTTTTGCGATGGATTTCATTCCCTTTAGCTTGTTTCTGGAAAAGTTTGCGCTCGCATACATCATCTTGTTATCAGAGATATTGGCTACCCTCATGGCCGAGGTATTTCCATCCCCCAAACACATCCCGTAAATGCTTAAACACAAACAGCCGTAAACCCACAAAAACCCAGGTTACTAATGAGTGCAAGCATGACTTTGGAGGAGCGGTTTGACATGCTCATGAGGGATAATGGTGAGCTAAGAGCCGAAAGTGACTATCTACGGAAACAGCTTGGCAAATCCATGAAGGACAAACGTGATCAACTAAGGAGTACATCTCCTCCCTCATGGCATACCCCTAGCTCCAATGACGAGCATGAGGAGAGTAATCCGTTTGCTTCCTCGGATGATCCTAGTGAGAGGAGATCAAGGAGAAGTCATAGGCGCTCAAAACACCATTCTCATGACTTCAAAGTAGAAATTCCTAAATTTAAAGGGCAACTAAACCCGGATGAGTTCTTAGATTGGCTAAGGACCGTGAAGAGGATCTTTGATTACAAAGATGTGTCCGAGGAGAAAAAGGTTAATGATGTGTAGTGGGAGCGGAAGCAAAAGTTGAAGCAAAACCGCAAGCAAGCAAGCTGGCTGGAATAGGACCTGCAGGTGCGGTTCTGGGGAAAAGGGTGAAAGGAGGGGTAAATGATGGAGTTTTTGGAGGAAATTTGGTGGAGAGTTAGTTAACTGGTTGGGGAAGGTTTTGGTAAAATTTGGGCAGCATCCAAGGTCGGGATCACCTTGAACCGAAGGCAAACAGAAGGTCATGCTGGGCGGCTGTCCGGAATGAGGTTCTTTGTTTGTTTTTGGTGCTGGGGATGGAGTTCTTCTTGGATTGAGCTGAGATTTGGTGAGAATGGTCTCAACTCGTGTATGATGATGTGGGTGAAATTTGGGAAGGAGATGATTTTTGGATTGGGAGATATGGGGGTGGAAAGTCACTGGATAAATCCCGGGTTCCGCCTCGGATACGTAAACACCACCAAGCTGAACCGAGGGGCACTTTGCAATCTGGCCGGATACAGAAACACCACCGGGGATTGTAAAGACTCAAAGGACACCACTGATGTGTAGTGGCGGAAGCAAAGAAAAAGATGGAAAAACCGCAAAACACACAACCGGGCAAAACAGGACCTGCAGGTGCGGTTCTGGGGAAAAGGGTGAAAGGAGGGGTAAATGATGGAGTTTTTGGACGAAATTTGGTGGAAGGTTAGTTAACTGGTTGGGGAAGGTTGTGGTAAAATTTGGGCAGCATCCAAGGTCGGGATCACCTTGAGCCAAACGCAAACAGAAAGCCTCGCTGGGTGGCTGTCCAGAATGAGGTTCTTTGTTTGTTTTTGGTGCTGGGGATGGAGTTCTTCTTGGATTGAGCTGAGATTTGGAGGGAATGGACTCAACTCATGTAAGATGAAGTGTGTGAAATTTGGGAAAGAGATGATTCGTGGATTGGGAGATATGGTTGATGGAAGTCGCTGGATAGAACCTGGATTCTGGCTTGGATACGTAAACACCACCAAGCTGAATCAAGGGGCGCTCTCAAACGGTCCGGATACAGAAACACCACCGGGGTTTGGGAGACTCAAAGGACACCACCTAGATGCCAACCTAGGATACAACTTTGAGGATTTAGAGGCTCGAGAAATCCATCCCGAAAAGAGTATAACACTCAAGGTTTGTATATTCATCAAAAAGTGTCTTTACAATAGAGCATAGGTGCTGAATATATAATGCTTCATATGAGCATTTACAAAGCTGAAAACAAAACTGAAAATTAAAGCTAAAATGAAATAATAACCATAAAGATTCTTTCCCCTTCTCCAAGTCAAGCTAGGTGAAATTCTAGCCAAGTATTTGAACTTTTGGGAACATGTGGATGTGGTTGAATTTCCCTTGGCCAAGCATCTAACAACCTTCTTCCACCATAGTGAATGCTTCTAGAATATCCTCATTCCTTCCCTTTGATACATCCTTTTGGCATCTAACATATTGTTCTTGGACGGTCCAAAATATGCATCATCTTTATTTATGTGCAAGGACATGAAATGGCATCACTCCCCGTTTTGACATGGCTGAACTTCACCGTGCCCTAGCATGGAGAACTAGGCGATTTTGCTTGGACCTTTCTGGTAGCCTTGCTAATGGCTATCCTTCTTGGTTCTTTGGACGGACTTTATTTATGAACATTAAATCATTAAAGACCACATTCTGGCTTTTCATCCCCGGGATCAAAGATAAGTAAAACAAATTCAAGCAACTTTGTTTGATTTCCGGTATGCTTGGTCCTTTGGAATAATTATTCTTTGGCTCAACATCTGGGACAGCCCACTTTCCATCAACCACCAAGCTTGCCAAGGCTCGGATACAGCAATGAGAATTCAAGGGGTTGAGAAATCCATCTCAAAAGGAGCAAAGCTCAAGTTTATAAATTCATCAAAAAGTGTTTTTACAATGAGCATGAGAGCTGAATTTATAATGCCTCATAATGGCATTTACAAAGCTGAAAACAAAGCTGAAAAATAATGCAAAAATGCTAACAAACTAACAAGATTCCTTTCCCTTCCCCCAAGCTAAGGTTAGGAGAAATTCTAGCCAAGTATTTGGGCATTTGGGAACATGTGGATGTGGTTTAATTTCCCTTTGCCAAGCATCTACCAACCACCTTCCTCCACTATAGTTAGTGGTTCTAGAAGGGTCTCCATTAGTCTCCATTCGGGCTCCCTTTAAATGCATGATAATAAGCTTTGTTCCCTTGGACCGCCCTTTATGTTCTAGGAAATGAAATGGAAACATTTGAAACGTTCCACATAGCTTGACTTGACCGAACTCATCGTTGCTTTAACAAAGGAGACTTAAGCGTGGCTGATTTAAGCTCTTCTTGACTAATCTTCTTTAAACACTTATTTATGCACATAAGATCATAAGGATGACATTCTCAGCCTTTTAGCCTCCGGGCTCAATTAGCACCAAGCGGTTAAACCTTAAGCATCTCTCGGTTGCTCATAGAATAGTCAAACTCTTTCGGTTGAACTTTAAGCACACATGACTTTTCAGGATGAACATTTATTCAGCTCAAGTCACAAGGCCGGCCACTTTCCATCGGTTAAGCTTATTACTTTCAAGCTTAGAGGATTTGCCTCTACTTGGTGGGAGAATCTAATGCATAGTAGAGTGCGCAAGACGAAGTCCAAGATCAAAAGTTGGGAGAAAATGAGATCAAAACTCAAGGCTCGTTTCTTGCCCCCAACTTACATCCAAGATAGTTACTCTCAACTTCACAACCTACACCAAGGAGCCATGAGTATGGAAGAATATACACGTGAGTTTGAAAGACTTTTGATTAAGTGTGATATCCAAGAGAATGAGGATCAAACAATAGTGCGCTATCTTGGTGGCCTTGATCCTAAATATGCTCAAGTAGTGGAGTTGCAAAAATACTCAACTTTTAACGAAGTGTGCCATTTAGCTCATAAGGTTGAGCAACAAAAGAAGGTGGGTTTTGCCCGGAGAGAACCCCTAAAAATTCATCCCACAAAAAACCCACCCTTTTACAAAGGGAGCCCTCAACCAACCCCACAAAAGACCCCCATCTCCACAAAATAGCCCCTCCTTAATCTGTCCCGAATATGCCTAAACCTCCCTCTAATTCCAACTCCACTAGAAGGTGCTAAAAATGCCAAGGTTTGGGACATATTGCTTCGAAATGTCCAAACCGTAGAGTTGTTACCTTGGCCGAATACCAAGAGCTACCAATGGAGGAAGAGGAACCGGAAGTAGAACTCTATCTTATGGAGGAAATGGAGGAAGTAGTGAAGGAAGCGAATGAAGGAGAGCTTTTGGTTTTGAGAAGGGCTTTGAGCAGATTCAAAGACCCCAAAGAACAACAACGAGAGAACATCTTTCATACTAGAGGCACGGTGCAAGGCAAAGTTTGCTCTATCATTGTGGATAATGGGAGTTGTACTAATGTGGCCGTTTCAAGCATGGTGGAAAAGCTTGGACTCATAGCATCAGTTCATCCTCACCCATACAACATTCAATGGCTAAACCAAGGTAAAGGTCTTCAAGTTCATTTAGTATTGGCAAGAATTATCATGATGAGTTGTGGTGTGATATTATTCCTATGGATGCTTGTCATTTGTTACTTGGGAGACCTTGGCTCTTTGATAGAAGAGTTATGCATGATGGGTTCTTGAACACCTATACTTTTACCAAGGATGGGAAAAAGATCACCCTAGCCCCTCTAAACCCTAGCCAACTCACAAAAACAAAGCCACAAAAGAACCCCAACCAAACCGACCTCCTTCTTAATTTGGGAGAGTCTTTCCTCAAATCAAAACAACATGAGTTTAGGCCTATGCAATAGCTAATTCTTCTAGCTTCTAATGAGGCTAAAACATCCCCAAACCTACAACCCTTTGCCCAAACCTTGCTATCCCATTTTGGTCATGTTTTTCTCGAAGAGATTGCCCTCGGCCTACCTCCACAAAGAACCATCCAACACCATATTGACCTAATCCGGGGTCCATCCTCCCCAAAAACCCGCATACCGAATAAACCCCAAGGATGCTATGCAGATTCAAAGGCAAGTTGATGAGTTACTAGCTAAAGGGCTTGTGAGAGAAAGTAGGAGTCCATGTGCGGTCCCAACCCTTTTAGTCCCAAAGAAAGATAGCTCCATGAAAATATGTGTGGATAGCCGAGCCATAAACAAAATAACCATGAAGTATAGGCATCCCATCCCTAGACTTGAAGATATACTTGATGAGCTCCATGGGTCACAAGTGTTTTCCAAGGTGGACTTGAGAAGTGGGTACTATTAAATTCGAATCCGTGAAGGGGATGACTGGAAAATGGCATTCAACACCAAGGGAGGATTGTATGAGTGGCTTGTGATGTCGTTTGGATTGTCCAATGCACCTAGCACTTTTATGAGACTCATGAACCAAGTGTTTAGGCCCTTTCTTGGCAAGTTTGTGGTGGTATATTTTGATGATATCTTGGTGTATAGCAAGAGTAAGGAAGAGCATCTAAATCACCTCACACAAGTCCTTGAGTTGTTGAAAACAGAGAAGCTATATGGTAACTTCCAAAAGTGTACCTTCTTGACTTTGGAGGTGACTTTCCTTGGCTATATAGTCTCGGCCCAAGGCGTGACGGTGGATGAAAGTAAGGTGGAAGCCATTAAGTCTTGGTCCATTCCCACAAGTATCCATGATGTTCGAAGTTTCCATGGTTTGGCTTCTTTCTACCAAACGTTCATTAAGGATTTTAGCACTATCACAGCCCCCATGACCGAAGTGCTAAAAGGGAGTTCATTCAAGTGGAATGCTAAGGCTCAGGAGGCCTTTGAAACAATCAAGCTCAAGCTCACTCAAGCTCCGGTCCTAGCATTACCAAGCTTTGATAAGTTATTTGAGGTTTTAGTGTGATGCCTCCAGAGTAGGCATTGGTGGAGTTCTTTCTCAAGAAGGTAGACCGGAGCATTGGAGCCATTGCTTGGTGGCTAATGAGTTCATTCTCCATTCTAACCATGAGGCACTTAAATACATACAAGGGCAGTATAAGTTTAATCCGAGGCATGGCAAGTGGGTAGAATACCTTCAAACATTCCATTTTACCATCAAGCACAAATCTGGAAAAATGAACGAAGGGGCGAACGATTTGTCAAGGAGGTATCTTCTCTTGTTTCAATTAGAATCTCATGTTCTTCGCTTTGAGCATCTAGAGTCTTTGTACATTGATGATAAAGACTTAGGGGAATTGTGTCAAGCTTGCAAAAATCACCCAAGCGGAGAGTTTCTAGTCCAAAATGGATTTCTTTTCAAGGGCACTCTACCGTGCATTCCTCATTGTGGCATAAGAGAGCTATTAATCCGAGAGATACATGGTGGAGCCTTAGGTGGACATTTTGGTATCAACAAGACTGTGAGCATGCTTAGAGAACACTATTATTGGCCCAACTTGGAGAAGGATGTCCAAGACATCTTAAAGAGGTGTGCGGTGTGTCAAGCGGCTAAGAGTCACTCCCTTCCTCAAGGGCTCTACACCCCTTTTCCTACACCCAATTAGCCATGGGAAGATGTGAGCCTAAACTTCATACTAGGCTTTCCCCGAACACAAAGGAACAAGGACTCAATTCTGGTTGTTGTAGATCGATTCTCCAAGAGGGCTCATTGATGGGGTGGACACCACAAACCCGCACTCCAACTAAGACCGAGAGCCGCCAGAACCGAGTGATAATTCCGAGTCCTCTCGACTTCATTACGGAACCCTCGAAACCATTGCTTGGGTCTTCGTTGATAACGCAGGCATCAAGGGAGTTTTGGCCACACTCAGAAATACTTGTCTGTCTCCTCGAGACGGGAGTAAGACAGAGTAAGGGAGTCGGACAAGTCAGAAATATTCGGAGGAAAAATAAGCCAAGAGATCTTTTTCGAGTCCTCGGTTTCGAGCTCGGACGTTAAATGATCTTTTTCGAGTCCTCGGCTTCGAGCTTAGACTACTTGATCATCATCTAGGCATCTTCGAGCAGAGCCAGAAAAGGAAAGTTAAGGATCAGAAAGCAAAAGAATTTGGTGACAACGGCTGTAGCTGTCACTGGACTCGAAACCGTACTACTTTGTACTACCGATTCCGTGGTCCCCCTCCTTTCTCGCTGTCCTTTTCTCGCTGTAATTATTTACCTGTTGTCCTTGTTTTTATCCTTTTATTTTGCTGAATACATCACAACCATTGAATGTAAAAGGGGATTTATAACCCTTAGATTAGAGTGATGTACCCTAGCTAAGAGGCCTATAAATATACATGGGCTCTCTCTTTGTAAAGGATGATGATTTTGATATTGGCTGTATGCTAAGTAAAGTTGAGCAAGTGCTCCTTTCAACCCCAAAATTCTCTTTTGCTTGTCTAATTAGTGGCATAATTAGGCTGTGTTCTGAAGAGTCTGATTATACTTAGTGTGGTGATAGCTGTATCACTAAGTCTGATTAGTGCCCTAGTTTTATCCTCGGTGGTGATATCCGTATCCTTGGATAGTTCTAGTTTATCTTGTTATTGTCCTATCGGTGCTGGTTACTTTGCTAATCATCTCCTCACGAGTGATTAGCTTAATCCTCGTTGTTTACTATTTCATTGGTCACTTCTAAGCCCATTCCGAGTCTCTCGGAATTACATTTGGCGCACTCTGTTTTCGAGGATCGGTGTAGCCTTGCGTTTTGGCACATCGGTTTTGGTATCGAGCTTTGGAGCCTTTCCTAGACCGAGCTTCCTTAACCCCAAACACAACCCATTTAGCCCCAAACACATCAGTCCACAAAGAACCCATAAACCAGAATGAGTGGAAGCATGACATTGGAGGAACGTTTTGAAATGCTCATGAACAACTATGACGAGATGCGTGCCCAGAATATATATATGAAAAAGCAACTTGGAGATATGATGAAGAAGAAGAGGCATGAGTTAGAAGAGTCACCACCCAGCTCACCACCACATACTCACTCACACGGGGATGAAGATGGGGAGAGCAACCCCTTTGCTTCTTCCAGGTGAACGTGAGCAAAGAAGAGGAAGAAGAGGGAGAAGGGATAAATCACCCCGACCCAACTCGGACTTCAAAGTTGAGATCCCGGAGTTTGAAGGTCGCCTTAACCTGCAGACGAGTTTCGGAATGGTTGCAAACAGATTGAAAGAATCTTTGACTACAAAGAGGTGAAAGATGAAAAGAAGGTAAAGCTTGTTGCTATCAAGCTCGGAGGGTTTGCCTCAACCTGGTGGGCAAATCGGAGAAGAAGCGTGCTTGTTCAAAGGAAACCTAAGATCGAAGTTGGGAGAAAATGAGGTCCAAGCCGAAAACCCGGTTCCTACCCCCAACATACATCCGGGACGGTTATTCTAAGTTGCACAACCTACAACAAGGTCTTATGAGTGTAGAGGAGTATACCCGAGAGTTCGAAAGGCTAATGATTAAATGCGATCTTCAGGAGTCGGAGGATCAAACAATAGTCGAGTATCTTGGAGGACTTGACCCGAGGTATGCTAATGTTGTTGAGTTACAGCGAGTACTCAACCTTTGATGAGGTGTGTCTTCCGGCACATAAGGTGGAGCAGCAAAAGAAGGTCGGAACCTTCGGGAAAGAAGTCTCTAAGACTCAACCACCAAAACCAACTCGGTTTGGCAAGGGTTATTGTAACCCTCTGTTTCAGCCTAAGTCTGCTGCCCCGAAACTCGGTTCCGAGTCTAAGCACCCTATTATTCGGACTCGGACTCGGAACAAACCTCATGTTGGCCGGAGCCGCAAGTGTTTTAAGTGTCGGGGATTTGGACACTTTGCTTCGAATGCCCAAATCGAAGGGTTATCACTATTACTGAGGCTGATGAACCCATATGGGATGAGTATGAGCCGGAAGGAGAGGTATGCCTTGCTGAGGGCATAGAAGAGATTGTTGAAGAGGCTGATAAAGGAGAACTACTTGTGATCGTGAGAGCCTTGAATGGATATAAGGATCCAAGTGAGGCTCGAGAGGAGAATATATTCCACACGAGGGGAACCATCAAAGGGAAAGTTTGTTCGATCATTATTGATGGAGGGAGTTGCACCAACGTTGCTTCGTGGACATGGTAGAGAAGCTTCAGTTACAAGCCGAGTTGCACCCTCACCCCTACAACATACAATGGCTGAGTCAAGGTAAGGGCCTCGGAGTTAATTCTCGTTGCCTAATATCTTTCGAGTATTGGGAAGTCTTATGTTGATGATATATGGTGTGATGTTATACCTATGGATGCATGTCACTTACTATTGGGTAGACCTTGGTTATTTGATCGTAGAGTTATGCATGATGGGTTCAAAAACACATACACCCTCACCCGGAATGGCAAGAAAATAACGTTAGCCCCACTTGACCCTTCACAACTACCTAAAGCCAAGCCCCCTCGGACACCCAACCCACCTGAGTTACTTCTAACCCTAGGGAAGCCTATTTGGAGTCCATGCATCATGAACTCGGACCCATGAGAGAGTTGATTCTTTTGAGCCAGGACAATTCCGAGTCCTCGGAACTAAGACACCCATTAGCCAAGACACTTATTACCCAGTACATCCATATTTTTCCCGAGGAGATACCTCTTGGCCTACCCCCAAAAGAGATATCCAACACCACATTGACCTTATCCCAGGATCGATATTGCTAAACAAACCAGCCTACGAGAATGAACCCTAAAGATACCTCGGAAGTGCGAGAGGCAAGTTGAGGAGTTGGTGTCTAAAGGCCTGGTGAGAGTGAGTAAGAGTCCTTGTGCTTGTACCAGCCTTGTTGGTACCCAAAAAGGATGGTTCTATGAGGATGTGTATAGATAGTCGTGCCATTAACAAGATCACTATCAAGTATAGGCATCCTATACCACGACTTGAAGATATGTTGGATGAACTACATGGTTCTAAGGTCTTCTCTAAGATTGACCTCGAAGTGGATATTATCAAATCGAGAATCGAGAGAAGGAGATGAATGGAAAGCTGCTTCTAAGACCAAGGGAGGTTTATATGAGTGGCTTGTTATGCCTTTTGGTCCGACCAATGCTCCAAGCACATTCATGCGACTCATGAATCAGATTTTCGAGACCCTTCATCGGGAAGTTCGTAGTGGTCTATTTTGATGACATTCGATCTACGATCGAGAATGAGAGGGAACATTCGACCACCTCGGACAGATTGTTCAACTGCTAGAGAGAGAGAAACTGTACGGAAATCGAAAAAGTGTTCATTCTTCAGCTCGGAAATTGCGTTTACGGGTTATGTTGTTTCAGCTGAGGAGTAAAAGTAGATGAAAGCAAAATTGAGGCTATCCTGTCTTGGCCTACTCCCAAAAGCATACACGACGTTCGGAGCTTTCATGGACTTGCATCTTTCTATAGGAGGTTCATCAAAGACTTCGAGCACTATCATCGCCCCTATGGTCGAGGTGCTCGAAACAGTTCTTTTGTTTGGACACCTCGAGCTCGAAATCTTTTGAAGCTATCAAGGCTAAGCCGACCCGAGCTCTGTCCTAGCCACGCCCGGTTTTGAGAAGATTTTCGAAGTTGAGTGTGATGCCTCCGGAGTAGGTATTGGTGGAATTCTCACTCAAGAGGGTCGTCCCATCGCTTATTTTAGTGAGAAGTCTGTGTGATACCAAGCGAAGATACTCTACCTATGACAAGGAATTCTATGCCATCATTCGGTCATTAGAGTATTGGAATCATTACTTGGTGGCCCAAGAATTCATTCCGCACTCGGATCATGAAGCCTTCAAGTACATTCGGGGCCAACACAAGTTGAACCCGCGACATGCGAAATGGGTTGAGTACCTTCGGACCTTTCATTTTTCAATCAAACACAAATCGGGACTGACTTAACAAGGGCGCGATGCTCTGTCCGGAAGATACCTGCTGTTGTTTGAGTTAGAAACTTGTGTCTTCGGGTTTGAACATTTGAAGAGCCTATATGCGGATGACAAAGATTTTGGAACCCTCTACCAAGAATGCCAAACTCGGTCCAAGGGTGAGTTCCAAATACAAGGAGGGTACCTATTCAAGGGTATCAGATTGTGTGTGCCTAGCTGTGGCACAAGAGAGTTGATTATAAGGGAAGTCCATTACGGAGGACTTGCTGGCCATTTCGGAGAGAAAAGACAACTCGGATGCTCGAGGAGCATTATTTACGGCCAAGCATGGACAAAGATGTTCAAGACATCATCAGGCGATGTGTGGTATGCCAATATGCCAAGAGCCATTCCCTGCCTCAAGGACTTTACACTCCATTACCAGTTCCAACTCAGCCACGGGTGGATGTAAGTCTAGACTTCGTTCGGGTCTACCAAGGACTCGAAAGGGAAAGATTCTATTACTGGTTGTTGTTGATCGATTTTCTAAGATGGCTCACTTCATTGCTTGCAACAAAACCAATGATGCTACACTGGTTGCTGACCTATACTTGAGAGAACTTGTAAGGCTGCATGGGATCCCAAGGACAATGGTCTCGAGATAGAGATGCGAAGTTTCGAGTCATTTACAGGTTACCCTTCGGAAGAAATTGGGAACGAAGTTGAAGTACAGCACCACTTGCCATCCTCGGACGGATGGTCGGAGCCGAGGTTACAAACGGAACTTTGGGAGTCTTGCTCGGAACGCTAATCAAATCGAATATTAAGATGTGGGATCAACTTCTTCCACATGCTTGAGTTTGCTTACAATCACACGCCAAACAAGACTACTAATGTTTCGCCCTTTAAGATTGTTTATGGCATGGAACCTCTGTCACCTATTGATCGACCCCAAGAGACTTTTGATGGAAAG
This sequence comes from Talinum fruticosum, assembly GCA_021018815.1. Lineage (NCBI taxonomy): Eukaryota > Viridiplantae > Streptophyta > Magnoliopsida > Caryophyllales > Talinaceae > Talinum > Talinum fruticosum. The sequence goes on from JAITYX010000040.1 coordinate 2,335,435, forward strand.
CCTCATACTGACGCTGTGAAAAGAGCTGCTCAGTTCGGGACTTGCATGCGAAAGTCGAGCGAGATTGAGCAAGCTAATATGAGTTACAAGGCTAGCGCTAACAAAAACCGCGAAGGGTGGTTTTTCAACCAGGAGATCTCGTGTGGATCCACCTAAGGAAGGAGCGTTTTCCTTCCAAGCGCAAGTCTAAGTTGATGCCAAGGGCGAGATGGACCATTTGAAGTACTTGAGAGAATCAATGACAACGCTTACAAGGTGAATTTACCAGGAGAATACAATGTCTCGACTACTTTCAATGTTCTTGATTTATCTCCTTACTTGGAAGATAATTCACTTGAGAATTTGAGGGCAAATTCTTTCCAAGCTGGGGAGGATGGTGGGGTGGACACCACAAACCCGGACCCAACTAAGACCGAGAGCCGGCCGGAGCGAGTGATAATTCCGAGTCCTCCGACTTCATTACGGAACCCTCGGAAACCATTCTTGGGTCTTCGTTGATAACGCGAGCATCAAGGGAGTTTTGGCCACACTCGAAATACTTGTCTGTCTCCTCGGACGGGAGTAAGACAGGAGTAAGGGAGTCGGACAAGTCAGAAATATTCGGAGGAAAAATAAGCCAAGAGATCTTTTACGAGTCCTCGGTTTACGAGCTCGGACGTTAAATGATCTTTTACGAGGCCTCGGTTTCGAGCTTAGACTACTTGATCATCATCTAGGCATCTTCGAGCAGAGCCAGAAAAGGAAAGTTAAGGATCGAGAAAGCAAAAGAATTTGGTGACAACGGCTGTAGGCTGTCACCGGACTCGGAACCGTACTACTTTGTACTACGATTCTGTGGTCCCCCTCCTTTTCTGCTGTCCTTTTTCTGCTGTAATTATTTACCTGTTGTCCTTGTTTTTATCCTTTTATTTTGCTGAATACATCACAACCATTGAATGTAAAAGGGATTTATAACCCTTAGATTAGAGTGATGTACCCTAGCTAAGAGGCCTATAAATATACATGGGCTCTCTCTTTGTAAAGGATGATGATTTTGATATTGGCTATATGCTAAGTAAAGTTGAGCGAGTGCTCCTTTCAACCCCAAAATTCTCTTTTGCTTGTCTAATTAGTGGCATAATTAGGTTGTGTTACGAAGAGTCCGATTATACTTAGTGTGGTGATAGTCTGTATCACTAAGTGTGATTAGTGCCCTAGTTTTATCCTCGGTGGTGATATCTGTATCCTTGGATAGTTCTAGTTTATCTTGTTATTGTCCTATCGGTGCTTGGTTACTTTGCTAATCATCTCCTCACGAGTGATTAGCTTAATCCTCGTTGTTTACTATTTCATTGGTCACTTCTAAGCCCATTACGAGTCTCTCGGAATTACATTTAGCGCACTCTGTTTTCGAGGATCGGTGTAGCCTTGCGTTTTGGCACATCGGTTTTGGTATCGAGCTTTGGAGCCTTTCCTAGGCTGAGCTTCCTTAACCCCAAACACAACCCATTTAGCCCCAAACACATCAGTCCACAAAGAACCCATAAACCAGAATGAGTGGAAGCATGACATTGGAGGAACGTTTTGAAATGCTCATGAACAACTATGATGAGATGCGTGCCCAGAATATATATATGAAAAAGCAACTTGGAGATATGATGAAGAAGAAGAGGCATGAGTTAGAAGAGTCACCACCCAGCTCACCACCACATACTCACTCACACGGGGATGAAGATGGGGAGAGCAACCCCTTTGCTTCTTCCGGTGAACGTGAGCAAAGAAGAGGAAGAAGAGGGAGAAGGGATAAATCACCCCGACCCAACTCGGACTTCAAAGTTGAGATCCCGGAGTTTGAAGGTCGCCTTAACCCGGACGAGTTTCGGAATGGTTGCAAAGCGAGTTGAAAGAATCTTTGACTACAAAGAGGTGAAAGATGAAAATAAGGTAAAGCTTGTTGCTATCAAGCTCAGAGGGTTTGCCTCAACCTGGTGGGCAAATCCGGAGAAGAAGCGTCTTTGTTCAAAGGAAACCTAAGATCGAAAGTTGGGAGAAAATGAGGTCCAAGCCGAAAACCCGGTTCCTACCCCCAACATACATCCGGGACGAGTTATTCTAAGTTGCACAACCTACAACAAGGTCTTATGAGTGTAGAGGAGTATACCCGAGAGTTCGAAAGGCTAATGATTAAATGCGATCTTCGGAGTCGGAGGATCAAACAATAGTCGAGGTATCTTGGAGGACTTGACCCGAGGTATGCTAATGTTGTTGAGTTACAGCGAGTACTCAACCTTTGATGAGGTGTGTCTTCGGCACATAAGGTGGAAGCGGCAAAAGAAGGTCGGAACCTTCGGGAAAGAAGTCTCTAAGACTCAACCACCAAAACCAACTCGGTTTGGCAAGGGTTATTGTAACCCTCTGTTTCGACCTAAGTCTGCTGCCCCGAAACTCGGTTACGAGTCTAAGCACCCTATTATTCGGACTCGGACTCGAGAACAAACCTCATGTTGGCCGGAGCCGCAAGTGTTTTAAGTGTCGAGGATTTGGACACTTTGCTTCGAATGCCCAAATCGAAGGGTTATCACTATTGCGAGGTCGATGAACCCATATGGGATGAGTATGAGCCGGAAGGAGAGGTATGCCTTGCTTGAGGGCATAGAAGAGATTGTTGAAGAGGCTGATGAAGGAGAACTACTTGTGATCGTGAGAGCCTTGAATGGATATAAGGATCCAAGTGAGGCTCGAGAGGAGAATATATTCCACACGAGGGGAACCATCAAAGGGAAAGTTTGTTCGATCATTATTGATGGAGGGAGTTGCACCAACGTTGCTTCGTGGACATGGTAGAGAAGCTTCGATTACAAGCTGAGTTGCACCCTCACCCCTACAACATACAATGGCTGAGTCAAGGTAAGGGCCTCGGAGTTAATTCTCGTTGCCTAATATCTTTCGGTATTGGGAAGTCTTATGTTGATGATATATGGTGTGATGTTATACCTATGGATGCATGTCACTTACTATTGGGTAGACCTTGGTTATTTGATCGTAGAGTTATGCATGATGGGTTCAAAAACACATACACCCTCACCCAGAATGGCAAGAAAATAACGTTAGCCCCACTTGACCCTTCACAACTACCTAAAGCCAAGCCCCCTCGGACACCCAACCCACTGAGTTACTTCGACCCTAGGGAAGCCTATTTGGAGTCCATGCATCATGAACTCGGACCCATGAGAGAGTTGATTCTTTTGAGCCGAGGACAATTACGAGTCCTCGGAACTAAGACACCCATTAGCCAAGACACTTATTACCCAGTACATCCATATTTTTCCTGAGGAGATACCTCTTGGCCTACCCCCAAAAGAGATATCCAACACCACATTGACCTTATCCCAGGATCGATATTGCTAAACAAACCAGCCTACGAGAATGAACCCTAAAGATACCTCGGAAGTGCGAGAGGCAAGTTGAGGAGTTGGTGTCTAAAGGCCTGGTGAGAGTGAGTAAGAGTCCTTGTCTTTGTACCAGCCTTGTTGGTACCCAAAAGGATGGTTCTATGAGGATGTGTATAGATAGTCGTGCCATTAACAAGATCACTATCAAGTATAGGCATCCTATACCACGACTTGAAGATATGTTGGATGAACTACATGGTTCTAAGGTCTTCTCTAAGATTGACCTCGAAGTGGATATTATCAAATCGAGAATCGAGAGAAGGAGATGAATGGAAAAGCGCTTCTAAGACCAAGGGAGGTTTATATGAGTGGCTTGTTATGCCTTTTGGTCGACCAATGCTCCAAGCACATTCATGCGACTCATGAATCAGATTTTCGAGACCCTTCATCGGGAAGTTCGTAGTGGTCTATTTTGATGACATTCGATCTACGATCGAGAATGAGAGGGAACATTCGACCACCTCGAGGCAGTTGTTCAACTGCTAGAGAGAGAAGCGTACGGAAATGCGAAGAAGTGTTCATTCTTCGACTCGGAAATTGCGTTTACGGGTTATGTTGTTTCAGCTGAGGAGTAAAAGTAGATGAAAGCAAAATTGAGGCTATCCTGTCTTGGCCTACTCCCAAAAGCATACACGACGTTCGGAGCTTTCATGGACTTGCATCTTTCTATAGGAGGTTCATCAAAGACTTCGACACTATCACTGCCCCTATGGCTGAGGTGCTCGAAAGCAGTTCTTTTGTTTGGACACCTCGGGCTCGAAAATCTTTTGAAGCTATCAAGGCTAAAGCTGACCCGGGCTCTGTCCTAGCCACGCCCGGTTTTGAGAAGATTTTCGAAGTTGAGTGTGATGCCTCTGGAGTAGGTATTGGTGGAATTCTCACTCAAGAGGGTCGTCCCATCGCTTATTTTAGTGAGAAGTCTGTGTGATACCAAGCGAAGATACTCTACCTATGACAAGGAATTCTATGCCATCATTCGGTCATTAGAGTATTGGAATCATTACTTGGTGGCCCAAGAATTCATTCTGCACTCGGATCATGAAGCCTTCAAGTACATTCGGGGCCAACACAAGTTGAACCCGCGACATGCGAAATGGGTTGAGTACCTTCGGACCTTTCATTTTTCAATCAAACACAAATCGGGACAGACTTAACAAGGGCGCGATGCTCTGTCCAGAAGATACCTGTTGTTGTTTGAGTTAGAAACTTGTGTCTTCGGGTTTGAACATTTGAAGAGCCTATATGCGGATGACAAAGATTTTGGAACCCTCTACCAAGAATGCCAAACTCGGTCCAAGGGTGAGTTCCAAATACAAGGAGGGTACCTATTCAAGGGTATCAGATTGTGTGTGCCTAGGCTGTGGCACAAGAGAGTTGATTATAAGGGAAGTCCATTACGGAGGACTTGCTGGCCATTTCGGAGAGAAAAAGACAACTCGGATGCTCAAGGAGCATTATTTACGGCCAAGCATGGACAAAGATGTTCAAGACATCATCGAGGCGATGTGTGGTATGCCAATATGCCAAGAGCCATTCCCTGCCTCAAGGACTTTACACTCCATTACCAGTTCCAACTCAGCCACGGGTGGATGTAAGTCTAGACTTCGTTACGGGTCTACCAAGGACTCGAAAGGGAAAGATTCTATTACGGTTGTTGTTGATCGATTTTCTAAGATGGCTCACTTCATTGCTTGCAACAAAACCAATGATGCTACACGGTTGCTGACCTATACTTGAGAGAACTTGTAAGGCTGCATGGGATCCCAAGGACAATGGTCTCGAGATAGAGATGCGAAGTTTACGAGTCATTTACAGGTTACCCTTCGGAAGAAATTGGGAACGAAGTTGAAGTACAGCACCACTTGCCATCCTCGGACGGATGGTCGGAGCGAGGTTACAAACGGAACTTTGGGAGTCTTGCTCGGAACGCTAATCAAATCGAATATTAAGATGTGGGATCAACTTCTTCCACATGCTTGAGTTTGCTTACAATCACACGCCAAACAAGACTACTAATGTTTCGCCCTTTAAGATTGTTTATGGCATGGAACCTCTGTCACCTATTAATCGACCCCAAGAGACTTTTGATGGAAAGCCTCATACTTGATGCTGTGAAAAGAGCTGCTCAGTTCGAGGACTTGCATGCGAAAGTCGAGCCGAGTGAGCAAGCTAATATGAGTTACAAGGCTAGCGCTAACAAAAACCGCAGAAGGGTGGTTTTCAACCAGGAGATCTCGTGTGGATCCACCTAAGGAAGGAGCGTTTTCCTTCCAAGCGCAAGTCTAAGTTGATGCCAAGGGCGAGATGGACCATTTGAAGTACTTGAGAGAATCAATGACAACGCTTACAAGGTGAATTTACCAGGAGAATACAATGTCTCGGCTACTTTCAATGTTCTTGATTTATCTCCTTACTTGGAAGATAATTCACTTGAGAATTTGAGGGCAAATTCTTTCCAAGCTGGGGAGGATGGTGGGGTGGACACCACAAACCCGGACCCAACTAAGACCGAGAGCCGACCGGAGCGAGTGATAATTCGAGTCCTCCGACTTCATTACGGAACCCTCGAAACCATTCGTTGGGTCTTCGTTGATAACGCGAGCATCAAGGGAGTTTTGGCCACACTCGAAATACTTGTCTGTCTCCTCGGACAGGAGTAAGACAGGAGTAAGGGAGTCGAGACAAGTCAGAAATATTCGGAGGAAAAATAAGCCAAGAGATCTTTTACGAGTCCTCGGTTTACGAGCTCGGACGTTAAATGATCTTTTACGAGGCCTCGGTTTCGAGCTTAGACTACTTGATCATCATCTAGGCATCTTCAGCAGAGCGAGAAAAGGAAAGTTAAGGATCGAAAGCAAAAGAATTTGGTGACAACGACTGTAGTCTGTCACCGGACTCAGAACCGTACTACTTTGTACTACGATTCTGTGGTCCCCCTCCTTTTCTGCTGTCCTTTTCTCGCTGTAATTATTTACCTGTTGTCCTTGTTTTTATCCTTTTATTTTGCTTGAATACATCACAACCATTGAATGTAAAGGGGATTTATAACCCTTAGATTAGAGTGATGTACCCTAGCTAAGAGGCCTATAAATATACATGGGCTCTCTCTTTGTAAAGGATGATGATTTTGATATTGGCTATATGCTAAGTAAAGTTGAGCGAGTGCTCCTTTCAACCCCAAAATTCTCTTTTGCTTGTCTAATTAGTGGCATAATTAGGTCTGTGTTACGAAGAGTCCGATTATACTTAGTGTGGTGATAGTTTGTATCACTAAGTGTGATTAGTGCCCTAGTTTTATCCTCGGTGGTGATATCCGTATCCTTGGATAGTTCTAGTTTATCTTGTTATTGTCCTATCGGTCGTTGGTTACTTTGCTAATCATCTCCTCACGAGTGATTAGCTTAATCCTCGTTGTTTACTATTTCATTGGTCACTTCTAAGCCCATTACGAGTCTCTCGGAATTACATTTAGCGCACTCTGTTTTCGAGGATCGGTGTAGCCTTGCGTTTTGGCACATCGGTTTTGGTATCGAGCTTTGGAGCCTTTCCTAGGCTGAGCTTCCTTAACCCCAAACACAACCCATTTAGCCCCAAACACATCAGTCCACAAAGAACCCATAAACCGGAATGAGTGGAAGCATGACATTGGAGGAACGTTTTGAAATGCTCATGAACAACTATGATGAGATGCGTGCCCAGAATATATATATGAAAAAGCAACTTGGAGATATGATGAAGAAGAAGAGGCATGAGTTAGAAGAGTCACCACCCGACTCACCACCACATACTCACTCACACGGGGATGAAGATGGGGAGAGCAACCCCTTTGCTTCTTCCGGTGAACGTGAGCAAAGAAGAGGAAGAAGAGGGAGAAGGGATAAATCACCCCGACCCAACTCGGACTTCAAAGTTGAGATCCCGGAGTTTGAAGGTCGCCTTAACCCGGACGAGTTTCGGAATGGTTGCAAGCAGTTGAAAGAATCTTTGACTACAAAGAGGTGAAAGATGAAAATAAGGTAAAGCTTGTTGCTATCAAGCTCGAGAGGGTTTGCCTCAACCTGGTGGGCAAATCCGGAGAAGAAGCGTGCTTGTTCAAAGGAAACCTAAGATCGAAGTTGGGAGAAAATGAGGTCCAAGCCGAAAACCCGGTTCCTACCCCCAACATACATCCGGGACGGTTATTCTAAGTTGCACAACCTACAACAAGGTCTTATGAGTGTAGAGGAGTATACCCGAGAGTTCGAAAGGCTAATGATTAAATGCGATCTTCGAGAGTCGGAGGATCAAACAATAGTCGGGTATCTTGGAGGACTTGACCCGAGGTATGCTAATGTTGTTGAGTTACAGCGAGTACTCAACCTTTGATGAGGTGTGTCTTCCGGCACATAAGGTGGAAGCGAGCAAAGAAGGTCGGAACCTTCGGGAAAGAAGTCTCTAAGACTCAACCACCAAAACCAACTCGGTTTGGCAAGGGTTATTGTAACCCTCTGTTTCAGCCTAAGTCTGCTTGCCCCGAAACTCGATTCCGAGTCTAAGCACCCTATTATTCGGACTCGGACTCGGAACAAACCTCATGTTGGCCGGAGCCGCAAGTGTTTTAAGTGTCGAGGATTTGGACACTTTGCTTCGAATGCCCAAATCGAAGGGTTATCACTATTGCTGAGGCTGATGAACCCATATGGGATGAGTATGAGCCGAGAAGGAGAGGTATGCCTTGCTTGAGGGCATAGAAGAGATTGTTGAAGAGGCTGATAAAGGAGAACTACTTGTGATCGTGAGAGCCTTGAATGGATATAAGGATCCAAGTGAGGCTCGGAGGGAGAATATATTCCACACGAGGGGAACCATCAAAGGGAAAGTTTGTTCGATCATTATTGATGGAGGGAGTTGCACCAACGTTGCTTCGTGGACATGGTAGAGAAGCTTCGATTACAAAGCGAGTTGCACCCTCACCCCTACAACATACAATGGCTGAGTCAAGGTAAGGGCCTCGGAGTTAATTCTCGTTGCCTAATATCTTTCGAGTATTGGGAAGTCTTATGTTGATGATATATGGTGTGATGTTATACCTATGGATGCATGTCACTTACTATTGGGTAGACCTTGGTTATTTGATCGTAGAGTTATGCATGATGGGTTCAAAAACACATACACCCTCACCCAGAATGGCAAGAAAATAACGTTAGCCCCACTTGACCCTTCACAACTACCTAAAGCCAAGCCCCCTCGGACACCCAACCCACCGAGTTACTTCTAACCCTAGGGAAGCCTATTTGGAGTCCATGCATCATGAACTCGGACCCATGAGAGAGTTGATTCTTTTGAGCCGGGACAATTCCGAGTCCTCGGAACTAAGACACCCATTAGCCAAGACACTTATTACCCGAGTACATCCATATTTTTCCTGAGGAGATACCTCTTGGCCTACCCCCAAAAGAGATATCCAACACCACATTGACCTTATCCCGAGGATCGATATTGCTAAACAAACCAGCCTACAGAATGAACCCTAAAGATACCTCGAAGTGCAGAGGCAAGTTGAGGAGTTGGTGTCTAAAGGCCTGGTGAGAGTGAGTAAGAGTCCTTGTGCTTTGTACCAGCCTTGTTGGTACCCAAAAAGGATGGTTCTATGAGGATGTGTATAGATAGTCGTGCCATTAACAAGATCACTATCAAGTATAGGCATCCTATACCACGACTTGAAGATATGTTGGATGAACTACATGGTTCTAAGGTCTTCTCTAAGATTGACCTCGAAGTGGATATTATCAAATCGAGAATCGAGAGAAGGAGATGAATGGAAAACTGCTTCTAAGACCAAGGGAGGTTTATATGAGTGGCTTGTTATGCCTTTTGGTCCGACCAATGCTCCAAGCACATTCATGCGACTCATGAATCAGATTTTCGGACCCTTCATCGGGAAGTTCGTAGTTGTCTATTTTGATGACATTCGATCTACGATCGAGAATGAGAGGGAACATTCGACCACCTCGGACAGATTGTTCAACTGCTGAGAGAGAGAAACCGTACGGAAATGCGAAAAAGTGTTCATTCTTCAGCTCGGAAATTGCGTTTACGGGTTATGTTGTTTCAGCTGAGGAGTAAAAGTAGATGAAAGCAAAATTGAGGCTATCCTGTCTTGGCCTACTCCCAAAAGCATACACGACGTTCGGAGCTTTCATGGACTTGCATCTTTCTATAGGAGGTTCATCAAAGACTTCGACACTATCACTGCCCCTATGAGCGAGGTGCTCGAAACGGTTTTTTGTTTGGACACCTCGAGCTCGAAATCTTTGAAGCTATCAAGGCTAAACCGACCCGGGCTCTGTCCTAGCCCCGCCCGGTTTTGAGAAGATTTTCGAAGTTGAGTGTGATGCCTCTGGAGTAGGTATTGGCACTCAAGAGGGTCGTCCCATCGCTTATTTTAGTGAGAAGTCTGTGTGATACCAAGCGAAGATACTCTACCTATGACAAGGAATTCTATGCCATCATTCGGTCATTAGAGTATTGGAATCATTACTTGGTGGCCCAAGAATTCATTCCGCACTCGGATCATGAAGCCTTCAAGTACATTCGGGGCCAACACAAGTTGAACCCGCGACATGCGAAATGGGTTGAGTACCTTCGGACCTTTCATTTTTCAATCAAACACAAATCGGGACAGACTTAACAAGGGCGCTGATGCTCTGTCCGGAAGATACCTGCTTGTTGTTTGAGTTAGAAACTTGTGTCTTCGGGTTTGAACATTTGAAGAGCCTATATGCGGATGACAAAGATTTTGGAACCCTCTACCAAGAATGCCAAACTCGGTCCAAGGGTGAGTTCCAAATACAAGGAGGGTACCTATTCAAGGGTATCGATTGTGTGTGCCTAGCTGTGGCACAAGAGAGTTGATTATAAGGGAAGTCCATTCCGGAGGACTTCGCTGGCCATTTCGGAGAGAAAAAGACAACTCGGATGCTCAAGGAGCATTATTTACGGCCAAGCATGGACAAAGATGTTCAAGACATCATCGGGCGATGTGTGGTATGCCAATATGCCAAGAGCCATTCCTCGCCTCAAGGACTTTACACTCCATTACCAGTTCCAACTCAGCCACGGGTGGATGTAAGTCTAGACTTCGCTCCGGGTCTACCAAGGACTCGAAAGGGAAAGATTCTATTCCGGTTGTTGTTGATCGATTTTCTAAGATGGCTCACTTCATTGCTTGCAACAAAACCAATGATGCTACACCGGTTCGCTGACCTATACTTCGAGAGAACTTGTAAGGCTGCATGGGATCCCAAGGACAATGGTCTCGAGATAGAGATGCGAAGTTTCGAGTCATTTACGGGTTACCCTTCGAAGAAATTGGGAACGAAGTTGAAGTACAGCACCACTTGCCATCCTCGGACGGATGGTCGGACCGAGGTTACAAACGGAACTTTGGGAGTCTTGCTCGGAACGCTAATCAAATCGAATATTAAGATGTGGGATCAACTTCTTCCACATGCTGAGTTTGCTTACAATCACACGCCAAACAAGACTACTAATGTTTCGCCCTTTAAGATTGTTTATGGCATGGAACCTCTGTCACCTATTAATCGACCCCAAGAGCCTTTGATGGAAAGCCTCATACTCGACGTCGTGAAAAGAGCTGCTCGGATTCGGGACTTGCATGCGAAAGTCGAGCCGAATTGAGCAAGCTAATATGAGTTACAAGGCTAGCGCTAACAAAAACCGCAGAAGGGTGGTTTTTCAACCAGGAGATCTCGTGTGGATCCACCTAAGGAAGGAGCGTTTTCCTTCCAAGCGCAAGTCTAAGTTGATGCCAAGGGTAGATGGACCATTTGAAGTACTTGAGAGAATCAATGACAACGCTTACAAGGTGAATTTACCCGGAGAATACAATGTCTCAGCTACTTTCAATGTTGCTTGATTTATCTCCTTACTTGGAAGATAATTCACTTGAGAATTTGAGGGCAAATTCTTTCCAAGTCGGGGAGGATGGTGGGGTGGACACCACAAACCCGGACCCAACTAAGACCGAGAGCCGGCCGAAGCGAGTGATAATTCCGAGTCCTCCGACTTCATTACGGAACCCTCGAAACCATTGTCTGGGTCTTCGTTGATAACGCGAGCATCAAGGGAGTTTTGGCCACACTCGGAAATACTTGTCTGTCTCCTCGGACAGGAGTAAGACAGGAGTAAGGGAGTCGGACAAGTCGAAATATTCGGAGGAAAAATAAGCCAAGAGATCTTTTTCGAGTCCTCGGTTTCGAGCTCGGACGTTAAATGATCTTTTACGAGTCCTCGGTTTCGAGCTTAGACTACTTGATCATCATCTAGGCATCTTCAGCAGAGCCGAAAAGGAAAGTTAAGGATCAGAAAGCAAAAGAATTTGGTGACAACGACTGTAGTCTGTCACCGGACTTAGAACCGTACTACTTTGTACTACCGATTCCGTGGTCCCCCTCCTTTCTCGCTGTCCTTTTTCTGCTGTAATTATTTACCTGTTGTCCTTGTTTTTATCCTTTTATTTTGCTGAATACATCACAACCATTGAATGTAAAAGGGGATTTATAACCCTTAGATTAGAGTGATGTACCCTAGCTAAGAGGCCTATAAATATACATGGGCTCTCTCTTTGTAAAGGATGATGATTTTGATATTGGCTATATGCTAAGTAAAGTTGAGCGAGTGCTCCTTTCAACCCCAAAATTCTCTTTTGCTTGTCTAATTAGTGGCATAATTAGGCTGTGTTCGAAGAGTCCGATTATACTTAGTGTGGTGATAGTCTGTATTACTTAGTGTGATTAGTGCCCTAGTTTTATCCTCGGTGGTGTTATCTCGTATCCTTGGATAGTTCTAGTTTATCTTGTTATTGTCCTATCGGTGCTGGTTACTTAGCTAATCATCTCCTCACGAGTGATTAGCTTAATCCTCGTTGTTTACTATTTCATTGGTCACTTCTAAGCCCATTCCGAGTCTCTCGAATTACATTTGGCGCACTCTGTTTCGGGATCGGTGTAGCCTTGCGTTTTGGCACATCACTCATTTTATTCCATGCAACAAGGCAAATGATGCAACTTATGTGGCGGATTTGTACTTCAAGGAGATTGTTAGGCTCCATGGCATTCCAAGAACTATGGTTTCGGATAGAGATAGCAAATTCTTGAGTCACTTTTGGATTACTCTTTGGAAGAAGTTGGGAACCAAGCTACAATTCAACACTACTTGTCATCCTCAAATGGATGGACAAACCGAAGTCACAAACCGAACATTAGGAATGCTTCTAAGGGCTTTGATCAAGACCAACATGAAGGCTTGGGATCAACTTCTTACTCATGCTGAATTTGCCTACAATGGAACTCCAAGCAAAGCCACGGGGTGTTAGTCCCTTCAAGGTAGTTTATGGAGTTGAACCACTTACGGACTTGACACCGAGAGGAATGGATGGAAAACCAAGCGCGGAGGCTGCCAAAAGGGTGCAAGAAATACAGAAAATGCATGAGAAAGTAAGTGCCAAAATTGAGCACACCAATCATGCTCATAAGCAACGAATTGACAAGAGAAGAAAGAAGAAGATTTTTCAACCCGGAGATCTAGTGTGGGTGCACCTAAGCAAGGAGCGCTTTCCTTCCAAAAGAAAGAGCAAATTGATGCCAAGGGCTGAAGGTTCATTTGAGATACTTGAAAGGATAAATGACAATGCATACAAGGTTGATCCGCCCGGAGAATTTGGAGTCTCGGCGAGCTTCAACGTGGCTGACCTAGCACCCTACCTTGAAGATGACACCTTAGATAATTTTAGGGAAAATTCTTCTCTACAAGAGGAGGATGATGGAGACCTCCCAACTAATCAAGCTACTAAGGGTCATGGCTTACTAGCAAAGGTGCAAGAAGAGCTACTATGGAGTGAAGATCAACTTTGGGATGTTAAGTCACCTATTCTAATCCGAGTTGAGCATGCTAGATAAGGGTTAATAGAGCCCTAAAACTCCCATCATAGGGACCTTGTTAATACCAATAAAAGGTCCCTAGGAGTTGAACCAAGAATAAAAGTGGAAGAGGCTAAAATGCACTATGAATAGGAAAGAGTCTTGTCCTTCGATATCTCCTTGTTCCGGCAGAGGCTTGGAATACTCTTGGACTTAGACTTGTTCGTCTTTGAAGGAAATATTTATCATAAATAATTTCTACTATTAGTGAACTCCTTAAAGGACACCTTGACTCGGAATCTATCTCCTCGGCTAAGAAACCAATCTGATTTCTTCTTCCGTTGGATTGGTGTCTCCGAAGTTCGGACTCGGACAAAACTATCTCATCGCAACTTCTTACTAGAAAAGAGTGTGGCAATAACTTTTCCGACTGGGTCAAGCAATCGCTTCTTCCGCAAAACATACATAATGGTCTATCCAATGAAATGTAAAATAACATCATACATATTGTCTTTAATTATTGCGGACCATCATTGCTCACCAAATGAATAAAATTGTTCATGAATTAATTGACAACAACAAAAGTCACTCAAAAATCGAATGGGGCCGGTTCCGAGTAAGGTTCAAGCCGAGGTAGCTTGGAAGGCTACTTACCTTCTTTGCATTACTCCAAACTCAAAGGTTCCGGGCTGAAACTTCTTAGCACATCCTTGGATTCGATGAACAACAACTTCCACTTGTTATGCTCGCTTCTCTAGCGAATCCGCCCGACGATAACTCCATCTTGCCCTTAACCTACAAGGTCAACCTCTTAGCTTTCCTTCCTTTGTCTTGTGGCTCAGATTGAGATTTCTCGCTAATTCGAGCTTTCAGTGAACTCGGCATAGCGGAATCCGCTCGAGTTGTAAGCGGGACTCTATTGTCGCCATCATGCACTATCTCGAACTTGCTTTGCTTCCACCTTCCTGCCTCCTAACCGAGTCCAGCTTCTCCCTAGAAACAACCTTCATAGAAGTTTTTGGTATCTTGAATGATGATGGAAGAATACTTGCATCATACTCCCTAGTTGGAGAAAGTTTGTCCTCAAACTTTGGGGCTCTCCTACTTTGCCTTCTTGATATTCTCTATTATGAGCTCCAATGCTCTCTTGAGCATTCATCCTACAAGAAAGAAAACTGGGGGCATTCTCAGGGGTACCTCCTCGGGGAAATTTAGTCGAGGTTTTGAGCGGTGAGTGGGGAATGAAAGCTTTATGAGCTTTGAGCAATACTCGGTTTTGAGCTCCTAAGTGGGTGGGTCGGACAAGCTCAAATTTGAAGGTTCTTTTTACGGGGTATAATCCGAGAGGGTTTGAGAGGTGTAAGGGTAATTTTCTTATGGTCCTTGGTGAGGGTATAGGTGTTTAGTCTTCCATCATACAACACATTTCTATCAAACATCCATGGTCCGCCTAACAAGATATGGCAAGCATCCATGGGGAGTACATCACACCAAACCTCATCTTTATAACTCTTACCAATTGACATAGAGATAAGGCATCTAGAAGAGACTACGATACCTTTACCTTGACTCGGACACTAGATGGTGTATGGGGTTAGGTGCGGGGTCAATGGTAACCGAAGTTTCTCCACCAAGGTCTTTGAAGCCACATTGGTGCAGCTTCCTCCATTTATAATCATGGAGCACACTTTTCCACCAACAAGTACACCTCGTGTGAAAAATGGCCTCTCTTTGTTATGAGCTCGAGTCCGTGCTTGGCCAGTGAGGGCTCTGCAGATGAGTATTAGCTCTCCTTTATCTCGGTCCTTCCTCTATCGGCTCATCGCTTTCCCGCAAGCAACATTTTGATTTTGACTCTTCTTTCATCTCTTGAAACCCTTCCGAGGCTACTTGGTACTCAGCTAGTGAGATGATCTTCTTGTTAAGACATTCTAAGGCATAATGGCCTAGTCCTCTCAGAATCGAAACACCTGCGGAATTCAATGGGTTTTGGTTGGGTTTTGAGGGTTTGAGGGGTTGTGAGTCTGCGGTGAAGGGGCTTGTTTTGTGGAGTGGAGGATGAGTTGGTTCCGGGTGAGTAGTATGGAAGTTTTGGTTGGGCGTTTGATTTGAGGAGGTCTTAGTCGACTCTCCCTTTCCTCTAGATCTCCACCGCATATCTACCTTGTGAGTCAATGAGCTCCGATCATCAAGGGTGGAGTAGGGTTGCAACTCAATGATGCTAGCAATCTGTTGTTCTAACCCGGATAAGTATATGACCAGGGTCTATAGGTCATTATCGGACATATCACACCTCCAAATGAGAAACTAAAACTCTCAAATATATTCGTTAACGATTTCACTCCTTGCCTTAATCTTTGAAGCTTTAGAAAATTATCTTGGAGATAATGATCCGGTAAAAACTTAGCCTTTAACTCTTTCTTCATTCTCCTCCTTGACTTAATCTTTTCTTTCCCTCTCTTGACTCTCTTGCTTTGGACATTTTGCCACCAAATGGAAGCATGATGCCTAAACTTAAGTGCAACTAATTTGACTTTCTTAGAGTCGGAGACTTCCTTATACTCAAACACTCTCTCTAAAGTCCGAAGCTAATCCAAAAAGATGTCAGGATTAAACTTACCTTCAAAGTCCGGAATGTCAATTTTGATGTCAAAGTTACTTCTTTCTTGTCTTCCTCTAGAAGTGTGGATGAACTCATCTCCTGATGACTCGTAAAGCCGTGTAGCTTTCTCATCATCGATGCCGCCTTTGACTCTCCTTGAAGACTTGGCGCTCTAGAGTTTGTTAAACTCTTAAACTTCTCTTTAACTGTTTACCCAACTGCTTAGTGAGGTACTTGACTTGGGCTTCCAAGTCTTGCTTCTCTATCAAGGTTTGGTCAAGCTTTTGCTCAACACTCGGCTTGATGACATTTTGTAGTTGGTGGTCTTTCGTATCAAATCCAACATACATTTCACAATCATAAACAATCCAAACACATTTACAACCAGTTCACAAGTTCACAAAAACAAGCATACAAAAGTTCACAAACAACCATAAACACATTATCCAAAAGTTCACAAATGTTCACCAATACCCATAGGAGTTTGGTTGTAAGGGAGTGTGGAGAGAGTCCTCCACCTGCAGGAGACTGAATGTAAGGAAGTTTTCTAAGGGGGCTAGGAGTGTTTACATCATTACCTTCACCATCGGTATTGACGTTGTTTCTAGCCCTTCCCCGAGTTACTAATCTTTTCGACCTGCCTCTACCTCGTTCCATAATTCCTAACAAAAACAACATGTAAACATTAGTAAACATCCAACGGTTAAAGACAGATTAAACAAAATTGTTGCACCTTCAAATAAGTATTAAGAAAGTACACTTTAGTGAAAAATATGTAAGCGTTAGATATAAATATTCTTCTATTAAGAAATTACGCTTTACTCAATGTAAATTGTTTGACCTTCAATACATTAGCAAGAATTCATTTGAATACAACATAAATTAAAGTGATTCAATATAAAACAATATAAAAGAAGACATAATTTGTGACAACATCCATATTATTAGCCATCATCCTTATCATCAGCATCATCATCATCTTCTTCACTATCCTCTTCGTCATCATTGAATATCGGATGTTCTTCTTCCTCATCGGTGATGTTATCATCATCCCATTCACCTTCATCATCTTCTTCACCATCCTCTTCCTCACTAATATTCTCAATCCCATCTCGTTGGTTTAAAAGAACATCATCAACTAATTCTTTGGCTGATATTGAGTTATCAACCAAAGTGTCCAAGCAAAGTTTCCATTATAGGATCGATTATGCCTATACTATCCTCTTAGAATGCAAGAGGAATAGTATATTGGTCATCATCTCTAGACCTTGGTTTTGCTGCCACTACGACGAACCAACTCATTTTTTCTCTAGGGACGCCTTGTGGATATGACATATAATACATCTAAGTTGCGAGTACCAAGCAAATATGAAAGGATCGTACTTACGATAGTGCCTTGTACGATGCACTTTATCATACAAACTAGATTTATGGGACCGAGTACCCCGAGGACGACTAGGGTCAAACTAATCGCATCTAAACAACACACCTTTTATTGGTTCACCAACATATTCAACTTCAACTACTTCTTGCAAAATGCCATAGTAATTATTTTGAACATGTCCTTCATCAGTTCCTTTGACACAAACACCACAATTGAAGGTCATCGTCCCTTCATTTCGAGCCTAAGTATGTTGTCCATATTTTCACTCTCCTTAAAGGACCTTGAACTACTTGTATCAAGTTAACATGCTTTTCATCATGATATACTCGATAACAATGAATGCGGGTCAAGAACATAGTATTGGTTTAATTTATTAAAATTGAAGAACCCGTTCTAATAAATTTTTTAATGACCACTAAGTTGTAATATATGATACTCACAGCTCATCCGAACCAATCTTCGAACTCATTTTCCACCATTGCATCAATTGCCGCATCACCAACATCAGCATACATAGCTCGTTTTTGGTGTTCGAAGAGACCGAGTTTAAAATATTCATTAATATCACATCATCATAGTAAAAATAATTAAATGAAACGAGTGTTGTATAGGACAAGATAAACTCACTTAATTTAATAATTTCGAATTTTTTCACTTAACTTTTAATAACTTAATTCATTATTAAGCAAGCACCTGAATTTTTAGAGTCTTACACAAAGGTTCTTGAAGAATTCACTAATTTCAATGAGAGGTGCTAAAACCTCGTTCGGGAGAACACTAAATGCTATTGGAAGAAGACTCTTCTTGAAAACATGACAATCATGACTTTTCATGCTATGGAACTTAGTGGAGTTTGGGTCTATAAGGTATGAGATGTTTCCAATATGGAAGCTCCTAAAATATGCTTTGTTTTGTCCAATTATGATCCTTTTTGAACCCCAAAATGTTGATTTCCTGCTCTTCCGTTACTTTGGGAAAGTTCTCAACCCATTATTTTATTTCTTCCCTCGTATCTCGACGAGGAGGACCCAAATGTACGGTTTCTCCTTTTGTAAAAGTTGTGGTATTCCTTCGAAACGCGTGACTTCGTGGCAATCGCCGATGGAAATCAAAACATGAAAATTTTCGCCCATTTCTAAGTTTTAATGCCTTTTGTTGATTCATATATATCGGGCATGACATGGCACCATGAGTACTCCATCCAGACGACATACCGTATGCCGGAAAATCATTAACGGTCCACATCAACGCAACCTTCATGAGAAAGTTCTCACCTTTTAAAATATCATATGTTTCCACACCGTCTTCCCATAGTGTTTTCAACTCGTCAATAAGAGGCTGCAAATACACATCAATTTTATTTTTCGAATTTGCAGGCCCCAGTACGATGCATGTCAAGAACATATAAGGCGTCGTCATGCATAATTCTGGTGGTAGATTATAGGGCGTAGCAACGATCGGCGAGATTGAATAAGGACTTGAAGGTTCGCTGAATGGATTAAACCCATCCGCGCACAACCAAGTCTAATATTTCTAAGCTCAATAGCAAAATCGGGGTAAATTTTATGAAAATGTTTCCATGCTTCCCCATCCGAAGTATGACAAAGGACACCATCCTCTCTTACATTCTCATAATGCTATCTCATGCACTCTGCTATGGTTTTTTGTAGCAAACAAGCGCTGAAGTCTTCGTATTAATGGCAAGTAATGCATCCTTGCAAACGGAGTCCTTGGACTTTTCCTTGTCTTTCCCTTTGACGATTCCATCTCGCATGACCACAAAACTTGCATGAATCAAGATTAATGTCCTCTTTGTAAAACAACATGCAATCTTTCCGACAACAATCAATTTTTAAACATCCATCCCAAGATTTTTAATTACCTTCTTTGCATGGTGAATGTCATGCGGAACCAGGTTATCGGGGGACAAATCTCCTTTATCGGTTGAGCAATCTCATTAAAGCAATTTTGAGGCATGTTGTAGTCGGACTTGATGCTCAACCGTCTAACAGATGGCGAGACAACTCCGTGTGAGTTTCATTTCCTTCCCACAAAAGTCGTTGTGCAGCCTCAACCATATTAAAGAAAGATTGGACATTGATATTTGGAGGCTCACTTGTAGAGCCTTGATTTGACATTATGGCATCCGTGACCATATAATTCATACGATCGATATATGATTCTACATTGCCGTAGTTCATATGATTGGAGCCACTTTCGTCGTTGAATATGTTAGAAGTCATACCACCATCCTCATTAACCGAGGATCTATTTCTCCATGACTTGTCCAATACCAATACTTTGGAAGAAAACCATATTGATAAAGGTGTAACTTAACTTCTTCGGGATCCTTATACTTTCGATTTTTGCATTTGCGACATGTACACCTATATTATTGATTATGCACAAATTCCGATTGACTTCTAGCATGTGCATCAAACTCCTTAACCCCATCTAAAAACTATTGTCTATACCCAACTCTACCAGGTAATAACCTACGATGTGTAAATAAACTCACACAAATAAAATTCATAACATTATTTCTACCTAACTAGTATAAAATAATTCACACACAAATATAATTTATAAAATTATTTCAAAATTTACAATAATAATTTTATTTCTAATTTTACACAATTAACCACTATCTATTGATAATTTGTGAAATTTTTGATAAATTTATAAATAAACCAAAAACAATTACACATATGTAAAATCACAAATAGCATTTACTTCAATTTCAATAATTTTTTTCAACAAATCTAACCTCACATACCTTAAACAACACAATATATATACATAAATCACACAATTGCAATTTTCCTTTTCAAATTCATTCACAAACAACATTAATTTGCATCAAATTATATAAAATCATCAATTTGTACTAAATTAATCAAACCCCTAAATCTAATAACAATCAAGAAAACACTACCTTGAAACTAGGCGGCGACAAGACAGGTGACAGCAGCACGACAATCGGCGACAAGCAACGATGGTAACAACCAACGACTCATCCCCCTTCCTTGAACACTGCGGCCAAACTTCACGAATACAAGGGTGGCAGACCGGAAGTAGCGGCAGCAATGTACAAGCTGGCGGTGGACGGAAGTAGGGGCAGCAGACGGTCGGCAACCGGTGCCGTAATGGACGCGTGGTGGCGGTTAGGTCACACTCGCTCGGCATCGCTCACACTCGTTCTCCCTCTCTCCTTTTCGCGTTGCTCGGCCAGATTTGAAATTTATAACAGATTAGTAATGAGAATAGCCGGTCGTTGTTCTATCGCTAATAAAAAAATTTTATTAGAGACGGAATTTTCTCGTCACTATTGACTAAATTAATTTTATTATACTTTTTCTTTTGTTCCTGGATCCGAAAACTTTAGTTCCCACAGACTACGACTTAACCAAAGAATAGTCCGTTGCTACTCCCGACAACGATGGATATTTCCGTCGCTAATCCAAAAATAGCGATAGAAGCGGATATTCATCGCTGTCGGACACGATTGCTGATTTTTGTTAGTTTCGTCGTTGATTTAGTCGTTGTTTGGCGAGGAACTGTATCCATCGCTAATTTCGTCGCTAATTAACGGTTTTGCAGTAGTGAGGTCGGAAGCTGCTTCTTTTGCAAAACATACATAGTGGTCTATCTAATGAAATGCAAAATAACATCATACAGATTGTCTTTAATTATTACGGACCATCATTGTTCACCATATGAATAAAATTGTTCACGAATCAATTTACGACAACAAAAGTCACTCAAAATCGAGTGGGACTAGTTCGAGTAAGGTTCAGCCGAGGTAGCTTGGAAGGGTGCTTTCCTTCTTTGTATTGCTCCGGACTCGGGGTTACGGGCTGAAACTTCTTACCACATCCTTAAGCAATAGGGTTGTGATGGAGGGTTGAGGGTGATGGCAAGGTGAGGAGAAAAGGGTTTTGGGAGGTAAAAACCGGTGATGGAACCACGGGGTGGGGTCGAACAGAGGGTCG
Organism: Talinum fruticosum; assembly: GCA_021018815.1. Lineage (NCBI taxonomy): Eukaryota > Viridiplantae > Streptophyta > Magnoliopsida > Caryophyllales > Talinaceae > Talinum > Talinum fruticosum. Next base: position 2,356,764 of record JAITYX010000040.1, read on the forward strand.
ATTTCAGTCACTCTCGGGGTTGCATAGAAGGGCGGAAGCTTGGGATGTGATAGAAAATGGGTAGGGAAATGATGGGGAGGACACCACAAACCCAAACCCAACTAAGACCGAGAGCCGCCGGAAGCGATTGATAATTCGAGTCCTTATCATTCGCTATGAAGCCCTCGGAAACCATTCGTTGGGTCTTCGTTGATAACGCATGCATCAAGGGAGTTTTGGCCACACTCGAAATACTTGTCTATCTCCTCGGACGGGAGTAAGGGAGCCGGACAAGTCGAAGTATTCGGAGGAAAATAAGCCAAGAGATCTTTTCTAAATCCTCGGTTTCGAGCTCGGACGTTAAATGATCTTTTCCGAGTCCTCGGTTTCGAGCTTAGACTACTTGATCATCATCTAGGCATCTTCAGCAGAGCCAGAAAAGGAAAGTTAAGGATCGGAAAGTAAAACAATTTGGTGACAACGACTCGTAGTCGTCACCCGACTCGGAACCGTACTACTTTGTACTACCGATTCCGTGGTCCCCCTCCTTTTCTCGCTGTAATTATTTACCTTTTGTCCTTGTTTTTATCCTTTTATTTTGCTGAATACATCACAAACCATTGATTGTAAAAGGGGATTTATAACCCTTAGATTAGAGTGATGTACCCTAGCTAAGAGGCCTATAAATATACATGGGCTATCTCTCTGTAAAGGATGATGATTTTGATATTGGCTATATGCTAAGTAAAGTTGAGCGAGTGCTCCTTTCAACCCCAAAATTCTCTTTTGCTTGTCTAATTAGCGGCATAATTAGGCTATGTTCTGAAGAGTCCGATTATACTTAGTGTGGTGATAGTCTGTATCACTAAGTGTGATTAGTGCCCTAGTTTTATCCTTGGTGGTGATATCCGTATCCTTGGATAGTTCTAGTTTATCTTGTTCTTATCCTATCAATGCTGGTTACCTTACTAATCATCTCCTCACGAGTGATTAGCTTAATCCTCGTTGTTTATTGTTTCATTGGTCACTTCTAAGCCCATTCCGAGTCCGTCGAATTGCATTTGGCGCACTCTATTTTCGGGATCGGTGTAGCCTTGCGTTTTGGCACATCGAGAAAGGACTCGGAATGGAAGGGATTGTCAAGGATGTGTTGGTAGTGGATTTGGAAGGAAGGATGTCACTCTCTTCTCTGTAAACCAACTACCTAAGATATAGTAACACGATAGTTCCAAACTAATTAGAAAACCGATTGACTATGCGTTCTCTAAGACAGGATGTAGTAGCTTAGAAAGTCGATTCACTCTGCACTCTCTACGACCTAGTAGGTCACCACTTGGTTGCCAACCAAGATACATCAACTAGGAATTTGGTTAGAAAGCCGATTAACTCTACGCTTTCGAGTTTGAAACACACACATAGTGTGTCATAAAGGGGGTTTAATTCATCAAAAGTTGTTCAAGTACACGGGTGGGAAGGCCTTTTATAATGAGCCTTTCCAGCCAACGATAGCTTTCCTAGTCGAGTAAGAAAACGGTTAAGACTAGTCACCATTAATTAACACTAATTACGGGGATTATTCTTAACTAAGACAGAAAAGCTAAAACTGCAAGTTACTCTACTACCGATTCGACGGAGCAGTCTTCTAGACCAATGATGACTCTGCTCTCCACCAATAGGTTGAGAAGACTGGAAAAGACTTGATATTCGAAGGCTCGGACTTTGCATGTATATCATTGTGAGTACTACCAAAGAATTAGGTACAAACTTCATATATTCTCAAGTTTTGATTACAAGTCATTCCGAGTACTCTAGAAACTATTTTGAGTGAAATAGAAACTTTTCGAGTGGTACAAGATACTATTGCATATGTTTTCATTCGTTTCGACTCGACTCGGAAAGCATACTCTTGCTCATCAATTCACACCGATGGTTCTAAGTCACTCAAACTTATCGCATGTTCAAACGATCTCACTAACACTTTTAAACTCGAGTCCGACTTCATATTCTAAGCTCAAGTGAATTACAGCGTTAATTCAACTCTCTAAGTCAGCATGGTTTATTTGAACTATATTTGTCTAGATCAAGTACTCTTACTCGATATTCTCTATCTAACTTGATCTTTCTCCGGATCGACTCAAATGAAATTTGAGTATAATGAATATTAGACTTAAAAATTCCATTTTTGTCGACTCGAATAATTATGCACTTAATTATCTTAATGAAATTATTATCTACTTCTAATCTTGGACCAAAGTATTTTATACTTTGAGAACCAAAATTGGTTTACTTTTGTAGGTTATTTCAACGAGGTTATCCTATTTTTGAATTACAAAAGTAACCGGTTTCAAGCTGTCAATCACCAGCGAAACAAGGCTTTTCTATTTACGAACAAAGACCTAGACACTATGTCGAGGTCGTCTGCATTTCCAAAGCTGGAAATATTCAATACTAGGCTCAACGGTGGTTTCCACGTTACTTTCGAGACACCACCGGTGGGTTGGGACATCCTAAGGAGTCAAGAGCCGTTGCACAACATTCACATCTCAACGAATCTTTTCGAGCGACTTAGAAGAATCGTCACAACGGTCACAAAGGACTTCTATTCGAAGATAGTCACAACGGCTAATATGCTTGGCCATCTATAAATAAAAGCCAACTCTTAAGACTTGAAGATTGTTGGATTTATTGTCAATACACATTACTTAAGCGAAAGTCTTTGTATTCATACCCAATCTTCTACTTACAACTCACATCTTGTAATTCATATTTTCGGAGTTGTAAGGTCTTGTAATTAGTCACACACGCTTTCTTACTTTCGAGTAAGGTCCCTTGACTGCAGCTGTAAGGTTTAACTCAGCTCGGTTGTATCTAGTCTGTAAAGGTTACCTTAGTGAGGAAGTACTAGATCGGATAAGGGAACTTATGAGTCTAGGAAAACTTTGTGAGGAATTGTCTAAGGGAGCAATTCTGGTTGAGTCTGTCTATTGTATTTTGTGGATTTAAAATAGTTGATTTGACTTGGTACTTGGATTAGCACTGGCCATGGTTTTCCGCCCCATGAGGGTTTCCACGTAATTTTGAGTTCACACTTTTTCGAGTGCAATCTAGACTAAGACAAATTCGAGTTTGTTTTAAACATTAATCCTCTATTCTTTGTTAAAATTTCCCCATTACCCTATTCACCCCCTCTAGGGTGACTAAGACTCTCCAAGAGCCAACCTTCAATTGGTATCGAGCCTAGCCTTTTAGAAAGGATCTAACCATCCAAAGGTTTAAAGATCAAATGGCTCGAGAATAATGGAGAGTTCGATGAAGGAAGATCTTTCGACGAAACCACCAAAGTTTAAAGATCAAACTTCATACACTTGGAAGAAGCTCATGGAATGCTTTGTCTTGGATCACGATGAAGATGTATGGAACATCATACAAGAAGGCAATTACATTCCAATGAGGATGGAGGAAACAAGACTCGTGCGTAAAGCAAAGCTCGAGTACACCATTGAAGACGCAGAAAAGTTTAGAAAGAACTTTAAAGCAATGAACATTCCGATGTGCGCCATCAACTCGGAAGAATACAACGAGTGTTAGCTTTTGACATAACAAAAGAAGTGTGGGACACTCTTGTCAACACATATGAAGGCACCAGCCAAGTTAGACAAGCGAAGATAAGCCAATATCTTGACAAATACGAGTCTGTTCAAGATGGAGCCGAAGAAAACATCACTCGAGATGTTCATCCGCTTCACTTAGATTACCAACAATCTCAAATCTCTGGGTACAAAGATTTCCCATGAGGAAATGTGCAGAAAAATTCTAAGAAGCCTACCCAAGAAAAGATGCGGTCCAAAAGCAACCGCCATCGAGGAAGCTCGAGAACCTTTCTCTATTAAAGCCGAGACAAACTCATGGGAAGCTACTCACCCATGAGATCTATCTAGAAGAGGAGGACGCCGAGGTCAACACTAAAAATAATATTGCGCTAAAGGCCTCAAAAGCGAAAAAGAAAATCTTAGCTTTTCGGACTCGAAGAAGATCCCTGGCATTTATGGCTCGAGGCTTCAAAAAATGATGAAGTACAATAGATGGGAGAAAAGGCCAAGAGAAGAGTTCTACAAGAAAGACAAGAAGGATAGAAAAGGTAAACACTCTTCCCCTTCAAAATTATCTTTAACTAAGAGCTAATGTGACAACGAAGATCATATAGTCAAAGACTATCCAAGAAGAAAAAGGGAAAGAAAGAAGAAGAAGGCTATGATGGCCACATGGAGTGATGAAGATTCATCCGAAGAAGATGAAGACTCGGATGACTCATAGTGTCCGATAGCAATATCGGACTCGAAGGCTGAATCCGAGTCGGACAATGAGGAAAGGAATCCTCAAGAGGTAATTGAATATTTCTTCAGTTCTCCAAAGTTGATTTAGCCAAATATATTCATACTTTGGAAGAGAAGTCCAATTCGATTCCTGTCAATTTAAAGAACAACTTGAGTCTATCACTTCGAGAGCAACTCTTTGAAAAATGAATTTGAAAAGCTGAGACTTACTCTAAGAGAACTCTAGACTAGTGCTCAAGCTAATGAGACTAAGTCCGAGTCACTCGAAGAGAAAATGAGCAAGCGAAGCAAAAGCTCAATGAGTCCGAAGAACTTGTTTTGAAGTTTACACAAGGTCAGAAAAACCTTAACATGCTCTTAGGCTCTTAATGTGTCTCCTTCGAAAAGAAGGACTCGGTTTTAACAAAGAGGAGAAATCTAATTCCTACTCGGATCTTTTCAAAAATGATTCCGAAGCTGTGAAGTTCATGAAGGTTGAGCACGGTTCGATTTATAAGAATGAAAAGAGGACCGAGCCCGGACCAGCTTACGGGAGAAAATCTTCTCCACCAGTTTATAAAAGGAAAGATTTTCAAAAGAAAGAAACACAAACTCGGTTTTCTAAAAGAAAGACTTAGAATCGGACCAAATCCAAAGTTATTCAAATCTAGGTTCCCAAGAGTCTACTTCCTCCGAAAAGGACCACAATAAAGGGAGTTACGGGGTTCGTTAGAGGAAGTGAGAATGGTTAGTTTGTTTCGACTTCGTTGGTAGCTTAGAAAAGAACAAAAGAACATTGGTGCCTGGACAGTGGATGCTCATGCCACATGTCGGGAGACTCAAGACTCTTTTATGAGTTCGAAGATTACAAGGGAGGCAAAGTCACTTGGGGATGATAGCAAGGGCAAGATAATTGGGATAGGCAAGATTGGAAAAGGAGACAATCTGGTCAACCCAGTCTACCTGGTCAAGGGATTAAAATACAATCTACTCAAGCATCTCTCAATTGTGTGACAAAGGTCAAAAGGTAAGATTCACTCGGACCAACTGCTATATTTCGATGAAACTACCAAGGAGACTAAGCTCTCGGGTAAGAGATCGGGTAATACTTACATTATTCCTCTTTCTAATCGAAGCCGAATTTATCTTATTTAAAAGCATCTCTACATGATGGTTCTTGGACATGGCATCGTAGACTAGGTCATGTTAGCATGCACACCATTAAAAAGCTTGCATCTCATGTTTTAGTCGAGGCTTGCCTAGTGCATTTAAGAAAGATAAAAATTTGTGAAGCATGTGCAAAAGTCAAACAGGTCGGATCATCTTTCAAATCTCTCAAGACTGTCTCCACATCCAAAGTGCTTGAATTGTTGCATATGAACTTATGTGGTGAAATTCTAGTAAAGAGTCTTGGAGGTAAATCATATGTGCTTGTGATTGTTGATGACTACTCACGATTTACCTAGGTTTGTTTTCTTTAGCACAAAAATGAAGCTTTCAAAGAGTTCACCAAGCTTTGCAAGCAAAATTCAAGTTGAGTCTCGGTCTCGGATCAAAAGAATTCAAGCCGACCATGGAAGGGAGTTCGATTACTCAAAATTTATAGAGTTACGTGATAAGAATTGTATCTCTCACAACTTCTCAGCACCAAGAACTCCTCAATAAAATGGAGTAGTGGAGAGAAAAAACCAAACTCTTAAAGAAATAGAAAGGACAATGATAATTGAACATGATCTACCTTACTACTTCGGGTTGAGGCGATCAACACAGACAAACTACACACTGAATAGATACCTCATCGGACCCATCATGAAGAAAACTCCATACGAGCTTTACAAAGGGAAGAACATAACATTTTCAATAAAAGAACTAACACATTGGAAGAAAGTATCCACATTGTTTTTGATGAGATTGATCAAGGAAAACAAAGTGAGTCAACATTCTCAGATCCGAAGCTCGGTTGAGATGATGATTGTACTGAAGATGAGCTAAAAAGAATCAAGGAAAAGTCACTCGGAATGAGGAAACTCGGAACACCATGACTCACAATGAACCGACTCAAGAGCCAACTCATAATGCCGAGGGTCAATCGGATGTGCAAGCTTAATCGGATCGGACCACTTATGATCAACCAATTCAACCTACAAATCTGGTGAACCAGAGAATAGGTAGAACTTTCAAATATGCTTCAAGCCACCCACTCGAAAATATCTTGTCCGAGATCAACAGTGGGGTAAGGACTCGTTCCTCTCTACAAAATCTATGTGCATTCACTGCATTCATATCATTAACTCGAACCCATAAATGCACTAGAAGCCCTTAATGAACCTGAATGGGTAGAGGCCATGTAAGAGGAACTCAATCAATTTGAAAGAAACAAAGTATGGACTCTAACCAAATGACCATCAGACCACCCAGTCATAGGAACCAAATGGGTTTTCAAGAACAAAGCTGTATAAAGGTGGGTTGGTAGTTAGAAATAAGGCTAGACTTGTGGCTCAAGGTTACAATGAAGAAGAAGGAATTGATTGTGGGGAAACCTTTGCACCAGTAGCTAGGATTGAAGCTATTAGAATCCTATTGGCATTTGCATCAAGTATGAATATCAAACTGTATCAAATGGATGTTAAATGTGCTTTCCTTAATGGTTTCATTGAAGAGGAAATTTATGTTGAGCAACCCTCTGGATTTGAAAACTCGGAATTTCCGAATCATGTTTTCAAGTTGCAAAAGCTCTTCATGATCTTAAACAAGCTCCCGGAGCTTGGTATGAAAGACTGAGCAATTTCTTAGTTGAAAATGATTTTAGAAGAGGTCAGATTGACAAAAGTCTTTTTATAAAACCAAGGGGAAAGACTTTCTTATTGCTCGGATCTATGTTGATGATATAATTTTTAGGGCTACTAATGAAATTCTCTGTCGAGATTTTTCTAAGTTAATGAGACAAAAATTCCAAATGAGCATGATGGGAAACTCAATTTCTTCCTTGGTCTATAAATCAAGCAAGACAAAGATGGCATCTATGTCCATCGATAAAAGTATACCAAGGAGTTGTTGAAAAAGTACAAGCTTCAAGATGTGAAACATGCAGCCACACCTACGAGTAGTAGTATGAAACTGGACTCAAACGAAAAAGGTCAAGCAGTAGATCAAAAACTCTATAGAGGTATGATTGGATCTCTGTTATATCTTACTTCCAATAGGCCGGACATAATGTTTAGTGTATATTTGTGTGCAAGATTTCAAGCTAATCCAAAAGAATCACATCTCACTACAAGTGAACGGAATTTTCGGATATCTTGTAGGGACTCGGAATCTAAGTCTATGGTACTCAAGAGACTACGAACCGACTCTCACTGGATACTCGGATGCTAATTATCGCTGGATACAAAGTTGATAGAAAGAGCACTTCAGGAGCATGCTAGTTCCGGGTCAATCCGTTATATCATGGCACTCAAAGAAGTAGAACTCAGTAGCTCTATTAACTGCTGAAGCTGAGTACATTACAGCTGGAGCATGTTGTGCTCAGATTTTATGGATCAAGCAACACTTGAGAGATCTTAGACTTTCTTTCGGATCAATTCCAATAAAGTGTGATAATAAAAGTGCAATCAACATCACTAAGAATCTAGTTTAGCACTCAAAGACAAAGCATATTGAGGTCGGTATCATTTTCTAATAGACCATTCTAAGAAAGGTGATATTGAACTTCAATTCATTCCTACCAAACTTCAATTAGCTGATATCTTTACTAAGCCACTTAGTGAGGATCGGTTTTGCTTTATTAAGAATGAACTTGGCATGATTAATGCATGATTATGTGCTTCTCTATGTGAAATTTCTTTGCATAATTATGTGTTAAATGTTTCTTTTACTGTGCTTTAATAAGAATTAGTTCAGTTGACCTAGTGATACTAAGCTATGAGTTATTGCTTGTTTGCGGTTTCGAGTGACTCATAAATTCTACTGAGTTAGACTCGGTTTTGAGAAAAATAGACATCAAACTTCGAAATCATCTCTAAATTAGTGGAGAATTTCAGAAATTTCTCTATTTCTCTCTCTCTCTGCGCGTATCGATCGGAGAACTAGCTGTTGGCAGGCAAACATTAGAATTCTAACCGTTAGAGAGCGAGAACAGTCACACCGGTCCGAGGCAACCGTTAGAGAGTTGAGTCGAACAAATATTGAAGGATAATTCTTTTCTTATAAATAACATCCTTTTTCCTTCATTTCGATACTTAACTCTCGACTCACTCACTCTCTCGCATACTACCTCTCAAGAAAGTTCACTGTTTTCAAAGAGCAAATCGTCTCTCTCAAACTAAGCGCAAGACATCTCAAGTAAGCACCGAAAGCTCTCAGCTCTCTCTACTCTTTTATTTCTTTCTACTCTCTACTCGTTCTTTCTCTTCTAGCTATTCTCTCTCACTCTCAAAGTTCATCTTCTCTCTCTTTTCAAAATCTCCAAACATGCCGAAAAAGAGGTTCTCACCCGGACTTTCTTGGTTCTCGCAACCAAGAAGCTCCAAACCAAGAGCCAAGAGGGCCCTTCTAACCCCTCAAAAATCCTTGTCACCCAACACCCGACGTTGGATGATAAATTCTTCCCAACCACAAAATTTTCGTGGCTAAATCGTATCAAAACCACAGGGGTTTATAATTTCCTCTATTTCAGCGAGTTCATCTACCCGAACTCGTTTCGAGTTCTACTCAAACCTTTCCAGCTCCGAGGGTATCCTCACCTCCGGAGTTCAAGATATCGTTGTTCGAATCAACGTTTCTCTTCTCCACCACTTGCTCAAAGTATCCTCTCTCTCTTAATCAACAGCAACCCTATTCCTTTCAACGAGGTTACGGATGAATTCTTTGAAAAATACGCAAGAGAAATCCCTAAATCACGTAAAAACTTCTCGGTGACTCGGATGAAGTCGAAGCTCGTCTTCTTTGTTTCCTGCTGATGAGAACCTTCTTCTCTCAACATTCTAGCAAAGAGAATCCGAACTCTAAGATTCTCAAAGCTCTCTTCGACATTCTTGATGGATACAATGTAGACCTCTTCCAAGCTATCATTGAGCGGATGGCCGTTGTGCCGGCTTAGACAAAGAAATCCACCCCTTTTCCTTTTGGGGATCTTCTTAACTTTATCTTCAAATAGTTCAAAGTTCCTCTCCCCTTAGATCCTAACGCGGTTTCGAGACTCGTCATAGTAGTTGGCGTAAAAGAACTTCTTGGGTATGGACCCAACCGGGTGTCCGGGTCCAAAGCTCGAACCGAGGCAACCTTCTCCTCCGCCTCCGCCTCGGACTCAAACTCCTCTCTCTTTACCTCCTCCACCTGGCGGTGCCTCTACCTTAGGCCCTCCTCCTCAAGCAACTCTAGCTTTGTCTACCACAATGAGAGATAAGCTCTCCTCTCGTGTCCTCGAAATCAAGGACATTCTCCGGTCATTCAAGGCTGTTCTTTAGTCAATGACCATCAACCAAAAGATCGCCCGGTCTCAAATTCGAGAGCGAGCAGGACGTGCTCCTTTAGATGAAGGCGCTGGTCAAGGAGCGGAAGGAGTTGATTGAGCTCCTCTAAGAAGGCGTTCCAAAGCGGCTCGGGACCCGGTCAACTCGGACACATCCGAAGAGTCCTTGAGCCCCGCCAAATTTCCTTCCGGAGAGGCGGAAGAATAAGAGAGGAGACTGGCACGAGGCGGCTTCTTCGAAGAGTACGAGGAAGGGAAGAAGGAAGAAGAAGAGAAGGAGGAAGAAAGAGCGAGAAAAGGAAGCAACCGAGGGACAAGGTGCTCCCACTCTCCAACTATAACCGATAAGCTCGGACAGTAGTCCAAGTAAGTCGAAGACCCTACCGACAAAGGTCGATCGGCAGCGAGTCGAGCTCGAGCAAGCACCTCCCTCCATCGAGTTCCAAGATGATGAACCTCTAGACGACCTCGTTCGGGTAAGCCACTCGAACCGAGCCCATCCCGGAGATCCCAGTGCTGCCCCGCCAAGATCTTCAACATCTTCCCGCTTATATCGGCGAAGGCGCATTGCCCGTTCATCCACCTCGACTCGGATCGCACGCATTCCACCATCCTAAATTTTTTTTCTCTCTATTTTCGTTTTTCTTCTTTGTTTTGTCCATACAAACAAATTGTATCTACTTGATACATTCTTCCTCTTTTTGTTTTTGTTGAAAGGCAAGGGGAGAATATCAAGAAATTTGTTGTCTTGTTTAGGGGAGTTTCTCTCACTTTTTTTTGTATATATTTTTCTATGCTTATGTGAATGAAGTTTTTGATTTCATGCTTTTTTACTCCTAAGTGTACCTTCGTTCGAGTTTCAATTTCTTAGTGCATCTTGCTCCGATATACAAACTCATTTCTATATTTTTGCTCTAACATAAGTAATACTCTAAGCTCGAATCACTTCATTTCTATGCGATATTTCATTCTTAGCTTTGACACAATCTTAGCATAATGGCTCGATAAAATCTAAGTCCGATTCACTTTAGCTATTTCTGCGATTCTATCTCTAAACTCTAATGTACTCTTTGAGAAAGAATGAAAACTTAGGATGGTTTTCACTAACAAAGTTTCTACCTAAGCATGTGATGTGTAGTGAGGCGGAAGCAAAAACAAATGGGAAAAACCGCAAGAAGTGCAGCAAGGCAGAATAGGGTCCGATTGCACAGTCTTGGGAGATCGGGTGAAAGGATGGGTAAAAGTGCTTGGTTTTGGCTGAAATTTGGTGGGGAGGTAGGTAACTGGTAAAGGAAGGTTGTGACTAAGTTTCGTGAATTTTGGATAAGGGGAACGTCCTGAACAAATAGCCAGAAGTTGATGTAACCGGCTGGATGAGCGAGGATGACACCTTTTGTTTGGTTTTAATGTAGAGGATGGAAGGTTTCTTGGATGCGGCTGAAATTTGGAGTAATGGAAGTAGATGGACTGGAAAGAAGGTGGTTAAAATTTGAAGAAAAATGGCTGAGTAGTTTGTGAGTTATGGGCTGGCAAAGTGAGGGATAGTACCAAGGTTCGGCTCGGATACAAGCAACACCACCGAGTGAACCAAGGGCGCTCCTAAGCGATCCGGATACAGCAAAACCACCGGGACTTAAGAGACTCAAAGGACACCACCGTGAGGCTAAGCACGGATACAGCTTTGAGGATTCAAAAACGAGCAATCCAGCTCAAGAGTATCAACTCAAATATATTCATCAAAAAGTGTCCTTACATGGAGTTTAGGAGCTGAATTTATAATGCCCCATGTTGGCATTTTACATAACCGAACACTAAGCTGAAAATAATGCAAAATTGATAATAAAACTAATTAGATTCTTTCCCTCCTCCAAGTTAAGCTAGAGTAAATCCTAGCCAAGTATTACAAAATTGGGAACATGTGGCCTTGCTTGTTTTCCCCTTCTTCAAGCTTCTTGATTCTTTGATGCTTCTAGAATGCCTTGTCATCCTTTTTCCTTGTTGCTTCATAACCGGCTAGGCTTCACCCCATGTAAATATGGACCGCCCATATTCAAGCATCATCTTATTTATGTACTTAAGAGCATAAAATGGCGATGTTCCTTGGTTTGACTTGACCACGCACACTTGCTTTACCTTGGAGGTTTTTGGGTGGCTAACTACAACTATCCTTCTTGGCTAAATTAATAACCAATTATTTATGAACGAAAACATAAAAACTCAAAGTTTTGGACTTGTCACCCTCCGGGGTCCATGAGCACCATTTGGTTGAATTGCAAGCTTTTCCCCTTAATCATGAAATAATCAAGTATTTTTGGTGGAACCTTAGACATACAAAGCTTCTCAATATGAACATCTTTGAGGTCAAATTGCAATGTCTGTCTACTCTCCATCAGCATGGAATGCCTTTCATCAAAAAGAGGAGATTGAAGACTCGGATTTTGCATGTATATCATTCTCGAGTCCAAAGAATCATGTACAAACTTCATCTATTCTAAAGTTTTCATTTCAAGTCATTCTCGAGTTCTCTATAAACTATTTTGAGTGAAATAGAAACTTTTCGAGTGGTACAAGATACTATTACATATGTTTTCATTTGTTTCCGATCGACTCGTAAAGCATACTCTTGCTCATCAATTCACATTGATTGTTCCGAGTCACTCGGACTTATCGCATGTTCAAACGATCTCACTAACACTTTTAAACTCAGTGTCCGACTTCATATTCTAAGTTTAAGTGAATTACAGCGTTAATTCAACTCTCTAAGTCAACATGGTTTGTTTGAACTATATTTGTCTAGATCAAGTACTCTTACCCCGATATTCTCTGTTTAACTTGATCTTTCTCTAGATCGACTCAAATGTAATTTGAGTATAATGAATATTAGACTCGTAAAATTCCATTTTTGTATGACTTAGATAATTATGCACTTAATTATCTTAATTAAATTATTATATGTGTCTAATCTTGGACCAAAGTATTTTATAATTTGAGAATCAAAATTGGTTTACTTTTGTAGGTTATTTCTACGAGATTATCCTATTTTTGAATTACAAAAGTAACCGGTTTCAAGCTGTCAATCACCAGCAGACAAGGCTTTTCTACTTTTGAACAAAGACCTAGACACTTTGTCGGGGTTGTCCATTTCCAAAACTGGAAATATTCAACGTTAAGCTCAACGGTAGTTTCCACCTTACTTTTTAGATGCCACCAATGGGTTGGGACATCCTAAGGAGTCAAGAGCCGTTGTACAACATTCACATCTCAACGGATATTTTCGAGTGACTTAGAAGAACCGTCACAACGGTCACAAAGGACTTCTATTTAGAAGATAGTCACAACGGCTAATTTGCTTGGTCATCTATAAATAGTAGCCAACTCTCAAGACTTGAAGGTTGCTGGATTTATTGTCAATACACATTACTTAAGCAAAAGTCTTCGTATTCGTGTTCAATCTTCTACTTACAACTCTCGACTTGTAATTTATATTTTCCGAGTTGTAAGGTCCTGTAATCAGTCACACGCTCTTTCTTATTTTCTGAGTAAGTTCCCTTGACCGAGCTATAAGGGTTAACTCAGCTCGCTTGTCCCTAGCTTGAAAGGTACATTAGTTAGGAAGTACTAGATCGGATAAGAGAACTTATGAGTCTAGGAAAACTTTGTAAGGAATCGTCTAAGGGAGCAATTCTGATTGAGTCTATCTACTGTATGTTGTGAATTCAAAATAGTAGATTTAACTTGGTGCTTGAATAAGGATCGGCCGTGGTTTTCAACCCTAGGAGGGTTTTCACGTAATTCCGAGTTCATACTTTTTCTAAGTGCAATCTAGACTCGGACATATTCGGAGTTTGTTTTAAACATTAATCCTCCATTCTTTGTTAAAATTTCCCCGTCACCGTATTCACCCCCTCTCAGGTGACTAAGACTCTCCAGGAGTCAACCTTCATACTCCTCTTGAAGAAATCTTATTGGACCGTCCAAAAATGGTAGGCCTATAGCTTAGTAGCTAGTCTCCTCAAGTGGCTAGTTTTCCGAGGCTCAGAATTATTGTGAAAAGAATCTTGTCCTTCTGATAACTGTGGATCTCTAGGGTACTTGATGTGTAGTGGCGGAAGCAAAGAAAATGGAGAGAAAACCGCAAAGAGAGCAACCGGGCAGAATGCAGTCTGCGTGTGCTATCTTGGCAGATTGAGGAAATGGAGGGGCAAAGGTTCTTGGATTTAGCTAAAAATTGGTGGGAAGGAAGGTAACAGGTGAATGAAGATCGTGACCAAGTTTTGTTGAATTTGGACAAGGGGAACTCCCTGAACAGATAGCCTGAAGTTGAGGTACCCGGCTGGCTGTACAGACAGACACCCTCTGTTTGGTTTCGGTGTGGAGGATGGAGATGTTCTTGGATGGAGCTGAAAATTGGAGGAATGGTAGTAGATGGACTGGAAGGATTGTGGTTAAAATATGGAGTGAAATGGCTGGGTAGATTGTGAGATATGGATTGATGAAGTGGAGGGATAAAACCAAGGTCCTAGCTCGGATACGTAAAACACCACCGAGTAAGAACCGAGGGGCGCCTTCAATCTGTCCGGATACAGCAACACCACCGGGAGATTGGAAGGACTCACAGGACACCACCTAGCTGCCACACTAGGATACAGCAATGAGGGTTTAGAAACGAGCAATCCAGCTCAAGAGTTAAACTCATATATTTCAGCAAAAGGTGTATTACAATGGAGTACATGAGCTGATTATATAATGCCCAGCTATGGCATTTTACACAACCGATTTGCAAGCTGAAAGTGTAACAAACTCAAGCTGAAAATAATGCAAAAACAAAATGCTAACTAACAATATTCCTTTCCCTCCCTCCAAGCCAAGCTAGGATGATTTCTAGCCAAGTATTTCAACATTAGGAACATGTGGCTATGCCTTGATTTCCCCTTCTCCAAGCTCTTTGAATTTTGATGCTTCTAGAATGCATTAGTCATCATCTCCTTTTGTAGCTCATCATTCGGCTAGGCATCCTCATGGACCGTCCATAGTGAGCACCAACTTATTTATGTACCTTTGAGCATAACATAGCAACATTTCCGGCCTTGACTAGAATAAACCTTCTTGCTTGACCATGGAGATTTTAGGTGGCTACTTTCACTACTCTTCTCAACTAAATTTAGTAAATACTTATTTATGAACAATAACATAAGAGCTTAATAATCTGGACTCATCATCCCCCGGAATCTATTAGCATCATGCGCTTGTTCTTTGAGCTTTTCCCCTTGGTCATAAGATAAGCAAACGTTTCCGGCTGAACACTAAACATACAAAGCGTCTTAACACGAATGTCATTCAGCTCAAAACAGAAAGCTGCCCACTCTCCATCATTCTCCCCTTGTAGGAGAGAATTTGTCCTCAAATTCGCATACATAGCATGCTCCGGTGTGAAAAAATCTGATCAGATTGGAGCTAATGTTGAGAACAAAATGGGAGTGTCCTTGTATGCTCATGCAGTCGGTTAGGCTGCAGATACGGGTTTCGGCCATGCTGCCAGCCCGGATACTCTTCGGGTATGCTGATGGTGTAGGGGCTGCCTTGATCATCAAGTAGTTCATCATTAGGTACATTAATCCACAAGCACTTGGGAAGATAATCAACTTCCTGCAGCAACAATTCTGCCCATGGATTTTCTGATTTCTCTCCCGGTCAGCTTCCCATAATTCATCACCATTGGGATCCAAGTTAGATTCTGTCCGGGTAAAACAAATGGTTCTCGGGAAAAATTTTTTTGGCTTAGGAAATGTCTTTGTGGTGGTGAATGGACAGGATTTTTTTGTGAGGGAGCAAAGCTGAACTTGTCAAGACAAATGGTGGAAAGAAGGTGGAAATTTTGTGGCATTTCCTCGGCTGAATATGGGAATGAACGGATGTGTTTGTGGTAAGGCTCAAGCTCTTTTTGCTTGTCTTTGAGGAAAGGTTCCTTAAACACAAACAAGAGGTCATTTTGGGGGAAGAGTTTTGTGGCTTCGGTTTGTATTGGCTAGGAGGCAAGGGGCTAATGTGATTTTCTTTCCATCCTTGGTGAAGGTGTAGGTATTCTTGAAACCATCATGTGTCACCCTTCGGTCATATAGCCAAGGTCTCCCAAGTAATATATGGCAAGCATCCATAGGAATTACATCACACCACAACTCATCATGGTAGTGCTTACCAATACTAAAGGAAAGAAGACAACGAGAATTAACTTGAAGTCCTTTACCTTGGTTGAGCCATTGCACATTGTAAGGGTGGGGATGGACCGAAGCATGGAGTCCAAGCTTGTCTACCATCATAGAGGCAGCCACATTAGCACAACTACCTCCATCAATGATAATGGAACACACTTTGTTTTGGACCGTGCCCCTTGTGTGAAAAATGGTTTCACGTTGCTCCTCACTTGGATCCTTGAAACCGCTCAAGGTCCTTCTTAGCACAAGTAGCTCTCCTTCATCCGCCTTCTCAACCACTTCTTCTATCTCATCAAGCAAGAGCAATTCCTTTTCGATTTCACTCTCTTCCATGAAAGGCTCTTGGTTCTCAACCAAAGTGATCACCCTTCGGTTGGGACACTCCGAAGCAATGTGTCCAAAACCGTGACACTTGAAGCATCTCCTTGGGTCATTTGTTTTGGGCATTGGTTTAGGCGGGTTTGGAGGTTGGATGGGTATGGGCTGTTTTGTGGGGTTTGGAGTTGTTTGAGAAAGGGGTTGGGGACTCCCCTTGTAGAAGGGTTGGCTTCTTTGAGAGGGAAAAGTTTTAGGCACTTCCTTTTTGGCAAACCGATTTTTCTTTTGTTGCTCCACCTTGTGTGCCAAGTGACACACCTCATCAAATGTGGTAAAATGTTGTAGCTCCACAATTTGAGCATACTTAGCATCCAAACCGCCTAAGTACCTCACAATTGTTTGGTCCTCATTCTCTTGCAAATCACATTTGATCAACAATTTCTCAAACTCTCTAGTGTATTCTTCTACACTCATATTGCCTTGTTGTAGAGTATAGAGTTGGAGAAAACTATCTTGGACATAAGTAGGTGGTAGAAAACGAGCTTTGAGCTTAGCTCTCATTTTCTCCCAACTTTTGATTTTAGGCTTCTTGTCCCTTACTCTTTTGTGCTTCAAATTTTCCCACCAAGTGGAAGCAAAGCCTCTAAGCTTGAGTGCAACAAGCTTCACCTTCTTCTCATTCGATACTTCTTTGTAATCAAAAATTCTTTCCACGGTCCTCATCCAATCAAGGAACTCATCCGGATGCAATCTCCCTTCAAATTCCGGAATCTCAATTTTGAAATCTTGGTAGTGTGATTTGGACCGTCTAGAACTTCTTCTTGATTGTCTTTCACTGTCCGTGGAAGCAAAAGGATTGCTCTCCTCATCATCTTCATGTAGGCTAGGATTAGAGCGAATAGGAGGTGATTCACTCCTTAGCTGGTCACGCTTAGCCTTCATGTCACGCCCAAGTTGTTTTCGGAGGTACTCATTCTCCTTCATTAACATTTCAAACCTCTCTTCCAAAGTCATGCTTGCACTCATGGCTGGGAAGTCTTTGTGGCTGGCTATTTTTGTGGTTTTTGGATTTTGGGAAATGGACACAATCACCCTAGGTTCAGAACTTGCTCTGATACCAAAAATGATGTGTAGTGGCGGAAGCAAAGAAAATGGAGAGAAAACCGCAAAGAGAGCAACCGGGCAGAATGCAGTCTGCGTGTGCTATCTTGGCAGATTGAGGAAATGGAGGGGCAAAGGTTCTTGGATTTAGCTAAAAATTGGTGGGAAGGAAGGTAACAGGTGAATGAAGATCGTGACCGAGTTTTGTTGAATTTGGACAAGGGGAACTCCCTGAACAGATAGCCTGAAGTTGAGGTACCCGGCTGGCTGTACAGACAGACACCCTCTGTTTGGTTTCGGTGTGGAGGATGGAGATGTTCTTGGATGGAGCTGAAAATTGGAGGAATGGTAGTAGATGGACTGGAAGGATTGTGGTTAAAATATGGAGTGAAATGGCTGGGTAGATTGTGAGATATGGATTGATGAAGTGGAGGGATAAAACCAAGGTCCTAGCTCGGATACAGAAAACACCACCGAGTAAGAACCGAGGGGCGCCTTCAATCTGTCCGGATACAGCAACACCACCGGGAGATTGGAAGGACTCACAGGACACCACCTAGCTGCCACACTAGGATACAGCAATGAGGGTTTAGAAACGAGCAATCCAGCTCAAGAGTTAAACTCATATATTTCAGCAAAAAGGTGTATTACAATGGAGTACATGAGCTGATTATATAATGCCCAGCTATGGCATTTTACACAACCGATTTGCAAGCTGAAAGTGTAACAAACTCAAGCTGAAAATAATGCAAAAACGAAATGCTAACTAACAATATTCCTTTCCCTCCCTCCAAGCCAAGCTAGGATGATTTCTAGCCAAGTATTTCAACATTAGGAACATGTGGCTATGCCTTGATTTCCCCTTCTCCAAGCTCTTTGAATTTTGATGCTTCTAGAATGCATTAGTCATCATCTCCTTTTGTAGCTCATCATTCGGCTAGGCATCCTCATGGACCGTCCATAGTGAGCACCAACTTATTTATGTACCTTTGAGCATAACATAGCAACATTTCCGGCCTTGACTAGAATAAACCTTCTTGCTTGACCATGGAGATTTTAGGTGGCTACTTTCACTACTCTTCTCAACTAAATTTAGTAAATACTTATTTATGAACAATAACATAAGAGCTTAATAATCTGGACTCATCATCCCCGGAATCTATTAGCATCATGCGCTTGTTCTTTGAGCTTTTCCCTTGGTCATAAGATAAGCAAACGTTTCCAGCTGAACACTAAACATACAAAGCGTCTTAACACGAATGTCATTCAGCTCAAAACAGAAAGCTGCCCACTCTCCATCGGTACTCTAGACTTAGACCCGTGAGTCTTGTACGAAATATTCTCCAACAATAGTTCCTGCCTTCAGTATTTGCTTCGTGGACTCTTCACTCAAAAACTTTTCCTTACGGCTCATAAAGTAGTCCGAGTTCTTTGCCGTTCATTTGGGTGTTTCATGAACTCAACAAAAGACTCTTCCTTTCTTTGTAGTGCTTCGTCAATCTTTAACTCGGGAACAGTGGGATATTAACCCTTTACGATCGAGTCGAAATAATCGCTCCTGTAAACAATTATAGCATTCTATCTAATAAAATGTAATTACAAACACAGATTGTTCAAATTATTACAAACCATAAATTGTCTTTGCTCACGAATGATAATGTTTCGAAATAATCAAATAACAAAATACCTTAGCAAGTGAGTGTAGCTCCAACTTGATGGGGTCGGCTGAGACCGACTTGAATGGGGGTTTCTCCTCTTTGTAGTCATCCCGACTTAGTGCTTACGGATCAAGACTTCTCGTCACACCTTTGGTTGGTAAGGTCGGGTTCTTAGGAGCATGATGGGGAGAGCACCATAAGCCAAACCCCAATTGATGTCGAGAGCCGGCCGGTTCGATTAACGATTATGAGTCCTCATAGTTGACTATAGAGCCCTCGGAATCGATTGTTGGGTCTTCATTGTTAACACATGAATCAAGGAAGTTTTGGCCACACTCGGAAATACTTGTCCGTCTCTTCGAGATAGGAGTGAGGAAGTCGAACAAGTCGGACGTATTTGCGGAAAAATAAGCTAAGTGATCTCTTTCCGAGTTGCCGGTTTCGAGGTCGGACTCGTTTTGTAAATACACTCGGATCTACTTGAGCATTATCTAGGCGTCTTTGGAAGAGCCATAAAAGGAAAGTTAAGGATAAGAAAGCTGAAGAATTTTGTGATAACGATTGCAGCTATCACCGGGCTCGGAACCGTACTATTTTACACTATTGATTCCGTGGTCCCCCTCCTTTTCTGTTGTCCTTTTCTGCTGTAATTATTTACCTTTTATCCTTTTATTTTGCTGAATACATCACAGCCCTTGATTGTAAAAAAGGATTTATAACCCTTAGATTAGAGTGATGTAACCTAGCTAAGAGGCCTATAAATATGCATGGGGTCTCTCATTGTAAAAAAACTCGGATTTTGATATTGGCTATATACTAAGTAAAGGTGACCTGTGCTCCTTTCAACCCTGAAATTCCCTTTTGCTTGTCTAATTAGTGGCGTAGTTAGGATGTGTTCGAAGAGTCTAGCTTATAGTCGAGTGGTGATATCTCGTATCTCTAAGTGTGGTTAGCGCCCTAGTTTATCCTTGGTGGTGATTTCGTATCTTGGGTACTCTAGTTTTATCTTGTTCTTATTACTTCAGTCCTAGTTAGGGTGTTAATCATCTCCTGATGGAGACCTCCCAACTAATCTAGCTACTAAGGGTCATGCCTTACTAGCGAAGGTGCAAGAAGAGCTACTATGGAGTGAATATCAACTTTAGGTTGTTAAGTCACCTATTCTAATCCGAGTTGAGCAAGCTAGCAAAGGGTTAGGAAAGCCCTAAAATTCCCATCATCGAGACCTTGTTAATACCAATAGAAGGTCCCTAGGAGTTGAACCACGAATAAAAGTGTAAGAGGCTAAAATGGGCAAAACAAGCAAACCGGTCGATTTGGTCCAAATATATGCAATAGTCTTTGGAGGTTAAAAAGACAATGTTCTAAGGGTCAAATGCAAGGTCAAGCTACATGGGTGCAAAATAGACATGTGGAACATTCTAGAGAAACCGGAACCACTTCATTTGGTGGAGGGAATCAAATTCTAGAGCCAATCAAAGTGAAGCTTGGAGAAGAGGAAATCTAATACTTGGCTAGAATTGCTCCATAAATAGTATCCGCATGTTCCCTCTTAGTGGAAGCATCTTCTTGGATTATTCTCTATGCTTAATGTAATCTCATCCCTTAATCTTGTAAGACCTCTAATGGTAATTAGATTATGCTTCGATATCACTCTTTGTATGCACTACATATACACCTCATACCTAGTTGTAAACATTTACTTTGATTGAATGAAAACTGAATAGGCTTAGTGCTCTTCACCCTTAAAACTCTTGACTCGCTTATCTTAGTGTGGCAAACTAAGTGGTGACCTTTCAAGTACTTGGAGCAAGCTGGTGGTGTATCTTATCCAACCCACACCTTGGTGCCTCAAGTTGACAATGGTGGTGATTTCTTATCCATTGAAAGCTTGATCTCTATCCTTTTGTGTTCTTCATTTTGGTGATCGACTTCATTCCCCTTTAGCTTGTTTCTGGCCAAGTTTATGCTCGCATACATCATCTTGGTATCGAGTTGTTGGCTACCCTCCTGGCCGAGCTATTTTCATCCCTTAAACCCTTAAACACAAACAACCAGAAACCCACAAAAACCTTGTTACTAATGAGTGCTAGCATGACTTTGGAGGAGCGGTTTGACATGCTCATGAGGGATAATGGTGAGCTAAGAGCTCAAAATGACTATCTATGAAAACAGCTTGGAAAATCGATGAAGGACAGATGTGATCAACTAAGGAGTACATCTCCTCCCTCACGGCATACCCCCGGCTCCAATGACGAGGATGAGGAGAGTAATCTGTTTGCTTCCTCGGATGATCCTAGTGAGAGGAGGTCAAGAACAAGTCATAGGCACTCAAAACACCATTCTCATGACTTCAAAGTAGAAATTCCTAAATTTGAAGGGCGACTCAACTCGGATGAGTTGTTAGATTGTGATGGAGAGTGGACCGCCTTAGACTATGAATTGAAAGCTATTCATTTTGAAGAGTCAAGTATACATGGGAATCAACCGAAGTTACTTGAATTTGTTTTAATCACTTTTGACCCCGGAGGATGAAAAGCCAAAAGAGTGATATTTTATGACTTAATGTTCATAAATAAAGTTCATCCGAGGAGCCAAGAAGGATACGCAAGAAGAATCAAGGCTAGCCATCTAATCCCTCCATTTTAGAGCAAGGTGAATGTCGGCCATGACACACCATGAAGTGAGGCCATTTCATATCTATGCATATAAATAAGTTTGTATTTAATTCTGGTCGGTCCAAGGTTAAATACAATATGCCTAAAGGAAGCATCCAATGAATCCCCACGTGAAGAGCATTCTAGAAGCATTACCAAGTGTGAAATGAGGCTTGTTGAACAAGAGAGAAGAAGGCTTGCCAAAGGGAAATCAGCCATGGCCACATGTTCCCAATCTCACAAATACTTGGCCAGAATTCAACCTCACTAAGTTGGAGAGGAGGAAAGCATCTTTATCATTTTAGATTTAATTTTTATGTTAGTTAAATGCTATTTTTATTTCCTATAAATTCAGCTTGTAATAGCATTGTAAAAACAACTTTGATGAATTTATAAACTTTGAGTGTTATACTCTTTTCGAGATGGATTTCTCGGCCCCTTGAATTCTCAATGCTGTAACCAAGTTGGCTACTTGGTGGTGTTCTTTGAGTCCTCAAAACCTATCGGTGGTGTTTCTGTATCCGGCAAGGCGAGAGGTGCCCCTTGGTTGTTTCTAGGTGGTGTTTTTATATCCTAGAGATAACCTCGGTTTTATCCCTTCACTTTCCATTTCCATATCTCACAAACCGCTCATCCATTTCACTCCAAACTTTTTCCACCTCCAGCCCAGCAAGTCTAATTCATTCCCTCCAAAAATCACCTCCATCCAAGTAGAACTTCGACCCCCACCTTTGATTATTACAGAGGATATCACCCTAGACAGTCAGCCCAGAACCCTGACTTTCAGCCTTCGGATCAAGGTGTTCCCGGCAACAAAAAAATCCAAAAAAATACCAGAGCTTCTTCAACCAGTTGAGAAGCTCCATACCAAATTTCAGCTCCATCTTCCATCGTTTGCCCCTCCTTTCACCCTTTTGTCCCAAGACTACGCCTGCAGGTCACATTCCGGCCAGGTAGCCTTTCTTGCGGTTTTCCCCTTTCTTTTGCTTCCGCCCTCACTACACATCAGATTGGCTAAGGATAGTGGAGAGGATCTTTGATTACAAAGATGTGCCTGAGGAGAAGAAGGTTAAGCTTGTTGCTCTCAAGCTAAGAGGATTTGCCTCTACTTGGTGGGAGAATCTAGTGCATAGTAGAGAGCGCAAGAGGAAGTCCAAGATCAACAGTTGGGAGGAAATGAGATTAAAACTCAAGGCTCCTTTCTTGCCCCCAACTTACATCCAAGATAATTACTCTCAACTTAACAACCTACACCAAGGAACCATGAGTGTGGAAGAATATACACGTGAGTTTGAAAGACTTTTGATCAAGTGTGATATCCAAGAAAATGAGGATCAAACAATAGTGCGCTATCTTGGTGGCCTTGATCCTAAACATGCTCAAGTACTGGAGTTGCAACAATACTCAACTTTTGACAAAGTCTGCCATTTAGCTTATAAGGTTGAGCAGAAAAAGAAGGTGTGTTTTGCCCGGAGAGAACCCCCAAAATTCATCCCACAAAAAAACTCACCCTTTTACAAGGGGAGCCCTCAACCAACCCCACAAAAGACCCCCATCTCCACAAAATAGCGCCCTCCCCAATCTGTCCTGAATATGCCTAAACCTCCCTTTAATTCCAACTCCACTAGAAGGTGCTACAAATGGCAAGGCTTGGGACATATTGCTTCGAATGTCAAAGCTGTAGAGTTGTTACCATGGCCGAATACCAAGAGCTACCAATGGCGAAAGAGGAACTGGAAGGAGAACTCTATCTTATGGAGGAAGTAGTGAAGGAAGTGGATGAAGGAGAGCTTTTGGTTTTGAGAAGGGCTTTGAGTGGATTCAAAGACCCCAAAGAAGAGCAACGAGAGAACATGTTTCATACTAGAGGCATGGTGCAAGGTAAAGTTTACTCTATCATTGTGGATAGTGGGAGTTGTACTAATGTGACTGCTTCAAGCATGGTGGAAAAGCTTGGACTCATAGCATCGGTTCATCCTCACCCATACACCATTCAATAGCTAAACCAAGGTAAAGGTCTTCAAGTCAATTCTAGATGCCTTATTTCATTTAGTATTGGCAAGAATTATCATGATGAGTTATGGTGTGATATTATTCCTATGGATGCTTGTCATTTGTTGCTTGGGAGACCTTGGCTCTTTGTAGAAGAGTTATGCATGATGGGTTCTTAAACACCTATACTTTTACCACGGATAGGAAAAAGATCACCCTAGCCCCTCTAAACCCTAGCCAACTCACAAAAACAAAGCCACAAAAGAACCCCAACCAAACCGACCTCTTTCTTACTTTGGGAGAGTCTTTCCTCAAATCAAAACAACATGAGTTTAGGCCTATGCAAGAGCTAATTCTTCTAGCTCTGAATGAGGCTGAAACATCCCTAAACCTACACCCCTTTGCCCAAACCTTGCTATCCCGTTTTGCTCATGTTTTTCCCGAAGAGATTCCCCTTGGCCTACCTCTAGAAAGAACCATCCAACACCATATTGACCTAATCCCGGGTCCATCCTCCCCAATAAACCTGCATACTTGAATGAACCCCAAGGATGTTGTGGAGATTCAAAGGCAAGTTGATGAGTTAATGGCTAAAGGGTTTGTGAGAGAAAGTAGGAGTCCATGTGCGGTCCCAACCCTTTTAGTCCCAAAGAATGATGGCTCCATGAGAATGTGTGTGGACATTCGAGTCATAAACAAAATAACCATCAAGTATAGGCATCCCATCCCTAGACTTGAAGATATGCTTGATGAGCTCCAACGGGCACAAGTGTTTTCCAAGGTGGACTTGAGAAGTGGGTATTATCAAATTCGAATCCGTGAAGAGGATGAGTGGAAAACGACATTCAACACCAAGGGAGGATTGTATGAGTGGCTTGTGATACCATTCGGATTGTCTAATGCACCTAGCACTTTCATGAGACTAATGAACCAAGTGTTTAGGCCCTTTCTTGGCAAGTTTGTGGTGGTATATTTTTATGATATCTTGGTGTATAGCAAGAGTGAGGAAGAGGATCTAAATCACCACACACAAGTGCTTGAGTTGTTGGAAAAGGAGAAGTTATTTGGTAACTTCCAAAAAGTGTACCTTCTTCACTTCGGAGGTGACTTTCCTTAGCTATATAGTCTCGGCCCAAGGTGTGATGGTGGATAAAAGTAAGGTGGAAGCCATTAAGTCTTGGCCCATTCCCAAAAGTATCCATGATGTTTGGAGTTTCCATGGTTTGGCTTCTTTCTACCGAAGGTTCATTAAGAATTTTATCACTATCACAGCCCCATGACTGAAGTGCTAAAGGGAGTTCATTCAAGTTGAATGTTAAGGCTTTGAAACAATCAAGTTCAAGCTCACTCAAGCTCCGGTCCTAGCACTACCAAGCTTTGATAAGGTATTTGAAGTTGAGTGTGATGCCTCCGGAGTAGGCATTGGTGGAGTTCTTTCTCAAGAAGGTAGACCTCTAGCCTTCTTTAGTGAGGAACTTTGTGATTCAAGGGAAAATACTCAACTTATGACAAGGAGTTTTATGCCATTATTTGGTCACTTGAGCATTGGAGCCATTACTTGGTGGCCAGTGAGTTCATTCTCCATTCTGACCATAAGGCACTTAAATACATACAAGGGCAGCATAAGTTGAATCCGAGGCATGGCAAGTGGGTAGAATACCTCCAAACATTCCATTTTACCATCAAGCACAAATCTGGAAAAATGAACAAAGGGGCGGACGCTTTGTCAAGGAGGTATCTTCTCTTATTTCAATTAGAATCTCATGTTCATGGTTTTGAGCATCTAAAGTTTGTGTACATTGATGATAAAGACTTTGGAGAAAATTATCAAACTTGCCAAAATCACCCAAGAGGAGAGTTTCTAGTCCAAAATGGGTTTCTTTTCAATGGCACTCGGTTGTGCATTCCTCATTGTGGCACAAGAGAGCTATTAATCTGAGCGATACATGGTGGAGCCTTGGCTGGACATTTTGGTATCAACAAGACCGTGAGCATGCTTAGAGAGTAGTATTATTGGCCCAACATGGAGAAGGATGTGCAAGACATCTTGAAGAGGTGTGTGGTGTGTCAAGCGGCTAGGAGTCACTCCCTTCCTCAAGGGCTCTACACCCCTCTTCCTACACCCAATCAGCCATGGGAAGATGTGAGCCTAGACTTCATACTAGGCTTGCCATGAACATAAAGGAACAAGGACTCAATTCTGGTTGTTGTAGATCGATTCTCCAACACCCCTCTTCCTACACCCAATCAGCCATGGGAAGATGTGAGCCTAGACTTCATACTAGGCTTGCCATGAACATAAAGGAACAAGGACTCAATTCTGGTTGTTGTAGATCGATTCTCCAAGATGGCTCATTTCATTCCATGCAACAAGACAAATGATGCAACTTATGTGGCGGATTTGTATTTCAAGGAGATTGTTAGGCTCCATGGCATTCCAAGAACTATGGTATCGAATAGAGATAGAAAATTCTTGAGTCAATTTTGGATTACTATTTGGAAGAAGTTGGGAACCAAGCTACAATTCAGCACTACTTGTCATCCTCAAACGGATGGAGAAACCGAAGTCACAAACCGAACATTGGGCATGCTTCTAAGGGCTTTGATCAAGACCAACATGAAGGCTTGGGATGAACTTCTTGCTCATGCTGAATTTGCCTACAATGGAGCCCCATGCAAAGCCACGGGTGTTGGTCCCTTCAAGGTAGTCTATGGAGTTAAACACTTACTCCTTTAGACTTGACATCGAGAGGAGGAAAACCAAGCGTGGAGGTTGCCAAAAGGGTGCGAAAAATTTAGAAAATACATGAGAAAGTAAGGGCCAAAATTGAGCACACCTAAGGAAAGAGCGCTTTCCTTCCAAAAGAAAGAGCAAATTGATGCCAAGGGTTGAAGGTCCATTTGAGATACTTTAAAGGATAAATGACAATACATACAAGGTAGATGTCCCAGTAGAATTTGGAGTCTCGGCGAGCTTCAACGTGGCTGACCTATCACCCTACCTTGAAGATGACACCTTACAGAATTTGAGGGAAAATTCTTCCCTGCAAGGGGAGGATGATGGAGACATCCTGACTAATCAAGCTACTAAGGGTCATGGCTTAGTAGCAAAGGTGCAAGAAGAGCTACTATGGAGTGAAGATCAACTTTGGGTTGTTAAGTCCCCTATTCTAATCCGAGTTGAGCAAGCTAGCAAAGGGTTAGAAGAGCCCTAAAACTCCCATCATCAAAACCTTGTTAATACCAATAAAAGGTTCCTAGGAGTTGAACCAACAATAAAAGCGGAAGAGGCTAAAATGGGCAAAACAAGCAAACCGGTCAGATTCGGTCCAAATCTGCGCAACAGTCTTTGGAGGTCAAAATATCAATGTTCGAAGGGTCAAATGCAAGGTCAAGGTACATGGATGCAAAATAGACTTGTGGAACATTCTAGAGAAACCGGAACCACTTCATTGGGTGGAGGGAATCAAATTATAGAGCCAATCAAAGTGAAGCTTGGAGAAGAGGAAATCTAATACTTGGCTAGAATTGCTCCATGAATAGTATCCACATGTTCCCTCTTAGTGGAAGCATCTTCTTGGATTATTCTCTATGCTTACTGTAATCTCATCCCTTGATCTTGTAAGGCCTCTAATGGCCATTAGATTATCCTTTGATATCACTCTTTGTATGCACTACATATACACCTCATACCCGGTTGTAAACATTTACTTTGATTGAATGAAAATCGAATGGGCTTAGTGCTCTTCACCCTTAAAACTCTTGCTTGCTTATCTTAGTGTGGCAAACTAAGTGGTGACCTTTCAAGTCCTTGGAGCAAGCTAGTGGAGTTTCTTATCTAGCCCATACCTTATGCCTCAAGCCGACAATGGTGGTGATTTCTTATCCATTGAAAGCTTAATCTCTATCCTTTTGTGTTTTTCATTTTGGCGATCGACTTCATTCCCCTTTAGCTCGTTTCCAACCAAGTTTATGCTCGCATACATCATCTCCTCTCGAGTGATTAGCCAAGTTCTTGTGGTTTAGTGTTCCATTGGTCATTTCTAAGTCCATTATGAGTCGCTCGAATTGCGTTTTGTGTACTCGTTTCGGGATCGATGTAGCTCGTCATTTTGCGTACTCTCTCTGCTCGGTATTTTGAGTTTGAGCCTGGCCAGTGAGGGCACTCCTTATAACTAGTAGTTCACCTTCATCTGGTCCTTCTTCTACCACCTCTTCATTCTCACACATGCAGCATTCGAGTCGGATCCCTCTTTCATTCCCTAAAACTCATCTATGGTCTGTTTGGTACTCGGCCAATTAGATGATTTTCTTGTTGGCACATTCCGAGGCGTAGCGCCCTAGTCCCTGGCACTTGAAACACCTTGGGTTCCCATTCTGATGTATCCTTGGAGCAAGAGGATAAAGAGGGCAAAAAGGGTTAAGGCATTAAGAAATCACACCGGGCGGAATGGGTGTTTACGTGTGCGGTTACGGGAAATAGATGGATTGGGATTGTTTTTGGTGGACTTTGGGCTTGAGTTGTGGAGGGCAAAGGCTTATGATAATGAGGAGGGTGTCGTAAAAAGAGGGAGTCAATCAAAGAATAGAACACCCTGAACTTAAGGCAAACAGATCGACTCTATGCGTCCGTAAATCCAGGATGATACGCCTTGATGGTTTTGGTGGAGGGGCCAGGATAGAGCTTTGCTGAAGCTGAAACTTAGCACACATCAACTTAACACCCTGATAATGAAGTGGTAAAATGATGGATAGCAAATGAGCTATATTGTGAGAGAGGGGAATTTGTAAGTTGAGTAACCCGATAGGGCTAAAAGCTGGATTAGGATAAGAAACACCACCTAATCTGGTTTTAAGGCACAAAGGATTGGGCTAGATAGAAACACCAGTAGTTTGCACCAAGGACCTGATAGAACATCACTTAGCTTACCACACTAAGATAAGCAATCAAGAATGCGGGGTGAAGAGCACACGACTCACTCGATTTTCATTCATAAACATAAGCTTCTATTTTACAAGGGTGAAGCCACTAGTATATATAGTGCTTCAAAGTAAGGTAGCTCTATACAATCTAATGGCTATTAGAGCCTTACAATATCAAGGGTGGGGATTACATAAGGAATAATTAAAAGAGGACAAAACAAAAGGCTCCAGGTTGGGGAACATGTGGTTCTCAATCTTGGAGCATTTACGGCCAAGTATTTATTTCCCTTCCTCAAGTTGCACTTTGATTGGCTGTATCTTTTGATTCCCTTCTCCAAATTTGGCTTTCTCTATATGTTTGGAAATCTTAGAGAGTCAGCTTTCGACCCATATGCTGGTCAAACCTATTGGACCTCCGAGCAAGAAGATATGGGCCTCAAAAGTTTAGGTGTGCGGAATTGCCAAAGCTGCCTGGTTTTGAGAATTTGGCAAAAATAAGGCTCTTCTCTTATTATCACCATTGCTACTTCAAATGATCACTTCTTAGCTTTATTGTGGACTTAATAACAAAGAGTTTTAGGGCACTCCTAACCCTTAACATGCTTGGAAAATCTTAACCAAAAGAGGTGATTTTGCTTCCCTTGGTTGTGCTTCACTCAAAATTAGCACCTTTTGTATTTTAGACATCAAGCCATGACTCTTAGTGACTAAGTTTGAGGTAGTGGTGGGGAGATCTCCTTCACATTCGGCTTGCATTGGGCTTATGAGGAGCTTGTGGAGATTTTTGAGTTTGAGGTGGAGGGGTTTGTTTTTGTGGAGTTAGGGTTGAGTTGGTTACAGGGAAGTAGGGGGCTTGGGTTGGTTGTCGGGTGATGTACCCTTGGATCAAGAGGAAAAAAAGTCAAAGAAGGGTTAAGGCATAAAGGACTCACACCCGGGCAGAATGGTGAGTTTATGCACGGTTATAGGAAAATGGATGGATGGGGATGATTTCGGTGGAGTTTGGGCTTGACTTTTGGAGGAGGAGGGCTTAAGACATTAAGGAAGACATGGTAAAAGAGGGGAATCATCCAAGGGTTAAAAATCAACTTTTACAATCAAAGGATGTGATGTATTCATCAAAATAAAAGGACAAAAGGTAAATAATTATACTAGAAAAAGGATAGCGAGAAAAAGGAGGGGAACTACGGAATTAGTAGTACAAAATAGTACAGCTTCGAGTCCGGTGACGGTTGCAATCATTACCACCAAATTCCGTTGCATTATGATCCTTAATCTTTCCTCTTAGTCTGAGTTCTTCTTCTTCGAATGTAGTTTTCAGCTTCTCCGGACTCAGAGCAAATACTTCCTCCATGCTTGGAAACTAACTATCAATATATACAAGAGGGTGTGGCTTCCGTTAGTTTAGAGGTTAGTTTCCAGCATAGAGGAAGTGTTTTCTCCGAGTCCGGAGAAGCCGAGAACTACACTAAGAAGAAGAAGAACTCGGACTAGATGTGACTCAAGACAGCCAAGTTTCGAGCCTTAGAAACTAGCCACTTGCAAGCTGGTTTCCTAGGCTGCAACCTACCTTTTGGTGGTCCAATGAGAAGCCTTCCGGTGACAAGATCCACTCATTACGAATCTTTTCAAGCCAAGTCACAACAGGATCAAAAGGAAGGATTTCCATTGGCTCGGTCGGAATCGTGCGGAAAGTTTCGTTTTCTATTTTGCTAAGATTAATCATTGTAATTAGTGGTGATTAATCATGATTAGTCTTAATCTTTCCTTAGCACTTAGGCAAGATATTTTGGAGGGAAATGCCATCTATAAAAGGGCCTCCCCACTGGTGTAATAAACATAACTTTTGATGAATTAAAAAACCCCTTTGTTATAGACTTTAGAGTGTGTTTCAACTCGAAAGCGCAGAGTGAATTGACTTTCTAAACAAATCCTTAGTTGATGTATCTCGTTTGGCAATCGAGTGGTGATCTGCTAGGTTTAGAAAATGCAAAGTGAATTGGTTTCCTAGCTACCCCTTACTATCTTAGAATATGCAGAGTGAATTGGTGTTCTTAGTTAGTTTGACACTATTCTGTTACTTGGTCTTACATTCTATCTTTGAAAACGCAGAGTGAATAAGTTTTCTTGGTCGGTTTGTTACTATCCCGTCACTTGGTCTTATGTAGTTGATTTCCTTAAAATCCAATTGCCAACACATCCTTGACATTTCCTTCCATTCATCCATTCTAGCTCCCCATCGGACCCATTACCCACCACATTTCTAAGCTTCGCCCCCATATGCCACTGAAGCCTAACTAAGACCCCTTCGAGCTTGACTTGGTGCAATCATAAGCAACCATTAGGGATTGTTTTGAACCAACCTACAATGTCCAAAAGTAACTAAAAGTGTCTCAATTATTACAGACCTAATAGTTCCTTAAAATAGAAAATTATGCTTGAAAACTAAGAACTCAACATGTTGAATTTGGAATTCATGCATGGACATTCCTTCTCTTCATAAATCATCTTCGTTGATGGCATTTAGGACTTGTCCAAGGCTTTGGCAGCTTCAAATTGCATTTCTCCAAATTTTGATGCAAGTCTTTGATGTGTAGTGAGGCGGAAGCAAAAACAAATGGGAAAAACCGCAAGAAGTGCAGCTGGGCAGAATAGGGTCTGATTGCACAGTCTTGGGAGATCGGGTGAAAGGATGGGTAAAAGTGCTTGGCTTTGGCTGAAATTTGGTGGGGAGGTAGGTAACTGGTAAAGGAAGGTTGTGACCAAGTTTCGGGAATTTTGGATAAGGGGAACGTCCTGAACAAATAGCCAGAAGTTGATGTAGCCGGCTGGATGAGCAGAATGACACCCTTTGTTTGGTTTTAATGTAGAGGATGGAAGGTTTCTTGGATGCGGCTGAAATTTGGTGGAATGGAAGTAGATGGACTGGAAAGAAGGTGGTTAAAATTTGGAGAAAAATGGCTGAGTATTTTGTGAGTTATGGGCTGGCAAAGTGAGGGATAGTACCAAGGTTCGGCTCGGATATAGCAACACCACCGAGTGAACCAAGGGGCGCTCCTAAGCGATCCGGATACAGCAACACCAGCGGGACTTAAGAGACTCAAAGGACACCACCGTGAGGCCAAGCACGGATACAGCTTTGAGGATTCAAAAACGAGCAATCCAGCTCAAGAGTATTAACTCAAATATATTCATCAAAAAGTGTCCTTACATGGAGTTTAGGAGCTGAATTTATAATGCCTCATGTTGGCATTTTACATATCCGAACACTAAGCTGAAAATAATGCAAAATTGATAATAAAACTAATTAGATTCTTTCCCCTCCTCCAAGTTAAGCTAGAGTAAATCCTAGCCAAGTATTACAAAATTGGGAACATGTGGCCTTGCTTGTTTTCCCCTTCTTCAAGCTTCTTGATTCTTTGATGCTTCTAGAATGCCTTGTCATCCTTTTTCCTTGTTGCTTCATAACCGGCTAGGCTTCACCCCATGTAAATATGGACCGCCCATATTCAAGCATCATCTTATTTATGTACTTAAGAGCACAAAATGGCAATGTTCCTTGGTTTGACTTGACCATGCACACTTGCTTTACCTTGGAGGTTTTTGGGTGGCTAACTACAACTATTCTTCTTGGCTAAATTAATAACCAATTATTTATGAACCAAAACATAAAAACTCAAAGTTTTGGACTTGTCATCCTCCGGAGTCCATGAGCACCATTTGGTTGAATTGCAAGCTTTTCCCCTTAATCATGAAATAATCAAGTATTTTTGGTGGAACCTTAGACATACAAAGCTTCTCAATATGAACATCTTTGAGGTCAAATTGCAATGCTGTCCACTCTCCATCAGTCTTTATCTCCTAGCTAAACTTGTGCATCTTATACGAGTCCGAATGTTTAGTCACCTATTAGCCGCATTGCAGGTGGTTTTGGTCCATCTCAAAGAATTCATAACAAAGCTAAAATACTATCTAAATTATTACAATGATTTGTTCCTCAAATAAATAAAATTGTTCAAGTGGCAACGAATAAGATTAGGGTCACTCAAAAACTAAGTGAGGTTAGTTCGAGTATGAATCAGGCTGATGTAGTTTGAAAAGGTAATCTCCTCCTTAGCGGGGACACATATATAAGGGACATAGCTTGAAACTCTGCGTCACACCCTTGACCAGCCGGACTAGACTTTGGGGTCGCTTCTCTATTCACTCGGAGGTGCTGTCTCGTATTGGACTCGGAAAATGAAGACTCCTCCCTATTGTGCTCCTTTTTCAGCAAGTTCACTTTGAACAACTCCATCCTATCCTTAACCTGTAAGGTCGAACCCTAGACTCTCCTTTCTTGCGCTAGTGGCTTAGACCGTGCTTGACTACTTGATTCTAAGTTCCGGATATGACTTAGAATTGTAGAACCCGGCCTGGCTATTTGAGAGGGTGGAAAGGCATCGGTGACCATGGTCCGACCCTAGTTTCTCTTTACTTCCTCGGGAGTTAACCGATCCCGATTCTCCCTGGAGCAACTGCATAAGGCGTTAGTAGCTAGGAATAATGATGATAGAATATTGTCATAAAAAAACACAAGTTTCTAATTGAAACAATAGTAGGTACCTTACGGACGAGCATCAACACCCTTGTTAAGCTTCCCGATTTGTTCTTGATCGAGAAATGAAAGGCCTAAAGGTACTCAACCTATTTTGCATGTCGCGGGTTCAACTTGTATTGGCGCTGAATATACTTGAGAGCTTCATGATCTAAGTGCAAGATGAACTCATGAGCCACTAAGTAATGACTCTAGTACTCTAATGACCAAATGATAGCATAGAACTCCTTGTCATAAGTAGAGTATCTTCGCTTTGTATCATATAGCTTCTCATTGAAATATGCGGTTGGACGACCTTCCTAGGTCGGAACTCCGCCAATGCCCACACCCGAGGAATCAAATTCTACTTCTAAGATTTTTTCAAAGTTGGGCAAGGCTAAGACTGGAGCTTGAGTCGGTTTCGCTCTAATAGCTTCGGAAGATTTCTAAGCATGAGGTGTCCACATAAAGGAGCTCGTTTCGAGCACCTCAATCATAGGAGCAATGCTAGTGCTTGAAGTCTTTAATAAACCTCCTATAAAAAGATAGAAGCCCATACAAGCTTCGCACATCGCGTATGCTTTTAGGGGTAGGCCAGGTCAAAATAGCCTCAATCTTGCTCTCATCCAACTTTACTCCTTCAGTTGAAACAACATAACCCGAAACGTAACTTCGAGTTGAAGAATGAACACTTCTTCAAGTTCCCGTACAACTTCTCTCTTTGCAGCGGTTGAAAAACTTGTATAATGTGGTCGAGAATGTTCTTCCTCATTATGACTATAGATCATAATGTCATCAAAGTCGACCACATCAAATTTCCGGATGAATGGTCCGAAAATCCGATTCAGGAGTCGTATGAATGGGCTTGGAGCATTGGTCGGACCAAAGGGCATGACAAGCCACTCATACAAACCTCCTTGGTTTTGAAGCGGTTTTCCATTCATCTCCTTCTCCGATTCCGATTTGATAATATCCACTTCGAGGTCAATCTTAAAAAGATGTTAGAACCGTGCAGGTCATCCAACATATCTTCAAGTCGTGGTATAGGATGCCTATACTTGATAGTGATCTTGTTAATAGCACGACTATCTATACACATCATCGTAGAACCATCCTTCCGAGATACTAACAAGGTTGGTACAACACAGGGGCTCATACTTACTCACTGAGACCTTTAGACACCAACTCGTCAACTTGTCTTTGCACTTCGAGGTGTCTTTGGGTTTCATTCTGTAGGCTGGCTTGTTTGGCAAGATAGATCCTGGGATAAGGTCAATGTGTTGTTGGATATTTCTTGTGGGTGGTTGATGGAGACCTCCCAAGTAATCAAGCTACTAAGGGTCATGGCTTACTAGCGAAGGTGCAAGAAGAGCAACTTTGGAGAGAAGATCAATTTTGGGTTGTTAAGTCACCTATTCTAAATGGAATTGAGCAAGCTAGCAATGGATTAAGAGAGCCCTAAAACTCCCATTATCACGACCATGTTAATACCAATAAATGGTCCTTAGGAGTTGAACCAAGAATAAGAGTGGAAAAGACTAGAATGAGCAAAACAAGCAAACCAGGTTAGAACCGGCCAAAATCGACACTACAGTCATTATAGGTCAAAACATCAATGCTCGGAGGGTCAAATGCAAGGTCAAGCTGCATGGGTGCATATTAGACTTGTGCAACACTCTAGAGAAATCGAAAACACCTCATTTGGTGATGGCAATCAAAATCTATAGCCAATCAAAGTGAAGCTTGCACAAGGGGAAATCAATACTTGGCTAGAATTGCACCTTGAACAAGTAACCACATGTTCCCAAATAGAAGCTTCTTTTTCGTGTTCTCTTTTGATTATTCCTAGTGTAATCTCCACCCTTAATATTGTAAAGCTTTATTAGCCCTTAGAATAGTCGCTATTCCACCTAGAAGCACTATAAATAGTGGCCTCATTCCTTGTAAAACAGCAGATTATGTTGACGAATGAAAATTGAGTGAGTCTGTGTGCTCTTCTCCTAAAACTCTTAATTGCTTTATTTAGGCTTCGCAAGCTTAGTTGTGTTCAATTAATTCCAAAGGCTCAAGCTGGTGGTGTTATCTCGTATCTAGCCTAAACCTTCGGTGCCTCAAGTTAACAATGGTGGTGAATCTGTATCCATTGGAAGCTTGATTTCTATCCGGTTACCCTTCTTACGACCCTCATATCTCCTAAACCCCAAGGATTCTGACCTTAAAATTTTACACACTCATTATCCATTGACTTGAGACTTCCCCCACAAATTTCAGATCTATCTCAGCTCTATATCGTTCCCCTCCACCAGAACTATGAAGCCAAGTATGGGCAACCCAAAGAGGATAGAGTTGAGCATGAAAAGAAGTTTTATCTCATGGAGAATCTTGAAGTGGTAACCAAAGTAGTAGATGAAGGAGAGCCTCTAAAATTAAATGGTGTATTTGCTATGAGGTGTTCTTTTCCTTTGTATTTAGAAGATTGTGAAGTTGTTCTTGAGTAATTTAAATGGACGTTTATCGTCGAAAGAGACCTTCAAAGGTTGTACCAGAATGTGTGAAGTGACCAAAAGGTGTTTTGGCTATCTTGTTTTCACTTAAATGTTGGAGCCACTACTTTGTGATTCAAGGGGTCCTATTGTATTTAATATATTTTCAAGGTCAGCATGTATTAAGCTCTCATTATGGCAAGGGAGTTTAACTTCCATGGATATTCCCTTTTCCAACCGAGTGCCAAACCGAGAGGTGCAACCAAGGAGCCAATGAGTTGGCAAGGAGGTATATCTCATTAACTCCATTGGAAAATTGTGCTTTCCACTTTCCATCTAATGTGCTTGTATGGTGTTGATCATGATTTTGGAGAGCCTTGGTCCATGACAAACCAAATTGGAGTGATTATAGCTTGTGGAGAACTCCATTGTGCATCAAATCTGTCCAAAAGGCCCTTCGTCAAATGCCTCTCACACTCTATCCAATGGCCCTCAATCAGCCCTCAAGAGACCTTAGAGCGGTTGGAATGGTGTGAATCCAAGATGAGGTATTTCATTTATTCTCCATTGGCAGCTTGTGAATTTGATTTGGAGCACTCAACATTTCTATGTTTTTATGCCAAGAATGTGGAGAGTAAGCTCATACTTATACCATTGAAGTTGTGCCATTATACTTGTGAGTTTGATCATGGAGAGATTGCATGGTGCTCTTACTAATACAATCTGTCCATGGGTGATGGATATTGGCCAAGGGCTATAACATACTTGTTCATGATCTCCTTACATACCAAAAAGCCAAGAGCCATGAATTCATATCAAAGCTACAAGGGAGCTCAAAACCAAGCGGAGATCAATTTTTGGCACCTAAAGTCTACTTTTATGGATTGACTTTTACAAGCTTTAATTAAGCTTGGTGATTGAGGCAAATTATCTTTTATGTTTTATGGTACAT
The DNA here is from genome assembly GCA_021018815.1 of Talinum fruticosum. Lineage (NCBI taxonomy): Eukaryota > Viridiplantae > Streptophyta > Magnoliopsida > Caryophyllales > Talinaceae > Talinum > Talinum fruticosum. The sequence continues at coordinate 2,393,398 of JAITYX010000040.1, forward strand.
AAATAATTATTGTCCAAGAGTTGGAGCAAAATAAATCCACAAAGAGAAGTCCAAAATGCCAAAGGGTTCAAAACCGAGCACCAAGCACAAATCTGGCGGTTAAAATCCAAGGGCCGAATGAGCCATATTTGGATGTCCAATGTTGGTTACCAAGGAAGGGAGTCCATGGCCAGCATAAGGAGGATTCTAGAAGCATTTCCAAGCATCATCTCTAGTGGAAGAATCCATGTGTTGGACCTATGACAAGCTTTCTTACACAAGGGGAAGAGAATACTTGGCTAGAAATGATTTATCTTTTCAACCACATGTTCCCAAGTTGGCTTGGACAAGGGGCTAATACATCTTAGGCCATTGATCTTGTAATCTTTCTTTTAGGCCTTAGATTATGTTTTAGTTTTGATTTATTTTCAGCATGTTTTATTTCCTATAAATAGTTTATGCATTCAGCCATGTAAAGATAGACTATGATGAATATATGAACTTGAGCATTGCTCTTTTCGACATGGATTTCTCGGCCCTTGAATTCTCATTGCTGTATCCTAGATTGGCATCTAGGTGGTGTTCTTACAGTCTCGCGGAACATATATGTTTAAAGTTGTCGAGTAAACTTAAGCATATTAAAGTAAAACTAAAACAATAGGCTAGTAAAGATTTTAGGAATCATTCACAAAAGGTTGAAAAAATTCTTTATAGCTACAGAATGTTGAAGATAAATTATTTAGTAGACCCATGTAATGTTAGACTCATCAATTGACAAGCTCGGTTGATCAAACAAAGAGAAAGATTATTATTGTTTAATCAGAAATACTAGGGAAAATTCTATAGAAAAGAATGGCTCACTAAGGGGTAGACAAATTCTAAATTTTTTCATAGGTGTTGTGCCTACAGGAAACGTAAATCGAGTATTTTTAGAATTAAAGATGAATCGGGGTTATGGATAAATGATAAGGCATCCTTACAACAAAAGTTTGTTACTCGACTTTACTCAATGTTATCGTTCTCGGGTAAGATCCACTCGCATCAACACTACGTATTGATTTGAAAGTTATTTCTAATGACGAAAATAATCAGCTTATATTGCCAATGTCCCTAGATAAGATTAAAAGTGTTGTTTTCGAAATAAACCCAGCCAAAGACCCCGGCCCGGATGGGTTTGGTGCATGCTTCTTCCAATAACATTGGAATATCATAAGAAATGACATTATTAAATGTATCACAAAATTTTTTTAATCATGGTAAGTTATTGAAAGAGGTCAATCATACTTTTATTACTTTAATTCCGAAAATTACAAGTCCTACTACAGTTCATTTCGGGACTAATTAGTTTATGTAACGACCTTTATAAGATCATTTCTAAAATCCTTGTTAATAGATTACGTCCGGTTCGCAAAGAGTAATTAGCCCCTATCAAAGTGCCTTTGTGCCAAATAGAGATATTCATGATAATATTATTTTTGGCACATGAAGTCATTGATCGATTGAAGGTGCCCCTTGGTTCACTCGGTGGTGTTTCACGTATCCAAGCCAGAACCTCGGTTCTATCCAGCGACTTTCCATCCTCATATCTCTTAATCCACAAATCATCTCCTCCCCAAATTTCACCCACATCATTATACATGAGTTGAGTCCATTCCCTCCAAATCTCAGCTCAAACCAAGAAGAACTACGCCCTCCACCCTTGAATCAAACAAAGAGACTCATCCTAGACAGTCGGCCTAGAACTCGACTTTCAACTCCGTGATCAAGGTCTTCCCGACCTCCAAAAATTCCCATATTTTTGCCCAACCTTATTGGCCCAGTTAATAACCATACTGTCAAATTTCAGCTTCAAATTCATCCATTTGCCCCTCCTTTCACCCTTTTTCCTATAACCGCACCTGCAGACACCAATCTGTCCGGTTGCCTTTTTTGGGTTTTCTCTTCTTCTTTTGCTTCCGCTCCCACTATACATCAACTTTGGTATCAGAGCAAGTTCTGATCCTTGGTGGATTGTATCCTATCCCATAAAACCCAAAAACACAAAAATAGCTAGCCCCACAAAAAACCAAAACCACAAAAAAATTTTACGCCCAATTTTTTCTTTCGATCGTGAACACCACTTGACATTGGGTTTTTGAGTGCTGAAATGGCTCCTTCTAATTTTGAGTTGGTCAATCTATTTGTGCCTAAATTTTATGGCCAACAAGAACTCTTTCTTAGTTGGTTCATCAAGGTTGAAGAGGCCTTTGAAAAATTGAGGTTAGAAGAGCATGAGAAAATGGAGATTGTTGTATCTAAGTTGAGGAATCATGCCCTCACTTGGTGGACAATATAGAAGATGAGAAGGAAGAAAAGAGGCAAAGCAAACGTGCACACATGGGAAAAGCTAAGAGGCAAATTGTTGAGAAAGTTTGGTCCACTTCATTACAAGACTCATCTATCCAAGACCAAGCCTATTAACAAGGGGAGTTCATCTTCCTTTTCCCTAAATTTTCAGCCCCCTCTTTTTCTCCTTCCAAAACCCCAAATGTCCAGCCCCACTCACCTCCACAAAACGCCCCAACACACCACAAAAACAGCCCCACATTTCCCCACCGAAGCCAACAAACCAGCCCCCACTTCTTTCACCTCAAAACACCAAACCAAGCCCTCAAAAATCCTCACCAACGTTCGGTGACTCCCCTTCCTTTCCACCACAAACCCTCAACCAAGTTTTTCTTTGGTTGAATGTAAAGAGCACTATGAGGAGCATGGAGAGAATGAACCACACTTTGCCTTGTCTCCCAAGTTTGAAGAGCATATTGAGAACAAATTGGAGGATGTGTGCCAACCAAATGATTTTGAGTTGCCTCCAACGTTTGATGAGTTGCTTGAGGAGCAAGATGAGCAAAAAGAACTTGAGGCTAGCTTTGATATGGTGGAACCCTTGAGCCTCCAACTTTCGGTCATCCTACATCCACTTGGCTTCCAATCGTGTTTGAAAGGTAAAGGATTCCAATCACATTTTTGGTGTCCTAAATTTTTTGGTAGTAACAAGAATCATCTTGGAAAATTTTGGAGCATGATCATGATTTTTGATGCTTGTTACTTGTTGGATAGACCTTGGTTGTTGGATTGGCTTGTTATTCCATATGAGGTGTCAAGCACTCCTAATAGCTACATGTGTTCTAATGACCAAGATTGTGAATGCTACAATGAACATTCTGTTTTGATGATTAATGATGAAATTCTTGGTGAGAAAATGAGCCGTGTGCTAGCTCTTGTGGACAGCCGTATGCTAGCTCATGTGGACAGCCCCTTGGGTGATTTCATGGAATATTTATGTGAGTCCATTTGAGACCAAACCGGATGTTTATGGACAGCCCCTATCTTATGTCCATTGATGAAATTTTTGGTGTGGAAATGAGCCTTCCCAATCACTACATTATACCCACCGAGCAAATCCACACAAATCCATTTCCCCCACAAACACATTCTGTCCAGCCTTGGTCTCATTCTGTCCAGCCCCTATTTTTCCCCACAAAAATCCCAACTCCTCCTCCCAAAATATACCATGTCCCAGGCTCAAACCGAAGATGTTTTAGGAGCCAAGGAGTTGAGCATTTTGCCACAAAAATCCCAAACCGAGTATTTGCTCCTAATCCGGCCGAATGTGAGCTGTCCAAAATGCATAAAGTTGAGCATGATTCTTATTCTCCATGGACAGCTTGTGAGCTTCATGTGGAACACCTAACGTTCCTATGTGTATATGCCAAGAATGTGGAGAATACTCTTATACTTGTGCCCATGAATTTGTGCCATGATATTTCCAAATTTTGTTGTGCATTTATGAGGCCAAGTAAACGGAAAGCATCCTACAAATTCAGCCCCAAAATTCAATGCAAACGAATGGTTACCAAACCGGGAAGCTTGATGTGTAGTGGCGGAAGCAAAGAAAAAGATGGAAAAACCGCAAAACACACAACCGGGCAGAACAGGACCTGCAGGTGCGGTTCTGGGGAAAAGGGTGAAAGGAGGGGTAAATGATGGAGTTTTTGGACGAAATTTGGTGGAAGGTTAGTTAACTGGTTGGGGAAGGTTGTGGTAAAATTTGGGCAGCAGCCAAGGTCGGGATCACCTTGAGCCAAACGCAAACAGAAAGCCTCGCTGGGTGGCTGTCCAGAATGAGGTTCTTTGTTTGTTTTTGGTGCTGGGGATGGAGTTCTTCTTGGATTGAGCTGAGATTTGGAGGGAATGGACTCAACTCATGTAAGATGAAGTGTGTGAAATTTGGGAAAGAGATGATTTGTGGATTGGGAGATATGGTTGATGGAAGTCGCTGGATAGAACCTGGATTCTGGCTTGGATACAGAAACACCACCAAGCTGAATCAAGGGGCGCTCTCAAACGGTCCGGATACAGAAACACCACTGGGGTTTGGGAGACTCAAAGGACACCACCTAGATGCCAACCTAGGATACAGCTTTGAGGATTTAGAGGCTCGAGAAATCCATCCCGAAAAAGAGTATAACACTCAAGGTTTGTATATTCATCAAAAAGTGTCTTTACAATGAAGCATATGAGCTGAATTTATAATGCCTAGCCTTGGCATTGTACATAACCGAAAACCATGCTGAAAACAATACAAAAATGAAAATGAAACTAATTAGATTCTTTCCCCTCCTCCAAGCTAAGCTAGAGTAAATCCTAGCCAAGTATTACAAAATTGGGAACATGTGGCCATGCTTGTTTTCCCCTTCTTCAAGCTTCTTGATTCTTTGATGCTTCTAGAATGCCTTGTCACTCTCCTTCCTTGTTGCTCCATATCCGGTCATGGTCCATCTCATGTCAATATGGACCGTCCTCAATTAAGCATCATCTTATTTATGTACTTAAGCATAAAGTGGCAATGTTCCTCGGTTTGACTTGACCATGCATACTTGCTTTGCCTTGGAGGTTTGTTGGTGGCTAGCTTCAACTATCCTTCTTGGCTAAATTAATAACCAATTATTTATGAACATAAAGACATAAAATAACACACCCTTGGCTTTGCATCCTCCCGGATCAAAAATAATTAAAACAAATTCATGCCCTTTTTGTTGATTCCCGGCATGCTAGCTTCCTTAGAATGAATATCTTTCAGCTCAAAATGTGGGGCTGTCCACTCTCCATCAAAGCTTGAATGGATGCTAGCAAAGAGAAATGGCCACCATCTATGGGTTGGCCGAAGCTAATGCCAAAGGGCAAACAAAATGAACAAGTGATTTAAGAAGTGTGTTGTGGTTAGCCTTACTATGCACTCTCCTTACCTATGGACATACCCGAATTTGAGGACAAATTCTTTCTAACAAGGGGAGTATGATGGATATTGGCCAAGGGCTAAAACATACTTGTTCATGATCTCCTTACATGCCAAAAAGCCAAGAGCCATGAATTCATATCAAAGCTACAAGGGAGCTCAAAACCAAGCGGAGATCAATTTTTGGCACCTAAAGTCTACTTTTATGGATTGACTTTTACAAGCTTTAATTAAGCTTGGTGATTGAGGCAAATTATCTTTTATGTTTTATGGTACATAAATAATTGTTGTCCAAGAGTTGGAGCAAAATAAATCCACAAAGAGAAGTCCAAAATGCCAAAGGGTTCAAAACCGAGCACCAAGCACAAATCTGGCCGGTTAAACTCCAAGGGCCGAATGAGCCATGTTTGGACGTCCAATGTTGGTTACCAAGGAAGGGAGTAAATGGCCGGCATAAAGAGGATTCTAGAAGCATTTCTAAGCATCATCTCTAGTGGAAGAATCCATGTGTTGGACCTATGACAAGCTTTCTTGCACAAGGGAAGAGAATACTTGGCTAGAAATGATTTATCATTTCAACCACATGTTCCCAAGTTGGCTTGGACAAGGGGCTAATACATCTTAGGCCATTGATCTTGTAATCTTTCTTTTAGGCCTTAGATTATGTTTTAGTTTTGATTTATTTTCAGCATGTTTTATTTCCTATAAATAGTTTATGCATTCATGATGGAGAGTGGACAGCATTGCAATTTGACCTCAAAGATGTTCATATTGAGAAGCTTTGTATGTCTAAGGTTCCACCAAAAATACTTGATTATTTCATGATTAAGGGGAAAAGCTTGCAATTCAACCAAATGGTGCTCATGGACCCTGGAGGGTTACAAGTCCAAAACTTTGAGTTTTTACGTTTTGGTTCATAAATAATTGGTTATTAATTTAGCCAAGAAGGATAGTTGTAGTTAGCCACCCAAAAACCTCCAAGGTAAAGCAAGTGTGCGTGGTCAAGTCAAACCAAGGAACATTGCCATTTTATGCTCTTAAGTACATAAATAAGATGATGCTTGAATATGGGCGGTCCATATTTACATGGGGTGAAGCCTAGCCGGTTATGAAGCAACAAGGAAAAAGGATGACAAGGCATTCTAGAAGCATCAAAGAATCAAGAAGCTTGAAGAAGGGGAAAACAAGCAAGGCCACATGTTCCCAATTTTGTAATACTTGGCTAGGATTTACTCTAGCTTAACTTGGAGGAAGGGAAAAGAATATTGTTTGTTAGCATTTTGTTTTGCATTATTTTCCAGCATGAATTCGGTTATGTAAAATGCCAACATGAGGCATTATAAATTCAGCTCACATACTCCATGTAATGACACTTTTTTGATGAATATATTTGAGTTAATACTCTTGAGCTGGATTGCTCGTTTTTGAATCCTCAAAGCTGTATCCATGCTTGGCCTCACGGTGGTGTCCTTTAAGTCTCTTAAGTCCCGGTGGTGTTGCTGTATCCGGATCGCTTAGGAGCGCCCCTTAGTTCACTCGGTGGTGTTGCTTGTATCCGAGCCGAACCTTGGTACTATCCCTCACTTTGCCAGCCCATAACTCACAAACTACTCAGCCATTTTTCTCCAAATTTTAACCACCTTCTTTCCAGTCCATCTACTTCTATTCCTCCGAATTTCAGCCGCATCCAAGAAACCGTCCATCCTCTACATTAAAACCAAACAAAGGGTGTCATTCTGCTCATCCAGCCGGTTACATCAACTTCTGGCTATTTGTTCAGGACGTTCCCCTTATCCAAAATTCACGAAACTTGGTCACAACCTCCCTTTGCCAGTTACCTACCTCCCCACCAAATTTCAGCCAAAACCAAGCACTTTTACCCATCCTTTCACCCGATCTCCCAAGACTGTGCAATCGGACCCTATTCTGCCTGGCTGCACTTCTTGCGGTTTTTCCCATTTGTTTTTGCTTCCGCCTCACTACACATCAATTCAGCCATGTAAAGATAGACTATGATGAATATATGAACTTGAGCATTGCTCTTTTCGACATGGATTTCTCGCCCCTTGAATTCTCATTGTTGTATCCTAGATTGGCATCTAGGTGGTGTTCTTTGAGTCTTTCAATCCCCGATGGTGTTTTTGTATCCGGACCGATTGAAGGTGCCCCTTGGTTCACTCGGTGGTGTTTCAGTATCCAAGCCAGAACTTCGGTTCTATCCAGCTACTTTCCATCCTTATATCTCTTAATCCACAAATCATCTCCTCTCCAAATTTCACCCACATCATTATACATGAGTTGAGTCCATTCCCTCCAAATCTCAGCTCAAACCAAGAAGAACTCCGCCCTCCACCCTTGAATCAAACAAAGAGACTCATCCTGGACAGTCGGCCTAGAACCCCGACTTTCAGCTCTGTGATCAAGGTCTTCCCGACCTCCAAAAATTCCCATATTTTTACCCAACCTTCTTGGCCCGATTAATAACCATACTTGTCAAATTTCAGCTTCAAATTCATCCATTTGCCCCTCCTTTCACCCTTTTTCCCAGAACCGCACCTGCAGACACCAATCTGTCCGGTTGCCTTTTTTGGGTTTTCTCTTCTTCTTTTGCTTCCGCTCCCACTATACATCAATGGGTGATTGTGACCCTCATGAGTAAATCCAACCAGATTTTTCCATGCCCTAGTGATCTTAATTCAAGCCCTCGGAGTTGAAGTTGTATTTGATTGCATGGTGGTTGATCTTTTCTCTCATTTGGAGGATGTTGTCCATGCGAATTTGTGGGAAAATTCTTTCCAACAAGGGGAGGATGATGGAGACCTCCCAAGTAATCAAGCTACTAAGGGTCACGGCTTACTAGCAAAGGTGTAAGAAGAGCTACTTTGGAGAGAAGATCAATTTTGGGTCGTCAACTCACCTATTCTAAATGGAATTGAGAACGCTAGCAATGGGTTAGGAGACCCCTAAAACTCATCATCAAGACCATGTTAATACCAATAAATGGTCCCTAGGAGTTGAACCAAGAATAAGAGTGGAAAAGGCTTAGAATGAGCAAAACAAGCAAACCGGTCATAAGCGGCCAAAATCGACACTACAGTCTTTAAAGGTCAAAAGTCAATGATCCGAGGGTCAAATGCAAGGTCAAGCTGCATGGGTGCAAAGTAGACGTGTGCAACAATCTAGAGAAACCGAAAACACCTTATTTGGTGGTGGGAATCAAAATCTAAAGCCAATCAAAGCGAAGCTTGCACAGAGGAAATTAATACTTGACCGAATTGCACCTTGAATAGTAACCACATGTTCCCAAATAGAAGCTTCTTTTTCTTGTGCTCTTTTGATTATTCCTAGTGTAATCTCCATCCTTAATATTGTAAGGCTTTATTATCCCTTAGATTAGTCATGGCTATTCTACCTAAAAGCACTATAAATAGTGGCTTCATTCCTTGTAAAAAGGCCGATTTTGTTGATGAATGAAAATTGAGTGAGCCCCTCCCTCAAACCCTTAATTGCTTTATCTAGGCATGGAAAGCTTAGTGGTGTTCAATTAAGTTCAAAGGCTCAAGCTAGTGGTGTTATCCGTATCAAGCCCAAACCTTCGGTGCCTCAAGTTAACAATGGTGGTGAATCTATATCCATTGGAAGCTTGATTTCTATCCGGTTACCCTTCTTACGACGCTCATATCTCCTAAACCCCAAGGATTATGACCTTAAAATTTTACACACTCATTATCCATTGACTTGAGACTTCCCCCACAAATTTCAAATCAATCTCAGCTCTATATTATTCCTCTCCACCAAAAAAATCAAGGCATCACACTCTAATTTTCCTAGGGGCGAGAGGACGGTATTTTTTCCTTCGGTTCAAGGTGATCCCGACCTCCATTTTTCCCCTACTTTTCACCACACCTTCCTCACTCCCTCAATATTTCCCCCTCAAAAATCAAGCCCAAACTCCATCGAAATCATCCCCATCCAACCATTTCTCCGAGCTACGCATAGAACAGGCATTTTGTGCGAGTGTATGTCTTCGTGCCTTAACCATTCTTTGTCCTCTTTTCCTTCTAGCTTAGAGAAATACATCATATTTGGTGTCGGAGCTTAGAGAGATACATCGGTGGTAGGCCAAGGGGTATCTCTTAAGGAAAAACATGGATGTATTGGGTGATAAGTGTTTTGGCTAATGAGTGCCTTAGTTAAGAGGACTCAAATTTGTGCTGACTCGGATGAATCAACTCCTTTAGGGATCCGAGTTCATGATGCATGGACTGGAGATAGGTTTCCCCTCGGGTCATAAGTAACTCGGATGGCCGGGTGTTTGAGGGGTTTGGATTTTGGCGATTGTGAAGGGTCACGTGGGGCTAGGGTTATTTTCTTGCCATTACGAATGAGGTCTGTATGTGTTTTTGAACCCATCATGCATAACTATATGATCAAATAACCAAGGTCTACTGAACAAGTAAATGACATGCATCCATAGGCTTAACATCACACCATAGTTCATTAACATAAGACATCCCAATACTTGAAACATATTAGGCAACGAGAATTAACTATGAAGCCATTACCTTGACTTAGCCATTGTATGTTGTGAGGGTAAGGGCGCAACTTAGTTTGTAACTCAAGATTCTCTACCATGCTCACGAAACAAACGTTGGTGCAACTTCCTCCATCAATAATGAGCGAGCACACTTCCCCTTAATAGTTCCTCTTGTGTGGAATATATTCTCTCTCTAAGGCTCACTTAGATCCTTATATCTGCTCAAGGCTCTCATAATCACAAGTAATTCTCCTTCGTTAGCCTCTTCAACAATCTCTTCTATACCCTCAACAAGGCATAATTCTCCTTATGGCTCATACTCATCCCATATTGGTTCATCACTCTTAGTAATAGTGATTACCATTCGATTTGGGCACTCGAAGCAAAGTGTCCAAATCCACGACACTAAAACACTTGCAGCTCCAACCAACATGAGGTTTGTTACGGGTCTAAGTCCGAGTAGCAATGTGCCTTGACTTAGAACTGAGTTTTTGGACAGCGAGACTTAGATGATTATAAGGGTCAGAAAAACTATTATTGAACTACGTAGGCTTTGATGGTTGAGTTTTAGGGACCTCTCGCTTGAAGGTTCTAACCTTCCTTTCTCTGCTCCATCTTGTGTGCTAGTAGAGACACTTTATCAAATGTAAAGTACTTGTTGCAACTCCACGAGCATTAGCATACCGCGAGTTAAGTCCTTGATGGAAAGTGGACAGCCTCAAAATATGAGGTGAGGGATATCAATCTTGAACGTGCAAGCATGGCCAGGAGACAACCAAAAATACTTGAATTTACTAAGACCATTCTCATCGTACAACTTGACCCCGGAGGGTAGAGGGCCAAGAGATTGTCCTCTTTATGACCTTATGTTTATAAATAAACATATCACTAAGGAAAGTCAAGAAGAGCCGAATCTCACTGCCTAAATCCCTCCATGTTAAAGCCAAGATGAGGCTGGCCATGAAATGTTTCAAGTGCTACCATTTTATGTCCGTTAAACATAAATAATTAAGGGTCGGTCCAAGGGTCCAAAAAGCCTATGTTAAGTGCCTAAAGGAAGCATCCAAAGAAGCCTTATTGAAGGGCATTCTAGAAGCACTACCGAAAGTGGAGAGGAAGATGGTTTGTTAGACAAGAGAGGAGGAAGCTTGCCAAAGGGGAAATCAAACCACGACCACATGTTCCCAAAACCGCAAATACTTGGTACGAATTCATCCTAGCTTAACTTGGAGGAGAGGAAAGAATCTTTGTAATTTTTTTGGTTTTAATTTTCAGCTTTATAAAGTGCCATTTTTAGGCACTATAAATCCAACATGCATACATTGTAAAAAGACACTTTTTTATGATATATATGAGTTTATACTCGAGTTGGATTGCTCACCCTTTTTAAATATCAATTGCTGTATCCAAGTTGGCTACTTGGTGGTGTTCATTGAGTCTTCTAATCTGCCCGGTGGTGTTTCACGTATCCGGTTGGATTGTTGGTGCCCCTTGGTTCCCTCTAGGTGGTGTTTACGTATGTAAGATAGAGCCTTGGTTTTATCCCTTCACTTCACTAGTCCATATCTCCCAAACCGCTCATCCGTTTCACTCCAAACTTCACCCATCCCCAGCCCAGCAAGTGTACTCCATCACCACCAAAAATCGTCTCCATCCCAGAAACCCTCTCGAACCCCACCTTTGATTGTTACGAGAGGATATCACCCTGGACAGATCAACCTGAAACCCTGAATTTTAGCCCTCCGATCAAGGTGTTCCTAGTGATAGAAAATTCCCAAAAAATACTGGAGCTTCATCAACCAGTTGAGAAGCTCCACACCAAAATCAGCTCCAAACTCATCCGTTTGCCCCTCCTTTCACCCATTCTCCTAAGATCACTACCGCGGACCCGCATTCCGTCCGGGTGCTTCGCTTGCGGTTTTGACTTCCCTTTTGCTTCCACCCTCACTACACATCAGTCCTCCTAGATATTTGACTATGGTTCGATCCTCAAACTCATGCAGATCACATTTAATCATTAACCTCTCGAACTCCCTAGTATACTCCTCCACACTCATTGAGCCTTGTTGCTAGTTGTGCAACTTAGAATTATTGTCTTTGATGTATTTAGGTGGTAGAAAATGAGCCTTCAACTTAGACCTCATTTCTCCCAACTTCTGTTCTTAGGTTGCCTCCGAACAACACGCTTCTTCACTAGATTTGCTCACCAGGTTGAGATAAACCCTCCGAACTTGATAGCAACAAGCTTCACCTTCTTCTCATCCTTCACCTCTTCAAAAATTTTCTCGATTGTTTGCAACTAGTCCAGAAACTCATCCGGATTAAGGCGACCTTCAAACTTTGGGATTTCAACTTCAAAATCTAAGTTTGGGCAAGGTGAGTGGTGCCTTCTTTTTCTTCTTCCTCTTTGTTCATGCTCACTGGAAACGCAAAAGGATTGCTATCTCCATCATCATCTCCATGTGAATGGGTATGAGGTGGTGAGTTGGGTGGTGACTCCTCTAACTCATGCGGCTTCATTTTCACCACATCTCCAAGTTGCTTTCTTAGATAGATGTTCCGAGATCGCAACTCATTATAGTTGTTCATGAGTATATCAAAACACTCCTCCAATGTCATGCTTCCACTCATTTTGGCTTATGGGTTCTTTGTGGACTTATGTGTTTGGGCTTATAGGGTTAAGGAAGCTCAGCGTAGTAAAGGGTCCAAAGCTCGATACCAAAACTAGTGTGCCAAGATGCGGGGCTACACCGATCATAAAACAAATTACGCTAAACACAATTCGAGTGACTCATAAATGACTAATATGGCAGAAAACAACGAGAACATAGTTAACTACTCTAGGAGAAATGATTAACAAGGTAACCAACACTCGAGATAACAAGAATTAGATAAAACTAAAATACCCAAGGATACGAGATATCACCACCAAAGATAAACTAGGGTGCTAACCACACTTAGAGATATGGATATCACTACTCTAAGTATAAGCTAGACTCTTCAGAACATAGCCTAATTACGCCACTAATTAGACAAGCAAAAGAGACTTTCGGTCGTTGAAAGGAGCACGGTTGAACTTTACATAGCATATAGCCAATATCACAATCAAAGTTACTTACAACGAGAGAGCCCTTACATATTTATAAGCCTCCGAACTAGGTTACATCACTCTAATCTAAGGGTTATAAATGGGCTTTTATAATCAAAGGTTATGATGTATTCGAGCAAAATAAAAGGACAAAAGGTAAATAATTACAGCAGAAAAAGGACGAGTAGAAAAGGAGGGGGACCACGAAATCAATAGTAGAAAATAATACGAGTTCGAGTTTTGTGACAACTGTAATCATTATCACCAAATTCTTCCGCATTTTGATCCTTAAACTTTCCGTTTCGGCTCTGCTGAAGATACCTAGATGATGCCAAAGTGGATATGAGTGTATCTACAAAAGCTGGTCTAAGCTCAAAATGGTGACTAAGAAAAGATCAACTTAGCTTATTATCTCTGAATATTCTTGACTTGTCCGGCTTTCTTACTCCTGTCTAACGAGACGGACAAGCACTTCCGAATGTGGCAGACTCCTTGAAGCTTGTGTCAATAACAAGGGCTGAACATAGATTTACGAGGGCTCGGAATCATCGAGACGAAGCTGGTTGGCTCTTGGTATTAGTTAGAGTTTGGCTTGGGGTGTTCTCCCCATCACTTCAACTCGAGCCTTATCTTCATTGCTCAAAAAGTAGTTTGATTTCTTCTTTATTTGTCCGGGTGCTTTTTGAACTTAGCAAAAGACTATCTTTCTTGGAAGCTCTTCTACAAGTATTCACAAGGCAGGAGTGGGATAATAACCCTTTCGACCGGGTCAAAAATAACTCCTCCGGATGGGGAGAACACCCTTAGCTAAACTCCAACTAATATTGAGAGCCGGCTAGTTCGATCGATGATTACGAGTCGTTAGAATTCACTACCGAGTCCTTAGAATCCACTCGTTGGGCCTTCATTGTTGACACAAGCCACAAGGGAGTTTTGGCTGCATTAAGAAATACTTGTCCGCCTCCTCGGACAAGAGTAAGGGAGCAAAACAACTCGAAGTATTCGCGAGATAATACGCCAAGTCGATCTTTTCTAAGTCATCAATTTCTAAGCTCAAACCCATTTTGTAGACACACTCAAATCTACTTGGGCATAATCTAGGCATCTTAAATAGAGGCGGAAAAGGAAGGTTTAAGGATCAGAATGCAAAAGAATTTGGTGATAAGGATTGCAGCTGTTACCAAACTAAGAATCGTACTATTTTATATTACTAATTTCGTGGCCCCCTCCTTTTCTGCTGTCCTTTTTTTCGATGTAATTATTTACATTTTATTGTTGTTTTTGTCCTTTTATTTTGCTGAATACATCACAACCTTTGATTGTAAAGGGAATTTATAACCCTTAGATTAGAGTGATGTAACCTAGCTAAGAGGCCTATAAATCGCATGCGCTCTCTTATTGTAACTAACTCGATTTTATATTGGCTATATGCTAAGTAAAGTTGACTACACTCCTTTCAACCCCGAAATTCTCTTTTGCTTGTCTAATTAGTGGCATAATTAGGCTGTGTTCTGAAGAGTCTAGCTTATACTTAGAGTGGTGATATCTCGTATCTCTATGTGTGGTTAGCACCCTAGTTTATCTTTGGTGGTGATATCTTTATCCTTGGGTATTCTAGTTTTATCTTGTTCGTGTTATCTCGGTGTTGGTTTCTTTATTAATAATCTCCTCTTGAGTGATTAGCCTAGTTTTTGTTGTTTACTATTCGATTCGTCACTTTGGCATCATCTAGGTATCTTCAGCGAGTCGGAAAAGGAAAGATTAAGGATCAAAATGAAAAAGAATTTGGTGATAGCGATTACGGTTGTCACCAAACTCGAAGCTGTATTATTTGCTACTATTGATTTCGTGGTCCCCCTCCTTTTTCTATTGTCCTTTTTCGATGTAATTATTTACCTTTTATCCTTTTATTTTTCAGAATACGTCACAACCTTTGATTGTAAAAGCGCATTTATAACCCTTAGATTAGAGTGATGTAACCTAGTTCGGAGGCTTATAAATATGTAAGGGCTCTCTCGTTGTAAGTAGCACTGATGTTGATATTGGCTATATGCTATGTAAAGTTCATTCCGAGTCACTCAAAATTGTGTTCCGCGCACTTTGTTTTCGGGATCGATGTAGCTGTCATCTTGGTACATTAGTTTTGTTATCGGGGCTTTGGAGCCTTTCCTAGGCCGAGCTTCCTTAACCGTAAACCCTTCAAGCCCAAGCACATCAGTCCACAAAGAACCCATAAGCTAGCGGAAGTATGGCATTTGAGGAGTGTTTTGATATGCTCATAAACAACTATAATGAGTTGTGGGCTCAGAACATCTACCTGAAGAAGCAACTTGGAGACATGATGAAGAAGAAGCGGCATGAGTTAGAAGAGTCACCACCTAGCTCACCACCTCATACCCACTGACACGGGGATGATGATAGAGATAGCAATCCTTTTGCTTCTTCTAGTGAGCATGAACAAAGAGGAGGAAGAAGAGGGAGAAGGCACCACTCACCTCGCCCAAACTCATATTTCAAACTCAAAATCCTAGAGTTTGAAGGTGGCCTTAACCTAGATGAGTTTCTTGATCGGTTGTAAGCTGTGGAGAGAATCTTTTATTACAAAGAGGTGAAGGATGAGGAGAAGGTAAAGCTTGTTGCTATCAAGCTGAGAGGGTTTGCCTCAACCTAGTGGGCAAATTTGGTGAAAAAGCGTGTTGTTCAAAGAAAACCCAAGATCAAAAGTTGGGAGAAAATGAGGTCTAAGTTGAAGGCCGGTTTACGCCCCAGAACTTACATCTATGACAACTACTCTTAGTTGCACAACTTGCAACAAAGCTATATTAGTGTGGAATAGTACACCCAGGAGTTTGAGAGGTTGATGATTAAATGTGATCCCAAGAGTCCGAGGATCGGACCATTGTCGGATATCCGGGAGAAGTTAACTCGAGGTATGCTAATGTTGTAGAGCTGCAATAGTACTCAACATTTGATGAGGTGTGTTAACTAGCATGCAAGGTGGAGCGACAAAGGAAGGTCGGAACCTTCAAGAGAGGTCCTAAAAACTCAACCAATAAAGCCTACTCGGTTTGGTAAGAGTTATCCTAACCTTCGATATCGGTCTAAGTCTCGCTGCCCCAAAACTCGGTTCCGCGTCCAAGCTGCTTGCTATTCACACTCGGATTCAAAACAAAGTTTCAACTGGTCAAAGATACAAGTGTTTTAAGTGTCGGGGATTTGGACACTTTGCTTCGAGTGTCCTAATCGAAGGGTAATCACTATTGTTGAAAGTGATGAACCAATATGGGATGAGTATGAGCTCGAAGGAGAACTATGTCTTCTTGAGGGTATAAAAGAGATTGTTAAAGAGATTGACGAAGGCGAGTTACTTGTGATCATGAGAGCGTTAAGTGGATACAACGATCCAAGTGCGGCTTAGGGAGAAAATATATTCCACACAAGGGGAACCATCAACGAGAGTTTGTTCGATCATTATTGATAGAGGGAGTTGCACCAACGTTGCTTCTATTAGCATTGTAAAAGCTTCGATTCTGAGACTAAGTTGCACCATTACTCCTACAACATACAATGGCTAAGTCAAGGTAAGGGCTTCGAGTTAATTCTCGTTGCCTAATATCTTTCGAGTATTGGGAAGTCATATGTTGATGATATATGGTGTGATGTTATACCTATGGATACATGTCATTTACTTCTTGGTAGACCTTCGTTGTTTGACCAGTAGAGTTATGCATGATAGGTTCAAAAACACATACACCCTCACTCATAGTGGGAAGAAAATAACCTTAGCCCCACTTGACTCCACATAACCGCCATAAGCCAAACCCCCTCAAACACCCGACCCATCTCGGTTACTTCGACCCTAGGGAAACCTATCTGCGGTCCATGCATCATGAACTCATACCACTGAAAGAGTTGATTCTTTTGAGTAAGGACGATTTTGAGTCCTCGAAACTCGAAACCCTTTAGCCAAGGCCCTTATCACTAAGTATCTTCATGTTTTCCTAATGAGATACCCCATGGCATACCCCTAAATATCCACCCCCACATTGACCTTATCCCGGGATCTATCTTGCCAAACAAACCAGCCTACGGAATAAACCCTAAAGACACCTCAAAAGTGCAAAGACAAGTTAAGGAGTTGGTGTCTAAAGGACTCATGAAAGTAAGTATGAGTCCTTATCATCGTGCCGACCTTATTGGTACTTAAGAAGGATTGTTCTATGAGGATGTTTATAGATAGCCGTGCTATTAACAAGATCACTATCAAGTATAGGCATCCTATACCACGACTTGAAGATATGATGGATGAGTTGGATAGTTCAAAGGTCTTTTCTAAGATTGACCTCAGAAGTTGATGTGTAGTGAGGCGGAAGCAAAAACAAATGGGAAAAACCGCAAGAAGTGCGACAGGGCGGAATAGGGTCCGATTGCACGGTCTTGGGAGATCGGGTGAAAGGATGGGTAAAAGTGCTTGGTTTTGGCTGAAATTTGGTGGGGAGGTAGGTAATTGGTAAAGGAAGGTTGTGACCAAGTTTCATGAATTTTGGATAAGGGGAACGTCCTGAACAAATAGCCGAAGTTGATGTAACCGGCTGGATGAGCGAGAATGACACCCTTTGTTTGGTTTTAATTTAGAGGATGGAAGGTATCTTGGATGCTGCTGAAATTTGGAGGAATGGAAGTAGATGGACTGGAAAGAAGGTGGTTAAAATTTGGAGAAAAATGGCTAAGTAGTTTGTGAGTTATGGGCTGGCAAAGTGAGGGATAGTACCAAGGTTCGGCTCGGATACGAGCAACACCACCGAGTGAACCAAGGGGCGCTCCTAAGCGATCCGGATACAGCAACACCACCGGGACTTAAGAGACTCAAAGGACACCACCGTGAGGCCAAGCACGGTTACAGCTTTGAGGATTCAAAAACGAGCAATCCAGCTCAAGAGTATTAACTCAAATATATTCATAAAAAGTGTCTTACAATGAAGCATATGAGCTGAATATATAATGCCTTGCCTTGGCATTTTACATAACCGAAACTAAGCTGAAAATAATGCCAAATTGAAAATGAAACTAATTAGATTCTTTCCCCTCCTCCAAGCTAAGCTAAAGTAAATCCTAGCCAAATATTACAAAATTGGGAACATGTGGCCTAGGCTTGTTTTCCCCTTCTTCAAGCTTCTTGATTCTTTGATGCTTCTAGAATGCCTTGTCACTCTTCTTCTTTGTTGCTCCATAACCGGCTAAGGCCCATCTCATGTAAATATGGACCGACCTCATTCAAGCATCATCTTATTTATGTACTTAAGCATAAAATGGCAATGTTCCTTGGTTTGACTTGACCATGCACACTTGCTTTGCCTTGGAGGTTTTTGGTGGCTAACTTCAACTATCCTTCTTGGCTAAATTAATAACCAATTATTTATGAACAAAATCATGAAACTTAATGTTTTGGAATTGTCACCCTCCGGGATCCATGAGCACCATCCGGTTGAATTGCAAGCTTTTCCCCTTAATCATGAAATAATCAAATATATTTGGTGGGACCTTAGGCATATAAAGCTTCTCAACATGAACATCTTTGAGGTTAAATTGCAATGCTGTCCACTCTCCATCATTCTCCCCTTGTAGGAGAGAATTTGTCCTCAAATTCGCACAAGTACCATGATCCGGGTGTGGAAAAAATTTGGACATGTTGGAGCTTATGTTGGGAATCAAAATGGAATGTCCTTTTATGCCTAGGCAGCCGGTTAGTTGTATGGACAGAGTTATGGACATTCAGCCAGCCCGGATGCTCCACTAGCTTTCTCACGGTGTAGGGACTATCTTGGCCAACAACTATTTCATCATAAGGTACATCAAACCGCATTATTTAGGAAGATAAACAACTTCCTTTGGCATCAATTCTGCCCATGAATTTTCTTGGTTCTCTTCTCGGTCGGCTACCCACAACTCATCACAATTGGGCTCCAAATCACGTTACGTCCGGGTAAAACAAATGGCTCTCGTGATGGGGATTTTTGGTTTGGGGAATGTCTTTGTGGTGGTAAATGGAATGGGATTTTGTGTGGGAAACAAGGCTAATTGTGGTTGGCGGCTTGGTGGTGAACGGGTGGAAATTTTGTGGGAAATTCTTGGTTAGGCGTGGAGGTAAGCGGATGTGTTTGTGGTAAGGCTCAAACTCTTGTTGCTTGTCTTTGAGGAAAGGTTCCCTAAGCACAAGCAATAGATCATTTTGGGGTAAAGAAGTTTGTGGTTTCGGTTTGCATTGATTAGGAGGCAAAGGGGCTAATGTGATTTTCTTTCCATCCTTGGTGAAGGTATATGTATTTTTGAACCCATCATGAATCACCTTCCGGTCATATAGCCAAGGTCTCCCAAGTAATATATGGCAAGCATCCATAGGAATTATATCACACCACAACTCATCATGATAGTGCTTACCAATACTAAATGAAAGAAGACAACGAGAATTAACTTGAAGTCCTTTACCTTGATTGAGTCATTGAACATTATAGGGGTGAGGATGGACCGAAGCATGAAGTCCAAGCTTGTCTACCATCATAGAGGCAGCCACATTAGCACAACTTCCTCCATCAATGATAATGGAACACACCTTGTGTTGGACCGTACCCCTTGTGTGAAAAATATGTTCACATTGCTCCTCATTCGGATCCTTGAATCCGCTCAAGGTCCTCCTAAGCACTAACAACTCTCCTTCATCCGCCTTCTCAACCACTTCTTCCATCTCATCAAGCAAGAGTAATCCCTTTTCGGTTTCAATCTCTTCCATTAAAGGCTCTTGATACTCCACCAAAGTGATCACCCTTCGGTTGGGACACTCCGAAGCAATGTGTCCAAAGCTGTGACACTTGAAGTATCTCCTTGGGTCATTTGTTTTTGGCATTGGATTAGGTGGATTTGGGGCTTGGATGGGCAGGGGCTGTTTTGTGGGATTTGGGATTGTTTGTGGTGAAGGTTGGGGACTCCCTTGTAGAAGGGTTGGCTTCTTTGAGAGGGAAAAGTTTTAGGCACTTCCTTTTTGACAAACCGATTTTTCTTTTGTTGCTCCACTTTGTGCGCCAAGTGACACACCTCATCAAATGTGGTAAAATGTTGTAGCTCCACAATTTGAGCATACTTAGCATCCAAACCGCCCAAGTACCTTACAATTGTTTGGTCCTCATTTTCTTGCAAATCACATTTGATCAACAACTTCTCAAACTCTCTAGTGTATTCTTCTACACTCATATTGCCTTGTTGAAGAGTATAGAGTTGGAGAAAGCTATCTTGGACATAAGTAGGTGGTAGAAAACGGGCCTTGAGCTTGGCTCTCATTTTCTCCCAACTTTTGATTTTAGGCTTCTTGTCCCTTACTCGTTTGTGCTTCAAATTTTCCCACCAAGTAGAAGCAAAGCCTCTAAGCTTGAGTGCAACAAGCTTCACCTTCTTCTCATTTGGTACTTCTTTGTAATAAAAAATTCTTTCCACGGTCCTCAACCAATCAAGGAACTCATCCGGATGCAATCTTCCTTCAAACTCCGGAATCTCAACTTTGAAGACTTGGTAGTGTGATTTGGATCGTCTAGAACTCCTTCTTGATTGTCTTTCACTATCCGTGGAGGCAAAGGGTTGCTCTCCTCATCATCTTCATGTAGGCTAGGATTAGAGCGAATAGGTGGTGATTCACTCCTTAGCTGGTCACGCTTAGCCTTCATGTCACGCCCAAGTTGTTTTCGGAGGTACTCATTCTCCTTCATGAGCATTTCAAACCTCTCTTCTAGAGTCATACTTGCACTCATGGCTGGGAAGTTTTGTGGCTGGCTATTTTTGTGGTTTTTGATTTTTGTGGAAATGGATACACTCACCCAAGGTTCAGAACTTGCTCTGATACCAAAGTTGATGTGTAGTGAGGCGGAAGCAAAAGAAATGGGAAAAACCGCAAGAAGTGCAGCTGAGCGAGAATAGGGTCCGATTGCACAGTCTTGGGAGATCGGGTGAAAGGATGGGTAAAAGTGCTTGGTTTTGGCTGAAATTTGGTGGGGAGGTAGGTAATTGGTAAAGGAAGGTTGTGACCAAGTTTCGTGAATTTTGGATGAGGGGAACGTCCTGAACAAATAGCCAGAAGTTGATGTAACCGGCTGGATGAGCGAGAATGACACCCTTTGTTTGGTTTTAATTTAGAGGATGGAAGGTTTCTTGGATGCTACTGAAATTTGGAGGAATGGAAGTAGATGGACTGGAAAGAAGGTGGTTAAAATTTGGAGAAAAATGGCTAAGTAGTTTGTGAGGTATGGGCTGGCAAAGTGAGGGATAGTACCGAGGTTCGGCTCGGATACAGCAACACCACCAGAGTGAACCAGGGGCGCTCCTAAGCGATCCGGATACAGCAACACCACCGGGACTTAAGAGACTCAAAGGACACCACCGTGAGGCCAAGCACGGATACAACTTTGAGGATTCAAAAACGAGCAATCCAGCTCAAGAGTATTAACTCAAATATATTCATAAAAAAGTGTCTTACAATGAAGCATATGAGCTGAATATATAATGCCTTGCCTTGGCATTTTACATAACCGAAACTAAGCTGAAAATAATGCCAAATTGAAAATGAAACTAATTAGATTCTTTCCCCTCCTCCAAGCTAAGCTAGAGTAAATCCTAGCCAAGTATTACAACATTGGGAACATGTGGCCTAGGTTTGTTTTCCCCTTCTTCAAGCTTCTTGATTCTTTGATGCTTCTAGAATGCCTTGTCACTCTTCTTCTTTGTTGCTCCATAACCGGCTAAGGCCCATCTCATGTAAATATGGACCGACCTCATTCAAGCATCATCTTATTTATGTACTTAAGCATAAAATGGCAATGTTCCTTGGTTTGACTTGACCATGCACACTTGCTTTGCCTTGGAGGTTTTTGGTGGCTAACTTCAACTATCCTTCTTGGCTAAATTAATAACCAATTATTTATGAACAAAATCATGAAACTTAATGTTTTGGAATTGTCACCCTCCGGGATCCATGAGCACCATCCGGTTGAGTTGCAAGCTTTTCCCCTTAATCATGAAATAATCAAATATATTTGGTGGGACCTTAGGCATATAAAGCTTCTCAACATGAACATCTTTGAGGTTAAATTGCAATGCTGTCCACTCTCCATCAGAAGTGGATATTATCATATCGAGAATCATAGAAGGAGATGAATGGAAAACTGCTTTGAAAACCAAAGGAAGATTATATGAGTGGCTTGTCATGCCCTTTGGTCCGACCAATGCTCCAAGCACATTCATGCGACTCATGAATCAGATTTTCAAACCATTCATTGGGAAGTTTGTTGTGGTCTACTTTGATGACATTCCGATCTACATTCGACCACCTCGGACAAGTTGTTCAATTGCTAGAAAGAGAGAAGTTGTATGGGAATCGAAGAAGTGTTCATTATTCAACTCGAAGTTATATTTACAGGTTATGTTGTTTCAGTTGAAGAAGTTAAAGTTTATCAAAACAAGATTGAGGCTATTCGTCATGGCCTACTCCTAGGAGCATACACGATGTGCAAAGCTTTCATGAGCTTGCATCATTCTATAGGAGATTTATTAAAGATTTCAGCACTATCACTACCCCAATGAGTCGAGGTGCTAAGAAACGACTTCTTCGTTTGGACACCACAAGCTTAGAAATCGTTTGAAGCTACAAAGACAAAACTTACTCAGGCCCCGGTTTTAGCCTTACCCAGTTTTGATAAGATCTTTGAAGTTGAGTGTGATGCCTTAGGTGTAGGCATTGGTGGAGTTTTCACTTTGGAAGGTCGTCCTGTTGCTTATTTAAGTGAGAAGCTATGTCATACAAAGTGAAGATACTCTACCTGTGACAAGGAATTCTATGGCATCATTCGATCATTATAGTATTGGAGTTATTACTTAGTGGCTCAGGAGTTCATTCTACAATCAAATTCTGAAGCTCTCAAGTAAATTCGGGGCCAACACAACTTGAATCCGCGACATGCGAAATGGGTTCGATGCCTTCGGACCTTCCATTTCTCAATCAAGTGCAAATCTAGAAAGCTTAACAAGGGCGCGATGCTCTATCCAGAAGGTACCTCACTGTTATTTCGAGTTATAAACTCGTGTTTTCATGTTTGAACATTTGAATATGCGAATGACAAGGAATTTGGAACCCTAGGCTAACAATGCCAAGCTCGACCCAATGGTGAGTTCCAAATCCATGGAGGATACTTATTCAAGGGTATTAGATTATGTGTGCCTAGCTGTGGCACATGAGAGTTGATTATTAGAGAAGTCCATTCGGAGGACTTACTGGCCATTTCGAGAGAAAAAGACAACTCGGATGCTTAAAGAGCATTATTTACGGTCGATCAAGGACAATGATGTTCAAGACACCATCAAAAGATATGTGATATGCCAATATGCGAAGAGCCATTCCCTACCTAATGGACTTTACACTCCACTACCCGTCCCAACTCAACCTTGGGTGGATGTCGAGTCTAGACTTCATTCCGATCTACCTCGGACTCGGAAAGGGAAAGATTCTATTCCGGTTGTTGTTGATCGATTTTCTAAGATGGCACACTTCATTGGTTGTAACAAGACTAATGATGCTACACTCGGTTGCTTGATTTATACTTCAAGGAAGTACTGAGATCACATGGGATCCCAAGGACAATGGTCTCGAGATAGAGATGAGAAGTTTCGAGTCATTTTTGGGTTAACCTTTGGAAGAAATTGGGAACAAAGCTGAAATACAGCACCACTTGCCATCCTCGGACAAATGGTCGGACCGAGGTTACAAATAAAACTTTGGAAGTCTTACTCGGAATGATAATCAAATCAAATGCTAAGGTGTGGGATCAACTTCTTCCACATGCTGAGTTTGCTTACAATCGCACGCCAAGCAAGACTACCAATGTTTCGCTCTTCAAGGTTGTTTATGGTGTAGAACCTCTGTGACCACTTGATATGACCCCGAGAGCTTTTGTTGGGAAGCCTCACACCGATGTTGTGAAAAGAGTTACTCGGATTTAGGAGCTGGATGAGAAAGTGAGAGTCGAATCGAGCAAGCCAATCGAAGTTAGGAGATCTCGTTTGGAATCACCTGAGGAAAGAGCATTTTCCTTCCAAGCGCAAGTCTAAGCTCATGCCGAGGTCGGATGGCCCATTTGAAGTTCTTAAAAGAATAAATGACAATGCTTACAAGGTGAACTTTCCCGAAGACTATAATGTCTCAACTACTTTCAATGTTGCTGATTTATCTCCTTACTTGGAAGATAATTCACTCGACAATTTGAGGGCAAATTCTGATGTGTAGTGGCGGAAGCAAAGAAAAAGGTGGAAAAACCGCAAAACACACAACCGGGCAGAATAGGACCTGCAGGTGCGGTTCTGGGGAAAAGGGTGAAAGGAGGGGTAAATGATGGAGTTTTTGGACGAAATTTGGTGGAAGGTTAGTTAACTGGTTGGGGAAGGTTGTGGTAAAATTTGGGCAGCATCCAAGGTCGGGATCACCTTGAGCCAAACGCAAACAGAAAGCCTCGCTGGGTGGCTGTCCAGAATGAGGTTCTTTGTTTGTTTTTGGTGCTGGGGATGGAGTTCTTCTTGGATTGAGCTGAGATTTGGAGGGAATGGACTCAACTCATGTAAGATGAAGTGTGTGAAATTTGGGAAAGAGATGATTCGCGGATCGGGAGATATGGTCGATGGAAGTCGCTGGATAGAACCTGGATTCTGGCTTGGATACGAAACACCACCAAGCTGAATCAAGGGGCGCTCTCAAACGGTCCGGATACAGAAACACCACCGGGGTTTGGGAGACTCAAAGGACACCACCTAGATGCCAATCTAGGATACAGCTTTGAGGATTTAGAGGCTCGAGAAATCCATCCCGAAAAGAGTATAACACTCAAGGTTTGTATATTCATCAAAAGTGTTTTTACAAGGAGTGTGCATGCTGAATATATAGACCCGCCAATACAACTAACCTTGCTGGAAATTGAAATTAACATAGCTGAAAATTAAAGCAAAACAAAATGCTAACTAATTAGATGCTTTCCTCCTCTCCAAGTTAAGCTTGAAGAATTTCTAGCCAAGTATTGTTTGATAGGGAACATGTGGCCAAGATTTGTTGCCCCTTCTCCAAGCTCTCTTCTAACCACCTTCCACTAGTGGTAGTGCCTTCTAGAATGCTCCTAGCTTGGTGTTCTTGGCTGCTCCATGTGATGCATGATCATAAGTCCTTCGGCCCTCCCTTGGACCGACCCATCATGAAATGAATTTATTTATGTTCAAAGCACTTAAGATAATAATACTTGTAACATTGCTTGCTTTGTACTTGGCCGATCTTCTCTTGCTTAACCATGGAATTTTGGTGAGCTTGATTTCTCAACTATCTTCCTTAACACCTTGATTTATTTATGAACAAATAATCAATGATCATCCTCCGGCTCAAACGACATTATGTGCATGAAAAATACAAGCATTCCCGGTTGTTTCGCATGCACGTTGAGCTTAACATTTTCTGTCTTTTTACCCATGGCTGGCCACTTTCCATCAAATTCTTTTCAAGCTGGGGAGGATGATGGGGAGAGCACCCTTACCCAAACTCCAACTAATATTGAGAGCCAGCAAGTTTTGATCGATTATTTTGAGTCCTCGGAATTCACTATCGAGTCCTCGGAATCCACTCGTTGGGCTTTCATTGTTGACACAAGTCACAAGGGAGTTTTGGCCACAATTAGAAATACTTGTCCGCCTCCGAGAAAAGACTAAGGGAGCCGGACAAGTCGAAGTATTCGCGAGATAATAAGCCAAGTTGATCTTTTCCGAGCTCACACCTTGGTGGAGATCTCCCTACTAATTAAGCTACTAAGGGTTATAGCTTATTAGCTAAGGTGCAAGAAGAGCTAGCTTTGAGCAAGGGTCAACTTTGGGTTTCTAAGTTGCCCATTCTGGTTCGAATTGAGCAAGTTGGCAATGTGTTAGGAGAGCCCTAAAACTGCCATTATCAAGACCATGTTGATACCAATAAATGGTCCCTAGCAGTAGAACCAGAAATAACAATGGAAGAGGCTAGAAATGGCAAAACAAGCAAACCGGTCGGTTTTGAAGCATTTCGCATGTCTTACTTTGAGGGTCAAGAAGTCAATGCTCGGAGAGTCAATTGAGAAGTCAAGCAACACGGGTGCAAAGCTAACTTGTGGAACTTTCTAGAGAGTCCGAAATCACCTCATTTAGTGGAGGGAATCAAATTCTAGAGCCAATCAAAGTGAAGCTTGGAGGAGAGGAAATGTAATACTTGGCTAGAATTGCACCATGAATAGTATGCACATGTTCCGTCTTAGTGGGAGCATCTTGTTTAGATTATTCTCTATGCTCAATGTAATCCCATCCCTTGATCATGTAAGGCTTCTAATGGCCATTAGATTATTGAAGACTCGGACTCTAAATTTATATCATTCTCGAGTATTATCAAGGAGTCGGGTACAAACGCCATCCCTCCTAGGTTTTGATTACAAGTCATTTTGAGTGTTACGTAAACTATTGCATATCTTTTCATTCGATTCCGATCGACTCATAAATTACTTTCTTGGACATTAATTCACACTAATGCTTTTGAGTCACTCACACACCACTTAGATATATCGCATGTTCAAACAATCTCTCTAGCACTTTTAATATAAGCTTTGACTTCATATTCCAAGTTAAAGTGAATTACAACGTTAATTCAACGTTCTAAGTCAGCATGTTTGTTTGAAATGTATTTGTCTAGGTCAAGTACTCATAATCTGATATTCTCTTTATAACTTGATATTTCCTATGACTGACTCGGATGGAATTTTAGTATAATGAATATTAGACTCGGAAAATTTCACTCTTCTAGGTCTCGGATAAATATGCACTTAATTATCTTAATTAAATTATTATCTCGTGCCTAATCTTGGACCAAAGCATTTTATACTTTAAGAACCAAAATTGTTTACTTTTGTAGGTTATCTAAACGATGTTATCCTACTTTTGAAATACATAAGTAACTTAGGTTTCAAGTCGTTAATCACCAGCGAGACAAGGCTTTTCTACTTCGAACTAGGCCCGAATCGTTGTGTTAGGGTTGTGTGTTTCCAAAAGTGGAAATCTTCAATGCTAAGCTCAACAGTGGTTTCCACCCTACTTTTCGGATACCACTAGTGGATTGGGACATCCTAAGGCGTCAAGAGCCGTTGCACAACGTTCACAACTCAACGGATCTTTTTGAGCCACTCGGAAGAACCGTTACAACGGTCACAAAGGACTTCTATTAAGAAGATAATCACAACGGCTAATATGCTTGGTCATCTATAGATAGAAGCCACCTCTAAAGACTTGATGATTGTTGGAATTATTGTCGATACACATTACTTAAGCGAAAGTCTTTATATACATAATCAATCTTCTACTTACAACTCCGGCTTATAATTCATACTTTCCGAGTTGTAAAGTCTTGTAATTAATCACATACTCTTTCTTACATTCTTAGTAAGGTCCCTTGACTGAGCTATAAGGGTTAACTCAGCTCGGTTGTCCCTAGTCTGTAAAGGTTACCTCGGTTAGGAAGTACTAGATCGGGAACTTTTCGGTCTAAGAAAATTACGTAAGGAATTGTCTAAGGGAGCAATTCTGATTGAGTAAGTCTACTGTATTTTCTGGATTCAAAATAGTGAATTTGACTTGGTGATGTGTAGTGGGGCGGAAGCAAAATCAGAAGGGTAAACCGCAAGGAGCACAACCGGGCGGAACAAGGCTCGCTTGCGCAATCTTGGCGGATTGGGGAAATGGAGGGATAAATGAGCTTGGTTTTGGTTGAAATTTGGTGGGGAGTGAGGTAACAGGTGAAGGAAGGTTGTGACTAAGTTTGGGAATTTTGGTAAAGGGCAACTCCTCGAACAAATAGCCGAAGTTGATGTACCCGGCTGGATGAACAGTTTGACACCCTTTGTTTGGTTTTAATGTGGAGGGCGGAGAAGTTCTTGGATGTGGCTGAAATTTGGAGGAATGGAAGTAGATGGACTGGAAAGAAGGTGGTTAAAATTTGGGAAAAAATGGTTGAGGGAATTGTGAGTTATGGGGCGGCAAAGTGAAGGATAGTACCAAGGCTCGGGCTCGGATACAAGCAACACCACCGAGTGAACCAAGGGGCGCACCTAAGCGATCCGGATACAGGAACACCACCGGGACTTAAGTGACTCAAAGGACACCACCGTGAGGCCAAGCACGGATACAGCTTTGAGGGTTCAAAAACGAGCAATCCAGCTCAAGAGTATAAACTCAAATATATTCATCAAAAAGGTCCCTTTACAATGAGCATGAGAGCTGAATATATATTGCCTAGTAATGGCATTTACAAAGCTGAAAACAAAGCTAAAAATTAAATCTAAAATGAAACAAAAACCATAAAGATTCTTTCCCCTCCTCCAAGCTAAGCTAGGAGAAATTCTAGCCAAGTATTTGAACATTTGGGAACATGTGGCTATAGATTGTTTTCCCTTTGCCAAGCCTTCTTCAAACCAACTCCCACTAGGGTGAGTGCTTCTAGAATACTCCTTGATATGTGTCATTGGATGCTGGTCATTAGGTGCTTGACTTAGGCTATGCGGACCCTTGGACCGGCCCTCTTGATTATTTATGGACAATGGCAAAACAATAACACTTGGAACAAATCATGGTCGGGTTTTACCCTTGCTTCAACGTGGAGGAATTTAGGCATTTTAGGTGACTATCTTGGGACTCTACTAAGCTCTTGCTCATAACCCCACGGGAGAACATTTATTTATAAACAAGATCATAAGGATTTTGATGTCCTTGTTTACTCAACCTCCGGTATCCTTTAACAAAATGCTTGAAACCATGGGCATATCAAGTATTCTCGGTTCCTCCTTGATCATGCAAAGCTTGTTAGGATGGACATTTCTCAGCTCAAGATGTTGGGCTGTCCACTCTCCATCATTCTCCCCTTGTAGGAAAGAATTTGTCCTCAAATTCCCAAAGTCAATTTTCCCCAAGTGTGGGAAAAAATTTTGGCATGTTGGAGTTTGGGAGGTTGAGAAAAAAGGCCCTTTTGTGCTTGAACAACCGGCTGTTTGCGTGGAGATGTGCAGGGCATTCGACCAGAATTGATAATTCCCTAGCATGCTTATGGTGTGGAGATAGACTCGATCAACAATAATTTTGTAATGGGGCAAACAGAACCAAATTCCCTTGAGAAGATTAGCAACTCCTTTTGGTACCAAAAGATTTTGCCCAACACACTCTTTGACTCCATCTTTCATGTTCGGACACAAAGGATATGTACTCAACAAAATGTAATCAAATTCAATCAATCCTTCTTTGTGCCTCATTTGGGCGAAGCATACGGATAGTCCACAATGTAAACTCCAAAGCCGGGTACACATGGGAAAGAATGCGTCCATCCTTGACACCAACAAAAATGAGTCTACCCATGGAGTCTTTTGTTTTTCTCCTCGGTCTACTGCCCATGATTTTCCACTCAAGTCACAATCTGTCCAAGTAGTAAAAATGGTTCTCGGGGTAGGGGTTTTGGGACATGTGAACTTCTTTGTGGTGGTAAATGAAATGGGATTTTGTGTGGGGGAACAAGGCTAATTGTGGTTTGCGGCATGGTGGTGAACGGGTGGAAATTATGTGGGAAATTCTTGGTTATGTGTGGAGGTAAGCGGATGTGTTTTTGGCAAGGCTTAAACTCTTGTTGCTTGGTCTTTGAGAAGAGGTTCTCCAAGCACAAATAAAAGGTCATTTTGAGGGGAAGGGCTTTGAGGTTTCGGTTTGCATTAGTTAGGAGGTAAGGGTGGTTTAAGTGGAGGGGTAAGGATGGGGTTCAAATCAACTAAAGGAAGGCTTTGATGGTGGTGGTATGTGGGTAGATTTGGTTCATGGAGTTTCGGTGGAGGGTAGACTTGAGGGTTCTCTTGTGGACTTGTCTTTGTGGGTTGGTTTAAATGTTCCTCTTCTCTTTGCTACACACCACAATGTCATTAAAGTGCACAACCACAAACTTCTTGAAGATGACTTGAACATCCTCATTCTGCCATAAAGGGTACTCCTTCGCATTATCACAATTATGCCAACATATTCAACCATACCCTCATGGTGCACTCCTCGGCTAGGCAGCTCTTGTATGCCTCCATGTGAACTCCAAAACCAAGTGTCCACAAGGAGGAAATCATCCTTCCTTGGCATCAAAAAAATGACTCCATGTACGGTCTTTCTCCTTTCTCTTCTAGCGTGCTCATGATGTGGCAAAAATGATCTTGGCCAGTCAAAGTTCCATGATAAAATATACAACCCCATGTGCTTTTGGTAAGGAAGTCATCTTCCTTTGGTACCAAAAGAATAGGCTTCACATATTCCTTCACAATGCCTAGAGTTTTGTTCACCATGTTCGGCCATAAGGGATGCTCATTTGAAATGCTCATGGTCTGTACCAAGATAAGGGCTCTAACACCAAGTGCCCTCAAGAGGGAAGCCGACCTTACTTGGCACCAAGAAAGTAGACTCCACACAAGGACTTTCCTCTTTCTCTCCTAGGCTTTTGGCCAACAGTTCAATAACTTGTTTTTGGTCCTCTTGAACACTTCTAGGATCCACTCCATAGGCTGGTGTATAGTTGATGGTTCTTGGAATGGGGTTGGCACGATGTTGTAGGGTTCTTTGTGGTGGAGGGCTAGGAGGAGTTTCGTTTGGGTGAACGTGGGCAATCAACTCATGGGCTGGACGAAACTCATGTTGTGGTGTTTTGAGAAAATTTTCCCCATGAGATAGGTTGGTTGGGGTGGCATCATTTGGTTTTGCTTGTCGGATTTGGCTCGGTGACAATGGGATCAATTTGATCCTCTTGCCATCTTTAGTGAAGGTATAGGTGTTCAAGAATCCATCATACATGACTCTCCTATCAAAGAGCCAAGGCCTCCCTAGCAACAAATGACAAGCATCTATTGGAATAATATCACACCATATCTCATCGAAATAATTTTTTCCAATACTAAATGACACAAGGCATCTAGAATTGACTTGGAATGTTTCACCTTGATGAACCCATTGAAGGTTGCAAGGATGAGGATGAGGTGAAACAAGAAGCCCAAGCTTTTCCACCATAGCCAACGAGGCTATATTCATGCAACTACCACCATCGATGATGATTGAGCATACTTTGCTTAGCACGGTTCCTCTTGTATAGAAAATATTTTCTCGTTGCTCTTCACTTGACTCCTTGAAGCCGCTCAAGGTCCTTCTCAAAAATAGGCTTGCGTTCATGGCCGAGATTTTTACAAGGCTGGCTGTTTTCGGTGTTTTGGATTTATGTGGGATGGATACAATCACCCAAGGATCAGAACTTGCTCTGATACCAAAGTTGATGTGTAGTGGGGCGGAAGCAAAATCGAAGGGTAAACCGCAAGGAGCACAACCAGGCGTAACAAGGCCTGCTTGCGCAATCTTGGCGAGATCGGGGAAATGGAGGGATAAATGAGCTTGGTTTTGGTTGAAATTTTGTGGGGAGTGAGGTAACAGGTGAAGGAAGGTTGTGACTAAGTTTGGGAATTTTGGTAAAGGGCAACTCCCTGAACAAACAGCCGAAGTTGATGTACCCGACTGGATGAACAGTTTGACACCCTTTGTTTGGTTTTAATGTGGAGGGCGGAGAAGTTCTTGGATGCGGCTGAAATTTGGAGGAATGGAAGTAGATGGACTGGAAAGAAGGTGGTTAAAATTTGGGAAAAAATGGTTGAGGGAATTGTGAGTTATGGGGCGGCAAAGTGAAGGATAGTACCAAGGCTCGGGCTCGGATACAAGCAACACCACCGAGTGAACCAAGGGGCGCACCTAAGCGATCCGGATACAGCAACACCACCGGGACTTAAGTAACTCAAAGGACACCACCGTGAGGCCAAGCACGGATACAACTTTGAGGGTTCAAAACGAGCAATCCAACTCAAGAGTATAAACTCAAATATATTCATCAAAAAGGTCCCTTTACAATGAGCATGAGAGCTGAATATATATTGCCTAGTAATGGCATTTACAAAGCTGAAAACAAAGCTAAAAATTAAATCTAAAATGAAACAAAAACCGTAAAGATTCTTTCCCCTCCTCCAAGCTAAGCTAGGAGAAATTCTAGCCAAGTATTTGAACATTTGGGAACATGTGGCCATAGATTGTTTTCCCTTTGCCAAGCCTTCTTCAAACCAACTCCCACTAGGGTGAGTGCTTCTAGAATACTCCTTAATATGTGTCATTGGATGCTGGTCATTAGGTGCTTGACTTAGGCTATGCGGACCCTTGGACCGGCCCTCTTGATTATTTATGGACAATGGCAAAACAATAACACTTGGAACAAATCATGGTCGGGTTTTACCCTTGCTTCAACGTGGAGGAATTTAGGCATTTTAGGTGACTATCTTGGGACTCTACTAAGCTCTTGCTCATAACCCCACGGGAGAACATTTATTTATAAACAAGATCATAAGGATTTTGATGTCCTTGTTTACTCAACCTCCGGTATCCTTTAACAAAATGCTTGAAACCATGGGCATATAGAGTATTCCCGGTTCCTCCTTGATCATGCAAAGCTCGTTAGGATGGACATTTCTCAGCTCAAGATGTTGGGTTGTCCACACTCCATCACTTGTAGTGAGGGCGGAAGCAAAAGAAAGGGAAAAACCACAAGAAAGTCTACCCGGCCAGAATGTGACCTGCAGGCGCAGTCTTGGGAAAAAGGGTGAAACGAGGGGCAAACGATGGAGGATGGAGCTGAAATTTGGTATGGAGCTTCTCAACTAGTTGAAGAAGCTCTGGTATTTTTTGGGATTTTTTGTTGCCGAGAACACCTTGATCCGAGGACTGAAATTCAGGGTTCTAGGCTGACTGTCCGGGGTGATATCCTCTGTAATAATCAAAGGTGGGGGTCGAGTTCTGCTTGGATGGAGGTGATTTTTGGAGAGAATGAAGTGGACTCGCTGGGCTGGAGGTGGACAAAGTTTGGAGTGAAATGGATGAATGGTTTGTGAGATATGGAAATGGAAAATGAAGGGATAAAACCGAGGTTATCTCTAGGATACGAAACACCACCTAGAAGCAACCAAGGGGCACCTCTCACCTTGCCGGATACGAAACACCACCGGTAGGTTTAAGGACTCAAAGAACACCACCAAGTAGCCAACTTGGATACAGTAATTGAGATTCAAAAGGGTGAGCAATCCAGCTCAACAAGTATAACACTCATTCATATAATAATCAAAGTTTTTTTTTACATGATGTATGCATGCTGAATTTATAGTGCCTAAAAATGGCACTTTACAAAGCTGAAAATTAAAACAAAAATTACAAAGATTCTTTCCTCTCCTCCAAGTTAGGCTTGAGTGAATTTCGGCCAAGTATTTTGAGAATTAGGAACATGTGGTTGTGAGGCCTTTTCCCCTTATGCAAGTTTCATTTCCATTTGGCCAACACATCATATTCTAAGAGGCTTCTAGAATGCCTTCTTGCCTTTCCTTTGGTGCCTCATTTTGGGACGTCTAAACATATTGCTTTTGGACCTTGGACCGACCAAAATATGCAGCAACTTATTTATGTGCAAATGACATAAGAAAGTAGCATTTCACGCCTTATCATATCCGGCGAAGCTTCATGCTCTAACGTGGAGGTCTTTGATGTCTAGCTTGGTTCTTCCTTGATTATCCTTCTTGACTCTTAGGTAAATAATTATTTATGAACATGAAATCATAAAAGATCACACTCTCGGCTTCTCATCCTCCGAGGATCAAAAATTATAATAAGAAATTCAAGTGTCTTTGGCTGATTTCCATGCATGTTTGACCTCTTTTGATGACTTGCCTTCGGTCCATATTCTAGGGCAGTCCACTTTCCATCACTCTCCCCTTGTAAAGAAGAATTTGTCCTCAAATTCTCGGGAATACCATTTTCCCAGGTTTGGAAAAATTTTGGTTATGTTGAGGCTTGTGGAGAGTTGGGAAATGGAATGCTCTTTTGTGCCTTGGTAAGACTCCTTAAAGGTATCTTGATCATTCTCTTCCATACCCGGCCAGAAGGAGTGTTCTTCTAGTATGCTCACGGTGTGACAAACACAATTTTTCCTAGCCAAAACTTCATGACAAAAGATATAAAACCGGGTGCTCTTGGAAAAGAATTCATCTTCCTTCGGCACCAATAGAGGAGGTTCCGCATAGTTCTCCAAGAGGTCTAGAGCTTATCCCACCATGTTCGGCCATAGCATATGCTCTCTTGACATACTCACGGTTGTATCAAAATGTTCAGCCCAAGCTACTTCACGTTTTCCCCGACTTGGCAAGTCTTGTGTTCCACAATGGAGTACACTAAATTGGTTGTCTATGAGAAGGAAATTATCTTGCTCAAAAAGACTAAGCACCTTCCATCGACTTCCTAAGCCGTTAGCCATCAATGCTTCAATTTGTTGTTGGGCCCCTTGAACACTTTTGGAATTCATGATACATGCGACATTGTTGGGCAAAAGGGTGTTCGGGTTTTGGTGTTGTGCGGTTCTTTGTGGAGGGAGGTCAAAAGGATTTTTGTTTGGAGGAATATGGGCAGATTTGGCTTGTGGAGTTTTGGTGGAAGAATTTTGGGGTAGGCTTAAACCGATGGAAAGTGGCCAGCCATGGGTAAGAAGACGAGAAAATGTTCAGCTCAACGTGCATGCAAAACAACCGGGAATGCTTGTATTTTTCATGCGCATAATGTCGTTCGAGCCGGGAGGATGATCATTGATTATTTGTTCATAAATAAATCAAGGTGTTAAGGAAGATAGTTGAGAAATCAAGCTCACCAAATTTCCATGGTTAAGCTAGGAATGATCGGCCAAGTACAAACAAGCAATGTTACAAATATTATTATCTTAAGTGCTTTGAACATAAATAAATTCATGCCATGATGGGTCGGTCCAAGGAAGGGCCGAAGGACTTATGATCATGCAGCAGCCAAGAACACCAAGCTAGAGTATTCTAGAAGGCACTACCACTAGTGGAAGGTGATTAGAAGAGAGCTTGGAGAAGGGGCAACAAATCTTGGCCACATGTTCCCTATCAAACAATACTTGGCTAGAAATTCTTCAAGCTTAACTTGGAGAGGAGGAAAGCATCTAATTAGTTAGCATTTTGTTTTGCTTTAATTTTCAGCTTTGTTAATTTCAATTTTCAGCATGGTTAGTTGTAATGGCGGGTCTATATATTCAGCACCTATGCTCCATTGTAAAACACTTTTTGATGAATATACAAACCTTGAGTGTTATACTCTTTTCGGGATGGATTTCTCGAGCCTCTAAATCCTCAAAGCTGTATCCTAGGTTGGCATCTAGATGGTGTCCTTTGAGTCTCCCAAACCCCGGTGGTGTTTCTGTATCCGGACCGTTTGAGAGCGCCCTTGATTCACTCGGTGGTGTTTACGTATCCGAGCTTGAGTCAAGGTACTATCCAGCGACTTTGCCATTCCATATCTCCCAATTCCCTTAGCCATTTTTCGCCAAATTTTAACCACAATCCTTCCAGTCCATCTACTTCCATTCCTCCAAATTTCAGCCCCATCCAAGAACCCCTCCGTCCTCCACATCAAAACCAAACAAAGGGTATCAATCTGTACATCCAGCCAGCAGCATCAACTGCTGGCTATCTGTTCAGGTAGTTCCCCTTATCCAAAATTCACACAACTTGGCCACAACCTTCCTCCATCAGCTACCTCACTCCCCTCCAAGTTTCGTCCAAATCCAAGATCATTTACCCCTCCTTTCACCTTTTTCCCCGTAACCGCACCTGCAGGTCCTATTCTCGCCCGGTTGTGTGTTTTGCGGTTTTCCATCTTTTTCTTTGCTTCCGCCACTACACATCAAAAACTGGTTGGTATGTGATTTTGGCCTTAATTTCATCCAAGGTTAAATGAACCTTAATCATCCAACAATTTAAGGCACTTATGATTTCTCCAATCACATGGGCAGCAAGAGTATTCAAGCACCACACAAGTTTAGTTATTACAAGCCAAAACAGAATGGGTTCCATCACTCCCTTCATGGTTCTAACTCTTTGGACAGGTTTGGTGTGGCCCAAAAACAAGGCTTCATGGCTGGGAAAGGGGCATTTGTGGAGGGTAAGGATTTCCTCCTTGGGCTTCAACATGACCTTTCGCTCCTTAGAACAAGTAGCAAGGCAGCCACGGTGTGTAGATGGGAAGAACAACTCACTAGCTCCGCCATTAGATGCACAAGATTTTGCTTCCTTAAACAAATTTTCCTCATGCACTAGTAGCTCTCCAAAATCATGATCAACACCATACAAGCACATTAGTTGATCAAAATAGAAAACACAATTTTCCAATGGAGTAAATGAGATATACCTCCTTGCCAAGTTGTTGGCTCTTTGGTTACTCCTTTGAATCACAAAGTAGAAACTCCAACATGTAAGTGTGAACAAGATAGTCAAAACTCTTCTTGGGCGCTTCACACAATCCGGATATAATCTTTGGAGATTTCTTTCAACAATAAATACCCATGTAAATTTCTCAAACACATTTTCACAACCTTCCAAATGTAAAGGAATAGAACACCTCATGGAAAATGCTCCATTCGATTTTTGAGGCTTCTCTTGTTCTATCACTTTGAATATCATCTCAAGCTCTTCCATAGAACAAAACTCATGATCAACTTTAGGCACGTTGGACAGTCCACTCACGGCCAGATTAGAAATAAGCATGTGGGATGGAATTTTGAAGCCAAATGGTCAAATTCGGCCAAGGGTTCTTTGGTGATGGGATGGGTATTTTAAGGGGAAATGTCGGCTTCGGGTGGTGTCAAAGGGGTTAGCTCTTGTGAGGACCGAAGCTCATGTGGTTTTGTTTCTGGAATTTGGCTAGGTGACAAGGGAACCAATGTGATCCTCTTGCCATCTTTGGTGAAAGCATAAGTATTCAAGAACCCATCATGTATGACTCTCCTATCAAAGAGCCAAGGTCTACCAAGCATTAAATGGCATGCATCCATGGGTAGCACATCACACCATAACTCATCTCGATAATGTTTACCAATGCTAAATGAAAGAAGGCATCTAGAATTGACTAGAAGATTTTCACCTTGATTTAGCCATTGGATGGTGTAAGGATGAGGATGAGGTGAAACTTGAATTCCAAGCTTTTCTACCATAGTTGTTGAGGCCACATTTGTGCAACTACCACTATCAATAATGATAGAGCACACCTTGTTGACCACCGTTCCCCTTGTATAGAAAATGTTCTCACGTTGATCTTCATTTAGCTCCTTGAAACCGCTCAAGGTTCCTCTTATGAGTAGGCTAGTATTCATGGTTAGGATTTTTATGGGGCTGGCTGTTTTTGTGATTTTTAGATTTATGGGGAATGGACAAAACACCAAAGGATCAGAACTTGCTCTGATACCAAATATGATTTGTAGTGAGGGCGGAAGCAAAAGAAAGGGAAAAACCACAAGAAAGGCTACCCGGCCGAATGTGACCTGCAGGCGCAGATCTTGGGAAAAAGGGTGAAAGGAAGGGCAAACGATGGAGGATGGAGCTAAAATTTGGTATGGAGCTTCTCAACTAGTTGAAGAAGCTCTGGTATTTTTTGGGATTTTTTGTTGCCGCGGACACCTTGATCCGAGGGCTGAAAGTCAGGGTTCTGGGCTGACTGTCCAGGGTGATATCCTCTCGTAATAATCAAAGGTGGGGGTCGAGTTCTGCTTGGATGGAGGTGATTTTTGGAGAGAATGAAGTGGACTCGCTGGGCTGGAGGTGGACAAAGTTTGGAGTGAAATGGATGAATGGTTTGTGAGATATGGAAATGGAAAGTGAAGGGATAAAACCGAGGTTATCTCTAGGATACGTAAACACCACCTAGAAGCAACCAAGGGGCACCTCTCACCTTGCCGGATACGTAAACACCACCGGTAGGTTTAAGGACTCAAAGAACACCACCAAGTAGCCAACTTGGATACAGTAATTGAGATTCAAAAGGGTGAGCAATCCAGCTCAACAAGTATAACACTCATTCATATAATAATCAAAGTTTTTTTTTACATGATGTATGCATGCTTGAATTTATAGTGCCTAAAAATGGCACTTTACAAAGCTGAAAATTAAAACAAAAATTACAAAGATTCTTTCCTCTCCTCCAAGTTAGGCTTGAGTGAATTTCGGCCAAGTATTTTGAGAATTAGGAACATGTGGTTGTGAGGCCTTTTCCCCTTATGCAAGTTTCATTTCCATTTGGCCAACACATCATATTCTAAGAGGCTTCTAGAATGCCTTCTTGCCTTTCCTTTGGTGCCTCATTTTGGGACGTCTAAACATATTGCTTTTGGACCTTGGACCGACCAAAATATGCAGGTCACTTCTAAGCCCATTCCGAGTCTCTCGAATTGCATTTAGCGCACTCTGTTTTCGGGATTGGTGTAACCTTGCATTTTGGCACATCAAGAATACACTCAGGAGTTTGAAAGATTGATGATCAAGTGTGACCTACAAGAGCATGAGGACCAAACGATTGTAAGATACCTTGGTGGTTTAGACGCGAGGTATGCACAAACTGTAGAGTTACAACATTTCTCAACATTTGATGAAGTGTGTCACTTTGCACACAAGGTGGAACAACAAAAGAAAACCCGGCTTGTCAAAAGAGAAACTCTCAAACCTTTTACCCCTCAAAGGAGCCAACCCTTCTACAAGGGGAGTCCCCAACCTATGCCTCAAAAAAACCCCAAACTCCCCAAATCAGCCCCGACCATTCCAAACCCAAATCCTCCCAAAACAAACCCGAGTGATCGGAGAAGGTGCTTCAGTGCCATGGTTTTGGGCACATTGCTTCGAATGCCCAAACCGCTGCATAGTCACCTTAGTTGAATATCAAGAGCAACTAATTGAGGAAAATGAAACCGAGAGAGAGTTGTATTTGATGGAGGAGGTAGAGGAAGTTGTTAAAAAGGGGGATGAAGGAGAGTTCTTGGTGCTAAGGAGAACCTTGAGCGGATTCAAGGGACCAAAAGAGGAGCAACGCGAGACCATCTTCCATACAAGGGGAACGGTGCTTGATAAAGTGTGTTCAATCATTATTGATGGTGGTAGTTGCACTAATGTGGCCGCGTCAATGATGATAGAAAAATTCGGACTCCATGCTTCGGTCCACCCCCACCCCTACAACATCCAATGGCTCAATCAAGGTAAAGGACTTCAAATTAATTCTCGTTGTCTTCTTTCGTTTAGCATTAGTAAGCACTATCATGATGAGATTTGGTGTGACATGATTTGGTGTGACGCTTGCCATTTACTACTTGGGAGACCTTGACTTTATGACCGGAAGGTAATTCATGATGGTTTCAAAAACACCTACACCTTCACCAAAGATGGTAAGAAGATCACCTTGGCTCCCTTGCCCCTAGCCAATGCACAAAACCAAATCCACAAAGCTCTTCTCCTCAAACCGACCTTTTGCTTACGCTTAGAGAGCCACTTCTCAAAGACAAGCAACGTGAGCTTAAGCCCATCCAAAAACTCATCCTCTCACCATCTTATTATACCGAGAAACCACCACAAAATTTCCACTCCCTCGCCACAACTCCACAAACCAAAATTGTCCTTGTCCTTCCACGCAAAAATCCTCCTAGGTTACCTCCACAAAGAAACCCACAGCTCAAAAAAGCCCATCCCAAATGCTATCTTTCCCATCCAAACAGATTGTGACTTGAGTCCCATAGGTGATAATGAATTATGGGCAAAAGGCCAAGAAGAGAAGCAAGAGAGTCCATATGTTGAATCAAAATTTTTGGTGCCAAAGAAGGATGACTTCCT
This sequence comes from Talinum fruticosum, assembly GCA_021018815.1. Classification (NCBI taxonomy): domain Eukaryota; kingdom Viridiplantae; phylum Streptophyta; class Magnoliopsida; order Caryophyllales; family Talinaceae; genus Talinum; species Talinum fruticosum. The sequence goes on from JAITYX010000040.1 coordinate 2,433,150, forward strand.
TCTCAATGGCACTCGATTTTAGAGTCCTCATTATGATATGCAAGAGCTGCCAATTCAAGGAGTGTGCAATGAAGGAATGTTTAGACGTTATGGCATGACTATGACTATGATAAGGGAGCATCCCTTAAGGTTGAACATGGGAGCTCTACAGGTCTTAAAGGAGTGTGTAGAGCCAATTCTTTCGGTACCAAAGGAAGTTGTTTTTCTTCCCAAGGATGCTCAGTTTTGTGTACCACATTATGGAGTTTTTGTTGACCAAGTTTGTTTCTACAACACCATGAACATGCTAGAAGAGCACTCAAACCGGCCGAATGTGAAGGAAAATATTCAAGACATGTTCAAGAAATTGGCAGCAAAAGGTCATTCCATCCTTAATCTCACCGCAAGTTTCAACATAACAAAAATTTTTACAATCTTGGAAAATGATATTTTCGAGAATTTGAGGATAAATTCTTCTCTACAAGGGGAGAATGATGGAAAGTGGCCTGCCCAAAGATTACTCATCTTGTATAGTCAAGCATACATGGGAACCAACCAAGTACACTTGAACTTCCTAAGCTTATTCACATGGTACATGTTGAACCCGGAGGATGAGAAGCCGAGAATATCATCTTCTTACGATCTTATGTGCATAAATAAACGATTATCTAATGAGCTAAGGAAGATAGTTAAGAGGAATGAAGCCAGCCACCTAATGCCTCTATGGTAGAGCAAAATGAGTCCGGCCATGTCAAACCGTGAAGTGGTACAAGTGCTACCATTTTAAGTTCATTGAACATAAATAATTAAGGGTCGGTCCAAGGGTCCGAAAAGCTTATGTTTAAGCGCTTGAAGGGATCATCAAATGAAGCCCAACGAGGAGGATTCTAGAAGCACTCACCATTGTGGAAGATGGTTTGTTAAACAAAGAGAGAAGGAAGCTTGCCAAAGGGGAAAACGACCTCGGCCACATGTTCCCAAAGCCACAAATACTTGGCTAAGATTCATCCAATTCTAACTTGGAGAGGAGGAAAGGCATCTCTATTATTTCTAGTTTAATTTTGGCTTTACTAAAATGCTATTTTCATTCCTTATAAATTCAGCTTGTAATAGCATTGTAAAGACAACTTTGATGATTATATGAATGAATTGAGCTGGATTACTCGTCTCTTTTAAATCTCATATGTTGTATCCAAGTTGGCTACTTGGTGGTGTTCTTTGAGTCCTCTAACCTACCGGTGGTGTTTCCGTATCCGGCAAGGCTAAAGGTGCCCCTTGGTTCCCTCTTGGTGGTGTTTCTATATCCAAGAAGAAGCCTTGGTTTTATCCCTTCACTTCCCATTTCCATATCTCACAAACCACTCATCCATTCCACTCCAAACTTCGTCCACCTCCAGCCCAGCAAGTCTACTTATCCCCCTCCAAAAATCGCCTCCATCCAAGCAGTCCTCCGACTCCCACCTTTGATATTTACAAAGGATATGATCCTGGACAATCAGCCCAAAACCCTGACTTTCAGCCCTTTGATCAAGGTGTTCCCGGCGATAAAAAATCCCAAAAAATACCAGAGCATCTTGGATCAATTGAGAAGCTCCATACCAAATTTCAGCCCCAAACTCCCCGTTTTCCCCTCCTTTCACCCATTCTCCCAAGATTGCGCTCGCAGTCACAATCTGCCCGGTAGCTTTTCTTGCGGTTTTCCCTTTCCTTTAGCTTCCGCCCTCACTACACATCATATTTGGTATCAGAGCAAGTTCTGATTCCTTGGTGGATTGTCCATTTCCCATAAACCCAAAAAACACAAAAATAGCCAGCCCCACAAAATCCCAGCCATGAGTGCAAGCATGACTTTAGAAGAGAGGTTTGAAATGCTCATGAAGGCGAATGAGTATCTCCGCAAGCAGCTTGGGCGTGACATGAAGGCTAAGCGAGACCAACTAAGGAGCAACTCACCTCCAACTCGGTCTGTCCCTAGCCTCCATGAGGATGATGAAGAGAGTAATCCTTTTGCATCTTCGGATAATGAAAGGCGATCAAGGAGGAGCACTAGGCAATCAAAACCCCATCCCAATGACTTCAAAGTAGAAATTCCGGAATTTGAAGGGCGCTTGCATCCGGACGAATTTCTTGATTGGTTAAGGACCGTGGAAAGAATATTTGACTACAAGGAGGTCCCGGATGAAAAGAAAGTGAAGCTTGTGGCCCTCAAGCTTAGGGGCTTCTCCTCTACTTGGTGGGAGAATCTTGATCACAAACGAGTGAGGGAGAGGAAAGCTAAAATCAAGAGTTGGGAGAAAATGAGAGCTAAACTCAAAGCACGGTTTCTACCCCCAACCTATGTCCAAGATAGCTACCTCCAACTTCACAACCTTCAACAAGGCAGCATGAGTGTATAAGAATACACTCGGGAGTTTGAAAGATTGATGATCAAGTGTGACCTACAAGAGCATGAGGACCAAACGATTGTAAGATACCTTTACGAGTGCTAGATTAGATAAGGGAACTTCGAGTGCTAGATTAGATAAGGGAACTTATGAGTTTAGGAGCAATTCGGTGAAGTCTTTCTATTATTTTGTGGATTCAAAATAGTGGATTTGACTTGGTGCTTGGATTAGCAATGGCCGTGGTTTTGTGCCTCATGAGGGTTTCCACGTAAATTCCGAGTTCATACTTTTACGAGTCCAATCTAGAATCGGACAGTCTTAAAGTTTATTTTTAAACTTTAATCTTCCATTTATTGTTAAAATTTCCTCATTACCCTGTTCACCCCTTTCTAGGGTGACTAAGTCTCTCCAAGAGCAACCCTTCAACTTGAGAGATCTTGGACTTTCATTCAAATCAATTCCAATCAAGTGTGACAAGCAAAGTGCAATCGGCATCACTAAGAATCCAGTTCAGCACTCAAAGACAAAGCACATTGAGGTCGAGATATCATTTTCTAAGAGACCATTATGAGAAAGGTTATATTGAACTTGAATTCGTTCCTACAAAACTTCAAGTAGCTAATATCCTTACTAACCCACTTAGTGAGGATCGGTTTTGCTTTATTAGGAATGAACGTGGCATGATAAATGCATGATTATGTGCTTTTCTAAGTGAAAAATATCTTGCATGATTGTGTGTTATATGTTTTCTTTACGTGTCTTAATAACAATTAGTTCAGTTGATCCAATGATACTTGACCTAGAAGTTATTATTTGTTTACGGTTTACGAGTCACTCGGAAACTTTACTTGAAGTCGGACTCGGTTTTGAGAAAAAGGACATCAAACTTCGAAATCGTCTCTAGATTAGTGGAGAATTTCATAAATTTCTTTTAAAATCTCTCTTTTCTCTCTCTCTCTCTCTTGCATATCGATTAGAGAACTAGTCGTTGGGAGATAGACATCTGGAATTCTAACCGTTGGAGAACAGAACGGACACATCGGTCCGAGGTGACCGTTGGAGAGTTGAGTCGAACGAATATCGAAGGACATTTCTTTCTCTATAAACAACATCTATTTTCCTTCATTTCGCTACTTTACTCTCTATTCATATACATTCTTGCTTACTTATTCTTGTATTCTCGCTCTCAAGAAAACTTAGTACACTCAAGCACTCTTAAGCTCTCGGTACTCTCTCTCTCTCTCTCTCTCTCTCTCTCTTCTTGAGCGAACTCTTTGACCTCTCAAAGTTCACTTTCTTTTCTTCTAAAAAATTCCTAACCATGTCGAAAAGAGGTTCCACTCCAGATTTTCTTGGTTCAGCAACCAAGAAACCTCAAACCAAAAGTCAAGAGGGTCCTTCTAACCCCTCTAAGATCCTTGTCAACCAACACCCGATGTTGGACGACAAATTCTTCCCAACCACAAAATTCTCGTGGTTGAACCATATCAAAACTACATGGGTATACAATTTCCTCTGTTTCAGCGAGTTCATCTACCTAGAACTCGTCGCTGAGTTCTACTCCAACCTTTCTAGCTCCGAGGGGTTGTCACCTTCGAGTTCATGACAAAGTAGTTCGTATTAACGTCTCTGTCCTCCACCGCTTATTCAAAGTCTCATCCCTCGTCCTAAACAGCAACCCCATCCCATTTAACGAGGTTGCTAATGAATGTTTTGAAAAGTATGCCAAAGTGATTCTCGAGTCACGCAAAAATTTTCGTGACTCGAGATGAAGACCGAGGCTCGTCTTCTCTGTTTCCTGCTCATGAGAACCTTTTTCTTTCAGCATTCCAGCAAAGAGAATCCAAACTTCAAGATTCTCAAGGCTTTATTTGACATACTCAAGGGCTACGATGTAGACCTTTTCCCAAGCAATTATCGAGGAGATGGCCTCTATGCCTATTGAGACTAAGAAATCAACTCCTTTCCTTTTCGGAGCTCTCCTCACCTTTGTTTTTAAACAATTCAAGGTCCCGCTCAACTCGGATCCTAACGAGGTTTCGAGGTTGCCATTGTAGTTGGCAGAAAAGAGCTTCTAGGCTATGGATACCGGGGTCCACGAGCTCGGAGCGAGGCGAGTCCTCTCCTCCGCCTCGGACTAAGACTCCTCTCTCACTCCCTCCTCCACTGGCGGTGCTTCCACCTCGGTGCCCCTTCCTTCCTCTCGTCATCGTAGCTTTGTCTACCACAATGATAGATAAGCTCTCCTCTGTGTCAACTGAAATTAAGTACACCCTCCGCTCCTTCAAGACTGTTCTTCGGTCTATGACAATCAACCAAAAGACCGGCCAATCTCAAATTCGGGAGTAGACAGATGTGCATCTCGAAATGAAGGTCTTGGTTAAGGAGCGGCGGGAGCCGATCGAGCTCCTTAGAGAAACGCGCTCTAAAGCAACTTAGGACCCGGACAGCTCGAAACATCCGAAGAGTCCTCGAGCCCTGCCAAATCTCCTTATGGACAAGCGGTTGAAGAAGAAGAAGAGGAAGTTATAGCTGAAGCGGCTCCTTTTGAAGAGAAGGAAGAAGCGAGAGAAGGAAGAAGAAGAAAAGGAGGAAGAAGGGGGATAAAAGGAAGAAGCCGAGGGACAAGGTGCTCCTACTCCTTAACCGGAACCGATTAGCTTAGACGAGCATTTTGAATAAGTCGAAGACCCGCTGACGCCGGTCGATCGCCAACGAGTCAAGCCCGAGGAAGCACCACCCTCCGTAGAATTTTAAGAGGATGAACCTCTCGGATGACCTTGTTCCGGGTCAACCACTCGGAGCTGTACCCATTCCAGAGATCCCGGTGCTGCCCCCGCCCGGATCTTCAACGTCTTCACATTCATATCAGCGAAGGCGCACGACATGTTCATCCGCTTAAACTCAAACCGCACCCACACAACCGTCATAATTTTTTTTGTTTCTATTTTTCTTTATCCGGACAAACAAATTGTATCTACCTCATACATTCTTCCCCATTTTTTCCCCTGAAAGGCAAGGGGAAGGATAATTAGAAAATTTGTTGTCTTGTTTAGGGGAGTTTTCTCACCCTTTCTCTAGTATATATTTTCTTTGTTTATGTACATCGAATGAAGTTTCGAATTCGTGCTTATTGATGTCTCGAGTATTACTTTTTCCGAGTTTTAAATTTCTCATTTTATTTTTGCTCCGATATATTAGCTCATTTATTTATCTTTGCTCCGATATAACTACTCACAATTCTTCGTCAAATGAGCTATCTGCAGAAATAATCTAAGTCCGAATTACTTCATTAATTATTGTATTACTCCGAGATATTTTACTCTAAGCTCGATATATATTCTTTGTTAAACAAGTAAGAATGAAAACTCTTGATTATTTCACTAACAAAGTTTCTATCCGAGTATGGAATGCCTATCATCAAAAGGAGGAGATTGAAGACTCGGACTACGAATTTATATCATTCCGAGTATTATCAAGGAGTCGGTACAAACGTCATCCCTCCTAGGTTTTGATTACAAGTCATTCTAAGTGTTACATAAACTATTGCATATCTTTTCATTCGATTCCGATCGACTCATAAATTACTTTCTTGGACATCAATTCACACTAATGCTTTTGAGTCACTCACACACCACTTAGATATATTGCATGTTCAAACAATCTCTCTAACACTTTTAATATAAGCTTTGACTTCATATTCCAAGTTAAAGTGAATTACGACGTTAATTCAACTTTCTAAGTCAGCGTGTTTGTTTAAAATGTATTTGTCTAGGTCAAGTACTCATACTCTGATATTCTCTTTATAACTTGATCTTTCCTAAGGCTCACTAAGATGGAATTTAAGTATAATGAATATTAGACTTAGAAAATTCTGCTATTCTAGGTCTCGGATAATTATGCACTTAGTTTTCTTAATTAAATTACTATCTATGCTTAATCTTGGACCAAAGTATTTTATACTTTGAGAACCAAAATTTGTTTAATTTTGTAGGTTATCTAAACGAGGTTATCTTACTTTTGAAATACAAAAGTAACCGAGCTTCAAGCTATCAATCACCGAGTGGACAAGGCTTTTCTACTTCGAACTAGTCTAGATGCTATGTCGGGGTTGTTTGTTTCCAAAGCTGGAAATCTTTAACGCTAAGCTTAACGATGGTTTCCACCCTACCTTTCAGACACCACCAGTGGATTGGGACATCCTAAGGAGTCAAGAGCCGTTGCACAATGTTCACAACGCAACGGATCTTTTACGAGCGACTCGGAAAAGCTGTTACAACGGTCACAAAGGAATTCTATTCGGAAGATTGTCACAACGACTAATCTGCTTGGTCATCTATAAATAGAAGCAACCTCTCAAGACTTTAAGATTGCTGGAATTATTGTCGATACACATTACTTAAGCGAAAGTCTTTGTATACAAACTCAATCGTCTACTTACAACTACGAGCTTGTAATTCATACTTTCCGAGTTGTAAAGTCTAGTAATTAGTCATATACTCTTTCTTACTTTTTGAGTAAGGTCCCTTGACTGAGCTGTAAAGGTTAACTCAGCTCGGTTGTCCCTAGCTATAAAGGTTACCTTAGTTAGGAAGTACTAGATCGGATAAGGGAACTTTTGAGTCTAGGAAAATTACGTAAGGAATTGTCTAAGGGAGCAATTCAGTAAGGAATTGTCTAAAGGAGCAATTCTGGTTGAGTCGGTCTACTGTATTTTGTGGACTCAAAATAGTGGATTTAATTTGGAGCTTGGACTAGCACTAGCCGTGGTTTTCTGCCTCAGGATGGTTTCCACGTAAATATGAGTTCAATCTAGACTCGGATATTCTTCTTTACTGCTTTCAAGCTTTAATATTCCAAGTTTGTTAAAATTTTCTCATCACCCTATTCACCCCCTCTAAGGTGACTAAGACTCTCCAAGAGCAAACCTTCAATTATGCTTTGCTTTCACCATTCGTATGCACTACAAATAATGCCATATACCCGGTTGTAAGGGATTGAAATTGAATGAGAAAATCGAGTGACCTAAGTGCTCTTCACCCCCAAAATTCTTGATTTCTTATCTTAATGTTGCAAGCTAAGTGGTGACCTCTCAAGTCCTTGGAGCAAGCAGCTGGTGTTTCTTATCCAGCCCATACCTTTGTACCTCGGCATCAACTTAGACTTGCGCTTCGAAGGAAAATGCTCCTTCCTCGGGCGGATCCAAATGAGATCTCCTGGTTGAAAAATCACTCTTCTGCGGTTACGTCGGCGCTAGCCTTGTAACTCAAATTAGCTTGCTCAATTCGGCTCGACTTTTTCATGTAAGTCCTTAATCCGAGCAGCTCTTTTCATAGCTTCATTATAAGGCTTTCCATCAAAAGCTCTCGGGGTCGAGTCAAGAGGTGACGAGAGGTTCGACACCATAAACAACCTTGAAGGGTGAAACATTGGTAGTCTTGTTTGGCGTGTGATTGTAAGCAAACTCAGCATGTGGAAGAAGTTGATCCCACGCCTTAGTATTTAATTTGATTAGCGTTCGAGCAATACTCCCGAAAGTTCCGTTTGTAACCTCGGTCGACCATCCGTCCGAGGATGACAAGTGGTGTTGTACTTCAACTTTGTTCCCAATTTCTTCCAAAGGGTAACCCGAAATGACTCGAAACTTCGCATCTCTATCCGAGACCATTGTCCTTGGGATCCCATGCAGCCTTACCACTTCTCCGAAATATAGGTCAGTAGCTGAGTGTAGCATCATTGGTTTTGTTGCAGGCAATGAAGTGAGCCATCTTAGAAAATCGATCAACAACAACCAGAATAGAATCTTTCCCTTTCGAGTCCGTGGTAGACCTAGAATGACGTCTAGACTTACATCCACCCAGGGCTGAGTTGGAACAAGTAATGGAGTGTACGAGTCCTTGAGGCAGGGAACGGCTCTTGGCATATTGGCATATCACACACCGCTTGGTGATGTCTTGAACATCTTTGTCCATAATTGGCCGAAATAACGCTCTTTGAGCATCCGAGTTATTTTTTCTCTCCGAAATGGCCAGCCAGTCCCCGGAATGTACTTCTCTTATAATAAGCTCTCTTGTGCCACAACTAGGCACACACAATTTGATACCCTTGAATAAGTATCGTCCTTGTATTTGGAACTCACCCTTGGGTCGAGTTTGGCATTCTTGGTATAGGGTTCCAAAATCCTTGTCTTCCGCATATAAACTCTTCAAATGTTCAAACCCGAAGACACAAGTTTCTAACTAAAACAACAGTAGATATCTTCCGGACAGAGCATCGGTGCCCTTGTTAAGGCTGTCTAGATTTGTGCTTGATTGAGAAATGAAAGGTCCGAAGGTACTCAACCCATTTCGCATGTCGTGGGTTCAACTTGTGTTGGCCCTGAATGTACTTGAGGGCTTCATGATCCGAGTGCGGAATAAATTCTTGAGTCACCAAGTAATGATTCCAATACTCTAATGATTGAATGATGGCATAGAATTCCTTGTCGTATGTAGAGTATCTTCGCTTGGTATCATACGACTTTTCACCGAAATAAGCGATGGGACGACCTTCTTGTGTGAGAATCCCACCAATGCCTACACCCGAGGCATCACACTCAACTTCAAAAATCTTCTCGAAATTAAGCGGGGCTAGGACGAGAGCCTGGGTCGGTTTTGCCTTGATAGCTTCAAACGATTTCGAGCTCGAGGTGTCCGGACAAAGGAACTATTTACGAGCACCTCGATCATAGAAGGCGATGATAGTCTTGAAGTCTTTGATAAACCTCCTATAGAAAGATGCAAGCCCATGAAAGCTTCGAACATCGTGTATACTTTTAGGAGTAGGTCAAGACAGGATAGCCTCAATCTTACTCCCATCTACCTTCACTCCCCGAGCTGAAACAACATAACCTAGAAACGCGATTTCTAAGTCGAAGAATGAACATTTCTTCAACTCGTATTTAACATCTTTACGAGTTGTAAGGTCTTGTCATCGATTATAAACACTCATTCTTACTATCTCGAGTAAGGTCCCTTGACCGAGATATAAGGGTTAACTCAGCTCGGTTGTCCCCAATCTGTAAAGGTTATCTCCGTTAGAAAGTACAAGATCGGATAAGGGAATTTCGAGTCTAGGAAAAACTTGTAAGGAATTGTGTAAGGGAGCAATTCTGGTTGAGACTTTCTACTGTATTTTGTGGATTCAAAATAGTGGATTTCACTTGGTGCTTGGATTAGCACGGACCGTGGTTTTACGCCCTAGGAGGGTTTCCACGTAATTTTACGAGTTAGCACTTTTACGAGTTCAATCTAAACTCAAACTCTCCTCGAGTGTTGTCTAGTTTTTATTCTTCCATTACTTGATTAAATTTCCTCATCACCCTATTCACCCCCTCTAGGGTGACTTAGTCTCTCCAAGTGCAAACCTTCAATTGGTATCGAGCCTAACCTTTCGGAAAGGATCTAACCATCAAAAGGTCTAAAGATCAAATGGCTCGGAGCAATGGAGAGTTTGGTGAAGATATTCTAGCGGACCACCAAAGTTCAAAGGATCAAACTTTGTTCACTTGGAAGAAGCTTATGGAATGCTTTCTATTGGATCACGATGAAGATGTTTGGAACATCATAGGAGAAGGCAACTTGATTCCAACAAAGTTGGAAGAAACAAGACTCGTGCCTAAACCAAAGGTCGAGTACACGGTGAAGAAACAGAGAAGTTCACAAAGAACTTTAAGGCGATGAACATTCCGATGTGCGCCATCGGCTTAGAAGAATACAACCGAGTGTCGGCCGTGACACAGCCAAAGAAGTGTGGGACACACTTGTCAACACTTATGAAGGCACAAGTCGGGTCGGACAAGCGAAGATAAACCAATATCTTCACAAGTATGAGTTGTTTAAGATGGAGCGAGAAGAAAACATCACTCGGATGTTCATCCGCTTTACTAAGATTACTAATAATCTCAAATCTCTGGGTAGAAAGATTTCCTATTAGGAAATGTGCAAAAAGATACTCAGAAGTCTACCCAAGAGAAGATGGGGTCCCAAGGTGACGAGTCATTGAAGAGGCTCGGAACCTGTCCCAACTCAAGCCGGACAAACTCATTGGGAAGTTACTCACCCATGAGATCCATCTCGAAAGAGGAGGACGCAGAGGTCGGCACTAAAAAGAACATTGTGCTTGAAAGCCTTAGAAACTAGAGAAGCAAATCCGAGTTCATCGGATTCAGAAGAGGATCCCATGGCACTCATTGCTAGAGGCTTCAGAAGAATGATGAAGCACAAAAGATTGGATAAGAAGCCAAGAGAAGAATTCTATAAGAAAGACAAGAATGATAGAAAAGGTAAACATTCTTCTCCTTCAAAGTTATCTTTAACTAAGAACTCCGGTCTGTTTTGAATGTGGTAACAAGGAACACATAGTCAAAGACTGTCCTAGAAGGAAGAGAGACAGAAAGAAGAAAAAGGATATGATGGCCACTTGGAGTGATGAAGACTCATCAAAAGATGATGAGGACTCGGACGATTCAAAATGTCACTCTCGACTCGGAAGCTGAATCGAGTCAAACTCGAATCACTCGGATAGTGAGGAAACAAATCCTCGGAAGGTAATTGAATACTTCCTCAAATTCTCCAAAGTTGATTTAGCCAAATATATTTTTACTTTAGAAGAAAAGTCCAATTCGATTCTTCTCGGTTTAAAGAACAACTTGAGTCAATTACTTCGAGAGCATCTCATTGAAAAATGAATTGGAAAAACCGAGACTTACTCTAAGAGAACTTAAGACTAGTGCTCAATCTAATGAGATTGAGTCCGAGTCACTCGAAGAGAAAATGAGCAAGCTGAAGCAAAAGCTCAACGAGTCTCAAGAGCTTGTTTTAAAATTTACTCAATGTCGGAAAAACCTTGATATGCTCTTAGGGTCTCAATGTGTCTCCTTCGAAAAGAAGGACTTGGTTTTAACAAAGAAGAGGAATCCAATTCCTACTCAAAACTTTTCAAAAGGATTCCGAAGCTGTAAAGTTCAGGAAGGTTGAGCACGGTCCAATTCATAAGAATGAAAGGAGGATCGAGCCAAGACCAGACTTATAGGAGAAAGCCTTCTCCACCTGTTTATAAAAGAAAAACTTTTGAGAAGAAAGAGACACGGACTCAGTTCTCTAAAAGAAAGACTTAGAATCATACCAAACCCAAAGTTATCCAAATATGGGTTCCCAAGAGTCTACTTCCTCGAAAAGGACGACGGTAAAGGGAGCTACTCGGGTTCGTTAGAAGAAGTGAGAAAGGTTAGTTTGTTTCGGACTTGCATGTGACTCGAAAAAGAACAAAAAGGCATTGGTACCTACACGGTGGATGCTCACGCCACATGTCAAGAGATTCAAGACTCTTTTTCGAGTTAAGAGTACAAGGGAGGAAAAGTCACGTTTGGGGATGACAGCAAAGGCAAGATAATTGGGATAGGCAAGATTGGAAAAGGAAGCAATCCGGTCGGCCCAGGTATACCTTATTAAAGGGTTAAAATACAATTTGCTTAGCATGTCTCAACTATGTAACAAAGGTCAAGAGGTAAGATTCACTCGGATGAATTGTTATATCTCTAATGATGTTACCAAGGAGATCAAGCTCTCGGGTAAGAGATTAGGTAACACTTATACTATTCCTCTTTCGACCCGAGTCAGAATTTATCTTGTTTAAAAGCATTTCTTCATGATGATTCATGGACATGGCATCGTATACTAGGTCATGTTAACATGTATACCATTAAGAAACTTGCATCTCATGGTTTAGTGAGGGGATTGCCTAACTGTGCATTTAAGAAAGATAAGATTTGTGAAGCATGCACAAAAGGGAAACAAGTCATATCATCTTTCAAATCCCTTAAAACTGTTTCCACATCCAAGGTGCTTGGACTGTTACATATGGATTTATGTGGTGAAATTACTGTCAAGAGTCTCGCGAGTAAATCATAGTGCTTGTTATTGTTAATGACTACTCACGATTTACCTCGGTATGTTTTCTTAAGCACAAAAATGAAGCTTTCAAAGAGTTCAGCAAGGTCTGCAGGAGAATCCAAGTTAAGCCTCGGACTCAAATCCATAGTATTCGAAGTGACCATGGAAGGGAATTCGACTAATAAGAATTTGCAGAGTTCTATGACAAGAATGGCATATATCACAATTTCTCAGCACCAAGAACTCCTCAACAAAATGAAGTGGTGGAGAGGAAGAACCGAACTCTTGAAGAAATAGCTAGGACAATGATGATTGAACATAATCTACCCTACTATTTCTACTGCTGAGGCGATCAACACAGACAAACTACAAGTTAAACAGATGCCTCATAAGACCCATCTTGAAGAAAACTCCATACGAGCTCTACAAAGGGAAGAAGGCCAACATTTCATCCTTCAAACCCTTTGGATATAAGTGCTTCGTTCACAACAATGGTAAGGATCACTCGACCAAGTTTGATGCTCGGTCGGATGAAGGTATCTTTCTTGGTTATTCATCTCATAGCAAAGCATTATCGTATTTTTAATAAAAGAACTAACAAAGTGGAAGAAAGCATCCACGTTGTGTTTGATGAGATTGAACAGGAAAAACAAAATGAGTCAACATTCTTAGAACTGAAGCTCAACATAGATGATGATCTTGATGGAAATGAGCTCATCAAGAATCAAATCAATGTCACTCATAATGAAGTCACTTAGAACAACATGACTCAGAATAAGACAACTCAAGAGTCAGCTCGGAATGTTGAAGGTCAATCGGATGAACAAACTCACTCGGAACGAATTCGAAGATCAACTAATTCAACCTACGGATCCGGTGAACCAAAGAACAGGTAGAGCATTCAAGTATGCTTCTAGTCACCCACTAGAAAACATCTTATCCGATATCAACAATGGGTTAAGAACTTGTTCCTATCTTCAAAATTTATGTGCATTCACTGCATTTATTTCATCAACTCAACCTAGAAATGCACTAGAGGCCCTTAATGAACCTGAATGGGTAGAGCCCATGCAAGAGGAACTCAATTAATTCGAAAGAAACCAAGTCCGGACTCCGACCAAACGACCTTCGACCACCAAGTCATAGGAACCAAATGGGTTTTCAAAAACAAACTGGATGAAGGTGGGTTGGTAGTCGAAATAAGGCTAGACTTGTAGCTCAAGGTTACAATCACGAAGAAGGGATTGATTGTGGGGAAACCTTTGCACTGTTGCCAAAATTGAAGCTATTAGAATCTTGTTGGCATTTGCAACTAGCATGAATATCAAATTGTATCAAATGGATGTTAAATGTGCTTTTTTCAATGGTTTTATTGAAGAGGAAGTCTATGTTGAGCATCCCCTGGATTTGAAAACTCAAAACTTCGAAATCATGTTTTCAAATTGCAAAAAGCTCTCTATGGTCTTAAACAAGCTCCCGGAGCTTGGTATGAAAGACTCGAGCAATTTGTTGGTTGAAAATGATTTTAGAAGAGGTCAGATTGACAAAACTCTTTTTATAAAAACCAAGGGGAAAGACTTTCTTATTGCTCGGATCTATGTTGATGACATAATTTTTGGAGTTACTAATGAAATTCTATGTCGAGATTTTTCGAGTTAATGAGACAGGAATTCCAAATGAGTATGATAGGAGAACTCAATTTCTTCCTTGGTCTACAAATCTATGTCTATCAATCCAAGTATACCAAGGAGCTGTTGAACAAGTACAAACTTCAAGATGCAAAATATGCATTAACACCTATGAGTAGCGAGCATAAAGCCGGACTCGGACGAGAAAGGTAAAGCGGTAGATTAGAAACTCTACCGAGGTATGATTGGATCTTTGCTATACCTTACATCCAGTGAGGCCGGACACAATGCTTAGTGTACTGCTTGTGTGCAAGATTTTAAGCTAATCCAAAAGAATCACATCTCACTGCGGTGAAGAGAATCTTCGAGATATCTTGTAGGGACTCGGAATTTAGGTCTTTGGTACTCCGGAGACTTATAAGCGACTCTCACTAGATACTCGGATGCTGACTATGTTGGATATAAAGTTGACAGAGAGAGCACCTCAGGAGCATGCCGGTTTCTAGGACAATCCACGATATCTTGGCACTCAAAGAAGCAAAACTCTATAGCTCTATCAACTGCTGAAGCTGAGTATATTGCAGTCTGGAGCATGTTGTGCTCGGATTTTATGGATAAAGCAACACTTAAGAGATCTTGAACTTTCATTCAAATCAATTCCAATCAAGTGTGATAATCAAAGTGCAATCAGCATCAACAAGAATCCGAGTTCAGCACTCAAAGACTAAACATATTGAGGTCGAGTATCAATTTTTGAGAGATCATTATGAAAAGGGTGATATTGAACTTGAATTCATTCCTACAAATCTTCAATTAGCTGATATCTTTACTAAGTCACTTAGTGAGGATCGGTTTTTCTTTATTAGGAATGAGCTTGGTATGATTAATGCATAATTATGTGCTTTTACGAGTGAAATTACATTGCATGATTGTGTGTTGTATGCTTATTTTCTTTAATAGCCATTAGTTCGAGTTGAACCGGTGATACTGAGCTGATAGTTATTAGTTGATTGCGGTTTCGAGTCACTCAAAAACTTAACCGAGTCGGACTCAGATTTTGAGAAAAATGGACATCAAACTTTTGAAATCATCTCTAGATCGGTGGAGAATTTCAGAAATCTCTTTTAAAATCCTTTTTTTCTCTCTATCTCGCGCGCATCGATCAGACATCTAGCTGTTGGGAGTCAATCGCTGCAATTCTAACCATTGGAGAGCGATACAATCACACCGGTTTAAGGTGACCGTTTGAGAGTCGAGTCGAACGATCACCGAAGGACATATATTTCTCTATAAATAGCATCCATTTTCCTTCATTTCTCTACTTTACTCTCTACTCACTCTCTCTCATGATTACTTACACCAACTCAAGCAAGCTCTCTGCGATCAAAGATACTCTCAACGCTCTCAAGCTAAGTGAAGTTCGTCTCAAGTAAGCTCTGTCACTCTCGGCTCTCTCTCTTTCTACTCTTTCATTTTTTTTCCGCTCACTTTCGTAGAGTTATCTCTTTCTCTCTTTCTCCTTCACAAAAGTTCATCGCTCTCTCTCTCTCTCTTTTCTCATCAAATATGCCGAAAAGAGGTTCATACCATGATTTTCTTGGTTACGCCACCAAGAAACCCCGTTCAAAAAGCCAAGGAGGCCCCTCCAATCCTTCAAAACCTATTGTCGGCCAACACCTTACGTTGGATGACAAGTTCTTTCCGACCACCAAGTTTTCGTGGTTGGCTCATATCAAATCAATAGGGGTCCACAATTTCATCTGTTTCAATGATTTCATATACCCAAAACTCGTTTCGAGTTTTATTCCAATTTTTCTAGCTCCGAGGGTATCCTCACCTCCAGATTTCATAACATCACCATTCGCGCCAACACCTCTCTTCTCCATCAACTCTTTAAAGTATCTTCTATATTCATTAACAGCAACCCCATACCTTTTAATGAGGTTGCTGATGACTTCTTTGAGAAGTATGCTAAAGAATTCCCAGGTCACGCAAAAACTTCTTAGTGACCCAACTCAAATCGAAGCTCGTCTTCTTTGTTTTATGCTAATGAGAACTTTCTTCTCACAACATTCTAGTAAGGAGAACCCCATACCTTTCAATGGCGCCGTGTCCGCTCGGACTCGGACCAAGAAGAACACCCCACTTCCTTTCGGGGCTATTTTCACCCTCATTTTCAAACAATTCAAAGTTCCTCTTCCCTCGGATCCTAATGCGGTTTCTAAGGCTGCCATTGTCATTGGCAAAAAGGAACTCCTTGGGTATGGATACCGGGAGACCCAACCGGGCGTCCGGGTCCATAGGTTAAAGCCGAGGCCTCTTTCTCCGCCTTAGACTCAAAAAGAACCCCTCTCTCTCTACCTCCTCCACCTAGTGGTGCCTCCACTTCAGGTGTCTCTCAAGTTATTTCTTCGCTTTGTCCTCAATTGTGATGGAAAAAATTTCCTCGGTGTCCACTGAGTTTAAGGACACCCTCCGTCATTCAAGACTGTCCTTCGATCTATGACCATTAACCCAAAAACAGCTCAATCCCAAATCCGAGAGCAGCAAGATGTGCTTCTTGAGATAAAGGCACTGGTTAAGGACCGGAGGGATCCGATTAAGCTCCTTCAGGAAAAGCGCTCCAAGGTGGCTCGGGATCCGATCGACTCGGAACCATCCGAAGCATCCTTAAGTCTAGCCAAATCCTCCTCGGAAGCGGGAGAAGAAGAAGAAGAAGAAGAGCTCGCGGCTGAGGTAGCCCATTTGAGGAAGGGGAGAAGGAACCAAAACAAGCAACAACAGCGAGCAATAGAGGGCCAAGGTGCTCCGGAACCCCAACCAGGAGATGATCGGCTCGAGACGGTAGTCCGAGTGGGTCAAAGACCTTGCCGACCATGGTCGGTCAGCAGCTGGTCGGCCTAAGCACACCCCTCTATCAGCCGAGTTCTAAGAGGATGAGCCTCTGGATGACCTAGTTACGGGTCGGCCGCTCGGAGTTGAGCCCATTCCGGAGATCCCGGTGCTACCCCGCCTCGTTCGTCAACATCTTCCGAGATCATATCACCGAAGGCGCATCTGGTTGTCCACCGTCCTCGACTCGGACTGCTCCATCTCCTCCATCTTAAATTTTGTGTAACTTTTTAGTTTAAATTATAATGCATTTCATTAATAATCCCGTTATTCATGTTGAATGCCTTACGAGTTGCAATAAGTTCGAGTTTATTACTTCGAGCTTCAATTTACTCTATCATTGCTCTGTTTCTCAATATTGTTTCTCCTCTCCGATACTTTAGCTCTGTTTATGCCCCGAGTGTATTTGCTCCGATAGAATATAAGTTTCATTCACTGTATTTACTCTATACAATTCTATCATGTTTCTCTGTTTTATCCTTTGAGAAAGGATAAAAATCAGATCTATATAACTCGACAAAGTTTTTCTCTAAGTATGGAATGCTTTTCATCAAAAAGGGGAGATTGAAGACTCGGACTCTACATATACATTATTCTAAGTTCCATCAAGGAATCAGGTATAAGATTTCATCTCTTAAGTTTTTGATTACAAGTCATTCTATGTGTCTTAGAAACTTTTACGAGTGATATAGCATCTTTTTTAGTGTTACAATAACCATCGCATTTGCTCTTACTTGATTCCGATCGACTCATAAAGCATACTCTTGCTTAACTTTTTCACACTCGGTTCGAGTCATTCGGATAACACTCGGATATATCGCATGTTCAAACACTTGCTTTTATGTGCATAAACTCATGTCCGACTTCATGATCCATGATTACTTGAATTATTGCGTTAATTCATCTTTCTAAGTTAGCATGCTTAGTTTGAACATTGAAAGTTTAGTTCAAGTCTTTCTACTCGATGCTCTTTATCCGACTTGCCTCTCTTCTAGATTGACTCGGATGGAATTCAAGTACAATGGTTATTAGACTCGGAAAATTCCACTCTTTTAGGACTCGAGATAATTTTACACTTAATTATCTTAATTAAATTATTATCCGTGTCTAATCTTGGACCAAAGTATTTTATACTTTGAGAACCAAAATTGATTTACTTTTGTAGGAAATTCAAATTAGATTATCCTACTTTTTGAATCACAAAAGTAACCGGCTTCAAGATGTCAAATCACCGACGAGATAAGGCTTTTCCGAGCTTCGACCTACGCCCGGACACTATGTCGAGCTGTTTGCTTCCAAAACGGGAAATCTGCAACGCTAAGCTCAACGGTGGTTTCCACCCTACTTTTTAGACACCACCAGTAGATTGGGACTTCCAAAGGAGTCAAGAGCCATTGCCCAACGTTCACACTTCAACGGACATTTTGTGAGTGACTCGGAAAAGCCATTACAATGGTCACAAAGGACTTCCAGTCGAGAAGATAGTCACAACGACTAATGCGCTTGGTTATCTATAAATAGAAGCCAACTCTCAAGACATGCAAATTGCTTGAACAAGCTGTCAATACACGTACTTAAGCAAAAGTCATTGTATTTATACTCAATCTTCTACTTACAACTCCAACTCTGTATTTAACATCTTTCCGAGTTGTAAGGTCTTGTCATCGATTACAAACACTCATTCTTACTTTCTGAGTAAGGTCCCTGGACTGAGCTGTAAGGGTTAACTTAGCTCGGTTGTCCCTAACTGTAAAGGTTATCTCGGTTAGGAAGTATTAGGTCGAGATAAGGGAATTTCTAAGTCTAGGAAAAACTTGTAAGGAATTGTGTAAGGGAGTAATTCTGGTTGAGTCATTCTACTATATTTTGTGGATTCAAAATAGTCGATTTGACTTGGTGCTTGGATTAGCACTAACCGTGGTTTTCTGCCCTGGAGGGTTTCCACGTAATTTTCCGAGTTCAATCTAAACTTAGACTCTCCTCGAGTGTTGTCTAGTTTTTATTCTTCCATTATTTGATTAAATTTCCTCATCACCCTATTCATCCCCCTCTACGGTGACTTAGTCTCTCCAAGAGCAAACCTTCAGGAAGCCTCATACTAATGCTATGAAAAGAGCTACTCGGATTCGGGAGATGCATGAGAAACCGAGAGCTGGAATTGAGCAAGCTAATTTGAGTTATCGGACTAGTGCTAACAAAAACGCAGGAAGGTGGTTTTTCAGCCGGGTGATCTCGTTTGGATCAACTCTGAAGAAGGAGCTTTTTCCTTCTAAGCATAAATCTAAGCTCATGCCAAGGTCAGATGGGTCATTTGAAGTGCTTGAAAGAATAAATGACAATGCTTACAAAGTG
Source organism: Talinum fruticosum (assembly GCA_021018815.1). Classification (NCBI taxonomy): domain Eukaryota; kingdom Viridiplantae; phylum Streptophyta; class Magnoliopsida; order Caryophyllales; family Talinaceae; genus Talinum; species Talinum fruticosum. Next base: position 2,452,317 of record JAITYX010000040.1, read on the forward strand.
AACTTGCACGGGTACTACTCGAGTCTCATCTACTTTTAATGTTGCTTGATTTATCTCCTTACTTGGAAGATAATGCACTTGAAAATTTGAGGGTAAATTCTTTTCAAGCTGGGGAGGATGATGGGGAGAACACCCCGAGCCAAACTCTAATTCATATCGAGAGCCAACAAGTTCTACCTAATAATTCCGGGCCCTTAGAATCCGTTACCAAGTCCTTAGAATCCACTCTTTGGGACCTCACTTGTTGACAAAGGCCTCAAGGGAGTTTTGGCCACACTTAAAATTACTTGTCTGTCTCCTCGGACAGGAGTAAGAGAGCCGGACGAGTCTGCAGATATTCGAAGGTAATAAGCCAAGTTAATCTTTTACGAGTCATTAGTATTTGAGGCCGGACTAGTTTTGTGGATACATTCGGATCTACTTAGGCGTCGTCTAGGCATCTTCAGCAGAACCAGAAAAGGAAGGTATAAGGATAAAAATGCGGAAGAATTTGGTGATAATGATTGCAGTTGTCACTAGACTTAGAACTGTACTATTTTGTACTTGCTAACTCCGTTGTCCATTTCCGTTTCTACTTGTCCTTTTACTGCTGTAGTTATTTACTACCTTTTGTCCTTGTTTTTGTCCTTTTTTTGCTAAATTCATTATATTTGTTGATTGTAAAAGTGGATATATAACCCTTAGACTAGAGTAATATAACCTAGCTAAGAGGCCTATAAATATATAAGGGCTCTCTCATTATAAGTAACCTGATTTTGAGTAATAGCTTAATTCTAAGTAAAGTCGAGCTGAGCTCCTTTCAACCCCACAAAATTCTCTTTTGCTTGTCTAATTAGTGGCGTAATTAGGTTGTGTTCTAAAGAGTCTAGCTTCTACTTAGAGTGGTGATATCTGTATCTCTAAGTGTGGTTAACGCCCTAGTTTATCTTTGGTGGTGATATTTGTATCTTTGGGTATTCTAGTTTTATATTGTTATTGTTATTTTAGTGTTGGTTACCTTGCTAATCATCTCCCTAGAGTGATTAGTCGAGTTCTTGCTGTTTACCATTCTATTAGTCATTTCGAGTCCTTTTCAAGTCACTCGGAATTGTGTTTTGCGTACTTTGTTTTCGGGATCGGTGTAGCATGTCATCTTGGCACATCATGACTTGTCCAAGCTTGAACGGGTCTGAATGTTTAGTAAACTCTGTAGGTAGCTTTAGAGATGGTTTTTCTCCATCTCAAAGAGTTCAAAACAAAGCTAAAATACTGTCCAATTATTACAAACCATATTTGAATAAATTGTTCGGAAAATAGCAAAAGCGAGTCCAATTAGGAACTCAAAGAGCTGAGTTTGGAAAGCAAGGCTGAATGGTCACTTCCTTCTTCACATTGCTCTATTCCCATCATTTTTACTTGAGCAATGTCATACTCCTCCGAATATGCATAGTTGTGACCTTCCTTCTAAATTAAAGACTTATATGTTGAGACTTAGTCTTGGTCCGAACTCGGAATGCTTATGAAGTAAAAATCGAGTTCCTAGTTGAACTCGGATCTGTCTACAAAGGCTGGAGCTGAGTTCACAGTTGAACTCAGATTGGGAGCATAGTCTAAATCCGAGTTCTCATTTAAGCTCGGAATGGCTACAAAAGGCTGTAAATGAGCTGCTATCCGCACTTGTCTCGGCCTTCAACTAAAGTGAGCTTCGTTATAGTTGTAATGCACGCAAGCTTTGCATGTGGATATAGAAACATATCCATCATACTCCCCTTCTTTGAAAAAGTTTGTCCTCAAACTTGAGAGGTCAACCTCTTACTCACCTTGAATTTCTTACGGATAAAACACATAGCCAATACAAAAATTCCGTCGAATAACAATGTTATTTTCGTGAGGGTTATCATTCAACTCTTCCATTGGCGGGACTTCAAGGATTGGACCATCCGAAAGAGTAGGTTTGTAGCCTAGGAACTAGCCTTCACAAGTGGCCAATTTCGAGACTCAAAAATACTTTAAATAACTGTCCATCCGAGGCATCCTTCTTCCGAGCGAGGCTGGTGGGATTCCCCGACTCGAAAGGTTCTTCCGAGAAGTCTTCCATCATTCTGCATGAGGGAGTGTGACATTAACCCTTTCCGATCGGGTTAGCTATTCTTACCAAATGAATACAAGGAGTAGTACCACACTAGCAATTGATAAATAACATACAAATTGTTCTTCAAAGTAGATTATTACAAACCAAGAATATATAGATAAACGAGTTAAATTAGGGGTGACTCGGAAAACTAAGTGAGAGTAAGCCTAAGTACATATCATAGTGATGAAGCTGGGGTGAGTTATCACCTTTGTGCACTGATCCGAGGCTTAGTAAAACCGTGGTCGGACTCTTCCGCATGTCTTGGACTTGCGAGGTTGAGTCGGGGCGACTCTCCTACTAACACAAAGCTGTTACTTACAGGGATTCTGCGTTGCTCGACTCACATAATGGAATACATCATAGCCTTAAATATACATGGGTTCGCTCGTTGTAAGTAATCTGATTTTGAGTAATGGCTATATGCTAAGTAAAGTTGAGCTGAGCTCCTTTCACCCACAAAATTCTCTTTTGCTTGTCTAATAAGTGGTGTAATGAGGCTATGTTACGAAGAGTCTAGCTTATACTTCAACGATTGGACTGAGGTGTCGAGCGGGAAGTTCATCCGATAAGGGTTGGTGCAATCTCATCACAAAGGTTTCCATTGGCAAGACATCAAGGTTTGGACTGAGGTGTTTAACACCTACAAGCTTATCACAAAGGTCCTTTAATTTGATGGGGAGAACACCCTTAGCCAAACTCCAACTAATATTGAGAGCCGGCCGGTTCGATTGATAACTCTAAGCACTCAGAATCCATTGCTAAGTCCTCGGAATCCACTACTAAGCCTTCACTATTAATACGAGCTGCCGGGAAAAGGCTACACTCGAAATACTTGTCCGCCTAATCGGACATGAGTAAGGGAGACAGAGACGAGTCAAAAGTATGTGGAGATAACAAGCCAAGTTGATCTTTTACGAGTCATTAATTTACGAGCTCGGACTCGTTTTGTAGATTCACTCATATCTACTTGAGCATCAACTAGGCATCTTCAGCAGAGCCCAAAAGGAAAGATTAAGGATCAGAATGCGGAAGAATTTGGTGATAACCACTTGCAGTTTGTCAGCGGACTCGAATTGTACTATTTTGTACTATTGATTCCATGGTCCCCCTCCTTTTCTGCTGTCCTTTTTCTACTTTAATTATTCTATCTTTTATCCTTGTTTTTGTCCTTTTATTTTGCTGAATACATCACAGCCCTTGATTGTAAAAGGGAATTTATAACCCTTAGATTAGAGTGATGTAACCTAGCTAAGAGGCCTATAAATATGCATGGGCTCTCTCATTGTAAAGGTGAACTCGATTTTGATATTGGCTATATGTTAAAACTAGATTAGGATAAGAAACACAACCTAATCAGGTTTTAGGGCACCAAGGATTGGGCTAGATAAGAAACACCACTAGCTTACACCAAGGACTTGATAAAACACCACTTAGCTTGCCACACTAAGATAAGCAATCAATAATTTGGGGTAAAGAGCACACAGCTCACTCGGTTTTCATTCATAAACACAAGCTTCTATTTTACAAGGGTGAAGCCACTAGTATAGATAGTGTTTCAAAGTAAGGTAGCTATGTACAATCTAATGGCCATTAGAGCCTTACAATAAAAAGGGCGGGGATTACACAAGGAATAATCAAAAGAGGACAAAGAAAAGGCTCCAGACTAGGGAACATGTGGTTCTCAATCTTGGAGCATTTTTGGCCAAGTATTTGTTTCTCCTTCCTCAAGCTGCACTTTGATTGGTCTGTATCTTTTGATTCCATTCTCCAAATTCGGCTTTCTCTATATGGTTGGAAAGCTTAGAGAGTCAGCTTTTGTAACGCCCCAACCCATAATCACTAAATTAGTCTAAATAAATTGCTAACCGAGTGATTAGCGCGAGTGGAAAAAGGATTAGGAGTCGTCACCGCCGCCCTTACGAGCGGAAAGGGAAAGGCTATTATGAGTCGGATGCAAAACTATCTAACGTTGATTACATTATCCGAACAATTAACAACACAAGGAAACCATAATATGTACAAAGCCGAACAAAAGTACATGGTAACCCAAATTCGCTAACTTTAAACAGCGACGGTGTTCACTATTATCCAAAAGGTCATCACTACGAGCCGAGCCTCTAAGTCTCGGAGAAAACTCTTGTACAACCTGCCATCTTCAATATTCTTACCTAAAATAAAATAAGGAAAATATTTTCGAAATGTGAGTCGAAACTCAATACGTCCACTATCATGCTTTGTAAAATATAGGTTAATAAACGATTGAGTCGAGCGCATGCATTTCAATTCATTTGTAAATGAGGGGAGAGCATAATTCAAAAACGAGTTGCTCATTTATTATGTAAATGGAACCTTTACGATCATCGGGTTTCCCTAAACGCATGTGCACGAGACCTGAACCGATCGGATAGTCCGGTTGAATGTGGCCAAGCTGTTACGGTGTCGAACTTACCTGAATATTGAGGTGTACCAAATAATGGCACTTGATGGGCGGGTCCATGTTAATGATGGAAAATACTATTTCCAAATGATTCTTTGTTGTTGTTGATGTCGGCCATATCCGGCCTTGACTTGTAAATAAAACATTAAATGGCACGATCAATGAACGTACCTTGTATTGATGTTCTTCTCCCTTTTGGGCGAGAATCCGGATGAATGCACGATACTCGATGAACTTAAGTAGAGATATGAAAGTTTTATTAATAAATTGAATTTTTATTTCTTATTTGTTAAAACACTTCAAAGATACTTGAAATGACGATTAACAAAGTCAATTTTCTACTAAATGATACTAAGGTTATCTCTAACCTATAAGGCTCATTTATTTTCTTTTTATAAAATGCATACATATATATATATATATATATATATATATATATATATATATATATATATATATATATATATATATATATATTAACACCAAATACTTATCTCCTTTTTCTCTAGAAAGAATCTATTAATAAATGGTATTGATAATATTTGCTTTAAAACCAACAAAAGGTTATACTTTTAAGTACTTGCTATTATTCGATTTATTATGTATATACCTTTATTCATTCTTTTATATAATTATTTTCTAACCTAGTCTATTTTATAATGGCATAAATTAATTTCCCATAAGATGCTAATTTCTTGGCATAATATTCTCATATCACTTCAATTTTCCCATACCTCTCAGTATTTTAAATCATTCTCAATTTTCCCCTAATCTCATCATTACGTCAAATGACCAATTAAATTAACCCAAAGTAATTTTTAACTCAAAATTACTCATGAATGCCCTTTATACAGAGATTTTTCCATAAATTTCCTTCCATTTCAGTACATCCAAACATATATCAAATTTCACCAAGATTTTTCTTAACTTCATGAATCAATAACACACCACATAATATCATCAAGCTTTAATCTCTAATTTCCTTTACATAATACAAGAAAAGCATACTGATTAGAACCTAAATACTTAAATTAACAAGAAATAAAGCTGAAACTTTACCCTAAGAAACAAGGTGAAGGGAGTTAATTTAGGAATGGTTTCCGGGATGGTTGAGGGTGGTGGTTGAAGGTTGGAGGATTGAAGACCGTAGGATGACCGAAACCGCCATCGGTGGCAAGGAGCGGCGGCAGCGGCTTGCCGGAAGATGGCGAAGACCAAATCAGGCTGGAGGTCGGGAAAGTCGAGGCAAAAACAGACGCAAACCCGGGCAAAAACAGGCGCAAAACCGATGGTGTGCTTGGTGTTTGGTGGCTGAGGCGGTGATAGTGCGGCGATAGGTGGTGGCGAGTGGCTGGCGGTGGTGTCATGGTGGTGTTTCCGGTGGCCGAGATGAAAGATAAAGGAGAAGGCGAGAGGAGGCAAGTGAAGGGAGAGGGATGTGTTTTTGGGTGGTTTGACGATGATGTCGGCGATGGTGATAGTGGCCGATCGGTGGTGGGCTGTCGGCACGGCAAAGGTGGCACCGGTGCTATCGGTTGGAGGTGGAGATGGGAAGAGGACGGAGGCGTGGCTGGCTAGAGAGAAAGAGCTGGTGAGTTTATCAGGTTTAGGTTTTAGGATAATGATGGTTTTAGGTTACCTTATGCTTTTATACTCCTTGCCTTTTCTTAAATGGGCCGACCGACCTCTCTAAATTTCAGGCCCAATTCTTAATCCAACTCCTTATCCTCATCTAATTCCCAACTCTTCATACATATCATCATCTTTTTCATTAAGCTTATCTTAATCTAGGAAGTTTATTTTTAATAATATTAAGTTTACCACAAAAATCATATCAATTTTATTTGTATAAGAATTTTCGAAATCATAATAAATTAGTGATATGAAAATGTTGATGTTTTGAATGAATAATCTAAACATGTTTGACTAAGGCCACTAATTGTTGATAAAATTTAATTTATAGAAATGATAAATGGTAGCTATCTTCCGAGTCATTAAAATTTCTAAAATATGATCGTGCGTCATCGTTGCTATCATGCGATTCCTGCACTTTAAACAACATTGGTATATATATATGTATATACATATATATATACACACACACACATAACGTATTATGAAAATATTTAAAATTGAAATATGATCATGCGTCGCCGTTGCTATCATGCGATTCCAGCACTTTAAACAACATTGGTGTGTGTGTGTGTATATATATATATATATGTATATATATATATATGTATATATATATATATGTATATATATATATATATGTATATATATATATATATAACAAAAGGTAATATATTGATAAAAGATGATTAAAGATACAATTTGTAAAGAGATACTTACAAATTTTGTAAAAGAAAAGGTTAGGTGAAGAAACTAAAATACAAGAGAATTTGAGAAAATTTTAGAGAGGGATCCGAGAAAACTGGAATGCTCTCCGATTTGCGGTCGTGTTCTTCTTCATTGTATCTTCTTCTTCTTATAGAGATCGACTTGAGTCTTTTACGCATTTGTCATAATGATCTTCTCTTAAAGTCAAAAGTTGTAGGCGGCAACTTTGTCAAAAGCAAATTATGACTGGCGTCTTTGGTCAAAAGTTGTGTCTGCTTTTGTCATCTTTTGCCAAATTTGTCAAAAAGTAAATAGTGAACCTTTTGTCCAATTTACTTTTGTCAACGAGTAAATAATATTGTCGGTAGAGATGTTTGATGTTATCCTGTAGTTATGATTGAATAGTCTCTAGCAAAACCTTTTTTTTTTTTTTTTTTTTTACAATTCAAATGGATCTTGCGAACAAGGTCCACCAAATGGGTCATTTGTAGAGGATCCTTCATCACTAGCGAGTCCTCATCATCATCAGATTCCATTGCTTGGGTCATGATTTTTTGTAAGAAAAGCTTTCTTTGTTCGGGATCATCCTTGAGATAATCAAGTAAATCCTTTTGTTTTTGGTCGAAACTTTCCTTTTCCTTTTGTAGAACGTGATGAAGTAGGGCTGGACTCCTTTTTTGCTGGAGTAGATGGTCCAGTGTCCTTAATCTTGAGGGGAGCAGCTGCTTGTCTTTTTAAATTAAAATATGTATACTTCTTTGTCTTGGTTCGAACGAAGTGCTCAACATTTTCAAGAGAACAAAGCTGAGTGTTGTATTCGGCCACCATCGGCTTTTGTAAATGCGAACCATGGACAGGGAAATTGAATGGGAAGATAAGGTTGTAGTTTGTATTCCCAACGAGAAAATCCAGGCTACATTAAAGGTTCGGAAAAATCCAACTCCCTTTTGATAAGATTCATAATTAGGGGAATGCTTAAGCCGAATTCCCAGCCATTATGAACATCGGTTGGGAGAATTGAAGAGGTAGGTCCAAACATGGTCCACCAATGATAGAACCATACAGGAAAGGTTGTCGACATTTGTCATGAAAATTAAAAAACCATGAATGTGTGTCTGGTCTAAAGAGAAATACGACGAACCGGGCGAATTTATAATCAAAATAGTTAATGGTAGAAGGAGTGAAAGGTACAGAGAATTGTTTTTCATCGCTAGGTTTGCTCCATTCTTTACTTCCTAATACATTTTTAATAATGCATTTGGAGTAGTGAATGTAGCTTTTGTTGGTGTTGTCAAAGGTATGGGATATGTCAACCGACTTTGTGTCAATAAGGATCAACTCGTAAAATTTACGAGTTTTAAGGAAATTGTTAGAAGCAAAATGGAAGTCCGTGTTAAAGACTCGTTCAATAATGCTTCTAATGGGTATATTTTGTGGTTGAGTTTTAAATGAGGTAAGGAAAAGGTGTTCGAGTATGGGTAATAATGTAGGTATCTTTTTGAGGATTGGTAGGATTTGTAGTCACATTTTTGTAGGTAAGAGGAGGGAAAAGAGATTCAAAGGTATTTTTGTAGGTATGGCATAATCGGATGCCTTTTGTACTCCTTTGCCATGATCTTTATTCATGTTCCTGCAAAAATTTTCTTTTATGTCACTCTTTCCTTGTAAGAATTCCCTCGTAAGAAAATCGGGTAAAGAATACTTTTCTCCTTTTATAAATTCTATTTCAAAGTCAAAAGAAGACAAAATAGCTTGCCATCTTGCAAAGATTTGTTTGGAAACCAAATTTTTAACATCCTTTTGAAGAATATTTTTAGGCTGCCTTACGATCTATACGTAAGAGAAAATTTTTAAAATATAAATCATCTTGAAATTTTGAAATACAAAGGACGATTGCTAAAATTTCTTTCTTAATGGTAGAATAGTTTTGTTGCGGTCCTAACCATAGACCTGAGTGAAATCTAACTAACTGTTCCGGTGTATTAGGTAATCTTTGCTTAAGTATACCTCCATATCCTATATCCGATGCATCTGTCTCAACTATCATAAATGCATTTGGATGTGGTATACAAAGGCAAGGTAATGCGTTGACCTTTTCTTTGATTTGTCTAATAAGAGAAGTATGTTCATCAGTCCATGGGACTGGAGTCTTTCTAAGTCTTTTGAATAGAGGAGCACAAAAATGACGAAGTTTTGGGAAAAAATCGAAACATAGTTTAAACATCCCAAAAATCTTTGTAATTGCTTCTTGTCTTTAATTTCATCCGGAAATTTATCAGCAAACGAGTACGAGATCTCATTATAGGTTTTAAGGTTCCTTGGTAAATATCATGTCCTAGAAACCTTATTTTTGTTTGGAATAAAATCATTTTAGAAGCGGAAACCACTAAACCACTTTTGTTAACTACATGCAGGAAAATTTGTAAATGTTTGAAATGTTGATCAATTGTTTTTGAGAAAACCAACACATCATCTATATAAACAATGATAAATGATGTATAAGGATTAAAGATGTCATTCATTATGTTCTGGAACTCGGAAGGTGCATTTTTAAGTCCAAATGGCATTACGTTCCATTCGTAATGGCCAAAGGGTACCGTGAAAGCGGTTTTGTATCGATCGGTTTCAGAAATCCGAATTTGCCAAAATCCTGATTTCATGTCAAACTTTGAAAATACTTTTGCTTCATAGAGTCTATTCAGCAAATCTCTTTTGTTAGGAATAGGATATCTAATCCATTGAAGGACCTTGTTTAGAGGTTTATAATTAATAACCGGTCTAGGAACCCCTTGTTCCTTCTCTGCTGCGTTATTAACATAGAAAGCTGCACAACTCCAAGGTGATTTGGAAGGTCTAATGAGCTTTTTGTCTAGAAGAGATTGGATTTCCTTTTACAGAGTTCAAGATATTCGAGTTCATCCGAGTTGGACGAGCCTTGGTGGGAATATTTTTTTATCAAAGTCTTTAATATAGGGAAGAGAAACAACATGCTTTTTTCGTCCCCGGAAGGCATTGGGAACATTAGAACAGATTTGTTTCTTTATGACTTCTTCTAGGTCTAAAATCTTCTTTTGGTTTGCAGGGATCCGAAGTTGTTCCTCAATTTTTTTGAAAGATATTTCTTCCCGAAGATGAGCTATAGAAGATTGTTTGTAATGTAAACAATTTATTTGTCGGAAAATAGAAGATGATTGCAAAAGAGCAACATCCTTTTGTCTTGCTGAAGTAAGAAATTTAAAAGAAATTGTTTTGTCTAAGATTTTTGTATGAACTCCAGTTTCATTGACATAGAATGGATAAATTTGTGTAAGGAATGGAGTTCCAAGGATAATGTCATGAGTAATATTCTCAACTATTAGGAAAATACTTTTGAAACAATAATTATCATTTTCTATATATCCTTTGTTAAGTTTGTATTTTATGATTAAAGGTTCTCCATTAGCACTGCATAAAGATTCGAGACGATCTTTCGCAGATACTTAGTTGGTAAAACTCCTCTTTTAATACGGTTTTGATCTGCACCGCTATCTATTAGTGCAACTCGCAAGTAGAAAAATCATCAACAACTAGTTTAACTATTGAATACCATTTCTGAAAAGTGATTCTAGAAATGGTTGAGATGAATTGATCATTATTACCTTGATCAATAGGAGGGAAATCTATCGATCCCGGAATTTCATAGGGTTACGAGGTTGAGGCCTCGTCTTTCTTAAGAAGGGTTAGTTAGTTTCTAATTCCAAATCTTTGGTTTTTAAATTAAGAATATCTTGTTTGAGAATCCTGACTCGATTTTTCAGATTATTAACTTCAGTTTGTAATTCTCTAGTTGTAATTTCTTGGAATGGATTAGGAGTAGGAAACTTTTCATGAAGTTTGGAGAGATTGAATGTAGGGAGGTCGAGGCGGAGAAGGATTTTTTCTTCTTCAAGAATGAGACTCTTGAGTTTTTCAAGATAGTCTTTCTTTAATTCCGAATCGATATTTGACCTATTAGATCTAGTAAAAATTCTTTCTGATTTCTATCCGTAATAACATTAAGTTGTTTGATGGGAGAAGATTCGTACTCGTAGTTATCTTCTTCGTCGGAGCTAGGAAAATAATCCTCGGTTCCTTGAGAATCACATGTATTTTGAGTAAGAATCGTAAGAAGTTTTCTTTGGAGTTCGGTTCTTCCGAGAATAATTCATTAATTTTTTCTCGGTTTTGCATTGATATGCTTTATGACCAGGTTTTCCACATTTATAGCAGACTATCTTTTTCTTCTTTTTGACTGTCTTTTGTTTAGAAGAATGGGATTTAGAAGGGGTTGATTTGGGAATAAAAGATTTCTTTCTTGACTTATTTTTCGAAAGTTTTTATTAATTCTTTTATTTTTGCGGAAGGAGCTTCAATTTTTAAAAAACCAAAGGCTTCGCAAAAAGTTCCCATTTCTTTTCTAGACTGGAATTTATCTTTACCGTATTTGGCTTGAAGTTTAAGCTCATTACAAAGAGCTAATCCTTCATTTTTAACTATCCCAAATAATTGTCCAAAGGTAAAGAGATGATATGGTATTTCATCCGAATTAAAGTTTTGCCTAAGCTTACCAAGAATTCTTTCTCCAAAGAGTCTTGGTAATCCTCGCTATAAATCTTTCTTTCCAAAATTGTGCGTTTCCGTCTTCCCTTTTCAAGACATTAATTAGGAACATATCTTTATACCAACGATAGTCACTAAGGGTAGGACATCTAAGATTAATAAGAACAGATTTAGTCTGTGCTTGACCTTCATTCGGGTTTCCAAGAAAATGTAGAGAAATGGTATGAATTAATAATTCGTTACCATCTTCTTCTTCAATGGGCAAATCATTTCGAATAATTGTAGTTTTGTGGCTAAGGATTTGAACTCTTTCTTCTTGGGTAAGATAATTATCCCACCGAGTTTTTAAGCTGTCCGGAAAATCCTAGGGCTAAGGTAGCTGCTAAATTCTTACCTGTTAGTCCTCTTGTTTTAAAGGCTACACAAGCCATTCCCATTTGTTGAAGGGTAGACAAAATTTCATGTTCTGCTTTACCATCTATATTCCATTCTATTAAAGATTGTCCATCAAAAAGATTAGTTTGAAATTGGCTTTTTTCTTCAAATTGAATATCGGGAGGAGTTGGACGAGGATAATAATTTTTGTATTTCTAAAGTTCTTTATTTTGTTGAGAGAAAAAGATGGTTCCTCCACTTCAATCTCTTCATCAAAGGATTTTTGAAGAGTTGTAACTTGGTCTAATTCACTTTCTGAATCAGATTCTATAGAAGAGGTTTCTTCTATACTAATGTTGCAAGCTTTATCTAAGCAACTAACAGTTTTAGAACTGCTAGCACTTTCTAAATCTTTAAGTCTGTTTAGATATAGTGTTTAGAAGCCGATTGTTAGAGAAGGGGCTTTCTCTAATAAGAGCTTCTTCTGTTTCTTTTGGAATGCTATCTAATTTAAAGAAAGGCCTGGAGATAGATTCCGTGAAAGAGTTAATCTTTTTAGAATCATTTTTGCTTTACGGGAATCTATTTTAGTAGAGACTAACGTTAATTGTTCCGCAATGGTTGAAAGAATTGTATTAGTATAGTTTGCCTGTTGATGAACCTTAGCTAAATCATCAACGATGAATCGTGTCCTTCCCTCCCGGCCAGTTTTGTAAGGACAAGCAAGTATTTCTTGTCCTTGCAAAGGAATTTTTATAGCAGTAGGCTGTAGGAGGATGAACAACAACTATACTCGCTACCATCAACCAAATGCCAGGTTTTAGATATGTTAGTTTGAACA